>BSBN01000749.1:2680000-3964352 GCA_027924645.1 Cunninghamia lanceolata | reverse complement strand
ATCCTCTAAAGAAATGGACTCTCTCTATGGTCATGGATTTCAAATATTGTCCAAAAATCATGACAATGCAGGCATTGAATGTGGTGTAAATCAATAAGGAATCAGAGTACCTTTACAAGTTGCTAGAATTAACTACATAGCTGGTATAGAATACTACTCTTTGAAACCCACCAAAGCGTCTCGTCATCCTAAACTTAATGTTAATGCAATATCAACAAGATCAAATCAATATGTGAGGTATCCTGAGCCGATAGGCCACACTTGTCGTGGTGAATATTATAGTAGCTCTCAAGGGTGCCCTCTTCCTAGATATGTATGTTCTTAACATTGGGTTCTACAGGTAAGTATCTCTAACCCTTTACCTTTGTGATGTGTTTCTCCTGTGATGTGTCATGTGTTGTTAGGCCTCCTAGGATGACCCTTCATTCTCTTGTAAGGTCAAGGATACTAGGAGACAGCCTCTGTTGTGATATTCTTCTATTTGTATCATCATTCTTCTATATTTCCTCTCCTCTAATTTCATTGTTGTGTGTTGTGTCTTATGGACGTAGCGTTGCAGTTGGTGATTTGGGGGTACCCTCCTATGTGACTGTCCCTAAGGCACTTGTTCTCCTCTCTGATTTATTATTCACCTTCCTCTAGTGTTTCTGACTAGCTGGCGGATGACAAAAAACATATTACACTAATGTGGACCTAGTGTCCCTTTCATGAGTAATCAAAAAAAGGACCTAGTCCATACATGATGACGAGATTGTAACATATTATCTAACACTTGGCTAGTGGAATCACTCCATGTGATTTTTCTATCTTGATGTTGATGTCGATGTTATCTTATCTTACTAACAAAACTTTAACAATATTGCTTCTCTGTGCACTTTGTTTATCATGGATATCACCTTGCTTGGCTCTTTCATGTAGTTGATCATATACATTATTATTATCATGATTATTTGGACACTAATGCTTTTCTTGCAAGGATGTGTTTGTGGGAACATTTGGCAATCATAAAGTACATGTCACCTCTAGGGAGCATGGGCTTTCTGAGAGCTCGTGTTCCCATGTGTGTTTTCTTACTACCTTAACATGCTTGATATCGGTACACGATATCAGCCACCTTAAGGTGGGGGCATATATAAGGTAAGTTGTCTTCCTTAGATCATAGTAAAGTATACTTGAACAATTTAAAAATTAATCACAATCATTTAAGCCTTATGTGGAGGCAGGATATCGAGCATATCCTTCTATCTTGAGCCCTCATCGTGAGGTGGGGATGGTGTATTTCTCAGAGAGATTACATTATCCTATCATTTTCAAAAGTCCACATCGCAAGGCAAGGAGTGGTTCTGTGACTAACTCAACCCTTAAGTGTGTCTTTGGTGATTGTTGTGGTGAAGCCCAATCGTTGTTGTGTGCCTGTAATATGCCTGAGATGGTGGGGGCTTAGCAATAAGTTCCTCCCATCACCTTGTTTGTCATGTTTTCTCCATGTTTTCCATGTGTCTTCCATGTGTTTTCCCCCTTGTGTGGCTAACCCCCACTTGGGCTTTGTATGGCGTGCTTTCCCCTCTCATGTATGTGTAGCGATGTGCTCCACTTATACTTGAGGTTTTGTATGGTGTGTTTTCCCTTTGTGGTTGTATGTTGCATTGTTACTTTCCTTGTAATTACATTTGCATTCATATGGAAAAAAATGAAAAAGAAAAGAACTAATCACTATATTCAATGTATTCTTTGTGTTTTGTGTGTCTTCAATGTTGTCTTATCTGTGTTTTGCATGATTGTAATTGTCTTCTCCATGTTTTGCATGCTTGTATTGTGTCTTCTCTATGCTTGACATGTTTTCTATGTTTGTTGACCTTACTTTAATGCATGTATTCGCCTTGCATTTATACATACATTAAAGTGGGGCCTAAATGTTATGTAAGCAAAATGCACCCTTGGGGACTTTTTCCTATTAACGTTTATCTCATAGGTCTTTAGATTGCATTTAGAGCATCTTGCATGATAATTCAGATTCTCGATGAGAAAACCCTAGGGTCTTGTGACAAATAGGACCTAGGGGGCGCTAATTTAATGATCCTTGAACAAATACAAGGGGGTGGACAAGGGCGCTAGTGCCCTAGTCTAGCCCTATTTTGGGTCTGCCCTAAATTCAAATGTCGGGTTTGTGACCATTATTTGATTTCCAAGCTAACATCATAAGTTTTAAATATGAAATTCTTGGCGGGAATCTTAGTAGTTGCATATATAAACATGTTTAGCTTATCATTTAGAAACTAGATGGCAATTTTGATTGTGAGCTATTGGCATACTTGTGATATCATTGTGTTGCAGAGCATAGCATTGTTATTGTGTTTGTTTTTGCAGGTTGGATTACATCTTCTCCTCATGGCATTGAAGAACTTCTTCCTTCCATAAGAGCTTCATCATCAAGGTGACATTTATTGTGCTTTATCATCATTATCATTTGGATTTTCCCTCTATCCCATAAGGATACACACTCTCTCTGACAATGGTGTTCAGAAGACTTGAATGTCTCTCCGGGGCATGACTGAGGCAAGCCTCTAAACACCACAACCCCCTCCCACATTCCTTGTGATTGCGGGTTACAGGTATCGGATCTGAAGAAAGTGGAGCTATAGGAAAGATAGGAAGACATTAAGGATTTAGGATCTAAAAATAAGTGGACACTGTGTGCGATTTTGGGAAAAGGGTGCCATCACCATTGTCCCCCACATCTAAAGACACAGAAATAGACTAGGTAATGATAATTAGGGTTAGTAGAGATTCTGATATCCTGAAGAACATCCCCCAGTGGACTAGGGTACTCTCAACATTGTCCTCTACATTTGAATTGCTAGAAACTGAAGATACAGTGGAGATCAGTGTCAGAAGGAGGTCACGACTTTGCAAAAAAACTTGTACCTTGGACTTGGGTGCCATCACCATTGTCCCCGACATTTCCATTCTTTGGACACTAAAAAGCAATGAGTTATGGTTCTCTGCCCTTTGCCTTATTTTAGTAGCATTTGTTGTAATTTGTAGATTTACTTACTATTTTTCTTAAATTAGGGTTTCAAGAGCATAAAGGCATTAATTAGCAACATTGTGTGATAACTTTTGAATTTCCTAGCAAAAACAAGTAGCAACCCAACCTGATATAGATGACTCTCCTCTCGATAGGAGAAGTACTCGGTTGAAAAGCCCTTGGAATGTTTAGTGGAAAGGAGGATTCAAACTAAAACAACCACATTCCAAACTCCCCCTTTTCATATTAAATAGAGGGTATGGCCAAGTACCAAGCCTTCCATTCACCCTTATTGCATGCTGCAAATTTTTTTTTGGGTCTACATAAAATAAACTTATGATTAGTTTTTCTTATGATTAGTTTTTCTTACCTCTTTGGAGAAACTCAAATTTCAGTCATAAAAAATTTAAGCCTCCAACATAAGCTTTCAATCTTGTGAAATGAAAGGCCTTATTTCTAATTGTTTTATTTATTTCTCTCTTCATCTATGTTGTAGAAGTTTCTATTAATCTATTTGAGTTGAATTAGAAAGTACAATTGTGGAACTATAAAGGTAAGAAATTATAGAGATTTGATTTTATAAATAAAATGAAATTTAGAAATAATTTCATAGCTAATAGTTGTAAATTAGGAAATTGTATTGTTATATTGCCTTTTTAAATAAATGGTTTTCATTTGGGAATCATTATTCTTTTCAAAAATAAAAATCTGCCTTAAGTATTTATTTTGTTGCCTTTAATTGTCTTTAAAAACTACTTTATGATTTTATTTTATTTTAGTAGTTCCTTTTTAAAATTAGTGAAGATATGTTTTTTATATATAATAATGGAAAAATTGTAATTATGTGTTAGATTATAGGAGTATGATTTTATACATAATTAATGTGAATTTTTTTGGGAAAATTTTTATATACTAGTAGATAATATAAATTTATGAGATATTTGTAAATTAGATATTAGAATATAAATGGAATTTCCTTTTTATGTTATACGTTTTATTTTATTTCATTTTCCTTATTATTAGGATGTGATATATTTTATTTCCCCTGATATATATATATAATCATTTTATTTTATTTTCCCTATTATTAGGGACGTACTATATTAAACATTTATTTTGATTTATGAGAAATCCCTATTATTTAGGGATGTACTATAATTTAAATATTTATTTATTTCATTAATGAGAAATGTAATTCTTATTAAATAGATTGCTATTTTAAATATTTGAAATTAGATGTGATTTAATTATTAGATATGGATATTAATATTTTTAATGTAAAATTTAAATACAAGAATATTACATAAATTGGTAATTAACTAAGATATTTAATTACCAAGTTTAATTAATTAATTAGTCGTTGATTTTCTAAAGACAAGGAAACGAAAATTGCTCTGCAAGGAGAGCCGAGTTGTTGTTCAAGTTTTGAACATGGTTGGGCTCTCTTCTTGCCTGGAATTAATCTCATTTCTTCATTTGTTGCATTTTGTACTCATAATGTGAATCTTTAGGTTTGATATTTGTGGTATTCATTATTGTTTAGTGTGTTTTGTTTTTGTTTTTGATGTTTGTCAAAATAAGTCTTAGAAATTCAAATTTGCTTCCCACCCATCCCTATGTTTGTCACCCGACGTCACCCTATAGTGTTGTATGCGTAGGTACCACCAGGAGTTATTGTGTGAAGCCTGGACTTTAATGTCATTTAATAGAAGGTATGGAAGTTAATGAAAAGTCCAATGAAGACGTAGTATGATAAAGGAAAAACATACTATGAGGTTGTTAATGGAGACAATGCCCCCACTCTGGAGAAAGATGTCAATTTTGAGGTGCAGCCACAAGTCTAATCCATCGATGGAGTCACCGGTGAAGGGATCCATAGAGGAGAAGCAATCGGTTAAAAAAAAGGTGAGGCCTTCTCATTGCCAAGGAAGCTTATTTTGAGCCCCAATGAAGGTATGCAAAGAACAATTGACAATGAAGAAAAAAGGCTAAGAAACATTGCAGTTTTCTTTACATGTGTTAATATTGACAAGCTTCCTTCATGGAACATTTTTGATAATTGGCTGACTTCTGTGTGGGGAAGAAAGTTAGGAATTCAAATCTCCTTTTGCAGAATGGTCTATCATGGTCTTTTCATTATTTTCTTAAGGAATCAAAATATATAGAAAAGGGTCCTTAAAGGAAACTACTGGAACATAGGGCAAGCCCTACTTAAGCCATTCCCATGGGCCCAAAAAATGTTGAAGGAAGAAATATAGTTTTGTTCTACCCCAAAATAGATTATAATAAAAAAGGTGCCTACCCAAATCTAGGGGTTTTTACCTCAGTTAGTAAAAACCTTTGCGAAGATCATCAAAATTGATGAAAATAGAATGACACTTTCTCACATGGATGCCAGAATCCTTATAGCTTTAAACACTGAGACAACTATTCTAAAGGTCTTGGAAATTTAGTTAGTAGATAAAATAGTTACTTGTGAAGTTGTAGGGCTTGGAGATCTTAATTCTTGGTTTATTTGTAAGATGCAGAGACACCAAAAAAGAGACTACCCTATTTTTAAATATAGAAAGTTTAAAGAAGACTTAAATTTTGAAATCTATAATAAAGATGGAAATAGTTAGGGGGCTTTTGTCCTTGCTCTGAGCAACTTGCTGATACTCCTTCCTTTATAGACCCTATTGTGGCTAAACCCAATAATGCCTTCCATACCTCTATTGAAAACAATAGTGATGTAGTGGGCAATGCCTTGGCTCCTGGAAATATTGAAAACTAGGATGATGAAAAAGATACCCTTGGGGTTAAATGAAGATGGGGAGACATACATTGATCTCAAAGACAAAGATTTAATGGTGTATGACTCACATGAAACCATTGAAGGCCTCCCTAAGGATGTAGAGGAGGATAACAAGAATAGTGATAACAATTTTTTTGAAAATCCCTGTTACGAATCCCAAGTTATGGACTCTCAGCCTGCCCTCCTGGGAGACTCTATTGTGGGTTGTGCCCCCCATGATAACCTTAATGTAGTGGAGGTCCTATCCACTGAGTCTATTAGGGTAGACAAGAGGCTCGATGACCAAAAATTGGTAGGAAAAAAGAAGAATGTACAAGAACTTGCCCTAGAAAAAATTAAAGAAGTGGTAGCCCAAAGAGAGAAATTATACCTTTTTAAAGAGGAATTTTTGAAGAAGAAAGTAGAAAAACCTAAGAGAGTGGCACTTGAACTTCAAAAATGTACTGAACTGAAAGCCATTAATAATAGTGTAGATGACAAAAACCATGAGTTGAATTTAGAGAATGTTGGCTTGTCCCATGATGGGACTAACAAAAAGGAGGAGAGAAAAAGAGGAAAATAGTGAGCAAAACAAACTTCTCCACTAAGCCAGGAAAAAAGGGAAAAGATGATGCTTTTCACAAATGTTTTGACAAACTATATAGTGGAAATAAACAACACTCAACCTAGCAGGTACTTGAATGAAAGATCTTTATTGTTATAGTTGGAATGTGATAGGATTAGAATCTCCTAATAGAAATATGTGGTTAGAGACTTTTGTAACAAAAACAAGAATATGGATACTCTCTTTCTTCAAGAGGTGAAATCAATTAGCTTCACTCTAGAAACACTCTAAAGTTTATTTGGAATGAATCTATTTCCTTCTCCTTCAAGCATGATAAAGGGAGAGGGGGAAATGTCATCCTGATTAATAGAAAATGGGAGAATTTCATATCTCAAGCTTGTCATTCCCCCTGTGGTCGGTGTGTTTGGGTTTTATTAGAGGTAGATGACTCTATTCTAGGCCTTTGCTCCATTTATGCTCCTAATGAGTATTTCAATAGAGCAAGTATATGGGAGGGGATGGAAAATTATTTGCCTAGGGTGCCTTGGTTATTAGGAGGTGACTTCAATATGATTGAGAACAAGGAAGATAAGAAAGGAGGATGCTCTCTTGAGTGGAAAGGTAATGAAATATTTTTTTGGGAAAGGCTTAAGATTTCTTTGAAACTTTCTGACACCTTAGGTGGTTTGAGGGGAAATGGTAGAGGTATTTAGTTCTCTTGGTGCAACAGTCAGAAAGGGAATAGAAGGATTCATTGCATAATTGATAGATTTTATACAAACAAAGAGGTTTTTCAATTCCAGTGTGAAGGCAGTTGCAACTTGGTCCAAGTTCTTCCCAATGCATTATCTGACCACAATCCTATCAAGGCCATAATAACTTTTAATAATTAGACTAGAAAACCTAACTCTCCAAAGGATTGTAGCTATAAGCTTAATTGTTCCCTTTTATTGGATGAAGACTGCATGAGTGATATACTCAACTTGAGAAAGATATGCAAAGCCACTATCTCTTCTTTCAATCCTATCTAGTTGTGGAATAAGCTTATTAGTTCCTACAATTTAGTCTTTAAAATAGTGGGTAAAAAGTATGCTCTAGATAGGAGGAGGGAAGAATTGCAGTTGCAAAAAGAGCATTTAGAGTTAGAGGAAAGGGTACAAAATGAGCATTGTATAGAAGATTTGTTAGTAGAATTAGGATAGGTGAAGCACATATTGGGAAAAGTGCAAATTAGGAAAGCACAAGGATCTAGAGTGAGAGCCAAATTGAACTGGATGAGATAGGGGCTCTAAATACTTCTTTGATCTCCTTAAATTCAAGCATTTGAAGGAGAAAATCAGTCCAATCCTAGAAGATGGGAAATGGTTCTATGATGATGAGGAAATAAAAGAAATATTTAGATCTTTTTATGAAAAGCTTTTCAAGGCTAAAGATAATTCAGAAAAATATAAGGAAGCATAAGATTTGGCATGAGGATTTGTACCAAAAACGTGTATGCAAAAATGAAACATGCCATTAATGCAGACATAACAAGAAAAGAAATAGAGGATGCCATTAATTCTATGGAGACTGGGAAATCTCCTAGTCTAGATTGTCTGCCAATGGAATTCTATAAAGCTAACATGTCTTGAATTGTCGTAGACTTGTGGGAGCTATTTCAAGAAGCCATTAAAGAGGGTACCTTGAGAAAATAAGTTAATAAAGGTATTATTAGGTTTCTCCCTAAAGATGGAGATAAAGCTAATATTAGGAATTGGAGGCCAATCACCTTGCTAAATGTATCATATAAAATCTTTGCTAAGGTGTTGGCTTTGAGATTAAAGGAAATCTTACCCAATATTATTAGTAGCACTCAAATTGGATTCATAAAAGGTAGGTATATTTTAGAAAACCTAATAACTAGTTGGGAGGCCCTATACTGGGCTAGAGCAATGAATCAAAAAGTAGGGATACTTCTCCTAGACTTTGAAAAAGCATACGATAGATTGGAATGGTCCTTTGTTCTAAATATGCTCAAGGCTATTAGATTCCTTGACTTCTTCTACAAATTGGTGAATATATTATTTTAGGATGCTTCTACCTAGATTGAAGTCAATGGTTCCCTTTCTAACCCCTTCTCTTTGGGTAGATCCATTAGGAAGGGATGCCCACTTGCCCTAATCCTGTTTGTTATAGCCTCTGAGGCCTTTTACTACTTATTGAGAATTGATGCTATCCATGGTGTTTTTTGTGGCATTTCTTTGCCTAATAAAGATAGGCTATTGAATGTTCAATTTGTAGATGATATTGCACTGTTTCCCAAAATAGATAAAGATGAGATCAACTTGTTGGAAACTAGATTGGAAGTGTTATACCAAGCCTCTAGGGCAAAAATTTCCCCTTCTAAGTATGTTTTTCTTTGCTAGGATGATGACATCCTAGACTAGTTAAATGGGGGTAGATGGATGTGGGGGGGCCAACAGAAGAAAATCAGGTTCCTAGGCATCCCCTTTGCCATTTTACTCTCATTAAAATAGATGTGAGAGTGGATTTTTTTAAATATTGAAAGTAAATTGAATAGTTGGAACAAGAACTATCTCTCTAGCTGGAAGATTACAAGTCTATCAGAAAGTGCTCTCTTCCTATTCTATCTATTATTCATCTATGTGGATTTTTTATAACTACCAATTTGAACTTATTCAAAAGGTCATAAGGAATTTTTTATGGTCTGATGGCAGAGAGCACTCTAACATGCATGTAGTTAGGTGGGACTGGTGTTGCTTAGATAAAAGTGAAGGGGGTTTGGGGCTAAATTTTTTGAAAGTATAGGGAATGGTCGTGGCTTCAAAGTGGATTATTAAGGCCTCAAATAGTGATGAACCATGGAAAGTTCTATTCAGAAATAATATATGTTCTGCTCTCCCTAGAAAATGTAAATGTTGAGGTACTCTTCACATTCAAGACATTATTTGGGGATTTTTGTGCCAAGCCCTTAGGGTCTGTTATATTTCTTAGTATCTAGAAAGCACAAGAACATGTCAAAAGGATAATTTTGAATAGAAATGCATATGATGTGAATAAAAACATGGTGATTAGTCATAGATCCATCTGGTGGAATGTGGAACATTTGGGTAGACCACTTGCTCTTCTACAGGGGTTCTCTGCTAAAAAAATGGAATAATTTGGGTTTGAAAACATTGGGTGATCTAATAGAAAATAGCTCTCCCAAAACTTGGGATCATATTAAAACTAAATTCAAATTAGCTGACTCAAAAAAGAGAAATTTCTCTACTTTATGCAAGGTGTTTTTGGGTAACTTCTCCCATGGGATCTCTGTTGTTGGAGATGAATGTATTGATAATATTGTATGGCTAGATGGAACTAAACTAATGAATGTGGAGCCAAATATATATATAATGTGCACCAACTCCCAGGTGGTATTCAAGCATATCAACATTGTTTGGAACTTCCCCATAGAATAAAAAGAATTATCTAAAGCTTTTAAGTCGATCTGGTCAAGAGTCATTGAACCCAAAAAGTCTAGTTTTAGATGGCTTCTTTTCCTGAACAGACTCAATCTAGGTTTAGATAATGGTTGGTCTTCCTTGTGTAATACTGTTGATAATCATTGGCATATCTTCTTTGAATGCAAATACACACTATTTATTTGGTCCTACATTATGTGTAATATTCCCAATTGGTCTCCCATAAAAGTTGTTAACAGGAAGGAAATTTTATGTGGGTATGTTAATAGTCTAAATGTGAAATCTAACAAATTCTTACTTGTCTTATCTATTGAAATTCTATGGTTTTTGTGGAAAATGAGAAATGAAGATAAGTTCCAAGGCAAAAACAGGGACCTCACAGAGGCTTGTTTACAACTCAGAAACTACAAATTGATTGAACAGGTTGTTGTTACACTGGAAATGATAGAAGACAAATTCAACAAAATAATTGATGGTGGAGCTATGATCTTCAAAGAAGATATTTAGCAAACACACCATTGCAATCAGGGATGGATGAAATGTGAGGAGAAATTTGACATAGAACATAAAGATTTTTAGGACAAATACTGCATCCAGCACCAGATAGAAAGAATGAAAGATGAGTTTAATAGGTATGTGGAAACACCATTTCAAAATTACAATGCTAACACCAATCAGGTGAGGACAACCATTCCTAGTGGAAGAGCTTGTGCCAGAGATTCATTCATGGATAATGATAATAGAGTCTAACACATTAAGACTCAAAGAGCAGTTCCTCATTAGCCAATAGAAGGAAGACAGTTACAGAATAGGTGCTATGGAGGATGGATGGGGTACACAGTTGGATGACTCTTAGGGTTTCTACTTTGGAGGATACATGCAACACTTGGGGGGCACATAGGAGCAATATGACAGGGTAGCTTGGTTTGGAAGCTAGATAAAGAGGAATATAGAGATTTCAATGCAACCTCTAGTGCAACAAATGATAGAGCAAATTGCAAAGCAGTTAAATCAATGGATCAAGAATGATTTAATTGATAAATGATAACTCATATATTGTAATAGAACATAGAGATATAAAACTATATAATCTAGTACAAGGTATAGATGCTTCGTATTATACTATGCTTTTGGTTTATATGGTGCTTAATGCCCAATTATAATTGACTAGTATTTTTGGATTGACATAGGTTGTAGGTAAATTTTTTGTGTGGCCTTCTTGGCCACCTTGATGTACTACATCCTCCTTTTCTTTTGAATATATACTGTGCATGATCTTGAATCCAAAAACTAATTAGTTGGTATTATTTTTTAAATAAAGATAAGTATTGATTGCTTATATACAAAGGATATGAACTTAAAATACATTTTGTAGATAGGTTCTAGATACTTCTAAACTTATTTTGTAATTTTTTACTTAACAATGTTTTGCACCTTTTAAACATGAGAAAGACATCAAGGATTCAAACAAGCATAATGACTAGTAGAATGAACAAAACCTTTAATCATAAGAGCATTAGGAGACATTAACACATGGAGACAAACAAGAAACATAACACTTGATTTGGTGAGTTGAAAAACTCATAGGGATGAAAAAACACTCAAAAAATGCCTCACTAGCTTAATCAAAATCATGCCTCACTAGCTACACAAAATATCTCACTGACAAGTACAAATGCCTCACTAGTAGAATCCACACTGGATACAAGTGCCTCACTAGCTGATACAATTACATCACTAGCTATTGGATGCCTCACTGGCAATATGTTGTCTCACTAACAAAAACCTGATTACATCAAGGATTAAAACAAATTCAGAGGGACAATCTGATTCTCTACAATGAAACAATATTAAAAATCTCTCCAATGTTCATACAAACCCTTATCTCTCCTTGTATAAAAGTTTGACAATCTCTTTATGAAAAAACTCTATCACATGTCTTATATCTCTCTTCTCAAGATTACAAGAGGATAGTACAAAGAGGATGAACTCCTGATCACAATGATGTCATGATGCAATATGTATCCAATTCTGATCACCACTATGTTCTGTAAACAAATCTCATTCACAAGAGCCTTCAAGCATGTCAATATTATCATAGACCAAACAAGCAAGCATTTGCACTACATTACAAACCCTAACTGATCCATTTTCTGCAATGTCTTTGTACGTACTGAGACCATACTTCAAATTTTAAACTTTTAACATCTACAGACTTAACAAAAGACCAAAACATATAGGCCTATCTCTCTATTTATAGCGACAATAAATAATGCAGTTATACCTTTTTTACAACTAAACCATCCATTTCTTCAAAACCCTTCATATCAATCTCTATGTCCATAGAACTGATTCTATACAAAACTCTTTATACTCTGCAATTGCATTATCTCAGTACTTACAGCATTCTTCATCCATTTGTACAAACTATTTAACTCTATAGTGGTAAAACAAGAACACATACCTTAAAAGAATGATGTTTACCTCCATAAATATAAACAATCATGTGCTTCTTCATCAACCTTCTGAACAATCATATTTCACAAAGAGCTTAATCTCTCACTTCTCTGATGAACACAGACAAACTATTTCCCCTCAAACCATTTGTATTGAAAACATTCAATGTCCCCATCACATTTTGTAATTAGCACATGGATGTGTAGGTATGACTCTATTCAAACTAAATCACCAATCCTCTTCACCAAAAACATCTCATTACACTTTCTATTAATTTTTCTAGCCCTTATATTTTGTTGATAAAATTGTTTGTAGGGAAGTTATGAAACTGTCCGTTAACTTTCACCACAGAAGATGAACTGTTGCAGTTTGAACAAATTTAAATGTTGACCATTTGATTTCAGATCTCACGCCTTTTTCCTTTTAAATCCTAACCACTAATTTTGTTTTGGGTGCTCAACTAACCTGGTAGGCTGATGACTTCACAAAGGAGCCAATTAGAATAATGTTTTAAAACCCATTTACAAGATGAACTTAAGTTGTAGTTCCCTGCAGTAGGAAGTCAACACATAAATAGAAACTAAAGCATGATGGGTAACTTAGGGCTCATGACTAATATGCTTTAGGGGTATTATTTAGGGTTTTATTCCCTAAAAGCCTTGAGTCCTTAAACCATAATCAAACACAGGAGCATTAAACAAGTTTTGCCACCATAAAACTATTATGCAGACATTAGCATGTACGGTTGGAGTGGAATGCAGAAGAAATAGAGCATACAAGAACCATTTGGACAAGGAACTTAAGTAACAAGAGAAAGGATCAAAAGGTGTAGTAACCACTGACAAACAAAGATGAGTGATGATACACAAAACACATTTATAATGATTTCAATTGTCTTGAAACTAATGAAAGCCTTGTATGCAATCTGAGGTAACTACTATATACATGACGTTAACAATGATGAACAAGGATGACTTATATGCATGTTGTCATCAACACTAGCTCAAAGACCATCAACCAATACACAACTCTTCCAATTTCCTTTATCACCTATGCCAAATAGATCACCTTATGCATTATGCATATTGACAAGACATCATTAACTAAGAACAAATAGAGACAAGAGGCTATCATCACAAAACAAACACCTCCTAATCAAAATTCCTTATGAAGAGTAAACTTCTGATGAAAACCCTGAGCAAACAATGTCTACCATTCTTGTGAACACCACCATCATGAGAGACCTCTTGATGTTCCATCCTGATGTCCTATGCACTCTTGACATAGGACCAAACTCAACAATTATCAGAACTCTTGCATCACATCAGTATGAACACATCAAAGCATCCTGTTGAGATAAAGATCAATAAGAAATCCTCTTTGACCCATAAACAACAAGATGATCCAACATGGTCAAGCAATGTCATCACATGTAAGATGTCTATGCCACATGTTTGATATCTCTACATGACAATCACCTCAAATGTTTTTGTGAACATCTAATCCTCACAATCACAACCTGCCACTGAACCCTTTGACATCAATGACAAAACATCATGCCAACAAGCTCCCCCTTTGGCATTGATGTCAACTAATCATTAGACCTACACCTAGTTGCTCTTCTCCCCCTTTGACATCCAATGACAAAGGATAAAATACTCCCCCTATCTGATACCATAGAAGCATGAATACTGAAGCATGATATCATGAACTATATAGAAATACTAGTGCCAAAACTAACAAAAGCATGAACTATATAGCAATACCTGTACCATGTTGAAATACCAAATACCAACCACAAAAGCATGAACTATATAGCAATACTAGTACCAAAACTAACAATGGTCAAGAAGGACAGTGATCAACACCACTGTTCCCATATGTGAATGAAGAATATGATAGTCAACATCACCACAAATATAGTCCCAAGCACTATCATAGTTGTAGGAGACAACCACTACACAAAAGACTTTCTTTGCATCCACTATTTATTGCATAACAATTCCTTTCACTATGCTTTGAAATCTCAATCACCATGAGAACTATTATGACACTAATGTCAAGTACCTTGCAATGTCATGGACACAAATTTGATACTTTGCTATCAACCTTTCCTTAGACACTATTTTTCATCATCACTTGGCATCATTAGCTGGATGAAAGAATACTGATTAAAAACAAAGAGCACCACACAATATCTCAAAAAGGTTCATACTTGTCTAGTAGAGATGAAGCACATTATTTCATTGCATCATTAAAGAATGGCATTCAAACACTCCCCCTATCATATGTATATGTCACTATTATTATCAACACTACTCCAAACTCTTATCAAACACTATCAAGAATCATTGTGAGTCCTCCCCCTATCAAAAAATATCACCAAATGAATATTAACTCTGTGTGTATGTGAAAGGATTTTATTACTCCATTGACTCATCATAGCCAAACCCTATTTCTCATTATCAAAACATGGTCTATTGTCATATCCATTTCAAAAATTGTCAATGACTGATCTTAATATAAGGCAGTATGTGAGGAACAGTCAAATCATCAAAATAAGGATGAAGCATGTGAAGTCAAGACCTAGTGCACTTTACTTCTTCAATGATACACAAGCACTTTATAGTCTTGTTCAAGTCATTAACTATCTTGACACTAACTAATGTTACTGTCTTATTACAATTATCTGATATCACTGTCTTATTAGGACTCTATCACATACAACTTCTTGAAGAGAATCAAAACATTAAAACCACTATTATCATCAAGAGCTACTGCACCTTGAAAACAAGATTCATATACCAATAATTACATGCTAACCACCAAGAGAAGAATATCAATAATGATGTAACAACAAACAACATTCAAAGATCCTCTTTACAAATCTATAAGCACCTTTCAGAACACCTCTACGCAACAATGAGCAATTGTTGTAACCATCAATACAATAAGTAAATCAACTCTTGAAAACCTAATGACCAATGACAATCCAAGTGCCCTTGATAATACATCCTATCATTTGTTGTGTACCTCATGAAGCATTCCATTAGCAAGAATAGACAAGTAGTCCATTGTCCATAATCATTGTCTTTTGATTGCCTTGTATCCATACCCTTGCATTTTGCATCAATGACAAATTTAATCCAAGAACCTTTTCATGATGATATAATTGAACAAATATAATTACCACTGCAACTCCTCTGTCATCTTTGACAATTTTGATAAGCAACAAGTATCAAGAACCATACCTAACTAATTTGATCACTTGATCTCTACAACTATCATACAACAATCAAGGTATAACTATTATGCATAGAATGATGTTAACTGTTCTTGTCCTGATATTGAGATTACAGTGAACAAACTATAGTTCTAGTAACACTCTCTTGTCTTACCTCTTGGGGATAAAAGATAAAACAATAAGCATCTCCCCCTCTGTGAAAAAGAATACTATCATCCTTGATTTATGAAACATTGTGATGGCAAATCATGTCAAACAAAGATCACTTGTTAGTAAAGGACTTGTCATTGCACTATTGAAAACCTTTACATTGGACAATCACAAGCATATGAAGATCATCACTATCAAAAATTTCAAATGTTCCAATGTTCTACCAAATCACTGCACACTTGTACTCTGCCCTTCAAGCCAATATTCTATCAAAATAATCTCTGTCTAGTACTGTGCAAATCAAACCTAACATTTGTCTTAACAAGACATCATTACACCAAGAGATATACTATCTTGACACAAAATTCTTTGTCTTGAACACACTCTTTCAGCACTATTATAACAAGATGGATACCATATCCTATTCCAAAGGACCTCATGTCATCAAGTTTGTACAATTTGACACAAAGACATTGTCATATCAATGTGAGACCATTGATTTATAGAAATACATCCTTTCAAGCACTTTGTGCAACTGTCAACCTTAGAGACCCTTCAAATCTACTACTTTCTTTGATTGAACTATCCTTATATTTTGAAGACACCCTTAAGACAATTATGACTATCCATAAGAAATTGTTTGAAGAAGAGTACCAATGATTAATGACTCTTTTTACAGCTACCCTGCATTTTTCTCTTAACTCTGACCATGCAACCTATTGAATATCCTAGGGGGGAATAGACAAAACATTGAATGAGTCCCCCTAAACCCATGCTACCTCTTTTAAGCTATTTTTAGTGTCTCTTGTACAACATGCACAAGATTTCAACCTTCTCTTTCACTTGTTTTCTTCTCCAAACCATCTTAACACCTATCATCTTATGGTGATTGACTGATTTCATTAAATCATTCTTACAAAATCTAGCAATATGTCCAACCTATGACACCTGAAGCACATGATTTTGTTCCTTCTATTTAGCCATTCAAAGGAGTTCTTATTATATCCCATTTTTCTTACATGCATCCAACAATCCATTTCTATGTGACCAGCTTTATTGCAGTTATAACAAACATTGTTATAGTCCTAATTTGTCAAACTATAAGAACTCTTATCCTTATTCCATCCAAGACTAGTTTTTGAGTGAGTTCTACAATCTCTAGCTCTATGACCATAAACATGACAACAATAGCAATAACCATGAAATTGAGAATAGTTGTACCTCATTAAACACCTGGTAGGTAGAGATCTTGTGGGCTTGATTGTCCTTTCTCCTTGATCTTTTGGAGCAGCAACATGACAATTCAAGTCAATCTTCTTCCTAGGTGTCTTTCTTGCCTTAGAGGTCTATCCTTCCTCATATCCTAAGCCTATGGTGTCTTTATAGTGTTTTTTTTTTCCCAACATTTCATGCAGCTTGTTTGTGGTCTCTTCAAACTTCTGATATCTCTTAGACATGACCTGGAGACCTTCATAATCTTTTCTCAGATTGACAATTTATGCCTCTAATTTCACAAGATTGTATTTTGTTACATCTATTATTCTTTTGGATTCCTCAATTTCAGTCTTTAGACTGATAATCAAATTGTTGGATTCATCAACATGACTCTTTAAGTGTGCAATCTAATTTCTTGCCTCTTCAAATTCTAAAGAATTTTTTCAAAATATGAACATACCTTGTCTTTGGAGTCTTTTTCTTGTTGAAGCTAGTCTTCTAATATCTGATTCTCCTTTCTATGTTGCTTGATTTGATCTAAGGCACGCAAGAGTTCACCTTCTAAATCAACTTCACAATCATTTTCATCAAACTCCTATCCATCTTCATCCATAAAGAAGTCTCCTTCTATGTCATCAATCTTATCAACAAAATCATCTTTTCTTTCATCACACTTTTGTCATCCCCACATTTCCCATGCGGTCATGACACACTACACACGTGTCATGTCCACATTTGTCATGTTGTCATGACATGAAATATCAAAAAATTTTCCACATATCCCTAGAAACCCCCTCGCATGCATCATCATGCTCAGTGGTAATATGCATAAGGCATAAACATGTCAATCCAACTTCAGGGTAGTGTGAATACCTTCCACAATCCCATGCGTGATGATAGTTGACTAGGGGGTTATGCGACGTGAGGAGCATCACCAATAGGGTTAGGTTCAATTTAAGTCTAACCCTAAGCTTCCTAAATGAAGTGATGTGATTTCAACATATTTCAAAATCAAAACCTAGGAGCTAGAGTTAAATACTTTAATACAAACACATCTAAGTCATGAAAAATTAACATTAATGCATAAATAAAACATTTATTTAACTCCACTAGGAATTCAAGAAAATCTGGCAGCATAACGTCTCTTAGGTGTACATGGGAATTATTTTAAATTAATTTCCTACTACAAGTCTTTCCCAACAAAATTATTTTAAAAGAATTATAATTATAAAAATATGCTTGATAATTAATCAATTCCCCCATTGACATCTAGGTTTAATTGCCTATGTTAAATTGAATTAAAATAAACTAACTACATCAATAAGGTATTAAATTAATAAAACATAGCCCCATTGATTAAATAAAAAATCATAGAGCCACTAATATATCTTTATTAAAGTTCTCCTAAACACATTAATTTACATCCCACTAAAGATTCCCTCAATTAGATTTAATTCCCTAGCCAAA
This sequence comes from Cunninghamia lanceolata, assembly GCA_027924645.1. Classification (NCBI taxonomy): domain Eukaryota; kingdom Viridiplantae; phylum Streptophyta; class Pinopsida; order Cupressales; family Cupressaceae; genus Cunninghamia; species Cunninghamia lanceolata. The sequence goes on along the minus strand of BSBN01000749.1, from coordinate 3,945,989 downwards.
ATAAAAGCAAACTAAATATAATTTATCCCACTCACTAAATATAAACACCTATACCAAAATTTAAATCCATCTACTAAATTATATCCCATGGGCAAAAAGAATAACTAAAAGGCAATTTTTAAGAGGGATGAAGGAGGAAATATAATTTCACGTGCCTCTAACTCTTTTTTTTAAAGAAATACATATTTCCCCAACCCTAAAAGAATAAAATAATAATAACTCTCCCAAGCCCTAACCCTAAAACATCTACTCATTCTCTCTTCTCATTTTCTATTTTATTTTCATCTAACCCTCATCTCCTCTCCTTCTCTTTTCTTTTCTTCCTTCTACATTTGTATGCAGGTTATGGGTTTGGGGAAGCCATGGATGCTTGCACAGAGGAGGTATGCATAATGTTAATAACCCTATTTAGGTTAACCCCTTTTTTAAAACACAAACACACACCCACACACACACACATATATATATACATTCCAAGTCAAATAGAGCAAGTTTATGTTGCAAGTCAGAGGGCCGAGAGGCACTTGTTTCAAGGGAGTGGCATGAGCATTGGAGCTGTGAGAGTAGGGTGGGTGCCAAGTGCCAATGTGAAGACTATGGGGTGGGCAGCCTCCCCGCCCACCCTCCATTGATGGTGGATGGGGGGGATCTGTCTCCCCCCAAATTTTCATTTTTGGTATTTCGTTTCATGACCAATGGCAAATGTGGACATGACACGTGAGTTGTGTGTTGTGACCACGTGGGAAATGTGGGCATGACAACTTTATATCATCATTCAAGTAAGACTCATGCAACAAGTCATCACATGACTTGACTGGGGTTTGCTATACAACCTTTTGCTTGGCTTCTTTCTTTTCTCTATTTCTTTTACTCTTTCCCATGGTACTCCAATATCAGGACCTACCCAATCTAGTTAGACTTCTATAGGGAACCTATGCTCTAATACCACTTGTTGGAGTACACGACCACTAAGAGAGGGGGTGAATTAGTGGTCTAGAAAACTTAACAAATTTTTGCACCTTTTAAACATGAGAAAGACATCAAGGATTCAAACAAGCATAATGACTAGTAGAATGAATGAAATCTTTAATCATAAGATCATTAGGACACATAAATGTATGCAGACAAACAAGAAACATAACACCTGATTTGATGAGTGGAAAACCCTCATAGGGATGAAAAACCACTCTAAAAATGCCTCACTAGCTTAATCAAAATCATGCCTCACTAGCTACACAAAATGTCTCATTGACAAGTACAAATACCTCACTAGATACAAGTGCCTCACTGGTTGATACAAGTGCCTAACTGGCAATATGTTGTCTCACTAACAAAAACCTGATTACATCAAGGATTAAAACAAATTCAGAGGGACACTTTGATTCTCTACAATGCAACAATATTAACAACCTATCCAATGTTCATACAAACCCTTATCTCTCCTTGTATATAAGTTTGACAATCTCTCTACAAACAAACTCTATCACATGTCTTATATCTCCCTTCTCAAGATTACAAGAGGATAGTACAAAGAGGATGAACTCCTAATCACAATGATGTCATGATGCAATATCTATACAATTCTGATCACCACTATGTTCTATAAACAAATCTCATAGCCTTCAAGAAATATAGTATTTTCATAGACCAAACAAGCAAGCATCTGCACTACATTACAAACCCTAGCTGATCTATTTTCTGCAATGTCTTTGTACATAATGAAACCATAATTCAAATTTTAAACTTTTAACCTCTACAGAATTAACAATAGACCAAAACATGTAGACCTATCTCTCCACTCATAGTGACAATCAATAATATAGTTATACAATTTTCACAACTAAACCATCCATTTCTTCAAAACCCTTCATATCAATCTCTATGTCCATAGAACTGATTCTATACAAAACTCTTTATACTCTGCAATTGCATTCTCTCAGTACTTGCAACAATCTTCATCCATTTGCACAAACTATTTAAGTCTGTAGTGGTAAAACAACAAGAACACATACCTTAAAAGAATGATGTTTATCTCCATGAATATAAACAATCATGTGCTTCTTCATCAGCCTTCTGAACAATCATATTTTACAAAGAGATTAATCTCTCACTTCTCTGATGAACATAGACAAACTATTTCTACTCAAACCATTTGTATTGAAAACTTTCAATGCCCTCACCACATTTCACAATTAGCACATGGATGTGTAGGTATGACTCTGCTCAAACTGAATCACCAATCCTCTTCACCAAAAACATCCCATTACACTTTTTATTACTTTTTCTAGCCCTTATATTTCATTGATAAAACTGTCTGTAGGGAAGTTATGAAACTGCTCATCAACTTTCACCACAGAAGATAAACCGTTGTAGTTTCAACAACTTTAAATACCAACCATTTGATTTCAGATCTCACACCTTTTGCCTTTTAAATCCTGACTAGTGATTTTGTTTTGGTTGCTCAACTAACTTGGTAGGCCAATGACTTCACAAAGGGATTGGTCAGAATAATATTTTAAAAACCCTTTAGGAGGTGAACTTAAGTTGTAGTTACCTATAGTAGGAAGTCAACACACAAATAGAAACTAAAGCATGATGGGTAACTTAGGGCTTATGACTAATATGCTTTAGGAGTATTATTTAGGGTTTTGTTCCCTAAAAGCCTTGAGTCCTTAAACTGTAATCAAACACTAGAGGATTAAACAAGGTTTGGCACCATAAAACTATTATGCAGACATTAGCATGTATAGTTGGAGTGGAATGTAGAAGAAACAGAGCATACAAGAACCATTTGGACAAGGAACTTAAGTGAGAAGAGAAAGGCTCAAAAGATGTAGTAACCGCTAACAAACAAAGATGAGTGGTGATACACAAAACACATTTATAATGATTTCACGTGTCTTGAAACCAATGAAAGTCCTATATGCAATCTGAGGTAACTACTATATACATGATGTTAACATTGATGAACAAGGATGACTTATATGCATGTTGTCATGAACACTAGCTCACAGACCATCAACCAATGCACAACTCTTCCAATTTCCTTTATCACCTATGCCAAATAGATCACTTTGTGCATTATGCATACTAACAAGATATCATTAACTGAGAACAAAGAGAGACAAGAGGTTATCATCACAACACAAACACCTCCTGATCAAAACTCCTTATGAAGAGTAAACTTCAGATGAAAACCCTGAGCAAACAATGTCTACCATTCTTGTGAACACCGCCATCATGAGAGACCTCTTGATGCTCCATACTGATGTCCTATACACTCTTTATATAGGACCAAACTCAGGAACAATCAGAACTCCTACATCACATCAGTATGAACACATCAAAGAATCTTGATAAGATAAAGATCAATATGAAATCCTCTTTGAGCCATGAACAACAAGATGATCCAACATGATCAATCCATGTCATCACATGTAAGATGTCTTTGCCACATGTTTGATATCTCTGCACGACAATCACCTAAACTGTCTTTGTGAACATCCTATCCTCGCAATCACAATCTGCCACTGAACCCTTTGACATTAATGACAAAACATCATGCCAATAGTTAGTTCTAAGTAAATGGTATATGGCACTACAACAATTAGTTTCAAACACTTGAATGGTCCCATGATAGGTCAATGTTTCCTTGTATTATTTCTATTAATTCTAATTATGGAATTGATATACAACATCCTTGGATGACTTGGTGTTTATTAATGTGTTTTAAGCATTGTAATAATGTGCTTAGATAAATATGGTATTTATTTGAATAATCATGCAACAATATGGTCTTGAATTAGAGAACTATTTATTTCTAGTTTGTTGTGTGATTAAATTATACTTTTATATTTGCATATATCACCATTTAATATCATATGTTAGATTAGCATTGATTTCTAGATAATAATGTTTAGTAGTGTTAAATGATGAAATAAAGGTATAGTCTCCCTTATAAGTTCTAGGGAGTAGAAATCTACTATTACATATGTTAACCCAAGTTATAAATTGTATGACACCATCTTGTGGCTGCAAGTTCAAGTCCCAAACTATGAAGTCTCTATGCTATGCGTATGTAGGAAAGGCCATCATGGATGAGCCCTCGAGGCATTAGGTCGGCCCCTTAGGGCCTTTAGTCTTGTTAACTTGTGAATTGACATGTTTATTTATTGACTTTACGAAACTAATGTGTATATTTAGAACTATCACTTGTGCAGGGTATTGGAGCTAAGAAAGAATTTCCTCACCTTGTGAACAGATGATCATGTGGTGTTTATTGTAATTGAGAATAACTATATAAGAAATGCTCAAATCATGATTTTCATTATAATAATTGATACAAAATTTATGTCTATGTATAATTGTATCCAAAGTTGGTTATTCTAAATTACATATTAGTTTTAGATTTTTGTGTTACGATATTTTTATATTTTGAAATTTTAACATTTGGCATTAAAAGAATGGTATTAATTTATGTTTTGAGGTTCATGCTCTAGTGTTATAGGTTGAGGTAGAAATCTGAAAGTGAATAGCTTCAAGCCCTTATGAGAGATCCTCTTCTAATCTCCAACCACAAACAAGATCCCATGAGATTAATCTTCATCTGACAAAGTTGTGTCACACTTTTATAAAGGAAATAGCCAACACTAATCCAACTTTTAAACTTGAATCACTAAAAAGTGACATTTATGTTTTGAATTTTGAAATGGTGTAAACTAATAAAATATTTATTTTTTTAGTATATTTTATGTTTGTATTTAAAAAAAAATTAAAAAATTATTTGAATATAGTTTTTAATAAATTGACGCTATAATTTAGTTGCAAATAAAATGCTAAAAAATTATGCTACATGAGACATCAATCTTTATATAGTAAAAAAAAAATTTCTTCAATTTTTTTTGTGTATTTATAACTGGAAACTTTAGGGCATGGATATATTTTTTTCCAAATTTGATAAATATATATTTTTAAAGAGTTACCATAGGAAAATCTCAAGATAGTAGTGAAAAAATGTGACAAAAAGATGAGGTCTTTCATAGAAGACCTTTGCGTTCTCAACAAAGTTTATTTGCTGAAGCAATTAGGGCAAGAAGTCATTTCTCCTTTCAGGAGTCTACAGGATTAGGGTTTCGAAGATCTCTCCGAAATGATGTGCAGTATCCTTTTTCACTTCAGTATGGTAATGGCGGTTCTTATGGTTTTCAGAATAAGAGAAGGTTCTTGCAAATAATCGATTTGGGGATTCAAGAAAGGTGGAAAATGGAAGCAAAATTTGCCAGGTTTGGAGGGAAAAGTTGGTTCCCCATAAAGCGAATTCCCATGAAGTAAGTAGTGAAACTGATGCTAGGGTTTTTGCTGATATTGTTAATATTCAAATCCCAGAAGATTTGGTGAACCCCTATATTCAAGATCTTGCTACAAGGGCAATTATAGGTAAGGTTTGGAATTTGAAACTTAATTATGATATTTTTCTTAATTGGATTAGGGTTTCCTGGAAAGGGGTTTCTGATGTTTTTTTCCTACACAAGGATTTATGTGTTTTTATCGTAATCTTTGAGAATGACATTTTTCGTGATGTAACCCTGAAACAAAAATTGTGGTTTTATCAAGGTAAAGGGATTTGTATTTAGAAGTGGGAGCCAAATTTTGACCCCATTAAAGCGAATATGAATTTTGTCCTATTTTGGATTTCATTGCCCAATTTACCCCTTGAATACAGAGATCTCAACATTATTGAATTTTGTGCTAAGAAGATGGGTTTTATTTATAAAACATGATATGTCTAATTTTCAAAAACTGGAATTGCCAGTAAGGTTTTCTATAATTTTAAATACTTCATTTCCATTCCCTAAATTTTTGGAATTTCAATCTAAATTTGGAACTTGGAGACAAACAGTTGCTTTTGAAGATCCTATGATCATGGAAAAACCACAGCTTTTTGAATCTAAGTGGGTTTGTGAGGATTTGGAAAAAGACAAAATTTCACGGGAAGATCTTGATTCTGTTAATCTTAGTGAAGCATCTTTAAATCATTTGGTCAATTCCTCTAGTTTGAATGAGGGACAAAATTATGTTAATGGTCCAACAGATGAATGTTCTTTTGAGTTTGACATTGGCAAAAGGGAGGAATCAGATACTCCTAATTTTTTTCATAAAGAAAAAGTGAAAAAGAATTTATTTCCATTACTTAATAGGGAGGAAGATCTTTGTATGTCAAATGGTAGTCAATAGGATGTTTCAAGTTTGGTTAATTTTTCTTTTTCTAAGGAGGAAGCGAAAGCTTTTGTTGATAAGACTATTCAAAAAGTTGCTTCCGATCTTATTGTTAAAACTGTGGATGAGGTAATTGTAAAAGAATCTCATGAAGTTGTAGGTGAGGGTGTCTCTCTTTTCAATAAGATTTCTGAGTCAAACTTGGCAATTGATAATCAGCTACTTACAGAGAAACATGATTAGAAGGTTTTCTTAGGCGATGGGATTGGTAATGAGGTTTTTAACCCTGCTCAAAAATTTTCCATTCCTCAATCTGTCCCCCAAGTTCCTCCTATTGATGGAATTGATAGTGAGGCTTTTGATTTTTCTTCAAAATTGTCCATATCTCCTCCTAGGAAATCTAGGTCTATATCTCCTTCCACGAGAGGTCAAAAACCAAAATCTTTTAAAACTCAGGAGGAAATTAAGGCTGGGTTGCAAGCTTCCCTTGAAACTTGTTTGAGATCGGGGAGAGTGAGAAACTCTCCCCAAGAATAATGAAGATCCTATCTTGGAATGTTAGGGGCATTAATGCCCCTAACAAGAGATGCTTGGCAAAGTGTCAGATAGATTCTATAGGTATGGACATTGTCTTGCTCTAGGAGACAAAGTTATCTCAAACTCAAGCTAAAAATATTTTTCCAAATTGGTATAAATGGAAGTTTCTCCATTCTCCTTCTCAGGGGGCATTAGGGGGCTTGGTTATTCTATGGGATATTAAAAGTTATGATTCAGATCTTATTTGTTCTACTCAAAATTTTATATTGGTTAAACTAAATTCCCCATCCCTAAACTTCTAGTTATTTAATGTTTATGGGCCAATTTCGACTAGTGATAAAAAAATGGTGTTGGGATATTCTGTCTGCACTCTTAGGAAATTTATCTGGAGAAAAAGTTCTCTTAGGAGGAGATTTTAATGCTATTACTTGTTTATCTAAAAAATTTAGTGGGATTTGTCCTCCTCAGAGGGTGATTGATGATTTTAATGAGTTTATTTTAGATAATGCGTTGGTTGATAGCCCTTTATTAAATGGGAATTTCACTTGGTCCAATAGGAGAAAGGATTTTTTAAATATTATAGAGAGGCTGGATAGGTCTTTGTTCTCTCCTGATTGGTGTCTTGATACTAAAATATCTGGTACCTCTATTCTTCCCTTTTCTGCCTCTGATCACTTTCCCATTTCTTTTCAATTGGACATTGATATGATTAAAAAGAAATATAGATCTTCTTTTAAGTTCCAAGCTATGTGGTTTAGATATTGTAGCTTCTTTCCTCTATTGGAAACTTGGTGGAAGAATGCCCCTTTTGTGAAAGGTTCTCGTATGTTTTGGCTCAATGAGAAATTAAAATTCATAAGAGAAACAAATTTAAAGAATGGAATAAACTTTCTTTTGGCAATATTTTTTCTCAAAAAGCTTTATTGCGGTCTCAGTTAAAATAGATGAATGAATTCATTATTAAAAATGGCATGGATATTGATTCCTTTGAATGTGTTAATTCTCTTCAATCTAACTTGGAGGAGGTTTTAGCTAGGGAAGAAATTTTTTGGAGACATAAATTGAGGGAGACTTGGCTTAGAGAGGGAGACCGCAATACAAATTTTTTTTATGTTTCGGGTATGGTAAGAAGACATAAGAATTCTATTTGTGCTATTAAAGACTCTATGGGGAATATTTTGCAAGATGATGTTCTTATTGAGAAAGGAGTAAATTTTTTTCAAAAGCTTCTTTCAAAAGAAAATTTTAAGGTCTCACCTTCGACTATTCTAGAAGTTATAAATCATATCCCACCTTTGATTTCACAAGAAGATAATATGGAATTGATGAAACATTTTTCTTTAGAAGAAATCAAGGTAGTGGTTTTTTCTTTAGATCCAGATAAAGCTCTTGGCCCAGACGGTTTTACCCCACTTTTCTTTCAAAAGTGTTGGGACTTTGTAGGTAGAGATGTATGGTTGGAAGTAGAAGAAGCACATAGAAATAGTACTATTCTGAGAGAGATTAACTCTACCTTCATTTCTCTAATTCCTAAAGTTGCTACACCTTCTTCCTTTGTTGATTAAATAGACCCATCTCTCTTTGTAATACATTGTACAAAATCATTTCTAAAGCAATTACTCTAAGACTTGCTATTTTCATTCTAAAAATTGTTTCAAAAGAGCAAGGAGGTTTTGTCCCAGGTAAAGAAACATATGAAGGTGCATTGGTGGCTCATGAGGTTCTACATTCAATTCATGACCACAAGCTTTCTACTATGTTGGTTAAATTGGATATGTTGAAAGCTTATGATAGAGTTTCTTGGGATTTTTTGTTTCAAGTTCTCCTTAAGTTTGGTTTCTCACCTAAGTGGTGTAAGTGGATTTCTTCTTGCATTTCTAGTGCAAGTTTTTTAGTTTTGATTAATGGTTCCTAGTCTAATTTCTTCAAATCTTCTCAAGGGATAAGACAAGGTGATCCTTTGTCCCCTTTCCTTTTTATAATAATGGTAGAAGGTTTGAGCAAATTGATCTTGAGGCAAAACTCCTTGGGAAACTAGAAGGGGATTAAAATTCCTAGAGTTCCTTTTGCTATTACTCATGCTTTATTTGTAGATGACACACTATTGTTTGGTCAACCTTTTATGTTGGAAGCTAAACATATGAAGGATGTAATTTCTATGTATTGTTTAGTATCGGGTGAGAAAGTAAATTAGGAGAAATCTAAAATCTTTTTCTTTTTTATACCTTCATTAGTTCAAGAAAGGATTGCAAAATATTTAGGGTTTAAGGTGGATGTCCCCCCTTCAAGATATTTGGGGATTCCTCTTTGTTTGGGATCAATTAAAAATATGTTCTGGGATAAACTTATTAAGAGTATCAAGTCCAAAATTTCCTCATGGAAAGGTAAATGGTTAAATTTGGTTGGCAAAATCCTTATGATTAAATTAGTTTTGTTAGCAGTGCCTGTGTATATGATTTCAGTGCTTATGGTCCCTATCCATCCTTTCTTGCCTCAGTAATATCTTGAGGAAGTTCATGTGGAATGGATCTAACTTGAATGGAAAAAAGATCCCTCTAAGTTCCTAGGATAAAATTTTTATTTTGAAGCAGAATGGAGGGACTGGGATCCATAACATTGAAGCTCACAATAAGGCTCTTGGAGCTAAGTTGGTTTGGAATTTATATGAAAAGCCAAATTCTAAATGGGAAAAAATTATGCTAGCTAAATATCTAGATTCATCTTCTCCTGAAAGAATCTTTACTATTCTTAATCCAAAGACGGGTTCTTAGATTTGCAATTTTTTATTAAAATGTAGAGAGGTGATTTCCCCTTTTTTATCTTGGGTTATTTAGGATGGAAATTCAGCCCCTTTTTGGGATGATTCTTGGAATAGTTACCAGTCATTGTCAAATATAGAAGGCCTTCAAGAAATTAAGTTATTCTTGTGCCAGGTCTGGGGAACAAAAGTTAAAGATTATATTGTGGTTGATTCTGATTTGGTTATTAATAAAGTTGCTTGGAAAATTTTTGATGACTTTCCTATTCCTTTCGAGTAGGAGGTCTTGCTTAGGAACATCTTGAAGGAGAGAAGAATTTTTATTTCAGGAGGAAGGGATAAACTCATTTGGGTCCCCTCAAATTATGGTCATTATACAGTCAAGCAAGGTTATCTAAGTATCATTAGTAAGGATTCTAATTCAGCTATTGATTGGCCTTATAAGCTTTATTGGAGTGGTCCTTGTGTGCCTAAAGCAGGGGCATTTTCTTGGTTAGCATTGAATTATAGAATCCTTACTAGTGATAGGTTAGTCAGACTTGGTGTTGCTAATTCTTTCTTATGTCCTTTTTGTTCTGAAGTTGAGGAAAATGTGGATCATTTACTACTAAATTGTCATTTTTCTTCAAAAGTTTGGTACTGGCTACTTTCAAAATTGTGTTGGTAGGGCCCCCTTCCTCACCCTCTCCTTCAACTTTTTCAAAGCTGGCCTATCTTAGTCACAAATTCTACCTTCTATGCTTTGTGGTTGGTCTTGCCAAGTATTTTGATTTGGATTTTGTGGTTAGAAAGAAATAGCAGAATTTTTAGAAAAATTAAAAACTCTATTGATGCAATTATTCTAAAAATTGAAAAAATGATTTCAGAAGTAGTCTCAGCTTCTCTTCTTTTTAGAAAGTTAGGTTCTCTAGTTTTTTCTTCTTCAGATGATCTAATGTTAAAAAGCTAGAAATTTTTACTTTTGCCTAACTCAAATTGCTTTAGCATGGGTAGTAAGATAGACAGGTCCTCCATTATGCGGATTCCTCTGCCTGTTTCTTTTGTAAAACTAAATTTTGATGGTGTGAGTAGGGGTAATCCTGGTGTCTCTAGTGTTGGTTGTGTTTTAAGAGATCATAGTGGATCAGTTTTAAGAGTTTTATCAGTTAAGCTTGGTTTTTGTTCAAACAATGAGTCAAAGGCTTTGGCACTTATAACAAGTCTAAATATTGCATTAAAATGTGAAATTTCTAATATTATTGTGGAAGGGGATTCTTTGAATAATATTAGGGCTTTTAGTCTTAAATCATCACCAAGCTAGAAAATTGATTACATTTTACAATTTGGAAGGAAACTGCTCGATCATTTTCAATCATTTAAAATAGTTCATACGTATAGGGAAGGCAATATGTTAGCAGATTTTCTTGCTAATCATGCTTTTTGCATTAATGATTCTATTAAGGAGTGGGATTCTAACTCCCTTTTGTTGATCCCCAGAATTAATTGCATTCTAGCTAAGGAAGGCTTAAGCTAATTTTGTCATGTAAAATGTGAAGTAATAAGTGGAAAGATATTTCAAGTGAGTATTTTGTTCTAGCTTCTAAATCTAGAATTATCTCTATCTTGCGGCTCCTTTCTGACAGCTGACGTCATTCCTTGGGTTGAGGGCAGCTTCATCTGGTGTGTAGTACTACTATTTTAATTTTGTACGCAGGGTGGCAGTTTTCACTTAATGGTATATCTTGTTAGGAATGATTTTATTCATTGCATTTTGAATAAACTCTCCTTTATATTCTCGATTTGGCACGACATCTTCCATCTTTCTGTAAGCTTTATATTTGCTCTATTATAGCCTCCTAATCTAGTTTTTTCAAGATTTAAGAATTATTTTGTTCTAGCATGGGTACGGTTCAGAGAAACAAAAGAATTCTCGTGCCAATTCAAAATTGGGAACTACCCTCTTTGGGTCTTCTCAATCCAAATTCCATGTCAGAAGTTTTTAAGACATATGAAGATGTTGTTGAAAGAACCATCATTTAGGTTTGTGGTCTACAAGTTTTACATTTTCTTAGAACTATCTATCTGTCCCAAGTAGTTTCACATTTCCTTTCAAATGCTATGGATTTATTGCAAAGTTTTGATCTGGTAAGGAATCTGGGCTTTCTGTTTGTCCAAGATATTCATTTTCCTATGGATATTTTTAATAAAGTCATAGAGAATTATGATTTGTATATAGGTTCTGCTCTTGTGGGTAGTTTGTTTGATCGCAGGGATCTTTTTCACCAACCTACACTTCATTGTCTCTTCAATACTATGCTCCATGGCCTTCAAAACAACTGTGCTATGTCCTTTCATAATTGTATCCACTGCCATGGAAGAGAGCTAGGGAGATAGCTGGTAGATGATGCCACAAAGGTGTTTAATGCTCTTTCTTTTCTTCTGCATTACATTCCTCCTCCACCACCTCCTCCCCCTTAGCTGGCAGAAGAGGAGGTTCATTGTCAACAGGGTTTTATTGTTGAAGGATTGCAAGCTGATAACTAATAGTTATGGTTCTTTTTTGGGTGTTCTTTTATTACGATATAATTGGACTGTATCCTATGTAAATTTTGTATTAGTGTCTTATTGACAAAGAAGTCAATCATGTAATGCTCACAGACTATTTTTGATCAGACTCATCTTTTTGAGTCATTTTTGTATTAGCTATGTTTTTAAAAAGGCTACAACTGGAGGTTTTCTTCACCTAATTCTTTCCTGCCGGTATGCCTCACTGAATCAGGCTTTCTATAATTTCTCTTTTATAATTAAATATATTTTCAGTGGCTATGCCACTTTTTTTTAATATATATAAACAAATATTAAAATGTGCATGTATTAAAATGTAGTTGTTTCCATTCGACGTCAACTTTCATATTAACTATTTATTTAAAATAAAAAATATATACCATCTTGATATAGATTCTTTTATCTAGGGCATCATATTTTTTTCTATTTTTTTAATAAGTTTAACTATTTTTCCTTGACATGGTAATCAACCTAATGTTTTGTGCTAATAACCTACTTTTAGTAAAAATAAAAAGGAAAATATAAATAATAATTAAACTATTAAAATATGTATATTTTTTTGAAAACTAAACATATAGATCTACACAAGGGTATTTTTATATTTTTTAAAAATGTTATTTAAAAGAGTAGAAGCTGTTGAAATCTCAAGTTTTTCAAATAATTTTTATTTTTTTGGTAAATTGGCCTCATTGTGGTGCTACATATGCATTTATCCAACAATTTTAGTTGGAGAAGGTGTGGACATATCTAACTTAGCTAGAATGAATCCTACAAGATCATATGTTTGACCAAAATTGATTTTTAGTTAGAAATACTTAAATTCACTTATGCTAATAAGTTGGCTAAAAGTGTGACACAACTTTGTGCTTTTACATTCTTGAATGATAAATGCTACTGTGTAGACGAGCACTCAAGTCTCTAAAACCTTTTCATGGGAGCTTTAATAACCATCAACAAGTGATTCTCTATATGTTTTCTTCAATAATATGAGAGTTCATAATTTCCAAAAGAGCCAAGAGGAGAGAGAGAGAGAGAATGAGAGAGAGAGCTTCCTTTTCCTCAATCTTGCATTTTTCATGCCCAGAGATAATTTGTAAGAGTCGAGTACACTACAGGGTTCATTTTAGTGTTGTTTGAACATTACCTCTAACAAATTCCAAAGAGGAAGTAGGAGAAGCAACATTTAAACTTTTAGAATATTTGTTACTCTAGCACGTTGTGGAGACATTTAAGTGTAGTTCTTGTGTCCTAGAAATATTTATTAAAAATTCACACATTTTCTCCTAAGAATGAAATAAATACATATTTGATATAGATTTTGGTAACCCTTAGTGATGGGTAAAATAGGCCAAGGTTTAGGTTCAATGACCCTAGAAACATGTTATCGTTACCAAATTGTGCTTCGCAGCTCAATTAGGCTGAACTGTAACAATTGTTTTCTAATGCTTTTAGGACTCAAGTGAGTTCAAAGGAAGGGGCAGGAGAAAACTTAACTTCATAATCTATCCTAGAATATCTACTACCTCGATGGAGGACTAGTTTAAAGATCATGTTACCAAGATTAGATAACAGCTCAATTAGATCTGTTACATGATTCAAATAAAGTTTAAAGATCATGTTACCAAGATTAGATAATAGCTCAATTTGAGTTGTTACATGATCCAGATAAAACAAAGAAGTACTCCAGCAAGCCAGAGGTATCCAAGGGATGACAAGAGAACTTGAAGCTAAACTAATTCTTTGAAGATAATGTTTTAGATGTGTTCATGGTAGTCCATTCATTGCAGTTTGGTATAGTTTCGGAGAGGTACTTTTAACTTTGTCAAATTTGCCATGATTATAAACACATATTTCAAGCAATAATGTTTAGTTTGTGCTATGCAACTGATTTACAAAGAGAAATTATACATGAGATATTGCATGAGATGAAATAACTGTTATATTCAAACAGAAGTGTTTATATGATCCCACACAAGCCGTCAGAGTAACTGTAGGTGATAAGATACATAATAATGAGTACATTGCAAGACAAAAAGCATATAAAAGACAAATGGGACCGATCATTACCTGAGTGAATGATGAATCTTGTTGGCCGCATCAGCATCTCCAGTTGTCCTAGTGATATCTTCGAGAGAAGATCTGCAGGGGGAAGAGAAAATGATGTTAGAGCTCAAGGTCTCATCTATGCCACTATATGCAATAATTCAAAAGGTACTTGCTATTCTATATCTGATCAACAAAGTGGAATTGATAAACTAAACATCAGATGCAGAGGAATGAAATAGGAGGAAGAACATCAGATCAAACAACCAAGAGAGAGGCTTCAGCCTTAATGTTTTAACTAAAATGTTTGTACATTATGTAGATATAGGTACATCAAGATCATTCATTAATGTCATCTCATTTGTTACACCAGCCATAAAAGCATGAGACAGTCAATAAAAGGTTAAAACACCTGAGGTGTGACAGTCAGCCTCTATGGAGAAATTTGAAGTTCCCTAGGAGCAGTCAAGGCAGATATTCTTCTTGATAGATCAAGTAAAAGTGTAACATGCAATCATAATAAGCATTCATCATGAATGAATACCAATCTATTGCTACAGGAGAAGTCAGGAATAGTTAAAAGAATAATGCAAGGGATAGCTGTCAATGTCATAACAAAGCACATCCATAATCACTGAAGGCATAAAAGCAACAAGCACGGTCAAAGGTGTAGCAACAGTCATGAAGATGCCCAAAAGAGTAGCTGAGTAAAGATAGGACACTCATTAATGCAAAGGTATAGTCTATAAGATAATGAAGAGCTACCACTTAGAGGCACTCATAGTTTACCTCCATTTAATCTCTTGAAAGCAATAAAGGTAGTACAAAGTAGTAAGGAACATCAGAATGCACCATTGATTATAGTAGGGATCAAATGAAGTTATGAGACAGTGAACCCTAACAAGTAGTAGGATGTCTGATAATGAGAGGAATATGAATAACAAGTCACCACAGTCAAGTATAAAGAAGGAACAAGCCATATCAGTGACTATAATGACATAGTGTAGTGAATGAAGACACCAGCTACAAGTGACAGTCAATGAAGCATGGAAGTAGCAACCAACAAGAATATAGTCATCAGACTTAGGTCCTATAGCCTACAATACAATTTAGAAATCCATGTGTTTAGGGTTTTTGTGAGAATCCCCATACTTATAGAGACCTGAAGATATGCAAAAGAGTGCCAACAAGACATAGTGAACACCATCAAGAATGAAGAAATAGTCATTTACAACTAGCATCTATAGCCCTGTAGCCACTTATTCAAAAGTATCATAAAGACAGTTCTGGGTCCTAGAAAGAGGAGAAGGCAATATTATTAAGGAGAAAGAGTAGCCTTGTCCTCTACTAATGAGCTATGCAATAATAAAAGACCAACATCATACGATACAAAGATTACTAATAGAGACTAGACAATTGAAGAAAATCTATGGCATCTCAAAAGGTTAGGTCATTCTTTTCAATATGCAAGTCCATATAGCCTTGCAAGGAAGTTTACACATCTTTGATATGAGACAGTCATCAATACCCTGAAGTATTAGTCTTATGACAGTAAAACCCTAAAGCATGCAGAGACCTTAAAAAGAAGTCATAAAGGTAGAAAGCATATTACTAAGCAAATGAAGACATCATGGACAAAGTCTTTTGTCACACACATATAGAGTATAAGATAGTCATAAGAAAGAAAGTGCCTAAAAGGTTTGTAGGTTCATATAGTAGTAGCTTGGTTATCAGCTAAGCAAGATCAGAGATGTGCTATCCATTAGAAACTCGTATCTTTCTTAGATTCTAAGTTGGATGTCTTGTGAAGTAGCTCTTGAGACTGGTACAATATCAAAGAAAAACATATTAAATTGTACAACTGCATTCCCTTCCTCTTGTGCAGGGGAGATGAAGCTTTGGATGGTGATTTTTAGTAAGGAGGGTAGTGGTTATATTGATTTATTGGTATTTTGCCCTAAGCATTCATTACCTCGAGCTGATGGAGCACCATTTCAAAGAAATATGTCAAATGTTGATTCATTAGAAGCATAATTCATGTTTTCAGGAAAAATTAATGCATCTCATTATTCAAATGAAATTTGTTTGGGTCAGAAAAGTCAGTTACCTCCCATTGCAGGCAAATTTTAAAGCATGAACACTCAATTGTCTTCAAAAGATGTCTCATGTAATGTAATGAAAGATCAATGTGGCCTCTTAGAAAATTTACATGGGATCGAAGATAAGATTGTTGATGTGGACAGTGTAGTGATAGAGCTAGCATTGGGCAATTTAGAGAATATTGTCCCAAAGAATAGTATGCAAGTTTAGAGGGTTGTTGAAGTATCAAAGAGAACTACAACAACAATGATCTAGAAGAGACAATCATCACTGTAGACACCCAAATTTGTCCATGTCTAGCAACACCTTGTTAAATCACTAATCCATAAGCCAATTAATTAAATAAATTTTATTTATTTAATTAAAATCCCATCTTAATCCCATTCTCATCCAAAGTATTTATTTAATTAATTCCACATCATGTCTTATCTCATTTTATGCATTTATCCTATTAATTAAATAAATTTTATTTATTTAATTAATTTCCAACTCATATCCTAACTAATTCAAATACTTTATTTGAATTAAGCCCTCATCATTTATCACATTTCAACACTTGTCCATTTCCCATTCATCATGTGTTGTAAGACAACTTTCATTTAAAATCCTTCACATGCACAACTAATTGGACCTAAATTTAGTAACTTTCAATCTTAGCCATTCACATAGCCTCTGAATCTCCACCGTTGATTGATCTTGGTTGAGTCCTATATAAACAGCCTCTCACTCCATATGAGACATCCAGCAATCTAGTAATCCAGCAATCATATAGCACCTACATTATCATCTTGAGCATTTGAGCATTTGAGCTTTTATCATCCATCAATGGCAGCTTTCAGCTTTGTAATTGCTTATTGTTGAAGAAGCAGTCCACATCTCTCTCTCAAACAAGGAATCGCACGGTCTAGGTGATGTTATACTTGAATTGCATTATCCTTTGATTTCATTTAGATTAGATTCCTTGATGATGGTAGGGTTAGGGTTTCATGACTATGTCTAATCTTCCACACCTGACTTTCACCTATCACATTTTGGCACGCCCGGTGGGACTCACGTCCCTGATTAACTTCATTTTTTTGGAGTTGTTTCTTTGAAGATCAGATTTTGCAGGTGCTCACAGAGAATTCTGGTCGCTTTTGAAAGAAAATCCACCGCTTCCAAATTTCTGCGTTGCTTTTAAGCTGGAACAGGCCGCATTTTCCTCTTTGGATCACCTTTGAACGAACAGTCGTCTCCTGAGGTAACAGGTATCGCTTTTGATTTTAAAATGTTCGCTTGTTATGTTTGCGGCTGCTTTGACAGTACTCATCGCTTTTGATCTAACAGCCGCCGCTTCTAGACATAATCAGGTCGCTTTTGACATAACAGTGGCCGCCTTTGCACAATTCCGCATCACTTTTGATCTAACAGTGCGCGCTTTTATTCTGATCTGAGACGCTTATGAGCTAATAATGTTCACCTGTGTAGGTTAGGGTTTAGTTTTTTGTTTTGCAGAGACAGGTCGCTTTCGACTTACAACAGGTCGCTTCTGGTATATCTGGATCGTAAATGACTCGATAGAGGCCGCGTTTGACTTTATTAGTATCGCTTATGGACTGATATTGTTTGCTTGTTAGGCTAGGGTTTTTGTTTATCGGCTGTGTTTTTGCAGAAACAGGTCGCATCCAGCCCTCAACCGATCGCTTATGGCCAATCTGCATCGCTTATGAGCTGACAGGGGTCGCATGCTGTGTTTTTCTGCCTCGTATATGATCTGCAGTCTTTTGCCTCTATTATAATAGAGGTCGCTTTTGATCAACAGTGAGTCGCATCTGGTAAAGCTCTGTTGTTTTCAAATCTGTTTCAGTTCCAGTTTGATTTTTGGCTTTTAATTGGGTATTTGCGCAGCATCTTATCGATCTGTCCAAGAAAGGAGGTTATCAAACTACTGACATATCTGTTGCAGGTTCGATCGGTCCAAGATTTGTGGTTTTTTTCACTAAATTAGGCATATTTGGGCTTGGTGCTTAAAATGAACTATTGTTTGCGCCGTGCTTGATTTATCTTTTTTGATTGCTTGCATGTGCCTGATTGTAACCCAAATTTAATGACAAAAGTATCCTCTCCCCTTGCCTATCAAATGGATCTTGGGTGTATGAGAACTTGTCATTATCTTTAGAGGGCCTGCCTTCCCGGTGTGAGAAGGGATACGACCCAAGCGGTAACGGGCTAAAGCCAAGTCCTTCCGAACCGCTATATAAGAAAAGCGTTTGTGTCGAAAGCCACAAACAACGGGTGCAGTTGTGTTATACCGACAGCCAACCTCCCCCAAAACCCTCCAAGGCGCAACCCTTGGAGGCTGGGAGACTCCATAACGGAGAGTAGCGCTGCCGCACGTATAGCCACCCGAATGGATGCCCTTATTAGCAACTTTGTGTAGTAGCCAAAAACCTTCTATCTGTTGACGTAGAGGGCAAAACCCTTGAAGCGGCCCCGATTCATGCGGTTCTTAGCCGAGGTAGCAGGGACAATCTAAAGGTTTGGAGAGGGTCAAGCCTTATAAGAATCCCGGATCTTGGTATGCGTGAGAAGTGTGTGCAAATGTAAGGAGGAGCCGGTGCTACCAAGATCCTGGAGCTACTCGCTTTGAATAGGCGCAGCTAGGGGATTCAACAGATACTGTCCTATCCTAGCCTAGGTTGTATCAGTTTGTGCTTGTTGTGAGTGTGAGTGACTGTTATCATTGTTTTCTTGCTAAAAAACTACAAAATCAGACCACTGTTACACAAACACAGTCGCTTTTGAACCTAAACTGCTCGCACAGACCACAGACATCGCTTCTGAACTATAGTGACTCGCATATTGCCTGAACGACGTCACTTTTAAACAATAACTGCCCGCATATTGCCTAAACAGAGTCGCTTTTAAACCGCAGTTGATCGCCTTTTGATTGAACAGAATCGCTTTTGAACCATAGCTGATCGCTTATTGCCTGAACCAAGTCGCATCTGAGTCATAACCAATCGCATATTGTCTGAGCCAAATCGCCTTTAAGCCGCAGTTATTCGCCTGATTCCTGAACAAGATCGCCTCTGAACAACAGACTGTCGCCTTTAGGGATATTTGAGTCACCTCTGATCAACAGAAAATCACCTTTGAACCAACAGTCATCGCCTCTGGCATAGCATTCGCTTCTGGTTAGCACTGTCATTTTTCTGTCAACACTAAATCAGGTCGCATCTGAGCTATCATTAATCGCCTTTAGCATCCTTTGAGTCGCCTTTGAGTTATCATCAGTCGCCTGTAGCTAAAATCCCTGCAAATCTCAGTGCATCAGCTGAATTAGCTTCAGGACCAGCTTGCTTGAATCTCAAACATCAGCTTTCAGACTTCTCTTTGATCAACAGCAAATACCTAGACTTTGTCTCCTATTTTGAGCTTATCAATCAATCACAACTCATGAGCTTTTCCATCTTTTGAAACCCCAACCAGCAAATCAGACATCAACCCAATCATTTCAATCAGCAAACAACCTTTAGTTTTAGCTTCAGCCAACAAACATCCTTCAGCTTTAGCTTCAGCAAATAATTTCTTTTAGCTTTAGCTCCAACAAACATCAACAGCAAACAATCTTTCCCTTGAGTGATTAAGCTACCTCTAGGGACAACCAACAACAACAACTCAGCCAAACCAAATCAACCAAGCAACTTAGCCAAACCAGCAAACCAAAACAACAACCAATCAACAACCAATCAACCAACTATCATCTTTTGGGTCTCAAAACTTTGACAAGCTCAACTTCATCATCAACATCATGCCTCAAACTAGGAGTCAATATCGAGCTGAAATAGAAGCCAAATTGAAAGCTGAAATGGATGCCAAATTGCAAGCTGAGATGAAACAATTCACAACACCTCTTAAAGACGCAACTCAATTCACAACTGGTATGCCTTCTCATATGTTTATACCTCAAGGGTACACTAGGGGTGAATCATCTTCACAACAAATGTAACCTCCACCATCCTTGGAAACTTTCGAAGAACAATCTCAAGACGACTCATCAGAATTCCAAGATATCTATCTATGGGACCAAGTTGAGAAACTCATGATATCTGAGCCTGATCGCTGTTTTCTCCAACTTGCTCGCATGGGTGCTAAACTACCTAAAGACTTTGATATATCCACTATTAGAGAGCAAGATCCCAACACTACTGCTATTGTTGCAAATAGACCATCTACTATCATCACATCATCTCCTATTACCTCACAAACATCATCCTCATTGCCTATTGTTACTTCATTCGAGTTACCACAATCAGAGCATACTTTAGAACCATTGATAGTGCCCACCAATGTGCTCCCTCTCATGTCACAAAATCTCAACATTCCACCTTTTCATGTCCCTCCACATATCTCTCCTTCTACCATGACTGTTTCCATGCCTCAAGTAACACAAGCTGTCCATGTAACACAAGCGCAAACACTTCGAGCATCACAAGCCACTCCCATATCTTACGGTGTGTATACCTCTCAAACCATTCCAACAACACATGTTGTCCATGCTTCACACCCATTGCAATCTACCACATCTCATATACCAACTGCTAATTCCTCCATGCTATCCTATAATCCCAACGTTAGTCTCATTGACATGAGTGATCCCCTCAGTTCTCAAGCCAATCCAAACAATAAGATCGCTTATGTTGATCAGCTTACATCCATGCTGTCCTCTTCTTCCAATCCTTCATACACCATCAATCCATCTTATGCTACCCAAGGCTTCTCTAATATCACCCAACACATGACATATACCAATCCTCATATTTTCCAAAATACCAATTCCAATGTTCATCCTTCTGTCGTATCTACCAATCCCTCCGTCACTTACCATGTCATGAATTCAATCCCAACTTCCCAACCATCTGCTACTATCAATCCAACATCCGCTTCTCATGTGATGCACACCCACTTGCCACTTGTGTCTCAAGGACAGCAATCCTCTAACACATACATGTCACATACCACTCCTTTGACATACATTGTGGGCACACAACCACAACAAACAGTCACAGCTTCATACATCCCACAACCACAACAAATAGTCACAACTCCACATATACCACAACCGCAACCACAATATGTCTCATATCATACTCCACCCCCTTCGCAACAACAGCAGTTATCTTCAGCCGATATCCAACAGATGATCGATGAAAGGGTAGGACAAGGCAAGAAACCTTTCTCTCTCAAAAACATATGCGCCTATCCATTTGACAAGTCTCTTAATATGATACCTTTTCCACCACACTTTGAAATCCCACAATTTGATAAGTACAAAGGGAAAGGAAATCCGGACGACCATCTTCGAGCCTTTTTCGTGGCATGTCTCGATGTTGCCTATGATGATACATATCTTTTGAGACTATTTCCTCGAAGCTTAGCAGGACAAGCTCTCGAATGGTTTTCCCATTTACCTCCAGGAATTAAGACTTTTTCAGAATTGGCAAATAAGTTTCGATCACATTTTGCCTTCAACATTGAACATGAGGTAAACATGAATGACCTTGTCAACAACAAACAACGCAATGGTGAAACCTTTTCCTCATTTACCCAACGATGGCGTAATATGGCTAGAAAATTATCATGGGAAATCCCTGAGAAACAACAGCTTGACATCTTTGTTCAAAATCTTCATCCTGAGCTGTCATTCCAACTACAATTGCAAAGTGCTAGCACCTTTGACGAACTAGTTTCCAAAGGAGTTATTATTGAACGAGCCTTAATTGCCAAAGGAACCATCAAGATCTTTCATGATAACAAAGATTCTCCCCAAAATTCCAATGATAAGTCTCGCTTTTGGAACAAGAACAAGAATGTTGTCAATGACGGTATTGTTGATACAAAGAATATCCAAACTATGAGAGCTCCCATCAACATTCAAGCAGCCTCTCCACCAAGACAGCCTTTTCCACAACGAAGAAATCAACGCCAAACTTCTAATCCACGCCGACAATTTACACCATTAGTGGAAGCCATGGAAGTTATTCTTCGAAAGTTGCTTCAAGCCGGAGATGTTATTCTACCCGATGCACCACCAAATGGCGAACCACTCTTTCGCGCTCCTTGGTACAAAGAGAATGAGTATTGTGATTACCATCGAGTTAAAGGACACAAAACAAATGGTTGTATGCGCTTAAAACATGTTATCCAAGACTGCATTGATCAAGGTCTAATCAACGTCACACCTTCAACAGCTCAACCTGCTCAACAATCCACATCAAACTATGACCTAGAGACTTTCAAGAATCCACTTCCATCTCATGATCAGACAAATAACCTTCAAGCTGGAAATGCTATTCCCTATAATTATGCATCATCTACCATTGGCCGCATTGACCATGCTCGCATTTCTACCATTACCGTCCAAGGAGCACCTGATTGTGCCGTAACCACGTGAAGAGGTCGAGTTACCATCCAAGGAGCACCTCCTCATCCTCCTTGACCTCTCTCTGACTATAACCTCTTGGATCACCTTGGTAAAACACCCGCACACATATCTATCCTTGAGCTGCTCCGCATATCCCCCGCACATAAAGCTATCCTTGATAAGGCCTTACAAGAGTCTTCGGTGCCTAATAATATTAATATCACACAATTTCAATCTATGGTCACTAGCATTGCAGCCCCTTGTCATTTGACCTTTTCCGATAAAGATCTTCAACCCTCCATTCATCCGTCACACAATGAGGCCCTCCATATTGAAGTGTTTGTTAACCAACGCCATATCAAACGAGTCTTGATAGATGGGGGAGATGGTCTAAATATATGTTCTTTGAAACTTATCAAGCAATTGGGATATTCTGAGAAAGATGTTGACACCTCCAAGGTTATTACCATCAGAGCATATGATGACGCTGAAAGAGATACTGAAGGGATCATCTTATTGCCTATTCAAGTTGGGCCGGTCATTACAGAAACTCGCTGCCAAGTCCTTGATATTGATCTTCCTTACAACATCATCCTTGGACGCCCTTGGATCCATACCCTTAAAGCAGTTCCATCTACATATCACCAATGTCTTAAATTTCCACATAAGGGTGTTGAAGTTACCATTCAAGCTGATCCCAATCCATTTGAGTTTTGTCGTGCCTTTCAAGCTAAATATCAGAGTCCAAACCGTATCCCTATCAACTCCGAGGCATATCCATCTTCCTCCTATGTAGACCCATCCGATCTTCTCAAGCCCTCATCTAGCAAAGCCGCTTCTAACCTCCATATCAAATATACCGAACATGGCCCTGGTGAATACAAATTGCAGGAATCCTGTTGCGTTGGTACCCTTCCATTATCTCCTAAATCCCACGGTAAGCCCTCTACATCTAAGCCCACTTCATCCTCCGCTGTTATCAAAGCTCCCCCTACCGTATTCATTAAAGGTGGTTTTTTGGATGACGAAGACATTGAGGACATCGACTCTTGGATATTCTTTGATGAAAATGACCAAGTCCAACTTGAAGTAGAGCGATACAACAACGGGTTTCGTATCATAAAGAACATGGGCTATAAAGGACATGGCGGCTTGGGATCACAGGAACAAGGACCTATTGAGCCCCTTATTGTGTCTACGAAGTTTAATAAGCAAGGCCTTGGTTACCAACCGGAGGTACCGCGACCCAAAGACATTAAGTGTATTTCTGATATTGACGTTGGACCTTCTTCGGTAGGAGAGACTTCTAATTCGGATACCATCGATGACTCCTCCCTTCATATCACCGACCTTTTTCAAGAACATTCCATCTTCATGTTTTCCGCAACCTCTTCTAGCCATCATAATCCCTCCATTAGCCTTTCACTCGTATATCCTGACCTCATCGATTGGGACCAACAGGGGGCACCGATATTAGATACATTTGAAAATGACGAAGCCATTGCCGAATTCATGGGTTTGAGACAAGGTATTCCACTGGGTGATCACAAAGCAGGTTTCATGATGGAATTACCTAAACTAGCATATTTTGGCGGAAGTATCAAATCCTTCAGTCGCAAAAGTGAAATAAACAAAATTCAACAAAATAGGTCACTAGGTGAAAACTGAAAGGTGCCTCTTGGCCGTGAAAAGGTAAAAATAAAGGACGTATCCGAAGGTGAAAACCTCTCTGAGGCGCCCGAGGATGAGGGATTTGATCTTCCTGTCGCTGCTGATTACCATGAGAAATCAACCGTGCTAGTTGAAAAATCACAAGACATGAACTTGGGAACAGAACAGAATCCGAAGATCACTTTTTTGGCAGCATCACTATCAGAGCAAGAACGAAAGAACTTTACAGCATTTTTTCTGAGAAGAGCTATAAATTTTGCATGGACTTATGCAGACATGCCAGGACTAGATCCTTCACTTGTGGTACATCATTTAGCAGTATTCCCGATGCGAAGCCTGTCAAACAAAAATTGCGCAAAATGCATCCACAAGTTGCCTTATTGGTCAAAACCGAAATTTAGAAACTGTTAGAAGCAAAGTTCATAAAGCCTATTGATTATCCAGAATGGGTTTCAAACTTGGTACCTGTAGCAAAACCAGATGGACGAGTTCGCTGCTGCACAGACTTTAGAGATCTTAACAAAGCATGTCCTAAAGACGATTTTCCATTACCCAGCATAGACAACATTGTTGATCTTACAGCAGGACATGAAATGCTATCTTTGATGGATGGATTTTCTGGTTATAATCAAATCAGAATAGCAGAGGAAGACCAAGATAAAACATCTTTTATTTGTCCATGGGGCACATATTGCTGGGTTGTAATGCCTTTTGGTCTCAAAAACGCTGGAGCTACCTACCAACGAGCTATGACAGTTATTTTTCATGACCTTTTTCATACTATCATGGAAGACTATGTTGATGACATCCTGGGAAAATCTAAGACAAGGGAAGGACATCTACAAGTATTGGCACAAATTTTTGATCGATTAGAAAAATACCAAGTCAGACTAAACCCAAAGAAGTGTGTATTTGGTGTAACATAAGGGAAACTATTGGGATATATTGTGTCTCGATGAGGGATAGAAGTGGACCCAGCTAAGGTAAAAGCTATCATAGAAATGCCTCCACCAACGAATCTCAAACAGCTCCGTAGTTTACAGGGTAGGCTACAATCTATCCACCGATTTATCTCACAACTCGCAGATAAATGTCATCCTTTTCAGCATCTTCTTCGTAAGGGTGAACCTTTTAAGTGGGATGAAAAGTGTCAACAGGCTTTTGATAAGATAAAGGAATACTTGGCAACACCTCTTGTGTTAATACCTCCTGTACTTGATCGTCCATTACTGCTTTATATATCATCAACAACCGCAGCATTGGGTGCACTTCTAGCTCAACATGATGATTCAGGAAAAGAACAAGCCATCTACTACATTAGCAGAACCCTTGTGGGATATGAACTCAATTACTCGTTCATGGAAAAAGATTGTTTAGCATTAGTGTTTGCTTCCCAAAAGTTGCGACACTATATGTTGAACCAAACAACAAAGCTCATCTCTAATGTGGATCCCCTCAAGTATCTCCTTTCAAAAGCACTCCTCACAGGGAGATTAGCAAAATGGGTTATGATCTTGAGTGAATTTGACATACAATATGTGAACCGTAAAGCTATCAAAGGACAAGTCATTGATGATCAATTAGCTGCAGCACCTATCACAGACATTCAGCCAATATACCCAGAATTCCCTGATGAAGGATTGTTTAATTTAAGCTCTCCAGCACGATGGCAGCTATACTTTGATGGATCATACACTCAACACGGATCTAGAGCAGGTATCTTGTTTGTCACTCCCCAAGGAGACTGCATACCTAAATCATACAGAATAGCATTCCCATGTACCAACAACATAGCTGAGTATGAAGCTTTAATAACAGGTTTGCGCATGGCAGTACAATGGGCTATCAAACAGTTACAAGTCTTTGGCGATTCTTAGCTGGTTATCAAACAGGTCTTAGATGAATATCAAACAAAAGATGAGAAGCTTCTTCCATACAAGCTAATGGTGGACGATTTCAAGCAATATTTTGAGGACATTACCTTCGAGCAAATTCCAAGACTACAAAACAGAGCAGCAGATGCCATGGCTATGATTGGATCTCTTTTAGACATGCCATCTAACACCCATAAATGTGAATTCTTGGTCGAACAGCTTTTGATTCCAGCATTTGAAGTTCCACAGTCTAAGCTCATATGTGAGATTGTTGGTCCCAACTCATTGTGGTACAAAGATATATACGAGTATCTCCGTAATCACACCTTGCCTCTTCAACTATCCAACACCCAGCGTAAAACTTTTATCCGTCAAGCCTCTCCTTACACTATCTTAGAAGACACCCTTTATCACCGGAGTCTTGATGGTATCCTTCTTAGATGTCTTGATTCCGAGGAAGCAAAAACGGCCTTACGTGAAGTACATGAAGGTGTCTGCGGTTCGCATTCCGCTGGCCCTGGCCTTGTTAAGAAACTTCTGCGAGCAGGATACTATTGGCCAACTATGGAAAAAGATGCCCAACAATTTGCAAGGAGATGTCTACAATGTCAGAAACATGGAGATCTAATACATGCACCAGCACATGAGCTTCAGCCTATTGTCACTCCATGGCCTTTTTCGCAATGGGGACTTGATCTCGTGGGTAAAATCCATCCGACTTCATCAAATGGTCATAAGTTTATTATCACTGCCACTGAGTATTTCACAAAGTGGGTAGAAGCCATACCAATGACCTACATCACAGGTAAACAAATAGCTAAATTCATCTTACACTACATCATCTGCCATTATGGAGTCCCTCAAGCTATCGTCACAGACAATGGCCGGCCTTTCAAGAACCAAGAGGTTAGAGATCTTTGCAATAAGTTCCATATTCAACATAGGTTCTCTACGCCTTATTATCCTCAGAGCAATGGTCAAGCTGAAGCCTCTAATAAGGCAATCATCAAGATCCTTAAAAAGACTGTTAATGAAGCTGGTCGAGATTGGCATCTACAACTACATCCTGCTTTATGGGCATATAGAACAAGTGTCAGAACTCCTACTGGCGCCACACCCTATGCTCTCGTCTATGGCACTGAAGCTATTTTGCCTATCGAGGTGGAGATCCCCTCTTTGCGCATATCCTTGCAACATACTATCTCAGATGAAGAATATCGAGTGTCCCGACTCCATGATCTTGAGCTCTTAGATGAACGCCGCCTTACAGCATTGAACCATCTTCAAGTCTATCAAAACCGGCTACGCCGCAGCTACAACAAAAAGATCAGAGAACGCAGATTTCAGGTTGGCGACCTTGTCCTTAAAGAAAACCAAAGGAATCAACAGCATCGAGAGAAACAGGGCAAGTTTGAACCAAATTGGCTTGGTCCTTTCATTATCACAGCAGTTTATGGATCTGGTGCATACACTTTGTCAACACCTGAAGGCATTCCCTTGGATGAACCCGTCAACAGCGTTCATCTCAAGAAGTTTTATCCATGAATCTCAGCTATCCCCCAAAAAATCAAAAAAATCAAAAAAAAAAATATCAAAAAAAAAAAAAAAAAGAAAAAAAATCCAAAACAAAATAAAAAAAATAAAAATAAAAACATCCAATAAATAATCCGTCCTCTGGTGAAAACCTGGTAAACAGGCGCCTTGGATAAGTACCATAGTGAAAACCTGGCAAACAGGCGCTATGTGTAGTGACCAGCTTCCCTCATTTGTTTGGTTCGTTTGATCATTTTCCCCACTGCATCTTGTATAAGCCATACTCATAAGCCCTATCACAATCTCACACATAGTCTTTCCTCTTCATCCTTTGCCAATGCTAGCTATCATACTTGAGACATTGTCGTGATATCTATATCTTTTGGCACCTTAGCATCTTGGCCACATCTTTTCTGCATTGTCGCTTCTGCATAATAAACCTCATCCCGCACTGGGGGCATTTGTTGAGTCTTATTTGGAAGTGGATCCTGTTATCTCTAGCTCATAACACATCAAACAACTCAGCTTACAACACAGCACACCTTATCAACTTCAGCCATGGCACATGTCCACCGATAAATATGACCTAACGACTTGCAACCAGGACTCATACCTTCACAACTCCATCCACATTCATCCAACAATCGCAACAAACATCGCTTGATCAAACATCCAATCGATTAGCCACATCATAAGAACTACATCTAGCTCTATCATTGACGCCTTGATCCCGTGGATACAGGGTATGTAGGCAATCTGAGATGCGAAGGAAGCACTCTGATTTAGGCTAAGACGATAGCCTCTTTCATCAGTTATCTGTCATCTTTTCTTCTAAACATCCTTCAATCTTTCAGCTCACATTCTTCTATCTTTCATCACTTACATCATCAATAAAACCCAGAACTACATATTCATCATGTCTCATCTTCATCGTAAATGTGCTTTGATCCCGTGGATACAGGGTATGTAGGCAGTCTGGAATACGAAGGAAGTTTCCAGTACTCAAGCACAGATGATCCTCCCCATCTTCTTCATCTTCATGCATCATCCATCTTCTTCTCTTTGATCAGCTCAAACAGGAAGCAATCCATGTGTCTATTGCAAGCTCTAGCACTTTAACCAATCAAAGGTAAGCCAGAAGCTATTTGTCCGCATGACTTAAGCCAACATTTGCTATAGCAGTTTATCAACAACTTTAGCCTTCAACAGGATGTAACTTTCCTTTTAACAAGGCGCCAGCTTAATCTATCCAAGAGCACCCAAAATTGGCAAGAGAACATGATGACAGTATCTTTTGTTTTATCTTTTGATTTATCTTTTGTCCCTTTTCTATACCTAGTCAAGACTGCCTTGATCTCTTTATATCTTGGTATGTTGTGATGAAGTAAGGACTGGGGCATGGTCATATAGCTTTCGTATGCCGTGTTTGTGGGATGATCTTATTCTCTTCCTATGCGTCTTGGTATCTTGTACGTGTTGGGATTAGTATCTTACATATCAATATCTCTAGCATCTGAGAAGCTAAACAGTCTCTTATGCACTGGAGACTATTCTATGTCAAGACTAACTCCATACATATAACCAGCAAGCTATCATTATGTGTAGTGGAGATAAGCTCAAACCATTGTTTGTAGCGTCAAAGTCCAACACTAGCTGTTATTCATATCTTGTGCATGTTGGCTCCACATCTTGACCACATGCGTTCAGACAAGATTGTAACATGCTAATTACGCATTGGATACCTCGACACCTTGGTCTCTTATACCCTGGTGCATAACATCCATATGCTATATCAAACATAAGGACTGCATTTCTTTTCATTTTAAGCAATTACTTGAAAGCTGCCCATCATCATCCTATCTTATTCATTCTATCTATCCATTCGTTCCATCATCCTCAGCCAAGATCGATCATCTCTATCATCCTTTCTCCATTTCCCACTCCTGCAAAACAAGTGTTAGCCATACATAAGTCCATTATATATATATATATATCTTTCATTACCATCTACCTATATGCATACATCTATTCCTATCATTACCTCTTACATATTCAAACATTTTCTATTCCATTACCATTTGCATAAACATCCATCCATAATCCATATATAATCCATACACATAACATGCATAGCCATCATAATATCAACATCACAACCATTATAACATCATATAGATCGCCAAAACTGCCATATATATATATATACATGTGTGTCAAAATACAAGTGTCTACAATACAAGCTGAGCCCTGAAGAGAATGAATATACAACAATGGCTCTAGGCCTCATCATGATACAATGTCACCAAGGTATGCCCTAGCGACTACTGCCAGCTCCCTCGCCCTGACCACCACCACCAACAGGTCCTGTACCTGGTCCCTCATCTCTCGGTGGCCCCATCACTGAAGCTACTGATCGAGATCCACCTGACCTCCGTGAGCTCGAAGCCCCTGACCTACTCCTGAAGCTAGGCTGTCTCTGCTCTGCCGGCACAGCTCCATAATATAAGCCCCTATAATACTCAGCCTCACCCTACACTCTCCGAAGCTCAGCCTGTACCACTGTCAGCTGTGTGGCTAAGTACATGGTAGCTCCATCAGTCCCCAAGGTAGCCACTGCTCTATCTCGCTCACTAGTCATCCCCTGCAGCTGCTGCACTGCCCTATCTCTCTCAGCTCGCAAACCATCTCTCTCTGCTCTCATAGCCTGCTCCTGCTGTACTGCAGTATCTCGCTCAAGCCTCATCATCTGCTCATGCTGCCTAGCTGTATCCCTCTCTCCTGTAACTCTAGCGAGAGCACCATCATCCTGTCCATCTCCTCTCTGAGCTCCCAACTGTAGCTGCGCCTGATAAGTCTGTGCCTGTGCTCTAGCATGCCGCAGACTAATCACGGCCTGATGCCTATCCATCTCCACTCTCCTCAGCCTCATCTGTGCCCGCTGCCTCCATCTCCTCTCCTCTCTAATCCATCTCCGTAGCTGCTGAATACCCACATCATCTCCTGCTCCGATCTGTGCCTGTGGCTGTGCTAATATAGCAGGCTGACCTGGCACCTACCCTGGCATCTGTATCCCTGGTGCAGCTGGCACTACTGCCTGTGTTGGTGGAGCCCGTCGTCGTCGCCTCTGAACTGGCCTCTCCATCCCAATCTCTCCAATCTCCCCATCTCGTGTCAACCGAGTCGGCCTAGCTGTCGCCCAGTGTGCATCATACTCTGGCAATGTACCTGGATCTGCAGGACCCTGTCTCCACTGCCATGCTGCTGGCTGCAGTCCATCTCTCTCTGCCAAGGCTGTGTCCACCACAACCTCTGGACCCCAATCGAACACCTCCTGCCTCGTCCTCCCAAAAACGGCATCCCCTACAGGTACTGCCTGTGCCTCTCCATACTGTCTCAGGGCTCTCTCTGGCAAATAGCGCTCTATAATGTACACGCCGCGTCCAAAAATGTACCTCGCCTATCTAGCATAGGCAAGCTCGGCATCCTCCTCCTCCCACTGCTCACATCCTAGCCATGGCCTCCATACAAATCTGTCTATCTCATCTAATCTCCGCCGCCAGTATACCACCCCTCGGCGCTGTCGATACGTCAAGGCTCCTCTATACATCCGTGCAAATGGCTCTCCTGCTGCTCTAGCAACCCATCCCTCTGGTCTTGTCACCGGAATGTGCTCATATGCCCATACATGCAACACTGTCACTCCTGCTGACATACTGGCTCTGAACATGTATGCACAATCATGCAGGTAATGATAGAGCTGCCCCAACACGCACTCTGCCCATGCATATCTCGTGCCATAGGAGAACATGCCCTCCATCACTGTCCCCCATCCTATAGGAAAACCTCTGGCTCTCCTATCACCCACTAGCCATCTAATGATAGCCACTACCACCCGCTGTAATCTAATGAGCCTATTTGCTCTTGAAGCACCTACTTATAGCCCTTCTCCAAACCCTAATTCTTCTATGCCACAGCCTATTTTCTGCCATGCAACCCCCCTTTCCTTCGCGTCTACCCTCTTTTCTGCCTTTTCTTCTATCGAGAGCCAACCCAGCCCTTCCGGGTTCGCTTGGCTTACCTCTCGAGGGGGCATCACTGCCAGTTACACTGGGGCATAACTTGTTTATCGAACGTATCTCACATCTTCTTTGACACAATGTTCTATCGAACATTGTATCAAAGAGGGGCAAAATGTAGACACCCAAATTTGTCCATGTCTAGCAACACCTTGTTAAATCACTAATCCATAAGCCAATTAATTAAATAAATTTTATTTATTTAATTAAAATCCCATCTTAATCCCATTCTCATCCAAAGTATTTATTTAATTAATTCCACATCATGTCTTATCTCATTTTATGCATTTATCCTATTAATTAAATAAATTTTATTTATTTAATTAATTTCCAACTCATATCCTAACTAATTCAAATACTTTATTTGAATTAAGCCCTCATCATTTATCACATTTCAACACTTGTCCATTTCCCATTCATCATGTGTTGTAAGACAACTTTCATTTAAAATCCTTCACATGCACAACTAATTGGACCTAAATTTAGTAACTTTCAATCTTAGCCATTCACATAGCCTCTGAATCTCCACCGTTGATTGATCTTGGTTGAGTCCTATATAAACAGCCTCTCACTCCATATGAGACATCCAGCAATCTAGTAATCCAGCAATCATATAGCACCTACATTATCATCTTGAGCATTTGAGCATTTGAGCTTTTATCATCCATCAATGGCAGCTTTCAGCTTTGTAATTGCTTATTGTTGAAGAAGCAGTCCACATCTCTCTCTCAAACAAGGAATCTCATGGTCTAGGTGATGTTATGCTTGAATTGCATTATCCTTTGATTTCATTTAGATTAGATTCCTTGATGATGGTAGGGTTAGGGTTTCATGACTATGTCTGATCTTCCACACCTGACTTTCACCTATCACAATCACAAATATAATATCATTCTTTTGTACATTGAGAAGGCTAGCCTGAGCATCATAAAAGTCATCATGAAATAAGCATAGCCTTACACAATAGGGAGTTTTGACAACATGCATGAGGAAGGACAGTGTGTAGCAGTCTCAAGTTTAGGGAAAGAACAACAAAATACAAAACACAACCATGCAATAGGCTATCATAGAATAGCAGAAGAAGACTTCAAAATGTCATTCATAATCCAAGCCCTTGCAAAAAAGTGCAGAGAAGATGAAGATGCCCACAAATATCTTCAAACATGTTAAGGGGTTTAAACATATGATCAGATGCTTTGCAATGAAAAGGGAACATAGATACTATAGGAAAAGTTTTGATAGTTTGTTTATTCCCTTTTGTGAAGATGGTATGACTTCTATAAAACTTATATGGTCATTTGGGTTAATTTAGTTGTGTAAAACATTATGTCAATTTTGTAAAGACCTGTAAAGTGACAGAATGCAAGATCCATGACAATAGTGAGGAAAAGAGCACTGCACAACTCAATACATGTCAAGAAAGGACCAATAGACATAATGAGTACATCAACTTGTAAGAGCCTGAAACCATAGCTTAGGTGACCAGAGACTGGTATAAAATAGATTTAGGATCTTTTAAAACTTAGGGATGTTGATCATCCATTGCTAGGGGTAGTCCAAGTTAAGTGAAAGAGCATGGAGAGAGATTTCTATCACACGGACATTCTTTGGGGTCTCTAAGACCAAACTACTAGCATAGGGTGGACATTCTTCTGCTAGTATATACAGGTGCAGTAAAAAATACCAAGGTATTATACCTGTGCATCATTTGAATAGAAGTCTATATAGGTACATGCTTGGTACCTTTTCCTCAAGTTATCCAAATGAATAAGGAGATATTGTCATCAACAGAGAATGGCAAGTTGCCCTTACACTTTTGTACATAGTCATATAATTTTACAGACAATCATAAGCCTTACATGGAGTTGTGGATAGTTTTAGTTTTTTTTTAGAAGGAAGAGCAAGTTTTATCATTTTTCAAAAACCTTCAGAGGAAAATCCCAGCTAGGGTTTATAATAGAGAAGCAAAGTTCCATTATGAGTGAAGATACAACAAGAATGAATGTTTGATTTTCCATTACATAACAACAGAAGGGTTCCTTTTAACTGCATTTCTCAACATCAAGCAGAGCATACAGTAGTGAGAGAATATCAAATAGAAAATAGAGGGTTTTGCTTCTCATTTTCACTAAAATGATAGTCTATAAAAGGCTTTTCATTATTTTCTTTCTAGCAGAGAATAAAAGGCATGGATTCCTCTTAAGAGGATTGCATATAATACATTCTATAGTTGTTTTTTACCATTTTCTTGAAGAAACAACAATAGAGACAAGGAAGTAGCTTATTAGAGGCAAGAAGATGGCAATGTTTTGCTCTACATCTACAAATGAGAGCTACCCACATGCTTCAAACGGCCCTCAAAACCCTCTCATGGCGGTGCAACATGGAGCCCAAGCAAAAGGAGTGAAAAGAATGATTTGTTCTTAGGCTTTCAGTTTGGTTTTGTCTCATTACCTGAGCCCTAATTAGGGTATTTTTGACTTTTTAAGTTGAAATCAAAGAAAGAGATGTAAATCGAATTGCATCTCATGGGCCATGACTTTAAGTCATAAAATCCTAATGAAAACCAAGGGGTCGTGGGGTCAAGGTAGCATTGTGTTTTTTTTTACCTTTAAAACATAATCATCAAGATGCATGTGGTGGCTAATGGGAGTCATAAGGGATATGATTTTCTTTTGTGAAGTTTAATGTTGTTTTTTAAACAATAATAACCTTAAAGTCAAACAAAAGAAGAAATATGACAAAGGTTAATGGATTACAATGAGGGCCTTTTGACCATAGTTGACCAGGGGCATTTTTTGCATTCTCTTATGAGTCCACAGGTAGATTGAAGGGATTATTTTTGCATGAAGGATGGAGGGGGTGTATTTTGCCTCTAAGGCTATTAATGTAATATAACTCATCTCATATTTGTCCATAAATAATAGGCAAAAGATATTGGATTTTAACAAGTATTAAGTCTAATAATGTTATAAATTGCCTTAATACTTGTTATGTAATAAACATAGGGAGAAATCATGCATTACATAATACTTATTAAATCAGTCACATGGATTGCACTTAATAATTGTTCAAATAGTTTATTTTTGCCTCTTAATCATGCAAAAATAGGAGAGGAGTTGAACTGAAGTGTAAGATCATATAGGAGAGATAATTTGAGTTCTATTTTTTACTAAGGGTCAAACATGACTATTTTATTGAAATGTGCCAGACAACTAAGAGGGGTGGTGAATTAGTTGTCACAAAAACTTAAACACTTCTTCACTTATACATTAATCACTTATCCACATTTATTATGATATAACAATGAATGCATGAAATCAGAAACTTAAACACAGATGTAACATTATACACAAGAGACACCAAATTTTTACATGGAAAACCCCAAGGTGGGGAAAAACCACAGAGATGATTAGCTCTCAAAATATATTGCAATCTTTGAAAAATGATGTTCAATCTTGGTCACTCCACAGGCCCAAAACATACTGGCTCACTGCCTCAACCCTAAACCAAGAAAGATTACAATAAGGGTTGTTAAACCCTACTGACATCTCACTGCCACAATCACCATCTTCATCATGTCTGAGATTAGAACATTGAAGTACAAACGATCCTCTACTTTGCTTTGCCCTGATCTGCCTTATCTCCTCACCCCTTTACCTTTCTTTCCCATTCTTGTTCAAGGACACCTTTTCCATGACTCAATCACAAGTATTTATACACTTCATCAACCTTGGAATGATCATTAAGGTCAGTATTACAATCATCAACCATTAGAACAATCTCCAAGGTCGGCATTCCAAACATTTACAAAATAGGTCCTAACCTATTACAACATTATGCAAAGGAAATGAAGCAAATATATATGCGGATCATACTATGCCTTAGTTGAGACTCAAACACAGTCTGCCACAACACAACACGCTTCCACAATCTTCAAGGAATCTCCACAATTATTGGAATTAACCAAGTCGACTAAGACTAGTTACACGATACATTATCTAGGAACAATCTTTGAACATGATCTCAATTCCTTAACGGGGACCAATGTCAATATAGGAACATGATTAGGAGACATCCACAAGCACATTATAATCATCAGGAGAAACTGCATGAACCTTAACCAATTTAGCCATAAGAATCTTCTCACTGGAACACATGAACTTCACTGTCTTCAACTGACATAAAAGAAAGATAGCTTGCGGACCACCAAAACATGAACCACTGCAATTGTAGGAACTTATAATCATCTGAGACTTCCCCCTAAAACCATAGAGAAAAATACTTTATTATGGAGGAATGTGGAGCAAAATATTTTCTCCCTGTCATCAAAGAATAATCAGAGAAAGCAGGTTTTACTCTGGTGAATGCAACTCTCTTAATTTTTCACACTGGAGGCTCAAACTCAAGATTTAGAATCTTCAGGCATCCCTTTAAATATCTTCCAATCTATAGACCAAGATATTCAACCAGTAAGAAATGTGGAGAAATCT
Organism: Cunninghamia lanceolata; assembly: GCA_027924645.1. Classification (NCBI taxonomy): domain Eukaryota; kingdom Viridiplantae; phylum Streptophyta; class Pinopsida; order Cupressales; family Cupressaceae; genus Cunninghamia; species Cunninghamia lanceolata. Next base: position 3,909,738 of record BSBN01000749.1, on the reverse strand, counting down.
ACTGGACTGTTCTTTAGCATACAACTCACTGTCTATATTGCACTTCACTATAACTCACTTGTATCTTCCAGAGGGGCAAATTTTCTCAATATCCTCAACATACAAAGCTTCTGAACAAGTAATAGAATAGGACATAGTTGACACCAATGAAAACAAAGATATGTTGACATCAATGACAACACTGATTAGACACATACTTGGAACAATCTCCCCCTTTGTCATTGATGGCAACATATGATGTGAAAAACTGCAATAGCCATCAAGACAGGATTCTCCCCCTATCTCTTTACACATCTGCACTCTTTCTTTTTGATCAAGATTCTCCCCCTATCATTTTACACATCTACACTCATTCTTTCTAAGTTTTTCACATGACTTCACTCCCCCTTTGACATCAATGGAAAAGGGCACATACTTGTACTCTTCTATTCTGATTCAATTTCACCTCTAAACTCACTAACTACTCCCCCTAAGAAGTAGCCCAAAAAGCATCAATCCATAATTGAAGAGGCACCACCGAATTGATGCACTCTTGTGCATCTTAGTTTAGAGCAGGAGGGGTAATAACCCCTAACTTTTCTCTTAGATACTCAAAAGTATCCTTAGGCAGAGGTTTGTTGAAAATGTCTTCAATCTGGTCTTTTGTAGATACATATTCCAACTTGACTTCATTCTCTGTCACTTTTTCCCTTAGAAAGTGATATCTTATGGATATGTGCTTTGTCCTTGAATGCATTACCAGATTCTTTGATATGTTTATGGAACTTGTATTTGTTGCAAGTATGGACCTAACCGGTGTTGTCATTGATGTCAACATACACCATTGTTACATTGATGATAAGGATTGGATGAGCTATGTGTTGAGGATATTAAAATTAGTCCTAATCAGGAAGAAAGAAGAATAGTGAAGACAGTGAGCTGAAGATCCTAGCTAAGATGAGGATCAGAGGATGCGCATCAAGGTTTTGTAGATATGTGTCTTAAAATGATCTAGTAAAGATTTTAGAGGTCCACATGAAGATCTAAATAAGTTATGGTCGCTCAAGTAAAACTAGATTTGACAGGTGTTCAGAGGTGACAGAGTGACACAGATAGGTTTGGTGAGATCTAGAAATGCAATATCTTGCTCTACAGATTTGGTGGAGTGTTTAGGAAGTCCATGTGGAGTGACAACTCAAATGGTTCATGATCTGGAGGTCCGAAAGCATCTGTTCCATTATGACAGTGATGACACTGTGTTCTTGAGGTTCTGGATGAAGGAGAGAAGGATTTTAGTAAGCAGATCTAGTGTGGATGTTCTTAGTGATTCAGGCTAGCTTGTGGAGGTCTTTGGATCGTGTCCAGTTTGTGTTGGTGATCTACATTGGAGTTTGATCTCGCAATTGAAGAATTACTTCTAGATGGTGGTGTTCTTCCTATGTTTGGCTGACCGGATGAGTTACACATCCTGCGGATGATCTTGAAGATATTATGTGAAGATTGGTGTGAAGTCTCAGATCTGTACAATTGACAGTGTGTTGATCCACGTGAAGTCTTTTGTAATTAGTCATGATATATATATGTATTTTCTCTATAATTTTTGTCAACTTAGATGATCATTTCTAAGTTGATGTCTTCTATAAATAAGGAATTGTAAAGTCATGTCAAATGAATCATGGAGATGAGAGTGTGGTAACGAGGAGGAGATCGAAAGGTAGAGCAGAAGTATGGGCTTAAATGGAACTGACTCAAGCATGGTGAAGATGCTATTCTGCAGTTCAAGTATGTGATACTCATTATTTTGTAGATAGTGTGTCTCTTGTAGGCAGTAGACCTTTTGTGAGCAATGTGCTTGGGTAGTGAGCCCTAATTAGCATGTGTCATTTTATTCTTTCTATTCTTCTAATAGAGAATACAATCTTGGGTTAATTACCCCGTGGTTTTTCCCTTAACTAGGTTTTCCACGTCAAAATCTTGGTGTCTCATGTGTTGATATGTTTCTGCTCTTGATTTAATGCATTATGTTTCATGATTGATTTATTATTATGTTGCTCAATTCACAAAGTGAATTTAAGTGTTTGATTGGAGGAAAGTTTTGGACAACTGATTCACCCCCTTCTCAATTGTCGATCCTAAATCTAACAATTGGTATCAGTGTCAGGTTCCTCTAAAAGAGCTTAACCACTTGAGGAGATCTAAGATGTCGTCCTACAAGAAGGATAGTCTAAAGTTTGATGGAACCAATTTTAATCTTTGGAAAAGTCACATGCAATGTCACTTGCAATATATGGGAATGCAATACTGGACCATGGCTACAACGAAGTATACTCCTCCATAGAATGGCCCGAAAGATCACAAATGAAATTATAGATACTGAAAACAGTCTGCAGACTAAAAAAGCTCTTCTAAGTACCTTGTCTAATTCAGAGCTGACAAATGTTGTTGACCTATAAACTACTTTTGATATTTGGGAAAAACTAGAACTTCTGCATGAAGGAGACAAGTATTTAAATGTGCAAGGCTACAAAGCTTGAAAGGAAAATTTAAAAATCTGAAAATCTGAAGATGAGAGAAGATGAAAATATCACTACTTTTATGCCAAAAGTAAATGAGCTTGTTTGTGGCATTAAATCTGTTGGTGGAGTCTTGGATGAAGATGAGATTGTTGGAAAAGTTCTCAGATCCCTTCCATCTTCTTACAAATACAAGGTTGCTACCATTGAAGAAATCAGAGCCCATTCGGGTGTCACAAGAGATCAATTGGTTGGTAAATTAGTTGCATTTGAATTGACCAAATTTGGAGATGCCCCTCCCAAGACTGAATCTACATTCAAAGCTAGTGCTTCTATAAAAGGAAAACAAAGGTTTTATTCGGTAAAAGAATCTTCAAGGAAACTTTCATGGTATGAAAAAGCAAGAAAAGACCTGGAAGAAGAAGAGGCTGAAACTGCTCAACTTGAAGCCCTTATTGCAAAAAGGCTACTAAGAGGATCCGGTAAGTATGAAGGAAAATTGCCTTTTAAGTGTTTTAACTACAATAAGATTGGTCATTTTACCTCAAGGTATCTAGAAAGATTTTCAAGGCCAAACCCTAACAAATCAAGGTTCCAAAAGAATTGTTACTATGTTCATGAAGATAATGATAATGAAGGAGTAACAGATGATGAATCAGAGACATGAAACAAATTTGGAAGTGACTGGGTGTTTATTGCCATCAACGAAGAAGATCCAATTCCCTCTGAATCTATCAATCATAAAATTGTGGAAAGAGCCCTGGCTGCCCAAGTTGAAGAAAAGGATGATTGGGTCATTGACAGTGGATGCTCTCACCATATGACAGGTGACAAAAATAAGTTCATAGATTTGGAAAGGTATGAAGGAGGAGTGGTAAAGTTTGGTGATAATTCTGCTAGTAGAATCAAAGGTAGAGGAATTATTTCTCTTGATGGAAAGAACAAAACCGGTAATGTACTGTATGTTGAAGGATTGAAGCACAATCTTCTCAGTGTTGGACAATTGGTGGACAAAGGCTATGATCTTGGATTCAAGAATGGAAAATGCAAGATCTTTGAAAGTTCCAGAATAGAGATTACATCTAGTACTCAAACAAAAGGTAATATCTTCTATTTGGTTGGTACTGGTAAAAGTTGTCTATTTGTTCAAATTGATCAAAGTTAGTTATGGCATAGAAGGATGTGTCATGTGAATTTTGATAACATCATCAAGATAAGTAACACTCAGGTTGTAAGAGATCTTCCAAAATTGGTGAAACCTACAAATAGCTTGTGCAAAGAGTGTCAGTTGGGTAAACAAAGTAGAATCTCATTCAAAAGTAAAGAACAATCTTCTACCAGATTATTGGACTTAGTTCATACTGACCTATGTGGTCTGGCAAGAATTAGGAGTGTGCAAGGTGATAGATACTTCATGCTATTAATTGATGACTACTCCAGGATGATGTGGGTGACTTTTCTAAAAGAAATCAGAAGATCTTGAGAAATTCAAAATATTCAAGGCTATGGTAGAGAATGAAACTGGATTAAAATTGAAATTTCTGAGGTTTGATAGAGGTGGAGAATTTACATCCGGTGAGTTCATAGAATTATGTGAGAAACATGGAATAAAGAGATAGTTGTCTGCTCCTAGGACTCCATAGCAGAATGGAGTAGTGGAGAGAAAGAACTGAACCATTTAGGAAGCATCTAGGACCATGATGATGGAATAAAATCTTCCTTAGATCTATTAGAGAGAAGCTATAAGCACTGCAGTCTATACTCTCAATCAGGTACAAATTAGAAGTAATACCGGTAAGAATCCTTATGAACTTTGGTTTGGCATCACTCCTACTATGAGGTATTTCAGAGTTTTTGGTAGCAAATGTTACATTAAGAGAGATGAAGATCTAGGCAAATTTGATGCTAGAAATGATGAAGGAATTTTCTTGGGTTACTCTACTCAAAGAAAAGCATACCGGTGCTATAACAAGAGACTAAGAAAGATTATAGAAAGTACAAATGTGAAGGTTGATGAAGGAATTGAAAAACACTCAAGGTTTTATGAATATGATGAAGATGATTAGAATGATGTTCTGATTCAAGGAGACCAAGCCCCTTCTGAAATTTAGATTCAGATTGATTTAGTAAATCAGGTAGAAGAGATGAGTTTGAATGAGCCTGATCAAGAATCAGAAGTTCAAGAAACTCCCAAAGTTTCTATGTATGTAAGACTGAACCACTCTGAAGATTAGATCATATGTGATAAAAGAAAAGGTGTGCAAACAAGAAGAAGGATTGCTCAAGATTCAGAAGAGTATTGTCTGATTTCAAAGATTGAACATAAGACAGTGAATGAAGCTTGCAATGATGAAAATTGGACTAAAGCAATGGAGGAAGAGCTGATGCAAATTGAGAAAAATCACACTTGGGATCTTGTTCCCAGACCTAGAAACAAGAACATGATTGGAACCGAATGGGTCTTCCGCAACAAACTAAATGAAGTTGGTGAAGTAATCAGAAATAAAGCCAGATTGTTCTATAAGGGTTACTCTCAAATAGAAGGAGTTGATTTTGAAGAAACCTTTGCTCCAGTGGCAAGAATTGAAGCAATTAGATTATTTCTTGCCTTTGCTACATTCAAGGACTTCAAAGTATATCAGATGGATGTCAAGTCTGCCTTTTTGAATGGAGACTTGGAAGAAGAAGTATACATTGAGCAACCGGATGGATTTCAATTCTCTAATCATGGTGATATGGTCTACAAGTTGAAGAAAACACTGTATGGACTAAAACAAGCCCCAAGAGCTTGGTATGAAAGATTGGATAAGCATCTTTTAAATATTGGTTTCAACAAAGGTACTGCTGATAGTAATTTCTATTTCAAAATTGATCATGAAAATATCTTGATTGTTGAAGTGTTTGTTGATAATATCATTTTTGGAGGAAGAGATAGTATGTGTAAAACTTTTGCAAATCAAATGAAAAGTGAATTTGAGATGTCCATGCTTGGGGAAATGAATTTATTCTTGGGTCTACAAATCACTCAAACAAAGAAAGGAGTCTTCATTTCTTAGACCAAATATGTGAAAGAATTGTTGAAGAAATTTGGGATGGAAGACTCAAAACCAATGAGTACTCCCATGGCAACCAGATGTAAATTGAGCAAAGATGATGACTCTCCTAAGGCTAATCAAAAAAAGTACAGGTCAATGATTGGAGGATTGTTGTATCTCACTCAAACTAGACCTAATATTATGAATGTTGTTGGTCTTGTTGCTAGATTCCAAGCTGATCCTATAGAGTCTCATGCCATGGAAATTAAGAGGATTTTTAGGTATCTAAAAGGGATAGTTGAGTAAGGTATGTGGTATCCTATAGATCATAATTTCTCTCTTCATGCATAGATAGATGTGGATTGAGCAGGAGATGTGGATGACCGGAAGAGTACCAGTGGTGGAGCATTCTTTTTGGGAAAGAGATTGGTCTCTTGGCTGAGCAAGAAACAAGAGGCAATATCTCTGTCCACTGCAGAAGCAGAATATATTGCAGCAGTAGGTAGTTGCACTCAAGTTTTGTGGATGAAGCAAATACTAAGAGACATGGGAGTGGAGTATGAGGAGCCTATCACAATCTTCTGTGATAATTCAAGTGCAATAAATATTTCAAAGAATCTAGTGTTGCATTCAAAGACCAAACATATATTCATTAAGTTTCACTTTTTGAGAGAGCAAGTGAACAAGAATGAGGTCAGATTGGAGTTTGTGCCTTCCAAGGATCAGATTGCAAATATCTTTACTAAACCTCTACCTAAGGACACTTTTGAGTATCTCAAGGAGAAGTTAGGGGTTATTACCCCTCCGGTGATAAACTAAGGTGCACTGATGTGCATCAGTCTGGTGGATCTCATAGTCATATCTTGTGGTCTGGATTGATAATGGGGGAGTTCCTACTCAGGGGGAGCAGCTGATATGATTCTGAAGTAGTGGAGTTGCAAGTATGTGCCCTTTGCCATTGATGTCAAAGGGGGAGAGAAGACATGTGAAAAAAAAGTGGTTGTTGATCAAAGGGGGAGCAGTAAAGGAAGAGAAGACATGTGAATGATTGTTGGTGATAGGGGGAGTTGTGTCAATAAAGAAAAATTCTTGTCTTGATGGTCAAAATAGTTTTTCACATCATATGTTGGCATCAATGACAAAGGGGGAGACTGTTACAAGTATGGACCTAACCGGTGTTGTCATTGATGTCAACATACTCCTGTTGCATTAATGATAAGGATTGGATGAGCTGTGTGCTGAGGACATTAAAATTAGTCCTAATCAGGAAAAAAGAAGAATAGTGAAGACAGTGAGCTAAAGATCCTAGCTAAGATGAGGATTAGAGGATGCGCATCAAAGGGTTTGTAGATATGTGTCTTAAAATGGTCCAGTAAAGATTTTAGAGGTCTGCATGAAGATCTAAAGAAGTTATGGCCACTCAAGTAAAAATGGATCTGGCAGGTGTTCAGAGGTGACAGATTGTTACAGATAGGTCTAGCGAGATCCAGAAATGCAATATCCTGTTCTGTAGATTTGGTGGAGTGTTTAGGAAGTCCATGTGGAGTGACAACTCAAATGGTTCATGATCTGGAGGTCCACAAGCATCTATTCCATTATGATGTGATGACAGACTATGTTCTTGAGGTTCTGGATGAAGGAGAGAAGGATTTTAGTAAGCAGATATAGTGTGGATGTTCTTGGTGATTCAGGCTAGCTTGGGAGGTCTTTGGATTGTGTCCAGTTCGTGTTGGTGATTTACATTGGAGTTTGAGCTCGCAATTGAAGAATTACTTCCGGATGGTGGTATTCTTCCTAAGTTTGGTTGACCAGATGAGCTACACATCCTGCAGATGATCTTGAATATATTATGTGAAGATTGGCATGAAGTCTTAGATTTGTGTAGCTGACAGTGTGTTGATCCACGTGAAGTCTTTTGTAATTAGTCATGATATATTTATGTATGTTCTCTATAATATTTTCCAACTTAGATGATCATTCCTAAGTTGATGTCTTGTATAAATAAGGAATTGTAAAGTCATGTCAAATGAATCATGGAGATGAGAATGTGGTAGCGAGGAGGAGAATGAAAGGTAGAGCAGAAGTATTGGGCTTAAATGGAACTGACTCAAGCATGGCAAAGATGCTATTCTGTAGTTCAAGTATGTGATACATATTATTTTGTAGATAGTGTGTCTCTTGTAGGGAATGGGCCTCTTGTAAGTAGTGTGCTCGGGTAGTGAGCCCTAATTGGCATGTGCCATTTTATTCTTTCTATTCTTCTAACAGAGAATACAATCTTGGGTTAATCACCCCATGGTTTTTCCCTTAATTGGGTTTTCCACGTCAAAATCTTGGTGTCTCATGTGTTGATATGTTTTTGCTCTTGATTTAATGCATTATGTTTCATGATTGATTTATTATTATGCTACTCAATTCACAAAGTGAATTTAAGTGTTTGATTGGAAGAAAGTTTTCGACAACTGATTCACCCCCCCTCTCAGTTGTCTATCCTGAATCTAACAGTATTGTCATAGAAGATTGTAATTAGATCTTCATACATAACTCTGATGTCCTTCAAAGTCTGTTTCATCCATAATACTTGAGTGCAACTACATGCTGCTACAATGTATTTTTCTTCTATAGTAGATAGGGATATTGAATCATACCAACCTTTTTCCCAAAAAGAATGCACAACCACTTGTACTTTTCCTATCATCCATATCTTCGGCCTAATCTACATCAGTGTATGCACTAAGAGTGAAATCACTATCTTTTGGATACCACAAACCATAATCTATTGCGCCTTTCAAATATCTCAAAATTCTCTTGATTGCCATCATATGTGACTCCTTGGGCTCTGCCTGAAATATTGCCACAAGACAAACTACATGCATTATGTTAGGTTTGGTTTGGGTCAGATAGAGTAATCCTACAATCATAGATCTATACCTTTTCTAATCTGCTATAGATGAATCATCATTTTTACTCAACTTACAACTAGTTATCATGGGTGTATTTACCGGTTTAGAGTCTTCCATCCCAAACTTCTTTAGAAACTCTTTGACATACTTAGATTGAGAAATTAGGATACCTTTATCTAATTGATTTATTTGTGGAACCAAAAATAAATTCATCTCACCAAACATAGACATTTCAAATTCACTTTGCATTTCTTCAACAAAATTGTGGACATACCTTCATTGCCTGCAAAGATAATGTCATCAACAAAGTCTTCTAGAATTAGGATTTGTTCATCATTGATCTTGAAGTAGAGATTGTTGTCTGTAGTACCTTTACTAAACCTTATCTGTATCAGATACCTATCCAATCATACATACCATGCCCTAGGGGCTTGTTTTAATCCATACAAAGCCTTCTTCAATTTGCATACCATGTCACCTTGATCTGATGACTGGAATTCTTCCAATTGTTCAATATAGACTTCTTCTTCCAACTCTCCATTCAAGAATACAAACTTTACATCCATCCGATATACGTTAAAATCTTTGTAGGTTGCAAATGCTAAAAACATTCTTATAGCTTCAATCCTTGCCACTGGTGCAAATGTTTCCTCAAAATCTATTCCTTCAACTTGAGAGTATCCTTTGCTTACCAACCTTTCTTTGTTTCTTACTACTTAACCATTCTCATTCATCTTGTTTCTAAGAACCCACTTTGTACCAATTACATTTTTGTCTATTGGTCTGGGAACAAGATCCCATGTCTGATTCTTCTCTATCTACATCAATTCTTCATTCATAGATTTTACCCAATTCTCATCATTGCAAGCTTCATTCATAGTCTTAGGTTCAATCTTGGAAATCAGACAGAAATTTACTTGTTCTTCTACAACTCTTCTTTTGGTCAGGATTCCTTTACTTTTATCTCCTATGATTTGATATTCAAAATGATTAAGTTTTACATACCTTGGTGTCTTGGCAACACTTTCCAGAGCTTGATTCTCTTCATCTAAGTTGTCTTCATGTTGTACCACTTCTGAAACATCTGTTTTATCTGATTCATATCCACTTGAATCTGGAGACCTTTCCTTGCTTTCATCAACTTTGATGCTTACACTCTTAATGATCTTATTTAGCCTCTTATTATAACACCAGTAGGCTTTCCTCTTAGTTGAGTAACCAAGGAAGATTCCTTTATCACACCTAGCATCAAATTTGCCTAGACCTTCTTCTCTTTTGATATAGCATTTGCTACCAAAAACTTTGAGATATTTCATTCTAGGAATTTTACCATACCACATTTCATAAGGAGTCTTAGAATTGTTATCTTTGACATGGACTCTATTTAGGATATTTATAGAAATGTGAATTGCCTCTCTCCAATACACTTCCAAAAGATTAGCTTCCTTCATCATGGTTCTACCAGCTTCTTGAACTATTTTGTTCTTTCTTTCAATGACTCCATTTTGTTGTGGAGTTCTAGGTGCAGATAATTGTCTTGTTATCCCATGTTTTTCACAAAATAAATTGAATTCATTTGATGTGAACTCTCCTCCTCTAGCAAACCTTAAACATTTGATCCTCAAATCCATCTCATTTTCAACCATTGCCTTAAATGCTTTGAACTTATCCAGAGCTTCTGATTTTTTCTTTCAAAAGGGTAACCCAAGTCATTCTAGAATAATCATCGATAAGAAACATGAAATACCTATCTCCTTACAAACTTCTTACTTTGGTAGGTCCACACAAGTCTATATACACTAGTTCCAGTAATCCATCAACCGATTGGTCCTTGCTTTTGAAACTTGTTCTTGTTTGTTTCCCAAATTGACACTTCTTGCAAATAGTTTGATTAGTAGGCTTCACAAGCTTTGGTAAATCTCTAATAGCCTGAGAAGTACTTATCTTCATAATTTTGTCAAAATTGATGTGACATAACCTCCTATGCCATAGCCAACTTTCATTAGTCTGAGCCAACAAACAATAATTATCAGTTCATTTCAAGTGATAGATATTACCTCTAGTCTTCTTACCAGTTGCAATGATTGTTTCAGAGCTTTCCCTAATCTTACATCCATTGTCCTTGAAGCTTATGTCATAACCTTTATCAAACATCTGACCCACACTCAAAAGATTGTGCTTTAATGCTTTCGCATACAAGACACCTTCAGTATTATGCTTGCCATCAAAAGAAATAGATCCTTTTCCACAAATCTTACCAGCTATATCATCTCCAAACCTAACTAGTCCAACATCATATCTTTCCATACTCACAAACTTAATTTTGTCACCGGTCATGTGGTGAGAACAACCACTATCAATAACCCATTCATCTTTGTCTTTAACAACCTAAGTAGCCAAAGCACTTTCCACTGGTTTTTCTTTCTTCATATAGCTAGCAGAATTAGTAGACACATGTTCTTCTTTAATAGCAATAAACAAGCATTCATTATTGGAGGTACTAGCATTATCTAGTTCACCATTATATGATACTCCTTCATCATCATCAAAATCTTCAACATAATAACATTTCTTTTGGATCCTAGGCCTGTTGTCATATCTTTTCTTATTTCATTCAATTCTTTCAGGACATCTGGAAGCAAAGTGGCCTACTTTACCATTGGAAAAATATTTGAAAGGTAATTTACCTTTAAACTTACCAAACCCTCTTTGTAGTCTATCCACAAATTTGGCTTCCATTTCATCGAACTCGTCTTCTGATTCTACCTTGTACTTTTCTAATCTGGAAGTTTCCCAAAAGCACTGGCTTTGAAGGCAAGTCTCTACTTTTGGTAGGGCATCACCAAACTCTCTTATTTCAAAGGCAGTAAGCTTACCAAGCAATTGATCTCTGTCAATATCTTTTACTTGCATAAATTCTTCAATTGCAGCTACCTTGTGACTGTAGGACTTTGGAAGTGATATGAGAATTTTCATTACAACTTCCTTATCACCGAGAGTTCACCCATACCTTTTATTTCAGTGACAAGTTCATCAATTCTTTGCATAAAGGTTGTTATGTTTTCATCTTCATTCATCTTCAAACTTTCATATTCAACCTTCAGACTTTGTAGCTTGGCCTCTTTCACAGAATCATCTCCTTTATACAATTTTGTTAGCTTTTCCCATACCTCATTTACAGTTTCAAGATCCACCACTTTTGTCAGTACTGTGTCATTCAATGAACTTAACAGAGAATCTTTTTCTTTGGCGTCCATTTCATATTCCTTGATTTCATCTTCAGTCATCAAACCATTCTAAGATAAGGTGTATTTTATTTCTGTAACTTTCCATAGTTTGTAACCAAGACAAAGAAGATGACTTTTCATTCGTGCCTTCCAAAGAGAATAGTTCATCACATCAAAATGTGGTGCTTCCTTCTTATAACACATTTTTGGATCTTCCTCAAGCTGTTAGACTTTCTTCAGAGGAAACTTTCTCTAATACTAATTATTGAAATGCATTAGACAACTGAGAGGGGGGATGAATCAATGGTCACAAAACTTAAACACTTCTTCACTTACATATTAATCACTTATCCACATTTATTATGATATAACAATGAATGCATGAAATTAGAAACTTAAACATAGATGCAACATTATACACAAGAGACACTTGATTTTTACGTGGAAAACTCCAAGGTGGGGAAAAACCACGAAGATGATTAGCTCTCAAAATATATTGTAATCTTTGAAAAATGATGTTCAGGCTTGGTCACTCCATGGTCCCAGAACATACTAGCTCACTGCCATGAGGTACAAATAGGTCTAGCAGGCTCACTACCTCAACCCTAAACCTAGAAAGATTACAATAAGGGTTGTTAAAACCTGAGGGATGTTAAACCCTACTAATGACTCACTGTCAGGCCCACTGCCACAATCACCTTCTTCTCTATGTCTAAGATTAAAACATTGAAGTACAAATGGTCCTCTACTCTACTCTGCCCTGCTCTGTCTTATCTCCTCGCCTCTTTACCTTATTTTCCTATTCTTGCTCAAGGATACCTTTTGCACAACTCAATCACAAGTATTTATACACTACATAAACCTTGGAATGATCATCAAGGGTGGCATTACAATCATCAACCATTGGAACAATCTCCAAGATCAGCATTACAAACATTTACAAAATAGGTCTTGACCTATTACAACATTATGCAAAGGAAATGAAGCAAAGATGTATGCAGATCACACCACGCCTTAGCTGGGACTCAAACATGATCTTCCACACCACAACACACTTCCACAATCTTCAAGTAATCTATGCAATTATTGGAATTAACCAAGTTGGCTAAGATTGGTTACATGCTACATTAGCTGGGAACAATCTTTGAACATGATCTCAATTCCTTAAGGTGGACCAATGTCAAGATAGGGATGTGATTAGGAGACATCCACAAGAACATTATAATCATCAGGAGCAACCACATGAACTTTAACCACTTTAGCCATAGGAATCTTCTCACTCAAACACATGAACTTCACTGTCTTCAACTGACATAAAAGAAAGATATCTTGCAGACCACCAAAACATGAACCACTGCAATTGTAGGCACTTATAATCATCTGAGACTTCCCCCTAGAATAGTAGAGAAAAATACTTTATTGCAGAGGAATGTGGAGAAAAATAGTTTCTCCTTGTCACCAGAGAATAATCAGAGAAAGTAGGTTTTACTCTTGTGAATGCAACTCTCTTAATTCTTCACACCAAAGGCTCAAACTCAGGATTTAGCATCTTCAGGCATCCCTTTAAATAACTTCCAATCTACAGACCAAGATATTTAGCCAACGAGAAATGCAGAGCAATCTACCAAACTATTCTTTAGCATACAACTCATTGTCTATACTGCACTTCACTGTAACTCGTATCTTCTAGAGGGGCCAATTTTCTCAATATCCTCAACATACAAACCTTCTGAACAAGTAATAGAATAGGACTTAGTTGACACCAATGATAACAAAGATATGTTGACATCAATGACAACATCAATTAGGCACATACTTGCAACATATTTTTAGCAGTTTTTGGGTCAAGGACCTAGCCACTTGGAGTTTTGAGCTATTTTTGCTCATCTTGGAGGAGTTTTGGGGCCTAAATTTTAGTCTTTTCACTTGTGCTCCCCCATGCAACTTGGAGTTGCTATTCTAGACTCATTCATGCACATTTGGGAGTCTAATTTAGCTGGAGTTGATTGCCCATCCATTTTTGGAGACAAATTTTGTATTATAGGAAAAAAGCTCATGCTTTTTTCTCTAGTTCTTGCTTTGTTGCCTTTACATATCACAAAGAGGGAGATTGTCTTGTAACTCAACCATTTTTGCAGTTTTTAAGTAGCAACAGTTTATTTTCCAGAAGTTTATTGTTATTTTGTAGAGATTCTTTACATTTTCTAATACAATCAGGGGTTCTCTATCTTATTTTAGGTGTCATGTTATTTTGTGATTGATTTGATAGGAATTTTTTGTGTTTTACTTCAAAATCTCTAAAAAAAATTTCTCATTTATTAGATGCAAGTATACAAATTTTAGTTTATTACAAGTCACAGTTTGTGCAAGATTTCTCATGCCTTTCTGTGAATTACTTATGTGGTGAATTTGATCAGTTTGGATGGTAAGAACACGTGTATTGGAAAATGTTTGTGAGTTATATTGTAGATTAAAGTTAAAATATTGGTGCATCACCCCTTTAGATAGATTTTTAGTTTAGTTTTTAATTTATTCTAGTTTTCTTCTATCTCTTTTCTCCATCAATTTACAAATCTAAAGGGAGACAACTCTTCCAGAGGTTCATTCTCGTAATAGGAAAACCCACAGTCTGAGAATGTTCCCATGTTGCACAGGATTTCCAAGATTGAAAAAGCTTAGCATCTAGGGCACAATCCTTCATGACAATAGCTTTTGGCATGCCCAGTGGGACTTTGAACAAAGTTTTAGGCTACTTTAACACATTTTTTCTTTGTTGTTTGGTATGCATAGCAAGGTTTTTAGCCTTTTAGAGGTAAAAATAGCATGCTTGGTGACTCAAAATTCTGATTTTTAATAGATCCAGTGAATTTAGCACATGAGAAAGGTCCAAATGAAAGCAAGTTCAACTCCATTTGAGTATCTATAGTTGTCATCTCCAAGGAGAAGAGGCAGAACAATAGTAAGAACACCTAGTCTAGTAGGGAGAACTAAATCTACTCTTCCAAGTCTTAGGACTGTAGAGTTTGGTCAAAGAAATTTGGTGATAAATTTGCAAATACACACTCCACAGAGTCCCCAAAATCCTCAAACTCCACAGACACCTCAAGCTCCACCAATGGCAAGAAGATATCCTTTTGTACAATTCAATACTGGTAGGCCATTATTACTTGTAGCACATGATGACATTCCGATGGAAGCTTTGAGAGGCTTACCATTTTTCATAGGTGAAGACCAAACTACTCTAATTGAGCATATAAAAGATGTGGCTACATTGTGTTCAGTCCATCATATAAAGCAAGAGAATGTTGTAGTGAGATTGTTGGCTACATCTTCGAAGGGTAAGGCCCTTCAATGGTTCAGGGGATTGGTAGTAGGCTCAATTACATCATGGGATCTATTAAGGGATGCATTGAACAAACAATTCAAAGACAATTCTGATAATTTGTCATTGGTTGAACAACTCAGCACAATTAAGAGAGCTCCATAGGAGCATATGGCTAATTTCAACTTCTGTTTTCAATGGACTTGCGATAGAATACCAGCAGCGGTAAGGCCTACTGAGGAACATGCATTTCTATATTTTCTTAGAGCTTTAAATAGTGATATAGCAATAATGGTGCAATCAATGGGTGGTACAACACTATTGGGTGCTTATAAAATCGCCATAAGAACTAAAAACAACCTAATTCAAGCTGGTAAAATAGCCCCAAGGCTGCCAATGCCTATTTTTCTAGAAATACAGCAATCATTCCCATTACAAATCCTACTTCTTACTACTATACGTATTGTACTAGCCCTCAATTATCAAGTTTCAACCCAAACAAATGCTGGCCCAGCCCCATCTTAGGAGGAAAAAAGACAAACAAAGTTATGACAAAAGCAAACAGAGTTGTTACAAGGTCAAGTAGAGCTACTGTAAACTATTGACAAGGAGTTGATAAGTATAAAAAAGTAGCCAAATCAAATTTTGTAGACCTTATCAGGCCCCTTACCATAATCAATAGAAAAATAACCAACAGAATAGACCTTCTTATCAGCCTGAAAACCAAGGCCAAAGAAGAAACTTCGATACAAGGCCTTATCACCCTTACAACCAGCATGTTGTCAGCTCATCTAGAGAGTTAGTATTAGTGTAAAACAATATGGCACAAGAGTACGATTGGTGTTACCCCTATAACCAACCACACAACCAATCAACCTGCTCAAATGGCATGATTAATTAGGCCTTGATGGTGCAAAATAATGATGTTGTCCAGCAAAGTACCATACATGAAGTTTCAAAATGACAATCTTATAATCCCAAACAACAACAATCTGATGAAGCATTCATGAATTGGGAGGGTGAGGTGTTTTGTGGGGTTAATCATATGCAATGGCAAAATCAATCTTCCCAGTCCATAGCATATAACACAAGAGCCAAAAAGAGGGCTATAGATATTGGACAGCAAGCTGGAAGAAGCCAAAATTAGACCCAAACAAGCCAACAAGATGTTGTTGGTCCATCACAGCAATCAAATATTCATGTTTTACCAAGAGGGCAGCATGTTCCAAGTCAAAACCAGCCTAGAGGGTAGCCACAACAAGTACAACAACAAGTTTATCCTTTTGTTTTGAAAGGACAGCCAAAGGTTGGTTCATTTTCTTTTAATATCATTGATTATATGAAAAAAGCAAATGTTACCATGTCTATGTAGGAGTCATTATCTCTTCCAGGTTAAAGAGATTTGTCACAGAAGGTATTATCCAATGTTTTCTTAACCAATGAGCCAAGTCAAAGTCAGTCTAAAGACCAAAATAGAGTTGTTCTTGCAAATGACCCACCATCTCAAAAGGGACAACAAACACATGAGGTCAAAACAACACCATTTTATGTGTCTTTGGTAATTGGAAACCACCTTGTGCACAATTGTATGATAGATTCAGGTGCTAGTACTTTAGTCATGCAAAAATAGATAGTGGATATGTTGGGACTAACTTACGAACTTGTAGACACTAAAAATTGTCTAGGTCTTGTTTACACATGACCTTGTATGTCTTTACCCTAGGTCCTTGTTACACAACACATTGTCAACATGAACTTGTATGTGTTCCCCTAAGTCCTAGTTCATCCCAGTTCATCTAATCTCATCCCATTTAATCTCATTTATCCCTAGATCTTAGTTTATCCCATCTTAATCCCATTTGTCCAACTTAATCATATTCCCAATTAACTAAATAAATCCCATTTGTTTAGTTAATAATACCCCTTCACATGTCTCACATAATTCAAATTAAAAATTTGAATTATTCCCTCACCTCTCATCACATTGCGACACATGTCACATGCTACATCATCCACTTAATCCCTTCACATGTCAAACTAATTTAAATAATCTTTTATTTAAATTAGATTCCTTTTATCACAATCAAACACTTGTCCACTTTCCTTTTGTCTCATGTGGGGTAGTACATCTTACATTTAATACAAGTCACATGTGCAAGCTAATTCAAATAAAATATTTAAATTAGATTCCTTTCATTCTCCTTCGCACACTTGTCACATGACTACGATTTCTTGATGTGCAAGGAAACCTAATTAATCCTATCCATCCATGTCTTTCAAACCCTAATCAGTCTTGTCCGTTCAATCGAATCATCCATATTCTATAAATCAACCCATCTCCCAAGCCATTTTCATGCATCTAGTCTCAACTATCCTTACTCTGCCAAATTTTCTTCTCAATCTTTCATCCATCATCTTCATCTATCTATTTTACATCATTCCTCTATCATCTTCAATCAATCAATCTCTATCTTCATGTTATGCTGCTAAATCATGAGTAATCAACATATCAATCTTGTGGGTATAGCTAGAATGTTCATGGGTGCAGCATTCTCAACCCAACCAATGGATTGTGGATCAGCTTGAAGGTGTGATTTTCATTGATATATTTGCATATTCTATTTTTTTCCATCATGTTATATCTCCATGATGTCAAAACCAATATCCAAACTCATATCATAGTTCGATGGTTCATCCATTAACACCATTGGAGTTATAAGAAATTTAGACATCACATTACATGCTTGCCTAAATTTTGCAATTCCTCAATACATATACGTAATAGACCTACCCCCATACTTTGCTTTATGCCTTTCCAAGGATTTTACAACAAAGCTAGGAGGTTATTTGTTAGCTGATTGGACCCATATGTGGTTTAGGACTAGGTATGGTACAAGGGTAACTATAAAATTTGAACCCCTTGCCAAAGATCACATGGAACCCTATGTCCCTAGTGCTATTAATGCTAACCTCACCTACCATGAGGAAGAGCAACCTATTGTTCATGAGAATCATACCCCAATTGAGATCATTTCAGACCTCTTTTTAGATGAATGGGCATCTGAAAACCATGAAGATGACCCTTATAAGCAAATGGAAGAAGATGGATTATGAATCTATATGATTCACGAGTAGAATAAGGATATTCCTAAACTTATAAAAGGTGAAGAACAACATGAACAACAATTTGAACATGTGGTCAATGACCTATGGCAGTTGTATTTTGATGGTGCTAGGAGCAAAGTAGGTGCAAGAGGTAGAGTTATGCTTATTTCACCTAAAAATGAGAAGTATTATGCAACCTTCAAATTTGCATTCATCTATTCAAATAACATAGTAGAATATGAGGCACTCATTCATGGATTAGAATGGGCTAGAAGGAAGAATATTAAGTGTTTGAATGTGTATGGTGATAGTGAACCAGTTGTAAATTAGGCAAGGAACTTAAATGTCACCAAAAATGACTTTCTTAAGTCATATAAGCATAGAGTATGGAATTTGATTGAAGATTTCAATTCTTTTAATATGTTGTCGGTGCCTAGAAGCCAAAACAAACAGGCTGATAAGCTTACCGCCATGGCAGCTGAATTTGATATACCCAATGAAATCAGAAATACTCAGCAATAGCAGTATGTGAAGGTAGTTGTGAGGCCATCAGTGCCTAATAATAACATACATTGGCAAGTTTTTGAAAGTGATGATGAAATAGCAAATTTTCTAATTAAGGAAGCTGAGTTTTCAATTGGTAACCACCAAAAATTGCAGCAGCAATTTCAAGATCAAATTGTTCAATTAAAGACAAATAAGCTACCAAAAGGCGTAATTACTTCAGAATCAATTTTCAATTTAGATGACCAGCTAATGAAGGAGAAAGCTAGAATACTTATCAAAGAGGAACACTATGAATCAGTGGAGATTTTCAAATCCAAACTGCTCAAGTTAGGAAAGGTATGTATAGTTGAAGATAAGCATGTTTATGTGTTATTATGCCAAGAATTTGATGATATTTTTGCATGGGAGTATAAAGATCTCAAAGGTTTTTAGCCCAAGATAGCTCAGCACACTATACAGACAGAATCGGGGGAAAAACTAGTGAGGCAAAAATAAAGGCCTCTTAATCGCAAGCTATAAATTATGATGAAAACATAATTGAACAAGTTGATTCAAAGTGGCATTATTTTTCCAATCAAACACACCTATGTCCAATCTAGTGTCGGTTAAAAAAGAATGGTGAAATCAAGCTATGTGTTGATTTCAGGGACCTAAATAGGGCATCATTGAAAGATCACTATCCACTGCCCTCAATGGAGCAGATTCTGTAAGTGGTTTAAGGCTTTGAAAGATTTTCTTTGTTGGATGGCTTTTCAGGATACAACCAAATTTTGGTTAAGGAGGAAGACGAATATAAGACAACATTCATAATGAAATGGGATACTATGGCTTATCAAAAGATGCCATTTCAGTTGTGGAATACTGGAGAAACCTTTTAGAGAGCCATGGATATGGCATTTCAAGCAATAATGAATAAATTTGTTTTGGTGTATCTAGATGATATTACAATTTTTTCTAAGGATGCCAAAGATCACTTTTCCCATGTTAGACTGGTCTTTGAAAGATGTAGAGAATATGGAGTCTCACTGAGCCCCAAAAAGTGCATATTTGTTATTCATGAGGGTAAGCTATTGGGTCACATTCTTTCCAAACATGGAATAAAAATTGATCCAGAAAGAGTAAGTGTTATTGTAGCCTTACCCTTACCAGCCCATAAAAAGGGGCTGCAAAGTTTCTTGGGTAGAATCAATTGTGTTAGACAATTTATTCTAAATATTGCAAGTTTATTAAAGCCTCTAATAGCCATGTTGAAAAAGAACATTGGTTTCAGCTAGACTAAGGAAGGAAAGGACATATTTGAAGATATCAAAGAAGCTATAGCAGCAGCTCCAACATTAATAAACCAAACTTCTCAAAAGATTTCATTTTGTATGCCTATGAAGGAGTTGACACTATCTCTGCTATGTTGACTCAATAGAACAAGGAAGGCCAGGAGGAAACAATAGCCTTTTTCAGCTAGGGATTAGAAGGCTATGAGCAAAGGCACACATTTGTTGAAAAGCATGTACTTGTTGTCATAAGAAGCCTTAAAAAATTTAGGCACATGTTATCTAATAACAAAATCCACCTGATGGTTACCCATCCAAGTGTGAAAGAATTTTTGTTGAGAAAAGATCTGGTAGATAAAAGAGCCAGTTGGATAACTAGAGTGATGTAGTATGATGTTGACATCAAGGTTGCCAAGTTGATTCAGGGTAAAGGACTATGTGAGCAGCTAACTAAAACAGTAGAAAATGAGGTAAAACTGCTAGAGGAAGTGGTTTTAATGGCTGATACTATTGTTGTACCTACTATTCTAGCCAACAAAAGTAGTTGGACATGAGATATGATGCATTATTTGCAGACCAGAGAGTGCCCAGTAGGGCTAAGTGCAGCAAAAAGAAGGTATTATAGGTTGCAAGCCATTCCTTATGTTATTGTCAATGATATTTTGTTTAGAAAATATTACAATGGAGTGCTCATAAGATTCTCTTAAGTGGGGCCTTAATTTCATTGGAGCAATTAATCCACCTTTAAGTTCTGGTCACAAGTGGATACAACATCCATAGATTATTTTACTAAGTGGATAGAGGTAGTAGATTTGAAAGAAGCTAATGAGAGTGTTGTTTTAAAATTCTGTGAAGACATAGTAGCTAGGTATGGTGTACTAGATGCAATCATTTCACATAATGCATTGGCTTTTATTGTCCTAAAATAACTGATCGAGCCATCAAACATGGTGTTTACCTAAGAACATCAAATTACTACCCTCAGGGGAATGGGAAGGATGAATCCACAAATAAAAACCTTATCAGGATTATCAAACGGACAACAGAAGATTGTTGATAGTAAGGAATACTGAGAGGGGGTGAATTAGTATTCCACAAAACCACTTCTTAACAAGTTTTTTAATCCAATTTCCAAAATTAATAATATGAAAATAGAATAAGCATAGAACAACAACCACACAGACATAACACGTGAACACCGAGATTCTTACGTGGAAAATCTAAAAAGGGAAAAACCATGGTGAGTGTTAGCTCAAAATATATTATTATAGCACAATATTGGATTATAAGAAGGCTCACTACCCTGAGAAATGCTCACTACAAGAAGGGCTCAATGCCAAAATAGGCTCACTACCTAGAGAAAGAAAGAAGAAGGAAGAATGGATCACTGCCAATTTGAACTACTCTGATTGCATCTACATATGCATAGTTGCAGCTCTAATGAAGCACAGAAATACTGACTCAAAACTTTTCATCTCTGACTGCTCTGTTTCTCTACTCTGCTTTTACATAGGAACAAGATCTCTCTTCTTCTGCTCTTATCACTTCCACAAAATCATCTTACTTTGCATGTCACACACATATTCATTCTCATTCACATCACACCCCCCAAACACTGAATTTGATCCCTTTATATATATATATATATATATATATATATATATATATATATATGCAACACTTAAAATCTTCATATTAGGTCAGCCTCATAAAGTGAAGCATGCACTCATACCTTAAGTAGCTTGTCAGCCAAATTCATTTACCAAAACTCCATGCAGACTCAATCAAAACTTGAATTGTATTCACATATGTCAGCCTCAACTATTGAACAACTTAGGATTAAGTTCTAAACAATAGAACTTACCGCATACAATTCAAACTTATCATGTTGGCCTCTAACTCAGACTGCCACTGATTCAGTTCATTTGTTAGACTACATCTTTTCCTGTGGACCATAGGACTTGCTCAAAATCATGTCAAAGACTCCTCAGACATCACAAATCATACCTTAGAAACCATGAAGCAAAATATCCTTTAGCAACAAAATGCGAACCATCAAAACTCAGACTCTGTCATAGTCAAACTCTGTCAAATAGTGTAGTAATACTCAGTAGCTTGTAACTATCTTTTTAGTGGACTTCAAAATCTACAACTCTAGATGTAGACACTTCATACAAGTTTTTACAATACCTTAAAACCACATATCAAGATATGCAACACCAGAGAAATGCGGACCAAAACAACTGAGTGTACCTCTTTGAATAGCACTGTATTTTGTTCTACTGGACTTAGGCCATTTGAAGATATATTTTTGTAACTGATCAAAAGCTGAAACCTTGGATATAAGATCATCTAAAAGTTAGTAACATCATACTAGAACTGCAATAATTGGCCTTCAACTATAGACCACTACCAACACAAACGCTATTTTTCTATCACTGCCTTTATACATTGCCAATACTTAGCCAATATGACTGAGTCTTCTTTACTGGACCAAAATCTCTATTCCAACCTTGTTCCTTTTTTTGTTCCCATCAATGACAACACTCAAATATTCAACATAGTATTGTCTCTTTCCAACAATCTCCCCCTTTGGCATTGATGGCAACACATAGTGAAAAATGCTTGATTGCCTTGACTACTCCCCCTTTCTATATACACTCAATATTTCTTCTCCTCCTGAGATGTTTGCCCATTTTTCATTGATCTTATTCTCCCCCTTTGACATCAATGGCAAAGGTGTAGGTTCTGGAGTCAAAAATTGTCAAAACTACAAAAATTACTATACTATGCCGCATATGTACAAGTATAATTTTCAACTTTATTTTATATGTGCTAGAGGATGTCATTGAAAATGTTCTTAATTTGGGCCAGCTCACCATCCCATCCTTTCTTAGCATTGTCCAAAATTTGACTATGACCACCAGGTAGGAAAACTATGGTCTCTGCTTTGTGAAGATCAGAGGATGTGTTAGTATGTGAAGCTGTTTGTGCTTCATCTTCAAGATTAAACATAGAGTCTAACTTAGGACTGATTAGTCCTCTTAGCTGACACATTCTAGTTCTGATTTGATCTCTCTCACTTATTAGATTGCACAATTCCTTATGAAAGTTGATGACTTGACTTTCCTTGCTGCTAACTAATTCTACTACCAGATCAAATGCCTTAGAAGTGTTCATCAATTTCTGCTCCAAATCCTTGATCTTCTCTTATGTTTTCTTTGTGACTTCTGGCTAGGATAAATAAAATTTGTATATGTCACCAACTTCTTTAATGGCACTTTGGATGCTTTTTATTCTATTATCTAGTTACTTTTTTCATTAGTTATCATTTCCTTCAACTCATTCAATCTTTTCTCATTAAACTCTTGTCTAACTTTTATTTCTATAGATTTCTCAAAGGATTCAAAATGTTTACTTATGGAGTTTATGAGTCCTTTGAGTTGATTTTTTTATGACAAAGAGGTGTCCTTCTGGTATGTTGGCATCATCTTCTCCAAAATGCTAGATGCCTCACCAATGAGCTCACTATCCTGTATGTGAGACTTCAACATTTCCTCTCTTGCCTGTGCAATTGAAGCCAATCTAAATTTTTGTACTCGGGACATTTCATCCAAGTTTATTAGACCATGTAGATGATAGTTATTTTATTGTTTATTGCAAAACTCATGCTCATTCAAAACTTGTTTTTCTTTCTCTAGAAGTTCCTTAACTGATTCTGTAGTGTCTCTTGGTGTAGCAGAGACTTCTTCTTTTAGGCTCTGCTCTGGATCATCTAGATCCATGTCCTTATTAGTGTCCTCCTTTTGTTCCAATGGAGGAATTTTTTTGACCTATTCTTCCTCAGTCTTCTCCTTGCTAGTTTTATCCTTAGCTTGATATTCTAGAAAGAATCTTGTTTCAGTGTCATCAGCAGATACTTCTTTCTGCTTAGTCACTTTGTCATCTTCATCTATTTCCTATTCAAGGTTTACTTCTAGAACAGATGTATCATCTCTAGCATCAGTTTCTTTAGTGTCATTGATGTAGGAGCATCCAGTGGTGTAAGGGCAATCTTGCATCACCCAAAAAAAAATATGTGTTTCCAAATTGTTGATGTTCTTTCCATTTATTTTTAGAATTTGTGGTTCTGGTTCCATAATCACTTGAATAATGATGTAGAACTTTAGTTTTTCCAAACTACTAAAAATAGCAACCTACTATTTTTAGAAAGTTTGCATTTGGGCATGGAATGAAGTGAAAATTTACATGAAGCTACATAACTAAAAAATAAGACCTTTGGCAAATGAATCATGCAAAGATCATTTGCGAGCTAAAAGATATTAAAGTTTCTGTTTCCTAAAAAATGCCTGCAAATTATTCAAACTCAGGTTTGAGGCACTAAATAGCCTCGTACGGGCCCGAAAATGGTTGGAATGGGTAGAGCAGGTTCTTAGTGCGTAGAGCACTCTGCGAGCTTTCTGACGCATAAAATAGTTCATCAATCAGACACGCAGATCAAAAGTTATGGCTCCTGAAAGTTGACCTATTTTTGGAGGGAGATGTAAATTTTGAAATTAGGTTGTTCATCGCCAAAAAGGCTATTAATAACCATTTTTGGGAACCCTGGGAGTAGTAGAGTTAAGGGGGAAAGTGTAGAGTCAAGTATAGGTGAGAAAATAGAAACCCTAACTAATTTGGGGTTACCGAAGGCAGATGATTCTAGAGTCTTGTGAGAGGAAGCTATAATGTGTTGCAGCCTGTGGAGGGTTGATTCCTCTGATTGTATTTGAGCTTCTATAATATAATATGTTGTCCAAAATCAATAGAAGAAAGTTCTATTTTCTATGTGTAATTTTTGTTGTTGTGTGTTTTATGATTTACCCCCTTCATCAGTCATAAATGGTAGGGAGATTAAATTCCTTCAATGTGTTTAGAGTAATTTCTTTAGTTTCCTTTACCACCTTTTCAATATCTCCTCCCATAAGAGCATTCATTCTTTTCTTTGACCTGAATTTGTTATGAATTGTTTTGGAGACTTTCACTTTTCCTTTAGAGTGATTTCTGAACATAGTTTTAGTAAGGAGTGCTCTCTTAGTTCAGCATCCTTTGCCATGGCCACTTCCTTTCTTGCAGACATTATACTTGCTAGGCTATGTGGAAGATCATCATTTATCTCGATTCAGGCCCTATTGTAGATGTTCATGTTGCAAGTATGAGGTTAACCAGTGTTGTCATTGATGTCAACATACTCATATTGTATTGATAAGAAGGATTGGATGAGCTGTGTGTTGAGGTTATTGAGGAAACTAGTCTCCATCAGGAATAGTGAAGAACAGTGATGAGAAGAAGGCAAAAATACTCAATAGGTTGAGGATCAGAGGATGCATATTAAAGAGTTTGTAGATATGAGTCTTGAGATGTTCCAGTTAAGATTTTAGAGGTCCGCATAAAGATCTAAAGAAGTTATGGATGTTTGTGTGGAACCGATTCTGGCAGGTGTTCAGAGGTGACAGAGGGTCACAGAAAGGTCTGGTGAGATCTAGAATTGCATTATCTCACTCTACAGATTGGCAAGAGTGTGTAAGAGGTTAGTTTGGAGTGACAAATAGATTTGTGTATGATTTGGAGGTCCAGAAGCACCTTTCTCATTATGACAGTGATGACAGACTGTGTTCTTGAAGTTTCAGATGAAGAAGAGAAGAATTCCAGTAAGCTGATGTAGTACAGATGTTCTTGGTGATTCAGGGAAAGTTATGATGATCGTTGGATCATGTCTAGTTCATTTTGGTGGTCCGCATTGAAGTTAGAGTTTGGATTTGATTTAATGTCCACCGGTTGTTGGTGTTCTTCCTAAGATAGGCTGACTGGATGTATTACACACCTTGCGAATGATCTTGTAGATGTTTGCCGACTTAGATGATTGTTCCTAAGTTGATGCCTTGTATAAATAAGGGTTTGTGAATTCATTTTGAAGTGTGTCTTGTGTGGATGAGTGTGGTATAGTGAAGAGAAGTGTGAAAGGCAGAGCAAGGGTTTTTGGGCTTAAATGGAACTAATCCAGACATGGTAATGATGTCATTCTCCAGTTCAAGTTTGTGATTCTTATCACTTTGTAGACAGTGTGTCTCTTTGTAGGCAGTGTGCCTCTTGTGAGCAATGTGTTGGGGTAGTGAGCCTAATTGGCATGTGTCATCTTTTTCTTATTCTTCTAACAGAGAATAATTCTTGGGTTAATCACCCCATGGTTTTTCCCTTAACCAGGTTTTCCACGTCAAAATCTTGGTGTTTTATGTGTTGATGTTTATCTACTCTGATGTTTATGCTTTATGCTTACATGAATGATTGATTGCTATGCTAATGAATAACAAAGTGGATCTAAATGTTTGAATTGGAAGAAAGATTAGGATAACTGATTCAACCCCCCTCTTAGTTATCAACAATTGGTATCAGAGCCAAATTCCTCTAAAAGAAGCTTAACCGCTTGAGGAGATCCAAGATGTCGTCATATAAGAAGGACAGTCCAAAGTTTGATGGAACCAACTTCACTCTCTGGAAAGGTTGCATGAAATGTCACTTGGAGTGTATGGGAAAGGTGTACTTGTCCATGGTCACAAAACCCTATGTACCTCTGCAAGGTGGTCTGACAATTCTAAATGAGATCACAGATGCTAAAAACAATCTGCGGACTAAGGAGGCACTTCTAAGTGCATTAACTGGCTCAGAGCTCTCAAATGTTATTGACCTACCAACTGCCTATGAGATCTGGGTCAAACTGAAACTTCTGCATGAAGGGGATGAGTTTGTTAAAAGTGCAAGGTTGCAAAGTCTCAAAGGGAAATTTGAAAGATTGAAGATGAGAGATGATGAAAATATCACTATCTTTATGCCAAGAGTAAATGAGCTGGTGTGTGGAATTAGGAATGCTAGTGGAACTTTGGATGAAAATGAGATTGTTTGCAAAATTCTCAGATCCCTTATTGCTGCCTATAAAATCAAGGTTGTTGCCATTGATGAATTTAGAGCCCATACAACTGTCACAAGAGAGCAATTGGCTGGCAAACTAGTTGCATTTGAAATGACTGAGTTTGGAGATGATCCCCCCAAGACTGAATCTGCATTCAAAGCCAGTGCCTATGTGAAAGGCAAACAAAGATTTGATCCGGGAGAAAACTCTTCAAGGAAGATGTCATGGTATGATCAAGCAAGAAGAGACATGGAAGAGGAAGAAGCAGAAACAGCTCAACTTGAAGCCCTCATTGCAAAAAGACTGCCAAGAGGATCCGGTAAGTATGAAGGAAAGTTACCTTTTAAATGCTTCAACTACAATAAGATTGGTCACTTTTCCTCAAGATGTCCGGAAAGATCTACAAGGTCAAACTCTAACAGACAAAGGTTCCAAAAGAATTGTTATTATGTTCATGAAGAAGTTGATAATGAAGGAGTAACAGATGATGAATCAGAGATAGGAGACAAATCTGGAAATGAATGGGTGTTTATTGCCATCAAGGAAGAAGATCCAATATCCTCTGAATCTGTCAGTCATAAGGTTGTAGAAAGAGCTTTGGCTGCCCAAGTTGAAGAAAAGGATGATGGGGTTATTGACAGTGGATGCTCTCACCATATGACAGGTGACAAGAACAAGTTCTTAGATTTGGAAAGGTATGAAAGAGGAATGGTAAAGTTTGGTGATAATTTAGCTGGTAGAATCAGAGGAAGAGAAACTATCTCTCTTAATGGAAGAAACAAAACTGGTAATGTGTTGTATGTTGAAGGTTTGAAGCACAATCTTCTCAGTGTTGAACAATTGGTGGACAAAGGCTATGATCTCTAGTTCAAGGATGGAAAATGTAAAATCTTTGAAAGATCCAGAACAAAGATTGCATCCGATACTCAAACTAAAGGTAATATCTTTCACTTGGTTGGTGCTGATAAAAGTTGTCTGCTTGTTCAAGTTGATTAGAGCTGGTTATGGCATAGAAGGATGTGTCATGTAAGTTTTGATAACATCATCAGGATAAGCAATACTTAGGCTGTAAGAGATCTTCCAAAATTGGTAAAACCTACAAATGTTTTGTACAAAGAATGTCAGCTAGGTAAACAGAGCAGAGTTTCATTCAAAAGTAAAGATCAGTCCTCTACCAGATTATTGGAATTAGTTCATACTGATCTATGTGGTCCAACAAGAGTCAAGAGTATGCAAGGTGATAGATACTTCATGTTACTAATTGATGATCATTCCTAGATGATGTGGGTTACCTTTCTGAAAGAGAAATCAGAAGCCTTTGAAAAGTTTAAAATCTTCAAAGCTGTGGTAGATAATCAAACCGGATT
This sequence comes from Cunninghamia lanceolata, assembly GCA_027924645.1. NCBI lineage: Eukaryota > Viridiplantae > Streptophyta > Pinopsida > Cupressales > Cupressaceae > Cunninghamia > Cunninghamia lanceolata. Next base: position 3,881,566 of record BSBN01000749.1, on the reverse strand, counting down.
AAAACTAAAGTGTCTGAGGTCTAATAGAGGTGGTGAATTCACATCTGGTGAGTTCATAGACTTTTGTGAGAAGCATGGTATAAAGCGACAGTTGTCTACTCCTAGGACTCCACAGAAGAATGAAGTAGTTGAGAGAAAGAACCGGACCATCCAGGAAGCTTCCAGGACAATGATGTTGGAAGCAAATGTTCCTCAGATGTTTTGGAGAGAAGTTGTCAACACTGCAGTCTACACTCTCAATCGAGTTCAAATCAGAAACAATACCGATAAGACCCCCTATGAACTTTGGTTTGGCATCACTCCTACTGTGAGATATTTTAGAGTATTTGGTAGCAAATGTTACATTAAAAGAGATGAAGATCTAGAAAAGTTTGATGCTAGAAGTGATGAAGGAATTTTCTTGGGTTACTGTACTCAAAGCAAAGCATACCGGTGTTACAATAAGAGACTAAGAAAGATGATAGAAAGTACTAATGTGAAAGTTGATGAAGGAATTGAGAAGCCCTCAAGATTTTATGAATATGATGAAGATGATCAAGTTAGTGTTCAGGTTCAAGGAGCTCAATCTTCTCCAGTAAGTCAGAGTCAGACTGATCTAGTAAATCAAGAAGAAGAGATAGGTCTGAATGAGCCTGATCAAGAAGCAGAAGTACAAGAAACTCCCAAAGTTCCAAGGTATGTAAGACTAAACCACTCTGAAGATCAGATCATAGGTGACAAAAGCAAAGGTGTGCAAACTAGAAGAAATGTTGCTCAAAATCTAGATGAATGCTGTCTGATTTCAAAGATTGAACCTAAGACAATAAGTGAATCATGCAATGATGAGAATTGGACCAAAGAAATGGAGGAAGAGTTGATGCAAATTGAGAAAAATCACACTTGGGATCTTATTTCTAGACCTAGTAACAAGAATGTGATTGGAACCAAATGGGTCTTCCGGAACAAACTAAATGAAGATGGTGAAGTAATCAGAAATAAAGCCAGATTAGTCTACAAAGGCTACTCTCAAATAGAAGGGATTGATTTTGAGGAAACTTTTGCTCTGGTGGCAAGAATTGAAGTAGTCAGACTATTTCTTGCATTTGCTACCTTCAAAGATTTCAAAGTGTATCAGATGGATGTCAAATCTACTTTCCTGAATGGTGACCTAGAAGAAGAGGTGTACATTGAACAACCGAATAGATTTTAGTTATCTGAGCATGGTGATATGGTCTACAAATTGAAGAAGGCACTGTATGGTCTAAAGTAAGCTCCAAGAGCATGGTATGAAAGGCTGGCTAAACATCTTTTGAAGATTCGTTTCAACAAAGGTACTGCTAATAGTAATCTATATTTCAAAATTGATCATGAAAACATCTCGATTATTCAAGTATTTGTAGATGATATCATTTTTGGAGGAAGAGACAGTATGTGTAAAACTTTTGCAAACCAAATGAAAAGTGAGTTTGAAATGTCAATGCTCAGAGAAATGAATTTCTTCTTAGGTCTGCAAATTACTTAGACAAAGAAAGGAATCTTTATCTCTCAGACCAAGTATGTAAAAGAACTACTGAAGAAATTTGGAATGGAAGATTCAAAGCCAATGAACACTCCTATGGCTACCAGATGTAAGTTGAGCAAAGATGATGACTCTCCTAAGACAGATCAGACAAAGTATAGATCAATGATTGGTGGATTACTGTATCTCACTCAGACTAGACTAGACATAATGCAAGCAGTTGGTCTTGTGGCAAGATTCCAGGCTGATTCCAGAGAATCTCGTGTCATGGCAATCAAAAAAATTTTAGGTACTTGAAAGGAACAGTTGAGTATGGCCTATGGTATCCCAGAGATCAAGATTTTTCTCTTCATGCTTATACAAATGCAGATTGGGCAGGAGATGTGGATGATAGGAAGAGTACAAGTGGAGGAGCATTCTTTTTGGGAAAAAGGTTAGTGTCTTGGCTAAGCAAGAAACAAGAATCAATATCACTATCTACAACAGAAGTAGAATACATTGCAGCAGCAGGTAGTTGCACTCAACTTTTGTGGATGAAGCAAATGCTAAGAGATATTTAAGTAGAATATGAGGAGCCTATCACAATTTTCTGTGATAATTCAAGTGCAATAAATATTTCTAAGAATTCGGTGTTGCATTCAAAGACCAAGCACATATCTATCAAGTTTCACTTTCTGAGAGAGCAAGTGAACAAGGATGAAGTTAGATTGGAGTATGTACCCTCCAAGGATCAGATTGCATATATCTTTACTAAACCTCTTCCCAAGAACTCTTTTGAGTATCTCTGGGAGAAGTTAGGGGTCATGGCCCCTCCGGTGATGGACTAGGATGCACTGATGTGCATCAGTCCAGTGGGTATCACAGTCATATCTTGTGATCCAGATTGATGATGGGGAGCTGCTACTAAGGGGGAGCAACTGGTAGGATTCTGATGTGTAAGAATTGCAAGTATGAGCCCTTTGCCATTGATGTCAAAGGGGGAGAGAAGACATGTGAAAAATAAGTGGTTGATGATCAAAGGGGGAGTAGTAAAGGGAGATAAGACATGTTGCTGATAGGGGGAGCTATGACAGAAAGGAGAAGTTCTTGTCTTGATAGTTTTTCACATCATATGTTGCCATCAATGACAAAGGGGGAGATTGTTGCAAGTATGAGGTTAACCAGTGTTGTCATTGATGTCAACATACTCATATTGTATTGATAAGAAGGATTGGATGAGCTGTGTGTTGAGGTTATTGAGGAAACTAGTCTCCATCAGGAACAGTGAAGAGTAGTGATGAGAAGAAGGCAAAAGTGCTCAATAGATTGAGGATCAGCAGATGCAGATTAAAGGGTTTGTAGATATGAGTCTTGAGATGTTCCAGTTAAGATTTTAGAGGTCCACATAAAGATCTAAAGAAGTTATGGCTGTTTGTGTGGAACCGGTTCCGGCAGGTGTTCAGAGGTGACGGAGGGTCACAGAAAGGTCCGGTGAGATCCGGAATTGCATTATCTCACTCTACAGATTGGCAAGAGTGTGTAAGAGGTCAGTTTGGAGTGACAAATACATTTGTGTATGATTTGGAGGTTTGGAAGCACCTTTCTCATTATGATAGTGATGGTAGACTGTGTTCTTGAAGTTCTGGATGAAGAAGAGAAGAATTCCAGTAAGCTGATGTAGTGTGGATGTTCTTGGTGATTCAGGGAAGGTTATAATGATCATTGGATCATGTCCAATTCATGTTGGTAGTCCGCATTGAAGTTAGAGTTTGGATTTGATGTAATGTCCACCGGTTGTTGGTGTTCTTCCTGAGACAGGCTGACCGGATGTATTACACGCCTTGCGAATGATCTTGTAGATGTTTGCTAACTTAGATGATTGTTCCTAAGTTGATGCCTTGTATAAATAAGGGTTTGTGAATTCATTTTGAAGTGTGTCTTGTGTGGATGAGTGTGGTATAGTGAAGAGAAGTGCGAAAGGTAGAGCAAGGGTTTTTGGGCTTAAATGGAACTGATCCAGACATGGTAATGATGTCATTCTCCAATTCAAATTTGTGATTCTTATCACTTTGTAGACAGTGTGTCTCTTTGTAGGCAGTGTGCCTCTTGTGAGCAGCATGCTCAGGCAGTGAGCCCTAATTGGCATGTGCCATCTTTTTCTTATTCTTCTAATAGAGAATAATTCTTGGGTTAATCACCCTGTGGTTTTTCCCTTAATCGGGTTTTCCACGTCAAAATCTTGGTGTTTCATGTGTTGATGTTTATCTGCTCTGATGTTTATGCTTTATGCTTACATGAATGATTGATTGCTATGCTAATGAATAACAAAGTGGATCTGAATGTTTGAATTGGAAGAAAGATTAGGATAACTGATTCACCCCCCCTCTTAGTTATCAACAGTTCAAATATTCTACAGCAACAATCTTAATGATGTACTTGTCAGCATCTCCATAATAATCATATAATTGGGCGATAAGTTTTAGATCGCCCTCAACTGTTATGGATTTCAATACATCCTCTCCTCTAAAGAAATAGTAGCTTCTCTAGTTTGAGGAACATCTTGCTTTTGCCTTTTCTCAGGTTTACCCTTACCAGATGATTTCTTTTTGCTGGTTCTGGAGGCTTTGATAGATTCAGAGTTTGATTGATTTAAATGGGTATTATTATATGGAGCCTAATCAGACTCAAAGGTTAAATTTACCCCACTTTTATCAGCACGGTTTCCCCCCAAATTATTTAATGGGGTCAAGGGACAGAGCCCCTTGCGGGGTCCAGGGGCAACGCCCTTGGCACGCTCCCTATTGTGATACAGGGCAGGATCGAGGGGAAGTCCCCTGCAGGGGCTTGGGGACAGCTCCACCAAAACCTCCAATGACTTTTTATTATTTTATTAAGGCGTCAGGAGTTATTTTTCTATTGGCTAACATAAAAAAAACCTTAGTTTTGTAACCAACATAAGGCTTGATAAAAGTGGCTAAGGGTTAGGGTTTATGTTGATGTATTGTAGCATTTTGTAGTGGTATTGAGTTGCAAGCATTGCTGGTTGTAATCAGTTTGATTTGCTGGATAATAATATTAGACTCTCTATTGGTGGATGTCGCCCAAGTTTGAGTGAACCACGTTAAAACTTATCTCTCGCTGTTATTATTTATGTGTATTTTCATTCCTCTATTTAATCTTTATTTGCATTTAATTGATATCTTATGCTGGCTAATCCCTAACAAGTGGTATCAGAGCAGGTTGTATTTAATTATCGTCTATAGGAAGGTCTCATGGTTGAGTGGGTGTCTCATAGTTAAGTGGGAGCAATGGCAGACGAGGGTAAATTGAAGGTAGATAAATTTAATGGGTAGAACTATCTATTATAGAAGATGTAGATGGAGGATTATCTCTATTAGACAGATTTATGGAGGCTGTTGGAAGGAATAGCCAAGAAACTGGTAGCAATGACTGATGAGGATTAGAATCATTTGGACAAAAAGGCACTTGTAACCATTCGGTTGTGCCTGGCACTATCTTTGGTGTACAATATAATAGAAGTGACGATAACAAGTGAATTGATGTAAGCTTTGGCTAAATTGTATGAAAAACCCTCAGCCTCAAATAAGGTATTTCTCATGAAGCGTTTGTTTAATCTGAAAATGGTTGAAGGTGAATATGTGACAGATCATTTAAATGAGTTTAATATGATTACTAGTCAACTAACTTCTGTAAAAGTAAACTTTGATGAAGAGGTGAGGGATCTCTTGGTTTTATGTTCATTGCCAGAAAGCTAGAATAGCTTGGTAATGGTTGTAAGTAACTCTGTCTCTGGTTCAAACACTTTGAAATTTGATGATGTTGTTGGTGTTATCCTTAGCGATGAAATGTGATGGAAAAGCTCAAGAGGGTCCACATCAGGTAGTGTTTTGAATACAGAAAGTAGGGGCAGATCAAAGGAGAGAGGAAAATATTCTGCAGGTCATGGGAAGTCATGAGAAAAATCAAAGGACAAGAGGTCCCAATCTAGAGGATAGAAGGATTGCTGGTACTATGGGAAATCAGGTCATTTAAAAAAAGATTGCTAGTCTCAGAAGAATAAAGAAGGAGACAAACAAGAAGGTAAAAAGAAGGCAAATGTGGTAAGTAATAAATCTAAAGATGATGTTTTGATTCTTTCCGTAGATAATGCTGATGATTCATAGGTTTTAGATTCAGGGGCCTCATTTCATGCTATACCCCATAGAAGTTATTTTCTTGATTATGTCCAAGGGGATTTTGGACTAGTTTATTTGGGAGATAATGAACCTTGTTAGATTATTGGAAAGGGAAGAATCAATATTAATTTTCAGAATGGAAATAATTGGCTACTACAAGAGGTAAGGCATGTTCTAAGGCTGAGTAGGAATTTAATTTCAGCAGGGTAGCTAGCTGATGAAGGTTGCATTGTTACATTTACTGAAAAAAATTGGAAGGTTTCAAAAGATGCCTTAATAGTGGAAAAATGTGTGAAAGTAGGCACCTTATATCTTTGTATAGGTCATATTGTTCCTTCTACTTTAGTGTTTGTAGAGAAAAACCTAACAGGTTCAGGAATAGTTGTTGCAATTTCGTAAGAAGATACTGAAATAGTTACTGCAGGTTTTGGGACAACACTATGTCATAACAGACTTGGGCATATGAGTGAAAAAGGTATGAAGGTACTTCATTCTAAGAAAGTTTTACCAGGTTTGAAATGTATTAATATTGATTTCTATGAAAGTTGTGTGTATGGAAAACAAAAGAGAGTCAGTTTTCTCAAGGACGAGAAGTAAAAGAATGATGAAAAGTTGGAGCTTGCGCATATAGATATATGGGGACTACCTCAAGTATCTTCTCTTGGTGGCTCTTGATATTATGTTACATTCATAGATGATGCAACTAGGAAAGTTTGGATTTATTTTCTTAGGAAGAAATCTGATGTATTTGAAACATTTAAGAAATGGAGAAGCTTGGTTGAGAATGAGATGGGTAAAAGATTAAAATATCTCAGATCTAATAATGGTGATGAGTATTGTAACAAAGAATTTGAGGATTATTGTTCCTTTATTATAATTCGTAGGCAGAAAATAGTTCCAGGGACTCCACAAAAAAATGGAGTGGCTGAACGCATGAATAGGACAATAATGGAGCATGTAAGGACCATGAGATTACATGTTGGGATGCCTTTAAACATGTGGGAAGAGGCTACCAATACCACTATATATTTAATTAATAGAGGTCCTTCAGTTCCTTTGGGCTGTGGTATTCCATAGGAAGCATGGACAGGTAAGAAGGTGAGTTATTTTTTTCTCAAAACCTTTCGATGTGAAGCATTTGCACATGTAGATTCTAAAAATAGAACTAAGATGGATGTAAAATCAAAAAAATGTACCTTCATTGGATATAGCATTAACAAATTTGGTTATAGGCTTTGGGATTTTGAAAATCAAAAAATTGTGAGAAACAGGGATGTTGTATTCAATGAGAATGTGTTGTACAAAGATTAGTTGCAGCAGCATGAGAAGAAAGAAAAGGATTATGTGGTGTTGGATGATACTCTAGATAATGATGTTTTAGTGGTTCCTCATATTCCACAACAACAACAAGAAATACCACAAACTCTAGTGAATGTTAGACAGTCAACAAGGCTAAGTAGACCTCCTGAAAGGTTTTCTCCCTCTTTGTATTCTATTTTGTTAACAGATGTTGGTGAACCAAAAGGGTATGATGAATCTATGTAGGTGGATACAAAGGATTAGTGGGAGCTTTCAATGAAAGAAGAAATGGACTCCTTGCTAAAAAATTAGACTTAGGAATTATGTAAGTTGCCTGCAAGTAAAAAGACTTTACCAAACAAATGGGTTTATAGGCTGAAAGAGGAAGATGGAGGTAAGAAAAGATTTAAATCTAGGTTAGTTGTAAAAGGATTTGCATAGAAAAAAGGCATTGATTTTGATGAGATATTATCTTCGGTTGTCAAGATGATGTCCATTCGTACTATTTTAAGTATTGTGGCTACTGAAGATTTGCATTTGGAAAAGTTAGATGTGAAAAATACCTTTCTCCATGGTGATTTGGAGGAGGAGATCTATATGGAACAACCACAAGGATTTGAAGTCAAAGGTAAGGAGAAACTGGTGTACAAATTGAAGAAGAGTTTATATGGCCTGAAAAAAGCACATCGGCAATGGTATTTGAAATTTGATAGTTTTATGGCTGAGCAAGGCTATAGCCAGTGTAATTATGACCATTGTGTTTATTTTAAGAGGTTGGATAATGGCAGCTACATTATTTTATGTTTATATGTTGATGACATGCTTGTAGCAGGGTCTAACATGGATCACATAAGAGAGTTAAACTAATAATTCGCACAATCATTTTCTATGAAGGATTTGGGGGTAGAAAAATAAATCCTTGGTATGAAAATTTACAGAGATAGGAAGAACCAAAAATTGACTCTATCTTAGGCTAATTATGTTGAAAAGGTGTTGCAGAGATTCCATATGGAGAATGCAAAAGTTGTCAGCACACCTTTGCCTAGTCATTTGAAATTGACTAAGGAGATGTGTCCTAAGACACAAGAGGAGGAAGAAAAAATGTCCAAGGTACCATATGCTTCAGCTGTAGGAAGTTTAATGTATGCCATAGTATGCACGAGATTAGATATTGTACATGTTGTAGGAGTCGTAAGCAGGTATATGAGTCATCCACTATTAGAGCATTAGAATGTAGTAAAATAGATTCTCAGATATTTGAGAGGTACATCCAATAAACACTTACATTTTGGGGGCTCTAATACTGATTTAGCAGGTTATGTAGACTCAGATTTGGCAAGGGATATTGATATCAAGTGGAGTACTACAGGTTATGTCTTTACTATAGGTGGGATAGTAGTGAGTTGGATCTCCAGTTTGCAAAAGGTGGTTGCTTTATCCATCACAGAGGCAGAGTATGTAGCTACAATAGAGGCAAGCAAGGATATGATATGGCTGCAATCTTTCATGGAATAATTGGGCAAACAATAGGCTAACAATTCTTTGTATATAGATAGTGAGAGTGCCATACATATTGCAAAGAATTTTGTCTTGCATTCAAAGACCAAAAGCATATAGCTTAGGTATCACTTCATCTGATCAGTGTTAGATGATGGATAGTTGAGGCTGGAAAAGATACATACAGATGAAAATCTAGCGGATATGTTTACGAAGGCAGTGACAAGGGAGAAGCTAAGCTCCTCTTCATCTTCAGTTGGTCTTCAAGACTATAAACAAAAAATTAGAACAACATTGTCCAAGGTGCTTATTTCCATTGGGAGCTATAGGTTCAGCAGTGTTATCATCAGTCTCCAAGTGGGAGATGATATGGTGTGGAGTCTGATCAGTCTCCAAGTGGGAGATTATTGTTATATGGACCCTAATCAGACTTGGAGATTAAATTTACCCCACCTTTATCGGTGTGGTTTCCCTCCAAATTATTTAATGGGGTCAAGGGGCAGCACCCCTTGCGGGGGTTTGGGGGCAGTGGCCCCAAGATGGGGTCAAGGGGTAGCACCTAATCAGACTTGGAGGTTAAATGGGTGTTGTTATATGGAGCCTAGACTCGGAGGTTAAATTTACTCCACTTTTATCAGTGTGATTTCCCCGAGTTATTTTTCTATTGGCCAACATAAAAAAATCCTATTTTTGTAATCAACATAAGGCTTGATAAAAGTGGCTAAGGATTAGGGTTTTTGTTGATGTATTGTAGCATTTTGCAGCAGTATTGAGTTGCAAGGATTGCTAGTTGTAATCAGTTTGATTTACTGGATAGTAATATTGGACTCTTTGTTTGTGGATGTAGCCCGAGTTTGGGTGAACCACGTTAAAACCTATCTCTCGCTATTATTATTTCTATGTATTTTCATTCCTTTGTTTAATCTTTATTTGCATGTAATTGATATCTTCTGTCGGCCAATCCCTAACATGTGTTTCTTGAATTTAGGTCATGGTTGCTCAGTGATATCAACAACTTGTGGGGTTGCCATTGCAAAAATTTGATAAATTCACAATAAAGTTCCAATGTTAAATACCTTGTTATGCCAAATTAGGGTTTTCTTCACCTGAATTGCTCTGAGTTGTTTGAATTTCTGATGTCATTTGAAATCTTGCTTCAATCTCTCTTAGATATATAGTGGCTCAAATGCAAAGTGAGTTAGAAGGCAAATGAGTTTCTTTTTATCCTTTGTACTTGACCTAATCTCATAAATGCTCATTTTCAAAAGCTGCGTGACTTTTCTCTAATAGATACATTCGATCAAAATTGCTCCACAATCTTTTGCATTTGATCATCTTCTACCAAAATTTATTTTAAAAGTTTTCTCATAAGATTCTTCACAACATACCTTAGTACCAGATTCCAGTACTAACTTTCTGGCTGGGGGTTTTGTATTTTCAACATAGCTTTCCCTAAGCCAGAGCACCCAATTTACTTCTTGGACGAAGTATCTACACCATATACTAGTGTGGATTCATCCTTGACTTCAATCACATCTTTCTTGATCCACATTTTTCCCATTTCTTTCTTAGTCTCAACCGGATCAACCTTTTCTTTTGCTTTATCATTCCTCTGCTCTATTTTCCTATTTTTAGCATGATAGTTTCTCTTCACATTCTTGCTTCTGCAAATTCTTGCAATATGTCCAAACTTGTTGCAATTGTAGCACACCACATTCCATTGTCCTTGATTCCTTCTATTGATTGGCCATATGTCCAAATCTATTGCATGTAAAAAACTTTCCATTGAATGATTGACTATTCCTTGCATTGTAAGAACAATTCCTTACCAGATTTCTGCATTCATTTGATTTATGAACAATTTTCCTGTAATTGAAATATTGACTAGAGAATGATGGAACATTATGATTTATTCTACTTCTACATTGAGTAGCTTTATGACCAAACTTTTTGCAATTAAAACAATAGCCATTGAAATATGGATACCTTTGAACATTTGGTTGTCTAATAGGAGGTCTTCTAGTTCTTCTTCTTTGATTTCTGAACTGGTTCCCTCTATTTTGCTTTGACTTAGTGTTTGCTTGACCGGATTTTGAATTTTCTCCTTTCTCAAATCCCAATCCTTGCTTATCATCGGAGCTCTTTTGACTAGCAATCATCTCATCAAGCTTTGCAGAACTTGTCTTGAACTTTTCTTCATAGTTCTTGGCTTTTTCCAAGTCTTCTTTTAGGTTCACAATTTCCTTTTCAAGTTTGACACAGTCTTCTAACTTGCTTTTTACTATTAGATTTAGATTTTCTTCTTCTTTTGCTCTCTCTATGACTTCCACTTCCAAATCATTCAAGGTTTCATTTGTTGATATCAATTGATCACTCACCTCCTTGTATTTCTCTTTGAATTTCTTGACTTGTTCTTTTAACTTTAAGATACATTCATTAGCATCTTTCATGTTATTCTTCAGATCCCTGATTTCTACTTCAAATCTTTTAAGATCAATAAGAGTTGTTTCCAGTTCATCAATGTTTGAGACATTTCCAAATCTCCTGGCTGCCATGAGTGAACTTTCCCAGATCTTCCTCAAGTTGTTAGGCTTCTTCCAAGGAATCTTTCTCTAATACCAATTGTTGATAGTAAGGAATACTGAGAGGGGGGTGAATCAGTATTCTACAAAATCACTTCTTAACAAGTTTCTTAATCTAATTTCCAAAATTAATAATATGAAAATAGAATAAGCATAGAAACAACAACAAAGACATAACACATGAACACCAGGATTTTTATGTGGAAAACCCAAAAAGGGAAAAACCATAGTGAGTGTTAGCTCACAATATATTATTATAGCACAATACTGGATTACAAGAAGGCTCACTACCTTAGGGCTTAGTGTCTTGAGAAATTCTCACTATAAGAAGGGTTCACTGCCAAAATAGGCTCAATGCCTAGAGAAAGAAAGAAGAAGGACGAATGGCTCACTACCAATTTGAACTGCTTTGATTGCATCTACATATGCATGGTTGCATCTCCAATGAAGCACAAAAATACTGACTTAAAACTCTTCATCTCTGACTGCTATGGTTCTCTGCTCTACTTTTACATAGGAACAAGATCTCTCTTCTTCTGCTCTTATCACTTCCACAACATCATCTTACTTTGCATGTCGCACACATATTCATTCTCATTCACATCACACCCCCCAAACATTGAATTCAATCCCTTATTTATATCCACAACACTTAAAATCTTCATATTAGGTCAGCCTAATAAAGTGAAGCATGCACCCATACCTTAAGTAGCTTATCGGCCAAATTCCTTTACCAAAACTCCCAGCGGACACAAACAACACTTGAATTGCATTCACATATGTTGGCCTCAACTATTGAACAACTTAGGATTAAGTTCTAAACAATAGAACTTACCGCTTACAATTCAAACTTAACATGTCGGCCTCTAACTCAAACTGCCACTAATTCAGTTCATTTGTCAAACTACATCTTTTACTGTAGACCACATAACTAGCTTAAAGTCATGTCAAAGAATCCTTAGACATCACAAATCATACCTTCAGAACCACGAAGCAAAATATTAGTGGCAAAATGCAGACCATCAAAACTTAGACTCTTTCACAGTCGAACTCTGTCAACCAGTGTAGCGATACTCAGTAGCTTGTAACTATCTTTTTGGTTGACTTCAGAACCTACAGCTCTAGATTTAGACACTTCATACAAGTTTTTACAACACCTCAAAACCACATATCAAGATATACATAACTGAAGAAATGTAGACCAAAACAACTGAGTGTACTACTCTGAATAACACTGTATTGTATTCTACCAGACTTAGGCCATTTGAAGATATACTTCCAGAATTGATGAAAAATTGAAACCTTATATATAAGATCATCTGAAAGTTAGGAACATCATACTAGAACTGCAATACTTGGCCTTCAACTATGGACCACTACCAATCCCAACACTATTTTTCTATTGCTACATCTGTACATTGCTAATACTTAGCCAATATGACTAAGTCTTCTTTATTGGACCAAAATCTTTATTCCAACCTTGTTGGACTTTTCTTGTTACCATTTGACGGGTTGTCATTGTACCTCATCATTTAATCTATTTTTCAGATGTCAAAGAACCAGGGCGGTGTCCATGGCTATCTGCAACTAGGGATTCTAAGTGACCAGTTTATAGCTAATCCTAAAGTTTAAAAGAATGACTAATCTATCTGCTTGTTGAAATAAATGTAATGAATGCTGTAAAACAGAGTAAAGCAGAAAATGTACTCAAAGCAAAGAACAATAATATGCATCTATCTACTAAGACAGGAAATACTTTCATAAAATAAAACTTGAAACAATAAAACAAAGATACTAACCTCCTGCCTAATTGGTGAGAGTGGGCCCTTGCTCCGCACCTTTGAGGCTGAAGGCTATTGCAGGAAATCAGCACAAGAGATGATCTAAACTAAATTCAATCCAATTCATTCACCTCTATATTCATGAAAATGTATGGCTATAACAGAACTAAAATCTCTGAAAATCAGAATAATTTTATCATTGTTTTCTTTACTGTTTCTGAAGGTATATATAAAAAGAGTGATGATATATCACTGAACTTATCTATCAGTCTTCCTAGGAGATGACACCATCTCTTATTTGTACTTAACTGTCAAACTTATGAAAGATCATCATCCAAGGAAAGTAGACTTGAGTGAAACAGAAGTCCACTCAGAGGTCTAAGTTTAGATCTTAATACACTTGGACATCAAAGCCCTGAAAATTAGTTTAATTCATAACTCATGCAAAATCTTTGGAAAGATAAAACTTCAGCAGTTTAACTGATAGTCGACCCCTCACCACTCAGGTGGTGATTTGAGTGAAGTGCGGGGGGTATTAGGATTGCTTGCTGAAGTGTCTGACGGGCGGCTTGGACTGGAACATGCTCTGTTCTCGGGAGGCTCCAGAGATCGCTGTTCCTGTCTATAGCTCTGGAGATCGCAGAGCTCCGGAGATATTCCAAACACTCGCAGAGCTTCGGAGATATTCCAGACACTCGCAGAGCTCCGGAGAGTCATCCCCCAAATCTTCAAACTCCAAGTGTCACTGTTCTTTGTCATGGTCTCCGGAGATCACTGAAGATGATCTCTGGAGATGCTCAAAACTGATGTTTCTGATATTTACACCTGCGGGTTCCAAAAAGAAAGAGAAATTCTGCATTTTTCCATTAATCCCACGCACATTAATCACCAAATTAGAAATTCTAATCTTAAGCAATCTATCTTAATTAATCACAAAATAGAACAATCTTGCTTAACTAATTTGAGTGCAGACACAAAGAAGATGAACTGAATGGGAAAAAGAGAGGCAAAAAGGGGTGTATTTTATGAGTGCAATTTGACACTCATCATCCCCCCCATACCTAAGGGTTGGCAGGTCCTCCTGCCTTTCACATTCTGGATTTGTTTAGATGAAGCAATCTGTCAGTCAGACTGTACTCCTAAAGATAGGTTGACCAAGTAGTTCTATTGGTGTTACCATTCCCTCTGTACTTGTCAACTTGCTTCATCCAATCTTAGAGTTTTTCATCTTCTAGCTGTTCTATCCACATGGGGAGTGGTTCAATTATCAGAGGAGGTCGAAACTGCCCACCCAGCCATTCCTGTTTATGCTTATCCATCAGTTTGGATATCATCTTTGCCTTCCTCATGAATAGTCTTAGGTTGGCAGGGGTGACCACCTCTCTGAGTTTTTTCTCTGTGGTTAAAATACTCCATCTTTTCTTTGCTACAGCAAGGACAAGATTTGCTGAGTTAATCATAAACAGTCCAAAGTCAATGGAGCATTCCTGCAAATTCTTCAAATATAATGGCAATATGCTAGTTGAACTTGCAGGATGATAGATGATGGATATGAATTAGGTCTGGAAAGCAAAAGGATTAGGACATTCTTTTCTGAGGAAGACCTCTATTTTTGAATCCTTTTGAAGATGAGCTTCCATCCTTTCATCCCAAATCTGGTGGTTCCTCATGAGGGACATGAATGCCCTAAGCTGGCATTCTCCCACAAAGTGATTTATCATGAAGGCTATATCATTAATGCAAAACCCATGTAAGTACAGCTCACATAGGAAGTTTTTGTCTTCATCGTTGCTTCTGGTGTAAGCAGTCATGAAATCTTCTGCTGTTTCTGTATCCTCATTCATGTCAGATAAGACTAGGGAAAGTTTCCTTTGCAGTATCCTTTCTTGTAGGAACATGGCATAGCTGGCACTGGGAGGTCTGCAAGATAGAATTTCTGAGGAGAGGGAGGCCATTTGAATGATTTTGCTCTCCAAAGTTGCTATCCTTTTTGCTCTGGCAGTAACTGCCCTTTGTAGCTGCAACATTGGCTTGGAGGCTTCGAATTCTCTACACCTTTCCTCCCAATGGAACAGGGCTTTAGGAATGTCTATGGGGATTGGACCCACATAGGCATCTATTTGCACTTCCTGTTCACTGGTTGCCCTTGGTCCAGACAATTCGTGGATATATTCTTCTTGATCATCCAGTCTGTTATTGGCCCAAGTTAATTGTTTGTCCTGGCTCTGCACCTTTCCAATTAGTGCTGCTATTACTGTGAGGCCATTGTCTCTGGCCATGGTGAGCTCAGAGACCTTTTGTGCCACTTCCTTTTCTTTTTCTTCCATCACTTTTGCTGCCTCACCTTTCTGTGTTTCCAACTCTGCCTCCTTCTCCTGGATGATTCTGTCCTTGTTTTGGAGGTCTGTTTGGATTTCTGCAATATTTTTCTTCAGTTCCATCTCCATTTCTACCCTGACCTTCTTGAGGTCAGTAATGATTAAATTCTTTCCCCAGAGCAGCCTTTTCAAATTCTCAATTTCTTCCATTAATTGTTGCTCTATTGAGACCTCTATGTCTTCTTGGTCAGAGGGATGTGATATAGTTTCTGCCTCTGCTTCTGTGGCTGGGGGCTGATTATCAAGATTATCCATGGCCTTCTGCCCTGCTTCTCCCAATGTATCTGTGTGCTCTGTTTCTTTTTCTGTATCTATGTCCTGAGGGTCCTCTGCTGCTGCTGGCACAACTGAAGGTCCTACCTTGTCCTCATATGTACTCAATTCTAGGAGTGCCTCAGCGAGCAGGGCAGTATCCTTCTCAGCCTGTGAGAGTTGCCTCTTTCTTTTGCTTCTCCAGAGCACAGGTGGAACTGGTGCCTCCGGAGCAGGTCTTCCTTCCTCAGAGTCTGAGGAGATAGTAACAGTTGGTAAGCTTCCTATCTCCGGAGCACATGGTGGTGTTGAGACTGGACTTGACTCCATATGAACAGATGGTGCAGGAGAATGTTCCTTTTGTTTTCTTTTTCAGACCAGAGGTACCTCATTGGAGTCATGGGATGGCTCTTAAACCCACCATTTCCCTTCAATTCCCTGCCCTACTCCTTCCGCTGTTAATTCCCTAGGCCTAGATCCCTCAGGTGAAGTCATTTGTCGCCTGACTGAGCGAGTCATATATAGAGGCCGTGCAGGAGTAGGCTCTGCAATTTGTTTGCCTTTTCTTTTCTTGTTAGGAACAGGGGCTGCAGATGATGTAGCTTCCTGTGAGGGTGATGTCCTTTTGTGAGAAGCTGTGGAGGAGGCTGTAGGCTCGGTTTCTTCATCATGGTGAGAGGGAGAACTCTCATCCTCTGTTTGTGGTATCTCTGGTGCTCTAACCTGAGGGTTATGCTCAAGAAAATTCTGTAATAGTTCATCCCCATTGACCTGAGATAAGAAATGATGCTTGACTATCAAGAAGATGAGGCCATGATGTTTCATGGGTCCCTTACCCTGCTGATATTTTTCTGTAGTGGTCCTAATGGCAGAATAGAGGAAATTGGGGATATTTATGTGATATTCGGGGTGCCTATTTCCATGTCTAAGAAAGATGAGCATTTTCATGATGGGCCCTAAGACTATGGAGAATTGGCCATCACAGGTAAAGTATTTCATTAGCCAGGTAGGAGAGTAGACCTCAAAATTCCTTTGACCTCATTCTTATTCATATGCAATTGAATGGCAGGCTCACCACGAATAGAAAAATTTCTAATTAAATCTGTATACAAGGTTTTCAGGTGGTGGAACCTCTCACCTTGTTCGGGGAGTCCGGAGATGTGGCTGATAATTGTGGAGGAGAGACTGATTTGGTTCCCTCTCCAAGTGGTCTGGTCATCTCTCAAATTCCTAAGGAATTCGTCCACAATGTCCTCCTGAAACCCCTCAAACTTTTCTAGGAAATCAAGCCATCCAGCAGTCCTTAGAATATTTGCTGCAGCTGCATCCTTTAGAAGACCCGCAGTACTTTCTGGCTCAGACTTTTTCTTGACCCCCATTGTTGAATTGATGGCAGTTTCTGCAGTCTATCTGTCCCTCTGATCTCTATGGGCTCCAGAGTACTGCTCAAATTACTCTGTAGTCTCCGGAGAGTTGTTTCAAATTATCTTATGCTTCAGTCTATTCCAGAGGTTTGAATGAGGGATGCAATTATTTTTAGGCTGGGGTTATGCAGATGGGTTAAGGAACCAAAGCAGCCATAATTGTAACGGATTGACAGGGTGCTCCAGAGGTAAGGTGGCATTAATGCATAGAAGGCGGCATGCCTGGAGATGAGAAAGGAAATGACGGCGGAGGAACGTGTCATCACGGCAGCACCCAAATTAGAAAGACAGGATAGTTACTAATTAATGACTAATTAAAAATAGATTTACCTAAATTAGTTTAAATGATGAGGCGATTGTACGTGGGAGAAATGCTGTGCCGCCTTGAAAACTGCACGCATCGTGGCATTTAAGTGGTAGCCGATATGACATCCGCTTCCTACTTGCACACGACCTGCAATCATTGCACTGAGT
Organism: Cunninghamia lanceolata; assembly: GCA_027924645.1. NCBI lineage: Eukaryota > Viridiplantae > Streptophyta > Pinopsida > Cupressales > Cupressaceae > Cunninghamia > Cunninghamia lanceolata. The sequence goes on along the minus strand of BSBN01000749.1, from coordinate 3,864,206 downwards.
GGCACTAAAATCTACGCCTATGGTGATGTCAGCGCCGGCTTGTGGATACTCCTGCAATTATTAGTTTTCTAATTTGTAATTATGTTGTGTAATTAAGTAGAAGATGAGTCATGATGACCTCATCACAGGAGTTGTCTACTTTACCACCTGGCGAGGTAGGTCCCGCCCTTATTATGGAAGCTGTCGGCGTTATTAACAGAGCGCCGGAGGTGCTCCTAATTGGGGAGCGCCGGAGGTGCTCCTTATTGAAAAGCACCGGAGGTGCTCCTTATTGGAAAGCACCGGAGATGCATTTGCCAATTTCAGGCAACTGATCATGTCCGGAGTTTGATTATTACAACTGTCCTGGAGAATGGAACCACCATTTTACTGGTTTTCAACTCCCTTGGTCGAGAAAGACAACCATTTGCTGGTTTTCCATCTTTCTCAAATTTTTTTTTGGAAGGCCGCCATTGCTGGTTTTCAACCTTCTTTTTTTTTTTCATTTTTTTGGAAGGCCACCATTGCTGGTTTTCAACCTTCTTTTTTTTTAATTCCAACACCGTGACAGAGGAGGTATCCCCTGTATCAAAACATAGATCATCAAGAAACTCTTCTTTAGTAGATGGTCTTTTGTAGAGCTTTATCCGGTGACCATTTACTAAAAATATGTTTGTACTTCCATCAATTGGTTGCAATGATACAGTTCCATTTTCAAACACTTCCTTTATTTGATAAGGACCTAGCCAGTGAGTCTGCAATTTCCCTTTGAATTCTTTGAATTTAGAATCATAGAGAAGAACCCAATCTCCTTGTTGAAATGTCCTCCTCTTGATATGTTGGTCATGCCATTGTTTCCTTTGGTACTGAATCAGTTCGGTTTGCTGAATGGCCTCTGTTCAAATCTCATCCAACTCATTGAGCTGAAGAATTCTATTCTGCTGAACTGTAGACAGCGGCAGCCCAACATCCAATACAGTTTTAAGTGTCCGGAGTTCAAATTCAATAGATAGTATAGGCTTTTTCCCATAAACCAATTCATATGGTGAAAACTTTGTTGTGGACTTCCAAGTGGTGTTGTAAGCCCAAACTGCTTCAGGTAGTCTATTAGCCCAATCCTTCCTATTCATTGCCACTGTCCTTGTTAGGATATTCTCAAGTTCTCTGTTAGTTACTTCTACCTGCCCATTTGCTTGAGGATGGTAAGGTGAAGTTTTTCTGTGCTTGACTTGGTACAAATCTGTGAATGCCTTGATTACCTGTGAAGTAAATTGAGGCCCTCTATATGAAACTATGGATTTTGGGGCTCCAAATCTCAAGAAAATCCTATTGTAAAGGAAATCAGTAACTTTTTCTTCTCTTGCAAACTGCAATGCTTGAACCTCAGCCCACTAAGTAACATAATTTGTGCATACTAGGATATACTCCTTCCCTGATGATGGCGGTGAAATTGGTCCCACAAAGTCTAGACCCCATTGCTCAAATGGTTCCATCATGACTTGAGGATGTAGCAGCATTTCCTGGGTAAAGGTGGGCTGCCCCATCCTTTGGCACTGGTCACAGTGCTGCACATACTTCTTTGTGTCTTTATGAAGAGAAGGCTAGTAGTAACCAGCTCCAAGGATCTTGTGGACTGTCCTATGGAAAGAGTAGTGGCCACCAGATGGCTCATCATGACATGCTCTTAACACATCAAAAGTCTCCTCAGCCTTCAAACACCTGCGTAGAATGAAATCAGGACCACATTTAAATAGTAAACCATTCAACCATTTGTAGGATAAACTTTCTTTAAGCAAACGTTTTCTTTGTTTTGAAGTAAAATGGGATGGATACAAGCCTGTAGCTAACAAATTAGCTATGTCAGCAAACCAAGGTGCAGTAGTGGATATGGCAAAAAGATGTTCATCTAGAAATTGGTCCTCCACTGGTTGATCTTCTCCTCCTGTATGTAATCTTGACAGAAAATCAGCAACCAAATTAAACTTCCCTGGATTATCAACTATGGTAATATCAAATTCTTGCAATAGCAATAACCACCTGATGATCCTTGCACCTACTACTGGTTTATTCATTAGGTACTTGATGGCTGCATGATCAGTGTGCACAAATATTTTATATCCGGTAATATAATGTCTGAATTTGTTTATAGCATAGATAACTGCCAAGAATTCTTTCTCAGTTGTTGTATAGTTTCTTTCTGTAGAGGTAAGGTTTTTGCTGATGTAATAAATAGCGTGCATACTTTCTCCTTCCTCTTTTTGTCCTAAAACAGCCCCAATGGATTCATTTGAAGCATCAGTTTGTATGTGGAATGGTAAAGTCCAATTAGGTCCCCTTAAAACTGGTGTCACAGTAAGCTTCTCTTTCAAAGTTTCAAATGCCGATTGACAGTCTGCTGTCCAGAGAAATTCTGCCTCTTTGTTGAGCAGGGTAAACAGGGGAGCAGCTATTCTGCTAAAATTTTCTATGAACCTCCTATAGTAGCCTGCATGACCTAGAAAACTCCTGACATCAGTCTAATTTTTGGGTGAAGGCAACTGTGTGATTACTTCTATCTTGTTCTGATCCACTCTGATCCCTTTTTCTGAAATATGGTGTCCCAAAACAATTCCTTCTTCCACCATCATAAAACATTTCTCATGGCTAAGGGACAGTCAATTTTTATCACAACATTTTAGTACTTTTCCAAGGTTTGTGAGAGCTTCCTCAAAGTTATTCCCATACACAGTAAAGTCATTCATGTAGACTTCCATGCAATCATTAGCCAATTCAGCAAAAATAGCTAGAACCAGTCTCTGAAATGTAGCTGGGGCATTGCACAGCCCAAAAGGAAGAACTTTGTAAGCGAAGGTTCCCCAAGAGCATGTGAAGGTGGTTTTGTCTTGGTCTTCAGGTGCTACTTGAATTTGATTATACCCACTGAATCCATTTAAAAAAGAAAAATACTTTCTCCTAGCAAGGTTGTCCAGAACTTGGTCAATAAATGGTAAGGGAAAATAGTCCTTTTTTGTGGCCTTGTTGAGTTCTCTATAATCAATACACACCCTCCATTTCCCATTCTTTTTAGGCACAATGACGAGGGGTGAAACCCATTGACTGTCCAAGATTAGATATATGAACCCTGCCTGGAGTAATTTTTCTATTTCAGTTTTGACAATGTCCTTTAAGGCAGGATTCAACCTTCTTTGTGGTTGTCTGACAGGTTTAGTATCCTCAGTGTAGATGTGATGGGTACAGATTTCAGGAGGTATGCCTTTCATATCTTGGTATTCCCAGGCAAAAGATGCTGAGTGGGAAACCAAAAGCTGAATAAGTTTTTCTTCCTGATTTGCTGTTAACTGAGTATTTATATTAAGTGTTTTCCCTGGCAGAATCATGACCTGTTTTGTAATTTGATCCATGGCTGTGGTGGGTCCATACATTGGTGTCATGGCATTGAGAGGACAAGAATGTGGGAGTAACATGTGGAAGGTGGCTAAGTCCCTGTAAAAGGTTTCCCCACAAGGAATAATGTTTGCAAGGGTACAATGAGAAGAAACAAGAAGTTCTCTTTGAGGATCTTGGGTGAGTTCCATCACATCTTTATTGATTAGGATGTGAGTGAAGTCTTCCATTGTATCATAGTATACCTCTTCTCCTAATTCTCCCAAATGTTCCCTAATGGTTACCATAGCTAATGAGGCACTGTTGTCCATGTTATCCGGTTCATCCACCCATACTCTTCCTGTGTAATGCACTGATGGTTTAGCTGGAGGATACAGAGATATTTTCTTTAAATCTATCCCATTAGAAATGACCATATCTCCAGTTCGACAATCAATAGATGCTGCTGCAGTAGCCAGCCATGGCCTTCCTAAAATCAGAGGGTAAGTATTTCTCTGGTTTCTAGGTTCCAGTATTAAGAAATCCACTGGGAATTCCCATGAATCTATCACAACAGGTACATCAGTGATCACTCCCTTTGGAATAGCTACTGACTGATTAGCAAGTTGAAGAATTGTAGTTATGGATTGGATACCTAACAGAGCTAACTTGTCCATTGTATGAACTGTCATCACATTAATTGCTGCTCCTAAGTCAACCAGAACATTTGAAATTTCTACTCCCGAGATGAAAATAGTTATGACAGGGTTCCCAGGGTCTCCATATTTTGGGAGGAGAATTTCTCCCATCAATAAATCCATTACTTTTCCTTCCACCTGTATTGTGGAGGGAAAACTTTTCTTTCTGCCCTAAGTTTTGATGCAATACTGTTTGATGAATTGATTTAGTTCCGGTACATCTCTGATGGCCTGGAGGAGAGGAATTTCAATGTTTAGCTGCTTGAGTTCTTGTAAAAGTTCTGATTCCTGATTGGGTTGGATTTGTTTTTGTAAAACCTTTTTTTGGGGAGCATTTTGTTTGAGTCATTCTGGGTAGGGTGCTAGTTTTTCCATCTCCGGAGCTCTTATCAAAATTGTGTTCCAGACTGTTCTCCGGAGCTGGCTTTTGAGGAGTAACTCCGGAGTTGTCTGTGGTTGATTTTTCTAGCACTTTTTCTTTAGTAATCTCCTCTGGGGGTTGATTGGATGGATTTTCAGATTCCTCATCATTGGTTATTTCAACTATAGTTGGAGGAGAAGGTCTTGGGAATGCTTTCCTAGAACGCAGCTGGAGATTATTTGAATATATGGCATTAACTCCAACCAGATTTTCCTGATCTGTCATATAGACAGCTGCTCCCTGTTTATTCCATGGGTTTGGCATAGGCTGAGCTGGTAAAGGTGGTTGACTAACTAGTTCATTTTACGTTTGACCCTGTGTGTTGGAGGGTCCAGTTAGTAAAGCCTGCTGTTGAGGTTGAAAATGTCTAGGTTGTCCTTGGTATTGTTGATGGTATCCCTGCTGAGGACCCCATTGAGGTTGCATGCCTTGTGACCCAAACTGTGGTGGCCATTGTTGATTTCCCCAAGGCTGGTTTTGCCAGTTTTGGTTTTGCCAATTTTGGTTTTGCCAATTTTGGTTTTACCAATCCTGCTGTCCCCAAGGAGGATTATTTTGAGGGCCATACCAAGTTGGATTCCACTGATTATTTCCCCAATTAGTAGGACCCCTGTAAGAAGACTGGCTTGGGTACTGATTATAAGGGAAATTTCCACCTTGTTTTTGTCCCACATAGTTCAACTCCTCCTCTATCACAGCATTCTTTTTACTTAATCTTTTCAAGGCTGGAAGTTGACTACACTGACTGGTAGGATGTTCCCTGTCATAGATTTGGCAGATCTCTGATTTGTCCAGGGGGCATTCTCTCAGCAGGTGTTTGTTTCTACACCTAGGACAATAAATGGAAAGCGGTTCAGTTGCTCTACTTTGATCAGTTGTCCTGGTTTTTGCTTAAATCCCATCCAAAGTGGTATTTAGTTGGACCAGAATATCTGTTTTTAGATTTGCAATTTCCTCCATCAACTGTCCTATTTCGTTCTTCCCTTTAAAATTTTTAGATGACCTTACTCCATCTTGAGTTCTGGAATAATTCCTGCAGAGTTCCTCTATGTCAGGTATTTCCATTTTGTTAATGTTCCCTTTTCCCATTAGGTCCAGTGCCTGTTTTGATTCTTTATCCAATCCTTTTATAAACAAGGTTCTGGCCAAGGAGTGATCCACCAGATTGCCATACCTTCTCAAGGCAAAATTAAACCTATCCACATAGTCCTCTAAGGATTCTTCCTCCCCCTACCTAATCTTAAACAGTTCTTCATTTTTATTGCTGGCTCTGCAATAATCTTGGTATTTTTCTAAAAACTCTGTTTCCATTTGATCCCAATACCGGATAGAACCCTAGGGTAAACCCATAAACCATCTCATTGCAGAATCTTTCAGGGTTGAAGGGAACAGTTTAAGTTTTTGGTTATTTGATCCATAATCATAGGTTTGGCAGACCACTTTGAACTCAAACAAGAACTGATCTGGATCCTCAGAGGAAAGTCCTCTGAAATTTGGCAGATGTGCTAGTGAGATATTCTTCATGGAGCATTGTCTCCAGTAGCCAAAACAATAGGATAAGAGAAGGTTCTTGGGGCCTGATTTTCCTCTTCCTCATGATTATCATTTTCCATGTTTAATACTAGTTCTTCTACCTAAGGTTCTGGGGAAGTAGGTTCTACCAAAGGATCTGCCTCAACTTTTTGTTGTAATTCCTGGATATAATTGGCAAGTGGAATATCTGCAGGATCTAAGGGATTGTTGTTTTGAAGTGTAGGTTTCAAATTAGGATCAAGGTTTCCTTATTCAACAAGATTTTGTACCACCTCACTGCTTTCCCCTATGGTGTGTTGTTGGGGTGTCTGTTTAATATATCTTCCTTTAAGATCTCTAGCTCTAACCATACAGATCTATCCTAAAAACTATTTTTAACTCAGTGTCCCTAGTTAACACAACTTGGTCCCCGGCAACGGCACCAAAAATGACGAGTTGTCGCTGTACCTCATCATTTAATCTATTTTTCAGATGTCAAAGAACCAGGGCGGTGTCCATGGCTATCTGCAACTAGGGATTCTAAGTGACCAGTTTATAGCTAATCCTAAAGTTTAAAAGAATGACTAATCTATCTGCTTGTTGAAATAAATGTAATGAATGCTGTAAAACAGAGTAAAATAGAAAATGTACTCAAAGCAAAGAACAATAATATGCATCTATCTACTAAGACAGGAAATACTTTCATAAAATAAAACTTGAAACAATAAAACAGAGATACTAGCCTCCTGCCTAATTGGTGAGAGTGGGCCCTTGCTCCGCACCTTTGAGGCTGAAGGCTATTGCAAGAAATCAGCACAAGAGATGATCTAAACTAAATTCAGTCCAATTCATTCACCTCTATATTCATGAAAATGTATGGCTATAACAGAACTGAAATCTTTAAAAATCAGAATAATTTTATCATTGTTTTCTTTACTGTTTCTGAAGGTATATATATAAAAAGAGTGATGATATATCACTGAACTTATCTATCAGTCTTCCTAGGAGATGACACCATCTCTTATTCGTACTTAACTATCAAACTTATGAAAGATCATCATGCAAGGAAAGTAGACTTGAGTGAAACAGAAGTCCACTCAGAGGTCTAAGTTTAGATCTTAATACACTTGGACATCAAAGCCCTGAAAATTAGTTTAATTCATAACTCATGCAAAATCTTTGGAAAGATAAAACTTTAGCAGTTTAACTGATAGTCGACCCCTCACCACTCAGGTGGTGATTTGAGTGAAGTGCGGGGGGTATTAGGATTTCTTGCTGAAGTGTCTGACGGGCGGCTCAGACTAGAACATGCTCTGTTCTCGGGAGGCTCTGGAGATCGCTATTCCTGTCTGTAGCTCCGGAGATCGCAGAGCTCCAGAGATATTCCAAACATTCGCAGAGCTCCGGAGATATTCCAGACACTCGCAGAGCTTCGGAGAGTCATCCCCCAAATCTTCAAACTCTAGGTGTCACTGTTCTTTGTCATGGTCTCCGGAGATCACTGAAGACGATCTCCGGAGATGCTCAAAACTGCTGTTTCTGATATTTACACCTGTGGGTTCCAAAAAGAAAGAGAAATTCTACATTTTTCCATTAATCCCACGCACATTAATCACCAAATCAGAAATTCTAATCTCAAGCAATCTATCTTAATTAATCACAAAATAGAACAATCTTGCTTAACTAATTTGAGTGCAGACACAAAGAAGATGAACTGAATGGGAAAAAGAGAGGCAAAAAGGGGTGTATTTTATGAGTGCAATTTGACACTCATCACCATTAATGACAACACTCAAATATTCAACATAGCAGTGCCTCTTGCCAACATAGATAACTAAAGAACCTAGCATTCAAAGTTGAAATCATCCTTATGGGCTGATAGAGTGACTCCTAAAATGTCAACAAGTCAATCTCCTTTTGTACTTGTTTATGGTAAAGAGGCTAAACTACCTATCTCAACTGAGCTACAAGCCTAAGCCTTATGAAAGAACTTGAGTTCATGGAGGATGGTCCTATGGAGGTGTGGTTGGATGAGCTAGTGGAGTTGGAAGAAATAAGGAAGCAAACATCATAGCAATTAGAAATGTACCAGATGCAAAAGAAAAGAACATTCGATAGGAGAGAAACTTTCAGAGTTATCAAAGAAGGAGACATTGTTCTTAAGTGGGATGAGTTAAAGAGCAGGCTAGGTAAGCACAACAAGTTTGATGCTATGTGGTCATGCCCATTCATGATTGTTGAATACAAACATCACAATGCTTTTCAACTGGCTACAATGGAAGGAGAGGTGTTACCCATTCCAGTTAATGGGATTCACCTCAAACACTATTTTTGAGAAGCAAAAAAGTTGCAATTGTATCATAGTAGAGTAGTTTTTTAGTTAAATAAGTACTGGATGTACAGTAGTTTCATTTTAGTTTTATCTTTCCAAGAAGTGTTGATGCATAGTTGGTTGGTCCTATTTGAAGCTAGCATTCTTTTGTTTTAGTTTTGTTTTTTGATGCTATTTTGTTTCTAGCAGCTAAGTTTTCAAGAGTTTTTTCTGAGTTACAATGGCTAGGGAAGACTCTATTACCCAATGGACATACTAGGTAATTGGCCTTGAGAGTTTTAGTAGGCAAAACTAGCATAGGGGTTGCCAAAAATGTTACCAAATTGTGCTTGGCACCCCAATTAGGTTGGGTTGTAACAATTGTTTTCTAATGCTTTCAAGAAGCAAGTGAGTTCTGTTAGTTTCTTCTTCTGAATCAGCAGAGGGTTTGCCAATTCCAATGCACAGGCAGATTCAGCCAACTAATACAAGAGGTTACAAGAGCTACCTCCCCTTCACTTCTAGTTCTGCCACACCAAGGGGGGTATCCCTATAGCTAAAGATGTAACATTGACTAGCCCAATGACAAAAAGATTTAGATTGACAACAACAAGCAGAATACTCTCATGTGTGGACCAAGATGTGCATGATACATCACAAGGTTGGCAATATTCTTGGATATATTTATCTGGTTGTGGATGAGAGTATGCAAGGGTCCTAATCCTACTCCCACAAACTAACAGGATGGATGTTATGAAAAGATGGATTTTATGCTTTGGATGCAAGACAGGGGGTTTTAGGTCATAACTACTAACCCAGGAGTAGACCGGTGCCTATCTTAGGGCAAGAAGTCAACTAGACATATACAAGAGAATGGATTGCAATTTGGATTCAAGTTTCAAGAGGTTAGATTGATGCTTGCCTTACAAACATCACCCAAGAATAGGTATTTAGCTGCCTCTACTTACATATATCCCAGCTGACATACAACCTTCTCCATACTTCACCTAAAACAATTTAATCCACTCCTTGAATGGAAGTTAGAGATGAAGCATGTGATATAGAAATCCATACCCTAGAACCGGAGAAGCCCTTAGCAACCAGATTCAAAAGAAGGAAAAGCATGCAACACATGGAGACAAGCAGCTAAACACATGCATAATACATTTTTCATATTAAACAACAATGAAACTAAGAATGTCTGTAATATAAATTCATGATGCAACTCATAAATTCCAAAACAAGATAGAACAGCAAGGAAATGCCCTATTTTTTTGTTATTCACACCAGAATGCCCAGGTCTTTCACCACACAAATGAGTGACAAGTTCTGCTATTATAGCAGGAACTTGTACTCAACCATTAATTACATGGCAATCTCCAAGATTTCACCAGATACCATGCATTACCAGGATGACGCCAAAAACATTTAATGTATCCACACATAGAAGAGGGAAGGATAGGCAGGTTCGGGAGGAGAGCTGCTGACTGAAGATTTTCACCTTGAAAAATTGCAACTGACCTGTCCTCTCGACCCATGCTTCTGTAAACTTTGCCATTAATGTTTACCTTCCTACTTTGGGATGCAACAGTAGTTTGAGTACCTTTAAAGTTTCCTCCCACCAAGATCGTAGTCGTAGATACAAAGAAATCCTTCCCTTTGAAAATTTGTTTTAGGACCGTCGATCTCCCTCTTTCCTGCCAATATTTACGGCTACAATCATGCTGAAAAGTTGACCACCAACCAGAACATGCCACGTAGGCACTATGCGCTCCCATCACTGACTTTTCAAATTATGTGAGAACTAATTATCCCACATTCACCCAGCAATGACCTCTCAAACACTTTATAAACTAGGCCATGCGCATATATGATAGTCGGTGATTTTGCTCCCGATGACGCCAGCATATACCTCATCATGATCCTCCTGCATGATATCTAGACATGCAATATCACCCCAATATTTCATATCACCCTCATCAGAATATCACCCTAAGGAAAAAATCACCCTGATGACCAACTCCATCAGCGCAACCTGATGCATCGGAGAAAAATCCTCCTCATCATCTTCATACCAAATACCTCACCGATGAACCTCTGTACTTGCTCATGTCCTTATTGGCAACTGGTGGGACCCTCATCATATTTGTTGATAATATCATGTTGGAGACCACATGATTCATCCCACCGGATCTTGATGAAGTCACCATCATGTTGCAATATTGGGGTGATATTCGTAAGATCACCTGATATTTGAAATATCACCCCCCTGCAAAAATATCAGGGTGATGGACAAGTAGATATCACCCCTATATAAAACTGACATCCAACACATCAGGGTGATAAAACAGCGTCGGGGTGATCTTGACTGAGATCACCTGATATTTGAAACATGACCCCCCCTTCAGAATATCAGGTCATATTGAAACCTTGCAACAGCATCGGGGTGATCTTTGAATATGAATGATATTTGAAACATCACCCCCGGGGTAGAAAATCAGGTCATATATAAAATATGACCTCCCTTAAGAAAATCAGGGTGATAGAAACCCTGACTTAGAATTTTTTAGGCTTTTTTGGGAAGGTGCTTGCAAAATTAATTGCTTGAAACATGAATATTCATGCAGGCACCAACATTGGCTCTGTCTGGGGATGCATGCCTCTTGCAAGCATGGTGAGAACCATAGATTTCTGAGATGCAGACTGGCCCCTTATCCATTGGGCAAAGAGTCATGAAGCTACACTGATCTGCATCACAGATCACATTTTCAAACATTATTTTGGCGGCCCTAGGTAGCCAAAAATGAAAAACCATAACCTTTTTCTGTCAAATGCCTGATTCCAATCTGAATGATCCCAACCACAACTAAAAATACCAAAACAATCTGCCCACATGTTGATCTTGTCAATTACATGCTTCACCATTTTTGGAAACTTGCCTCTGTCACTCTGCATCTTACAATCAAACATACAACTATACATAGTAGAATATGTTTCAGGATTGGGCAACATATGTATGTTATATTCCTCATACAGTATATCCTCATCATCTACCTGGCTGTTGCACATTATCAGGCATTCACCCAGCTGATCTAAAAGCTGAAAACAATCATAATATATGAGACCTCCAATATCATTTATATCACTTATTGACAATGATATCAAATCTTGATTTGCACATTCATAGTTGCACATGTCTGAATCAAATGATGATGAACATACATTATCCAGAGTTTGCAAATCAGTATCATCATTTTCAAACAAAGGGTTAATTCTGCACCACTGAAAGTCATGACTCATAATGTCAAATACATCCGCAGGCTCATCATAGAGGGGATTCATACTTACTGCAAAGGCTTCTATTTCTCCTTCATGAAAACCCAACTATTTATCATCATTAACAAATCTAAAGTCATAAGAAGAACAAACCTGATCCATGAACTAATCATGGATATCATCTTTATCATTTGAATGCCCCACATACATGATTTCTGCTACTTCAATGCACTCTGAAGTTGAACTCTCTGCATCATTTTCCAGCCCTCTAATACTTCCTGATGAAACTAATATTGACTCTTTATCCATATGATCACGACTTTGCATAACTAGATCATTTAAACATGAATGCTCTTTGTTTAGGACTGACATGCAAATATTACTTAAAAATTTATTATTGTCAACTTCATTTGCTGGGCAAATCAGGACATCCTCCTCTATAATAAGGTCATCATCAACTTTGGTTGATGCATAATAGGGACAGCAAGGGTGTGAGTGCCTTGACATTCATCTTCAACATATAAATTAGGCTTTTCATCAATATGGGGGATTGTAGGACAGCAAAAACTTGTAGAGAAAAAGCCACTTTGTATTGCATATCTCCAATTGTTTTCAATATCTATTGCAAACTAATGTGCCTGATCCAATGTAGTGGGCTCCTTATCTCTCAATCTATAGCTCATTTTCTTATCAAATGCTCCCAAATAGACAACTAGGCACAATGCATCATTAGGTCTCATACATTCTGGTATTCTATTCAATGCCTTCATAAATCTAAGGTTAAAGGCTGGGATCAACTCATCTTCTTCAATATGGATATACATAAAATCACTAATGACTACATATTCAGAAATTCTTTCACGTTATTGTTCTAGAAATGTAGACTTGAATTCTTGCCAAGAGGTGACAAAGTAAGCTGGAAGGTAGGAGAACCAGTCCCTTGCATCTTCATCTAGAGATTGAACAAATAATCTCATAACTACATCTTCATGGTCAATCTCAAAGTCATCTATCACATTTATAAACTGTTGCAAGTGTCTCTCAGCTGATTCATCCTTTACACCATTGAATTTGGGCAAATACTTTCTGATCTTAGATAGAAAAGCATTTGGATAACCACAAATGCCATTAAAGTTTATGGGCTTATATTTGTCAATGTTGAAACTCCTTTTATTACATGGTTGGGACTGACTACTATACATTATTGCATTTGACACTTCAGAAGGGTGCATGGGCTGACAATACACCTTTTTATATTTTTTGCAACCCTCTTCTCAACTCAGATTTTCAATCAACAATGACTTTAGGCCCTTAAAAATACAAACTGCTATTTCAGCTTTCCTAAAGTCCTCTAAATGAGTCTTTTCAACAATATTGCATGCTTCACTTGAAAAATATAAACGATATTCTTAGCAAATACAAAAGCATGCAAGTTTCACCAACATTTCCCTCCTAACCAGTGCTATTTCACCAAATAGGGAATCTTTTTCACAATTTATACAAATACCTGGATATGTTGCAGTTGTTGATAGGTTCATTCAACATAGTCGCCACCTCCTTGGTAGAGGAATGAGCTTCATATGGCATGAAGCTGAAAATTTATTTCTTTTCTTTCTGGGTTCTTCAACAGTAGAGCCACACATAAAACGTTAAATTTACTGCAACAAGGCACCTCTAGGCCTAATTCTTCAATCTTTTAGACTCATACTTTATGGATATGACGTTAATCTCCCTAGCGGAGTCACCATTTTTGTTGGTGACTCAGATGGATAAAATATAACACTTCTTTTTTCATCAATTCCCTAGCAGAGTCACCATTTCTATTGGTGACTCGGATGGATAAAATATAACACTTCTTTTTTCACAAATTCCCCAACGGAGTTACCATTTTTGTTGGTTTCTTCTTCTGAAAAACCAAAGGGTTTGCTAGTTCCAATGCATAGGTAGATTCAGCCAACTAATATAGGAGGTTGTGAGAGCTGCCTCCCCTTCACTTCTGGTTTTGCCGCACCAAGGGGGGTATCCCTATAGCTGACGATGTAACATTGACTAGCCCAATGACAGAAAGATTTAGCTTGACAACAACAAGAAGAATACTCTCATGTGTGGACTAAGATGTACGTGATACATCACAACGTTGGCAACATTCTTGGACATATTTATCTGGTTGTGGATGAGAGTATGCAGGGGTCCTAATCATACTCCCACAAACTAACAGGATAGAGGTTATGAAAAGATGGATTTTATGCTTTGGATGCAAGACAGGGGATTTTGGGTCATAACTACTAACCCAGGAGTAGACCAGTGCCTATCTCAGGGCAAGGAGTCAACTAGACATATACAAGAGAATGGATTGCACTTTGGATTCAAGTTTCAAGAGGTTAGATTGATGCTTGCCTTACAAACATCACCCAAGAATAGGTATTTAGCTGCCTCTACTTACATATATCCCAGCTGACATACAATCTTCTCCATACTTCACCTAAAACAATTTAATCCACTCTTTGAATGTAAGTTAGAGATGAAGCATGTGATACAGAAATCCATACCCTAGAACCTGAGAAACCTTTAGCAACTAGATTCAAAAGAAGGAAAAGCATGCAACACATGGAGACAAGTAGCTAAACACATGCACAATACATTTTTCATATCAAACAAAAATGAAACTTAGAATGTCTGCAACATACATTCATGATGCTACTCATAAACTCCAAAATGAGATAGAATAGCAAGGAAATACCCTATTTTTTCGTTATTCACACCAGAATGCCCAGGTCTTCCACCACACAAATGAGTGACAAGTTCTGCTTTTATAGCAGGAACTTGTACTCACCATTAATTACATGGCAATCTCCAAGATTTCACCAGCTACCATCTCCAGGATGACGCTGAAAACATTTAATGCAGCCACACACAGAAGAGGGAAGGACAGGCAGGTTCGGGAGGAGAGCCACTGACTGAAGATTTTCACCTTGAAAAATGGCAATTGACTTGTCCTCTCAACCCATGCTTTTGTAAACTTTGCCATTAATGCTTACCTTCCTACTTTGGGACACAACAGCAGTTTGAGTGCCTTTGAAGTTTCCTCCCGCCAAGATCACAGTCGCAGATATGAAGAAATCCTTCCCTTTGAAAATTTGAATCAAGACCGTTGATCTCCCTCTTTCCCACTGAGATTTGTGGCTACAATCACACTGAAAAGTCAGCCACCAACCAGAACATGCCACGTAGGCACTATGCACTTCCATCGCTGACTTGTCAAATTATGTGAGAACTAATTATCCCACGTTCACCCTGCAATGACCTCTCAAACAGTTTATAAACTAGGCTGTGAGCATATATCATAGTCAATGATTTTTCTCCTGACGACCCCAGCATATACCTCATCATGATCCTCCCGCATGATATCTTGACATGCAATATCACCCCAATATTTCATATCACCCTGATATGAAATATCACCCTCATCAGAATATCACCCGATATAAAATATCACCCCAAGGAAAAAATCACCCCGATGACCAACCCCATCGACGCAACTTGATACATCAGAGAAAAATCCTCCTCATCATGTTCATAGCAAATACCTCACTGATGAACCTTCATACTTGCTCATGTCCTTATTGATGACTAGTAGGACCCTCATCATATCTATTGATAATATCATGTCGGAGACCACATGATGCATCCCACCAGATCCTGATGGCGTCACCATCATGTTGCAATATCAGGGTGATATTCGTAAGATCGCCTGATATTTGAAATATCACCCCCCACAAAAATATCAGGGTGATGGACAAGTACATATCACCCCCCATATAAAACTGACATCTGCAACATCAGGGTAATAAAACAGCATCGGGGTGATCTTGACTAAGATCACCTGATAGTTGAAACATGACCCCCCCTTCGGAATATCAGGTCACATTGAAACCTTGCAGCAGCATCGGGGTGATCTTTGAATATGACTGATATTTGAAACATTGCCCCCCGGGGTGGAAAATCAGGTCATATATGAAATATGACCTCCCTCAAGAAAATTAGGGTGATAGAAACCCTGACTTAGAATTTTTTAGACTTTTTTGGGAAGGTGCCTACAAAAAAAATTCCTTGAAACATGAATATTCATGCAGGCACCAACAAGTTCAAAGGAAGGGGTAAGAGAAAACTTAAGTTCATAAGCTATTCTAGAATATCTACTGCCTTGATGGAGGACTAGTTTAAAGATCATGTTACCAAGATCAAATAATAACTCAATTAGATTTGTTACATGATCCAAATAAAATGAAGAAATACCCCAGCAATCCAAGATGTATCCAAAGGATGACAGGTAAACTTGAAGCTAAACTAGTTCCTTACAGATCATGTTTTAGATGTGTTCATGGCAGTCCATTCATTGCAATTTGGTACAATTTTGGAGAGGTACTTATAACTTTGTCAAAATTTTCATGATTATAAACACATATTCCATGCAATAATGTTCAGTTTATGCTATACAATTGATTTACAAAGAGAAATTATACATGAGATGAAATAACTGTTATATTCAAAGAGAAGTGTTTATATGATCCCACACAAGCCGTGGGAGTAACTATAGGTGATAAGATACATAATAATGAGTACATTGCAAGAAAAGAAAGCATATAAAAGAAAAATGGGACCTATCATTGCCTGAGTGAATGATGAATCTTGTTTGTCGCATCAGTATCTCTAGTTATCCTAGTGATAGCTCTAAGAGAAGACCTATAGGAGGAAGAGAAAATGATGTTAGAGCTCAGGGTCTCATCTATGCCTCTATATAAAATGATTTAAAATGTACTTGTTATTCTATATCTTATCAACAAAGTGGAACTAATAACCTAAACATTAGATGTAGAGGATTGAAATAGGAGGAAGAATATTAGATCAAATGACCAAAAGAGAGGCTTCAGCCTTAATGTTTTAACTAACATATTTGTTCATTGTGTAGATACAGGTGCATTAAGATCATTCATTAATGTCATCTCATTTGTTACAACAACCATAAAAGCATGAGACAGTCAATAAAAGGTTAAAACACCTGAGGTGTGATAGTTAGCCTCTATGGAACAATTTGAAGTTTCCTAGGAGTAGTCAAGGTAGAGATTCTTCTTAACAGATCAAGTAAAAGTGTAGCATGTAGTCATAATAAGCATTCATCATGCATGAATACCAATCTATTACTACAGGAGGAGTGAGGAACAACTACAAGAATAATGCAAGGGATAGTTGTCAAGGTCATAACAAAGCACATCAATAATCACTGAAGGCATAAAAGCAACAAGCACAATCAAAGGTGTAGCAATAGTCATGAAGATGCCCGAAAGAGTAGCTGAGTAAAGATAGGACAGTCATCAATGCAAAGATGCAGTCTATAAGATAATGAGGAGCTACCACTTAGAGGCATGCATAGTTTACCTCCGTTTAATCCCTTGATATCAATAAAGGTAGTACAAAGGAGTAAGGAACAACAAAATGCACCATTGATTATAGCAGGGATCAAATGAAGTTATGAGGCAATGCACCCTAACAAGTAGTAGGAGGTTTGATAACAAGAGGAATGGAAATAACAAGTCACCACAGTCAAGTATAAAGAAGGAACAAGCCATATAAGTGACTATAATGACATAGTGTAACAAATAAAGACACCAGCAATAGGTGATAGTCATTGAGGCATGCAAGTAGCAACCAACAAGAAGATAGTCATTAGACTTAGGTCATGTAGCCTCCAATACAACATAGAAATCCATGTGTTTAGGGTTGTTATGAGAATCCTCATACTTATAGAGACTTGAAGGTATGCAAAAGAGTGCCAAGAAGACACAGAGAGCACCATCAAGAATGAAGAAACAATCATTTACAACTAGCATTTACAACCCTGCAACCACTTATTGAAAAGTATCATAAAGATAGTTCTAGGTCCTAGAAAGGGGAGCAACCAATATTATCAAGAAGCAATAGTAATCTTGTCCTCTACTGATGAGCTATCAAATAATGAAAGACCAACATCATAAGATACAAAGATTACTAATAGAGACTAGACAATTGAAGAAAATTTGTGGCATCTCAAAAGGTTAGGTCATTCTTTTCAATATGCAAGTCCATATAGCCTTGCAAGGAAGTTTACACATCTTTTATATGAGACAGTCATCAATACCCTGAGGTACTAGTCTTATGATATTAAATCCCTAAAGCATGCAAAGACCTTAAAAAGCAGTCAAAAAGATAGAAATCATATTACTAAGCAAATGAAAACAACATGGACAAAGACTGCTATCACACACATACAAAGTATAAGATAGTCAAAAGAAGGCAAGTGCCTAAAAGGTTTGTATTTTCATATAGAAATAGCTTGGTTATTAGCTGAGCAAGATCAAAGATGTGTTATCCATTAGAAACTCATATCTTTCTTAGATGTTGAGTTGGATGTCTTGTGAAGCATCTCTCGAGACTGGTACAATATCAAAGACAAAAATATGGAATTGTACAACTGCATTCCATCCCTCTTGTGTAGAGGAGATGAAGTTTTGGATGGTGATTTCTAGTAAGGAGGGTAGTGGTGATATTGATTTATGGGCATTTTGCCCTGAGCATTCATTACCTCAAGATGATGGAGCACCATTTCCAAGAAATATGTCAAATGTTGATTCATTAGAAGCAGAATTCATGCTTAGAGAAATTAATACATCTCATTATTCAAATGAATTTTGTTTGGGTCAGAAAAGTGGGTCACCTCCCATGGTAGGTAGATTTCAGGGTATGAACACTCAATTGTCTTCAAAAGATGTCTCATGTAATGCAATGAAAGATAAATGTGGCCTCTCAGGAAATTTACATGGGATCAAAGATAATTTTGTTGATGTGGATAGTGCAGTGAGAGAGATAGTGTTGGGAAATTTAGAGAATGCTATCCCAGAGAATAGTATGCAAGTTGAGAGGGTTTTTGAAGTATCAAAGAGAACTACAGCAACAATGATCTAGAAGAGACAATCATCACAAACAAAAGAGCAGTCTTTTGTACATTGAGAAGGCTAGCCTAAGCATCATAAAAGTCATCATGAAAGAAGCATAGTCTTACATAGTAGGAAGTTTTGACAACATTCATGAGGAAGGATAGTGTGTAGTAGTCTCAAGTTTAGGGAAGGAACAACAAAATACAAAACATAGCCATGCAATAGGCTATCATAGAATAGCAAAAGAAGGCTTCAAAATAGCGTTCATAATCCAAGCCCTAGTAGAGAAGAGGCCCACAAAGATCTTCAAACATGTTAGGGGGTTTAAACATATGGTCAAAAGGTTTGCAATGAAAAGGGAATAGAGATACTATACAAAAAGTTTTGACAGTCTATTTATTCCTTCTGTGAAGTTAGTATGAGTGCTATAAACCTTATATGGTCATTTGAGTTAGTTTAGTTGTGTAAAACATTACAATATTTTTTTAAAGACCTGTAAAGTTATAGAATGCAAGATCCATGACAATGGTGAGGAAAAGAACACTATACAACTCAATACATCTCAAGCAAGGACCAGTAGATAGAATGAGCACGAGAACTTGTAAGAGCCTGGAACAGTAGCTTAAGTGACCAAAGACCAGTATAAAATAGATTTAGGGTCTTTTGAAACATAGGGGTGTTGATC
This sequence comes from Cunninghamia lanceolata, assembly GCA_027924645.1. Lineage (NCBI taxonomy): Eukaryota > Viridiplantae > Streptophyta > Pinopsida > Cupressales > Cupressaceae > Cunninghamia > Cunninghamia lanceolata. The sequence goes on along the minus strand of BSBN01000749.1, from coordinate 3,844,990 downwards.
ATCCATTTCTAGGAGCAATCCAAGATAAATGAAAGAGCATGGAGAGATATTGCTATCACACAAACATTCTTTGGGGTCTCTAAGACCAAAGTAATAGCATATGGTGGACATTATTTTGGTAGTATATACAGGTGCAGTCAAGAATGCCAAGGTACTACACCTGGGCATCATTTGAATAGAAGTCTATATAGATAACTACTTGGAAGCTTTTCCTCAAGTTATCCAAATGAATAAGGAGATACTATCCTTGACAAAGAATGACAAGTTGCCCTTACACTTCTATACACAATCATATAATTTTACAAACAATCATAAGCCTTACATGGAGCTATGGATAGTTTTAGTTTTTTTGAGAAGGAAGGCCAAGTTTTATCATTTTTTACAACCCTTTAGAGGAAAATCCTAGCTAGGGTTTATAATAGAGAATCAAAGTTGTTCCATTATGAGCGAAGATACAACAAGAATGAAGGTTTGATTTTCCATTACATAACAATAGAAGGGTTGCTTTTGACTACATTTCTCAACATCAAGGAGAGCATACAATGGTGAGAGAATATCTTGAATAGAAAATAGATGGTTTTGCTTCTCTTTTTTACTAAAATGGCAGTCTATAAAAGGCTTTTCATTATTTTCTTGCCAGCAGAGAATAAAAGGCACAGATTCCTCTTAAGAAGATTGCATATAAAACATTCTATAGTTGTTTTTCACCATTTTCTTGAAGAAAAAACAACAGAGACAAGGAAATAGCTTATTAGAGGCAAGAAGATGGTAATGTTTTGCTCTGCATCTACAAGTAAGAGTTGTCCAGAAGCTTCAAATGATCCTCAAAAGCCTCTCATGGCGGTGCAACATGGAGCCCAAGTAAAAGGTGTGAAAAGAATGATTTGTTCTTAGGGTTTCTTGTTTGGTTTTGTCTCATTATCTAAGCCCTAATGAGGGTATTTTTGACTTTTTAAGTTAAAATCAAAGAAAGAGATGTAAATCAAATTGGAGCTCATGGGCCATGACTTTAAGTCGTAAAAGCCTAAAAAAAACCAAGGGGTCGTGGGGTCAAGGTATCATTATGTTTTTTTTAAACTTTAAAACATAATCATCAAGATGCATGTGGTGGCCAATAGGAGTCATAAGGGATATGATTTTCTTTTGTGAAGTTTAATGTTGTTTTTAAACAATAATAACATTAGAGTGAGAAAAAAAAAGGAAATATGACTAAGTTTAATGGATTACAATGAGGACCTTTTGACCCTAGTTGACCAAGGGCATTTTTGGCATTCTCTTATGAGTCCACAGGTAGATTGAAGGGATTATTTTTTCATGAAGGGTGGAGGGGGTATTTTTTCCTCTAAGGCTATTAATGTAATGTAACTCATCTCATATTTTTGCATAAATAATAGGCAAAAGATATTGTATTTTAACAAGTATTAAGTGCAATAATGTTATAAATTGCCTTAACACTTGTTATGTAATAAACATAGGGAGAAATCATGCATTACATAACACTTATTAAATTAGTCACATGGATTGCATTTAAAATAGTTTATTTTTTGCCTCTTAATCATACAAAAATAGGAGAGGACTTGAACTGAAGTGTAAGATCATGCAGGAGAGATAATTTGAGTTCCATTTTTGACTAAGGGTCAAACATGACAATTTTTAGCAGTTTTTATGTCAAGGACCTAACCACTTGGAGTTTTGAGCTTTCTTTGCTCATCTTCGAGGAGTTTTGGGGCCTAAATTTTAGGCTTTTCACTTTTTCTCACCCAACAACTTGTAGTTGCCATTCTAGACTAATTCATGCACATTTGGGAGTCCAATTCAGCTGGAGCTGACTGCCCATCCATTTTTGGAGACAAATTTTGTATTATAGGAAAAAAGCTCATGATTTTTCTCTATTCAGATTGCTTTTTTTACTTTGCATATTGCAGAGAAGGAGTTTGTCTTGTAACTCGGCCATTTTTATAGTTTTTTAGTAGGAACAATTTATTTTCCAGTGGTTTATTGTTATTTTGCAAATATTCCTTCCATTTTCTAATACAATCAGGGGTTCTTCTATATGATTTCAGGTGTCTTGTTATTTTGTGAGTGATTTGATAGGAATTTTCTATGTTTTGCTTCAAAAGCTCTAAATTATTTTTCTCATTTATTGGATGCAAGTATACAAATTTTAGTTTATTACAGGTCAGCTTGTGCAAGATTTCTCATGCCTTTCTTTGAATTATTTATGTAGTGAATTTGATCAGTTTGGATTATAAGAACAAGTGTATTGGAGAATGTTTGTGAGTTATATTGCAGATTAAAGTCAAAATATTGGTACATCACCCCTTTAGATAGATTTTTAGTTCAGTTTTTTAGTTTATTCAAGTTTTCTTCTCTCTTTTCTCCATGAATTTACAGATCTAAAGGGCATTTAAAGGGAGCCAACTCTTTCAGAGGTTCATTCTCGTAATAGAAAAACCCACAATTTAAGAATGTTCCCATGTTGTATGGGATTGCCAAGCTTGAAAAGGCTTAGCACCTAGGATGCAATCCTTCGTGACAACAACTACGAGCATGGACACTAAAGAGAGTCAAAACATTGCATGAAATTGTGAGGGTGTGTGATTTTTGATGTTACAATCCCATCACAAGTTAGTGGGCTTGACCAAGTCAAAGAAGAGACATCTCAAGAACAAACAGCTAAGGGTCAAGTAGTTATCACCCCTCTTTCATCCCAACTTTTTTATCCCATGGACAAGATCTTAACAAATTCATTACGAAACAAAAGCAATTAAAACTAATGGTCACCTTGGCACCAACTTTCTTCACCTCTATGCCTTTAGGGCCATAAGTGGACTTCTTTGAAATCTCTCCAATTCAACAATTTGAGATGGAAGATATATTATAGAGCAATGCTAGGGAGTGTAGGTTCTAACTCAATACATGACCACAACTAAGACACTAAAGAATACAATTGTAGAAATCCAACACAATTGCAACAAATCACTATGGGCACTTCTTTACCTTTGGAGCAATAATTGGGAGTAGTGATCAAATAACTCACAAAAATGGAGAGTCAGGATGAGTAGATGTCAAAGTTTAAGGAGTAGATTTTAGTAGAGTATGAGTACAAGCAACTAGAAACCATCAAGGTAAAAAGTGTAGCAAGGAGACCTACAATGAAATTAATACTTTATATTAGTATTTGTAGACACCCAAATTTGTCCCAAACTTGTTCATGACTAGCAACACCTTGTTAAAACATTATCCTAGACATCATAAGCCAATTAATTAACTAATTTTATTTATTTAATTAATTTCACATGCATAATCCCATTTATCCTATCCTCATCCCAATTAATTAAATAAATTTTATTTATTTAATTAATTTCCACATCCTATCCTAATCATCTTTCCAATTAATTAAATAAATTTTATTTATTTAATTAATATCCAACTCATATCCCAACTAATTCAAATATTTTATTTGAATTAAGTCTTCATCTTTCATCACATTTCAACACTTGTCCAATCAATCATGTGTTACAACTTTTATCTTTCACATGCACAACTAATGGGACCTAATTTTAGTATTTATCTACACAAGCACACTTAAGCCTTATCTTCCCTTGCCACATGTCACATGACTACAATTTCTTGATGTGCAAGGAAACCTAACTTAATCCTATCCATCCATTTCATCTAAAGCCCTAATTGATCCTAGCCATCCATTTGAACTAAGCCAATCCTATAAAGCAAGCCTCTTTTGAGCCATTTGGGACATTAGAGAAGAGATTAGAGGACATTAGAGAAGAAGAGATTAGAGAGGATTTAGGATTCTTCTTCATGCAACCTCACTCTCTGCTAAATTTTCATCTCAAGCCATTATCCATCATCTTCAATCCATCTAGCTTGCATCTATCAATCATCCATCATTTATCTTCTTATCAACGTTATGCTACGGAATCGAGCAATCAACACAACAAAGTGATCAAATCAATCGAGCTCATCTTGCATCTTCGAGGTATTGAATTATTTGGGTTTAGGGTTATGCATTTCAATTGTTTGATCATTTCCATTTATAAATCCAAATTTTTCGATATACATTCTGGCACGCCCGGTGGGACTCACGTCCCTAATTAACCCTCTTGTTTGAGTTGTTTTTTTTGTGAAGATCAGATCTGTTGGAGCGTCAATCATTCATTTTTTTGCAGGTTTTGTTTTCAAAATTTTGCATTTTCTAACCCTAGGTTATCAAAAATTTCCAATTTTGGGGGGTTAGCTATTACAAGTTTCATCCTGGGCGAAAATCGACCACACCATTGCGATCAGAAGGTCATTTCCATGAATTTTGACTATAAATTTGCCTATCTTTCGTGACTAAATTTTTTGAAAAAAATTTAAAAAAATTTTAGTTTCGCAAGATTTAACATACGATCCGTACAGATCTGTATGGTCTGCATGAATATCTCTCTGTGCAAATCAATTCTTTATCTTTGTTTTGTATGGTGCAGATTTGATTTTGATGTTGGCAGGTTGAATTTGGCTTATTACAGGTTGTTTGTATATGGTGGTCACATGTCTTGTGTTACAGATTTGACATTGTGGTTGCAGCTGGTTTTGATGTTGCAGGTTTAAAACTCTAACTTTGTTGGAGGTTAACCCTAGCACTACTCCATTCAAAATTTCCTACTGCCCATTGAAACCATACATCTAAGGATCCGCCACTGCAAGTGGCCACCAAATAGACTGCCTCTGGTCTTTCATCGTTGTCTTAGTTTGAAATTCCGTTGCCACCTGAAACCATACATCTAAGTTGTCATCATTTGCATGCGCAGTCACCACCGATCTGAGTTGCTTGCATCGAAATCCTAGCCTTTAGATCACAACTCCGTCACCACCCTACAAAGCTTTGTCGCCACTCCTTTAAAGCTATCGCCACTGTACTTAGCATCCACCATCGGCTGAGATTTCTTTTGCATTGCCACCATTATCCTGAAAATCCAATCTCCCCTAATCTAAAGGCTCCACCTTCATTTGACTCCCGTCACCATCCCATTCTGCATCTTCAAACCACCCTCACCACTTGCCGTATACCACCGCTTCTGTTGGCCCTAATATTCCTATCGACCTCCCTCTGATCTTGGAGACAATCATAGCTTAATAAAACTTAGATCTAGTGTCATCTTCCACTATCAGATTCGGAAGAATTTGCCTATACTTTGAAAATACCAGCATATATTAAAGGCACTATGGGCACAAAAAAAAAAAAAAAACTAGTCAGGCATAGTTAAATCTTCAACAGAGACAAGCAACTTCCATCAACGGCATCCGATTGCAAACAATGACCAAAACATGTGGGTAGCAATCAAAACGTGTGATCTGTGGTCTCTAACCACTGGCATCGATTTCAAATAGCCCACAGTTGATAGTTTAGTCGGCATCTCATACGATGGTCTCTATAGATCTCAAATCTGGTTCAACGGCGGTCTCAGAGAAACTTGCGGCCAAGTCACATTTGACGGTGGCCATTTCAATAACATTCAAATCTCTAATGGAAACACCGAAGTCTCGAAACTAGCAATCTCCCCGCGGTTACAAAATATAATTGGCGGTTTGGACTTTATTTTCGATAGTTTTCAATCTTTGCAGAGTCTTTTTAGCAGTCTCAGGCAGCATATCCAGTGGCATTGAACACTCCGTAGTCCGCATGAAATGTCAACATTTTTTAGATCCACCACCGGCAGGTAGGCGGCTTTACAAGCCACGGCGGTCTAAAAATCTCACACCGAAATTGTCTAACAACGATCTTCCGATCAATATCAATCAGTGGTCTTTTGGCATCTATTTGGCGAATATTCTTTGTCTTTGAAAGTCAACACTAGTCAACAACTTTCGAAATCCTTGGTTATACATTCAGTTGGCAGATCTGCTATTATCAATAGTCAACAGTTTTATTTCCAAAACCAGCGTGATCTCTCAAGCGGCTTATGTCGGCGGGCAATTTCAACTACGCATCGGTCATTCCATATAACAACAGCGACGTGTTTTTTTTGTTCTTCCGGCGGAATCATCTTCTGTGACGTCTCATTATTATCAGCGACCACAGTTTCAGCAGTTAAAGATCTTGTTATCACCAGTGGTCGGCATTTATCACCAGTGGTCTTTAAATCTACAATCGGCGAGCTTTGGCAGTCGGCATCTCCTGCAGTGGTTAGACTTGCAGGTGGTCAACTCTAGTCTGCAGATAATCCTCAACCAGTTTCTACGCTCGTCGATAATTCATTAATTGTCACCATCCCTTTTTTCAACTCGGCCACCCCTCACCTTTCATTGACCAGTTTCTAATTTAACTTTTACCTTTTACGTTAGTCTCTACTTTCATTTCTAATAGTTTTAAGTTAGTTTAATTATTACTTTTAACATAGTTTCATTTTTCATATAACTTTCGATTTAGTTTTTAGTTTAGATAATAGATTTAGATTTCATTTTAGTCTTAATTAAATTAAGATTTTAATTTAGTATTAACCATAAGCTTTTAACTTTAATTTAGAATTAGAATTTAATTTAGTATTAAATTAAATTAATTTAGAACTTATTTTCACTTAAACTTAAATCTAATATTAGAATTTAATTTAATTTTTAATTTAGTATTAAACTTTTAACTTAGATTTTAATTTTGATATTAATTTAATTTTTAATCTAACTTAACTAGTTTAGTTTTTAATTGTGATATAGCATTTTAGTTTAATTTTTTCTTTTTCATTCTAATATAGTTCAAAGTTACTATAGTTTAAATTTTTAATCTTTTTTTTTAGAGTAGTTAGGCCATTTTTTTTCCCCTAACATAGTCATTTTAAGCATTCTAGTCATTTTCATTTTGCTTGTCACTAACTCTTTTCTTGCAGCTATATCGCTTGTCAAAGACAATTTTCTCAAACTACTCACAAGCGGTTTGCAGGTTTTCGCTTGTTAAAGACATTATCATTTGAAACTTTTTTCTTGCTTTATCTTGTGGACCTAATCGTGGCTTGAAGGGTGTGCCTCATTATCAAATTTGACAACAACTTTCCAGATGCACTCGACCCAACTTTCGTCTTTTCTAAACAACTTGTTTTCCATCACACTTGGATTTTGGGCATAAAACGAACAACTTGTTTGCCATCACATCATCAAAAAATTAGGATAAAATGAACAAGTGTCTTTCATCACATTTGGATTTGGATCTAAAAAGAACAAGCGCTTGAATTGTCTTCCAAACATTTCATTTCTAAAGGAAAATTAACAAGTGTGAGTGTGAATCAAGTGACAACTCACTTGGTTTGCTTTTGTATACCCTATCTAGGAGGCCTGCTTGGAGACACACCACTCCAAGGGACGACCTCATTCGAGGCTGAATCGAAAGACACCCTCATTGGGAGTTAAAATCTTGTCACTCTTGGCTAAGCCCCAAAGAACTTTATACCTTTAGGAAGTGAAGGTGAAGGGCGGGTTACCCTTTTCTCGCGGCTATGTGGTAGGATTTCACTTTCAAATTCCTAGTCAACCTTGTGCAATCTAGCCTAAGACCTAATTGGCCATACCCACTTGACTAGACATTAGTCTTGTTGATGTGTCTTCCATGTGCGCTTGCTTAATCATCACATTTTATTTTCAAAATCAAAAACTTGCTTATGTGTCTTGTGTGAGTGATTCATGTGTGTATATGCATAATCATTTGTTTGAACATTGCCAAATCAAGCTATAAACACCAAACACATAAACAATTCATCCTACCTTTCATCCAAATCACCTAATTTTGTCATTCCACATCATATCCTAATCATACCCAAATCAATTTTATTCTGAACATATCCTAGTCACATCCATACCCATTCCAAATCATCTCCACATCATCATCAACCTATTCCTAGTCAACACTTGTCAAGATGGTCGTAATCATTCAAGGGGGCTATCCCTCTAATCATGAGACAAATCCCAAGCCTAAGGTGACAATTTAAGGGGCTATCCCTCTAATCATGAGACAAATCCCAAGCCTAAGGTGACAATTCAAGGGGGCTATCCCTCTAATCATGAGACAAATCCCAAGCCTAAGGTGACAATTCAAGGGGGTTATCCTTATAATCATGAGACAAGACCTAAGCCTATAATCACAATTCAAGGAGGCTACCCCTCTAATTCAAACAATGAAATAAAACCAAAGCCCAAGGTCACAATTAGAGGAGCCCCTCTTCCTAATCCAAATCATGAAGATAAACCAAGACCCAAGGTCACAATTAAAGGTGGCTATCCTCCTAATCCAAATCATGAAAGCAAACCAAGACCTAAGGTCACAATTAGAGGAGCCCCTCTTCCTAATCCAAATCATGAGGATAAACCAAGACCCAAGGTCACAATTAAAGGTGTCTATCCTCCTAATCCAAATCATGAAAGCAAACCAAAGCCCAAGATCACAATTAAAGGAGCCTCTCCTCCTAAGACCAAGTTTATACTTCGAAGAGGATATATCTTTATTGATGAGGATGAGACAAGTCCAAAACCCAATCCATCCACACATCAAATCAATTCCACATCAACTTATCCCACTTCATACCAATCTAATCCATCCACACATCAAATCAATTCTGCATCAACTTATCCCACTTCATCTCAACCAAATTCATCCACATGTCATATCAACCCTTTATCAACTTATCACAACCCTTATCCATATCAATCCATATCACAACAATCATTATCCTATGCAACCCCTCCATCATCATCACATCCACACATTTACCAACATCAACAACAAACCATATCACAACAAGAAGTCCAAACACCATCCCAACCTCAACAAATTCCACCTCAAACCTATGAATATCCACCTCAAGCTTATCCAATCCCTCATGCCACCATGCCAATGCACTAATTAAAGGTGGCTATCCTCCTAATCCAAATCATGAAAGCAAACCAAGGCCCAAGATCACAATTAAAGGAGCCTCTCCTCCTAAGACCAAGTTTATACTTCGAGGAGGATATATCTTTATTGATGAGGATGAGACAAGTCCAAAACCCAATCCATCCACACATCAAATCAATTCCACATCAACTTATCCCACTTCATACCAATCTAATCCATCCACACATCAAATCAATTCTGCATCAACTTATCCCACTTCATCTCAACCAAATTCATCCACATGTCATATCAACCCTTTATCAACTTATCACAACCCTTATCCATATCAATCTATATCACAACAATCATTATCCTATGCAACCCCTCCATCATCATCACATCCACACATTTACCAACATCAACAACAAATCATATCACAACAAGAAGTCCAAACACCATCCCAACCTCAACAAATTCCACCTCAAACCTATGAATATCCACCTCAAGCTTATCCAATCCCTCATGCCACCATGCCAATACACTACCAAGCCCATCCACAAGGCAATCAAGTGATATCACATGAACAACAATCAAGTCCCAATGTCCTTTTGTACATAAATCAAGCAGGTCCAAGTACACCTTTTCAACAAGACCATCAAGCACCATTGATAGACCTAAGTCCACCTCTCCAACAAGAAGCACATCCAAGTCCAAGTGGTCCCTTGTACATAAATCAAATGAGTCCAAGTTATCCTATGCAAGATCTAATAACCTTTGACAAGGGAGATACCAATCTAGAGTGGCCTCCACCATCCAATCACATGCTAACACATAAGCCAACCAATCCTATCCCAACACCACCATGTGATCCCATTCCTAGTCCATTGATCCCTCCATCTTCCAAACCACCAAGCCCTCCATTATCTTCATCACCATGTCATTCTAATCCTTCACCAAAGGATGCAGCTGAGATAGTTTTACAAAGGATGCTTGAAGCAAAACTCATTGAACTTCCCCCCATCAACCCATGTAAAGAAAGTCCATATGATGAACATGATTATTGTGCATACCATAGGACCAAAGGCCACAATACAAATCAATGCCCAATATTTGTTCCAATTGTTTACAAGGTGTACCTACCTATAATGGGAAATCATGCCACATCATCCCAATCCCGTGTGTCACCCTCATCTAGTCCAAATCCTAATCCACCCAATCCAATTAGCCCTCAACCTAATCCTAATCATAAGCCTACAACACCATCTACCCTTATCATCCATCCATTATATTTCCCATCCACCCATACACTTGCAAAGGATGTGATCCATTGGCTACTAGCTAGGAATAAACTACCTACATGTCAAACACCCATTCATGAACCTATCAAAGAACTTCCAAAGGTCATGTCCAAACCTATAGTCTCATCATGTGGCCTACAATCCATCAAGCCTATTCAAGAGCCTCCTATCATGAATCCAAGTCAAGAGTCATCATGTTCTCATGTTGTTGACCAAGAGCCCATCCAAGAGCCTTCCACTTCCATTCAAGCAACCCAAGAGGTATGTCAAAGGTTTAATCCTAAGCATGTGGAAACATTAAGCCCTAGTCCAACTCAAGATCAAAACACTTTCATGCAACCCATCCATAACATTTACCATCTTTATGATCAAGATGATACCTATAAAGAACCTATCCATGAGCACCTTGATCCTATCCATAATCCTATATCTATCCATTAGCAAGATATCCAAATTGCTCCTAGTCATCTGCCATCTAGCCCTATCTATAATGAGCAATCATCCACTTGTCATGATGAGACACTTGTCCCCCAAGTGAGCATAAAAGATCAAACAAATAACTTGGATCTTAGTGAATATAATGCTAATCAAGATCCTAATGATCCTCCTTCCACATCCACCATCGATTCCACTTCAAATCCACTATCATGTTCTATTGGTCTTACCACCCTTATACATGAGTGTTCTTCCTTAGGACAACAACGACCTTTATCCACTTCACCTTCTCCATCCAATAATGAGCTCAAGTCCAATGTTCAGAGCACACCAAGTCCTATAGTCCATCGCATGCTCCGGAACATGAACTACAAAGGTAAAGGCCTAGGTCTTTATGAACAAGGCATTTTGGAGCCAAACCATGTCAAGATCCTTCCATGCTCATATGGCCTTAGATATACACCCCAAGGTAAACAAGGCCAAGATGTTGGTAATCCCTTCATGCATCCTAAACCTACCACTTTCCATCGCACCCCCCATCATCTACCCAAAACATATGTTGTCATTTCACCTTCATCATCCTATAAATGTCAAAAGCATGTGACCGTACACCTTCCACCATCCACTTTGCCTCCACTTTTACCAACTCCAAATATCCCTCCATCCATCTTGCCACCATTACTTCCAACACCTAGCATACCTATCATTCATAAGTATCCTTACATCCCTAATCATGGCCAACAAAAGCACACATCGTTTAAGCATAAAGCTTCCAATCATTCCATCCCTTCCACCAAACCCATGGGATTCAAAAGCAAAAATTTTGATGCCTCTACCTATAAAGCTAACAATCCTACCAAAAATCCTAAAGGTCTTAATACCTTAGGACATAAAGAATCAAATTCAAGGCAAAGTTCATCTAAGCAGCCATCTAAGCCCATACCTCCAAAAGCAAAGCCCAAAAGCAAAATGGTTTGGGTTCCTAAACAAACAGCTAGCAAAGTGAATGAGGCATCCTCATCCACCTCACAAGAATCCCAATCACCTATATCCATCCAAAAGCCTACTTCCATCCAAAACTTCCATTCCCTTCAAAAATCCCACAAACAAAGCAAAAGCACTAAAAATACTAAATCTATGTGGGTTCCTAAATCACTTCATCAACCATCTCCTAAGCAAACATCTCCATTGCTTCCTACACCACCATCTCATCAAAAGCTTCAATGTTTATCATGGTGTGTGCAACCATTGGTCATGGTTCCCTTCCATTCTACAGCACCTCCACATAACTACATCTCCCCATCTTCCATCCATTATCCTACATATCTCCCCCATGCTAACCCTATGGTCCATGCTTTGGCATAAACTTTTCATCCATCTTCATTCCATAAGCCAATATAAATCCACACCATAAGCCACTAGCGTACCCTTCCACAATCCACATCATAATCCACTATCTACCCAATCCATCTCCCATCCATGCAATCCCTTTGCCAACATCTATGAGCACACTTGACATTGTCTATGCGATGACATCATTCTCTCTAGCAGGACTACCAACATTCATAGCACTAGCCACTTGAGTCCCTCCTATCCATTACCATGGTGAAAACCTGGGAAATAGGCGCCATGTGTAATTGTCAACCCATCTAAAAGCAAAAAAAAGAAAAAAAAGAAAAAAAATATAAGATAAATAATCCGTCCTTTGGTGAAAACCTGGTAAACAGGCGCCTTCGATAAGTACCATGATGAAAACCTAGCAAATAGGCATCATGTGTAGGTTGATCTTCTATGTCTCTTACACTTGGGGGTACATTGTCTCATCCAACCTATCCATTTCCAAACTACCTATCCCATTATATCCATCCTATCATGCTACATCCTACCATCCTTAGCCATTACATAAACATGCCTATCCTATTGAACCCATTTACCCATCCTTCCACCTTTTGATTTTGATGAAGACATAGGGGCAAAATGTTGAAACATGTTTGGATATTTCTTGACATACCTCCTTTCCAAACCAAGTCTTATCTATGAACCTTCCATCCCATTCAAACCAATCTATCATGTCATTCCTTGGTCATGAACTTTGTCATGCAACGAATCTTAAGCATTACCACCTAGAATGGGACAAGTTCTTCCTATGCAACATAGCCTTTTGGAGATCACATCCTAGCTCCCTTATGATCCATCCACTATGGTATATCCTTATCACAAGCTTTCCATCGTATAGCTTATCCCCATCTATTTGTTATGAGCTTTCCATTATAGCCTACCTATCTGTTTATCATGAGGCATGCATCCATCCCTTATACGGCCTATCCTCTTATCTATCCACCTATTTATCATGAGCTTTCCATCCCATTTACTATGAGCCCATCCTTTTATCCATCCCTTGCACCTAGACTTGGTTTTCCCTTGTCATTGGTATCAAGCACAAAGGCTACCCAAATTGTAAATCCATTGGCATTTTCCAAAACATTTCAAAAAACACAAAAAAAAAAAATCAAAATATTCCAAAAACACAAAAAAATCAATATCCAACGAAAAATCCAAGTAATAAAACCAATCCAAAACAATCCACTCCTTCAACATTCAATCAAAATCAAATCCTCATCATCATCAATTCTTCTTATCAATAACATTCATTCATCCATTTCAATCAATCACCTCTTCCAATCATATCAATCAAATCGATCTAAGCAATGATCTCAAACTCCTAGTCATACTAATCCATATCAAGCAAGCTAATCAATCAAGGAACATTGGCCAATCAAATCAACAAGTTTTTGATCCTAATCTTGTCATGAGCCCAATTAATCATCATCAATCATCATCAATGGGATATAGCATTCCCACATCATTGTGTTGATCTAGGGAGATAGCTTTCCCCGCAATGACAACACTATCATCATCAATTAAACAATCAATCATTGGTTTATGACTTGACAAGGGCAATACCTTGTTTGTTTTACATCCTTTGAGCACACTCAGAACACTTGCTTATGCTTAGATTGAGTGGACACTCTAATCATCACACCATCACTACCATCATTCAACAAAATCCAACCATCAAAACACATCCAATCAATCATCAACAATCAACCCAGCAATAGCAAACATCATCACCAAAGCACATCAAGCCAACCATAAAAAAAAGCCTATCAATTATCTGCATCAACACTAAAGCAAATCAACTCAACCACATCAACTCCAATCAACATAAATCCAATCACTCCAACAAATCAAAAGTAGCTCAATCCACCACCTATCATCACATCATCAACATTTCATCAATCCCAATCAATCCATTTTCATCATCTCATTTCCATCGTTAAGTACCTTGATCCCATCGATACAGGGTATGTAGGTAGTCTGGAGTACAAAGGAAGTGCCCAGATTCATGCACATATGATTTTTCTTCTTTCTCCTCTTATACATCATCAATAAATAACTTCTTCTAATTAATCTATCATTCAATCAATCCATTTATAGAAATCCATCATCATCAAAATCATAGCACATCAATCCAACCATCAAATCAATTCATCAAATCAACTCACATCATTCAAAGCAATGATCCAAATGCAAGTCATCATTAAGCTATACCAATCAAGTTAATCAATCAAGCCAAGTTATCCAAGCACAATCAATGGTCTTGATCCTAGCCTTGTTGTAAGCCAAATCAATCAGCCAATTAGCCAACCAACTCAACAAACAACCTTGTGTTGATCTAGGGATATAGCTTTCCCCACAATGACAACACTATCATCAACAACAATCAATTAATCATTGGTTTACAGCTTGACAGGGGCAATACCTTGTTTGTTTTTGTATCATTTGTGCATGCTTGCTTGCTTGCTTGTGTGTGTTATCATTTTATCTTGCATTTGTATCACATTGGTCATCGTTCCAACTAATATTCATATCTTGTGTATGTTGGAATAGCTTTTTGCACTATCCTTTGCATCTAAGGTCATATCATACCTTTTGTGCATTAGGACTCAATGCTCTAAGTTTACTTCCTCATATGTTAGACAAGGTTGTATTACGCTGGGGCACAAGACACATCGTCACCCTGGTCCTTATACCTTGGTGCATAACGTCTAGTGCTATATCAAACATCATGGTTGCTCACTTTCTATTGCAGCATAACTCATCATCATTTCTTCTATCCATTCTCTTATCCATCTTTCTCAGCCAAGCCATTTTTTTTCGAGAGCCTACCCGTGTTTGTCCAACCCGCATATCCTCTTGAGGGGGCATCACCAACCTATCCTTTCTATCATCATCATCATCATCATCATCCCTATCAATTATCCATACCTTAACTTCTTTGAAATGATGTTACTCGACATAAATCTCATCATCTCAAACATCATCTCAAAGAGGGGCAAAATGTAGACACCCAAATTTGTCCCAAACTTGTTCATGACTAGCAACACCTTGTTAAAACATTATCCTAGACATCATAAGCCAATTAATTAAATAAATTTTATTTATTTAATTAAAATCCCATTCAATCCCATCCTCATCCTACTTAGCCAATTAATTAAATAAATTTTATTTATTTAATTAATTTCCACATCCTATCCTAATCATCTTTCCAATTAATTAAATAAATTTTATTTATTTAATTAATATCCAACTCATATCCCAACTAATTTAAATATTTTATTTGAATTAAGTCCTTATCTTTCATCACATTCTAACACTTGTCCAGTCAATCATGTGTTACAACTTTTATCTTTCACATGCACAACTAATGGGACCTGTTGATGATTGTTTTGATGCAATCATAACAATAAGTTAAAATTCACATGAAATGAACTGAAACTATACTTGAAAGATAAGAAGGAATCATTTGAGATTCCACTAATCCCAAGTCTACAATGGTTCGGTTGGTCAAGTTCAGTTGGTCAATGTGAAGCTGTAATGTTCAAGGGGCCTTACGTAGTTTAGGTTTGTTTAGTGGTTCACTGGACTAAGAATATGCAAAAAGGTCATGAGATATGCCAATACTTTTCATTCCTTTGCATAAAAGTGATACTGTGCTGCAAGTTTTATATGGTTTTCTTGATTTTTTGCAGCTTTCTCCTTTATCTATTTATGAAAACTGTCTACTTATAGCTCTGTTATGCATGCTTCTTCAAATTTGAGACAATTTCCTTTAGATTTCTACGTTTTTAGCTAAATATTTCAGATGGGTTGGGAAAAGTTAGAAAGATCTAATCTATACCTCTTTTAATCTACTGAAGGATCTAATTGTTTCTGTTATG
Source organism: Cunninghamia lanceolata (assembly GCA_027924645.1). Classification (NCBI taxonomy): domain Eukaryota; kingdom Viridiplantae; phylum Streptophyta; class Pinopsida; order Cupressales; family Cupressaceae; genus Cunninghamia; species Cunninghamia lanceolata. The sequence goes on along the minus strand of BSBN01000749.1, from coordinate 3,829,118 downwards.
CACTATGTAAATACCACAGTAATTTGATCAAATCCACAGTAAAAACCTTAAATGCAAGTTCTGAGCATTTTCACAAACATACATTTAAAATTGCAAGCTCTCAAAGAAGATATTTCAAAACACAAAGAAGAGCAGGAGAACACTTAGAAGATAGATGCAGAACTCCAGATTCTATTGTATCAGAAACGAATAGTCATACATGATTTACAATGTAGGAATGACTCTTAGTTTCATTGATCATACTACAGAGAACTTACAAGCTTTACAGATACAGTAAGGCAGCCAGACATTCCACGCGCACCTTACTACAGACAAACAGGCGACCTCCTTCTTCTACTTCTAAACTATGCTAACTTGCTGTATGTTCCTAAAGAAAATCCTATTGTAGCCATTGTTGTTTTCCTAAAATCCCTGTTGTAAAGTATTACAGTGTAGAGAGGCACAATATAAAGACATTCTGATTGTCCTCACTACAGCAAAAACCTAACTGAACCCCTGGTTCAAACCCCTGGTTACAGCAATAAATATAGGTGAACCAGCTCTTCAAAATATCTCTGAGCAGTGTCAAATCTGGGTGAAATATTGCCCCTTCTGAGAAGTTTCGGCAGCTGGGTAAGAACTTCTGTTTGTCTGTTGTAGTAATACTTTCAGCTGCAACTCTGTCCTTCACTTGAATGGCCTTGACTTTTCGCACTTCATCCTTATCTTCCTGCTCCTGAGATCAGATTTCCTTCCTCCATGAGGTTACTGCGTTGACTTTCCAGCTGCTTCCTCAACTGCAAGCCTGCAAGACAAGACAAGCAATAAGTATACCATTTATCACATAAACAGCAGGAAATTAAAATAATCGTTTAAATCCAGGTGACTGCGCAAAATCACGGAAATCGGATCCAAAATACTCTCAAAACGCGTCCAAAATGCATTCAGACCGCTCAAAACCCATCGGGTCAACCATCGCTGACCGAAAAAATGCCACGGACGCCAAAAAATGGTTTAAAACTCCACCGCCTCATTTCCCGCCCATCGGCATGACTATCGCTATCGGCGTGTCAAAAAAACATGTTAGCCGACATTCTCTTCATCTGCATGATATTCTGGAAATATGATGCTCTCCCTTCCAAAGGTCCAGATGACGTCATCAGGATGTTTCGCTCTTGTATATCGGGGAAAAGAATAACATCATCATCATCTTCATGTTGAAGGAAAATAGGAGGATGTGAAATATGATCCTGCTACTGAGGAAAGGAATATGATGGTGACGTCATCGTCATATTCGTTAAGATCAGGGGATAAATGCAATATCGGGTCACCTAAGGAGCATGATCAGGATGATGATTGTAATATGACCCCTTTGCGGCCAAGGTAACCCCCTCGAAAGATCAGGATGATGATGATCATCAGGATGTTTGGGGCTTTTGTCGCTTAGACTAAGACGTCATCATCATATTCGCGAACCGGATCGTGCTTTGGAAAATATCCTGCCGAAGGGAAATGTGATGATGATGATCATCAGGATATTTGCTTCTTCGTTTATCAGATCAGGATGACGTCATCATGATATCCGGGGCCTTTGTTAAACTTAAAACATGACGTCATCAGGATATTTCGCCAACCGGATCATGTTTTGGAAAATATCCTGCCGAAGGGAAATGTGATGATGATGGTCATCAGGATATTTTCAAAAGGTCGTTCTTTCTCGGCAGGAGGACTTTACGAAATATCGGGTAGACAAACAAGATCATGATGATCTTGACAATATGACAGGATAAAAAATATGATGATCCTCCTCATTGAATTATCATGATGATGTAACCATCATATTTCATTTTCGGAGCATGAAGATGAGTTGAGGTCATCATCAGGTTTGTGCTAGGGTGATATTTAAAATATGATCATGCTGTTTGAAGAATGGAATATCAGCCTCCCTTAAAAGATAGGATGATCATATTGATCATGCAAAAGGAGATCAGGAGGATTATGAAGACTTCATCATCATCTTAGCGAATTTCAGCAAATATCAGGATGATGACCTTCCGATAGGATTTTAACATGCGCATGCAAATATGCCGATGGTGGATTTTCTAAGTCAGGGTGATCTTACAATATCAACATGATATTATAAAATCAAGTAATGTTAAAATATCATGATGCTCGCGATACAAAAGACCGCTCGACGGGGAAAACTTACTATGACTTAAAGTTGACGTCCGGATATTTGAACCTCAGGATATTATCGGGGGGGCGTTTCAAATATGATGATGACGTTCATCATTCAGCAAAACTGAGTTTATAAAATATGACCCTCCTAAAATCATGATGCTCACGATGCGCATAAGGTCATTTGACGGGTAAAGGGCACTATCACCTAAGATTGACGTCCGGATATTGCGACTGCATGATTTTTATCGGGTGATAGACCAAGATCATGATGACCTTGACAACATGAAAATATGATGATCACTTGCGATTATCAGGTTTGACCAAAACTTTGACTGCTCATAACTCCCTCATATGGACGAATTTTCAAGTGATGTAAAAGGCAAACCTGCATGGAATTTCAAGCTCTTTCTAAATATGAGGTCACAGAAACAAAATATGAACTTTGACAAACTGACCTCATGATGATGACCTACCTTATCCAATATCATGATGATGATGCACCTGACTCATTTTTACCAAACCGCCAGAAAGCAGACAAACACAAGCAGAAGCAAAAAGCAAAACATCAGCAGGGGTCCCCATTTTGCTAAGGAGCATAATGGGGCGTGTTGTGAACATCACAACAGGACCTAATTTTAGTATTTATCTACACAAGCACACCTAAGCCTTATCTTCCCTTGCCACATGTCACATGACTACAATTTCTTGATGTGCAAGGAAACCTAACTTAATCCTATCCATCCATTTCATCTAAAGCCCTAATTGATCCTAGCCATCCATTTGAACCAAGCCAATCCTATAAAGCAAGCCTCTTTTGAGCCATTTGGGACATTAGAGAAGAAGAGATTAGAGAGGATTCATGATTCTTCTTCATGCAACCTCACTCTGCTAAATTTTCATCTCAAGCCATTATCCATCATCTTTAATCCATCTAGCTTGCATCTATCAATCATCCATCATTTATCTTCTTATCAACGTTATGCTGCGGAATCGAGCAATCAACACAACAAAGTGATCAAATCAATCGAGCTCATCTTGCATCTTCGAGGTATTGAATTATTTGGGTTTAGGGTTATGCATTTCAATTGTTTGATCATTTCCATTTATAAATCCAAATTTTTTGATATACAGTATTACTTAAATTGGGCCATGTCCACAAAATCTTTGAAAATGTAGATATATAATATAGCGAACTAATTAATATAGGCTTGAAAATCATATGATATCATCAAGGACCTAGATGGAGCTATAAGGGTATAGATTGAGAATATGCACACTCAATTCCATCACTTACAAGAGCAAATAAATAACATATCACAACAAAATAGCTAAGGGAAGTGTGTTTGTAGCTATCTAAAATGATAGGCCTTTTGATGGATGCACAATAAGTAATAGACTCCATTGACATTTTTTATTCCATTCATGGAAGCAAGGTTATATTGATCAACATTAATGTGCAAGTCCACCCACTACAACAGGCTATGCTTCAATGGACAAATATTTACAACTTCTTGAAGAACATTTACAAGAACATCTTACCATAAGAAGACTGTTTGGTATAATTTTGGATAGTACTTGTATAAGTAGTACAATATTTGTGCAATATTTTGACAAGGACCAACCTTAGATTCTTTTTCTGGAATAGTGGTAGATAAAGCCAACATGTCCTTAGGACAAGACATGGGTTAATCTAGGGGATTACATTGGTAGGACAAATTCCCTTTAGGCTTAAAACTCAATAGTTGGTGATCAAATAAAGGACAATGATAAAAATCCACAATGGGACTAACGTCTAGAAAATAACACATCCCCAAGTAGGATAGAGTCACCACAAAATAATAGAACAATAGTGTGCAACCTACAAATGACTTGTGGTAACTCCAAAGAGGCACAATTATAAACGAACATGGATAGGGACATGTCCCTATATATAAGGATGAACATATATGTACCACACATACCTAGGAGTTAGAGAGCATGAATATATGAAATGTAGATGTGATAGATGATAATATAACAAGGGATTTTAACAAACATATGAGAGTGCAAGTGATAGTTATATGTGAGATAAAGTATTTATTAAGGGATGAAGGATGTATGACAATATACTACATTATATTATAATGAATATATGAAGGTTATGAATGATGTATAAGTGTATGTTTATTTTACTTTGTGTTATTCTATAATCCATTACATTTTTCTATAATCTACCACATGTTTTGATTCTCTTCCTTATCCATCACACTAAGGCAAACTACAACACTAACATAAAAATACAATAGATCTTTGATCTATGATTTCATATAAAACTACTTAGCAATGGCCCAACATATGGTTTATGGTCTAATGTGTTATTGAAAAGGGATGAATGCTCATTTTTCATTGGAAACCAAAATAATGTATAAAGATTGAAGCCCTTATACATGTTTTCATTATTTTCCCCTATAATGGGTGGAATTTGGATAGTAGTGTTTTTGGTAGTTTTGTATATGTATCCTCCTTTTACCAATTACATTCAAGGACCTAGGGTCGAGTGGCCATGCACTATCAGACCCTAGATCACTATGAGATGTAGGGAAACTTGGATTTGTATGATTTGATTATTAATTATGCTCAATTATACATCAAAACCCCATTTATGCAATTACAACAGCAAACAGATGAATATCAGAAAATACTGCTACATAAAGATGTTAAATGACAGATAACAGTGCACCTATTTTCAGGGTTTGGAAGTAGAATAGTCAGGGACTAATGAGTGGGCACCCAAGTCCAAGGCCTAGGTTTTTGTTAGGATCTGGAAACTCATCTTGCAACCTGTTCCTAGTGCATCAGAGATTTTCCCATCATGGAATCTAGAGGACTAAAGAGCAAGCACCCAAGTCCAGGGTGTTGTTTTCAACTTTGATCTACAAATCTGACACTCTGTAATGCCCTCCTGCAACTCCACTTTTCCTATATCTTCAACTTGTAACCTGCAATCACAAAAAACTTTGGGAGGGGGTTGTGGTGTTTAGAGCTGCTTGCCTCAGTCAAGTCCCAGAGAGACATTCAAGTCTTTCGAACACAATTGTCAAATAGAGAGTGTGTGCCCTTGAGGGGCAAAGGCAAAAATCAAATGATAAATTCTCAAAAACACAAATGATGTCACCTTGTAGTGAAGATCTCATGGGAGAAAGAAGCTCTTCATGCCATGAGGAGATGATTTCTCAAATCTACAAATACAAACACGTAGACAACACAAATTTTCTCTTGCCACACAATGAAAGCCTTGAATCACCTTTACATAAACTTGAGAATCCAAATTGCTAGCTAGTAATCATCTAGTTTACAAATGAATGCCTAAACATGCTTATATATGCAACTACAAACACTCCTGCCAAGAATTTCGTAATTCAAACTTACCATGTCAGCATAGGACCTAAGTAACGGCCACAAGATGACACTCAAAATTTGGGACTGACCCAAAATAGGGAAGGACTAGGGCGTGGGTGCCCAAGTCCTCCCTCCCTATTTTGGTCAGGGTTAGGTTCAAGGGATCCCCCTAGGTCCCATTTGTCATGAAACCCAGGGTTCATTTCATCGAGATGTCAAAATATGATGCAAGATGTCCTAAATGTAGGTAAAAGACATGAGAGCTAAACCTTAGGAGGGAAAAGCCCCCAAGGGGAAATTTTCTGATGTTACATCTCCTAATCTAGTCAAAGTAGTGGTTCAAATGAAACCTTACATGTAAAATGTGGCAATATCTAGAGACCAATGTACGTAACTTCAAAGGGGTCTATTTGTGTACCAGTTGTGTATTTAGCAAGCCTACATTGAGTATTTTGTGAGGTTCAACTATTTCTAAAGCAATTTAACAATGTTTTATAGATCATAGCAAGCCCACTTTGGATATTTTGTGAAGATCAACTATATTTTTAAAGCAATTTAACAATGTTTTATAGATCAACACGTTTGTTTCCTATTGGAAACCACAAAATGACTATATGGATACATGAGTAACTCTATCCTCATTTTTATACATTGTTGGATACTTGCAAACCTAGAGATGGAACAAAAGACCTAAACCTGAGAATATATGTCAATCCAAGAAGGGGCAAGATACACGATTGAGCTACAAGCAATATGAGATTAATTAGCTGTGAGACCAATTAACAATGACTTGGTAGTTCCTCTACACTTCTAACCTTTCCTTAGAATGTATGTTGATTCAAAAAGTACATGTCTAAATTTTGTTAAGAATGTGTTTTGTATGAAAAGAGGGGGTTTTCAATTTCAATGGATGTGTGGGTTAAATCCTCCTTTCACTACAAACATTCAAGGACATTTCAACTGAGTTGAATCACACCTTTTGCAAGAGGATTCACCTACAGGTTGGTGGTCACTTGTAACACTATGAAAATTTAGAGATTATCAATTAATGTATTAATTAAATAATTCTCAAGTATGCTAAAAACCCTAATTATGCAAAACAGTAAGCAAATTAATAAATTATGACAAATGCTCACAGACAAAGATAATAGACAAAGATTAGTTACTAACCATTTTTTGAAGTTCATGATGTGAAATATTTGAGGACACTGTCATAGGCACCCAAGTCCAATGTATAGTTTTCTTCAAGGGATTCGGGACTTCTTCTGACACTGATATCATTGTTCCATCTATTTTCATGATAGAAGATGTGGAGGACACTGCCCTAGGTGCCCTAGTCCAAGACATGATGTTCTTTAGGATGTTGGGGCTTCTTCAAATGCTCATCTTCACTGTGATGCAAGAGCATCCAGTGGTGTAAGGGTAATCTTGCATCACCCAAAAAGAAGTTAATTCAAAATCATTGTAGTTGTTTTCATTTCTTTCCACAATCTTCTGAATAATGATGTAGGACTTTCAATTTTTCCAAACTGCTAAAAATAGCAAACTACCAGTTTCAGAAAGTTTAACTGTCATTTCGGGAAAGTTTGCATTTGGGCATGGATTGAAGAGAAAAGTTACAAAAATCTTCATAATTGAAATATAAGGCCTCTAGTTAAAGAATCAGACAAAGACCATTTGTGAGCTGAAAGATATTAAAGTTTTTGTTTTCTGAAAAGCCCCTAAATTTTTTTGAAATAAGATATGAGGCACTAAAACATTCCATAACATCCCAAAAAGTTGAAAGAAATCTATTTACAAATTTCTAGTGTGATAGATCACATCGCGCAATTTTCAGTGCTTAAAATGGTTCGTCAATCGGACACCCGGATCAAAAGTTATGCTTCCTAGAAGTTGACCTACTTTTGGAGGGAGTTGCAAATTTTGAAATTTAGCTGGAGGCCACCAAAATGTGCTATTTATGACTATTTTGGGAATCCTAGGCAGGAGTAGAGTTAAGGGGGAGGGTGTAGAGTCAAGAATAAGTGGGAAAATAGAAACCCTAGCTGATTTGGGGTTACAGAAGGCGGAAGATTCCAGATCCTGGTGATGTGTAGCTGTAGTGTGATGCAGCCTATGGAGGATTGATTCCTCTTATTGTAATTGAGCTTCTGTAATGTAATTAAGTTGTCCAAATCAATAAAGAAATATTCTATTTTCTATGTACCATTTTTGTTGTTGTGTGTTTTATGATTTACCCCCTTCATCAAGTGGTATTAGAGCAAGGGTTCCTGAGTGTGTAGATAGATCGCCAACCATGAGGCAGTTTGCACCAAGACCTGAGGTTGTGGGTTTGTTGTGGAGATCAAGATGCCTCCGTGAAGAAATCATAATTAGAGGAATGCTTTGATGGAAGAGGGTTTTAGATCCCTGTAAAGGCAAATTGATGCATTGCAAGAGGAGTTGTGAAGAGGGTTTGAGCCGAGAACAAGAGAAGAAAGCGAGGATGAAGCTGAAGAAGAGCTATTTGAGGAAGAACAAGAAGCTGTAGGAGATCCTACAGAAGTTAGGTTGTTGAGGGCCATTTCGAAGATCAGAAAGAGGACCAAGATTGAAGTTTCTACCTATTCTAGAGATTTGAATCTGAAATAGCTTATTGATTGGATCAATGACATGGAGGAATATTTTGAGTATGAGGATGTGGAGGACCTAGATTGAGTCAAGTTTTCAAAAATAAAGTTGAAGGGCCATGCCAATATTTGGTGGAAGGAGGTCTAGTTAGAGAGGAATAGAAGAGGAAAAGGAAAGATTACCAAATGGGATCAGATGGTGGAGAAACTAAAGAAGCAGTTCATTCCTGTGGACTATCAGATGGAGTTGCTGAAAAAGCTGCAAGGATTGAAGCAAGGTAACAAGTCTATTAAGGAGTATACAGAGGAGTTTTACAAGATTACTATCAGGATAAGCCATGTAGAGGCCAACAAGGAGAAAGTAGCTCATTACATTAATGGGTTGAGGCCAAGTATTCAAGAGGAGTTGAGCCTGGTTAGAATGACCACCATAGAAGATGCGTACCAGTTTTCCCTGAAGGTGGAAGAGAAGCTAAATAAAAAATTGGATAGAAAGCAAAGGGAAAGAGGTCAAGGTGGAAGGACTAGTGGAAGACCCTATGGAAGCCATAATGAAGATCAAAAGAAAAGTGAAGAAGTTGGAACTAGTCAAAATCAAAGAGGGGGTAATGCCTACCATCCTCGTGACCAGAACAATGGTAAGGAAAGAGGAAGAGGAATAGGTTAACCTGGGCAAGGGCTTGGAAGAGAAGGTTTCAAAGGAATCTATTTCCAATGTGGAGAAGAAGGGCATCGAGCATACGAGTGTTCGCAACATCAAGGAAGGACAAATAGAAGACCTAAAAGTAATGCATGAGTTGCACATCTAGATGAAGATGCATAGTCTGAGTGTTTTGAAGATGCTGAAAGGGGAGAAACCCTAGTTGTTAGAAGAACTTTGTTGAATGAGGAGAAAGAATCCAATCAAAGGAAGAGTTTATTCTGCACAAGGTGCAAATGTGAAGTAAGTGTTGTGATATTATTATTGACAGTGGAAGTACTGACAATCTTATTTCAGAGGAGATGGTTGACAAGTTGAAGTTGACAAGAAGAAAGCATCCACATCCATATCAGATTGCATGGTTACAAAAGCACCACAGAGCTTTGGTCAATGAGCAGTGTTTAGTGAAGTTCAAGATTGGGGACTACCATGATGAGGTGTTGTGTGATATCATATTGATGGATGCATGTCATATGTTATTGGGGAGGTCGTAGCAGTATGATAGGAGCAATGTCCATGATGCGTGCAAACACATATTCGCTAACAAAGGATGGAGTTCTTCATAAGTTGAGCCCTTAAAGGAGGTGGAAGAAAAGGTATGTAGTACTGCTAGAATTTTCTTGGTAGATGGTAGGAAATTTTTGGAGGGTATGAAGCATGAGCATCATTGCTTTGCATTGATTTCTAAGATTAGTCAAAAGAAATGTGAAGATGTACCAGCAGAAGTTTCAGATATGTTGGAAGAATTTCAAGACACTATCTCTGATAATGTTCTAGAAGGTTTACCACCAATGAGGAAGATAAGCCATCAAATGGATTTGATACCAAGAGCCAGTTTGCCAAATAAGGTAGCCCATATAATGACTCAAGCAGATAATGAAGAGTTGACAGAAAAGTTTAGGAGTTGTTAAGGGACTGATAAGGGAGAGCCTGAGTCCATGTGTGGTACCTGTAGTACTAGCACCAAAGAAAGATGGAGAGTGGAGAATGTGTAGAGATTCTTGAGCCATAAATAAGATCATGATCAAGTACAGGTTTCCATTCCCAAGAATGGATGACATAATGGATTGTTTGAGTGGAGCCAAGTACTTCATGAAGATTGACCTAAAAAGTGGGTATCACCAGATCTGAATTAGAGGAGATGAATGGAAGATAGCCTTCAAGATAAAGGAGGGTTTGTATGCATGGTTAGTCATGCCATTTGGGCTAACCAATGCACTGAGCACATTCATGCGGCTCATGAATGAGGTACTAAAAGAATTGTTGGGAAGTTTTGTTATCATTTATTTGAATGATATTTTGATTTTCAGTAAGACTTGGGATGAGCATTTGATGCATACCAAAATAGTTCTAGAGAAGCTAAGGGAGGAGAAGTTGTTGATTAATTTAAAAAAATGTATCTTTGCAAAGAAGGAGCTGGTATACCTGGGATTTGTTGTCTCAGAGGAAGGTTTTAAGATGGAGCCAAAAAAAGGTAAGGGCTATCATTAAATGGCCTACACCGAGGAGTGCTACAAAGGTAAGATCTTTTCATGGTTTGGCAAGTTTTTATAGAAAGTTTATAAGGAATTTTAGTAGCATTTGTGCACCCCTAACTGAGACAATGAGAGGGGATAGAAAAGAGTTTAGATAGACTAAAGGAGCAGACACAAAATTTGATACATTGAAGCAAAAAGTCACAGAGCAACCTATTTTGGCACTTCTAGATTTCAATAAGGTATTTCAGGTAAATTGTGATGCTAGTGGTAGTGCTATAGGAGCTATTTTGAGTCAAGAAGGTAAGCTCATTGCCTATTTTAGTGAGAAGCTTAATGATGCCAAGAAAAATTATTTTGTTTATGATCAAGAATTTTATGCAATAGTTCAGGCTTTAACAACATGGAGACATTATTTGTTTCCAAAAGAGTTTGTTTTATATACTGATCATCATGCTTTGCAGTATCTTAATAGTCAAAGAAAGTTGAACTAGAGGCACTTAAAATGGGTTGAGTTTTTGCAGAGTTATACTTTTGTTTTGAAGCATAGGAGTGGGAAATCCAACAATGTTGCAGATGCCTTGAGCAGAAGGCAAAATTTATTGACAAAAATGAAGATAGAGGTTGTTGGGTTCGATGAGCTCAAAAGTTTGTATCCTGAAGATCCAGACTTTGCAGAGGCTTGGAAACCTTATCTAGAACCTATTACTTTGGACATGAAAAAATGGTTGGATTTCATAATCCAAAATGGCATGTTGTTTAAAGGAAGCTAGTTGTGCATTCTAAGGAGTTCCATGAGAGAGAACCTGATTAAGGAGAAGCATAGTGGAGGATGGGATGGACAATTTCGTCAAGATAAGACCATTGCTATTGTTGGTAAAAATTATTATTGCCCACAATTGCAGTAGGATGTGAGGAAATTTGTACAGAGTTGCAGAGTATGTTAGATGGTGAAAGGAGCAAGTTAGAATATAGGTCTATATTAGCCACTGCCTGTACCAGAGAAGCCATGGGATGATATTAGTATGGATTTTATTCTTGGTTTACCAAGGACACAAAGAGGACATGATTCCATTTTTGTGGTGGTGGACAGATTCTTGAAGATGGCACATTTTATTCCTTATAAGAGGACTAATGATGTTGTTCATATTGTAGAGTTATTTTCATGGAGGTGGTGAGATTACACGGTCTACCAAAGAACATAGTTTCAGATTGAGATACCTAGTTTGTTGGTTATTTCTGGAGGACATTGTGGAAGAAGTTGAAGACAGATTTGAAGTTTGGTTCTACACACCATCCACAGACTGATGGACATATGGAAGTGGTGAATAGGAGTATGGGTAACTTGCTATGATGCTTAGTAGGAGATAAGCCCAAGGGATGGGATTTGATTTTACCACAAGCAGAATTTGCCTACAACAATTCTGTCAATAGGAGTACTGGTAAATTACCATTCCAGATTGTATATGGCAATAGCCCAAGAAATGCTTCTAAGTTAAGGAAGCTGGACAAAGGAGAAAAGACAAGTGTCGAAGCTAAAGACTTTGTAGAACATCTGAAGAATTTGCATGAATAGGTGAGAAAGCACATTAATAAGATGAATATTCAGTACAAGGCTAAGGAAGATTAGAATAGCAGATATAAGGAGTTCTAGGTAGGAGATGAATTCATGGTTCACTTGAGAAAAGAAATGTTCCCAATTGGAACATACAATAAGTTGAAAATGAAGAAATTTGGACCGTACAGAATCTTGATGAAGCATGATTCAGGAAATGCATATGAGGTAGATCTATTGAGTGGGATTAATATTTCCCCTATGTTCAACATTGTTGATTTAATAGAATATCATGAAGGTCACATGGAGGATGGACCAACAGAAGAACAATGGAGTATTCTAGCATCTACTTCAATGGAGGAGATAGAAGAGATCTTGGATAATCATGTGGGAAGAAGTACTCAGAACAAGCAATATGAAGAATATCTAGTGAAAAAGAATGGAAGGCCTGTTGAAGATTATTCTTGGCTATCTAAGGCAGAGGTTGACCATTTGGGGTTTCCTCAAACAAACACCTGAGATGTGATAGGGTCACTTCTCAAATTACCCTAGGTGTCTGATGCAAGAACATCTAGTGGTGTAAGGGCAATCTTGCATCACCCAAAAAGAAGTTAATTCAAAATCATTCCATTTGTTTTCATTTCTTTCCATAATTAATATTTCTGGTTCCATAATCTCCTAAATATAATGATGTAGGACTTTCAATTTTTCCAAATTGCTAAAAATAGCAAACTGCCAGTTTTGGAAAGTTTAATTGCCATTTCAGGAAAGTTTGAATTTGGGCACGGATTGAAGCGAAAAGTTACAAAAAGCTTCATAACTAAAATATAAGACTTTTGGTGAAGGAATTAGGAAAAGATCATTTGTGAGCTAAAAGATATTAAAGTTTTTGTTTTCTGAAAAGCCCCTAAAAATTTCCAAAATGAGATATGAGGCACTAAAACATCTCATAACATCCCAAAAAGTTGATGGAAATTCATTTACAGATTTCTTGTGTGATAATTCACATTGTGAGCTTTCTAGCACTTAAAATAATTTGTCAATTGGACACCCAGATCAAAAGTTATGCTTCCCAGAAGTTGACCTACTTTTGGAGGGAGTTGCAAATTTCAAATTTTAGTTGGAGGCTGCCAAAAAGTGTTATTAATGACTATTTTAGGAACCGTGGGCAGGAGTAGAGTTAAGGGGGAAGGTGTAGAGTCAAGAATGGGTGGGAAAATAGAAACCCTAGCTGATTTGGGGTTATAGAAGGTAGAAGATTCTAGAGCTTGGTGATGTGTAGCTGTAGTGTGTTACAACTTGTGGAGGATTGATTCCTCTTATTGTAATTGAGCTTCTGTAATGTAATTAAGTTATCCAAATCAATAAAGAAATATTCTATTTTATGTGTGCCATTTCTGTTGTTGTGTGTTTTTATGATTTACCCCCCTTCATCACACTGTCACAAATATTTCAGTATCTGCAACTTCAGAGGACATTGCCCTTGGCACCCTTATCCCGAAAGTGCTCCAAACTGCTTCTTTTCACTGGATCTAGGATTCTTATCATTTGCAACCTTTCGCTGCAACTCCACTCCACAAAATCTAATACCTATAACTTTCAATCACAAGGAGTGCGGTTGGGGGTTGTGGTGTTTAGGATATTGCCTCAGTCAAGCCTTGGAAGGACATTCAAGTCTTTTGAACACTGTTGTCAAATAAAGAGTGTGTATCCCTATGGGATAGAGGAGAAAACAAATTGATAAATGATTCAAACACAAATAGATATCACCTCAAAGGTATAGCTCACATGTAAATAAAAATCCTTCAATCAATGAGAAGATGAAGCTAAATCTACAATCAGAAACACAATAACAATGCTATGCTCTGCAACAATGAATGTCTTGAATGCTCTCAAATCATAAGTTTGCAACAAGTTCGTAATCATCTTCTTTTAGTTTATAAATGAAACCCTAAACATGCTTATATATGCAATTGAACACATTCTCACTTTAATTTCATAAATTTAAACATAAGATGTCAGCAACAGAACCTTATAATGGTCACATAATCGACATTCAAATTTAGGACATGCCTAAAATAGGCTAGGACAAGGGTATGAATGTCTGTGTCCCAAGTCCCCTTTTTAGGTCAGGTCTAAAGTACACAATGTCCCTTAATCCGCATGTGAAATGGGTTTCAGGCCATTTTATTCCAGGAGTTAAAATGGACATGCAAGATGCAAAACAAGGGACTCGGGAGCTAAACTTAGGAGGTAAAAGTCCTAGGGGGACATTTTATGACATAACATTTAGCTCCCACTTTAATGTATGTATGAATGCAAGACCCATACATGCACTAAAGTACGGTCAAAATACAACAAACACATCATGCGCTTGAAGCTAATGCATACACAAAGATTGAGGAACTATTTCTAGCCCCCAGTCTCTAGTAGAGATTAGAGAATACACACCAAACATAATGAAGATAGTATCAGGCATGCAAAACATGCAAAAGATAGTATTAGGCATGCAAGACACAGAGTAGATAGTATTGAAGACATGCAAAACATAATGAATACAGTGAATGCAGTGATTATTTCTTTTTTCATTTTCTCATATATATGAATGCAAATGCAGATACATGGAAAGTAAAAATGCAACACACAACCCAAAATGTAGGAGGGGTATTTCACCACACTCTTTGGACTACATATGGGACAACAGACATGTAATACAAATCTCAAAGTGTAGGAGGGACATTTTGCCACGCTCTTTGGACTACACTTGAGAACAAACACACCATATAAATCCCAAAGCATAGGAGAGGCATTTCACCACACTCTTCAAACTATACTTGGGAACAAACACACCATACAAATCCCAAAGCATAAGAGGGGCATTTCACCATGCTCTTTGGACTATACTCGGGAACAAACATGCGGAAGACACACGGAAAACACAAGCATCGTATAGCATGCCAAAGACATACTATACATCTAAAACACAAAAAAACAAGGTGATGGAAGGAACTTATTGCTTAGCCCCCACCATCTCAGGCACATTACAGGCACACCTAATGGTTGGGCTTATGCCACAACAACCACCAAGGACACGCTTAAGTGAGGATACACCAACCCCACCTACTTGAATGACTTTTAGAATAAAAAGGATGTGTACTAGCTCAAGAGACACACCATCCCTGTCTCCACATAGGGATTTTAAATAAAAGGATACACACTAGCTCAAGATATATGATATCCTACCTCCACAGAGGCCTTTCTCATTGCAATATAAATTGAAGATGTGCACTCGCACGGAGATACAACATCTGACCGCCACAGAGGGCTTACAAGAACACTTTGTTAGTACCAAAATCATTAGACAACTTACCTTATATGCCCAGTCACGTTAAGGTAGAGAGAAAACACATAAGGCATCAAGAGATTTCGCAAAGCCCATGCCCCTAGTGGTGACATGTACTTTACGATTGCCAAATGTTCCCACAAACACACAATTTCCTACAAGAAGGGACGTTAGAAATCTTTCTCTAAGATAATAACCACATCACATGATAAAAACAATGCATATACATAATCACATCAAGAGCCAAGGTTATATTATGGATTCAAAAACCAAGTATAACTGTGGGGTTATATATAGAGATCTCAAAACTGAGTGTAACCAAGGTGAGACCTAAGATAAACAATGTACACAGAGCAGCTCTATTGTTATAGTTTTTTAGTAAATATTAGACATCATCAAAATATCACACGAAGTGATTCTACTAGCCAAGCATCGGATAATATATATCAACCCCATCACCATGTATGGACTAGGTCCATTTTTGCTTACTCACTAAAGGGACACGTGATCCGTATCAGTATTATTTATTTTTCGTCATCCGCTAGCTAGATAAAACCACTAAAAGAAGGTAAACAATAAATCAAGAGAGGAGAACAAGTGCCTTAGGGTTGTCACGTAGGAAGGTGCCCCCATGTCACCAACCATAATGATATGCCCCCAAGACACAACACACAACAATGAAAATAGAGGAGAATCAAGATAGAAGAAGGGCCACAATAGAGGCAGTCTCTCGGTATCCTTGACTTTACAAGAGTATCAATGGTCATCCAAGGAGGCCTAAACAACACATAACACATCATAGGAAAAACACAACACAGAGGTAAAGGGATAGAAATACTTACCTGAAAGTATGATCATACTAGAATTTGGAACTTCCCAGCATCTTAGAAAGATGCTCAATAAAGTTTTGTGTGAAGCTTGACTGGTTCATATTAGATTATTCTTTGTTGTTAGAAAGTTCATGCGGTGCTTGTTTCCATAATTCTTGTAAATTAGAAATCTTTTGTTGCTTATGAGGTGGAGAACCATTGTTATTTCCTACTAATGATAATCATCTTATTCTTTTCTGATCCTTTGATTTCTCTTTTTGTTAAATTTTTCTATCATATTGAGAAGGACTATCTTCCACTATATCAATCTTTTATTTTGTCATAATATCTCGTTTCAGTTGTTTTGTTTGTCTTTTCAATGCATTTTGGTTATCTTCTAATCCTTGAAGGGATAATGGAGGAGGAACCTCGGCATAAATATCATTTCTTCATGGATGATGTGATTTATCAATTTTTTCCTTATCCACTTCAATCATACCAATTATTTCATCATACTCAAGGTAGTCATCTTCTACTTGTATTGTATTTTGTTCCATCATGTTGTTATCATTATGCTTAGGAAAGGGATTAGTAAAGATCTATAAATTCTAATTCGAAGGAGCAACCAACTTATTTCCATTATCATTCACACCAGATACCTGTATAACATTCAAGTTGATGAGGTCTTGTATTTCATGTTTGAGACGCATACATCGTTCAATATCATGCCCTTATTGTCGATGAAAATGACAAAAAATAATAGCATCAGAATAAGGTCCTTGCATTCTACTTGGATCAAATTATTTAATCAGAGGAATCTTCAAGAGGTTATTACTCATAGCTTGATTCATGATAGTTCATGTAAGGAGTCAGATATCAAAGTGAATTATCTTTGTTGATGTCTATTTTTAAACAGTGTCCTCTTCGGATTAGTGATAGCAGACACTTGTGAAAAATTGTTTGAATTATAGCCATTAACCTTGATGAAAGTCCTATTATTCCTCTTAAAGTTATTTTGTGAAGGTCCACCTGTGGATTGACCAACTTGATCTGATGAGTTTTGGTTTTCATACTGACTAGAAGAAAGTTGGTAATCATGAAGGGCAGTGCATAAGTGTTGAAAAGAGTTGTACTTTATCAAGACTATCTTATCATAGATGTTAGGTTGCAGATTTGTAATAAACACCTTCTGAACATCTTCATCTTTCATATGATATTGAATTTGTGCATAAAGAGCTTGATATAGACTAATAAAATCAGTTAACTTCTCTTTCAGAGCTTATTTACAATGAACTAAATCAATGATCAGAGAGACTTGAGGTCTATTTTTTTCTTGAAAATGTTGTAAAAAATTGATCGACTAGCTACGAAAAAGAGTGTATTTAATTCAGAGGTAAAGAGCAAAACCATTCTAAAGTATTATCTTTAAGAGATCATGGGAAAAATTTTGCTAACAAATCCTCTTCAAAGTAGAAATCACTACACATAGCCATGAATGCTACCACATGAGTATTAGGGTCAGCTTTTCCATTGTATTTCTCAAAGTGAGGAGTTTTAAATTTCTCAAGCATATGAGTTCTCAATATTGCATAAGAAAGGGGTCATGCCTTGCAAGAGTTGGTTTAACAGGGCATCATTAGGAGATGCAGTTTGAGAATCAGAAGCTGTGTGCATTACATTTTGAGGAGATTGCTTGTGAGTGGAAATGAAAGGTGGTTGAGAGTAAGTGTGAATGGAAGGTGGATGTGAATAGTTGTATGTAAGATGTAGTTCAGAATAAGTGGGATTGAATGCTAGTTGAGATTGAGTATTCATAAAAGAGGTCACCTTAGGTGCTAAGTTCTGATAGTTGAATCCCACAACTTTTTAATTTTGTGAATTAGTGTCATTAGATACTCCAATACCAATGGTAGCATTACTATAGGCATGTGTGTATTAGTAGTTAAAATTGTTGATGTAAATGTAGACATTACCATAGTTGATGTAGGTGTCGATACTTGCATATGAGATGGTGATGACATGTTACTAATAGCATTCGCACATTCAGTCACTAGCATAACATTATGTTACACTATATGCACTAAGCCTCGAAGCAGATTAACACCATTTTGTCCTTCTTTTAACAACTCTCTTATGTTATGAATCATAGGTATAGCTTCATCCGCTATCCTTTCATTTTCCATAAATGTTTGATAATTCGTTAATTCCTTATCAAGTTTATTTATTTTCACATCAGGTACATGTGTTATCACATCACTAGGGTCCTGAACATTATGAAATATTTTTTCTTCCATTGTATTTGTAGGAGGCATGATATCTTGTAAAATTTATGTCTCCTTTTGTAAAGAAGGTGTTCAATGGATTTTCAGAGGTAGGAATGCAGTTGCTTTCAGGGGCACTAGAATCCAATAGTCTAATATCTTCTTAAAGGGATATTTCTATTAGGGCAGTGGGTTATAAGACTTATACAAAAGCATACAACACTCAATGCACAAACTAATAGAACAATCACAAGGAACAAAACTACTTGATTTTTCATTATTTTCAATGCAAATGCCTAAAAGAAGAGGTGTTGTGAATAAATCAATGAGGGGCAATGAATAATAAACTCAATATCAATCGAATAATACAGCAATATCCTTCACAACATAGCTATAATGGAACTCTAGACGAATGACAAGGCAAAATCTAGTGAAAATAAAAGGTTTTCAAACCCTGGACATGAATTTTTTTTACAAAAAAAAGACACTATGATGAAATGCTACAATTAGAAATCAGTCCTAAATGAGTGTTTAAAAGAGTAGTAAAAATATGAAACAAGATTTTAACTACAAACTCTAGCTAATGCAAAGACTAAGTTATATGAAAAATGCACAGTTTCAAATAATTTTTAACAAATTAAGCATGCAAATGCAATGAAAATGTTTAATTAATAATGTAATATTGTAATTTATATCAGATCTAATGAAAATATAAAAAATTAAATAAAATTCAATTAAAATATGTCAAAATACAAACCTAAGGTACCAATTTTTTCCAAATTTTAAAATGTAATAAAATAAAAATTAAACGAATGAATGCAAAGCTAAAGTAAAACACTCAACAAGGTGAAAAATTCAATAAAAACATGGGTTCACCAAAATGTTTAATATGAAAAGAGGGGGTTTTCAATTTCAATGGGTGTGGGTTAAATCCTTGTTTCACTACAAACATTCAAGGACATTTAACCAAGTTGAATCACAACTTTTGCAAGAGGATTCACCTACAAGTTGGGTGTCACTTGAAATGATGTGGAAATTCATAAATTGTCAATATGTATTAATTTAATGCTCAAATATATTAAAAACCCTAATTATGCAAAAGTGTAAACAAAGTGATAAATTACAACAAATGTTCGTAAACTAAGATAGTAGACAAAGATTAGTTATTGACCATTTTTTGAAGTTCATGGTATGGAATATTTGGGGACACTACCCTAGGTGCCCAAGTCCAAGGTATAGTTTTCTTTAGGGGATTCGAGACTCCTTCTGGCACTGATAATCATTGTTCCATTTGTTTTCATCATGGAATTTGCATAGGACACTACCCTAGGCACCCTAGACCAAGACAGGATGTTCTTCAGGATGTCAAGGCTTCTTCAGATGCTCATCATCACTGTCACAAAGATTTCTATATCTACAACTTTGGAAGACATTGCCCTAGGCACCCTTATCTTGATAGTGCTCCAAACTACTTCTTCATGCCAGATCTGGAATCCTTATCTTCTACAACCTTCCTCTGCAACTCCACTCCATGAAACTTGATACCTATAACCTACAATCACAAGGAGTGTGGTTGGGGGTTGTGGTGTTTAGGAGCTTGCCTCAATCAAGCCCCAGAAGGACATTCATGTCTTCCAAACACAGTTGTTAGATAAAGAGTACGTATCCCTGCAAGATAGAGGCAAAAACAAATTGATAAATGATTCACACAAATAGATATCACCTCAGAGGTGTAGCTCACATGTAAATGAAAATCCTTCAATCACATGAAAATATGAAGATAAATCTACAATCACAAATATAATAATAATGCTTTTCTCTACAACAATGAATATCTTGAATGCTCTCAAATCATAGGTTTGCCACAAGTTCATCATTATCTTCTCCCTGTTTACAAATGAAACCCTGAACATACTTATATATGCAACTAAACACATTCCTTCTTTAATTTCATAAATGCAAACTTAAAATATTGGCAATGAAACTTTTTGACAGTCACATAACCAACATTCAAATTTGGGACCTACCTAAAATAGGACAGGACAAGGGTGCGAACACTCGTGTCCCAGGTCCCCTTTTTAGGTCAGGTGTAAAGCACACAATGTCCCCCATGTAACATGGGTTTCAGGCCATTTTTTTCCAAGAGTTAAAATGGACATGCAAGATGCGAAACAAGGGGCCCAGGAGTTAAACTTAGGAGGTAAAATCCTAGGAGGCATTTTATGACATAGCAATTTGAAAAGAAAGGAAAAGATACATGATTAATCTATAAGAAATATGAGATCAATTAACAAAATTTAGTATCTCCTCTGCACTTCTAACTTTGCAAGTGAATCTAAAGATCATTAATAGAAGAATTAAAGGAAAATACAAATAACACATGTATATCTTCAACAAACTACTATAAGTAAATCTCAAATATTTGTCACTAAGCTCACATTATCCTGACTACTGATACAGGACCTAAAAAATCACTTATGAAGACAATAAGAACAAGATTATGCATGCATTTAATGATATTGAAATAAATTTACATTCCTTTTAATCTTATTCCCCTTATATTATGTACAACCTTGGATTAAAAACATACATAATAGGTAAGAAGCTCTCATAAAGTTCAACAAAGATTACAATATTGAGTTATACAAATTTAACAAAGGTTAAAATATTGAGTTATAAAAATTGGGAGGGCTAAAACTACACGTAAACTAAAAAAGAACAATGAGTAAAAAGGAGAATAAAGGAAATTTGTTAAATAAAATATTATGCATTTCACCATTCATAAGTAGTGCCTATTTGGATGATAGATTCGAAGCCTATCACCCAAAACCTAAATAATTAGTACCTATTTGGATGATAGATTCAAAGCCTATCACCCAAAACCTTAAAAAGTATTCACATTAGTGTAAAACTAAAGTAGAGAACTAGAAATGCATATAAATATAAAATATAAAAACATACAAAATTTCACATAAGCAAGTCATCTTTAATAATTCACAATTGAGGCGATTGCTAGAAGATTTTGATTTTTACGAACTTTTTTGCTCTTCTAGGGTTTCTCTAAAGCTACATACCATTGTTCTATCTAGGCATCATACCGCACTCTAGGTGTAGGAAATATAGCCTTTCCTTTTGTATGCCTGCATTTATTGTGGCCTTTTGGCCATTTAAATGCCTCTTACCACTATTGACCCAACACTTGTTGCTGGTATTGACAGTTTCACGGCTCTACATAATGGGTCCTCCATCAACCAAGCATCCTCAGAAGTTTGTTCCGAAGGTGTTTCACCAGGTAATCCCTCAGTTTCTCCTACTGATGTAATTTTGCCCACGTAGGAATTTGATACTGCTTGTTTATGGTTAGAACAACATACTCTAATTAGTTACTTTGTAGGGAGAACTTACCCTGAATCTATGCTCAAGGAATGGGTTCAAAAGGCTTCAGTCCCTCATAGGGTCTGCCTTGATATGGTCTAGAATCTGACCAAAGGCTTTTTCCTTTTTCACTTTGCAAAAGGTAGCCATGTTCATGTAATTTTTGAACCATGGTCCTTGGTATGTTTGATCTTCCCTGTTAGTTTTCCAATAGTGGACCTATGATTTTGTGGCTTCTGATGATACCAAACATCGGGTCCCTGTGTGGATTGAATTCCCTGGCTTGCCTTTCCCCTCCTTGCATTTCATGCATGATATTGCTTCTTCTCTAGGAAGAGTCATTTGTGTTGAACCAGATAGGTTCTTTCAAGCGCATCCTCAAAAATGCATCTGTGTTGAGTTGGATCTTTCCAAAGACCTTAAGGAATTTATTGACATTCAAATTGGCCCCCTTCGGCACACTCAGAAATTCACATACTTTAATTTGCCAAATAATTGTTACCGCTATCAGTCAGCCGAGTATAAAATTAAGGATTGCCCTCTTGTTGTGCCTTGAACTTGGGCTCCACCTAGGGAGACTGTTCAACCACGTCCAATGGAAACTGTGCCCAGGGAGGTGGTTTCCAAACCATCAGACACTTGGGCCACTATTACCAACTGCAAACACAAAACTAAGGCCTTTGTGGATGCTCTCAAAGCTGCTGAGTCATCTAAGGATATTTCAAAGCTTCCTTCGAATGGCAGGAAGGACAAACTTAAGAGTCCTACTGTGATGTCATCGCAACAAAGGTCTCTGCTCAGGGCATGAGCACATGCCAATCCATTTTTGTCACCTCACAGGCGCTCTTATAGCTGAGAGCTTCCTAAGGAGGGTGAAATTGTTCAAGAGGTTAAAAAATAGCAAATTCCTCCTCTCCAATTTGGGTCAAACCCTACTGACTTCCTGCAAAATAGTTTTGCTTCCTTTGAAAACATGGATTCTGGAGAAATGGTAGAGTATTTTAAATGAATTTTCTCTCTTGGAATGTTCAAGGTCTAACTAACCTTGCTAGGAAGTACTCTGTTCGAGCTACTCTCCAAAACTATGTTGCTCTTGATGTTTTGTGCCTACAAGAGTTTAAATTTATAGGGTTTCTCTTATCTTCGGCTTGCCATTGTATTTGGCTAGCTAGTAAATTGTACTCCACCGCCCATGAAGTTGGCAAAGGTGGTGTTGTTACCCTTTTGTCTCCTTAGTGGCATGATTCGGTGGTGGCTCATGGGGTGGACCCCAGCAACCGTTTAGTCTAGACTCTTCTTAACATTGATAATCATTCCTTTGGGATTATTAATGTCTATGCATCGAATGATGCAACAGAAAGATTTGCTCTATGGTACTAGATTGTGGATTCATTGCTAGTTGCCACTTGGCTTATTTGTATGGATTTTAATATGGTTGAAATGGTGCATGATAAAGATGGTGTTTTGCCTTTTCGTTGGCCAGCTGGTGAAAGAGGCATGGTTTCATATGTTTAATAAATTGGGCTTTTTTGATCCCAATGTTGGCCGCTGTCAATCCCATCCTTTCTAGCATACTTGGTGTAATTTTTGAACAAGATCTAATAGGGTCTTTAAACTCCTTGATTGTGCCATGATCTCAGCTCAATCTTTCTTTAATTTTGCCACATCATCCACCCTTCATGTTCAACCATTAATGGATGCGACGTTGTTAGACCACTTTCCAATTCAGTTTTCCAATGAATGGCAAGTCACTCAGCCACGCGCCATGAAATCTTAGTTTTTCCTGAACACCTCCTTGCTTGCTCACCAACCCACCCTGGCACACATTGCAACTATATGGAATTTAGAATTCCCTTTGCATTCTACTGGCTGGATAAAGTGGTGGAATGATGCTATCACCCACACTGCAAGGTTTCTTCACATCTATGGCCGTCAACTTGCCACTTTCACCTGAGAGAGGCTTATGAGGCTAAAATTACTTGTTTGAAATCTACCTCAATGGCCTTGGCAGCCAACCCTTTTTCTCCTATGCAAATCAATGTCTCCAATTTAAGGCATCAATAATAAAAGGTTGATAGTCATGCTACCAAAGGAGTGCAGCTCAAAGCCAAGATGCATTGGCTAAAGATTGGAGACCTTGTTTCAAATGAATTATTTCTCATTCTTTGAGCTAGACATTTCTCATGGGTAAGTGCAAGAAGATGGGGGGCCAAAAAGGGGTCTTAAGGGGCCACTTTTTTTTTGAAATAAGGAAATGCTGGTCTTCAATGAGAAATTGAGCATAGTTACACTCAAAATTTGGAGATGCAACCAAAACAATGTTCATAGTGCTCTGAGTCTACTTTCTAAACTACTATTTTTTTTTTAAATGGCATAGATTAAGGGGTTCAAAAGAGGGAGCCACAGAAATTGGTGTTGTTTCTGTCAAAAAAGCATAAAATAGCATGTTTTGTGGCTCCCTCAAAAGGTAAATTTTTTTTTCAGTATTTTTAAAATCGCTTCAGTGAGAAATTAGCAAATAGTATGTAGTTTATTCTTGATTTTTTTGATAATTTTTTGATGAATATTTGATTTTTTTTACTAATTTTCAAAGTGGACACATCCTAAAAAATAGAATTTTGGCCGTGCTACCCCTATAAATTTTGAAAACTAATTGAAAATCATTTTTTTCTTTTTTTAATATGTGTAGAATGGAGTCTAGTTTCTAAATATGTATTTTTTTTGAAAATTCAATGAATAGTTAATTTACAATGAAAAAAAGACCAAACAGTGGTTTTTGGCCAAAAACAGACACACAAACAAAAGAAATTAAAGATGAAAGGCTTAACATTGTTAAAATGTGAAAAAAATCACATCGTCAAATAGCTAAGAGAAAGCCTAACATTACCCAGGTGTTCGATTTGTTTGACCTTGAAACACGTGCAAATCTGAGGGTTAGCACGGACAAAATTATGTGAAATCTTGAAGAATTTGGAAAAACACATCTGTGGATGTTGAGAAGGCACTCCAAGCCTTTGGGTTGGAAATCCAAAGCAAATCCCAAGCCCAAGGCTTGCGATTACCAAAGAAAAACATAACACAAACGCATTATAACGCGCTCACATTATGTTTTTTTTTGGTAATCAAGGCTTGGGATTTGTTTTGGATTTCCAACCCAAAGGCTTGGAGTGCCTTTTCAACATCCACAGACGTGTTTTTCTAGATAACGCGCTCGCGTTATATTTTTCTTTGCATTTTCCCTTTCCCGCAAAAGTTTGTGTTGTTTGTCATGTTTGAAATAACACGAGCGCGTTATAACGTGCTCGTGTTATGTTCCCCTTGAATTTTTTTATGTTCAAGGTTATTAATCATGTATGTATGTATGTATGCTTATATGTATGTATGCATGTATGTATGTACGTAGGTATGCCTTTATGTATGTATGTATCTATGTATGCCTATATGTATGTATGTATAGTGTCGAGGGTAGAGGAGGGTAGAGATGGGAGTGAGCCAGATAGGGGAGGAGAGGGGTGGATAAGGATTGAGTGATTAAGGTTTAAGGTTGAGGGTTGAGCATTTAGGGATAGGATTTAGAGTTTAGGGATAAGGGATTAGAGTTTAGGACCTTGAGGGATTAGGGTTTAGGGTTGAGGCTTTAGGGATAGTGTTTAGGGTTAAGGGTCGAGGGATTAGGGTTAAGGTAGAGTGTTGAGGGTAGAGGGATTAGGGATAGGGTTTAGGGTTGAAAGTTTAGGGTTGAGGGATTAGGGTTTAAGGTATAGTTTAGTAGTTCTTGTGGATAGAGCCAATAAACAATGGGAGATTATTTGCCTATTTCATTACAATATACCTCCCCTAAGTGTGGGGTGGAGAACAAGAAACATAGATGTACCCCAATGCAAAGCTTTTCTCATAATGATCATCCTTCTAATTTCAACTGTTAATTACTCACTGTGGATGTACTATACGTAAAGATTTTCTCATAGTGTGTACACTTATTGGCATAATGAACCCCAGATGGGCTAGAAAAGCATGCCATATAACATTACTAACATTAAAAAAGCTCATAGCCATTTTTCTGACATATTCTTGCAACTCAAATATCTTTAACAGAAGAGTGTCAAAAATGATGGGTTTAACAACCTAACATAAGGCAAAGTAATTTTCTTGGGTTTAGGGATAGGGTTTACAGTTTAGGGTTGAGGGATTAGGGTTTAGGGTTGATGGATTATGGTTTAAGGTATAGTGTTGAGGGTTGAGGGTTTAGGGATAGGGTTTAGGGTTGAGGGATTAGGGTTTAGGGTTGATGGATGAGGGTTTAGGCTTGACGGATTAGGGTTTAATGTTGAGATTTGAAGGTTGAGGGTTTAGGGATAGGGTTGATGGTCAAGGGATTAGGGTTAAAGTAGAGTGTTGAGGGTAGAGTGATTAGGGATAGGGTTTAGGGTTGAAGGTTTAATGATTGAAGATTCAAGCTTTAGGGCTAAGCGTTAAGGGATTGGGGTTTAAAATATAGTGTTGAGCATTGAGGGTTTATTGATAGGTTTTAGGGTTTAATTTTTAAGGGTTAAGGGTTGAGGGATAGGGTTTAGGGTTTAGGGATAAGGGACTAGGGTTTAAGGTATAGTGTCGAGGGTTGAGGGTTTAGGAATAGGGATAGCATTTAGGGTTTAGGGATGAGGGATTAGGGTTGAGGGTTGAGGGATTAGGGTTTAAGGTATAATGTCAAGGGTTGAGGGTTTATTGATAGTGTTTAGGGTTGAGGGTTGAGGGATTAGGGTTTAAGGTATAGTGTTGAGGGTTGAGGATTTAGAGATAGGGTTTAGGGTTGACAAATTAGCGTTTAATGTCGAGGTTAGGGTTAGAGTGTCGAGGGTAGAGGGATTAGGTATAGGGTTTAGGGTTTAAGTTTTAAGGGTTAAGGGTTGAGGGATAGGGATTAGGGTTTAAGTTATAGTGTTGAGGGTTGATGGTTTAGGGATAGGGTTTAGGTTTGATGGATTCAGGATTAGGGTTTAGGGTTGATGAATTAGGGTTTAATGTTGAGAGTTGAGGGTTGAGGGTTGAGGGTTGAGGGATATGGTTAATGGTCAAGGGATTAGGGTTAAAGAAGAATGTCGAGGGTAAAGGGATTACGGATAGGGTTTAGGGTTGAAGGTTTAAGGATTTAGGGTTGAGGCTTTAGGGATGAGGGTTAAGGGATTAGGGTTTAAGATATAGTGTCGAGTGTCGAGCATGTAGGGATAGGTTTTAGGGTTCAAGTTTTAAGGATTAAGGGTCGAGGGATCAGAGTTAAGGGTTGAGGGATTAGGGTTTGACGTTGAGGGTTGAGTACATTGAGGTTCGAGGGTTAAGGTTTTTGGGATAGGGTTGAGGGCCGAGGGATTAGGGTTAAAGTAGAGTGTCGAGGGTATAAGGATTAGGGATAGGGTTGGAGGGTTTAGGGATAAGGGATTAGGGTTGAAGGTATAGTATCGAGCCCATTGAGGATCTAGGAATAGGGATAGCATTTAGGGTTTAGGGATGAGGGATTAGAGTTGAGGGATGATAGATTAGGGTTGAGGGTTGAGGGATTAGGGTTTAGGGATAAGGTTTAGGGTTGAGGGTTGAGGGATTAGGGTTTAAGGTATAGTGTTGAGGGTTTAGGGGTAGGGTTGAGGGTTGAGGGATTAGAGTGAAGGGTTGAGGGATTAGGATTTGATGTTGAGGGTTGAGGGTTGAGGCTTTAGGGTTTAGGGTTTAGGGATAGGGTTGAGGGTCAAGGGATCAGAGTTAAGGGTTGAGGGATTAGGGTTTGACGTTGAGGGTTGAGGGTTGAGGTTTGAGGCTCGAGGGTTTTGGGATAGGGTTGAGGATCGATGGATTAGGGTTAAAGTAGAATGTTGAGGGTATAAGGATTAGAGATAGGGTTGGAGGGTTTAGGGATAAGGGATTAGGGTTTAAGGTATAGTATCGAGCCTGTTAAGGGTTTAGGAATAGGGATAACATTTAGGGTTTAGGGATGATGAATTAGAGTTGAGGGATGATAGATTAGGGTTGAGGGTTGAGGGATTAGGGTTTAGGGATAAGGTTTAGGGTTGAGGGTTGAGGGATTAGGGTTTAAGGTATATTGTTGAGGGTTTAGGGATAGGGTTTAGGGTTGATGGATTAGAGTGAAGGGTTGAGGGATTAGGATTTGACATTGAGGGTTGAGGGTTGAGGCTTTAGGGATAGGGTTGAGGGTCGAGGGATCAGAGTTAAGGGTTGAGGGATTAGGGTTTGACATTGAGGGTTGAGTAGATTGAGGTTTGAGGGTTAAGGGTCGAGGGATTAGGGTTAAAGTAGAGTGTCGAGGGTATAAGGATTAGGGATAGGGTTGGAAGGTTTAGAGATAAGGGATTAAGGTTTAAGGTATAGTATCGAGCCCATTGAGGGTTTAGGAATAGGGATAACATTTAGGGTTTAGGGATGAGGGATTAGAGTTGAGGGATAACAGATTAGGGTTGAGGATTGAGGGATTTGGGTTTAGGGATAAGGTCTAGGGTTGAGGGTTGAGGGATTAGGGTTTAAGGTATAGTGTTGAGGGTTTAGGGATACGGTTTAGGGTTAAGGGATTAGAGTGAAGGGTTGAGGGATTAGGATTTGATGTTGAGGGTTGAGGCTTTAGGGTTTAGGGATAGGGTTGAGGGTCGAGGGATTAGAGTTAAGGGTTGAGGGATTAGGGTTTGATGTTGAGGGTTGAGTACATTAAGGTTAGAAGGTTAAGGGTTTCAGGATAGGGCTGAGGGTTAAGGGATTAGGGTTAAAGTAGAGTGTCGAGGGTATAAGGATTAGGGCTAGGGTTGGAGGGTTTAGGGATAAGGGATTAGGGTTTAAGGTATAGTATCGAGCCTATTGAGGGTTTAGGAATAGGGATAGTATTTAGGGTTTAGGGATGAGGGATTAGAGTTGAGGGGTTACAGATTAGGGTTGAGGGTTGAGGGATTAGGGTTTAGGGATAAGGTTTAGGGTTGAGGGTTGAGGGATTAGGGTTTAAGGTATAGTGTTGAGGGTTTAGGGTTGAGGGATTAGAGTGAAGGGTTGAGGGATTAGGATTTGACGTTGAGGGTTGAGGGTTGAGGCTTTAGGGTTTAGGGTTTAGGGATAGGGTTGAGGGTCGAGGGATCATAGTTAAGGGTTGAGGGAGTAGGGTTTGATGTTGAGGGTTGAGTACATTGAGGTTCAAGGGTTAAGGGTTTAGGGTCGAGGGATTAGGGTTAAAGTAGAGTGTCGAGGGTATAAGGATTAGGGATAGGGTTGGAGGGTTTAGGGATAAGGGATTAGGGTTTAAGGTATAGTATCGAGCCTATTGAGGATCTAGGAATAAGGATAGCATTTAGGGTTTAGGGATGAGGGATTAGAGTTGAGGGATGATGGATTAGGGTTTAGGGTTTAGGGATTAGGGTTTAGGGATAAGGTTTAGGGTTGAGGGTTGAGGGATTAGGGTTTAAGGTATAGTGTTGAGGGTTTAGGGATTAGAGTGAAGGGTTGAGGGATTAGGATTTGATGTTGAGGGTTGAGGGTTGAGGCTTTAGGGTTTAGGGTTTAGGCATAGGGTTGAGGGTCGAGGGATCAGAGCTAAGGGTTGAGGGATTAGAGTTTGACGTTGAGGGTTGAGTACATTGAGGTTCGAGGGTTAAGGGTTTTGGGATAGGGTTGAGGGTCGAGGGATTAGGGTTAAAGTAGAGTGTAAAGGGTATAAGGATTAGGGATAGGGTTGGAGGGTTTAGGGATAAGGGATTAGGGTTTAAGGTATAGTATCAAGCCCATTGAGGGTTTAGGATTAGGGATAGCATTTAGGGTTTAGGGATGAGGGATTAGAGTTGAGGGATGATAGATTAGGGTTGAGGGTTGAGGGATTAGGGTTTAGGAATAAGGTTTAGGGTTGAGGGTTGAGGGATTAGGGTTTAAGGTATAGTGTTGAAGGTTTATGGATAGGGTTGAGGGTTGAGGGATTAGAGTGAAGGGTTGAGGGATTAGGATTTGACATTGAGGGTTGAGGGTTGAGGCTTTAGGGTTTAGGGTTTAGAGATAGGGTTGAGGGTTGAGGGATCAGTGTTAAGGGTTGAGGGATTAGGTTTTGACGTTGAGGGTTGAGATTTGAGGGTCAAGGGTTTAGGGATAGGTTTAAGGGTCGAGGGATTAGGGTTAAGGTAGACAAGGAGTAACTGAGAGACATAGAGAGGGGAGAGGTAGAGAGATGAGGGGGAGAGATAAGTGAGATATGGAACATGAGCTAATGGAACTAGAGGTGAGATATTGTAAAGGTGATATCAAAGGTGAGATAGGTAAAATATTTATGGATCAATCTATAGCAGGACAAAAAGTGAGCGCGTTATTTTTTCCTTCTATAGAAACGGTAAAAAAGTGTTGACCCCCGTGGTCCAGGCCCACATGCTCTATTTTCATACTGATTTTGCATGTGCTTTGACAAAAAATAAGTGCTTTCATGCTGTTGGGAAGTTCACATGCACATTTTACACATTCTACCACCTTTTCATGATCTTTCCACCACATTTTATACTTTGCCAACTTAAGGAGGAAATAACATAGTTTTCACACCAAGTTTGATATATATCTATTCAAGTTTCAATTTTTGTAGTGTTGCAATGTTAATTGTGATTAAATTTTTAGAATTTAACATTATAGATTGGTTAATAGTATTGTTGTTAGTAATTATATTTGAGTGTTATTCAATTTAATATTGAAAAGGAAGTAAGTGGTGAAAAACTCAAATTGTTGAGGAGTTTGATGTAAGAAGAAAAAAACACTACATAATTGGGTACTCTCTCCATTCAAATCTTCATTTTTTAGGTATGTCAAGTCTTTACATGCATGTTCTTTACATTTTCCTTAATTCTATTTTAATTACTTTATCATGGTTTATCATACATGTTTAAAATAGACACATTCCCAATCAAGAAAGCAGCCTACAATCTCACATGATGCCATGTATATTTTCTACACTTGGGCTCTTTAATAATTGTGTAATAAATAGACCTTAACATACCATGATGTCAAACTATACAAGAATAAATCCTTACAACATAATAAAAATACAATCCCACTATTATCTTGTATTCATTTCTTAGAAACTAATATTGGTCTCTTTATCATGCTACAAACAAATTCTCTGTCATGCCGAGGAAACGATCAAGAATTAAACTAACACAGGAAGAGATAGAAGCTAAGAATGCAAAGAAAGTAGTTGCTACGAGGGAACTTTGTGAGAAGAGGAAATTGGACACGATAAATGAAGACATGCCAATTGAAGAAGAATCACAACCATCACAAAGAGATATAGTATTGGCAGCACAAAGAGAACGAATGCAAAAACTTCATGCTATGAGAGATTTAAATATCATAGTTGGAGACACATCCTCTATCGCAAGTCAAAATGTAGGGACACCATCTACCATATCTCAAGTTGAGAGTACACCATCACTCACATGTGATGAAGGAGGTACGCCATTGTTCCCACCTCAACCTCAAGGTAGTCATCTATTCTGTCTTCGATCGAAGGTATGCCATCTAGCCCATCTCATTTAAATATTGATGAAATTCTAATGTTGAGATGAATTTACCTAACTTAACACCACCTAGAATTTTTCATAAAAAGCCAAAGTATTTGATTGATATTGATGAGAATATTTTGCAGACAATGGAAAGTAAGATTCTAAAATGCACTTGTAGAAGATATGCTCATAAGATTTAGAGATTGTTCTTTGAAAAGTTAAATGAGACTACAAGATGTCAACTATTCATTGAAATGATGCGAAGTATAAAGTATAGGTCCATCATGAAGATTCTTGGGTTGAGAACATCAGAGGCTTCAAGTAAAAAATCTATTGTCAAGAATCTAATGAGTGCGTATGAGAGTGTGGGTAACACCTCACACACAAAAGATAGTAATGCAACATGGCATGTGATTACATCGACTATAGTAAGTAGTCAAACAAGGAAAGCTCATCTCATTAGAAAGATGAGTCAACAATTGAGAATCAATAGGAAAACTTTATCAAGAGTCATTGGAAGACACCAAAGAATTGAGGACACTAATGCCAATGAATTATGGGCGTTCTTGGGGAGACTACCACGAAAAGATAAACCAATTGTTGAAGCATTGAGATCACTAATTGAAGACTTTTGGAATAATTACACAAGGGTATCTCTGAATCAAAGGGATGTGGTAAGAAGGAGAATCAGTAGTCAGAACCTTGAGCCACATCCAAAGCATTTTTTGGATGAGACTCAAACACAGTTTTATGGTAAATTTCTAGAGAAGTATCCTCAAATTAAAATTTGTCAAAGATATTTTGAAATGCTAAAACCTTTCTATGTCAAGATAAATCACACACACACTACATGTTGTTGTAGATTACATATTGAATTTTCTAACCATTTTGATGTTTATAGGTCTATATGTTTAGATATGTATACTAACAATGTTTTGCAGGGTTGTGCCATACGTGCCCCACCAACATCTTCAAGAGACTTCATATCAAGAATTTTATGTGAAAGAGAGGAAGGTCAAATGTTCTACAAGAAATTATGCTTTGATGGCACATGTCATCATTGCAGTGGCTTGCAACATTTGCCAATATGTGAACATATGGAAAGAACACATGCAGTTGGAAATGAACTAGTAGAGTTTGGCAAGTATAAAACAGTGGCATACAATACAAAAGATGGTAAACAAAGAAAAGAGGTGTGAATTGGTTATTGAAAAGATTCCAGTGTATCAATTTATGCCTATATTTTGTGACAACATAGTGTATGAGTATGCAAGACATGCCCGTAGAGCTCGATGGTTGGACTTGCAATTTAAGTTATGTAAGGACACATTTCTAGTTGGTAGCATTGTTTTAGTCATCAAATTTGTGGAGAACTATAGTCTACGTCCACAGCGTGAGGTGCAATCACAATATTACAACTCCACACAGGTTTCTATATTTGTGCACATCGCATTTATTCATGCGAATGATAGTACAGAGGATGACAGATAGATCATAAGGGAGTATAATTTCTATATTAGTGATGATCACACACATTCTATGAAGTTCATGCAAGGTTACTTTCAGGTGTTCTACAATGATTTGGCTAGAAGGGGCATATCGTTTAGTCAGCATATCATATGGTCAGATAACTGTGCATCACAATTTAAGAACTCACAGAATTTCTATTGGCTGAGTAGGAGGCATAATTTTACAGGTATTTAGCATATGTGGAACTTTTGTGAGGCCGGGCATGGAAAAGGGGAACATGATGGTGCAAGAGCATGTATCAAAAAAGCCATAGCATGAGAAGAGTTAAAGTATAAAGACAATGCAAAGTTGGCAGATGCAAAATTGATTGTCAAGTGGTGTAATGCTTCCATGGGTCTAGGTAATGAAGGTAAGTCTTTAGTTCGTAGATTTTTTTGGTTGATAGATGATACTAACATTGCACCATATGAGGACTGTTGTACACTGACATGATCAAATGAGATGCACTCTTTCAGAAGCTCAATTGTAGGTTCATGGAGTATCCATACGTGAAAGATGTCATGCTTTTATTCTTCTTGTACAATTCAAGTTTGGGATGAGTGCGAGTCAAAGGAGTGGGTTGACAAATGGCAGTTAAGTTATCTTAGCCCACTTGACACATATCGACCCTCGACGGCACTGGAACTAACACAGATGGAATCATCAGTTGACTTTGACCACATATCAGATTTAGTTCAACCAGGTAATATAGGGCACGTATATGCATCTAATTTCATCTAGTTCAACCAGGTAATGTCATCTTACATTGTAGTGTTTTTGTAATGTTGACTAATTTCATCTAATTTGCTACACGTATCAATGTAGGGCACGTATATGTAGTTATTGTAGATGAAGATAATGAAGAGAGAACATATTATTACTTATGTCATTGTGTTGAGGCCAAAAAAAATTGGAGGCCCCTGTTACAGATGGAGAAAACATTGAATACCCTACAGGCTTAGTGGTTATTACTGGAACATGGCTTAGAAGGTACCCACATAAGAGTGTTAATGTTTGGTTGTTTCAGGACTTTGACATGCATCAAAATATTCTTCATTAATTGAACCTTGTCATGGCATCCAATGTTCATTTGATAAAGTATCGGGGTAGACCTTTGAACAAAATCTTGTGGAAGGTGCATGAGTCTGACCATGAAGCAATACTTGACACAATAAAGAGTAGAGCAGACTCGGATTCTTCATTGGATTAATTTTAAAGTATTCACATTGATTTTGTAAAGTCATGTTACATTGAGTTGTAAGTATGCATATTAATTTGTAAGGTTTGTCTTTTTTTATTTCCTGTTGCATTTTTACACATATACACATTTTTACATCATCATGTTATGTATTTTTGGTGTCCTGCTCCTGATGCGACCAAACTGATAGTTCCAATGCATCCAGATGGGTACATTTAGGCTAGGCATTGTTCTATTTTCACCCAAACATGTCAAAATAGTCTGAGCTACATTGTACCGACGATATTCCTGAAGAGTCCAAAGTGCAAAAAGGCAGCAATCTTTGACGAGATGTGAATCAAAAACTGTGTCACTTAGAAATATTTTGTCTAAGGCAATGTGATCACATAGAGTGCCTCTACAATAACCTCTCTCAATTTTTTATATCTCTGAGGCATTTACCCGTGGTGAAAGGTTTTCTGCTGCCCCAAAAATTATCAGGAGGTAGTGTAAAGTTGCAAAGGGGTGCAACTTTCGTCTTACTCCTGATGCGACCAAACTGATTGTTCCAATACATCCAGATGGGTACATTTAGTCTAGACATGGTCCTTTTTTTCACCCAAACATGTTGAAATAGTCCGAGCTACATTGTACCGACGATATCCCTAAAGAGTCCAAAGTGCAAAAAGGTAGCAATCTTTGACGAGATTTACTTGAAAACCATGTCACTTAGAAATATTTCGTTTGAGGCAACGCAATCATGTAGAGTGTCTCTACAATAACCTCTCTTAGTTTTGTATATCTCTAAGGCATTTGCCCATGGTGAAAGGTTTTCTGCTGCCCCAAAAATCGTCAGAAGGAGGCAGTGTAAAGTTGTAAAGGGGTGTAACTTTTATCCTACTCTTGATGTGACTAAACTGACTATTCCAACGCATTTGAATGGGTACATTTACACTAGGCATGGTCTTGTTTTTCACCCAAACATGTCGAAACAGTCTGAGCTACATTGTACCGATGATATCTTTGAAGAGTCCAAAGTGCAAAAATGTAACAATATTTGATGAGATGTTACTCGAAAACTGCGTCACTTAGAAATATTATGTCTGAGGCAATGCAATCACATAGAGTGCCTCTATAATAAACTCTCTCAATTTTTTATATCTCTGAGGTGTTTGCCCGTGGTGAAAGGTTTTCTACTGACCCAAAAATCGTCAGAAGGAGGTAGTGTAAAGTTGCAAAGTGGTGTAACTTTCATCCTGCTCCCGATGTGACTAAATTGAATATTCCAACGCATCTGGATGGGTACATTTACGCTAGGCATGCTCCTTTTTTTCACCCAAACATGTCGAAACAGTCAGAGCTACATTGTACCGACGATATCCCTGAAGAGTCCAAAGTGCAAAAAGGCAGCAATCTTTGACGAGATGTAACTCAAAAACTATGTCACTTAGAAACATTCTGTCTAAGGTAACACGATCACATAGAGTGACTCTACAATAACCTCTCTTAGTTTTTTATATCTCTGAGGTATTTTCCTGTGGTGAAAGGTTTTCTACTGCCCCAAAAATCATCATAAGGAGGCAGTGTAAAGTTGCAAAGGGGTGTAACTTTCATCCTTCTCTTAATGTGACCAAACTAACTATTCCAACGTGTCTGGATGGGTACATTTATGCTAGGCATGGTCCTATTTTTCACCCAAACATGTCGAAACAGTCCGAGCTACATTGTACCGACGATATCCCTGAAGAGTCCAAAGTGTAAAAAGGTAGTAATCTTTGACGAGATGTTACTCAAAAACCATGTCACTTAGAAACATTCCATCTAAGGCAACGTGATCATGTAGAGTGTCTCTACAATAATCTCTCTCAATTTTTTATATCTCTGAGGTGTTTGCCTATGGTGAAAGGTTTTTTGCTACCCTAAAAATCGTCAGAAGGAGGCAATGTAAAGTTGCAAAGCATTGCTAAGAAATCCTAAATACTCAAACATTCCAATAAATTGAAGCAACTTCTTCTTAGGCGCAAATGTAAGGGTACACAAGGGAAAAATGGCACCTAGATGACTTAATGCATTTCTATGACTTCATTCACATGTTTAAATATTTGAGAAACTCTCGTTTACTAAGTGCTTGTCCTCATGTCAATGTTAAGATTTATACCTCCTAGGTGCTCAATTAGGTGATGTCATTAGATACAGCTTACCCTTAGGCACCAATGTAGCTTCTTCAATCCATCACACTTCTAGGCGCTCAAATTTGAGGTCTTGGACTTGTATCTTATTCCTAAGCACAATTGGATGATCTTCCTAGATCTAAGCGCTCATGATGGTGGGAAATTACATGAAGGGGCACCTAAGTACAATTTGACTTTGTATTTGATATTTTATGACTCCAATTGACTAGGAATGGCTCAATTTCTAAAGTGCTAACTCAATAATGTAAGTTTATGGTCTTTTCCTCCTAGGCACCAATTAATGAGTTCACTAGATGTAATTTCTCCTTAGGTGCCAAAACTAGATAGTAGAGACAAGAGGAGACACCTAGCATCAATTAGGCTCTATTCATTATTTGTAAGACCTTGAATGATTAAACATGCTTGAAGTAAGCCTTTCTCTCTTGGAACTTACTCAATGATATAGATTTGTGATACTTTATCTAAGGCACCAATCTAGATCTATATGGAGGTGAAAGAGTGCCCAACATCATGAAGCTTTATACTTGGTGTTTTTTATGCTTTAAATAATTATGAAGGTCTTAGGATGACTTTTCACCTTTAGGTGCCTACTCTTAGATGTCCTTGGATGCAATTTCAATCCAGGCGCTCATGGAGGTATTGAATGACAAGCAAAGGAGCCTTAGCTTACTTAGCCCATTTCTTTGGATTTTGATGATCTTGACTCTTAAATACCATCTAGTCTCATTTTCTTAAGCTCTCCTCTTACAAGGAGCCATATTGAATGGATTTAAACTCTCTTGTTATGATTAGGCACCAATTCAAGGTCATTTTGAAGGCAAAGAGTGCCTAGAATCCATTTGACTTAGCTTTTAACATTTCAACAAGTTTAAGCAATGGGAGAGATCTTATCAAGGAGTCCACTCAAAGGATTGTTTCATGTCAACTCTTCAAAGGTGCCAATGTGTGATTAGATGACAAGGAAAGTGTGCCTAAACTCCAAACATTCAATCAATCTTCATATACATACTTCTCTCCTTCAAGGTGCTCAAAGTGGTTAACTCATTCTTCAATTCCTTATTCTAGTTGGTTCTAAGACCTTTAGGCGCTATCATTCACCAATTTAAACCTTCAAACACTTTTGAGGCACTCAAAGTGATGTCCATCACCAATCAACTCCTTAGGCGCTCAAATTTGATTGTAGAAGCAAGAAATTGCGCCTAAGGTTTATGTTGCTCAAGACCTCCTTTGCAAGGTGCCTTAGATGATGATTAAGGTAAGACTCAATATAATCTCATAACCTTGCCTTATATGCAAGAGGAATTACATTTAATAACCACAATGGTCATCAGGTGCTCATAAGCATATGATTTTGACTATCTTATTCAAAACAACAAACATACTCTTTGCATCCCAATATGGTATAATAATAAAAAATTAAGAAATATTTCAATTGACCAACTCATAAAGAATATGGATCAGCATACTCATTTGAATATTTTCAATTGAACAACTCATAAAGAATATTAATATTTTCTGTTCAACATGATGATTCATTTTTTTTAAATACAACTTTTATCTTTTAGTTCCAAAATGAGGTTTAGGTGATACTTGAATAACAATAGCTAGCTTATTAGATCAACAAACATCCTATGTAATACAATTGGACTTTAAATATTTGAAGTCGCCATCTACAAATATCTATTCAAACGTAGATTTATAATGCAAGTATGAACGCCATCAATAAAAAAGATTTGTATTAACCAAATATCCATATAGGCATACATCAATATCTATCGATATAAGTATAACATATATACAAAATAGCTATATAGGCTTACAAGAATGTCATATAGGCATACAACGTCAACTATATACAATACAAAATATATGTCCACAAATGGCATATAGGCATACAACAAAGGAATACAATAAAAAGTCATTCCCCTTTGGCTGGAGAAGAGAATAGATCACAGGTAGCCTTTGATCTTCTAGGGGATGGAGATACACATGTGGGTGGTCTACTACGAACCCGAGGGCTACTCCTCCTATTTAGTTCTTCCTGCATCTTTCACTGTTACAATAAAAAGTATAGACATTAATATATAGAAATTACATGTTATAAAAAATAAAACATTTAACAAAATAATCACTTACTGCTACCATATAATCTGTCTCCTCACTTGCCTCAGTAGCAGGAATAGGCCGTGGTGATGTCATGTCCTATAGAAACCATCCAAATAGAAATTAAAGTTCAAATGAATAATCTTTTGATTTTTCAAAAATAAACAACTATAACAATGAATGTAAATTGAAATTTACTACTCTGCCTCATACCCCTATCAATGCCATGGAGCTATGAATCACAGAGGTCACACCATGCTCCATTGCCCTTTGAACATCGGGAGGTGTCTCCGTAGCCTGCATCATCTGGAAATAAAACAACATTATTCAATTACGAAAATTATAATAGTGATGCAAATCATGGCTTGTAACATACACACACGTTCATCTAAACATGAAAGTACACACAATAAAGCACATAAGTCACATACAAAAATCTAGTAAGTACAATTCATTTATTAAACTATTTATTTTATTACATCCGTGAAGCTTTGAAGTCCACCACCACTGGCAGGTGTTGCCGTGAAATCTCCAATATTAACCTATTCAACATCTAAAATCAGATATTAGAATACCATTCATATAACAATGCTATTCACATGTAATATTTATAATTGTTTACTAGTTACATACCCTGACAGTAGATGATCTAGTGTAATATGCAGGTGGAGAACCACTGAAAACTGCATCAATGCTATGACCCTAAAATTTCATTAAAATCATTAAACTAAATTAGTTAATCTTGCATTTCAAAAATAAAATTTAATAAATTAAATTCAATAAACTTGCTAATATTTACCTAAGTATCAACGCCGAAAGTCTCACTCAGGAGGGTATCTATCATCACCATCTGCTCAACTGCAGATGTAGCCTGTGCACCTGTGTCTTGACTATCCATGAGGTCATAACCACAGGCTAACCCACAAGTTTGACAAGTATGGGGTGTGACCCTACTCCTCGCACTATCTCCCAACCCACTATGTGCTACAAGACTGGCATGCTCTATGATGCTCTAGGTCAAGGCACTAATGGATTGAAGTGTATCGACCTCAACACTCTCCTTCACAATGGAAGGGATAGAAACATGCCCATGGGCTGGTCTGCTGATTACTCGTCTCACTGCCCACTATGGGTCAACACGTGCCCCTATTCTATCTTGGGCTGACCCCCCACCTCTACCCTCGAAGTCCTGCATATTAAAATAGTTTGCACTTTATTGAGGACAAACTCACAGTGAATTTTTCTCAAAAAGTATTGTGGGACCTCATTATTATTGCATGGAGGATGGTCAAAAACCATCCACCACCTCTACCCAAAATTGTCCCTTATCGCTTGGTTGTTGCACCAATGGATAGGGAACCTTTTGCATGTAATGGGTGGAGGTTGATTTGTTTGTGGGTTTGTGAAAATTGAACACAAGTTTAATTTTGTAATTTATAATTTTTTCACATCTTGGTCTGACAGCTTGTCTGCATAATAGTCCCTAAACTCTCTCCTCTTATCCATCTAACTAGTTATTTTATTGCTAATTGAATCTACATTTGATAACATAGATTCAAGAGATTCAGCAAGCATGGACCTATGCAAGGTTGAAGTGGAAGGATCTTTCAACCTTGCAATTATATCTTCAATTTTTTTTTTTGTTGTTTTCAATTTGCCCCATTATATTTTCTTGTGTTCCAAGGGCATGTCAAGGAATGGATGGAGGAGGTTGTTCCGTAGGTATTTCCTCCTTAGGATTTTGTGGATTTTGAGGAGGAGGAGGAGGAGGTGCATTAACATTTCCTGACAATTAACTAAATATACATAAAAAATCAACTCAAACCTACCTATTTAGAAACAAATTCAAACAAAAAAATAAATAAAACTCACTCCTTTGGCATGCTCAACGTCGTGGCAGCATTTTGGTGACGAATCGATAAGATTTTTGTGTTGAATTAAGTTTTGTAAAATGCAAGTGCACTTCCTAGGGTTTGCGGGCCGTGGGTATAGAGGAGAAAAAAGAAATGAAATGAAATGAGACAACCTTTTTTTTATTTATAACAAGTCAAAATGCACTCGCATTATAACACGAGCGCGTTATGGCTTGGTTTTGATGAGCCTTAGGCTCGTCATTAGCAAACCATAACGCGTTCGCATTTTGCATTATTTTTTTTAAAACAATTTGGCCCCCCATCCTTTTGCACTTACCCTCACATGGTATTAAGCAAATCAAAGAAGATTATGCTATTCATATTGAACTGCCAGACATTCTCCAAGATTTTGTAAGGCATTATAAAAAAGTTTTCATAGCCCAAGATTATACTCCTGAGTGATAGACTGCACTGCAGGATTGTCTTGCAGTTGTTCCAAAACAACTCTCCTCAGCCCAGACTCACTTCTATGATCAATTATTGATAATTGAAGACCTTAAGGAAATTATATGTTCTATGGTTGATGGCAAAGCTCCAGGAATTGATAGATTTCCTTGTGAGTTTTACAAAGCCCTTTGCGATTGCTTAGGTAAGGATTTGCATAATGTTTATATTGAATCTTTTCATTCAAATTCTTTAGGAAATCTTATTAATCAAGGAAACATTAAGTTCATACCTAAAGCTGGCGATCCAGAGGATATTTGCAACTAGTGACCCATTACACTCCTCAATGTCTCCTACAAGATCATTGCCAAAGCCCTTTCACTCAAACTCTGCAACATACTTCCTTTGATTGTCCACCTTGAATGTCCACCTTGAACAGACTGGTTTTATTAAATCTAGATATATTTTAGATAATATCATTGCAGTTTGGGAGGGAATGGAATGGGCAAAAAAATCAAATCAAAAAGCTATTTTCCTAAAAATTGATTTTGCCAAGGCATATGATTGCATTGAATGGCACTTTATTCTTACAATGCTTGTTGCTTTAGGGTTTGGGCCTTCTTTTATCCAATCTGTCAACATGCTCTTCTCAGATGCCTCTGTATGTATCACTA
Organism: Cunninghamia lanceolata; assembly: GCA_027924645.1. Lineage (NCBI taxonomy): Eukaryota > Viridiplantae > Streptophyta > Pinopsida > Cupressales > Cupressaceae > Cunninghamia > Cunninghamia lanceolata. Next base: position 3,787,986 of record BSBN01000749.1, on the reverse strand, counting down.
TCAATGGTCATCAATCACATACCTTTGGCCTTTTTTCGCTCAATCCGACAAGGTTGTTCGCTTGCTCCAGCCCTATATGTTCTTGTTGCCAAAGGATTTGGATACCTTCTTGCACATTCTATTTCCAATGCGCTTGTTCATAGAATTTCTCTGCCCAATTCTTTCAGCCAGTTGGTTAATGGTCATTTTGTTGATGATTCCTTTTTAACCTTATTGGAAGAAGAAAACACTGTCAAAAATGCTCTTGGATGTCTAGAGACCTTCTGCATGGCCTCAAGTTCTTCCATCCAATTGCACAAAACATTATATTACATGCAGTCAATTCTTCCCATTCCTCATTGGTTCCATCAATATGGCTGGTGTTGGGTTGCTCATGGTGAAATTTTTCGATTCCTCGGTATTCCTTTTGCCTTCCAGGGCAATTCTGCTAATCTTTGGCAAGCTGTTCTTACTCGTGTGGAACAGAAGCTTGCAGTTTGGATTACCAAGCCACTATCTCTGGCTGGTAAATTCTAGATTTGTTCTAAAGTCTTGGCTACAACCCATGTTTATTACTCTTCTTGTTGGGCACTATCTAAAGGTTCATATGCCAAGCTGAAAAAATTGTTGAGGGATTTTCTCTTGACCTCTTATGACACTTGCCATGGCTTTCACTGTGTTGCATGGGAGTTTTTCTGTTTACCCAGAGATTCTGGAGGTCTTGTTATTCTTTCTACTAAATGCCAAGGCACTGCCTTGGTCATCAAATGGATCATTCATGCTCTTACTGGCAATGAGGCTTGGAAAGTTTTACTCAGGCACAACATTGAAATGGGACATCCTTTACACAAGCTTGCTTGGAAAGGGATTGGCTTTTCTACTCTCCTTGTCGTGAGAGAGCGAATTCAGATCTCAGGCACATTTGTGGTTAAAAGTATTTGGAAAGCTTGGGAGAAAGTTAAACCTTGGTTATGTTGGTTTGGTGATGGATTTTGTGTTGGTCTTTCCTTCAATAACCTTAATATCTAGTGGTCACTTCTTTTATCCACTCCAGGCCAGCCTTTGGCCAAATTGCTAGTGTTAAAGGCTCTTAGATTTCATAAAAAAGGTATCCAAACCTTACAGGATATGTTTCATCGACCCACAATGATCCTCATGTCATGAGAGCCATTTCGAGTCAAATTTGGCCTTTAGAGAATTGATCAAGCTACTTATGATAGAGTTATCACAACAATTCTAGCGAAAATGCTTCATAAAGTGGGAATTCAATCCACCAAGCCTTGGTGGAAGGACTATAAATGGTATCCAGAAATACCAATGCATCATTACAAGCCAAGGCTTGCTTATAGATGGCTCTCACCCCATTTGCCAATGATAGATACGTTTAATAAGTAATGGCTAAATCATAGTTCAATGGCTCTTTAGCATAACAGATTTAAAACTATTTGGTCTGCCATTCTTGAGCCAAAGTTAGGTCATTTTGCCTGGTGCATTCTTTTTCAAGGGCTGCTAGTCAGAGCTAGGTTGTTTCATCTTGGGGTTCATGATCCCCGCTGTCCTTTTTGTGGGCAACCTAAGATGTTTCAGCATCTCTTCTAGTATTGCACTAGAGCCCAACAATTCTAGCTATGGATTCATGATTTCTTTCACCCTTTCAGACCATAGCCTTTATCATTGCAAATTGTCCTTCTGGGTGATTCTCCTAGGTGTCCTGCAAGATTTACTCAGATTTGGCACATTTTCAAGGTGGAGATTCTTTTAACAAATTATGGAAAGATCATAATTCTTGTATATTTTCAGAAAACCACATTAGAACATCTATTTCTCTTTACATTAAAACTATTATCTATTCTAATGTTCTTCTGTAGATACAATTTCAAGCAAATAAGGTTGCTTTGGAGGTGGCTTACTTACAGGAATTACTGGATCATTGGGGAAATGCCCCTTGTACTCTGGCATAGGTTCCTCCCTCTCCTTCCTCTGTCAGAGCCCGTTCTCCTTCTCAGGGCAACAGACGAAGAAGTGGATCGGCCAGAGACTCTCAGCCCTACTCCTAGCCTCCTCCGCGTCGTGGACCTCACCATCGCAGACGCTCGGCCTCTCCACAAAATCATGGATGGACTTCAGGTCGTCCTGCCAGTGCTACTGGAGATAATGCGGGTTGGCCTACTAGAGATAATGTTGGTTGGCCTTTAAGTGATAATGTAGGATGGAATGCTCCTGGTCCTTCCAATCCAACCAGCATTGGTTGGGGCAATACTAAAGTTTTTCCACGATTAAATTTGGCTATCTCACCTCAGCAGAAGGAGCCAAATGTGCAAAATGAAAACCAAGAGAATGATGATGGCTCGGCACCACCAGATGTCATCCCGGACCCCACAACAATATAGGGGAACCTGGATAACAGGGATCTGCCATCTGCAGGCGTGGCTTTAGTAGCTTAATTCTGCTTTCTATTATATTTTCGTAATTTTTGTTATGTTTTTATGTTTTGATACTTTGATACTCTAGAAGTTTCTGGGCTAGGCCCATTTGACATTTGGGGTGTGCCTTTTTACCACCCATCTATGTTTTTGTGAAGATGTTTTTATTTACCTATAATAGATAGATTGGCATTTTCATTAAAAAAAAAAAAAAAATCTAAGCTTCATTTATTGTATTGAAAAGATATCTTAATATGTGAAAGACCTAATTATAACCCTAAACCTTTTGATGCTATTGTGTAATTTAACTCACCATAAAGAACTTTGCCCAATTAATATATAACGTGTTAATAAACAAAGCATAAATCCATCTGTATCAAAACATAAATCCATCTCATCAAACAATTCAAAGCACATGATAAACATATTTTTAGATCTTCCCTATTCGTTTCCATGTCACACACACTCTCAAGCAATAGGATCAAAGCTCACTAGCTTCTTTTTTTTATTTTACTCAATACCAGGGTAGGTGCAAGAATTAAATTAAAGGCCCAAACACACCTAGACTACCAAATAATAAACTGATCCTACGACTCGGGTTAAGCAAGCAAAATCAGAAAGTCAAAGATCAAATGCACTAGATAGGTTACATGAGATTTAATAAGCCTCATGCTGACATGTGGCCTCTTCTAGAGGAATCATGACCAAAGTTTTATTTTGCTTTATGACTCGACTTAGAACAATTTAACACAAAATTAAATAACCCATTAAAAATAAACTCGATGCTTATAGTGTCTTCAATAGAAAACTCCGCATGTGAGTTTGTACGTGTAATATTCCTAATGTGCCACTTATTACACGCTCTCTGTATCGTTTTACTAAACCAAGTTGCGTGTGGCATTAAAATATCTACACGTAACCCCTCATGCATAAAATGGATTTTTTGTTTTTTTACCTCATTTCCACATTTAAGTTTATTCCTTTGATCCCGCGTTTCCAAATCAGGGCTCTAAGTTTCGGGAAAAATGGGGATGCAGTTGAAAATAAAATGCTTCCAAATGGGCTTATTTTTATTTATTTATTATGCATTATATTTAATAAGTATTTAACTTTAAAATGCTTCCAAATGGGCTTATTTTTATTTATTTATTATGCATTATATTTAATAAGTATTTAACTTTAAACAAATGGTTATGTTGTGTATGTATTTACCAACCGAGGAAAATAAACAAATTAGAACCTTTTTAAAGAAAGTTAGGGTAAAATAAATCAATTAAATTTTAAGAAGATCTAACTTTGAAATTTAATTAATTGAGTAAAATAAGTACGGCTGTGAAATAATATTAGATGTATTATGATTTTTTAATTTCAATTATAGGTTGATGATGTGTAATTGTAAACTATTGTTTTGAAATTTAAAATTATGTTTTAATTTCAAATGTCATTATATGATAGTAATAGATAATAGAATTCTTGGTTCCATACTAGAGTAATTGGATTATATGATAGTAATAGATAATAGAATTCTTGGTTCCATACTAGAGTAATTGGTTTAATATTGTGTTCCGCATATTAACAATATTGGGATACCAAAATCAATATTTTTTTTTGGCATTTTTTAATTTATCTATAAATATAGGACAATGTAAACTAATGAATTTGAGAATTTTTCATGTAGATTCAATTTATTATTTTTTACTATAAATAAAATATTTGTACGATTTATTAGTAATATTTTTTATAATTTTATATTGAATATTTTATTGATTGTCAAAGGATGCCCACCACTATTCTCATTTTTAACTTAAATCACGTAGAATTTTTAATGTATTTAATCTCTATATTTTTTTAATATAAAAAAAGATTGAATGTAGATTTATAAAATTGACATGATAATTTAATTATTGATAAAATGCTAAAAAATATGGTTGAAGGAAATATGAGATATGTTTTATTGTTGTAAAAATGTCATCCATTAGATTCTTGCTTTCTATTGTAGCAACTTATGATGTAGAGATTGAAAAAATAGATATATGGCTTTAAGCAGAGTCCTAGGATGTGGTTCCAGAAGTTTGATACATTTGCATTGAGTTTGTGATTTGAACATTCTAAATCAGATAACTATGTTTATTTTAAATCTAATGGTGATCATTATATGTTGATGATATGTTGTTTATTTGAAAAGGAAAAAAATTAATTTACATGAGCTAAAATCTCAACTTGCTACAAGATTTGAAATGAAGTATTTAGGTGTAGCAAAACACATTCTTGGGATGGAAATAAGAAGAGATAGAAAAAATAGAAAACTATGGCTTGACATGAGTAGTATGTGAATTCAATTTATAGAGGTTTAACATGCAGAGTCTAGCCCATTATGTGTTATTATGTGTTTTTGTGAGTTGGCAATGGAGTTATCTATTTTACAATCTCCCACATCCCCTTCTGAGATAGAAGACATGAGAAGAGTGCCTTACTAGAGAGAAGTTAGAAGTTTTCAATGTATGCTATGGTTTGTACAACACCAAAGATTTCCTAAGAAATGGGAGTTTTGAGCACATATATGTCCAATCTTGGAAGGATTCGTTGGGATGCAATTAAGAGAGTCTTCAAATATTTGCGGGGTACCTCAAAGTATTTCTTGTGTTATCATGGTAGTTTTTCAAGAGACAAGCATTCCCTAGATATTCATGGTTACTTGGACTCAAATTAGCCTAGAGATGTTTGATAGAAGAAGATCCACTTAGTGCATATGTGTTTACTTTATTCAATGGTGCAATAAGTAGGATGTGTAAGAAACAGGATATGGTCTATTTTCCCACTATTGAGGCAGAGTATATGATGGAAACTCATGCATGTAATGAATTCATTTGGTTGAAAAGATTGTGTTTAGATCATGTTGCGTTGAATCAAGGAGCAGTTACAATTTATTGTAACAGTTGGAGTGCAATTTGTTTAGTAAAGAAGTTGAATTTTGTCACACCCCTTTCTAAAGAAAACATACTTATCATTTTATTTCAAGCAAATAGATAGTTAGTGAAATTATTATGATGAATAATTATTTTATATGCAATTAATATTGTATGTGGCATTATTAGTATGTAGGTGGTTAAATGATGTAATGGACTAACTACTATTGTGAAACTAAGGTGGATGCAAGGATAGTGTTTCCCCTTCCTAGATGAGGAGGGAGAGCATCACCAGGGAGAGAGTGAAAGATCGCGAAAATACAGTGATCATTGTGCCATTTGATTTTCATATTTTCTCCTTTTGTCATTTTGGTGCCAACTGATCATTAATCTAGTTGTGTAAGTCAATTTGATGGGGCACCATCATCGATACTTTGCCTATCGAATGCATATCTAAGCATTTAAAATGCATTATCGACGTCTATGATTATGTGAACTAATTGTTTTATTCCTAATTATTTAAAAAACATAGAAAAAGATTAATTACTATGTCTAGTTCACTAGTAGAGGATAAAATTTAACAAGTTTTACAAGGCCTTATCTCCATCGTGCCACTTGAGATTCTAGGGGCAGCCTGAATTAAGGCATGTCAATAGAGAGTAGGTAGTTACAAAATAATGAAATTTTATTTAAAGAAAACTTTCACTCTTTCGAAGGGAGGAAGAGAAGACACAAAGTAGGCAGTTAAAAAGAAAGAAGCTTTCATCTGTTAGGGGAAGGAAGCAACAAGCACGAAGAGCAGAGTTTGGCAATTTGAGCTGCAAAGGCATAATCCCTTAGGTGGAGGTATGCGCCCAACTTTAAAAAATAGCTCGTTATTTTTGTATCCATAGAGAAAGATTTTAAACTAGATTGGTGTCACATTTAAATATCCTATTTTTGTATCCATAAAGAAAGATTTTAAACTAGATGGGTATCACATTTAAATATCCAACAAACGGTTTCTTTCAAACTTAGGTTGGATATACTACTTTCTATACTAAGGTAATGGCGTTATATATAAATAAGTCTTTAAACACTTTTCTTTCTATCGCTAATGCGTGTTATTTGAGGATATCTGTAAAGCATCAAAATGAAACAATGACACACCATAATGTGTATATATATATATAACTCATTCTTCAAAATGACTCATACTCCAGTCCAGTTCAATATGAGGCCAATATATAAGTATTCCTTTGTGCTTGTATGGCTGATATAAATGTATCACTCTTGGACTTGTAACACCGATAGCAAGGTATTCTCTCCTATGCCTATAAAGGCCAAGCCTTGTATACAATTATACACCTATATAAGGCTGATAGGGGTATGTTTTATCTATGTTTTGGTTATGAATAAGGCTGATAGATACTTGTTTTATCTATCAAAACTTGAAAATACAAGACATAGCGTTAGCTTCAAAATGGATCATTAAAGCCCTAAATGGTAATGAGCCCTGGAAAATGTTGGTCAGAAATAATATATGCCTTGCAATACCTAGCAAGTGTAGGGGTTGGGACAGTCTACATATCCAAGATATATTGTTTGGGGACTTCACTGCCAAGCCCTTAGGGTCTGTTGTTTTTCTAAGTGTATGGAAAGCATGGGAACATGCCAAACGTTTAATTCTAAATAGAAATGCATTTGGTCATAGATCTATTTGGTGGAATGTTGAACACAAGGGCAAACCCCTTATGTTGAACACAAGGGAAAACCGCTTGCTCTACTTCAGGAGTGCTCAGTTAAGATATGGAACAGTCAAGGATTGAAGATACTCGGTAATTTATTTGATAACAACTCTCCTAAAACATGGGAACAACTCAAAGATGAGTACAAATTATCTCCCACAAAAGAGAACATATTATACTCTTTCGAAGGCCTTCTTGTGCAGGGCTTTCCCAAGATGTCTATGGTGTCTATGGCCTTGGTGAAGACTGCATTGAAAGGATGATTTGGATGGATGGATCAAAATTGTTGAAAGTGGATCCAGAGAAGATGACTACTAACTCTTTTGTGGTATTCGGACATATCAATCTGGCATGGAAAACTTCCTGTACAAGATGACCACTAAGTCTTTGGTGATATGTTTTGGTGGTATTCGAACATATCAACTTGGCATGGAAAACTTCCCTAGAACATAAGGAACTATCTAGAACTTTAAAGTGGATTTGGTCTAGAATTATTAAACCTAAAAAGTGTGCTTTTAGATGGCTCCTAATCCTAAACAAACTTAACCTTGGCTTAGACAATGATCTGTTCTTTGTGTAATGTGTAGACAACTTCTTTGTGTAATGTGTAGACAACTGTTGGCATCTGTTTTTTGAGTGCAAATATTCTTTGTTTGTTTGGTCCTTGTTTATGAGTATTATCCCTAATTGGTCTCCTATTAAAGGAGTTAACTAGAAGGAAATATTGTGTGGTTATGTTAAAGAACTAAATATAAAATCTAACAAATATTGGCTTGTCTTGTCAACTGAAATTTTGTGGTTTTTGTGGAAAATGAGGAATGATAATAAGTTTCAAGGCAAAAGGAGAGACCTCACTGAGGCTCAAGGCTTAAGACTCACAAACTCTAAATTGTTTGAGTAAGACTCACAAACTCTAAATTGTTTGAGCAAGTAGTTGTGACATTGGACATTGGAGGTTATAGTGGACAATCTCAATGAATTCTATGAAGGAGGAACCATGAACTACAAAGAGGACATCCAACATGCACCCCAGTAGAATCAGGACTGGAGAAGGTATGAGGAAAGCTTAAAAAAAAAACACAAGGACTTTCAAGAAAAATATTGTGCCCATCACCAGATTGATAGAATGAAAGAGAAGATGCATAAAAATATAGAAACATCATGCCAGATTGATAGAATAAAAGAGGAGATGCATAAAAATATAGAAACATCATGCCAGAATTATAGTAATAACAGTGGCCAGGTGAAGATAGGCAATCGTAGTTGCAGAACACATGGTCTAGACTTCTAGAGGGATAGTGACAATAGAAAATATGGCTCAGAGGTATCAGAACTACATAAGACAGCAGAAGGAAATCATGTGCTCAGCAGGGGCCAATGAAAAAGACAGGGGTACAGAACTTGATGACTCCCAGAGCTTTTACTTTGGTGGCTATATGCAGGGAACAGAGGATATTCAGGTACAGCAGATCAGAGATTCAGGGATGCAGATAGATAGTGAGGAAGAATATGTGAACAAGGATGGATCCAAGACTGCAGTGAGATTACAATGGAACAAGATTAAGTGGAAAGACATATGATGATTACTAATATGTATAAAAAATATAGATCTCTAAACTTGTTATAGCTGTCAGTAAATAGATAATTCATTCTATCACATACCGTATTTTTTATCCTATTTTGACAAACGTATAGTATGTAATAGTTTGTGGTTTTGGATTGAAAATTTGAAATAGACAGTAGGAAAGATATTTGGGGTGGCCTTCTTGACCACCATGTTGTACTGCAACTAATTATCTTTTTGAATAAAATTTTCTGCACGATATTCAATCCAAAAAAAAAACATAAATCCATCTGATCAAACAATTAAAAGCACATGATAAACATAATTTTAGATCTTCCCTATCCGTGTCCATGTCACAATCACTCTCAAGCAATAGGATCAAAGCTCACTAGCTTCTGCTTTATTTTACTCAATACCAGGGTGGGTGCAAGAATTTAATTAAATTTAAGGGCCTAAATGAACCTAGACTACCAAATAATAACCTGATCAGACAGCAAGCACAATCAGACAGTCAAAGACCAAATGCAATAGATAAGTTACATGAGATTACCAAAGCTTTATTTTGCTTTATGACTCAGCTTAAAACAATTTAACACAAAATCAAACTCCTCATTAAAAATAAACCCGATGCTTATAGTGTAGGATTTACAATTTCTGGAAAATATTAAAAACAAACCACAGTATTCCTGAACATTACGAGTATCTGCAATTGTACATTACAAAAGACAAATGAAGATTTGTGTGGACAATACAAAAGTTATTATTCCCTAAAGATGATCAAATAACTGCTGGACAGGGTACATGCAAGCCAAGGTATGTAATGAATCTTCAGTGAAGGCCATGGTTAAATGCGGGACATTTAACAACTTAGAAAAGCGTCATCTCTCAACATAAAATACGTGCAAAACAATCTGTTTCAAGAAGTCCTGCAAAACCAAAACAATGGCGCTGTTAATGTCAATCAAAACTTTGAAAACGCCGAAAGTAATCGAATTTTTTATTTGGACCTTACAGTATCGCCCACCTTGAGTCATTCCCTCCTTGACAGTAAAAATTTGAGTTGTGGAAAACGTCTCTGAAAATCTAGCAGATCATTTACAAGTTGGACGCCATCCAATTCCATACATTTCTTGAAGTTCTTTACATAGGTTCTCACCGTTTTCAACACAGGAGCGTTTTTCAAAATGTACGAAATAAACAGAAAATCTGTTTTCCATGAAGTTCCATTAAGTTCCAGAATAAATGTCCTCATTCGTAAATTCCATTCGTTCTCCTTTATCATGTCCTGCTTGAAAAATGTAACTGTGAGTTTGAATCATGTCGAATCATTACAAGTTGCATAATAAAATAACGCTTAGCAGATTGTCCCTTTCTAAACTCGCCTTGAGCAGAAAGCTCGGCTGTCCCTTTTATTGAAGTATGGATGTGTAGTAACAAAAGAAACAAAAAATATAAACACCAACAGAGCAACTAGAAATTATTTCAGTATCGTTTGAACATTTAGCTTTAAGAAAATCGAAGGTAAAGAACATATGTTCCACAAAACATCATTTCAACTATGATTTCAAACAAGTGTAATCTAATGTTTCGATGTACTAAACTGTTTTGATGAAGAGTGAAAGACAAAAAATGCTTACCTCTGTGTCAAAACCACGAGGGAGAGGAACAGGAATACATAACTCTTCCATTTGAGAAAAATATTGTAGATTACTGATATCAAGGCGACTTATAGAAAAAACGTTATCTCCGTAACATTTGATTTTTTTCAATGATTGCGTTGTTGTAAAATATTTTAGATGTTCAAAGTCGGTTACCAAATGGAGACATACCGGTAACCATGCGCTGAAGTATTTCAAGCTATAGCAATCGAAAATTTCGATAAATTCTAATCTTGGGCAATTTGCTGTGAGTGAATCATCCAGTCCGTGAAGGGTGAGAGACTTAAGGCTGGAGGAATTTATTTCCCATTTTGAATTACGTCCAGACAATCTGCATCCGATTACCGTCAACCTTTCAAGAAGGCAGCATAATCTTACAAGCCCTTCAAATGCCTCCTCACTCAGGTCAACGCGGTTAAAAAAACAAGTTACCAGTTGAGAGAAACCATGAAAAAGGGCAGGCATCTTTGTCATTTTAAACCCCTTAAGAGACAGAGACACGAGTGTCTCACAGTAAAATAGAGATGAAGGAACCTCCATTCTAAAAGGCCAGTCAATATATTCTAAGTGTATGCGCTTCATACCTTTCAAAACCACACAGAGAGTCCAGTCGTGAATGTTACGTTCAAACATGTCACAATTGTAAAACTCAAAAACTTCCACGCCAGCACACTGCATGACAATAATCTTGCTAATTATGTCTGCAATAGTGTCTTGAATACTGTTTTCAATAGAAAACTCTCTAGGAAACTTGAGATGCCTTAAACACGTCCAAACTCTCCACCATTTTCTAGAAACCGCAGAAAAGCGAACGGCTTCTTTCAGAGGAAGTCTTGATAGAATATGAGAACATAACAGGTCCTCTGGAAAATCCATCAACGGATTTGTTTCACTCATGTTTTACGTGACCTTCAATTGCAGTGTTGAAATATTGAGAGCTGAACCATCCAAAATGTGGCTTCAGATGAATTCTCTGTGTAAAAAATTTAACGGAAAAACCCAAGAAAGTTAGACATCCGGAGGAAACGCCAAATGGCTTCCATGCTTATAGACATGTTCCCAGTAATTGCGGTGAGTTTGTACGTGTAATATTCCGAATGTGCCACTTATTACACGCTCTCTGTATCGTTTTATTAAACCAAGTTGCGTGTGGCATTAAAATATCTACACGTAACCCCTCATGCATAAAATGAATTTTTTGTTTTTTTCCCTCATTTCCACATTTAAGTTTATTCCTTTGACCCCGCGTTTCCAAATCAGGGCTCCAAGTTTCCGTTTCGGGAAAATGGGGATGGAGTTGAAAATAAAATGCTTCAAAATGGGCTTATTTTTATTTATTTATTATGCATTATATTTAGTAAGTACTTAACTTTAACAACGATAATGAACAACTATTTTCTTAAACAAATGGTTATGTTGTTTATTAACCTACCAACTAGGAAAAATAAACAAAATAGGAGAGAGGGTCTAGTAGCCACCCACCCTAATTTCGCACACCATAAGCTCCTAATCAGATTTCAACGATTTTTTTTTTTTGCAACTTAACATCTTAAAGCTATTGTTTGAGCTTGAGGGTACTTATGACGACCCCGAGAATCTTCGTTACATGCATGTTGCGAGCTAAAAGTAGTCATTTCAAGTTGTCGCCAGGTACATGCACATAAACGCCCTAGTACCCGTGCGTTACAAGCACCCAAAAAGATACACAAGTCCTCCAATAAATATTAATTATTGTGCCTATATATTATTTTGGACAAAAAAAAAAAAAAAATGTCACCTAATTAAATCTAATGAACCCACCTTAAGTTTCCATACGCCATGTTTGGGCACTGCGGTGGCATGTACCACATTTCCTTCATAAGCTAGTTTATTTAACTTTTTACGTCTGGGTACGTAATTAACACCTTTTGTGCCCCTTTTATGTAACCTTAATCATTGTTTTGCAATCTCCTGCATGGAGGCCACTCTCCATCATGCCTTATACTTGCGGATTCTCTCCACCAACATCAACCATCATTTCCTCTGCTTGCCGAATCTAATAGGCATTGACATTTGTCATTTTAGATAACGACATACATTATTTTCTCCCTACAATTTGTTTGTTTTTTCTCAAGCAACTCGTGAAGCACTCTACTTAAACATCATCCACTTCAATAGCAATTTTACACATCATTCACAATAAAAAGTGGTAAATATTGTCTTATTTTTATTGGCCAAAATTAACTTTTGCTTGTTGAAATGGATGATGTTTAAGAGTAGGCTTCGTGAAGTGGGTTATCATGTTGGATTTGTAAATGATGTTTCATGGGCTTTTTGTTTCTATTTGTAAATATAATGTTTCTATATTGTTGGGTGGGGACGTATCCTCCTATAGAGCCATGGTATAGCCTCCATTTCTTGGGTTGTCACCTCTTCTGTAGACCAAAACAGTGCTAGCAAAAAACATCATAATTATTTAGGGTTTCACCATTCATTTTGTATTCATAAGTCACGAGTTGAATTTTATGCATATGTGGGTATATACATATACATTTATAATTAGGGTTCATTTATTTTTATGCATGTGGGGATATATAGATACATTTATAATCAGGGTTCATATATTTTTATGCATATGGTGGGTATATAAAGATACATTTATAATTAGGGTTCATTTATTTTCATGCATTTGGCTATATACATATATTTTTATAATTAGGGTTTGTATGTTTTTATGAATGTGTGGGAATACATAGATGAGTTTATATTTAGGTTTTCATTGTCTATATGGTTTATATATATATACAATGACACTTGTATATACAAAGTTTAATTTTATGCATATGTGGGTATATATAGATATGTTTATATAGTCAGGGTTTGATTGTATATATATATATGAAACTCATATATACAATGTTTCAATGGGAACCACATGTTTACTTTCTCAAATATGTTTAGTTAATCCCCTATTAGAGTTTGGTGATATATATTGGCAGCCATAAAATGTAGTTTCACTTCTTCATAGTCCAAATATTTTGATGCTTATATTTTTATGTGTAAATGAAGATACTGCTTGGTATTTTGGGACAGCTTCTGTGACTGCATATCTCTATATATGATGAAGTACCATATTTTTGAAATATCATATTCCTTTATGTATCTATTGTTCTTTTCATTTTACCATATTTTCTATTTCATCTTGTCTGAAATTCACTATATTGCAAGCTCCATATAAAAGTTATTAATATTTGTATTGTTATTTGGGGCTTCACTCATCGTTCTTTTCCATAGCTACTATTCTTTCTAGTTTACTAAAGTTGGTCATAAGATCTTGACATGTGGGGGTTAGAAAGTTTCAAGATAGTTGTTGAAATTGGTCATAAGATATTACAAGACTTGAATAGTTTATAACCTAAAATACATTCACCTTTGGGGGAGGTCTCATTGAATATACTAAATTGGTGTCCCAGTTTTATCTTTTAAATTGGTGTATACTTTAGTGGACATGTGTCAACATTTCATAATGTAAGTTCAAGTAATCCATGTACAATTCATCCTAATATATGTCAATGTACAATGCAGTTCAAGGTTGCCCAATGGAGATGTGGATTTATGAGAGCTAAATGGGGGACTGTGGGATCGATGATTTGGCCCAATTTTGGTACCCAAATGGACTTAAGATTTTTTGGATTTATTGATGGGGAGTAGGATTTTTGGGATTTGAGGATGAAGTGAAACTTTGATGCTCCACTTGGATTTAATGCCTTTTTCTTGGGAACCCACACCATTTTTGTTTTTGCTTTTGGGGGTGTGGGTGTTTGTAGCCTTTTGGATTTTTTATTTAGCTTGGATTTTGTGTGTCGATGCTCTACAACATGATAATCTTGAGGATTTTGTGGAGTTTGTGCTTTATGTTGGGAGGAATCCAAATGATTATTTTTGAATCCCATGGATTTTGTGATACCTTCATGCTTAGGCCATGTGTGCATTCATTTACCATGATTAGGGATTTTAGGGGATTTAAGGGAGTGGGATGTGTATATGGAGGGATGAGGGGATTTGAGGGTGAGAATATTGGGAGTTGGGAGGACTAGTGGAAGAGAATATTTAGGGATAAGAATATCTGGATCATACATTTCTTAATCTTTTTAAAACTGAACAATATGACTCTATTGAAATTAGGGCAGACAACTGAGAGGGGGGGTGAATTAGTTGTCACAAAATTTTACCTTTTGCTGCATTTAATCTTAATTACCACTTATTAACACATTAATGATATAACCATGAAGGCATGAATCAACAACACATGAGCAGAAACACAATCAACACACATAACACCAATATTTTTATGTGGAAACCTGGTTAAGGGAAAAACCACAGTGGGGGTTAACCCACAAGATTTTATACTCTATTAAAAGTATTACAAATGGGAAGGCACATGCCTTCAAGCACACTGCCCAGAGCTCACTGCTCAAAGGAGGCTCACTGCCTACAAGATAAATTACAAAGAGTTTGCTGAAATACTTGAACTGAAGAATAACATCTAATAATGCAAGTTTACAGTTTCGATTAGGCTCAGTATACTGACTTCACACACTTCATCTCTCACTGCCCTGTTTCACTATTCTTCCATGATCTGGAGCTTAATCTCTTTGCTTCAAACTTGATACTTCCACACTTCACACCTATCAAATCATATTTGCACCTACATACATCAAAATGCTTGAGCCCATCGATCATCTATATCTGCAACATGAAATTTCATCAACTACAGTCAACCTCAAGAAAACTTAGAAACTTTTTCAAGATCACTGTTCTGTCGGCTGAATCCATGCACAAACTTCAATGTAGACCAAAACTTATGTATTTAAGTCACCACACATGTCAGCCAATACCATTGGATCTCATAAATTACTCAACCAACCACTTCTCTTAATCTACACAAGGATCAAACACCAAATTGGCCTGTTCTTCACCAGACTGAACTGTCTAACCAAAATCCGATACTCAGATGCTTGTAAATTTCAATCCCTTCATCATCAGAGGCTAAAAATTTGGATTTAGGTAGCCTTGACATCCCTTAACATTCCCTCAGATCCGTAGCACAATATGATTACCTGTGGAGAAATGCAAACCAAAATGTTGAACCCTGTCATATGCACTATTCTTATCTATCCAGACAGACAAATCTGTAATCTAACTTCTGGTATGATCAAATGATATAATGCGGATGTGTAAGATAGATTTAGTTACCATCAATGACAACACCTGACATGCCTAGCAGTGTCTCATGCCAACAATCTCCCCCTTTGGCATTGATGGCAACACTTAGTGAAAAATGATGAAGTGTTAGAATAGCTCCCCTTACTATGTACACTTGTGATTTCCAATGCTCCCCCTTAGATGAATTCCTCATTTTTCACTGCTTTCCACTCCCCCTTTAACATCAATGGCAAAGGCTGAGATCCACATACCAAAATTCACACAAAAACTCTATGTACATGGGCACATATATACAAACAATCCCTATGTCTTGTCTACATGAATTTAAACACATCACCAAAAATGTTTTTCAACGGTGCCAATTCACTTTCCCATCTTTTCTTCATGTTATCCAAAACTAAAATATGACCACTGAATAAAAATGCCTATGACTCTGCCTTCTGTAGATCAGTGGGATCACTTGTCAGAGCAGCAGCTTGAGCTTCTGTCAATGCAATGAACATTGTTTCTAACTTAGGGAAAATCAGTCCCCGGAGTTCACACATCCTTGCCACAATGTTTTCTTTTTCTTTCACCAATTTCTTTATTTCATCAATCAAGCTAATTACTTGACATTCTTGACTTGCTGTGGATACTATCAAAGGATCAAAGGATTGAGATAATTTGACAATTTTTGCTTGGACTCCTTTTTTTTCTTCTCAATATCCTCTACAACTTTTGGCCAAGATAAACAAAATTTGTATACATCTCCTCCTTTAGTGAGGGAATTTTGAATACTATTTACACTAGTATCCAACACAATTCGATCATAGTCAATCATTCTTTTTAGTTCACTAAATCTTTTATCATTAAATTCATTCTAGACTTTGACTTCCGCTGACTTTTCAAAAGACTCAAAGTGAGTACTTACGGATTTTATTAAGCTCTTCATCTAACCAGAAGGAGAATTAGATGAATCCTTATAAAAAGTTGGCATAATCTTTTCAAAAATGCCAGAAGCAAGACCAAGCAACTCACTATCCTCAATGTGAGATTTTAGGATCTCCTTTCTTGCCTTTTCTTGTGTAAATGATGCTAACTTCATCATTTGAATAGGGGAAAGAGTATCCAAACTGATAGTCCCTTGAATTAGATCTGGTTCATCAAATTCAAGCTTATATTTCTCAAGAAATTTCTTCACTGCATCTGTAGTGTCTCTTGTTGTGCATGCAGTTCCATCTTTGTTCTCCTGAGATTCACAATTCAGATCCTTACCGGTATCATCATCAGGATTATCTTACTTTTGTTCTTCAACACTCTTAGCTATTTTTTTTTTATCTTCCTTGTCCTTAACTTCTTCTACTTTTTGCTCTTTATTATTCTCAAAATAACCTTCAGTAGGAGCATTTATTTCCATATTCATCTATGCATTTTCTTCACAGGATTGGTCCGGAGGAATTTGAGTATCCTCTACACCATCAACATTATCTTCCTTCACCATCTCTTCATCTCCTTTATTTAATATTTCCTCTTCTGGAATAGAGAAATCATCTACCTCAACTTGTTGCTCATTTTTCTTCAACTCTTCATCATTCGAAATGGATGTATCATCAGCATCAACAGGTTCTTCAATGATTGCATAAAACTTATTTTTGTCTAGGGCTTTCTTCAAAATTTGTTCTATTTCTTTGACCACTTCATCAATGTCTCCAAGAATTAGCTTATTCATCCTAATTTTGCTTATGAATTCATCTTTAACTTCTTTGAAGATTTTATTTGCTTCCTTTCTAGAGATTACTGGACACAGACTAGACAACACATGTTCTCTTAGCTCCAAATCCTTTGCTTTAGCAGCTTCTTTTCTCATCTCCAAAATGTCACTTAGACTCTTAGGGATTTCTAACATAATTTCCACAAATGCTTTGTTGAATGTATTCAAGTACTTAATAGTAGTATTCTCCAAAATTTTCTTTTTGGCATTATCAAAGTTGTCATAATATTCTTTTATGGGCTTCAAATTCCCATGAACAGTTACTGCATTCACAATATCTTCAACTGACAAGGTGGATTTTTCAACATGAGTCTTAGTATTTTGTCTTTTACTCACTTTATACTTCCAGAGGGCTTGTCTTTGGCAACTCTTGATGCTTCTGCTTTCTTTGACTTTATTTATTTCACTACTTCATCCAATTCTGTCTCCTCATCATCTTTTAGGCTTACGTACATTCTGGAGGCTTTTTTCTTCTTCTCTTTCCTTCTTTACCAGATGGTTTATCTTCCAATTTCTCTATACTAGTAGACTTTGAGTGACTAGAGGTAGCAATAGAACTTCTTGTTCTTCTTTGTTGGCTAGGGGAGGCTTCCAGAGCACAGGGTTGTACATTGTCTGGCTTTTCTTCTTCAACTTGCTTAGCTTTCTTCCTGGCTTCTTTCACAACTTCTTTGGTTATTCTAATACTTTTTGCATACATTTCAACTTGCCTTTGGACTTTTTTCTTAATTTCAAGTCTCCAGAGCTCAACATGTAGTTTCAAATTAAGCTCATCATATGTATTGAATCTCTCAACTGAGGTATCTATTGGTTTTCTCAGAAGGTGTTAAGCATACATTTCCAGTATTTGTTCATCAAATTCATACCCCATGAGCATGATCCATAGAGTCCTTGGTTCAACTGCTTCCATTAGGCATTGATCTGTTTCCACCATGAAACAAATTGTATCCTTGTATTTTTCCACCACAAACTTAGGGATTCTTTCCATTGATTGCATCATATTCTAGAAATTCTTGAAATATCCCCAAAGAGCAGTCCTTTGGGCATTAGAGTCACCAATATTGTGCAAGTGCTCTATTATTTGTATGGCAACATGCTTGTCACCGGTCCAATACAGGCTTTTCATCCTGGACAACTCATTCATGAAATAAAAGAACAAGCACAAGACCAACGTACCATACTTGAATCTATTCTTCTTATCCTTCTTAATCTTGTTTAGATTCTCCATTAGCTAGTTTTGTAGCAGCTCATACAAATCATAGTTAGCATTTTCTTTTAACATCTGATAAGTAGCATAAATGGTTGTACCAGACATCATGTTTTCCCTGCTGGAGTGGTATATCTTATACCCAATCACCATAGATGTAAATTTGACATCTGGATCAGTTATATCATTTATTGTCATTTCCCTCTTATCAAACTTTGAGCCTATAGCTTCAGTTACAGCCTGATTCTTCACTAATTTTAGCATTGGCAGTCTATCGGATGAGTTCAATCCTGTTATAGCCTTGATGGCATCCTTAGTGATCTTAAAGGGTTTCATCAACCACATAAATTCAACATGCATCTGACTTAGTACATATTGGACCCAGTCATTCTCATCAAAGAATGGGAACTCAATAACCTGAATGAAATATTTGTCTTCCACCACCTTATATTTAGGTTTAAGATCATAAATCTCATCCCTCAGGTGATTCTTAAACAAATCTAGTAACTTCAAATTCCCAAACTCATCTATGCTAGCATGAATGTAAGCCCTAATATCTTCTACATACAACACACCATATGGAACATTAGAAAGGGCACCTAACGGATTGACCTCTACAGATTTGTATGGATGCTTTTTAAATTTAGGTCAGGGCCTTTCGGTGATGTCAACAACTATCAGAGTAGCCATATCTAGAGATTGCAAATTTAGAAAGCTTTACAGAGAATACCTTATTTTGCCAGTTAGGGTTTTCTCTCAGATATCTTCCTCACACTTTAGTCTCTTAGAAATCTTGGCACAGAGCTCGCCTTCCTTCTTTCTTCTTGGATGCAAAGTGATTCTGAAGTCACTTGAGTTTCTTTTTAACCTCTGCACACCTACTTTTTATGTAATAAATGCTTGTTAGATTCAGGACAGACAACTGAGGGGGGGGTGTATCAGTTCTCCAAAATGTTCTTCCAATTAAACACTTAAATCCACTTTATAATTCAGTAGCATAATAATAAATCAATCATGGAAACATAATGCATTAAATCAAGAGCAGAAACACATTAACACATAAGACACCAAGATTTTGATGTGGAAAACCTAGTTAAGGAAAAAACCACAGGGTGACTAACCCAAGATTGTATTCTCTATTAGAAGAATAGAAAGAACAAATGGCACATGCCAATTAGGGCTCACTGCCCGAGCACACTACTCACAAGAGGCTCACTGCCTACAAGAGACTCACTATCTACAGAGTAATAAGTATTACATACTTGAACTGAAGAACAACATCTTCACCATGCTTGAGTTAGTTCCATTTAAGCCCAAAACTTCTGCTTTGCCTTACACTTTCCTTCTCTCTATCACACTCTCATCTCAACAAGACACCATTGAAAATGAATTTAAAACTCCTTATTTATACAAGACATCGACTTAGGGATAATCATCCAAGTCGGCATTCATTACAGAGAAAATACATAAATACAACATGACTAGTTACAAAAAGACTTCACGTGGATCAACACACTATCGACCACATAGATCTGAGACTTCAATCTTCATTTAGGTACATGCCAATCTTCATATAACATCTTCTAGATCATCCACATGATGTGTAACTTATCTGATCGGCCAAACATAAGAAGAACACCATCATCCAGAAGTAATTCTTTAATTGCGAGCTCAAACTCCAATGCAAACCACCAACACAAACTGGAGACGATCCAAAGACCTCCACAAGCTTGCCTGAATCACCAAGAACATCAACTCTACATCTGCTTATTGAAATCATTCTCTCCTTCATCTGGAACCTCAAGAGCATAGTCTGTCATCACTGCCATATTGGAAAAGATGCTTGCGGACCTCCAGATCATGAACCAATTGAGTTGTCAATTCAAATTAACTTCCTAAACACTCCACTAAATCTACAGAACAAGATATTGCATTTCTAGAGCTTACTAGACCTATCTGTGTCACTCTGTCACCTCTGAACATCTACCAGAACTGGTTTTACTTAAGCAGCTATAACTTCTTTAGATCTTCATGCGGACTTCTAAAATCTTTACTGGATCATCTTAAGACACATATCTACAAACCCTTTGATGTGCATCCTCTGATCTTCATCTTAGTTGGGATCTTTACCTCATTGTCTTCACAGGACTAATTTTCTCAATATCCTCAGCATACAGCTCATCCAATCCTTATCATCAATGCAATAGGAGTATGTTGACATCAATGACAACACTGGTTAGGCCCATACTTACAACAATCTCCCCCTTTGTCATTAATGGCAACATATGATGTGAAAAACTATTTTAACCATCAAGACAAGAACTTCTTATTGACACAACTCCCCCTATCAACAACAACTATTCACATGTCTTTTCTTCCTTTATTGCTCCCCCTTTGATCATCAACCACTTGTTTTTCACATGTCTTCTCTCGCCCTTTGACATCAATGGCAAAGGGCACATACTTGCACCAATTTAGAATCATACCAGCTGCTCCCCCTAAGTGGCAGTTTTCCAAACATCAATCCGGACCACAAGATATGACTGTGAGATCCACTGGACTGATGCACATTAGTGCACCTTAATTCAGAACCAAAGGGGTAATAACCCCTAACTTCTCCCTGAGATACTCAAAAGAATCCTTAGGAAGAGGTTTAGTAAAAATATCTGCAATCTGATCCTTGGAAGGTACAAACTCCAATTTGACTTCATTCTTGTTCACTTGCTCTCTCAAAAAGTGAAACTTGATGGATATATGTTTAGTCTTTGAATGCAACACTGGATTCTTAGATATATTTATTGCACTTGAATTATCACAGAAGATTGTGATAGGCTTCTCATACTTCACTCTCATGTCTCTTAGCATTTACTTCATCCACAAAACTTGAGTGCAACTACCTGCTGCTACAATATATTCTGCTTCTGCAATGGATAGAGATATTGCCTCTTGTTTGTTTCTCAGCCAAGAAACCAATCTCTTTCCCAAAAAGAATGCTCCACCACTTGTACTCTTCCGGTCATCCACATCTCCTGCCCAATCTGCATCTGTATATGCATGAAGAGAGAAATCATGATCTCTAGGATACCGTAGACCATACTCAACTGTCCCTTTTAGATATCTAAAAATCCTCTTGATTGCCATGACATGAGATTCTCTAGGATCATCTTGGAATCTAGCAACAAGACCAACAACATTCATAATGTCAGGTCTAGTTTGAGTGAGATACAACAGTCCTCCAATCATTGACCTGTACTTTTTCTAATCAGCCTTGGGAGAATCATCATCTTTGCTCAACTTACATCCAGTTGCCATAAGAGTATTCATTGGCTTTGAGTCTTCCATCCTAATTTTTTTCAACAATTCTTTCACATATTTGGTTTAAGAAATGAAGATTCCTTTCTTTATTTGAGTGATTTGTAGACCCAAGAAGAAATTCATTTCCCCAAACATGGACATCTCAAATTCACTTTTCATTTGATTTGCAAAAGTCTTGCACATACTATCTCTTCCTCCAAAAATGATATCATCAACAAACACTTCAACAATCAAGATATTTTCATGATCAATTTTGAAGTATAAATTACTATCAGTAGTACCTTTGTTGAAACCAATCTTCAAAAGATGCTTATCCAATCTTTCATACTAGGCTCTTGGGGCTTGCTTCAGTCCATATAGAGCTTTTTTCAACTTGCAGACCATATCACCATGATTAGACAATTGAAATCCATCCGGTTGCTCAATGTATACTTCTTCCAAGTCACCATTCATGAAGGCAGATTTGACATCCATCTGATATACTTTGAAATCCTTAAAGGAAGCAAAAGTAAGAAATAATCTGACTGCTTCAATTCTTTCCACCGATGCAAAAGTTTCTTCAAAATCAACTCCTTCTTCTTGGGAGTAACCCTTGCAGACCAATCTAGCTTTGTTTCTGATTACTTCACCATCTTCATTCAGTTTATTCTGAAAGACCCATTTGGTTCCAATCACATTCTTGTTTCCAGGTCTGGGAACAAGATCCCAAGTGTGATTTTTCTCAATTTGCATCAGCTCTTCCTCCATTGCGTTAGTCTAGTTTTCATCATTGCAAGCTTCATTCACTGTCTTAGGTTCAATCTTTGAAATCAGACAATACTCTTCTAAATCTTGAGCAATCCTTCTTCTTATTTGTACACCTTTGCTTTTATCACCTATGATCTAAAATTAAGAGTGATTCAGTCTTACATACCTGGGAACTTTGGGAGTTTCTTGCACTTCTGATTCTTGAATAGGTTCATTCAAACTTATCTCTTCTTCCTGATTTATCAGATCAGTCTAAATCTGAATCTCAGAGGGGGCTTGGACTCCTTGGATCAAAACATCATTCTAATCATCTTCATCACATTCATAAAACCTTGAGGGTTTTTCAATCCCTTCATCAATCTTCACATTTGTACTTTCTATAATCTTCCTCAATCTCTTGTTATAACACCAATATGCTTTACTTTAAGTAGAATAACCCAAGAAAATTCCTTCATCACTTCTAGCATCAAATTTGTCTAAATCTTCATCTCTCTTAATGTAACATTTGCTACCAAAAACTCTAAAATACCTCACAGTGGGAGTGATGCCAAACCAAAGTTCATAAGGAGTCTTATCGGTATTGCTTCTGATTTGTACTCAATTGAGAGTATAGACTACAGTGCTTACAGCTTCTCTCCAATAAATCTGAGGAACATTTGCTTCCATCATCATGGTTCTAGATGCTTCCTGGATGGTCTAGTTCTTTCTCTCCACTACTCCATTCTGCTGTGGAGTCCTAGGAATAGACAACTGTCTTTTATTCCATGTTTCTCATAGAATTCTATGAACTCAACGGATGTGAATTCTAGACCTCTATCAGACCTCATACATTTTAATTTTAATCTGGTTTCATTCTCTACCATAGCCTTGAATATTTTTAATTTTTAAAGAGCTTCTGATTTCTCTTTTAGAAAAGTTACCCACATCATTCGGGAGTAGTCATCAATCAATAGCATGAAGTATCTATCACCTTACACACTTTTGATTCTTGCCAGACCACATAAATTAGTATGAACTAGGTCCAATAATCTGGTAGAAGACTGTTACTTACTTTTGAATGTGACTCTGCTATGCTTACCCAACTGACATTCTTTGCACAAACTATTAGTAGGTTTCACAAGTCTTGGAAGATCTCTTATAGCCTGATTGTTGCTTATCTTGATGATATTATCAAAATTCACATCACACATTCTCCTATGCCATAACCAACTTTGATCAATTTGAATAAATAGATAATTTTTACCAGTACCAACCAAATGGAAGATATTACCTTTTGTTTGAGTACCGGATGCAATCTTTGTTCTGGAACTTTCAAAGATCTTGCATTTTCCATTCTTGAATCAGAGATCATAGCCTTTGTCCACCAACTGTCCAACACTGAGAAGATTGTGCTTCAAACCTTCAACATACAGTACATTACTAGTTTTGTTCTTTCCATCAAAAGAAATGGTTCCTCTTCCTCTGATTCTACCAGCAGAGTTATCACCAAACTTTACCACTCCTCCCTCACACCTTTCCAAATATATGAACTTGTTTTTGTCACATGTCATATGGTGAGAGCATCCACTGTCAATGACCCAATCATCCTTTTCTTCAACTTGGGCAGCCAGAGCTCTTTGTACAATTTTATGATTGACAAATTCAGAGGGCATTGGATCTTCTTCCTTGATGGCAATAAACACCTAGTCACTTCCAGATTTGTTTTCTATCTCTGATTCATCATCTGTTACTCCTTCATTATCATCATCTTATTGAACATAGTAACAATTCTTTTCGAACCTTGATCTGTTAGGATTTGGTCTTGAAAATCTTTCTGAACACCTTGAGGCAAAATGACCAATCTTATTGTAGTTAAAACACTTAAAAGGTAATTTCCCCTCATACTTATCGGATCCTCTTGGCAATCTTTTAGCAATAAGGGCTTCAAGTTGAGTAGCTTCTGCTTCATCTTCTTCTAGGTCTTTTCTTGCTTTCTCATACCATGATAGTTTTCTTGAAGAGTTTTCTCCCGGATCAAACTTTTGTTTTCCTTTTAGAGAGGCACTAGCTTTGAATGCAGATTCAGTCTTGGGGGGCATCTCTAAACTTAGTTAATTCAAATGCAGCTAATTTACCAACCAATTGATCTCTTGTGATACCTGAAATAGATCTGAATTCTTCAATAGCAACAACCTTGTACTTATAAGATTCAGGAAGGGATCTGAGAACTTTGCCAACAATCTCATCTTCATCCAAGACTCCACCAGCACATCTAATACCACAAACAAGCATATTAACTCTTGGCATAAATGTAGTGATATTTTCATCTTCTCTCATCTTCATATTTTTGAATTTTCCTTTTAGACTCTGTAGCTTGGCACATTTAACATACTTGTCTCCTTCATGCAGAAGTTCCAATTTTTCCCAACTCTCAAAAGCAGTTTGTAGGTTAACTACATTTGTCAGCTCTGAATTAGATAAGGCACTTAGAAGAGCTTTTTTAGTCCGTGGATTGTTTTCAGCATCTCTAATTTCATCTACGGTTTTTAGACCATTCTGTGGAGGAGTATACTTCTTTGAAGCCATGATCCAATACTGTATTCCCATACATTGCAAGTGACATTCCATGTGACTTTTCCAAAGAGTGAAATTGGTTCCATCAAACCTCATACTATCCTTCTTGTACGACAACATCCTAGATCTCCTCAAGTGGTTAAGCTATTTTAGAGGAACTTGGCTCTGATACCAATTGTTAGATTTAGGATAGACAATTGAGAGGGGGGGTGAATCAGTTGTCCAAAACATTCTTCCAATTAAACACTTAAATCCACTTTGTAATTCAACAACATAATAATAAATCAATCATGGAAATATAATGCATTAAATCAAGAGTAGAAACATATTAACACATAAGACACCAAGATTTTGATGTGGAAAACCCAGTTAAGGGAAAAACTATGGGGTGACTAACCCAAGATTGTATTCTCTGTTAGAAGAATAGAAAGAATAAATGACACATGCCAATTAGGGCTCACTACCTGAGCACACTACTCACAAGAGGCTCATTGTCTACAAGAGACTCGTTGTCTACAGAATAATAAGTATTACATACTTGAACTAAAGAACAACATCTTCACCATGCTTGAGTCAGTTCCATTTAAGCCCAAAACTTTTGTTCTACCTTTTTCTTTCCTCCTTTCTATCACACTCTCATCTTGATAAGACACCATTGAAAATGACTTTACAACTTCTTATTTATACAAGACATCGACTTAGGGACAATCATCCAAGTCAGCATTCATTACAAAGCAAATACATAAATATAACATGTCTAGTTACAAAAAGACTTCATGCGGATCAACACACTGTCGGCCACACAGATTTGAGACTTCAATCTTCATTTAGGTACACGTCAATCTTCATATAACATCTTCTAGATCATCTGCAGGATGTGTAACTTATCCGGTCGGCCAAACTTAAGAAGAACAACATCATTCGGAAGTAATTCTTTAATTGTGAGCTCAAAGTCCAATGTGGACCACCAACACGAATTGGACACGATCCAAAGACCTCCACAAGCTTGCTGAATCACCAAGAACATCCACACTACATCTGATTACTAAAATCATTGTCTCCTTCATCTGGAACCTCAAGAACACAGTTTGTCATCACTATCATATTGGAAAAGATACTTGTGGACCTCTAGATCATGAATCAATTGAGTTGTCAATTCAAATTGACTTCCTAAACACTCCACCAAATCCACAAAACAAGATATTGCATTTCTGGAGCTCACCGGACCTATCTGTGTCAATCTGTCACCTCTGAACATCTGCCATAACTAGTTTTACTTAAGCGGCCATAACTTCTTCAGATCTTCATGCGGACTTTTGAAATCTTTACTAGATCATCTTAAGACACATATCTACAAACGCTTTCATGTGCATCCTCTGATCTTCATCTTAGCTGGTATCTTTACCTCACTATCTTCACATGACTAATTTTCTCAATATCCTCAGCATACAGCTCATCCAATCCTTATCATCAATGCAACAGGAGTATGTTGACATCAATGACAACACCAGTTAGGCCCATACTTGCAACAATGCTTTTTCCCTAACTCTTTCGGATACCCTATTTCTTGATACAATTTCTTATAGATTTCTCTGCAAGTTGCCACATCAACCTCTTTTCTTCTGGAAGTTCTTTCAGATGGTTTGCAATAGGTCATTCTATCTTCTCTCATCATGCCAGATTCAAGCACCCACTTACTGGCAGGGGGAATTAGATTTTCAATGCAGCTCCCCCTGAGCTAGAGGTCCTATTTCAATTCTCGGAGGAAATTCCAACACTAGATTCCAGTACGGACCCATCACCATCATTCATTACACCTTTCTTCACCCATGTTTTGTTCATTTCATTCTAGATCTCATTCACATCTACTTTTCCCTTACCTTTATCTTGTCTTTGTACATTCTAGTTTCTATTTACTGGACCTTTTCTACCATCATTCCTACTTTTGCAAAGTCTTGCAATATGACCGGATTTGTTGCAATTAAAGCATGCAACATTTCTTTGCTCATTTACATGATTTCCTCTTAATCTACACTGATTATCCATGTGTCCAAATCTATTGCATGCAAAACATTTTCCATTGAAAGAATTGGCATTTCCTCTGTTGTTAGAGTTATTCATGATCATACTTCTACATTCATTGGATCTATGACCATACCTTTTACATTTGCAGCATTGACTAGAGAAGGATGGCCCACTTTGATTCACTCTACTTCCACATTGAGTAGCTCTATGACCAAATTTATTGCAGTTGAATCTATTACAAATATGTGCCTAATCAGTGTTGTCATTGATGTCAACATATCCTTATTGTCATTGGTGTCAACTGTATCTTATTGTATTACTTGTTTAGAAGACTTTTATGTTGAGGATATTGAGAAAAATAGCCTCTCTAAAAGAAACAAGTGAGTTACATATCTCTTTGTCAGAAACTGTGAAGACAATGCAGTTTAGTGAAGTAGATTGCTCCGCATTCCCAGTGAGATGAAGATCAAAGTTTATGGATTAAAGGGTTTGTAGAGGATTGTTTGAAGTTGCTCTAGTTAATATTTGAGAGGTTCATATGAAGTATTGGTGAAGTTATGGCCATCTGAGTACAACCAGGTTTTGTAGTTGTTCTGAGGTAACAGAGTGATAGGAATTGTTCCGGATTGCTCCGCATAGGA
Source organism: Cunninghamia lanceolata (assembly GCA_027924645.1). NCBI lineage: Eukaryota > Viridiplantae > Streptophyta > Pinopsida > Cupressales > Cupressaceae > Cunninghamia > Cunninghamia lanceolata. Next base: position 3,760,286 of record BSBN01000749.1, on the reverse strand, counting down.
ATATTATGGTCTGCAGTTCTAGAGGTATGTTTGGGATGTTGGTGTGTATCTACAACTCAAGTGGTTTGTGGTTTGGAGGTTCGCAAGTAATCTTTCTAGTGTGACAGTCATGACAGTTAATGTTCTTAAGTCCCCGGATGAAGATGCAAGTGTTTCTGGTGATTTAAGGTGGTGCAGTTATTCTTGTTGATTTCATTGTGCTTGTAGTGGTCTCTGGATTGTGTGCCTATTATGTTGATGGTCCAGATTGAGGTTTGAGCTCATGGTTGAATATTTCTCCTTGGGTGTTGCTATTCTTTCTAGTCTTGGCCGACTGGATGTTTCATACATGTTGCAGATGATCTAAGAGAAGTTCTATGAAGCGTGGTGTGTTGTTTGAGGAAGATTTGAGTCCCAGTTATGTTTGGCTGATAGTGTAGTGATCCGCATGTAGTATTTTGTATTGATTCAAGTCTTTTTGTAAATGTTTGTAATGCTGACCTTGGAGATTGTTCCAATGGTTAATGATTGTAATGCCAACATTGATGATTCATTCCAAGGTAGATGTAGCGTATAAATAATTGTAGTTGAGTCATGGAAAAGTTGTCCTTGTGTGAAAATGATAAAATCCTAAGGAAGGTAAAAAGGCAGAGCAGAGAAGAAGAAAAGCAGAATAGGAAAATTAGTGACGATGCAGAGGTAGTGAAGAAGTGATTTGAGGACAGAATAGAGGTGTTGTGAGATTCAATGGAACTGAACCTTAGCATGGTGTAGATGTTGTCTCTCAATTCAACCTTTCAGTGTTAATCTTGTGAATGTTTTGTAGACAGTGAGTCTCTTGGAGCAGTGAGCTCTGGGCAGTGCACTCGAAGGCAAGTGCCTTCCCATTATTCTATTCTTTTAACTTAATTGGGTTTCCATGTAAAAATCTTGGTGTTATGTGTGTTGATTATGTTTCTTTACATGTGTTGTTGATTCATGCTTTCATGGTTATATAAGTAATCTATTAATAAGTGGTAAAGAAGATTAAATGCAGTAAAAGTTAAAGTTTTGAGACAATTGATTCACCCCCCCTCTTAGTTGTTTGCCCTTATTTCAACAATTGGTATCAGAGCCGATTCCTCTAAAAGAAGATTGACCGCTTGAGGAGATCTAGGATGATGACATACAAATAGGACAGTTTGAGATTTGATGGAACAAATTACTCTCTTTGGAAAAATCAGATGGAGTGTCATTTGTAATGCATGGGTGATCCTTATTGGTTGATAACTAAGGATGAGTATAAGCCCTTGGAGAAAGGTCCTTCAACTCTAGATCAAATCAAAGAAGTAGAATACAACATTTAGGCTAAAGAAGCATTGTTGAGTGCACTGACTGATACAAAAATGAAAAATGTCCTAGAATTGAAAACTGCTCATGAAATCTGGAAGAAGTTGGAAACCATGTATGAATGTGATGCATATGAAAAATGTGCTAAGCTATAGAGCTTGAAGGGTAGATACAAAAGTTTAAGGATGAGTGAAGATGAAAACATCACTTCCTACATGTAGAAGGTGAATGAACTTGAAGAATCAAATATTGTTGGCGTGGTACTCAGATCCCTACCTACTTCATACAAGTACAGAGTTGCTACTATTGAGGAAATTAGGACTGTGATAGATGTTACAAGGGATTAGTTGGTTGGCAAGCTTTCAACATTTAAAATGAGTGAGTTTGGTGATTCTCTTCCTAAATCAAAATCTACATTTAAGGCCAGTGTTTTTGGAAAGCAAAGATTTGACCTAGGTGAAATCTCTTCAAGAAAATTAACTAGATATGAAAAGGCAAGGAAAGAACTTGAAAAAGATGAATCTGTTGATAACTGAGAGGGGGGGGTGAATCAGTTATCCTAATTATTTCCCTTTTTGAACTTTCTTATTAATTAATGCAGCATTGAATCAAACACAAAAACATTACCATGAAATAAGAAACACATGACACAGTATTTTTGACGTGGAAACCCTGTTAAGGGAGAAAACCACGGGGTGATTAACCCAAAAATTATTCTCTGTTAGAAGAATAGGAAATTACAAAAATGGCACTTGCCAATTAGGGCTCACTGCCCGAGCACACTGCTCACAAAGAGGCCCACTGCCTACAAGGAGACACACTGTCTACAAAGTGATAAGAATCATAGTCTTGAACTGATTGGAAGCATCTGCATATGCTGGAGTTCAGTTCCGGTTAGGCTCAGTACACTGATCTGCTGCACTTCATCTTTCCTCTGTTCTTTATTCTGCTATCCTTTCACATACCGGATCTTTCTTGCTACTTCTGCTCTGTTCTGCACTTATTCGCATACACCTTTTCACAATCACACTCTTCACAACTAAATCCATCCTCTATATATATCCGCACAAGTAATTTCATCACCTTTCTAGTCGGCATCCGGAACAGTCTAATTTCTTACAAACTCTGTTCTGTCGGCTAAATCCTTGCTCACCAAGCAATGCGGATCAAGCATATACTTGTAGATATCATTAGTCATGTCGGCCAAACATGATTCATGCCTTCACAACCTTTATCATCAACAGTAACACATCCGGAAAGTAGTCTGATACTCTGTCAGTCAGTTCTTCCTCTGTTTTCACTGTCTCTCAGGAATCCGTTACTCAACTATTCATATCTTTTTCCTTGTCCATCACCGGAGGCTAAATCCTTGGAATATACCACTCAAGGTAGTCCTCTTGACTTCCCCAAATCCGCACTGTACCAAGACACTTCCTCTAAGAGATCCGGACCAATCTGTCGGACCTTGCCACATGCTCTGTTCTTGTTCACCGGACCACAACAATCTTCATTCTGACTTCCGGTAGAGATACACCATGACTTGCGGATATGTGGGATGACCTTTGTTGCCATCAATGACAACAACCATGAATCCATATAGTGTCTCTTGCCAACAATCTCCCCCTTTGGCATTGATGGCAACACTTAGTGAAAAATGACTAAGTGTTTACACTATGCTCCCCCTTTGTTGATGCTCTGTCTTTATATACAATTTTCAGAACTCCCCCTTAGTTGGATTCCTCATTTTTCACTGCTCCTCACTCCCCCTTTGACATCAATGGCAAAGGGTAGGGTCCGCACACCAAAATTTTCAAAAATTTTCTATACATAGCCGCATATTTACATACTCACATATACTGAAGAATGTCTGCAAAGGATGTCTTCAATTGGATCAGTTCTGTAGCCCAACTTTGCTTCATTCTATCCAAAATTGAGATGTGACCACTCAACAAAAATGCAAAAGCTTCTGCCCTCTTGAGATCTGTCGGATCATTGGTTTGGGCGGTGGTCTGAGCATCACTGATGGCCTCATGCATAGTTTCTAACTTAGGGATTATAATCCTTCTAAGTTCTCCCATCCGGTTAGTGATATTCTTCCTTTCCTTCTCAAGATTCTTTATTTCATTCAAGACTGCAATAGTCTGACATTCTTGATTTATTATGGAGGAAGAGAGAGGATCAAAACTTTGAGATAAACTTTGTAGCTTGTCCTGTTCCTCTTTTATTTTCTTATCAATTGCTGCTGTTGCCTTTGACCAAGATATACAAAATTTGTAAATGTCACCGCCATCCTTAAGAGCATTTTCTAAGCTCTTTATTCCAATACTCACAATTCTCCTATCGGTAGAGATTAATCCTAATACCTCTGAAAATCTTTTATCCAAAAATTCCTTCCGGACCTTTTCTTTAGCTGATTTTTCTAGAGATTCAAAATGTGTACTAACACTGCTGACTAAGGTTTTGAGATTACCGGAAGAGGAGGCTGTGGGATCCTTTTGAAAAGATGGCATGATTTTTTCTAGCACTCCAGATGCTACCTCCATAAGCTCACAGTCTTCCATGTGAGATTTCAGCAGTTTCTCTTTGACTTTCTCATTTGCAAATGAGGCTATTTTCATTGTTTGCACCGGTGACAAAGAGTCAAAATCTAATGGTCCTTTTAGTAGGTCCGGTTCATCAATTTCTATAGTGGCTTTTGTCAAGAATTCTTGAACAGTTTGTGCAGTGTCTCTTGCCAGAGACAGATGTTTCTTCTCTTCTGCAGTTTTGTCCTTTTGAATCTTTTCTCCTTCCTTACTCTTACCACTTTCAGTCGTGGTTTTCTCTGTTGGGGTGCTGTCAACCTCTTTTTCTTTAACTGCTGCTTCTTTCTCCTGTAGTTTCTCTTCTTCTTGGGATCCAGAGACTGTAGGGGAAACCGGAGGAGAGATGTTAGTCTGTTCAGGGCCCACTTCTTCCGGAGCAGATGATTCCAAATCCGCAGCTGTTTCTGCACCTAAGTCCTCTACAACAGGAAGATTGAACCTTTTGAAGGCCTTTCGGAGGATCTCTTCTGTCTCTTTGGCCACTTTGTCAGTCTCACCAAGCATGAGTTGATTCATCCTGGCTTTACTTCTGAACTCATCTTTGCAGTCTTTGAAGATTATGTTCATTGTCTTGGGATCAATTTGAGGATATAGCTGAATAGCTATCTGCTCCCGGATCTCAAGATCTTTTGCATGAGCATTATTCTTTCTTATTTCTAATTCCTTTTCTAGGCTTTTAGGAATAAGAGATATGATCTCAATGAAAGCCTTATTGTATATGTTCAGATACTTGACTGTGGCTTCCTGCAGAATCTTTTGGTCAGCTTCATTGTAGTCATCATAAAATTCAGTCATTGGTTGAAGGTTTCCATCCACCGTAACCGACTTGATTACACTCTCTAGAGACAGAGTGGGCTTTTCAACAGATACCTCTGCCATTTCATCCTGTCTTGGCCTATGGAGGGTTTACCGGATCCTTTCTTCTTCTGCTTCTTTATTTCTTTTACTCCCTCATCTGACTCTGTTTCCTCTTCATCCTTTTGGCTTTCATAAGCCCTTGTGGCTTTTGTCTTAGATCTTTTACCGGATGCCTGGACTTCCGGTTTTGAACTTTTGGTTGTGGGAGGTGCAGATCTTTTTGATGATCTGGTCCGGGTGGAAGTTTCAACCGGAACACTTTCTTTACTTTTCTTTTCTTCCTCAGCCTTCCTCCTCTTTTCCCGGCTGGCATCAAGTGCCTCTTTTGAGATGCCTAGGCCTTGAGCAATATGCTCTACTTCTTTTCTCACCTTTCTTTTTATCTCAGGTTCCCTGAGTTCTACATGGATCTTTACACTCAGCTCCTCAAAGGTTCCAAACCTTTCTGCCTTTGGATCTTTGGGCTGACTTAGCATGTGTTGAACATGCAGCTCCACTATCTGTTCATCCACTTCATACCCCATGGGCATGATCCAGACAGTCCTTGGCTCCACCGCCTCCATTAGACACTGATCAGTGTCCACCATAAAGCACACTGAGTCTTTGTATTTTTCAACAAGAGACTGGGGAATTCTCTCTCTTGCTTGCATCATGCTTTGGAAGCTTTTGAAGTATCCCCATAGGTCTGTATTTCTTGCTTTGGCATCCCCAAGCCCATGTAGATAGTCTCTTATCTGGACTGCAACAGGTTTGTCATTCTGCCATACCCATCCACTTGATCCGGGCAGCTCATTCATGAAGTAGAAGAATAGACATACAATAAGAGTACCATACTTAAAGGAATTCTTCTTGTCCTTCTTGATTTTCTGTATATTTTCCATTAATTGGCTTAGGAGCAGTTCGCAGAGATCATATTCTGTATTCTTCCTTAGCATCTCATAGGCAGTATATACTGCAGTTCCGGATACAGAATTCTCCCTGCTGGAGTGATAGATCTTGTATCCTATTATCATGGACACATACTTGATATCCGGATCAGAAATATCTTCAATGGTCATTGCCCTCTTATCAAATTTTGATCCGGTGGCCTCAGTTACAATGTTATTTTTGACAGATTTGAGGATAGGTATCCCTCCGAAAGAGTATAGACCAGTTACTGCTCTAATTGCCTCTTTTGTGATTTTGCAGGGTCTATCCAGCCATAGGAAGTTGTCATGCATCCTGCTCAGTACATACCGGACCCATTCATCTTCTTCAAAGCAGGGGAAATGAATAAATTGCTCAAATTGTTTCTTCTGGATACCCTTATACTCTGGTTTAAGCTCAAAAGCATTGTCTATCAGTTGCTTGTGATAGAGATCTCTCAATTTGAATTCCCCAAATTCCTCAATGCTTGCATGTATGTAAACCCTAATGTCTTATGTGTGTAAAACTCCGTGAGGAACACTGGAAAATGCTCCTAAGGGATCTACCTCCAATGACTTGTATGGATGTTTCTTAAATTCAGGTCGGGGCCTATCTGAGATTTTCACTATATTTGGAGTAGCCATTTCTTCAAAGATTTGCAGTGAGATAATGAAAATGGAGAATACCTTATGTGCCTTCGGTTTGCACGGAGTGGTTGGATTGATTTCTTTATGCAATGACTTCGGCAGGAGATCTTTGGTGTGCTTGATGAATCTTGTTGCAGAGCTCCACTTTTCGCTTCTTCTTGAGTGCAGAATGAGCAAATGCTTTTTGAGAAATCCCTTATATTGCTCCGCAAACCCTAATATCTGATGGCAATAAATGCTTGACCTATATTATTCTGGTTTGCCTTATCCAGATAGCTTGGAGTATCCCGGATCAGTCCTGATCTGTGAACATCATCCGGATCTTTCAATCATGAATAAATCGAGGTGACACATTACAAGAACATCCCAAACACTCTGTCCAATCCGTAGAATAAGACAATGCACTTCCGGATCTCTCCGGACCTTTTTGTAATCCTCTGTCATACCGGAGCATCTCCCGGAACAGGTCTTACTTGATTGATCACAGCTTCTTCATAACTCCATGCGGACCTCTGAAATCTTATCTGGATCATCTCAAGACTTATATCTTTAAACCCTTTACTCCGCATCTTGTGCCACATCCGGCACCACTTGATTGGCTGGGGGAACAGGATTTTCTTTGAGTCTCCCCCTGAGCCAGAGCTCACTTTTTAATTTCCAGAAGAATTATCAGCACCAGAGTCTGGTGCGGATCCAACCTCTACATTCTCTGAACTTTTCTTCACCCAAATCTTGCTCATCTGATTCCTAACTTCATCCGCATTCATCTTTTGTTTACCCTTGTCTTGATTCTGATTATACACCAGACCTCTTTTGTCCTGATTCTTGCTTCTGCAGACTTTAGCATTATGACCGGACCTATTACAGATTTGGCAAATAACATTTCTTTGCATATTTGACTGATAACCTCTTGATTTGCATTGATTAGCCATATGACCTACTCTATTGCATGTAAAGCATCTACCTTTGAATGAATTGTTTACTTGCATATTTCTGCATTCATGGGATTTGTGTCCATACCTTTTGCAGTTAAAGCACTGTCCGGAGAAGGATGAATTAATCTGATTCATTCTCTTTTTGCACTGATTAGCTTTGTGACCAAAGTGGTTGCAGCTGTGGCAGTATCCATTGAAAGATGGATATCTTTGAGCATTGGGCTGTCTTACCGGAGGTCTTCTAGGCCTGTTCCTTGGATTTTCTGATCCAAAATTCTTTTGACCGGATCCGGAGCTTTCTCCTTTCTCATATCCCAAACCATACTTGTCATCTGTCCTTTTTTGACTTCCAAGAAGTACTTCAAGTTGGGCAGAACTTATCTTGAATTTTTCTTTATATTCATTTGCTGTTTGAAGATCTCTTTTGAGAGATGCAATTTGATCCTCAAGTTTTTCTTCATTATCTTTGGCATCTTCAAGATTAGATTCAAGATGTCTGATAATCCTGTCCATCTGGTGGCATTCTTCTGATTTTTCTTTAAGAGATTGTCTTAGATTGTCTTCAGCCTTTCTTTTTTCTTCAATCTCTTGAGTAAACTTTATAGTTCCTGATTCCATTTCATGTCTTAACATAATGACTTCTTTTGATAACTTTTCACATAACTTGGTTTGCTCAGTCAATTCTTCATTTGTATTGCTTTCTTCACTTTGTCTTGCCAATTGTTGGAGCAGCTCCTTTCTCTTTTTCATAGAGAGACTTAATTTGTCTTTTAATTCTCTCATGAATTCATCAGCCTGTTTGAGTCTTTCCTTTAATTCATTGACTTCAGAATTTGACTGTTCAAGATCCTCAAGGGCAGTCTTGAGTTGCTCCCTTAAACCATATGCATCCATTTGAACTCCCAGATCTTCCTCAAGCTGTTAGGCTCTATTAGGAGGAACCTTGCTCTGATACCAATTGTTGATAACTGAGAGGGGGGTGAATCAGTTATCCTAATTATTTCCCTTTTTGAACTTTCTTATTAATTAATGCAGCATTGAATCAAACACAAAAACATTACCATGAAATAAGAAACACATGACACAGTATTTTTGACGTGGAAACCCTGTTAAGGGAGAAAACCACGGGGTGATTAACCCAAAAATTATTCTCTGTTAGAAGAATAGGAAATTACAAAAATGGCACTTGCCAATTAGGGCTCACTGCCCGAGCACACTGCTCATAAAGAGGCCCACTGCCTACAAGGAGACACACTGTCTACAAAGTGATAAGAATCACAGTCTTGAACTGATTGGAAGCATCTGCATATGCTGGAGTTTAGTTCCGGTTAGGCTCAGTACACTGATCTGCTGCACTTCATCTTTCCTCTGTTCTTTATTCTGCTATCCTTTCACATACCAGATCTTTCTTGCTACTTCTGCTCTGTTCTGCACTTATTCGCATACACCTTTTCACAATCACACTCTTCACAACTAAATCCATCCTCTATATATATCCGCACAAGTAATTTCATCACCTTTCTAGTCAGCATCCAGAACAGTCTAGTTTCTTACAAACTCTGTTCTGTCGGCTGAATCCTTGCTCACCAAGCAATGCGGATCAAGCATATACTTGTAGATATCATTAGTCATGTCGGCCAAACATGATTCATGCCTTCACAACCTTTATCATCAACAGTAACACATCCAGAAAGTAGTCTGATACTCTGTCAGTCAGTTCTTCCTCTGTTTTCACTGTCTCTCAGGAATCCGTTACTCAACTATTCATATCTTTTTCCTTGTCCATCACCGGAGGCTAAATCCTTGGAATATACCACTCAAGGTAGTCCTCTTGACTTCCCCAAATCTGCACTGCACCAAGACACTTCCTCTAAGAGATCCGGACCAATCTGTCGGACCTTGCCACATGCTCTGTTCTTGTTCACCGGACCACAACAATCTTCATTCTGACTTCCGGTAGAGATACACCATGACTTGCGGATATGTGGGATGACCTTTGTTGCCATCAATGACAACAACCATGAATCCATATAGTGTCTCTTGCCAACAGAATCTAAGTTTAAACAACTTGAACCCCTTATTGCCAAAAGATTACCAAGAGGATCTAGTAAGTATGAAGGAAAGTTGCCTTTTAAATTTTTTGCTTGCAATACAATTGTTCATTTTGCTTCAAGATGTCTAGAGAGGGTTTCAAAGACAAACCCTAATGGACCTAGGATTCAGAAGAAATGCTACTATGTCCAAGAAGTTGCTGATGGAGGAGTTATAAATGATGAATCTGATACAGGAAGTGCCTTTGGAAATGAATGGGTGTTCATTGCTATCCAAGAAGAAGATCCAATGCATACTGAATTTACTAGCTGTGTGAATGTGGAAAGTGCCTTGGTTGCTCAGGTTGAAGAAAAGGATGAGTGGGTGATTGATAGTGGATGTTCTCATCATATGACTGGTGATAAAAGTAAGTTTATAAGTTTAGAAAAGTATGAAAGTGGAATCGTGAAGTTTGGAGACAATTTAACTGGTAGAATCCGTGACAGAGGATCCATCTCTCTTAATGGTAAGAATAACACTAATGATGTTTTGTATGTAGAAGGACTGAAGCATGATCTTCTCAGTGTTGGACAGTTGGTTGACAAAGGGTATGATCTTCGATTCAAGGTGGAAAATGTAGAATTTTGGGAAGCTCCAGAACTAAGATTGCATCTAGTACATAGACTAGAGGTAATATCAAGTTCATTTAAGTAGTACTAGTAAAAGTTGTTTGATTGCTCAGATTGATCAGAGTTGGTTATGACATAGAAGAATGTGTCATGTAAACTTGGATAAAATTGTCAAGATAAGTATTACTCAGGCTATGAGAGATCTTCCAAAGCTTGTAAAACCTACTAATAGCATTTGTAAGGAATGTTAGTAGAGCAAACAGAGCATAGCTACATTCAAAAGTAAAGAACAATTTTCAAGTGGATTGTTGGAACTTGTGCACACTAATTTGTGTGGTCCTGCCAAAGTTAGGAGTTTGTAAGGAGATATATACTTTATGTTGCTGATTGATGATTACTCCCGGATGATGTGGGTCACTTTCTTGAAAGAGAAATCAGAGGCTCTTGATAGATTCAAGGTGTTCAAGGCTAAGGTGGAGAATGAGATTGGTGTGAAGATAAAGTGTCTAAGATTTGACAGAGGTGGAGAATTTACTATTGGAAACAAGGTAGATAACTGAGAGGGGGGCTGAATCAGTTATCTTAAATATTTAACTTTCTTTTCTTCTTTATCAATTAGTGCGGCATCAAAACATATAAACATACATAATCATGAGAGAAGAAAAGAAATCAACACACATAACACAAAGATTTTTATGTGGAAAACCCTGTTAAGGGAAAAACCATGGGGTGACTAACCCAAGATTGTATTTTCTATTAAAAGAATAAAAAGTATAAAATGGCACTTGCCAATTAGGGCTCATTGCCCAAGCACACTGTTCACAAGAGGCACACTGCCTACAAGAGACTCACTGTCTACAAGGATATAGAATGTAACCAGCTGTTTAAACTGAAGAGAAGCATCCACATATGTTGAGATTCAGCTCCGGTTAGGCTCAATACACTGATCTACTGCACTCCATTCTTCCTCTGCTTTAGTGCTGTTGTTCTATCACATACCAGACTTGTATTGCTGCTTCCATATTTCTCTCTACCCATTTCCGTACACTATACCATACACAACAACACCTTCATACCAAAATCCATCTGGTATATATATCCACACCAAGGAGTTCAACATCTTTCTAGTCGGCAACCGAAATACTCAAGATATTTACTAAATACTAGTATGTCAGCTGAATCCATGTTTAATATGTGATGTGTATCAAAAATATAGACATGGAAGTCATCAATCATGTTGGTCAACCATGAATGATCCCTCAAGAAGCTTGATCACCATCAATTTCTTATCTAGATTAAAGTCTGATGCTCTACCGGTTAGTTCTTCCTTAGTCTACTCTGCCTGTTAGCAACCCAACACTTAGATGCTCATATCTTTTTATTTTTTCATCACCAGAGTCTCAATCTTTGGAATGTAGCAGTCATGGTACTCCTCTTGACTTCCCCAAGTCCTCACTTTGTTGAGATACATCCTCTGAGAGATCCGGACCTGATTGTCAGACCTTGCTGCATGCTCTATTCTTGTTCACCGGACCAAAACATTCTTCAAACTTACTTCTGGTATAGTCATACTGTGCTCTGTGGATGTGTGGGATAGACTTTGTTGCCATCAATGACAACAATCATGAAGCCACACAGTGTCTCTTGCCAACAATCTCCCCCTTTGGCATTGATGGCAACACTTAGTGAAAAATGACTAAGTGTCGTAACAAATTCCCCCTTGGCTGATGCTCTGTCTTATGTACACTTTTACCGGAGCTCCCCCTTAGATGGATTCCACATTTTTCACTACTCCTCACTCCACCTTTGACATCAATGGCAAAGGGTGAAACCCGCACATCAAAATTTGCAAAAATCAACCTATACATAACCGCATAAGTATATATACATGTTATACTTACATATACTTAAGTATATCTGCAAAGTGGTTTTAAATTGGACAAATTCTATTGCCCAACTCTGCTTCATCCTGTCCAAAATTGAGATGTGACAACTTAACAAAAATGTAAAATCTTCTACCCTCTTTAAATCTGTTGGATCACTGGTCTGGGCTGTGGTCTGAGCATCAATTAGGGCCTCATGTATTGCCTCTAACTTAGGGATGATTACCCCTTTTAGTTCACTCAACCTGCTTATTCTATTCTTCTTCTCCTTTTCATGCCTATTTATTTCATTTATAGTGGCAATAGCCTAACACTCTTGATTCATTATGGATGAGGTGAGAGGATCAAAATTTTGAGATAAAATTGACACTTTACCTTCTTGTTCTTCCACCTTCTTTGCAATGTCATCTATCATTGTGGACCAAGATAGACAAAATTTGTATAATTCTCTGCCATCTTTAAGAGCATTTTATAGGCTCTTTATCCCAATATCCAGATTTCTCTTATCATTTGCTATGAGTCCCTGTACTTTGGAGAATCTCTTTCCCAAAAACTCTTTCTAGACTTTCTCTTTCGCTAATTTCTCTAAAGAATCAAAATGTGTGCTAATAGAATTAACAAGAGATTTCAAGTTACCAAATGACGAGGCCGAAGGATCCTTTTGGAAGGATGGCATGATCTTCTCCAACATACTAGATGCAATCTCTATCAGCTCACAGTCTTCCATGTGAGACTTCAGAAGATTTTCTTTTGCTTTAGCTTGAGCAAAAGATGCTACCTTCATTGTCTGGACTGAAGAGAGGGAGTCAAACTTGAGTGGTCCTTGAAATAGTTCCAGTTCATCTAATTCCATCATCTCTTTGGTCAGGAAGTTTTTAACTACTTTTGTAGTGTCTCTTGCCAGAGATAGATTCTTCTTTCCTTCTGCAGCCTCAAAATTGTCATCAAAGATCTTCTCTGTGTGTTCTTCTTCTCTTCCCTTTTCCTCTTCTATTTGACTCAATTTCTCCTCTTTTCTTCCTTCTCCTTTAGTTCTAGAGTCAGCAGGGGGATCTGGAAGAGAGATGTTTACTTCTTCAGGGACTTCCTCTTCTGGAATAGAGGAATCCAAGTCCTTAGTCCTCTCCTCACCTATCTCTTTTGGCTCTTCTGCAATTTTCTCAGTAGATTCTTCTTTTGATGTACTTAGTCCTTCGTCGTCCATAGTAGAATGTTCATCATCTATGTCCTCTATGACAAGGAGATTGAATCTCTTGTAGGCATTCCAGAGGATGTCTTCTATTTCTTTTGCTATCTGATCCGTCTCTCCAAGCATAAGTTTGTTCATCTTGGCTTTGCTCCGGAACTCATCCTTGTAGTCCTTGAAGACCATGGTCATTTGTTTTGGAGTAATGGAAGGATAGAGTTGAATTGCAATCTATTCCCAGATCTCAAGGTCCTTTGCCTTAGCATTCTCCTTTCTTAGTTCAAGTTCTTTCTCTAGACTTTTGGGAATTAGAGAGATGATTTCAATGAATGCTTTATTGTAGATGTTTAGATACCTGACTGTAGCATCTTGCATGATCTTCTAGTCAGCTTCACTATATTCATCGTAAAATTTAGTCATTAGTTGTAGATTCCCATCCATAGTGATTGATTTGATGACATCATCAATGGAGAGAGTAGGCCTTTCAACAAATTCTTCTGCCTCTTCTTCCTTGTTTTGACCTGTAGAGGATTCCTCGGCTGTTTTCTTCTTCTTCCTCATTTTCTTAACTTCTTCATCAGATTCTATTTCTTCATCATCCTTTTGGCTTCTGTATGACCTTGTGGCCTTTGTCTTCGCTCTCTTCTCTCCCTTTCCGGATGTCTTGGCTTCTGGTTTTGAGGATTTTGAGCTCTTAGAGGTGGCAAGTGTAGAGCTCTTGGAGGATCTGGTCCGGGAGGAGGCTTGTACCAGAACACTTCCTTTTTCTGCTTCTTGTTTCTCTTTCTCAGCTCTTTCTAATTTTTCTCTATTTGCATTAACTGCTTTTTTTGAAATGCCATATCTTTTGGAAACTTCCTCTACTTCCTTTCTCACTTTTCTTTTCATCTCTAGTTGTCTTAGCTCAACATGAATTTTCACACTCAATTCTTGAAAGGTTCCAAACCTTTCTGCCTCAGGGTCCTTAGGCTGACTCAGTAGGTGTTGGACATGCAGTTCTAGGATTTTCTCATCTACCTCATAGCCCATTGGCATAATCCAGACTATTTTGGACTCCATTGCCTCCATTAGGCATTGATCAGTGTCTACCATGAAACATACTATATCCTTGTATTTTTCAACTATAGATTGGGGAATTCTTTCTCTGGCCTACATCACACTGTGGAAGTTTTTGAAGTATTCCCAAAGTGCTGTGCTTTGAGCCTTGGCATCACCAAGCCCATACATATAATCTTTGATTTGTATGGCAACTGGTCTGTCATTTTTCCATACCCAACTATTGGATCTGGGAAGCTCATTCATATAGTATAAGAAGAGACATAGTATTAGGCCACCATACTTGAATGAGTTCTTCTTTTCCTTCTTGATGTTTTGCAAGTTTTCTAACAATTGGCTTAGAAGAAGTTTGCATAGATCATAGTCTACATTTTCCCTTAGCATTTGATATGCAGTATAAATTACAGTTCTGAATACAGAGTTTTCCTTATTGGAGTGATATATTTTGTAGCCAATTATCATAGAGGAAATTTTGATATTCAGATCTGTGATATATTCTATTGTCATTGCTCTTTTGTCAAACTTTGATCCGGTAGCCTCACTCACTGTCTGATTCTTGATAGATTTAAGAGCAGGCAACCCACCAGATGAGTGCAATCCGGTTACTACCCTAATGGCATCTTTTGTTATCTTGAATGGCCTCATCAACCACATGAAGTTGTCATGTATTCTACTAAGAACATACCGGACCCATTCATCTTTTGAGAAATAGGGAAAGTGGATGTAATGCCCAAAATGCTTATCGTGGATGGCCTTGTATTGAGGTTTGAGTTCAAAGGTTTCATCTATTAGTTGTTTATGGTAGATATCCATCATCTTTGATTCTCCAAATTCCTTAATATTTGCATGGATGTATACCCTAACATCTTCTACGTGTAGAACCCCATGCAGAATGCTAGAGAAGGTGCCTAAGGGATCAACTTCTAGGGATTTGTAAGGATGTTTCTTGAACTTAGGGCACGGCCTATCAGTGATCTTAACAACATTTAGAGTAGCCATCTTGCAAAAGATTTAGAGAGAGATATTCAAGAATGGAAATACCTTTTTACACTTCTAGGGTTCACGATATGAGCTGAAAAAGATCGCTGGTTGAATGAGATTCTGCAATTGATCTTTGAGAGGGTTGAATCAATCTTGTTTGTAGAGCTCTTTCTTTCTTCTTCTTGAATGCAAATGCAAATGATGAGTAAAAGAACCCTTATATTTCTGTGCAAACCCTAATTTCATATTGCAATAAATGCACACCTTAAGTTATTCTATTTCCCTTATTCTAACCTTGTTCTAAGAGAGATCCTTCTGAATCACTAAGATGCACTTAGAATTATTCTTGGTGATAATTGACAATGTATCTCCCTTTCTCCAATCATTCCATTTACCAGTAGATCCTGATATTTCAATTTTGAATCATACTGGATCTAACTGTGAAAATCCTACTTTTACCGGATGACTGTCAAACCAGATCAATCTTGGCTGATTAACCTCTTCAAACTCCTTGCGAATCTTTCATTATTTGACTAAGGGTTATTTATATATTTCTCTAAGAACCCTTTAATCCGCAACTTTCATGTGCCAATTTCAGTCACCGATTGACTGGCTGGGGGAATTTATTTTCCTTTGTGACTCCCCCTGAGCTAGATCTATTTAGTTTCCGGAAGGAATATTAGCACTAGATTTTTGTGCAGATCCATCCCCAACATTTTATGTACTTCTCTTCACCCAAATCTTGTTCATCTCCCTTGAAACTTCATCCGCATTCACTTTTCCTTTTCCTTTGTCTTGATTTTGATTATGATGCACTGGACCCCTTTTATCCTGCTTCTTACTTCTATAGAATTTGGCAATATGACTAGATTTATTGCAGTTGTAGAAAATAACATTTCTTTCTATATTTGACTGATATCCTCTTGATCTACATTGATTAGCCATATGTACCATTCTATTGCATGTAAATCATCTACCATTGAATGAATTGTTTATTTGCATATTTCTGCATTCAAGAGATTTGTGACCATACCTTTTGTAGTTGAAACATTGTCTAGAGAAGGATGAATTAGTCTGATTCATTCTTTTTCTGCACTGAGTTGCTTTATGACCAAAGTTGTTGCAATTGTAGCAGTATCCATTGAAGGATGGATATCTTTGAGCATTTGGTTTCCTTACTGGAGGTCTTCTAGGCGTGTTCCTTAGATTTCTTGATCCAGAGTTCTTCTGACCGGATCTAGAACTTTCACCTTTCTCATATCCCAAGTCATGCTTGTCATCTACCCTCTTTTGGCTTTCAAGAAGAACTTCAAGTTGAACAGAGCTTATCTTGAATTTCTCTTTATATTCATTTGCTATTTGAAGATCCCTTTTAAGAGTGTCTATCTAATTCTCAAGTTGTTCTTCATTATCTCTAGCTTCTTCAAGATCAAATTCCAGATGCTTGATTATTCTATCCATTTTGTGGCAGTCTTCTGACTTCTCCTTGAGAGATTGTTTTAGATTATCTTCAATTTTTCTTTTCTCTTCAATTTCTTGGGTGAATTTCATAACCCTTGATTCCATTTCATGTCTTACCATAATGACCTCTTTTGATAGCTTCTCACATAACTTGTTTTTCTCATTCAGATCTTCATTAGTATCATTGGCTTCACTTTGACTTGCTAATTGTTGAAGTAGTTCCTTTCTCTTTTTCACAGAGATACTCAATTTTTCTTTTAGTTCATTTATGAAATCATCATCTTGTTTGAGTCTTTCCCTCAGGTTATTGACTTCAGAGTGAGATTTCTCAAGATCATCTAGGGTAGACTAAAGTTGTTCCCTCATACCATACATATCCATTGAGATTCCTAGATCTTCCTCAAGCTGTTAGGCTCTATTTGGAGGAATTTAGCTCTGATACCAATTGTTGGAAACCAGGTAGATAACTGGGAGGGGGTGGGTGAATCAATTATCTTAAATATTTAACTTTCTTTTCTTCTTTATCAATTAGTGCAACATCAAAACATATAAACATACATAATCATGAGAGCAGAAAAGAAATCAACACATATAACACAAGGATTTTTATGTGAAAAACCCTGTTAAGGGAAAAACCACTGGGTGACTAACCCAAGATTGTATTCTCTATTAAAAGAATAAAAAATAGAAAATGACACTTACCAATTAGGGCTCACTGCCCGAGCACACTGCTCACAAGAGGCACATTGCCTACAAGAGACTCATTGTCTACAAGGATATAGAATGTAACCAAATGTTTGAACTGAAGAGAAGCATCCACATATGCTGAGATTTAGTTCTGGTTAGGCTCAATACACTGATCTACTGCACTTCATTCTTCCTCTACTTTAGTGCTGCTATTCTGTCACATACCATACTTGTATTGTTGCTTCCACATTTCTCTCTACCCCTTTTTGCACACTATACCATACACAACAACACCTTCATACCGAAATCCATCTGGTATATATATCTGCACCAAGGAGTTCAACATCTTTCTAGTCAGAAACTGGAATACTCAAGATATTTACTAAATACTGGTCTGTCAGCTGAATCCATGCTTAATATGCGATGTGTATCAAAAATATAGACATGGAAGTCATGAATCATGTCAGCTAACCATGAATGATCCCTCAAGCAGCTTGATCACCATCAATTTCTCATCCGGATTAAAATTTGATGCTCTGTCAGTTAGTTCTTCCTTAGTCTACTCTGCCTGTCAACAACCCAACACTTAGATGCTCATATCTTTTTATTCTTTCATCACTAGAGGCTCAATCTCTAGAATGTAGCAGTCATGGTACTCCTCTTGACTTCCCCAAGTTTGTACTTTGCTGAGATACATCCTCTAAGAGATCCAGACTTGATTGTCAGACCTTGCTGCATGCTCTGTTTTTGTTTACCGGACCAAAACACTCTTCAATCTTACTTCCGGTATAGTCATACTATGCTCTGAGGATGTGTGGGATAGACTTTGTTGCCATCAATGACAACAATCATGAAGCCACATAGTGTCTCTTGCCAACATTTACCTCCAATGAGTTCAATGAATTTTGTGAAAAACATGGAATAAGAATACAGTTATCTACTCCTAGGACTCCTTAGAAGAATGGAGTTGTGGAAAGAAAGAATCAAACTATTCAAGAAGCTACTAGAACCATGATGATGGAGGCAAATGTTCCATATGGTTATTGGAGAGAGGCTATGAGTATTGCTATCTACACTCTTAACCGGTGCATATCAAAGGTAATACTGGTAAAACACCTTATGAATTGTGGTTTGGTAATGCTCCTACTGTCTTCAGAGTTTTTGGTAGCAAATGCTATATCAAAAGAGATGAAGAACTAGGCAAGTTTGATGCAAGATGTGATGAAAGAATATTTCTGGGTTATTCCAACCAAAGCATGGCATACTAGTGTTTCAATAAGAGATTGAAAAAGATTGTTGAAAGTGCTAATGTTAAGGTTGATGAAAGCAAGGAGAGACCTTCTAGGTCTTGTGGATATGAATCAGATGATCAAAACAAAAATCTAAATGAAGGAAAACAGTTTCAAACTCAAACTTAGATTTAGGTTGCTTCGAAGAATCTAGTAACTCAAGAAGTCAATGAAAATATTGGGGAATAAGTTCAAGAATCAGAAGTTCAAGAAAATACCAAAACTCCCAGGTATGTAAGCTTGAATCATTCTAAAGATTAGATCATAGGAGATAGAAATAAAGGTGTTCAAAATAGAAGAAAATTTATTTAAGAACAAGTGGAGTATTGTTTAATTTCAAAGATTGATCCAAAATCAGTGAATGAAGAATGTAATGATGGGAATTGGGTAAAAGCAATGGAAGAAGAATTAATGCAAATTGAAAAGAATGATACTTGGGATCTTGTTCCTAGACCTAAAGACAAAAATGTAATTGGAACTAAATGGGTCTTCTAGAATAAATTGAATGAAGATGGTGAAGTTGTGAGAAACAAAGCAAGATTGGTGTGCAAAGGATATTCTCAGGTAGAGGGAATTAATTTTGAAGAAACTTTTGCTCCAGTGGCAAGAATCGAAGCAGTCAGATTATTTCTTGCCTTTGCTACTTTCAAAGATTTCAAAGTTTACCAGATGGATGTCAAGTTAGCATTCCTGAATGGAGAGTTGGAAGAAGAAGTCTACAGTGAGCAACTGGAAGGATTCCAATTGTCTGATCAAGGAGATATGGTCTGCAGATTGAAGAAAGCATTGTATGGACTTAAACAAGCCCCAAGAGCCTGGTATGCAAGATTAGATAAGTATCTGCTAAAGTTAGGCTTTAGCAAAGGCACAACTGATAGTAATCTTTATTTCAAAATTGATCATGAACACATCTTGATTGTTGAGGTATTTGTTGATGATATCATCTTTGGTGGAAATGAGAGCATGTGTAAAAAAATTGCCGATTAGATGCAAAGTGAATTTGAGATGTCTATGCTTGGTGAAATAAATTTCTTCTTAGGTCTGCAAATCATTCAGTCAGAAAAGGGCATCTTCATATCTCAATCTAAGTATGTGAAAGAGTTGTTGAAAAAGTTTGGAATGGAGGATTCAAAACCAGTGAGTACTCCTATGATAACTAGATGCAAGTTGAGTAAAGATGATGATTCCCCTAAGGTAGATCAGAAAAGGTATAGATCAATGATTAGAGGACTACTTTATTTGACTCATACCAGACCTAATATTATGAATGTAGTTGGCCTTGTTGCTAGATTTCAAGCTGATCCTAGAGAATCTCATGTTGTAGCAGTCAAAAGAATTTTTAGATATCTGAAGGGAACATCTGATTATGGCTTATGGTATCCTAAGGATGATGATTTCACTCTTCATACATATACGAATGCTGATTGGGCAGGAGATGTGGACAACAGGAAAAGTACTAGTGGAGGTGCATTTTTCTTGGGAAAGAGATTGTTTTCTTGGTTGAGAAAAAAGGAGGCAATATCTCTGTCTACTTTAGAGGCAAAGTATATAGCAACAGCAAGTAATTGTACTCAAGTTTTGTGGATAAAGCAAATGTTGAAGGATATCAAAATTGTGTCTGAAGAACCTGTTACAATCTTCTGTGATAATTCAAGTGCAACAAACATCTCAAAGAATTTGGTGTTGCATTCAAAGACAAATCACATAGCCATCAAGTTTCACTTTTTGAGAGAGAAGGTAAATGATAATGAAGTCAGATTAGCGTTTGTTTCTTCAAAGGATCAAATTGTGGATATCTTCACTAAGCCTCTACCTAAGGATACTTTTGAGTATCTCAGAGTGATGCTAGGGGTTATTACCCCTCCTGTTCAGAACTAAGGTGCACTAATGTGCATCAGTCCGGTGGAACTCATAGTCATATCTTGTGATTCGAATTGCTGTTAAGGAGTTGCTACTTAGGGGGAGTAGTCAGTATGTTAATTCTAAAGTTCAGTTTGGTTTTATTTAAGAAGCAAAAGAGGGAGAGATGATTGCAGTATGTGCCCTTTGCCATTGATGTCAAAGGGGGAGAGAAGTCATGCGAAAAACTTGGAAGTAGTTGTTGGTGAAAGGGGGAGCAGTGAAGAAAGTGGTTGTAGATGTGATAAGAGAAAGGGGGAGAAGTTCTTGTCTTGATGGTTGAAATATTGTTTCACATCATATGTTGCAATCAATAACAAAGGGGGAGATTGTTTCAAATATGTGCCTAATCGGTGTTGTCATTGATGTCAACATATCCTTGTTGTCGTTGGTGTCAACTGTATCTTATTGTATTACTTGTTTACAAGACTTGTATGTTGAGGAT
Source organism: Cunninghamia lanceolata (assembly GCA_027924645.1). NCBI lineage: Eukaryota > Viridiplantae > Streptophyta > Pinopsida > Cupressales > Cupressaceae > Cunninghamia > Cunninghamia lanceolata. Next base: position 3,739,500 of record BSBN01000749.1, on the reverse strand, counting down.
ATTAAGAAAATTAGCCTCTACAGAAGAAACAAGTGAGTTACATATCTCTTTGTTAGAAATAGTGAAGATAGTGTAGTTTGGTGAAGTAGATTGCTCCGCATTCCCAGTGAGATGAAGGTCAAAGTCTATGGATTAAAGGGTTTGTAGAGGATTGTCTGAAGTTGCTCTAGTTAAGATTTGAGAGGTCCATATGAGGTATTGGTGAAGTTATGGCTATCTGAGTAGAACCAGGTTTTGTAGTTGTTCAGAGGTAACAAAGTGATAGGAATTTGGTCTAGATTTCTCTGCATTAGACTATTATGGTCTGCAGTTCTAGAGGTATATTTGGGATGTTGGTGTGTATCTACAACTCAAGTGGTTTGTGGTTTGGAGATCTACAAGAAATCTTTCTAGTGTGACAGTCATGACAATTAGTGTTCTTAAGTCACCGGATGAAGATGCAAGTGCTTCTGGTGATTTGAGGTGGTGCGGTTGTTCTTGTTGATTTCATTATGCTTGTGGTGGTCTCTGGATCATGTACCTATTGTGTTGATGGTTCGCATTGAGGATTGAGCTCGTGGTTGAAGATTTCTTCTTGGGTGTTGTTGTTCTTTCCAGTCTTGGCTAACTGAATGTTTCATGCATGTTGCAGATGATCTAAGAGAAGTTCTATGAAGCGTGGTGTGTTCTTTGAGGAAGATTTGAGTCCCAGTTATGTTTGGCTGATAGTGTAGTGATCCGCATGTAGTATTTTGTATTGAGTCAAGTCTTTTTGTAAATGTTTGTAATGCTGACCTTGGAGATTGTTCCAATGGTTGATGATTGTAATGCCAACCTTGATGATTCATTCCAAGGTTGATGTAGTGTATAAATAATTTTAGTTGAGTCATGGAAAAGTTGTCCTTGAGAGAAAATGATAAAATCCTAGAAGGAAGGTAAAAAGGCAGAGAAGAGAAGAAGAAGAGCAGAAGAGGAAAATAAGTGATGATGCAGAGGTAGTGAAGAAGTGATGATGCAGAGGTAGATAAGGGTAGAGTAGAGGTGTTGTGAGCTTCAATGGAACTGAACCCTAGCATGGTGAAGATGTTATCTCTTAGTTCAACCGTTTAATGTTAATCTTGTGAATGTTTTGTAGACAGTGAGTCTCTTGGAGCAATGAGCTCTGGGCAGTGTGTCTGAAGGCAAGTGCCTTCCCACTATTCTATTATTTTAACAGAGAATAAATCTTGTGGGTTAACCCCCACCGTGGTTTTCCCTTAACCAAGTTTCCACGTAAAAATCTTGGTGTTATGTGTGTTGATTATGTTTCTGCTCATGTGTTGTTGATTCATGCTTTCATGGTTATATCATTAATCTATTAATAAGTGGTGAAGAAGATTAAATGTAGTAAAAGTTAAAGTTTTGAGACAACTGATTCACCCCCCTTCTCAATTGTCTGCCCTTATTTCAACAGAAACAATTTCCATTGAAGGTTGGATACCTTTTTAGCATTAGGCTATCTGACCGGAGGTCTTCTAGGTCTATTTCTCTGATTCCTTGATTTAGAATTTCTTTAACTAGATCTAGAGCTTTCACCTTTCTCATATTCCAGACCATGCTTATCATCTACCTTCTTCTGACTATCAAGCATCATCTCAAGTTTAGCTGATCTTATCTTGAACTTCTCTTTGTATTCATTTGTAACTTCTAGGTCATGTTTGAGAATGACAATTTGCCTTTCAAGTTGCTCCTCATTATGCCTAGTTTCTTGTAGATCAGACTCTAGATGGTTAATTATTCTGTCCAATCTGTAGAACTCTTCTGTTCTTTCTTTCAGAGACTAATTCAATTTTTCCTCAATCTTCTTCCTTTCCTCAATTTCCTTGGTTAGCCTCATCACCCCAGATTCTATCTCATGTTTTAGGACAACTTCTTTTTCCAGCTTCTCACATTCCTTTGTCTTCTCCTTCAGAGCCTCATCCATGCCATTGTCTTCCTTTTGATTTGCTAACTGCTGAAGTAGCTCCTTCCTCTTTTTCATAGATTTGCTCAGTTGTCCTTCTAAAGTCTAAATGAAATCCTCAACATCTTTAAGGTTCTCTTACAGTTCTTTGACTTCTGCTCTAGACTAATCGAGATCTTCTAAATCAACTTGAATTTGTTCATTGATGCCAATAGAATACTTGAATGAACCCATTGAAACACCTTCCCAGATCTTCCTCAAGCTGTTAAACTTCTTCCAAGGAACCTTGCTCTAATACCAATTGTTGAAATTAGGGCAGACAACTAAGAGGGGGGTGAATTAGTTGTCACAAAACTTTATCTTTTGGTGCATTTAATCTTATTTACCACTTATTAACACATTACTGATATAACCATGAAGACATGAATCAACAACACATGAGCAGAAACACAGTCAACACACATAACACCAGGATTTTTACATGGAAAACCAGTTAAGGGAAAAACCACAGTGGGGGTTAACCCACAAGATTTTATACTCTATTAAAAGTATTACAAATGGGAAGGTACATGCCTTCGGGCACACTACCTAGAGCTCACTGCTCAAAGGAGGCTCACTGCCTACAAGATCAATTACAAATAGTTTTCTAAAATACTTGAACTGAAGAATAGTATCTAATAATGCAAGATTATAGTTTTGGTTAGTCTCAATATACTGACTTCACACACTTCTTCTCTCACTACCTTGTTTCATTGTTCTACCATGATCCAAAGCTTAGATCTCTTTGCTTCGCACTTGATACTACCGCACTTTGTACCTACATAACTCAAAATTCTTGAGCCCATCGATCATATATATCCACAACATGAAATTTCATCAACTGCAGTCAGCCTTGAGAAAACTTAAACTTTTTCAAGATCACTATTTTGTCAGCTGAATCCATACACAAACATCAATGCAGACCAAAAATTATGTATTTAATCCACCACACATGTCATCCAATACCACTAGATCTCATAAATTACTTAACTCTTCTCTTAATCTACACAAGGATCAAACACCAAGTCGGCCTGTTCTTCACCGGACTGAACTGTCTAACCAAAACCCAATACTGAGATGCTTGTAACTTTCAATCCGTTCATCAACGGAGGATAAAAATTTGGATTTAGGTAGCCCTGACATCCCTTAACATTACCTTAGATCTGCAGCACAATATGATTAACTGTGGAGAAATGTAGACCAAAATGCTGAACCCTATCATATGATCTATTCCTATCTATCCAAACTTAGACAAATCTGTAATTTGACTTCTGGTATGATCAAATGATACAATATGGATGTGTAAGATAGATTTAGTTGCCATCAATGACAACACCTATCATGCCTAGCAGTGTCTCTTGCCAACAGACTCTTCATATGCCAATCTAGACACCTATTTTCTCATCTTGTTTCCTCATTTGGTCTACTAACTTGAAACTATAAATAAATATTAATTTCTAAAATTGTCTCTTGAATTACATAACTACCATTTTTTGCAAGTGGCAAAGAATAAAAGAATTCTTTATAAAATATGTAAATATAAAAGCATAAAATGACAATGCATGATTTTCTTAAAAGTTATCTAAATAATTATTTCAAAGAAATAAAACTAATTAATTATTTTCAATAAAATATCATAACTAATAAATAGGTTTCATATATACCTTACATTCTTCCCCCCTAAGAATGGACTTCATCTTGGAAGTCATCAAGAGAAATGAATTTCCCTATCTTCAACACATCCAACAAAAGTTAGAGTTCATCAAAAGATTTACTAAGTCGACTAGATATTCTTTTTGCCATCATGCAACAGTACAAAACCTAAAACCTGTATCACCAAATGAGGAAAATATAGAGAATCTAGATTTGCTCACCACCCAACCATAGGATCAACTAGGTCAAATCAACTCCTAAGCATAAAATAGATCTTCTTTACTCATTAACAATAAACAGTATTCATCCATTAATCAAGAACTTTAATCATAAAATCAATCATAAATTTTCCAGTTAGAAAAGAAGGTAAGGGATCCTCTATTGAGGTTTAAGTTTTTTTGTAGCTCCCTTACACAATAAAAACTCCCAAAAACATAAAATCTCCCTTTAAACAACTTTTCCCACAAAAGAACTCCCATTAAACAATAGCTCCCTTGAAACAACAACTCCCTTATCATAATAGAAACTCCCATAAAAATAAGAACTCCCATAATACACAACTCCCAAAATCCTTATTATCCATTTCACCAACACCCATTCTCCATTTCAATCAACATCATCAATCAACAACACCAAAATCCATACAATTTCCCCAAAAGGCATCCACAAATCTTTCCTCATTAAGATTTTTACATTTAAACATCAGAAATTCATAACACATTGATTAACACTTATACAATCATCTCAAACATCCATTCATAAAGAAACAAAAATAATAGAAAATTTCTTACTTTGGTTGTCCACATTTGGATCAGCCCTTGAAACTTTCAAACTTAGAATTCAAACAAATCAGCAAGCTCAGAACAAACCCCAATTCTGGAAAGATTCGGTTATACCATTATGTCCATTGGAATTCTGTAATATCATCTTTTTTATCCTAAAAACATGTTTATATCATCAATATATTACAAATAATCAAATTTATTGCAACATATTCTTTTATAACCACTCTTAACAATTAAACATCACAGTTATTAATTATATACATCATGTATACTTTCAATGGGATTGGGATGATTAGTGTCAAATAGAACCATAATGCCATAGAATAGATCTTATACAATTTCACAATAAACATTCCCTAGGCCATCTACTCCCCTATACAACCTACCAAGGACCTCTCTTGGGTATGGTAATCTACACAACTCACATTACTTCACACAAGCTAGCAACAATAAATACTGATAAAGCCTCAAAATGAAGAAGTTTTGAATACAATTTCAAATCAATTAATAAAACTTCATATAAAGCAAATTAAATAACAGAAGTTAAAACAATAGTTCAAATTAAGACCAAAAACCTTAATAAAATAGTCCTCGAGGCATAAGGATAATTATGATCAACTAAATATTTTAAACAAATCTTCAAAACTACTAGCTCAATAAAACAAAGGAGAAAATAACAAAATAAAAATTTCAAAACAAAATTCATAAGACTTTATATCACAATTCACCACGTGACTTCAAACAAGCCACCTAAGGGTAGGAGGGGAATGCGGTCGTCTCAAACCACATGGAGCTCCATAATAGATTATCATATAATGCTCATATTCCAAATGTAATCAATAACATTATTCTTTCCAATAAAATTTATAGATGAAATAATATGAATTTAGAAAACTCCCTTTTCACAAATATAGCTCCCATAAGACAATAGTATCTCTGTAATAACAACAATATCTCCATAAATAATAACTCCCATAAAATAATAGCCCCCTTAAAATAATAATCTCCCAAAACACCACATAACTCCCATAACACAATAATTTCAATAATACACAACTCCTAAATTCATAGCACACCTCCAAACCCCCATTTCACCAATACTCATTCACCATTACACCCATCACCATCAGCCACACACACAAGTTTGTCAATATCATCATAGAATAAGGTGAAAAATATACATGCTTAACATAAATCATTAATTAACATTACAAAAACTTACAATTCCAAGAATACGTCCATGATCATCTATGTTGAAAATGATTTACTAGACATTCATTTCATATAGTTAATCAACCAAAATTTACCTCTACTTACCATGATGATATCCAAAAACAGGTATACATTACTAATACTTTTATCCCAAATCTCCCAAATGTTACAACCTAGTGCTCTGATACATATGTAATGCCAACCCAAGAAAATAGCAGTAAATAACAATAATAAATTAATTTAGTAAGAAATAATGAAAATATAATACAATGATAGGAGAATATTCACTTGTTCTAAACTTAATAAAATTCAAATTTTGATTAAACATCAGTCTAGCATCATTCATTGAAAATGAAAATTTAGGATATAAACATTTCTTATGTAATTACAATCCATTACAATAAGAGCTATATGATCATCCACTCACAAAGTGGAAAAATACTTCCTCAACTTCAGTATCCTGCATAATTTACTGACCTAGATCTGCACACTAAATGTAAAAACTAGTTCCGCATAGTCATTAAATATACATAAAAGATATCAATGTACATGATAATGAGACTAAGGCCCTAAGGGACTGACCTAATGTCTCAGGGGCTCATGATGGCCTTGCCTATGTATGTGTAGCACAGAGATATCATAGTTCGGGACTTGAGCTTCCAACCACAAGATGATATCATACAACTTATAACTTGGGTTAATATATGTAATAGAAGCTTTATAATCTCAAGATCCTATAAGGGATACAACATCCAATGATGCGTTCTCTTAACCAGATATACTGATTCAAGAAGTTCAACACAACCATTATAGTAAATACATCATTTTAGAAAAATAATGTCATGTCTCCATTTCCAGAGTGACTTCACATAGAGTTGATGATTAGCCTATCATCCATTCCTGTAGGCTAATACATTGGTAAGGGAATGATTTCTAGTTTGAGCTTATTTCTATACATGGAGAATCAGAATGTTGGTTTAAATAGTATTTTGATTGATTTTGGATAAGTGGGTGATGATAAATGAAATCTTTAATTACATTTGTTCAATATCTATTTGCTCTTGTGATGACTTTGCCAAGATGTAGTTTTGCATAGTTGATTGTGCCAATCAATGGGATGGAATTTCATTGCTAGTTGTGTCATTGCCAAAGATAAGAAGAATTCATGATGATATTTGGGCCAATGAATGAATAAGGTGAGACCTATTTTATGTTCCTTGTGCCAACATCTACAAGATGGGTCCAAACTCATCGATTATATGAGACACATCTCCCAATGATAAATTGACCAGTTAGAGGGGCGGTGCCAATGGAAGAAGGTAACAAAATTGAAATGTAAAATTATTATTTGTTCTTGGATTTTGGCGCTTGAGGAGGATGGATTTCAAATGCAAAAATCAAGTTTTAAATACAAGAGAATTGGTAGTTGTGGATCGATCAAAATAGAAGAAAGTTTATAAATGGAAGAAAGAGTTTTATTAAATGAATAACAAAGTCTGATTTGAATTGGCCCAACAAAGAGAAAGATCTTTAGTATTATATGGTGATTTTAAATATCAAAACAACTACTTGTTCCAGCCATCGATTCTAGAAGCATTTCATTTAAAATTATATGAGGTCAATCCTATCCTTGAAGAGTAGTTTCAAAATGAAACTCATTGGAAAAAAAAATGAGTATGATTTTAAATGTTTGTTCAATCAGCTCAAAAGCATTTAAAATTATACAAAAGGAAGGACTTCTATATGTGGAATCCAAAATGTATTCAAACTTGTCAAAGAGGATGGACGTCCAACCATGAGAAGCATAAATAGAGCCTTCCAACTCCAATTTACAACTATTGATCATTTGGTATGTTTTTCCTTCTTATGTTATTGCTAGGAATTCATTTTTTCTTAGTGATATTGCAAGGAGATGACCCCTTGTTTGATATGGTGATGACCCCATATCCAATTGAGAGGTGATATCATTTAGATTTTCTCAATTAAAGATTGAATTTGTAGGTTTTGTGGAGCATTTGGAGTGAATTTGATATCTTTGAAACCCTTGGCCATTGTGGAGTTTCACCAAGGTAGTCAAATTGGGTTTTGGAGAGATTTTGTATGATTAATGACATAGTTTCTTTGACTGAATTTTATAACAACAAGCTGATATCTTCATCTATAGGGGTTTATGATCACATTTGCATCATTGGAAGACATTACAGGGTTATTGGTTCATCTAGAGACCCATCACATGCAATAGAAGGTGATAATTTGATGATTATATGAAATCTGGGCATAATCTAGCAAGGCACATGTCTACTATAGCAAGGTATAAGTTTGCTACAGTTTGCTACAAAGCCAAAATAGGTGTAAGATTGAAGATATTTGATAACCCAAGATATTTGGACATCTGTCCAGCTTTTCTACTCAACCCTAGGAGCCTACTGATTGGATATTTGAAGACATTTTGATGAGAATTCATGATATTATCCTAGAGTTGGGTTTTATCAGCAGTTTGGGCATTCATAACAACAGACAAATGAAGATTCTTTAGTCTTGTTTGATGTTCATATTCTATCATAGTTGAGTTGGAAACATCTATTATTCTTTTAGCAATAATAAACTAGGGTTTTGTTATGATTTGATGCGCTTTTTGTAATTGGAATAAAATCTGATGTAATACAGTGAAAGTTTGATATCATTTCTAGCTAGTGAACCATTGTTTGTATTTCATTTGAAGGATTCAATAAGTATGATGTTGGATGGTGTGATTTCTTCTTATGTTGTTGATCTCATATGATGTTATATGATAAATGATTGCAAGAAATTTCATCTAATAACTTTGGAACAACAAAGGAAAATTTTTTAGTTTTATTAGTAGGGTACTTTACAGTGGTATCAGAGCCATAATCCTTCCAGCCTATGGGTGATGACTTCATAGATCTATATCCACATCATTATAGAAGAAGAACAGGTGCAATGGGTGATAGCAGACAAGGTAATCCACAGGATGAGATGGATCGTATAGTTAGAGAAATGGTTGAAAATCAAAGAAGAATGACAGATAGTCAGCAACAAACAAATGCAAACATATAGCGAACAAATGCAAGCATTGAGAGGTTGTGTCAAGCTTTGATGGGCAATAGGAACAATAATAACAGGGTTAATCAAGATGATGCAGGTAGTATTGCAGGATCACCTAGAACAAGGAAAACATGCACACCAATAGTTGAGATACTATGCAGTCTACTTTTCTTCATAGAGAAGAAGAGGTAATTGAGGAGGAGTTAGAGTTTGAAGATGAAGATATTGATGATTTGACATATTTGATTGATGTGTATGATGCACTTCCTGATCATGTGCGAGATAGAGTGAATTTCAATAATTTCATGATCCATAAGCAACAAAAACAAAGGGGACATGTGAATCAACAAAGGCAAAAAAGAGTATGGCCTACTCAACCAAAGGAGTACAAAGATGCATTAAACAAGATTCCTCTTCCTAGTTTTGATGGCAATGGTAAGATGAGTGCTAGGGGATGGGTGAACAAGTTGGATACTTTTCTTGCACTCAAGCCCATGAATGAAGAAAAGGCTATACACTTTTCTACTATGCATTTAGAGGGATTGGCTTATGAATGGTGGCATCATGGACTCGTGTCTCAACATCATAACATGATCAATTCATATGATGAGTTTGTTCATTAACTCATTACTAGGTTTGACCGCAAGGATGTGGAGGTCTACTACCATGAGCTTGCACAGTTAAAATAGAGTGGTAGAGTGGAGGCATATGTGAATGAATTTCAAAAGATTGTGGTTATGGTTCCCGATATGATAGATAGGAGGATCACTATGTTGTTTGTTGAGGGATTGAGTGATAGGATTAGAGGGTTGGTAAAGGTTCACAAGCAAACTACACTTGAGGAATCCATTGAGTTAGCACTTGATTTGGATACTACTCCTACATTCACTCAAAAGAAAAGCTTATTTAAAGGCTCAAGATCTAATCAGAAGAAGACATTTCAACCTATCAAACCTAGTCCTACTTCAATGGAGCGTGATGAGTTGAGAAGAAAGAATCTATGCTTTGATTGCAAACAACCATGGGAACCAAGACATAGATGTCATGGCAAGGGCAAGGTACATCTCATTGGGGCAATTTCAAATGATGAGAGTGAGACACATGAGGATAAAGGTTCATGTCATGAGGATGATCAGCCTACTTTGGAGCTTGAGATAGGTGATATTGGTAATTCAATGATTATTGCTACTATTTTAGGAGTTCCTAGATATCATGCTTTTAGGATTAAGGAAATTCTTAATGGGCAATGTGTCACATATTTAGTTGATAGTGGAGCTAGGCATAATTTCATTGATGAGGGTTTGGTTATGAGGCGTGGTCTACAGTCAGAAGATTTTGAGGATTTCACAGTTGTAGTAGCTGATGGTTTTACTATGAGTTGTCAGAAGAAGGTGCCATAGCTTAGCATTCAGATGGGAGATTATACATTGACAGATGATTTCTACATGGTTGGACTCTCAGGGATTGATGTTCTATTGGGAATGCAATGGTTACATTCTATTGGCTGATATATATAGGACTTGAAGAAGATGGAGATAAAGTTTATTCACAATGGAAATAAGATTATATTAAGAGCCATATCAGATGGAGCACCTAGAGTTATTTTAGCTAGGCTTATGGAGACTTTATTTCATCATAATGACATAGCATGGGCAGCTCAAGTCTCTATATCTTTCAAATCTTCTTCTAATGGTGAGTATCATGTAGATATCTAATCTGTATTGGATAAGTATAGTAAGGTGTTTGGTGGCATTCCTCTAGGTAGGCTGCCAGATAGTGGTTTTAAGCATGTGATTGAGCTAGAGGATGGGACCAAGTCCATCAACATTCCACCATATCGACATCCTAGGCACTTCAAGGTTGAGATAGAGAAAACAATTAAGGAGTTGATTGATATGGGACACATTCGACCTTCATCTAGTTCATTTGTTTCTTCTCTGGTATTGGTGAAGAAGAAGGATGCTACTATGCGAATGTGTATTGATTACAAGGCACTGAACAAGAAGACAATAAAAAATAGGTACCCCATACCTAGGATTGATGAGTTGTTAGATGAGCTACATGGGGCTGTGTATTTCTCCAAGATTTATCTTCATTCAGGCTATCATCATATTTGTGTTCATGAGGACATTCCTAAAACTACATTCAGATGCCACTACAGACACTATGAGTTTCTTGTTATGCTCTTTGGTCTTACTAATGCACCTACTACATTTCAGTCTTTCATGAACCATGTCTTCAATAAGCAATTGCGTAAATTCTTGTTGATGTTCTTTGATGATATTTTGATTTATAGTAAGACGTGGGATGAGCATCTTCAAAATCTTGATGAGGTACTTAGAGTCATGGAGGCACAGTCATTATATGCTAAGGCTTCCAAGTGTGATTTTGGGATGGAGGAGATTCTTTATCTAGGGCATATGATTAGTGCTAATGGAGTGAGAGTATAGGAGGAGAAGATCAAAGCGATATAGGAGTGGCCTATTCAAAGGAACATTTATGAGTTGAGAGATTTCTTGGGACTTTGCAGTTACTATAGGAGATTTGTTAGGGGATTTTCATAGTTGGCATCACCATTGACAGATCTCACTAAGAAGGGGGGATTCCTTTGGTCTATTGAGGCACAAACAGCTTTTGATTGGCTCAAGGAGGTGATGAGCACTACTCCAGTGTTAGCACTACCAGATTTTACACATTCATTTATACTTGAGTGTGACGCATTAGGATATGGTATTGGGGCTATGTTGATGCAGAATAGGCATCCCATCGCATTTGAGAGCAAAAAATTGAGAGATGTGGAACACCTATATTCCACCTATGACAAGGAGATGCTTACCATTATGCATGCTTTGGCAAAGCTTCGCTAGTACTTGGTAGGTGTGAAATTTGTGGTGAGGACCAACCATAATAGCTTGAAATACTTCTTGGAAGAAAAGGATTTGAATGAGTGACAACAAAAATGGGTCTCCAAGATACATGCATATGATTTTGACATCTAGTTTGTGAAGGGAAAGAAGAATATTGTTGTGGATGCACTTTATAGGAGGCCTACTATTTGTTCCTTGAGTGAGATTTCATCTTATTGGAAATCTCGACTTTTAGTTAAGTATTCCAAATCTACTTTTGCATGCGAGATCATGGATGGTATGATTCAGGATGACACGTATGAGGTTGTTGATGATGTCCTATATTATAAGGACATAATTTTCTTAATTCCTGAGTCCAAGCTTAAATATCAGATTTTGAGAACCATTCATGACACACCTCTAGCAGGACATCTAGGGTTTTTCAAAACCTATAGACAAATTCTTGAGAGATTCTCTTGGAAGGATCTCAAAGATGATGTCTCACAATGTGTTAGAGAGTGTTTGACTTATCAACAGAACAAGTCCAAGGATACTTTTCCTGTAGGTCTACTTCAGCCATTGCCTATTCCTGAGCAAAAGTGGGAGAGTATCTTGATGGATTTCATCATAGGTCTTCTGAAGGTACATGGTAAGGATTGCATATATGTGGTTCTTGATAGATTAACTAAATATGCATATTTATATCCTATTGTAGCGAATTATTCAGCTTTACAAGTTGCATGGTTATTCTTCTAAGAGGTATTCCACTTGCATGGCCTTCCAAAGACCATTGTGAGTGATTGGGATAGCAGGTTCATTGGTATGTTTTGGAGAGAGCTATTCCAACTTACAAGTACAGAGTTGACACCTATCACTAGCTATAACCCTTAGACAATTCGACAAACATAGATTGTTAATAAGTGGGTGGAGGGATATCTTTGCAATTATGTTGTGGTACATCAACATGCTTGGGTGAGAAGGTTATATCTTGGTGAGTATTGCTACAATACAACCTACCACATGTCAATTGGCATGTCTCCATTTAGGGCACTATGTGGATATGATGCACTTTCTTTTGTTGACTTGGCTTTTGATGATAGTAGAGCTCCTAGAGCTAATGAGTTGATGTAGGACACATAGGATATCCTTAGAATACTTAAGGATAATATTCAACATACATAGAACCAGTAGAAAATTTATGCAGACAGAGATCGGGTTGAGAGATCATTTGAGGTGGATGATTTGTTTTTTTTGCACCTACAACCATATAGATAGAGTTCTTTGAAGAAGAGTGGTGCATAAAAACTCAAGTCAAGATTCTATGGGCCATACAACATTGTGAGGAGAGTTGGTGAGGTTGCATATGAGTTAGAGTTGCCAGCAGGAAGCTGCATACATAATGTATTTCATGTATCATGCCTCAAAAAGGCATTAGGACAGCATGTGGTTTCTTCCCCTGATCTTCCACCTCTTGATGAAGAGGGCATGTTGATATTAGAAATTGTTGGTATTGTTGATATGAGCGAGTGCAAGTTGCATAGCCGAGGTATTAAGGAGTATTTTGTGTAGTTGAGAGGCTTGCCATTGGACGATGCTACATAGGAAGGTGAACAACTTTTAGAGCATCCCAATCTTTGATTGCTTGAGGACAAGCAATCCTAGGAAGGAAAGACTATCATGTCCCCATTTTCGGAGTGACTTCACATAGAGTTGATGATTAGGCCATCATCCATTCCTATAGGCTAATGCATTGGTAAGGGAATGATTTCTAGTTTGAGCTTATTTCTATACATGGAGAATTAGAATGTTGGCTTAGCTAGTATTTTGATTAATTTTGGATAAGTGGGTGATGACAAATGAAATCTTTAATTACATTTGTCCAATATCTATTTTCTCTTGTTGATGACTTTGCCAAGATGGAGTTTTGCATAGTTGATTGTGCCAATCAATGGGATGGAATTTCATTGCTAGTTGTGTCATCACCAAAGATAATAAGAATTCATGATGATATTTGGGCCAATGAATGAATATGGTGAGACTTATTTTATGTTCCATGTTCCAACATCTACAAGATGGGTCTAAACTCATCGATTCTATGAGATGCATCTCCCAATGATAACTCAACCAGCTAGAGGGGTGGCACCAATGGAAGAAGATAATAAAATTGAAATGTAAAAATATTATTTATTCTTGGATTTTAGTGCTTGAGGAGGATGGATTTTAAATGCAAAAATGAAGTTTTAAATACAAGTGAATTGGTAGTTGTGGATCGATCAAAATAGAAGAAGGTTTTTAAATGGAAGAAAGAGTTTTATTAAATGAATAACAAAGTTTGTTTTGAATCGGCCCAGCAAAGAGAAAGATCTTTAATATTATATGGTGATTTTAAATATCAAAACAACTACTTGTTCCACCCATCGATTCTAGAAGCATTTCATTTAAAATTGTATGAGATCAATCCTATCCTTGAAGAGTAGTTTCAAAATGAAACTCATTGGAAAAAAAACTACAAGTATGATTTTAAATCTTTGTTCAATCAGCTCAAAAGCATTTAAAATTATACAAAAGGAAGGACTTCTATTGGTAGAATCCAAAATACATTCAAAATTGTCAATGAGGATGGACGTCCAACCATGAGAAGCATAAATAGAGCCTTCCAACTCTAATTTGCAACTATTGATCATTTGGTATGTTTTTCCTTCTTATGTTATTGCTAGGAATTCATTTTTTCTAGTGATATTGCAAGGAAATGACCCCTTGTTTGATATGGTGATGGCCCCATATCTAATTGAGAGGTGATATCATTTAGATTTTCACCATTAGAGATTGAATTTGTAGTTTTTGTTGAGCATTTGGAGTGAATTTGATATCTTTGAAACCCTTGGCCATTGTGGAGTTTATCCAAGGTAGTCAAATTAGGTCTTGGAGAGATTTTGTATGATTCATGACATAGTTTCTTTGACTAAATTTTATAACAGCAAACTGATATCTTCATCTACAGGGTTTTATGATCACATTTGCATCATTGGAAGACATTATAGGGTTATTGGTTCATCTAGAGACCCATCACATGCAATAGAAGGTGATAATTTGATGATTATATGAAGTTTGGGCATAATCTAGCAAGGTACAGGTCTACTATAGCAAGGTATAAGTCTGCTATAGTTTGATACAGAGACAAAATAGGTGCAAATTGAAGATATTTGATAATCCAAGACATTTGGAGGTCTGTCCAGCTTTTCTACTCAACCCTAGGAGTCTACTGATTGGATATTTAAAGACATTTTGATGAGAATTCATGATATTATCCTAGTTGGGTTTTATCAGTGGTCTGGGCGTTCATAACAACAGACAAATAAAGATTCTTAAGTCTTGTTTGATGTTCATATTCTATCACAGTTGAGTTGGAAACATCAATTGTTCTTTTAGCAATAATAAACTAGGGTTTTCTTATGATTTGATGCATTTTTGTAATTGGAATAAAGCCTGATGTAATATAATGAAAGTCTAATATCATTTCCCACCAATGAACCATTATTTGTATTTCATTTGAAGGATTCAATAAGTATGATTTGGATGGTGTGATTTCTTCTTATGTTGTTGATCTCATTTGATGTTATATGATAAATTATTGCAAGGAATTTCATCTAATAACTTTGGAATAGCAAAGGAAAAAATTTTAGTCCTATTAGTAGGGTACTTTACAAACAAGTCTTAACAACAAATATGATAGTTATCTATATTCATTAAAAGTTTAAATAACTTCTTCTATGATATAATCTAGTCTTCTTTACAACAAGATTAAATTCCACAAGATTAAAGTCCAAATCATTCTCACATAAATTCCACAAGTTTCCTCATGATTCGGTTCTAAGTTTAACTCTTTCGTTAAAGTCTCTAATCATAATGTCATTATATTGTCCATACATACTATAGATTCAAAATCAAAGAACTAATTAAATTGGCTTCCAAAACATGCAAAGCTAATTAATCAAAGAAATAATGTTCCAAGAAACATAATTTCTATCGATGTAATCCATAAACTAAATAATCGCAATAACGATATCATATTCATCTTACAAAGAGTAAACAACATAATCTCTTTAAGTATGATAATATAATAAATAACTTAGTTAATCTAGACCTATTTTTATACTGCACCCTAGATCACTATTGACAAGCAGGATTGCACCCGTTATGCAAAGTTGTTAAACTCAACAATCATGTGTAACATGGGATCAAACTCGGGCTATGGGTGACCTATATTGAGTTTGAACCTCCAGATTATGGGCTGGTTCCCTTAAAATATTCAATTTGGATCTATGACTTTGATTTGGAAAAGGGTTAAAAAGGATTTTCTAAAAGCAATAAAACTATAAAAGTGTGGTGATGCACCTAATAATGATAAAATATGACAATCTAACTCACAATAGATCTCATAAAATCTATCCACACAAACCATTTTCAGCAAATTGATCACAAAAATGTTTCTAAGGGAGGCTAGAAAATATAGCTTTTTGAAGGAAAAAAGGGTTTTCACAATATAAAAGGAAGATTTTCTAATTTGCACAACCTAAGACCTGTGATTTTCAATGCTATCTAATGCAAGCAAGTATAAATGAGACAATGATTTTAAAGGTTATGATATTTTAAACATAATACACAAAGTATAGAACCTATAACCTGCTGTAATCTCTATAAATCTACAAATAAGTGAGTTACAAAACCTCTTTCTCTCTCAAAGTGCAAAGAGCAAAAAGGCAAGAACTAGAAAAACCTTTGTTTTTCTTTACAATATATAGTTTTCTCTCTCCAAGGGGCATAAAAAAATAACTATAGTTAACTACCTCTAAAAATAAGCTCTCCAATTTGATCCATGAGCAAATAATGAAATCCCTAAAAATAAGGGTCAAAACTGCCTCAAAATGAGCAAAAATAGCTCCAATTTGCTAGTCTCCATGTGTTTGACCCAAGAGTTGACCAATTTTATCTATTTTGACCTCCAAGCCATGCAAAAGACCTCAAAAGACCTCAGTTAACTTAACTCCTCCATTTTGCATGACTTTATCATGTGGCAAATTAATAAAGTAATCATTTGCATGACTTACTCCATTATGAGTTTCAATTTGTCTAATTTCTTCAATTTTACAACTTGTGACAAAATAATAGAGTAATTTATAAAATATTACTTTATTAATTTGTTTACATGATATAAAGTTGTAAAATCATGAGAATGTGGAAGAAAAAAAAAACTCCTTATCTCTCAGACTTTTACATTTGCCTAATTTGCACAATTTTCTATGATTTTGATGCCAAAATTAGGTCTTTATACATGAAAGAAAAAAAATACATCCCCTTATGCCTCCCATGCAAAATTAGATCACTTGCATGCAAAATAATATGATGAATTATTAAGAGGAATAATAATTGCATCATAATCACCTTATAACTCCATTACATTGCAAAAGAGAACAATATCTAATTGCATTACACATGCATCATTACCTTCATATTGCATACCATTATTTACCATGTCCTTGTCTTGATCATATCTTCTTTGTATGTATTTGAGTATCACCTTCTATTATATCTCATATTTGACCTTGCCTTTATATATGCATTGTCCATATAACAATAACCTGCCACCTTCTATTTGTCTTCATGATGCATCTGTTTGTTTTGACTTTGGATGTATAAAAAATGCATAAGGCATAAAAGGAATCTTCCACTTGGTCTCCATGTATATGATAAAGGAAATCATTGACCTTTGACTTGTTGCATATACAAGGCACATTTGACCTTGACTTGTGGACTATCATGTATCAAAAGGAAATAAAAACCTAAGGCATTAAGCCTTACCCTTCAATGATTTTGATCTTTGACTTGGAAAAACAAATGTAAAAAGGAATAATTCTTTTCTATCCACGACCTCTCCTTGGCATAATCATTAGGAATCATCAAGACTGAAGTCTTGACCCCAATTTGGATTAGGCAATAATTTGATTTTGCTAAGTCAAAAAGAATGAGGAAAAAGAAAGCCATTAAACAAAACAAAGATCAAACCCTAAAAGTTGTCACACATTTGCTATCTCTCACTTGCATCTTCCTCTGCAACTTAGACTCATTCGCCACTAGGTTTTGGAGGAAAAATGCTTTCTCTCTGGTTTCCTTTACTATCCTCAATCGAAGCATTATGGTTTCTAGGAAATTCTGGTGCAGGAACAAGGTGAGCATGTCTTTTTTAGCTTTGACTGGCAATTTCTTGTCATTTATGTGTTTTATTTCTTCAGCTGGCCGTTGGCTATGGTGGCTGTAGGTTGAGCTTTCTTAAAAAGCTTCTTACCATTCTTTCTTGTCCTTATGTCTTCTTCATCTGTAACTATATCTTTATATTCTGAGAAGTTCTAAGCAATGAAGGTCGCAGCCTCTATAATTTCTCTCTTTTGCAAAATACAAGCTGAGCTCCTTTCTTCATGTGTATCTCATTCTTTAAAAATGAACATGCATATTCTAATAAGAGTTTCGAAAATGCTTATGGGTATTCTTTCTATTTGAAGAAAATAGCTTTTCGGCTATAGCCGTGCCTATATATTTCCTTTTCTATATTTCAGTTCGACTGTAGACACAAAATTTTGTATGGGTTTCAAAAAAATTGTGATGAGGGTTTGATATTTTTCTGAATAAAAGGCCTCTCCTATAACAACCATGCCATTATCATCTTCTGTGTATCATTTTACTTTGATTGTATACAAAAATTTAACAAGGGTTTCACATATGAGAAAAGGGTTTTGACATTTTGCACAGAATGGCCTTCTTTAGCAATGGCCTGCTATTACTTGCTTTTATGTAACCTTCATTTCATATGTATAGAAAAATACTAACCAAGGTTTCAAGATTTGCAAAGAGTTTTGCATTTCTTCAAAGAATATACTTCTTCATGTCATGGCTATGATATTTACTTACTGTAATTGCAACTTTGACACCTCTTTCGACTATAGACAAGAAAATGAAACAATGGTTGAAGGAATTAAAAAGGGTTTGAAGAATCTACACATAATGGCCTTTCTCCTATCATGGCCATGCTGTTTTCTTTTTATGTACATTTCTTTTCATTGTGAACAAGAAAAATCATGAAGGTTTTGAAAAGTGTAACATGTTTTTTCATTTTTTACAAATGAAACCCTCTTGTGGTATGATATGACCGTGTCTTGCAAAAAACCCATATGGGTTATCCTGTATTTGCTTCCTTAAAATAGTTTGCTCTTGACAGTGGCTTCAAAACACAATATTATTATGAGCACTCTAGAATAACATGACCCTATTCACATTAGTATGTATAAAGAAGAACATTTATAACAACACACTCTTTTATCTTTTATTTCTCTCTCCTTCTATCTTTTGAAAGTATGGGAGAAACTGTATCTGGTAAACTAGTATAACATTCTCCTTGTCATTCTTTCATCTGTACTTTATTATATGACATGAACTTGACATAATGTACCTTTCTCTATATAAGTTATTTCCTATATGTCATGGACATTTAGATATGATCTTTTCTATGCTACCTCATGTAGCTATAACTATCAAAATGGCATAAGGATGAAATGATTACATGATTTTTCTAGTTTTGTAGCATATGTACTTCATTTCATAATATGAACATGATAACTTGTTTATTTGAGCTATCTCCATGTAAATACATCTGTATTAGATATCTCTTATTCCTTATCCATATATGTACCCTACATTGCATGATCTTGTATAGGAATTACCTGTTCCTTCATGGTTTTTTCAAGAAGTTGATAGTATCTCATGTGCCTTTGTGCATTCTATCTGCAGATTTGCATGTTCTTGATTAAAGTTCTAACAATCCTTTATCAATATATCATCACTTAGTATTGACAAGACTCAACATAAAAACTTGAAACACTTTTACTTCCTTCCACTGGCTCTTATGACTACTACATAGTTTGTCTGCTAATGGTTGTTGTGACTTCTTCATAAGACTATTTTGAATACTTGATGGCTATTGCTATTTCTGGTGTTTGCATTCCTCTTGATGATTGTACTTAGTGACTTATAAATGGTCTTTCATGGTCATTGTACCCTCTCATAACCATGTTAGCTGCTCTGAACATGATGTGGCTGTCCCCTATGACTCAGTTAATAGCATAATGAACTCTGTAGCAAAGACATTGTACCTTTTGTATATTGATTATGGTACTATGACAGTTTGTCATTTTATAATGGCTATTGTAGTCTTCACCTTACGTGGATCAGCATTCTATGAGACTTTTTATGATCACTAAGATCTGATTTTACTCACATGGGAAAGAATATGACATCTCTATACTTAAATAACACATTTGATGTAGGGATTTCCAAAGGTCATGACTTTTGACTCAGATGTGGGTTTTCTACACAATTTTACTGGTGGATGTGTTATGAGCTGGCTAGTGGTTTCCCAACCTACCTAGTAGGTTGGACCCCGTCTTGGCACTTTTTCGAGGCTTGAAACTTTCATCTTGGCCCTCAAAATGGCAATTTAGTGTTTTTTTCTAGATTTTAAAAAAGTTGCTTTTATAATAACTCGAAACTTATGTTTTGAATTTAGAATATTAGTTGGTCTTTCGTCCTACCTTAGTTTTAGGATGATTTTGGGAAAAAATAGGATTCTCAAGATATGATTGTAAAATTACGTAAAATGGCAAAATCTGACAATTGTCGAAATCTACCAAAAAAGGTAATTTTTTGTTTTTTTTGTTTTCTTAGATATAAGAGAGTTTGCTCTCATTGTAGTAGCAGAGTTGATGAATAGACGTTTTTTTATGTTCCAGCTTCCAAATCTTTGGCTCTCATATGTTTAATGACATAATTCTATTGAGTGTATGTTGTGTACTGCATCATCTGGTATCAGAGCAGGAAGATGGCTGGGAGAGGAAGAGGAAGAGGCGGTCTTGCCTAGATGCATAGAGAAATAAAAAATCTATAAAGGCAAATAGCAGAACTTACAACACAGATGGAAAACCAAAGACTGGGTAGAGGAGGAGATGAATCTAATGAAGAGATAGGTCGAGGAGGTGTAAATCAAGATACAGAGCATGAAGAAAAAGAATTAGAAGGCATGAGTTTTGAAGAGAGGATGCTCAAGGCCTTAGAAGGGAAAAATGAAGGGATCAAGGTAGATGTTTTAGATTATGCAGGTAGTCTTAAACTAGAGGAGTTGATAGACTAGTTGAATGACATGAGAAAATTTTTTAAATGGAAATCCATGACAGAGGAGAAGAAGGTAAAATTTGCATGCACCAAATAAAAGGGTCATGCAATGATTTGGTGGGATCATCTTCAAAAGGAATGAACAAGGAAAGGCAAGGATAAGATCAGGACATGGAATAAAATGGAGAAGTTGAGAGAAAATTTTTTGCCCATAGATTATATGCAAACCCTTTTTTGTAGGTTTCAAAATTTAAAGCAGAACCTCTCTTCTGTGAAAGATTATACAAATGAGTTTTATACGCTATCTATACGTATAGAGCATCAAGAATTTGATGAACAGATGGCTACTAGATATGTGAATGGCTTGAAATTTTCTATTCAAGATGAATTGAGCATGCATCGACTCAATAGTATGGAAGAGCCTTACCATTTGGCTCTAAAGGCTGAAGAAAAACAAAACAAATAGTACCATCAGAGGAATAGAGGAGGAAGAAGGGGTACATCAACCCCATTTTGAGGAGGTTCAAATTATGGTAGGGGAGAGTCATCCCATGGATTGGAAAAACAAGTAGACACTTGACAAGATCCTCTAAATCAAGAACAAGGAAGGGGATTTCAAAGAGGTAGAGGTTATGGTAGTGGTAGAGGATGGGAAAACCAGAGAATGCCTTTCACTTGTTTTAGATGTGGAGAAGTAGGTCATAGGGCATTTGAGTTCTAAAATTATAACATGCAAGAAAGAAATCAAGGAGAACAACCTAGGGTGAACCTGATTCAAATGCAACCTGAAGTGGAAGGGATAGAACTAGAGGTTCCACCAGATGTGGGAGAAAGTCTCACGATGAGAAGAGTAATGGTGATTCTAGAGAAGGAGAAAACACAAACCAAAAGCTTTGATGGTTCATGGCTTCGAACCAATATCTTCATAAGTAGATGCACTTCAAGTGGCAAGGTATGTCAAGTTATTATTGATGGAGGTAGTTGTAAAAATATGGTTTCTAAAGAAATGGTAGAAAAATTGAATTTACACTGTGAAAAACATCTTCATCCATATCGCATTGCATGGTTTAAAAAGGGAAATGAAGTCACTGTTGATAAAAGATGCCTAATTAAGTTTAGCATAGGGAAGATCTATCAAGATGAGATATGGTGTGATGTTGTCCCAATGGATGCCTGTCATGTGTTATTGGGAAGGCCATGGCAGTATGATAGAAAAGTTATGCATGATGGAGAGAAAAACACATACACCTTTTGGAAAGATGGCTCTAAGGTGATTTTATTGCCTCTCAAGGATAAAGGAAAAGGTGAGACCATGTTGTCTGAAAGAGATATTTTTAAAGAAATGAAGGTGACAGGGTGTTGCTATGCATTAGTAGTGAAAAAAGGTAAAGAGGAAGACATTTTAGTTCCCTAGAAGTAACAGAGCTATTGAAAGAATTTGTTGATGTTTTGCCTGATTGTCTGATGGTCTACCGCCAAAGAGAGATATTCAGCATCATATTGATTTGATTCCAGGAGCAACTCTACCCAACCAAGCAGCTTATAGGATGAATCCAACACAACATGTAGAGATGAATAAGCAAGTAACATAACTCATAAGTAAAGGTGTGGTGAGAGAGAGCATGAGCCCATGTGCTGTACCTACATTGTTGACCCCAAAAAAAGATGGAACATGGAGGATGTGCACTGATAGCAGAGCAATTAATAAGATTACCATCAAGAATCAGTTTCCTATACCTCATATGGAGGACATGATGGATGTCCTTGCAGGGGCCAAATATTTCAGCAAGATCGACCTACGAAGTGGCTACCACCAAATCCGGATTCAAGAAGGGGATGAGTGGAAGATAGCCTTTAAGACCAGAGATAGATTATATGAGTGGATGGTTATGCCATTCAGGTTATCAAATGCACCTAGCACATTTATGAGATTGATGAACACTATACTATGCCCTTACATTGGTAAGTTTGTGGTAGTTTATTTTGATGATATTTTGGTATTTAGTAATAGCAAAGAAGAGCACCTACAACACTTGAGGATCATCTTTGGTGTGTTAAGGAAGGAGAAGCTCTATGCCAATTTGAAGAAGTGTAGGTTCATGCAGGATAGTTTGGTTTTTTTAGGCTTTGTCATTTCTAAATATGGTGTCAAAATGGATCTAAAAAAGGTCAGGGCAATTCTAGAATGGCCTAGTCTAAGCAACATCACAGAGGTAAAAAGTTTTCATGTCTTGGCCACTTTCTATCGAAAGTTCATTCAAAATTTTAGTAGTATTGTAGCTCCTATAACAGATTGCACCAAAGGAAGGGAGTTTGTATGGACCAAGGATGCTGAGGAGAGATTTAAGTACTTGAAGCAAAAGGTAACAGAAGCACCTATACTTGCATTGCCAAATTTTGATAAGGTATTTGAAGTAGAATGTGATGCCTCCCATGTGGGAATAGGTGTTGTGCTTAGCCAAGCTGGAAAACCTATAGCTTTCTTTAGTGAAAAGATGAATGAAGTGAGAAAGAATTATTCTACTTATGATTTGGAATTTTATGTAGTTGTTCAAGCATTGAGGCATTGGAGACATTATCTAGTTCCCCAAGAGTTTGTATTGTTTACAGATCATATTACACTGAGATACTTGAACACACAGAAAAAGTTGAATAGTAGGCATGCCAATTGGGTCTCTTTCTTACAGGGTTACAATTTTTTGTTGAAGCATAAGTTTGGAAAACAAAATCAGGTTGCAGATGTGTTAAGTAGGTGTGTTGCACTTTTGACCACAATGGAAATTGAGGTGATTGGTTTTGATGCCATCAAAAATTTGTATGAGTCTGATGATGATTTTTGGGAGATTGTGGAACAATTGAAGGCACCAGTATCTAGTAACTTGGATCACTTTAGGGGTGAATATTTTATGCAAGATGGGTATCTATTTAAAGGAAAACAACTATGCATACTAGCTCGCTCTATGAGGGAAAACATTATCAGAGAATTTCATAGTAGTGGGTTGGCTGGACATTTTGGCGAGGACAAGACAATAGCCTTGATAGAAGATAACTATTACTGGCCAAAGATGAAAAGGGATATAACTAAGTATGTAATAAGGTGTAGAATCTATCAAGTGGCTAAGGGACATTCACAGAATACAGGGTTGTATATGCCATTACCAGTACCAACTGCACCCTGGACAGATTTGAGCATGGACTTTGTGTTGGGACTTCCACATAATCAATGAGGTAATGACTCCATTTTTGTAGTTGTTGATAGGTTCTCCAAGATGGTTCATTTTATTGCCTGTAAGAAAACTAATGATGCAACAAGGGTAGCAGAGTTATTTTTTTAGAAGTTGTTCGACTGCATGGTGTTCCAAAGACTATTACCTCTAATAGGGATACCAAATTCCTCAGTCATTTCTGAAGGAATTTATGGAAGAAGATGGGGACCAAGTTATAGTTTATTAGTGCCTATCATCCTCAAATGGATGGGAAAATAGAGGTAGTCAATTGGAGTCTGGGAAATTTGTTGAGGTGTATTGTTTGAGAAAAGCCAAAACAATGGGACTTGACATTACCCCAGGCTGAATTTGCCTATAATAGTTATGTTAATAGATCAACAGGAAAGTCCCCTTTCCAGATTGTGTATGGTAGGAATCATCAAGGTGTTCTAGATTTGGTATAGATACCAATGAAAGATAGGGTTAGTGATGATGGGGAAGCATTTGCAGAACACCTTCAACAGTTACAGAACGAAGTGAGACAAAAGTTGCAGGACAGTAATGAGAGGTACAAGAATACAGTGGATGCTAGTAGGTGACATCAGACATTCAATGAAGGTGACTTAGTGATGGTATATTTGAGAAAAGAGCAGTTTCCTACTGGAACATACCACAAGTTGAAGTACAGGAAAATTGGCCCTTGTAAAATTATAAAGATCAATGATAATGCATATGAGGTCAGTTTACCAGATGATCTCAATATTTCTCCTATGTTTAATGTTTTTGATTTATATGCATTCCATGGTGAGGATGATGCTGAAGATAGTCAACCAAAAGTGGCATGGTACCACCAAATTCCCCATAAGAAGAAGGAAAATATTGCACAGATTCTTGATAAGAAAAATATCTACACTTAGCAAGGGCAGTACAACAAGTATTTAGTACAGTGGGAAGGATTGCCACCAACAGATAGCACATGGATTATAGAGTGGGAAGTGCAGAGGTTGGATCCAGTCAAGTGGCAGTAGTTCAAGGACACTCACTTGCAGGAGCTGCGTTCTTTTCAACCAGAGGAGAATGATGTAGGGACTTCCGAAGGTCATAACTTTTGACTCGGATGTGGGTTTTCTATGAAATTTATAGGTGGATGAGTTATGAGGTGGCTAGTGGTTTCCTAACTTGCCCAACTGGGTTGGACCCCGTCTTGGCACTTTTTCGGGGCTTGAAACTTTCATCTTGGCCCTCAAAATGGCAATTTAGTGTTTTTTTCTAGATTTTTAAAAACTTGCTTTTGTAATAACTCGAAACTCATGTTTCAAATTTAGAATATTAGTTGGCCATTCGTCCTACCTTATTTCTAGGAAGTTTTTGGGAAAAAAATGGATTCTCAAGATATGATTGTAAAATTACCTAAAATGGCAAAATCTGACAATTGTCAAAATCTGCCAAAAAAGACAATTTTTTGTTTTTTTGTTTTCTTGGATATAAGAGAGTTTTCTCTCATTGTAGTAGTAGAATTGATGAATAGAAGTTTTTTTATGTTCTAGCTTCCAAATCTTTGGTTCTCATATGTTTAATGGCACAATTCTATTGAGTGTATGTTGTGTGCTACATCAACATTCTTTTTGTCTTTTATTGTTGTTCTATGTGCTCAGTTGTTTTATCTATGAAGTATTATGAATAGAAAAAAACTATTTCAATTATTATCAGAAATAAAAGGGAAATACCCTTTTATGATCACTGCACTTGTACTTTGCATGACATCTAATCAGGATCATTGCTTCTCCTATAACATGTGATGAAGCATTTTGACTATAATCCTCTGATTTTGACAATTTGTATAGTTTATAGTAGAAACTGCTCCTATTCACCTTTATCGTGATGAAATGACTCTTTTTACAAGTTGACTATTATGATGCATAGTATCTTCTTGAATAATGCATCATGTCTTTTGTAATATGATATCCTTTTCAAATGAATAAAAAGGAAAACATGCTGGGCTCTACCCTTGTGGGAGCCACATTTTCTCCACATGTTTTAATGTCTTCAAATCAACAACATTACTTTTCCTATACCTGCACAGTGAACAAACAAGTTAGCATAAAAATATACCTCTTGGAGTTGATTGATCTTTCTCATGTTGATCTGATTTATTACACATGTCTGACTTGATCCATTCACATGAGATGCATAATATCTACAAGTTGATATGTCTATTGATAAAAATATGTGATAATTTTAAATATCTAGAGCTTATAATAGGGCTTTTCCCCAATTTTGTAGGTACACTAGCATGATTTGGAGCTAAAGATATGGACATGAAGACTAGCTATCAACTGATGACATCAACCTTCTGATTAAAGGAAATGATGGATATTTTAATATTCTCATATGTTCTTTCTCTTTTCCTTTTATCATTAGATGTATAGCTTGCATATGTCTACATTGCTTAGTTTAGTCACTCCCATGGCTTGTGTGAGACACATTTAAACATTTCTTTAAACATGATCAGTTACTTTATCTTATGCAAATGATTTATTAATGTTTACTTTTTTGAATCAAATGCATAGGATAGAATAACTAAAACTTATATGAAACACATGTTCAAAATATGATATGAAATGACATTTTTTATAAATACCTTTCTTTCATACTAAATTGTGATCACTTGAATAATTCAATTGTCTCATAACTGAAAGATAAAACCAGTTAGATTATCTGTCTTTCATTGGCTATCTGATATCTTACCATTAGATATTCACTTGTCAAGATGGTTTGATAGTCCTGATTGGACTGTCAAATTATCCTGTCAAATAATCCTTATTTTATCTTGTCAAGACATCATGCCTTCACTGATTGCATTAACTTAAAAGTTTTCTTTTACTCCTTTTTCAAACAATATGCAAATCAGTTCTAACTAAATTAGGTGTGAACATAATTAGTAACAATCACATTCGCCTATGTTTTATATTAGTTCACATTGCTATAAATAGGATATCAAAACCCACATAAAATTCTTTCTTCATAACATTTACCATGGTTCAAGAGGCAAGATACCATAATAACATCTAACACATAAATTCTTAGTATGATTCAAGAATATCCTAAATGCTAAACAAATAACTTAGAGTTTGATCCCATATATAATGTATTGCAAGCATTAAATCAACTTCTAAGAACATGACAAATCAATCATTTCAAACAATAGAATCCCATATGAAGTACTAACTTAGTCTAAAGAAAACAATATAGCCACAATCTTCAATTTTATGATAACAATAGCTATTCAACAAGATAAAACTATCAGTGATAATTGCTTGGTATAAAGATAATTATTACATTTAACAAAAGAATAGAAGAGTAGAAACATGAAAGACCTAAAATCTGCTCCATTAGTTTATGCATAGATAGATTTTCTTCTAAGGTGTTGTTAATCAAAATTCAAGCATCAGGGATATGTTAGGTTTTAGAGGAAAAAAGTCAAGGATTTGCATATTTAATAGCAACAACAAACAAGGCGTAGGAATGGCCGTCACTAATTGATACATATCTCTAAATTGACAAATTAGGTATTGCTAATTTTTTGATATGATTTACATAACTGAGTGGTACACCTTATATAAAATTTTTAGAGAAACCTGGTTCAAAAATATAGAGTTATTGATGACGTAAAAAACAATTTTAAGAGAGATGAAATGGGTAAGAAATAGACAGTCACTAAACACTACATATCTCCATAACAACAAACTGATTAAGGCTGATTTTTGGATATGATTTTAGTAACTGGGTGGCATACCCTATATAAAAATTTTAGAGAAATCAAGTTCATAAAAGTAAATTTATTGCTAAAGCAATAGACTAGGGTTTAGAATCTTTAGACTAGTTGAATTAACATCCTGATATATGTTTTCAAGAAAGTGATACCTAAGGAATTTAAAAATGATCTAAATATGCTAAAGAGAATTCACAAAATAACATAAAGCTTGCATATAACATAAATTTATTTCAAACAATAAATCAATCCCATAACTTAGTGCATACCCGAAATATTACTGCTATCCAGTCTTCACCAAAATTTCCTAGCTCACATCCATTTTTCCCCAAGTCTTTTTTCATCGTGACCTGCACAATCTATCGATCCTTCCAAAAATTCCCAAAAATAAATATTCATCTGGATCATACATTTATTTATCTTTTTAAAGCCAAACAACATGACTCTTCATACGCCAAACTAGACACCCATTTTCTCATCTTGTTTCCTCATTTTGCTCCACTAACTTGAAACTATAAATAAATATTAATTTCTAAAATTCTCTCTTGAATTACATAACTGCCATTTCTTGCAAGTGGCAAAGAATAAAAGAATTCCTTATAAAATATGTAAATATAAAAGCATAAAATGATAATGCATGATTTTCTTAAAAATTATCTAAATAATTATTTCGAAGAAATATAACTAATTAATTATTTTTAATAAAATATCATAACTAATAAATAGGTTTGAGATATGCCTTACATTCTTCCCCCCTAAGAGTGGACTTCCTCCTGGAATTCATCAAGAGAAATGAATTTCCCTATCTTCAACACATCTGTAAAAACCAAGATCATGGAGTAGACAAAGAAGCATGAGATTGCAAATGAAATTGACCAATTGTATTCACAAATGAGGCAAATATAAATAGGCGAGTGTGAGTACCTGATTCTCCACCAAACAAGGATAGAACTCCTCTACACAAAGTGGTGGTGAGTAGCCACCCACAAAGATAGTACAAGGTGTCGATGCAAGTTGACACCTCTCCAAAATGACTAACAAATTTGAGAAGTTCAAAGTACATGTAGAAAACACACCAAACTATGGTTAAAGAAAGTGTATACGCATAGGATTAAAGGTTATACACTAACACCCCCCTTAAGCATAGCTTAGGTGAGTTTAAGAAAAATGGGTCCCAGCTATAAGCCTGGTGAGGAACCCATGCACAATGCAAAAGAAAAATGAGTCATGTCCATGAAGCCTGATAAGGTACTCAAGTACAATGCAAATCTCTCATAAATGAAGAAAGATAGAAAACCCAGTGGGAAAAAAACTATCCTCCAAAAGAGAGACTTGAAAGAAAGGCTTAGAAAGATCCCCCAAAAGACTCCCCCCATAGGAGAGAAAATGAGAGAAGGTCAATGAGACCCCCCATAGTAAATGTCTTGCTGCAGTGATGCTGAATAGTTGACAAAGAATGCAGATGTAGATCCAAGAACACCAAACAATGTTCCTTCCCTTGGGAAGAAATGAAACCAACTAAGGATGTAGGATATCTTCCCATGCGAGAAGATATATGTATGATCTTGAATCATGTTGAATCTGATCCAAGGATGATGATGTCCATGTCGATGCCTTCAAAGAGTGCTTAGGTGTCCCCATGTCGATGCCAAAGGATACCATAATCAAATCAGGTGCATGCGCAATAGATGAGGATGATGACTCCAGAACCATGTGTAGGACAATGTAGAGCATGAATATCCGAAGAGGACAATGGAGATGCATCTTAAACAAAACTATCATCGAAGAGAACATTGATGTCCTCAATGTGTGCTTCCATGTTAGTAATGTGGGACTCTACAAACATATAAGTGATGTCAAGTAGAAATATGTCCCAATCAACAATGCTAGGAAGACTAATATCCTATTGCAAAGAAGCACCAGAAGCTTTTGAAGAAGTGACTCTGGAATTTGATTAAGCAATAGTACCTAGAGTGATGATTTCTTCTATGTTACTAGAACATTCTATTTCTGTATCATGATTAGGGATGTGAGTTGTGATCAATGCAGGATCATGTGGGAATGGAGAAACATTGGAGTCTCCACATATCTACCAAATTTTGATCTATAATGCATGTGGAATCAATATCCATGATGGCATACAAAGCGACATCTAGAATATGTAAACTGATTAATCCAACAATGTGATCACAATGATTAAACCACTTAACCTTTTGAGATCATTTACCAAGTTTAGGGACAAGTCCATATAGATGGGGTATGAGATTATGGATCTTGAGATGTTTTAGGATGCCTTCACACTAAGAGTTATAGTTTCCCTTAGTTAGGTTGATTATAGAAGAGTGAGTTTCATATCCTATGATTAGAACAAGTTAGTTCGACTAGACAATAGAAATCAACACATTAGGCAACCTAGATTAGTTAGATGCCTAATTGAACTTTATGAAGTGGCACTTTATATGTTGAGTACGTGATTTTTCTTAAATCCCCCTTAAAGTGACACTTGATAAAGTTATTTCCTTGTGAAAAATAAACGCACAAGGCCACCCCATAATTATGTGCTTTCCCCCAAAATTTGGCACTTTATAGGAGTGCATTAGGTCATCCTAAAATAGCATAAACATACACTTTATAATTTTAGTGAAATTTTAGTCTAGTTAGATCGATGATGAAGAAACATCCACTTCTGCAAAAAGAATCACTCAATTTCAAGTTGATTTGCAAAAGTTATAAGACTTACAATATTTTTGCATTCGCAAAAAAAAACCTTCTTGAGAGCAAAAAAAATTTAATTTGCATGCTAATTTGTTGGGAAAAAAATGAAAAGAGGTGGAAAAATAAGGTCCCATTGGTTGTGCATGACCAAGGGCTAAAACCCCATATGACCAAGGGCTTAAGTTTTGAATTGGTCTCCCCTTCCCCACTTATATCACCCCCCTAGTTATTTATGTCATCTTTTTTGACATTTTCAAACATGAATAGTGCCCCCCTCTGCTCTAAATAATTTGACACCCATCGTGGCAAAAGACGAGCCTCCAAGGCCGTTTGAAAGGCCAACCTTGCTACTGCAAGAGGGCACTTTTAGTGCAGGTGATCAAGCACCTCTGTCGAGCCCGTGTATGGGCATTTGGAGGCATCTAAGCAGGCCCTTTTGAGGGCATGCAATGTTGGTGGGAAAAGGTGCTTTGGGCGCCATTATCGAAGGTTGTTTTCAAAATTCCTGTGAAGAGGCAAGGTGCTGCTTTGGTTGCTGGGCAGAGTACTTCAAAAGGCTTTTTCTGTGTGTCATGTCCATGAGTGCAAGGGACATAGGAGAAGGCGACGTGGTATGGCATCATTGTATGGAACCCCAACCCATCGCTATGAGGAGGCTGGCTATGGCCTCTTCATAGGCTCTTCAGAGGGCATTCAAAGACTTCGAAGGCCTTTCATAAGGCATCTCACTAGTCCTCTCGCCCTTTGCAATGGGCGATAATGCCTGCAACACATCCTCCCAAATCCGATACAAATGAACACACAGTTCAAAAAACAAACAACAAAATAATGCCTTACAAATTATAAAGCTTAGCATGAATTCTACTGAATGGGAGCGACTCGCACAATAGAGAAAACACAGCTTGAAGCTAATCCACTATGCTTTGATACCATGTAAAAACCAAGATCGTGGAGTGGACAAACAAGCACGAGATTGCAAATGAAATCAACCAATTGTATTTACAAATGAGGCAAATATAAATAGGCGAGTGTGAGTACCTGATTCTCCACCAAATGAGGATAGGGCTCCTCTACATAAAGTGGTTGCGAGTAACCACCCACAAAGATAGAGTGAGGTGTCGATAAAAGTTGACACCTCTCCAAAATGACTAACAACTTTGACATGTTCAAAGTACATGTGGAAAATACACCTAACTATGGTTAAAGCAAGTGTATACGCCTAGGATTAAAGGTTATACACCAACAACATCAAACAAAAGTTAGATTTCATTAAAAGATTTACTAAGTCAACTAGATATTCTTTTTCCATCATGTAATAGTACAAAACCTGAAACCTGCATCACCAAATGAGGAAAATATAGAGAAATCTAGATTTTCTCACCACCCAACCACAGGATCGACCAGGTCGAATCCACCCCCGAGCATAAAATAAATCTTCTTTAATCATTACAATAGACAATATTCATCCATTAATCAAGAAGTTTAATCATAAAATCAATCATAAACTTTCTAGTTAGAAATGAAGAGAAGGGATCATGTATTAGGGTTTAATTTTTATATTACTCCCTTAAACAACAAAAACTCCCAAAAACACAAAATCTCCCTTTGAACATCTTTTCCCACAAATGAACTCCCATTAAACAATAGCTCCCTTGAAACAACTCCCTTATCATAACAGAAAATCCCATAAAAACAATAACTCCCATAATACACAACTCCCAAAATCCACATTATCTATTTCACCAACACCCATTCTCCATTTCAATCAACATCATCAATCAAAAACACCAAACTCCATACAATTGCCCCAAAAGGCATCCACAAATCTTTCCTCATTCAAATTTTTACAACATTTAAACATCAGAAATTCATAACTCATTGATTAACACTTATACAATCATCTCAAACATCCATTCATAAAGAAACAAAAATAATATAAAATTTATTACCTTGGCTGTCCATGTTTGGAGTACCCCCTGAAACTTTCAATCTTAGAACTCAAACAAATCAGCAAGCTCACAACAAACCCCAATTCTAGAAAGATTCGGTTATACCATTCCGTCCATTGGAATTCTGTATTATCATCATTATTTAAATCCTAAAACATGTTTATATCATCAATATATTATAGATAATCAAATTCATTGCAACATATTCTTTTATAACTACTCTTAACATTTAAACATCATAGATATCAATTCTATACATCATGTATACTTTCAATGGGATTGGGATGATTAGTGCCAAATAGAACCATAATGCCATAGAATAGATCTTACACAATTTTAGAATAAACATTCCTTACGCCATCTACTCCCCTATACAACCTACCAAGGACCTCTCTTGGGTATGGCAATCTACAAGATTCACATTACTTCACACAAGCCAGCAACAATAAATATTGATAAAGCCTCAAAATGAAGAAATTTTCAATAAAATTTCAAATCAATTAATAAAACTTCAAATAGAGTAAATTAAATAGTAGGAGTCAAAACAACAGTTCAAATTAAGACAAAAAACCTTAATAAAATAGTCCTCGAGGCAAAAGGACAATTACGATCAACTAAATATTTTAAGTGTTGGAATAGGCATTGGTTTGTCTAAAACACTAAGCAATATAAAAATTAAAATAGGGACATTTAAAAATTGGGCAAAAATGCCTTGAGGAAATTAATGGTTTTCAAAAACCCTTGTTTTCACCTGACAAAGATGAAGGGTGAGGCCCAGGTTGGCAGGCCAATTCCCCCTCAAAACTAAACTATCCTCTTCTTCACTTCGTTCCAATTCCAACAAGTGGTTGGAAGGATAGGGTCAACTCAAGGCATAGGAATTTTTTTCCAATTTGTAGTGCGAATGCATTAAAATAGGCTTTTTTGTGGGAAATTAATCATCTAATACCTTTTGATTGGTAGCTCGAAATCAAGCACTATTTTTTGCAAAATTTAATGTTTTCACATTTCCAATCTAATGAACCTACTTTCATTGTAAAATGCACTAAGTTATAAAGTACCAAAACTAAGGGTCACCTAATCTGGAGGACTAATGTGTTGATTTTCTTTTGTCTAAAAAGGAATTAACATGTTTCTGATAATGGGATATGAAACTCACTCTTCTGTAATCAACCTAAACAAGGGAAACTATATGTCCTAGTGTGAAGGCATCCTAAAGCATCTCAGGATCCATAATCTCATACCCCATCTGTATGGACTTGCCCATGAATTTGGTAAACAATCTCAAAAGGCTAAGTGGTTTAATCATCATCATCACATTGTTGGATTGATCAGTTTACATATATCAGATGTCACTTTGTATGTCATCATGGATATTGACTGTTCACATCCATTATGGATCAAAATTTGGGAAATATATGGAGACTCTAGTATTTCTCTATTCCCACATGATCCTTCTTTGATCGCAACTCACATCCCTAATCATGATACGGAAATAGAATGTTCCATTGACATAGAAGAAGTCATCACTCATACTGTTGCTTCATCAAATTCTAGAGCATTGTTGATTGGGGCATATTTCTACCTAACATCACTTGTATGTTTGTAGAATCCCACATTACTAACATGGAAGCACACATTGAGGACATTAGTGTTCTCTTCGATGATAGTTTCGATGAAACTGGATCTCCATTCTCATCTTCATATATTCATGCTCTACATTGTCCTACACATGGTTTTCAATTGTCATCATCCTCATCTATTCGGAATGAACCTAATTTGATTATGGCATCCTTCAGCATCGACATGGGGACACCTGAGCATTCTTCAAAGACATCACAATGGGAACCATCATCCTTGGATCAACTTCAACATGATTTAAGATCATACATACATCTTCTCACATGGGAAGATAGCTTGCATCTTTAGGTGGTTTCATTTCTTCCCAAGGGAAGGAACATTGTTCGGCATCCTTTGTCAACTATCCAACATCACTATAGCAGGACATGTATTATGGGGGGGTCTCCTAGACCTACCATTTTCTCTCCTATGGGGAGAATCCTATATTGTACTTAGTGAAAGAAGTAGTACTTCTTTACCTGTATATAATTTTCTCTCTTTTGGAGGATAGTTTTTTTCCACAGGGTTTTCTATCTTTCTCCATTTTTGAGAGACTGCATTGTACTTGAGTATGTCATTAGGCCTAGTTGCCGGCACCCAATTTTGTATTTGAATTGTTCCATGTGGGTACCTCACTAGGCTTTGTCGCCGAGACCCATTTCATTTGTGCCCACCTAAGCTATGCTTTGGGGGGGTGTTAGTGTATATATATTTCATATATATTATACACTTAAGCATAAGCTTACTTAGGTGTGCCCTTACACTATCTTCACACATGTCAAGGTTGTTGGGTAGTTAAGGTTGTTAGATGGTTAGTTGAGTGGTCATCAAATCTCCCACTAAACTAGCCACTCATGCTAGTTTGTAGAAGATTTTCCCTCAACCAACTAACTACCTCTCCCTCACCTATATGTACTCATCATTTCGACTATCAATCTACTTGATTTTGATACCAACATTCTATTATTCGATTCCTCTTATCTTATAACTACAACACTAACATAGAAATACCATAGATCTTCAGTCTATGATTTCTTATAAAACTACTTAGCAATGGCCCAACATATGGTTTATGGTCTAATGTATTATTGAAAAGGCGTGAATGCTCATTTTTCATTGGAAAACCAAAACAATGTATAAAGATTGAATCCCTTATATGTCTTTTCATTGTTTGCCCCTAATCTAGTCAAAGTAGTGGTTCAAAGAACACCTTACAACATGTAAAAGGTGCCTATATTAGGAGACCAGTATACATAACTTCAAAGGGATCTATTTGTGTACGAGTGGTGTATTTAGCAAACCCACTTTGAGTATTTTGTGAGGCTCAACTATTTTCTAAAGCAATTTAATAATGTTTTATAGATCATAGCAAGCCCACTTTGAGTATTTTGTAAGGCTCAACTATATTTCTAAAGCAATTTAACATTTTTTTATAGATCAACATGTTTGTTTCCTATTGGAAACCACAAAATGACTATATGGATACATGAGTAACTCTATCCTCATTTTTGAACATTGTTGGATACTTGTAACCATAGAGATGGAACACAAGACCTGAACCTGAGAATGTATGTCAATCCAAGAATGGGCAAGACACATGTGTAGACACCTAAAAATGTCTTTTACCATCAAATCGACTCCCGACATCCCTAAACATATCAATTTCCCTTCTATTCAATTAATTAAATTTTTATTTAATTAATTAACCCTTCATCGCCTAATTTTCTATCATTCTATCCCCAACAATTAAATTAATTTCATTAATTCAATAGTCCAAACCTTAGCCAATTGATTTAATAAATATGTAATATTTATTTGGTCAATTTCCCCCTCCTCACTAAACCCAATTAATTAGCTAAATCATAGTTAACTAATTAATTCGGCCTATTAATTGACCTATCCCTACCCTAGGTAATTAAATAGCTATTATTTAATTGTCTACCCTAGCCTACCTCATCCTAGCCCTAGGATTTATTAAATAAAACCTATATTTAATTAATCCTAACCTTTCATTTAAGTGGTCAAACCTAGCTTAACACGTTTTTCCACATCCTCCAAATAAAAAAATAAAATATATCCCACATCACAATTAATATCTTTTACACCCCCATTCCTCATTTATCTCCACTTA
The DNA here is from genome assembly GCA_027924645.1 of Cunninghamia lanceolata. Lineage (NCBI taxonomy): Eukaryota > Viridiplantae > Streptophyta > Pinopsida > Cupressales > Cupressaceae > Cunninghamia > Cunninghamia lanceolata. The sequence goes on along the minus strand of BSBN01000749.1, from coordinate 3,703,369 downwards.
TCCTCAAATGAATTTTTAATTCATTTTACATTCCCCATATGAATCTTTAATTCACAAATATTCCATCTCACCCATACTCATTTAATTCACCTTTTTCCCAAAATGAATAAAAGATTTACATTTATTCCTAGCCCTCCATTCCTCCAAGATCAAATCTAGGCCCTCCACATCACTTTTATCCTCTACCATTGATCTTCCAAACCAATCTCCACCCTTGGATCAAAATCTCTCCAAAATCTCTATAAATACTTCATCCTCCAACCCATTTTGGGATCCAATCTTCAAGTAGTGTTATCACGCCAAAATGTCTAATGAGCTAGATTTGTGAGTTGCAAATAGAATAAGAGCATTTCACATTTGCATTCATCAAATAGGGTATATCATATCTTAGGAGCTCTTGGGTGCAAAGTTCCTCTCCCTTTGATGAGATTGGGTTTTCATGTCTAGGTATAACTATTTGTTTTGTTATGCATTTGGTTTATGTTTTTACCTTTGATTTGATTTTCCTAATCACATTGGCATGCCCGATGGGACCCAAAAGGTCCATATCTAGTCAAATTTTGTGAGTTTTTGTGGTTGAGACATGTTTTTGCAAGTATAGCGCTATATACCTTGCACAGTGGCGTTGGCTTACTTCGGTGCTATTTTGCAGAGTGTTCTCTCTCTCAACTCTCACTCACAAATCTGTCTAATCTCTGGTCTTCCTGTGGTTTTATAGAGTTATCTGCTCTCTGTTTTGCAGGAATCTTGAACAGAAGAAGGGGAGGTCATGCCAAAATTTGTTTAAAGACTAAACATGCACTTTAGCTTTCATTTTGTCTTGGCTTTTCATTTGTTATACTAACAAGACTAATAGGACCTCTTCTGTGTGCAGTCTAACCCTCTGTTTTGGTCAGGAACACCTCTGTTTTGCAGAACGGACACGTTCAGACATATATTGGTGCTATCGGCACCCAGAGCGGTTGTATTTTCAACTGTGACTATACCCTTTAAATGCAGGTGTAGCGGCGCTATCCTTGCACATTTTAGCGCTATTCCGTATTTTAGCACTTTATGTATACTATTGTAGTGCTATAATGTGTTTTGGCACCTTCTAGGTATTGTTTTAGCACTATCTTGTAGTCTGGTGCCTTCTGTATTATGTTATAGCACCATTTTGTAAATCTGTGCTATCTGCATGTAAATTAGCATTATCTATATAGGGTGTCAGGTTTTCTGTCAGTAGCGCCATTGTTGTTCGCAGTGGCGCCATTAGGTCTCTATTTTAGTGCTATTTTTAGAGACTGACTTTGCATACTGTGCAGGGACTGATAAGTTGTTGGCAAGTCATCAATATCATTTTGAAGACACTAACAAGTTTTTGCAGGGTGTTTATCTTTAGTTTAGCAAAAATTTCATTTGGGAATTAAAAAGAACCCTTGCATGTTAGCTTAAACAACATTTCGATTTGGTGCAATAAAAAATGATCAACAACTAACAAACAAATCTTTGTGTGTGTGCCTTAGTTTAGAACAAACATATGAATTTGGTGTTCTAAAATTCACAAGTGTGTGCCAACAACTCTATCAAAACATTTTGATTTTGGGCTTTAAAAAGAACCACAAAGTGCATCAATGAACCCATTGGATTAAAAAGAACAACAATCTACATTCTTCACTCATATAAAAAAGAAAACAAATCAAATTTGTGTGAAGTGTTTTCATGATTTTTGTTTGTAGTGTGAAAAGTGTATGCTCTTCCCTCGCACCATTGGTGACCTTGGGAATCAAAAGTTTCTCACAACACTTGCATAAATCACCCCCAACATAATCCAAAGAACTAAAATAAACTATGTTTAGTGTGATGCAACCACAAAATATATGTATGCTCTCCCCTCACATCCTTGTATGAACTTGGGGATCAAAAGTATTTTTGTGGTTGTGTTGCTTTTGTTAATCCTTACAAGGCCTGCCACCCCACTTTGAAAGGTGGGAATGAGGCAAGTGGCAACAAGCTAAAGCCAACCTCTTTCAAGCCGCTATATAAAATAATGTGTTTGTGACGAAAGTCACAAGCAACAGGTGTTGTTGTGTCATACCGACAACCAACCTCCTCCAAAACCCTCCAAGACGTAACCCTTGGAGGCTGGGAGACTCCATAACAAAGAGTAGCACTATCGTACGTATGGCCACCTAAATGAATGCACTTACTACAAACCTTTGTTTTAGCAAGCCAAAAACCTTCTATTTGTTGACGCAGAAAGGAAACCTTTGAAACAGCCCCAATTCATGCAGTTCTTAGCCGAGCTAGTAGGGACAATCCTAAGGTTTGGTGAGGGACAAGCCTTTGTGGAAACCCAGATCTTGGTATGCATGAGAAGTTTGTGCAATTGTAAGGAGGAGTCGGTTCTACCAAGATCCTGGAGCTACCTGCTTTGAATAAGCGCAGCTAGGGGATTCAACAAATACTATCATATCTTCACCTTAGGTTGTACAAAGTGCTTGTTTAACAAAATCACATGTCTTTTCACAAACAAAAATCTTGGTTATTGTGTGTTATTGTGCTTAAATTATTTTCAAGAAACTTTCCAAGAGACAATAAAAAAATCATCTGATCAAACATCATATCAAAATAGATCCAAATTTGCCCTCAAAATCTATCTTTTTGAGAGCCTCAACCAACACTGCCATGTTTCACCGCCATCTCTGTCTGCTTTTGGTGCTATTTCACCTGTGGATTGATGCTATTTGTAGATTGACTTGCCTGAAACTAAGACCCATTCAGTTGTGATCTTTAGGACCTGCTTTGCCATAATCCATATTCACCTTCCAAAAATCTGCCAGTACCCCATCCATTTTCTACTCAGATTTTCCAAATCATACCTTCATTTTGACCTTAGAGAATCAATCATTATCATTGTTGGACCTTTTGATATATCAAATCCACTTAATTTCATATCTATTCATCCTCATTAATCTTTGTATACCTTTTTTTGGACCAAAACGAAAAAATCCTTGTCACAAGAAATCATTCCAAAACCCAAAAACATATCCAAAATCTTTCAAATCAAAACATCCATCAAAAAATCATCATCCCTTTGAGCTAAAGCTAGATCTAGATTTCATCATTCACATCATATTTTGCTTGGAGAGTCATTAGTCAACCTTTCAAGTGAAATAATCATCCTTCTTTGTGTAAGGTCATTAGTCTACCCCAAACAAAGAGAAACATCCATTTGTGCGACACAAATCTAGATCTTACCTAAGCCCAATTTGTTGACCATCAAATCTTTTTGAAAAACATCATATCGAACATTAAAATCAAACATCAAAATCTCTTCCATCAAACCATCCTCAAGCAAACATCATCCATCATCTACCTTTTGGTCCAAATTTGTGCAAAAAAGTCAATACTGTCCATTCTTATCACCCTTAGGTTAACATCTTTTTAAAAATTTATCAATCTTTCATCACACTACAATCACCCCTTCATCTTCTTCTCTACTCCATCTCACTACCACATCCATCTTTGGGTCCTACAATTTAATCCAAATTCTCTAAGGTCTCCATCCCCATTTCAGTCCATCTCTAAAATCAAATCCATACACTTGCATGCCCATAACTAGATCACAACACAAGAAGAATCAAATGGTAGAATCAGGACAATATAAGGGCATAGGAATGCCTAATACCAATGACAGAAACATACCAATCAACCAAACATTCAACCCACCTACGGTCTTTCAAATCCCAACATATAATCCCAATGAAAACCCCTTCCATTTCTTGCAACCACCACCACCACTACCACCCACCATGTCCCAAGATGATCTAGATGCCTTGAGCTTTACACAAGACATTGATAGCATGGACCTACTTGATAAAATCCTAAGGTTGGATCCAAATAGATATCTTGACTACCTCCTCAAAATTGGTGCCCAACCACCCCATAACATGACATCATCCCAACCATCCACCTCTAACATCAATCCTACCACATCCTCCCAACCGTCTACATCAAACACCCAACCATCTACATCAAACACCCAACCTATCATCTCACAAACATCAACTCCCATCGTATCTACCGCCACCACAAGCTCTAATGCTACCACATCTACAATTCCGACAAGTGTCTCTAATCCTACCACTTCCCAACCCGTCACTACATCCACTATCACAACTAACGTAACCTCTTCCATTCCACAAATCACCTTAGGCATCCAAGGGAACCTCACACATACAAGTGCCTCCACAAGTGTGCCTCCACTCAACCCTCAAACCATAGCTTACATAAGACAATTCTATTCACAACCACCTCACAACACGACCAACCCATCTCACATCAATCTATCCAATGTCAACCCATCTAATGTCAATCCATCCAATCTCACGTACCTACAAAACCACGTAGCCTCATCAACACAACATAATCCCAACCCTCAAATACCTCCACATATTCTCCAACAACTCTACGCTCATCAACAACATCTTGTACAACTCAATCAAAACACCACCCCACAATACCAAAACACGACATCCCAAAACCTCCAACATCAAATACCACCCAGTCTCCAACACCTCATCCACCAGCAAAACTACACACCTCAACCACCACCAAACCCAGATCTCACAAGCGTTGTACAAGCCTTGATTCAAAAGGTAGATGACATGCAAACTAGGGGCAAGTGCAAGCACTATTCCTTTGAGGATATTTGTCCCTATCCATTTGATTGGACATTGTACATGCCCCCCTTTCCCAAGAATTTTGAAACACCCAAATTTTACAAATACAAGGGAAAGGGAGACCCTAGGGATCATTTTAGGGAGTTCCACATTGCTTTCTTAGAAGTCTCAAACAATGATACATATCTAATGAGACTATTCCCAAGAAGCCTCAGCAGTCAAGCCGCTGAATGGTTCGCACATCTTCCCCCAGGCACTAGGTGTTTCCCTGAGCTTGTAGAAAAATTTGTAAACGATTTCTCCTATAACTTTGAGAACAAAATTGTTGGATTCAGGACAGACAACTGAGAGGGGGGGTGAATCAGTTGTCCAAAACTTGCTTCTACTTAAACACTTAAATCCCCTTTGTTATTTAATACCATATCAATTAATCATTCATGAAAGCATAAAGCATAAACACTAGAGAAGATACACATCAACACATGAGACACCAAGATTTTGACGTGGAAAATCCAGTCAAGGAAAAAACGATGGGGTGATTAACCCAAGAATTATTCTCTGTTAGAAAAATAAGAAAAATAGATGGCACATGCCAATTAGGGCTCACTGCCTGAGGACACTACTCACAAGAGGCACACTGCCTACAAGAGACACACTGTCTACAAAGTAACAAGTATTACAAAATTGAACTAGAGATTTGGCATCTTTACCATGCCTGGATCAGTTCCATTTAAGCCCAAAAACTCCTGCTCTACCTTTCGCACTTCTCTTCGCTATACCACTCTTATCCCCACCAAGACACACTTCAAAATGAATTCACAATCCCTTATTTATACAAGGCATTGACTTAGGAACAATCATCTAAGTCAGAAAACACCTATAAGATCATTCGCAAGACGTGTAATACATCCGGTCGGCCTGTCTTAAGAAGAACACCAATATCTGTGGTTATTCTTCAAATGTAAACTCAAACTTCAATGCGGACTGCCAATAAGAATTGTACATGATCCAAAGATCACCAAAACCTTTCCTGAGTCATCAAGAACATCTGCACTTTATCAACTTACTGGAATTCTTTTCTTTTTCATTCAGAACGTCAAGAACACAGTCTGTCATCACTGTCATATTGAAAAAGGTGCTTCCGGACCTCCCAACCATGAACAAATTTGGTGGTCACCTCACATGGATTTCGTCAACACTCTCTCCAATCCACAGAATGAGATAATACAATTCCGGAGCTCACCGGACCAATCTGTGACACTCTGTCACCACTAAACACCTGCCGAAACTGGTTCTTCTTGAGCGACCATAACTTCTTCAGATCTTCATGTGGACCTCTGAAATCTTGACTGGAACATCTCAAGACTCATATCTACAAACCCTTTAAACCGCATCCTCTGATCTTCATCTTATCTTGGACTTTTACCTTAATGTCATCACTGTTCTTCACTGTTCCTGATTGAGACTAATTTCCTCAATATCCTTAGTACACAGCTCATCCAATCCTTCTCATTAATGCAATATGAGTATGTTGCCATCAATGACAACACTAGTTATCCTCATACTTGCAACAATCTCCCCCTTTGTCATTGATGGCAACATATGATGTGAAAAACCATCAAGACAAGAACTTCTCCTCTCTGTCACAGCTCCCCCTATCAGCAACAACTCTTCACATGTTTTCTCTTTCTTTACTGCTCCCCTTTGATCATCAACCACTTATTTTTCACATGTCTTCTCTCCCCCTTTGACATCAATGGCAAAGGGCTCATACTTGCAACTTTAACACATCAGAATCATACCAGCTGCTCCCCCTGAGTAGCAGTTGCCCATTATCAATCCGGATCACAAGATATGACTGTGATGTCCACTGGACTAATGCACATCAGTGCATCCTAGTTCATCACTGGAGGAGCAATGACCCCTAACTTCTCCCTGAGATACTCAAAAGAGTCCTTGGGAAGAGGTTTAGTAAAAATATCTACAAGTTGATCCTTGGAGGGCACATACTCCAATTTGACTTCACCCTTGTTCACTTGCTCTCTCAGAAAGTGAAATTTGATAGATATATGCTTGGTCTTAGAATGCAACACTGGATTCTTAGAAATATTTATTGCACTTGAATTATCATAGAAAATTGAGATAGGCTCCTCATATTCTACTTGAATATCTCTTAGCATCTGCTTCATCCATAAAAGTTGAGTGCAACTTCCTCCTACTACAATGTATTTTGCTTCAGTTGTAGACAGAGATATTGCTTCTTGTTTCTTGCTTAGCCAAGAAACTAACCTTTTTCCCAAAAAGAATGCTCCTCCACTTGTACTCTTCCTATCATCCACATCTCCTACCCAATCTGCATCTGTATATGCATGAAGAGAGAAATCATGATCTCTAGGATACCATAGGCCATACTCAATTGTTCCTTTTAAGTACCTAAAAATTCTTTTGATTTCCATGACATGAGACTCTCTGGGATCAGCCTGCATTATATCTAGTCTAGTTTGAGTGAGATACAATAATCCTCTAATCATTGATCTTTACTTGGTCTGATCCATCTTAGGAGAGTCATCATCTTTGCTCAACTTACATCCAGTTGCCATGGGAGTGTTCATTGGCTTTGAATCTTCCATTCCGAATTTCCTCAATAATTCTTTCACATATTTGGTCTGAGAGATAAAGATTCCTTTCTTTGTCTGAGTAATTTGCAGACCCAAGAAGAAATTCATTTCACCGAGCATTGACATTTCAAACTCACTTTTCATTTGAATTGCAAAGGTTTTACACATACTGTCTCTTCCTCCAAAGATGATATCATCAACAAATACTTCAACAATCAAGATGTTTTCATGATCAATTTTGAAATATAGATTACTATCAGCAGTACCTTTGTTGAAACCAATCTTCAAAAGATGTTTGTCCAGCCTCTCATACCATGCTCTTGGGTCTTGCTTTAGACCATACAGTGCCTTCTTTAATTTGCAGACCATATCACCATGCTCAGATAACTGAAATCCATCCGGTTGTTCAATGTACACTTCTTCTTCTAAGTCACCATTTAGGAAAGTAAATTTGACATCCATCTGATACACTTTGAAATCTTTGAAGGCAGCAAATGCAAGAAATAGTCTAACTGCTTCAATTCTTGTTACCGGAGCAAAGGTTTCCTCAAAATCAATCCCTTCTATTTGAGAGTAGCCTTTGCAGACTAATCTGGCTTTGTTTCTGATTATTTCACCAACTTCATTTAGTTTGTTCCGGAAGACCCATTTGGTTCCAATCACATTCTTGTTTCTAGGTCTAAGAACAAGATCCCAAGTGTGATTTTTCTTAATTTGCATCAACTCTTCCTCCATTGCTTTGGTCCAATTTTCATCATTGTAGGCTTCATTTATTGTCTTAGGTTCAATCTTTGAAATCAGACAACATTCATCTGAATTTGAGAAAATTTTCTTCTAGTTTGCACACCTTTGCTTTTGTCACCTATGATCTGATCTTTAGAGTGGTTTAGTCTTACATACCTTGGAACTTTGGGAGTTTCTTGCACTACTGTTTCTTGATCAAGCTCATTCAGATCAACCTCTTCTTCCTGATTTACTGGATCAGTCTGAATCTGACTTTCAGAGGAGGATTGAGCTCCTTGAACCAGAGAACCATTCTGATCATCTTCATCATATTCATAAAACCTTGAGGACTTCTCAATTCCTTCATCAACCTTCACATTTGTACTTTCTATCATCTTTCTCAGTCTCTTATTGTAACACCGGTATGCTTTGCTTTGAGTGAAGTAACCCAAGAAAATTCCTTCATCACTTCTAGCATCAAACTTTCCTAGATCTTCATCTTTTTTAATATAACATTTGCTACCAAATACTCTGAAATATCTCATAGTAGGAGTGATGCCAAACCAAAGTTCATAAGGAGTCTTACCTGTATTGCTTCTGATTTGAACTTGATTGAGAGTATAGACTGCAGTGTTGATAGCTTCTCTCCAAAACATTTAGGGAACATTTGCTTCCATTATTATTGTCCTGGATGCTTCCTGGATGGTCCGGTTCTTTCTCTCTACTACTTCATTCTGCTATGGAGTCCTAGGAGTAGATAACTGTCTCTTTATACCATGCTTCTCACAAAAATCTATGAATTCACCGGATGTGAATTCACCACCTCTATCAGACCTCAGACATTTCAGTTTTAATCCGGTTTGATTCTCTACCATAGCCTTGAAGATTTTGAACTTCTGAAAAGCTTCTAATTTCTCTTTCAGAAAGGTAACCCACATCATCCGGGAATGGTCATCAATCAGTAACATGAAATATCTATCACCTTGCATACTCTTGATTCTTGTCGGACCACATAGATCAATATGAATTAATTCCAATAATCCGGTAGAGGACTGATCCTTGCTTTTGAATGAGACTCTGCTCTATTTACCCAGCTAACATTCTTTGCACAAACTATTTGTAGGTTTTACCAATTTTGGAAGATCTCTTACAGCCTGAGTATTACTTATCTTGATAATGTTATCAAAATTTACATGACACATCCTTCTATGCCAAAACCAACTCTGATCAACTTGAAAAAGTAGACAACTTTTATTAGAACCAACTAGATGGAAGATATTACCTTTTGTTTGAGTACCGGATGCAATCTCAGTTCTGGAGCTTTCAAAGATCCTGCATCTTCCATTCTTGAACCGGAGGTCATAACCTTTGTCCACCAACTGTCCAACACTAAGAAGATTGTGCTTCAATCCTTCAACATACAGTACATTACTAGTTTTGCTCTTTCCATCAAAAGAAATAGTTCCCCTACCTCTGATTCTACCTGCAGAATTATCACCAAACTTTACCATTCCTCCTTCATGCCTTTCCAAGTCTAAGAACTTGTTTTTGTCACCTGTCATATGGTGAGAGCATCCATTGTCAATAACCCAATCATCCTTTTCTTCAACTTGGGCAGCCAAAGCTCTTTCTACAACATTATGATTGACAGATTCAGAGGGTATTGGATCTTCTTCCTTGATGGCAATAAACACCCATTCATTTCTCGATTTGTTTCCTATTTTTGATTCATCATCTGTTACTCCTTCATTATCATCATCTTCATGAACATAATAACAATTCTTTTGGAACCTTTGTCTGTTAGAATTTGACCTTGTAGATCTTTCCAGACATCTTGAGGCAAAATGACCAATCTTATTGCAGTTGAAGCACTTAAAGGGTAATTTTCCTTCATACTTACCGGATCCTCTTGGTAGTCTCTTTGCAATGAGGGCTTCAAGTTGAGTTGTTTCTGCTTCTTCCTCTTCCATGTCTCTTGTTGCTTGATCATACCATGATAGCTTCATTGAAGAGTTTTCTCCCGGATCAAATCTTTGTTTGCCTTTCACAGAGGCACTGGCTTTGAATGCAGATTCAGTCTTGGGGGGATCATCTTCAAACTTGGTCATTTCAAATGCAGCCAATTTGCCAGCCAATTGGTCTCTTGTGACAGTTGTATGGGCTCTGAATTCATCAATGGTAGCAACCTTGATTTTGTAGACAGTAGGAAGGGATCTAAGAATTTTGCCAACAATCTCATTTTCATCCAAAACTCCACCATCATTCCTAATTCCACACACCAGCTCATTTACTCTTGGCATAAAGGTAGTAATATTTTCATCATATCTCATCTTCAGTCTTTCAAATTTCCCTTTGAGACTCTGCAGCCTTGCACTCTTAACATACTCATCTCCTTCATGCAGGAGTTCCAATTTAATCCAGATCTCATAGGCAGTTGGTAGGTCAATAACATTTGAGAGTTCTGAGTCAGTTAATGCACTTAGAAGAGCCTCTTTGGTCCGCAGATTATTTTCAGCATATGTGATTTTATTTAGAGTTGTCGGACCACCCTGTGGAGGTACATATGCTTTTGTGACCATGGACAAGTACGCCTTTCCTATACACTCCAAGTGACATTTCATGCCACCTTTCCAAAGAGAGAAGTTGGTTCCATCAAACTTCGGACTATCCTTCTTGTATGACGACATCCTGGATCTCCTCAAGCGGTTAAGCTCTTTCAGAGGAACTTGGCTCTGATACCAATTGTTGGATTCAGGATAGACAACTAAGAGGGGGGGTGAATCAGTTGTCCAAAACTTGCTTCTACTTAAACACTTAAATCCTTTTTGTTATTTAATAACATATCAATTAATCATTCATGAAAGCATAAAGCATAAACACCAGAGCAGATACACATCAACACATGAGACACCAAGATTTTGACATGGAAAACCCGGTCAAGGGAAAAACCACGGACAGATTAACCCAAGGATTATTCTATGTTAGAAGAATAAGAAAAATAGATGGCACATGCCAATTAGGGCTCACTGCTCGAGCACACTGCTCACAAGAGGCACACTACCTACAAGAGACACACTGTCTACAAAGTAACAAGTATTACAAAATTGAACTGGAGATTTGACATCTTTACCATGCTTGGATCAGTTCCATTTAAGCCCAAAAACTCCTGCTCTGCCTTTCACACTTCTCTTCGCTATACCACTCTTATCCCCACCAAGACACACTTCAAAATGAATTCACAATGAGTCCCTTATTTATACAAGGCATCGACTTAGGAACAATCATCTAAGTCTGCAAACACCTATAAGATCATTCGCAAGATGTGTAATACATCTAGTCGGCCTGTCTTAGGAAGAACACCAATATCTGTGGTTATTCTTCAAATGTAAACTCAAACTTCAATGCAGACCACTAATAAGAATTGTACATGATCCAAAGATCACCAAAACCTTTCCTGAGTCATCAAGAACATCTGCACTTTATTAGCTTACTGGAACTCTTTTCTTTTTCATCCAGAACTTCAAGAACACAGTCTGTCATCACTGTCATAATGAAAAAGGTGCTTCTGAACCTCCCAACCATGAACAAATCTGGTTGTCACCTCACATGGATTTCTTCAACACTCTCTCCAATTTGCAGAATGAGATAATGCAATTCTGAAGCTCACCGAACCAATCTGTGACACTTTGTCACCATTGAACACCTGTCGGAACCAGTTCTTCTTGAGCGACCATAACTTCTTTAGATCTTCATGCGGACCTCTGAAATCTTGACTGGAACATCTCTAGACTCATATCTACAAACCATTTAAACCGCATCCTCTGATCTTCATCTTATCTTGGACTTTTACCTTAATGTCATCATTGTTCTTCACTGTTCCTGATTGAGACTAATTTCCTCAATATCCTTAGCACACATCTCATCCAATCCTTCTCATTAATGCAATATGAGTATGTTGCCATCAATGACAACATTGGTTATCCTCATACTTGCAATAGAAATATCTATGACAGAACTTTGCAACACAAAACAAAAGAGCGGAGAAGCCTTCGCTTCCTTCTTGCAGAGGTGGAGAAGCTTAGCAAGCAAACTCTAGTGGCCAATTCCTGAAAAACAACTCGTCACCATGTTTGTGACCAACCTCAATTAGGAAATAGGGTTTCATTTACAAATCCTTTATGCGTCTACCTTTGAAGAAGTCATCGACAAAGGTACTACCATTGAATGAGCCCTCATCGCTAAGAGCTCCATCAAATTATATGACTGCAGGTCCAACAATAACAACAACAACAACAACAACAAACTCCATATCAACACCCCTAATACAAACAACAATGCCAACGTGCAATCAAATGAGAAGCCACGCTATTGGGGAAAGAACAAAAACACATTGAACGATGACATCACTAATGTGAAGGCTGTCCAACATGTACAAAATCAAACACCTACACATACATATACCACCAATGTAAATAACCCAAGGGGGTAAACTAAACCAAACAAACCTCGAAGATAATTTATGCCCTCAGGGGAACCCATCAAGGATATCCTCAACAGATGTCTCAAGAAAGGTTTGATAATGCTCCCACCTATTAGACCCCATCAAGAGAATGAGCTCAAAGCCAGATGGTACAATGAAAATGACTATTGCGAATACCACCGCATTGTTGGCCATAAAACCGCTGACTACATGAAATTGAAACATTGCGTGCAGGACCTCATAGATCAAAAACAAGTCAACCTTGATCAAAGCACCCAACCATCACCAAATGCTCATCTCAGAGATTACAAGGATCCATTGCCCAACCATAACAAAGCCTCCTCATCCAATCAAACCTACAATGTCACCCCACCTCCCGCATCCTATGACTCTATGATAGGGCGGATAGAGCCATCATCTCACCATGTCAACACAATCACCATTCGAGCACAAGCACCTGATTGCGCCATCACAACTCATCATGGCCATGTATCCATCTGTACATGCCCTACCACTAATCAAATGCCCACATCCACATCAAACTCCCTACCCCCTCGTCCAACTACATGTCCATCACCTACCAATCAATACAACCTCCTAGAACATCTAGGAAAGACCCCTGCACAAATATCCATACTTGAGCTACTCCGCACATCACCCCTTCACAAAGACATCCTTGACAAAGCACTCTTGGAAACTCAAGTTCTCGCTAACTTGAATGTGGCCCAATTCCAAGCCACAGTAGGACATATCGCCACACCTCATCATCTCACATTTTCAGAAAAGGATCTTCCCGCTTCTGAACACTTACATAACGATGCCTTACACATCGAAGTCCATATCCACAAGCACATCATCAAAAGAGTCTTAATAGATGGTGGCTCCGGCCTAAACATATGCACTCTTAAATTATTAAAACACTTGGGATACTTAGATGTGGTTGTAAACACCAGTGAGTGCATCACAATCAAAGGGTATGATGACACTAAATGACTATCCAAAGGAACTATCAAGCTCCCTATTCAACTGGGACAAAAGATAATAGAAACAAAATGTCAGGTCCTTGATCTTGACCTCCCCTACAACATTCTTCTCAGCCGACCATGGATCCATGCCATGAAAGTAGTCCCATCTACATTCCATCAATGCCTCAAGTTCCCTCACAATGACACAGAGGTAACCATCTACGCCAACCCCCACCCCTTCCAATACTGCAATTTCTTGGAAGGCCATGACCACACCTTCTACCCATATAACAAAGCCATCACCAAAGCCAATCCTGCAGCTTCCACCTCATACATCGACCCCGCCAACATTGCCACCACTTCATCCCAAACACCTCCACCGCCTGAGGTCAAGATCAAGCTCAGTGACATGGGATGTGGGGAATACGACCTACACGGTACCTTTTGTGTGGGCACATTACCCAATCCTAAAATGTTTGGCATCCCAAAGACAGAAGCAACCAACACAGTAGTCATAGAGTGTAAACCATCACCCATCTTTGAAAAGAAACATCTCCTAGATCAGGATATGCTCGAAGATATCTCATCCTGGCTATATAGGGATGAATAATCTAAGCAAGAAGCTCCCACCATACCAACATAAATCTATGGTAAAGGGTTTGAAATTGTCAAAAACATGGGTTATAAAGGACAAGGCGGTATCGGCCTTCATGAATAGGGGATCGTGGAACCAGTCCTAGTGACTAGAAATCCTTATACTCAAGGGTTGGGATATGGTCAATGACAACATATCCTCACTACCGGTGAATGTATTTTAGCTGAGGTCGCTACAATTTCCCTTGAAGTTGATAGCATCAACGAAACAAGCCATCAAGACTCCTTTAGTGACTTTGCCGATTTCTTTGACTCATCGATATGCACCATATACACAGTCACCACCCTAGCCTCATCATCCAATGACTTACCACTTGTATACCTGGACCTCATAGACTGGGACCAACAGGGACCTCCTATCTTTGACATAGAACCAAATGATGAAGCCATCGCTGAAATGATGGGGGTTAGAGATCACTTCCCCTAGGAGATCACAGAGCAGGATACATCATGGAACTTGATACGTATGCCTATTTTGGGGAGACCACCCCTGCTTCTAGTCATAAAAATACAACAATCAAACATGGATCTGAGGTGAAAACTATTCCGCGGCAGTGTCAGATCCCAAAAAAGTAAAAACAAAAGACGTATCTCCTGGTGAAAACCTCCATGAGGTGCTAGGAGATGGAAGCATGGGCCTTCCTAAGATAGACAAAGTTTATCCAGACAGGTCACCCGTCCTGGTAGAGCCAGCCCAAGAGATAAATCTTGGGACGGAAGAAGAGACGAAAATCGCTTTCAGGGCAGAATCTCTCAGCACAATAGAGCAAGAAAACTTCTTAGCATTCTTTAAATGCAAAAATCATAATTTTGTGTGGACCTATGCAGACATGCCAAGGCTTGATCCCACTTTGGTCGTTCATCACCTTACAGTACAGCCTAATGCAAAACCAGTTAAGAAGAAGCTCAGAAAAATGAACCCCCAGGTGGCCCTCCTAGTCAAAACAGAGCTAAAGAAACTACTGGATGTTGGGTTCATTCGCCCAATCAATTATCCTGAATGGGTTTCCAACTTAGTACCAGTAGCCAAACCTGATGGCTGAATCCACTGCTGCACCAACTTTTGAGATCTCAATAAAGCCTGCCCAAAGGATGACTTCCCATTGCCTAACATTGACATGATAGTGGATCTCACGGCAAGACATGAGATGCTATTCCTAATGGATGGCTTTTTAGGGTACAACCAAATATGGATCACAGAAGAGGGCCAACATAAGATAGCCTTCATATGTCCATGGGGGACGTACTGCTGGGTGGTAATGTCGTTTGGTCTAAAGAATGCTAGAGCCACGTATCAAAGAGCCATGACTATCATCTTCCATGATCTTTTCCACCACATCATCGAAGACTATGTGAACGACTTGCTAGGAAAATCAAAGACACAAGAAGAACCCCTGGATGTATTGGCAAAAATCTTTGATCGACTGGAGCAATACAATGTTCGCCTAAATCCAAAGAAATGTGTCTTCAGGGTAACCTCTGAAAAATGTTTGGGATACATAGTCTCTAGAAGAGGAATTGAGGTAGATCCCGCAAAAGTCAAGGCCATCATTGAAATGCCTCCTTCAAACACACTAAAGTAGCTAAGAAGTCTACAAGGAAAAATCCAATCTATTTGTCGGTTCATTGCTCAACTTGCCGATAAATGCCAACCATTCCAACATCTCCTCAGAAAGGATACAACTTTTGTCTGCAACAATCAGTGTCAGGCGGCCTTTGATCAAATGAAAGACTACCTAGCTAGT
Source organism: Cunninghamia lanceolata (assembly GCA_027924645.1). Classification (NCBI taxonomy): domain Eukaryota; kingdom Viridiplantae; phylum Streptophyta; class Pinopsida; order Cupressales; family Cupressaceae; genus Cunninghamia; species Cunninghamia lanceolata. Next base: position 3,687,520 of record BSBN01000749.1, on the reverse strand, counting down.
CCTCCTATTCTAACTCCACCAAGGCAAGGAGAACCCCTCCTACTATACATCTCAGCAACAGAAACAGCTATTCGAGCCTTGTTAGCACATCACGATGAGCAAGGAAAGGAAAGAGCCATCTATTACATCAGTCGCACTTGGATATCCTATGAGCTCAACTATACACCAATTGAACGAGCATGTCTAGCTTTGGTCTTTACTTCACAAAAACTAAGACACTACATGCTCAATCATAAAACTAAGCTCATCACCAAGATTGATCCACTAAAATATCTACTAAATAGAGCTGCTCTTATAGGGGGAATGGCAAAATGGGTCATGACTCTCACTAAATTCGATATTGAATATACCGAGAGAAAAGCCATCAAAGGATAGGTTATCGCTGATCATCTGGCTGAAGCACCCATCCCTGCAGAATATCCTACACTGACATAATTTCCTGATGAAGCCATTTTGACAATAACACTGGCAGCAGAAACATGGAAAATGTACTTCGATGGATCATACACACACAGAGGCTCAGGGGCAGGCATCCTATTTGTTACCCCTCAAGGTGACACAATCCCCAAGTCATTCAAAATCACATTCCCATGTACCAACAACATGGTAGAGTATGAGGCCCTTATCACAGGTCTTTGAATGGCAATCCAATGGAAAATTGAGAAGCTAACAGTGTATGGAGATTCTCAACTAGTCATCTGGTAGGTAAATAATGAGTACAATACCAAGGATGATAAACTACTGCCTTACAAAAAGATGGTCGATGACTTTAAAGACTACTTTGATGACATCCATTTTGAGCAGATCCCAAGGCTAAACAACAAAGCTATAGATGCCATGGCCACCATTGGATCCCTGGTCGACATGAAGAAAGATGGCAAGAGGTGTGAATTCCTGATAGAGGAGCTCCCTATTCTAGCATATGATATTCCCTAATCAAAACTCATGTGCAAAGTCATTGGTCCCCTATCCTTATGGTATCAAGGAACCTACCTATATCTCCATGATAACATCATCCCTCCCAACCTATCCACCTCACAACAAAAATCTTTCATCTGCTAAACTTCCTGCTTCACCCTTATAGGAGATACCCTATACAAAAGGAGTCTTGAGGGCATGCTTTATGACGTTTAGACTCTAGGGAAGCTGAAGTGGCCTTGCAAGAGGTACACACAGGTATCTGTGGGGTACATTCAAGTGGACCCACTCTTGCTAAAAAGATCCTGAGGACTGGATACTATTGGCCAACCATGCAACGAGACTCCTACCGGTTTATCAAAAAATACCTACCGTGTCAACATCATGGAGATCTCATTCATGCACCAGCACAGGAATTGCAACCAATCACGATGTTGTGGCCTTTCTCACAGTGGGGACTCAATCTCATAGGCAAAATACATCCACCTTCATCCAATGGCCATAAGTTCATCATCACAGCTACTGAATACTTCACTAAGTGGGTGGAAGCAATACCACTCACCTTCACCACTGGTACCCAGATATCCAAGTTCATCCTCCATTATATCATATGTCATTATGGTATCCCTCATTCCATCATCATCGACAACAAAAAATCGTTCAAGAACCAAGAAGTCCTTACTTTGTGTGAAAAATTTGAAATCAAACACCACTTCTCCACCCCATATTACCCTCAAGGAAATGGTCAAGCAGAGGCTTCAAATAAAACCATCCTCCGCATTCTAAAGAAGACAGTCAATGAAGCTGGCTGCGACTGGCACCTCCAACTCAACCCTGCCCTATGGGCCTATTGCACAAGCATTTGCACCCCCACCGGAGCCACTCCATTTCCCCTAGTCTTTGGATCTGAAGCCATTTACCTATTGAGGTCGTGCTCCCATCCCTAAGAGTATCCTTGCAAAATGTAACCAATGATGAGGAATACTAAGTCTCAAGGTTGCATCAGCTAGAATTACTGGATGAGAAATGTTTGAATGCATTGAATCACCTACAAGCCTATTAAAATCATCTCAGAAGAAGCTATCACAAGATAATCAGAAACCCAAAATTTGAAGTAGGTGACCTTGTCCTCATTGAAAACTAGAAAAACTTGTAGGAGTGCCCTAAGAAAGGCAAGTTTGAACCCAATTGGTTAGGGCCCTATGTCATCATAGCCAGCTATGGATCAAGAGCATACCAGTTTGCAACACCTGAGGGGCAGCCTCTAGATGAGCCTATGAACATCCTACACCTTAAGAAATTCGACGCATAACCCATTGAGTATCCCAAGGCAAAAAATCAAAATACAAAAAAATCAAAAAATCAAAAAATTGAAAAAAAATAAAGAAAAATCCGAGCACAATAAAAACTTCCAATGGTGAAAATCACTTCAGTGGTGCCTTGGATAAGTACCATGGTGAAAACCTATTTTAGGCACCATGTGTAGTGGCCGGTTCTACCATCTAATAAGTCCTCTTTCCGTCACAACACTCCATATCACACACATCCCATGGCTTGGAATTTTGAAATATCAAGTTGCATCACCTACCCCATAGTATCCTACCCAAGGCTAACTCATGGAATGAGGATCCTTGTAAGCTCCCTTTTGTACAGCTGAAAATCAAAAAACCCAAAAATAATACAAAATCAACAAACCCAAAAAATAATACAATATCAGGTCCCCCATGCATCACTCTTGTTGTAACTCATGACCATCAACATCTATCAACTCATCACATCACACCCATCCTAAACCATTCCCACATCATCAAGTCTTACCAGAACTACATATTCATTTTGCTTGCATCTTGAAAGTACCTTGATTCTGTGGACACAGGGTATGTAGGCAGTCTGGAATAAGAAGGAAGTTTCCAGTACTTAGGTACATAAGACGCACCCATCCAACCCATTTGGATGGTCCCCATTCAGTGAGCTTGTTGGACCCAATAAATGATACACACGCTAAGTATACACTTGAAACATGGTCCCTAATGAAAAAATCATCAATCAACATACTAACTATAATCCTACACATGCCCTAACTATCCTTTTGCCCACCTTTCAAAAATTATCGAAATAAAGCTAACTTATTTGAGTCCTAGGATATATCTTTCCCACAATGGACAATAATCTATCATCCTATCAACCTGTATCTTGGCACGAGCACACACAAGCTATTTGTATCTTTTCGTTGGTCTTTTTGATTATTGATTTTTATCTATTTGTTTAACTCTAGGTCATTTCCAAAGCTACCTTGATCTCATTATATCATGGTAAGTAGTGGACAACACCTAGAGTAGACACACTCATTGTTTCTATATGCTGTGCTTGTGGGTTGGTTTCATTACTCCACGAATAGTATTCATATCTTGAAGCGTGGGTCAGTTCTAGTATGATGTGCCTCATTTGCATATACAAGCATTAAAAACCTTATATGTACTATTAGCACTCATCGCTATGAGTCCCCTTCCTAAGCTTGGCAAGGTTATACTACCTTGGGCATGCATGGAATCACCCTATTATTTGCGGGTCTAGTCTATGCAATTGTAGGATATATATCATCACCTAGGTCATCTCATACCTTTGTGAACTATATCCTACATTGCTATAGTAAACTAAGAAATGCTCTCAATTAATGTTATGCAACTACTATTACTAGCTCAAATCATCATCCTAATCATTTATTCAACTATACCATCTAGGCCTAGATTTCGCAATCACCTACCCTCCCCCCCTCACCCTACCAAATCCCCTCACCAATCCCACTTCTCTAACTTATTCTCACTCAACACATCCCGAACCAAATCATATCCCCCCCTCAATGACGTGGTGTTTTATGACCTAGTAACTCCCTCATTTAATCATCCCAACCTCCCTCCCCACAATCTAGCTACTCCCAATCCTATCCGTACCCCATTCATCCACCCTTATCCATTCCCCACCTATTCCCTTGCCGCACAGCCTCACCACCCAAGGTTCAACAAAGAACATCATGTGTATCAAGACTTATTCATCTCACCTATCACCTAATTTGCATCTTGCCTATCACCTAATCTGCACCTCACCTATCACCTACTTTGCATATGATAATCATATAGGTTTATTTTAGAATCTATTAATTGCATATCATAATCATTTAGGTTCATTTTAGAATCTGTTCGTTACATATCATAATCATTTAGGTTCATTTTAGAATCTTTTAGTTGCATATCATCTCATTAGGTTCATTTTAGAATCCTGTAGTTTGCATCTTACATATCATTTAATTTGCATTTCATTAAGTGCATTTTAAAGTCATTTAGTTTCCATATCATATATCATTTAATTTGCTTTTCATTAAGTGCAATTTAGAGTCACTTGGTTTCCATATCACAATCATTTAATTTGCATAACCATTTACATTCATTCTAGAATCATTTAGTTGCACATTATATATCATTTAACATTGCACATCATATCATAATCATTTAGTATGTAATTGACATAGGTGCATTTTAAAATCAGTAATCATCACATTGCATTCCATATATCATCTCATAATCATTTAGTTACATTTACTGGCATAGCATAAATCATTCAGTTACATTGCATAAATCACAAGCCATAATAATTTAACTACATTTTATAATCATCTAATTCCATATCCATATTTTCCATACATAACATGTGTTTATTTAGATAAACATACATTTTCCATTGCATTACATCCATAATAAATGTCTATGAATCTGAACATTTATTTTTATTATACATCATAGTCCATAAATCACAAACCATGCATATATAAAAATAAATAAACCATCATTACATCTATCATGATACATCAATAGGCACATCAATAACATCAAAATCATACATTGCATAAACGCAACACATCCATACCATATAATCCATAAAGCATCCTGCATCCATAAGCATCATCATAATCATATAAGAGCATCATATATAAACAAGTAGGCCATCAAACAACATCATATCATATATCATCATCGTAAAAAAATGTACATCGCTCATATATACACATCAAAAAATATAATGTCCCGATACAATGCCTCTAAGGGATAAAATGATACAACTGTCACATGGAGGACCCTCTCTCTGATGGAGTGGGAGATCCTGACCCTGGTGGTGGCTGTGATCTTGCCTGTGGCTGTGGCTGAACCTGAACCTGGGGAACCTACTAGGGCACATGTGATGGGGGACCCATCGTCTGTTGGACAGACTGAACTGATCTAGATCTATGTGATCTAGATGCCCAGGATCCACTGCCTGACTATAGCTTGGTGCACGTTGCTCTACAGGCACTGCTGCGTGATATAGGGCCCAATAATAGTCCGTCCGTCCTCTGGCCTCCAACAACTATCCCTATACTTGAGATAGTTGTGTTTGTGCCTGGGACAACTGTGTCTACATCAATGTCAAAACTGGCACCATGCCAACACCTGAAGCCTGCAAACTACCAACTGTAGCCTTTGCCTGTTGTGCCCTGACAAGTGTCGCATCCCACTCTCTGGTCAAAACCTCTATATCACCTTGAGCCTAGGCTAACTATGCCTGCAATGCAACCACCTGTCCATCTGACCCATCCAATAAAGCCACTGTCCCCTGCAACTGAACCAACTCTACCTCACAGCTCTCTAAAGCCTCCTGTAGGCTAGCTACCTATGCCCATAGGGTCTCAATCTCCTCCTCCTTAGCCTGAGGCCACCGATGAGGTGTGAGCCCTTGAACCTCATCCTATCCACCTGCCCCTGAAGGGCCTGCCTTTGCCTGTTGTCCTGCTACCTCTACCTGCTACCCTGGTGTGATAGCTTGCTGCTGCGGTAAAACCTGTGGTGGGGGTAGACCCCTCCTGTCCACCCTCAGCTGTCCCCCACATTGTTGAGGCCCTCTATGCCGTGGCACCACCCCAATCTGAACCTATTCAACAGGTACCTATTGTTGGGGCACCTGTCCAGCTGTCACTACTGCCAGCACATCCATCAGCTGACCATCCCTCCCAACCTCCTCCTCCTCTCCATCCCCTCCAATCTCCATGAGGTAATCTGTAATGATCTCCTCACCCTCCTCCAGGAAATCATCCCCATCAGAATCATCATCCCCTGACCCTGCCACCTCCTCCGCCGGGACTACCTCCTTTACTGGATCAGTGAACTGCATCGGTCGCCAAATCTGCCACCATGTATCATATGCAGGAGTAGTTCCTGCATCTATGACTGTGCTTTGCCAATCCCACACCAACGGCTGCAAAGCCGCAAAGTCCTCCAAGGCAACCCGCAGCTGTATGGATGCAGGTAAAAAATGTGCATCTTGGCGGGTCCATGTAAAGATAGCCATCTGCTGCAGAGTATCCTGTCGCAACCCAAATTGTTGCATCACTCGCGATGATAGATACATGTCTATCATGTGATCTCCTTGACCTATCAAATACTACTACTGGAAAGTAAACGACATGTGTACATCATCATATAGCCACGGCTCCACTCCGATGTAAGGTTGCCAGGTCACCTGAATGATATCATCTAACGCCCGCCTCCAATAACGAACCTGTCTAGTATAGGTGTACTAAGCATCCTGATATAAGAACACAAAGGCCTCAAATGGATGGCGATAATACCCACATCTTGACTGAGTAATTGCAATATGCTCCCAGATCCACACATGCAGCAAAGTAACCCCAGCTGATAAGGCTGAATCATAATGGTAGACAACTGTATGCATCTCATGGTACAACTGTGCTAGCATCGCCAATCCCCAGGCATACATGGTCTCATGCCTGACCATCCCCTTGATCATCTCTCCCCAGCCAACTGGAAAACCCCTACTCCTCCTATCAGGCATCACTACCCCACCAATCAATGCACACAGGAATAAGGCAAAGGGATTTGCACCCACTGCTAGTGTCCCCTCATAACCCATCTCCCTCCCATTTACTGATAAAATAATGAGATCCTGGCCAAAAACTCTGATCAAGGCCCTCCGTCCTCTCCTCTGAGATGGCACGCGTCTCTCTTGCGAGGACACTATAAATGACCTCGTCTGCATCCACAACTTTCTAGTCAAAAATCTACCTATCTTCAACCCTTTCTTCTAAAGTTGAAAGCCAAAAACACTTTGGTGCCAACACAGATCATATTTTGCACCATTTTTAGAAATAGCGCTACTACTTCTTCTCATGGCACTATTACACATAATAGCAAACATTGCGCCACTTTCATCCATAGTGCTACTGTGCAATATACTTAGCGCCATATTAACAAATGGTGCCATCCCAATCCACTCAATAGCGCATATATCACATATTGCGCTAATCCTTTACTTTGTGCTAAAACTACAAAGCGCCACTACTTACAATAGTGCTAGTCTAGAACATAGCGCTACCCTCATACATATTTGGTGCCAAAGCACCAAAACCCTAACCCTTTCAAACATTACGCTATTTCAGACGATAGCGCCAAAACGCTAAATAGATGGCGACAATCCGCTGCTATGTTACCTTGGCGGATAACACCAATCTAGAGGATTGCGCTAATCTGCTCTTTTTTCACGCTGCGTGATCTTGCAATAGTGCTACAATCCCCAAACCCATTTCCTGAACCAAAAAATGTGACAAAATTAAAAAATCACAAAGCCAGGGTTAGGCCCTACCTGGGGTCCAGCCTCTGGTGCCTGGCCAAATGATCGGAACTGCTCAAAAATGTGTCTAAGTCACGGGAATTGGGGGTTGCGCTCTACCATCTCTCCTTTGCTCCTTCTTCTCACCAAGTCAATGTGTACAAATGTGGCATCCTACGGGCCCACTTGTCTTAATATAGTAAGCCATGTCATCCTTTCACCCACTCTTTTTCCCCTCCAGGGTGTAGATCACAACCTTTTTCCTCCATTTTTCTTCCTGTCATCTTTTTTTTCCATCCCCTATCCAACTTTCACTCCCGTCACGTCCTTTTGAGAACTCACCTTGAATTTTATTTTTATTTTTCTGCCGACCTCTCGAGGGGGCATCCCTCACCCATCTTATTCTTTCCCGCAAGCTGGGGCATATTTTTCTTTGACGTGACACCACTTCTCTGCTAGGTCTGGATGCCACATCAAAGAGGGGCAAATGTAGACACCCAAAAATGTCTTTTACCATCAAACTGACTCCCGACATCCCTAAACATATCAATTTCCCTTCTATTCAATTAATTAAATTTTTATTTAATTAATTATCCCTTCATCACCTAATTTTCTATCATTCTATCCCCAACAATTGAATAAATTTAATTAATTCAATAGTCCAAATCTTAGCCAATTGATTTAATAAATATGTAATATTTATTTGGTCAATTTCCCCCTCCTCACTAAACCCAATTAATTAACTAAATCATGTTTAACTAATTAATTTAGTCTATTAATTGACCTATCCCTACTCTAGGTAATTAAATAGCTATTATTTAATTGCCTACCCTAGCCTACCTCATCCTAGCCCTAGGATTTATTAAATAAAACCTATATTTAATTAATCCTAACCTCTCATTTAAGTGGTCAAACCTAGCTTAACACTCTTTTCCACATCCTCCAAATAAAAAAATAAAATATATCCCACATCACAATTAATATCTCTTACACCCCCATACTTCATTTATCTCCACTTATCCCCAAATGAATTTTTAATTCATTTTACATTCCCCATATGAATCTTTAATTCACAAATATTCCATCTCACCCATACTCATTTAATTCACCTTTTTCTCAAAATGAATAAAAGATATACATTTATTCCTAGCCCTCCATTCCTCCAAGATCAAATCTAGGCCCTCTACATCACTTTTATCCTCCATCATTGATCTTCCAAACCAATCTCCACCTTTGGATCAAAATCTCTTCAAAATCTCTATAAATACTTCATCCTCCAACCCATTTTGGGATCTAATCTTCAAGTAGTGTTATCATGCCAAAATATCTAATGAGCTAGAATTGTGAGTTACAAATAGAATAAGAGAATTTCACATTTGCATTCATCAAATAGGGTATATAATATCTTAGGAGCTCTTGGGTGCAAAGTTCCTCTCCCTTTGATGAGATTGGGTTTTCATGTCTAGGTATAACTATTTGTTTTGTTATGCATTTTTGTTTGTGTTTTTACCTTTGATTTGATTTTCCGAATCACAACATGATTGAGCTACAAGAAATATGGGACCAATTATCTATGAGACCAATTAACAATGTTTTGGTAGCTCCTCTACACTTCTAACTTTTCCTAAGAATATATGCTAATTTGAAGAGAAAGGCAAAAAGACCAATTAGCTATGAGACCAGTTAACAATGATTTGGTAGCTCCTCTACACTTCTAACTTTTCCTAAGAATGTCTGTCGATTCAAAAAGAAAGGAAAAGATACACGATTAATCTACAAGAAATATGATATCAATTAACAAAATATAGTAGCTCCTTTGCACATCTAACTTTCAAGTGAACCTAAAGATCATTAATAAAAGAATTAAAGGAAAATACAAATAACACATGTATATCTTCAACAAACCACTATAAGTAAATCTCAATGATTTTTCACTAAGCTCACATTATCCTGACCACTGATACATGACCTACAAAATCACTTATGAAGACAATAAGAACAAGATTAAATTTACATTTCCTTTTAATGTTATTCCCCTTATATTATGTACAACCTTGGATTAAAAGCACACATAACTCTCTTAAAAGTGTAGTAGGTAAGAAGCTCTCATAAAGTTCAACAAAGATTACAACATTGAGTTATACAAATTTAACAAAAGTTAAACTATCAAGCTATAAAAAGTGGGAGGGCTAAAAATACACGTAAACTAAAAAAGAACAAAGAGTAAAAAAAGAAACAAAGAGTAGAACGGAGAACAAAGAGATTTTGTTAAATAAAATATTAAAGAACAAAGAGAATTTGTTAAATAAATCATTACTCATTTCACCAATAATAACTAGTGCCTATTTGGATGATAGAGTCGAACCCTATCACCCAAAACCTAAATAAGTATACAAACATTATAGAAATTAGTGTAAAACTAAAGTATACAAACATTAGATACATTAGTGTAAAACTAAAGGAGATAACTAGAAGTAGAAGTGTAAAATAAAAAAGCATAAGAAATTTCACATCATAAGTCTATCACCCAAAACCTAAATAAATATAAATCTCACCCGAGAACCTAAATATTTAATATAGACAGTAGAGACATTAATGTAAAGCTAAAATAGAGAACTAGAAGTGCATAACTAGAATTTGATAGAACTAGAATTGCATAACTAGAAGGACATAGAAGTGTAAATCATAAAGCATAAGAAACTTCGCCTTAGCACTATCATCTAAAACCTAAATAAATAACTACTTCACCTTAGCACTATCACCCAAAACCTAAATAAATATATAGACATTAGAATTTCATAGAAATGGAATTGCATAACTAGAAGTACATAGAAGTCTAAAATCATAAAGCATAAGAAACTTCACCTTAACACTATCACCCAAAACCTATATCCTAAATAAATATATAGACATTAGAGACTTTCGTTATTTATTTAGACATTAGAGACATTAGTGTAAAATTAAAGTAGAGAACTAGAAATGCGTATAAATGTAAAATAAAAACACAAGAAACTTCACATAAGCAAGTCATCTTTAATAATTGACAATTGATCATAAACATTCTTGGTTCTAGTGTGTCATTTAACTCACCATAAAGAACTTTGTCCAATTAATATCTAACATGTTTATAAACAAAACATAAATCCATCTGATCAAACAATTCAAAGCACATGATAAACATATTTTTAGATCTTCCCTATTTGTTTCCATGCCACACACACTCTCAAGCAATAGGATCAAGGCTCACTAACTTCTTTTTTATTTTACTCAATACTAGAGTAAGTGCAAGAATTAATTAAAGGCCCAAACGCACCTAGACTAAAAAATAATAACCTGATCCTACGACTTGTGTTAAGCAAGCAAAATCAAAAAGTCAAAGATCAAACGCACTAGATAGGTTACATGAGATTTAATAAGCCTCAGGTTGATATGTGGCCTCTTCTAGCAAAATATGACCAAAGCTTTATTTTGCTTTATGGCTCAGCTTAAAACAATTTAACACAAAATTAAACAACTCATTAAAAATAAACTCGATGCTTATAGTGTAGGATTAACAATTTTTGAAAAATATACAAACAAACAATAGTATTCCTGAACATTACAAATTTACAAGTATCTGTAATTGTACATTACAAAAGAGAAATGAAAATTTTGTGGACAATACAAAAGTTATTATTCCCTAAAGAGGATCAAATAACTGCTGGAAGGTGTACATGCACGCCAAGGTCTATAATGAATCTACACCTTACACTATCCCACTATTTGAGTTTCTTTAGTGAAGGCCATGGTTAAATGTAGCACATTTAACAACTTAGAAAAGATTCTATCTCTCAGCATAAAATACGTGCAAAACAATCTGTTTCAAGAAGTCTTGCAAAAGCAAAATAATGGTTCTATTAATGTTAATCAAAACTTTGAAAATGTCGAAAGTAATCAAACTTTTTTTTGGCACCCTCACTGACAGCTTAGGCTTTTGGTGTAGTGGCAGCCGGTCTGTGTTAACAAAATTGGCGACTCTGCTGGGGAGGGTTCAACTCCCACCCTCAACAGGTTTTCTTGCCTCGTGGTCGACTGTGTCCAATATGGACCTCTCGGCTCAAAGGGTAAACTGTTGTCATGCTGGGACCCTCAACCCTCCATCAGTACCCCATTAACCTCTATGATGGCTCCCTCACTGACAGCTTAGGCTTTTGGTGTAGTGGCAGTCGATCTGTGTTAACAAAACTGGTGACTCTGGTGGGGAGGGTTTGACTCCTGCCCTCAACAGGCTTGCTCGCCTTGTGGTTGACTGTGTCTAGTATGAACATCTTAGCTCAGGGGGGTAAACTGTTGTCGTGTTGGGACCCTCAATCCTGCATTGGTACCCCATTAACCTCTCCAGTGGTGCCCTCACTGACAGCTTAGGCTTTTGGTGTAGTGGCAACTAGTCTGGGTTAACAAGAACAATAGTGTGCAACCTACAAATGACTTGTAGTAACTCCAAAAAAGGTAGAATTATGAATGAACATGGATAGAGACATGTCCCTATATATAAGGATGAACATATATGAACCACACATAGCTAGGAGTTAGAGAGCATGAATGTATGAAGTGCAGATGTGATAGATGATAATATAACAAGGGATTTTAACAAACATATGAGAGTGCGAGTGATAGTTATATGTGAGATAAAGTATCTATTAAGGGATAAAGGATGTATGACAATATACTACATTATATTATAATGAATATATGAAGGTTATGAATGATGTATAAGTGTATGTTTATTTTACTTTGTGTTATTCTATAATCCATTACATTTTTCTATAATCTACCACATGTTATGATTCTCTTCCTTATCTATCACACTAAGGTGAACTACAACACTAACATAAAAATACCATAGATCTTCAGTTTATGATTTCTTAAAAAACTACTTAGCAATGGCCCTGAAAGGAAGCTAGGTGTGTGGAAATTGCTTCCTACACTAATCTAATGAGGAGAGGGCTATACAAATTCAAATTAATCCTTACAACTATAGCAATATGTAACACATAAATGAGATATTACAGCAATACATATGAACCAGAAAGAAGATAGAAGAAGAGAGACAAAGATTTACGGTGGGGAAAACCCTTATCGGGTGAAAAACCCCACACTCAGAAACCTGCACAATGTATTAACAAATCTGAAATATGTTTACAATACACTTGCAATGCAAGCTTCAATGGTCTTCGACACTCATGTCTATAGTCAAACTGGCAGTATAACAATACCTGTAAAATCTATGATACCTCTACTCCTCCAAGCACCTATTTATATAGAAAATACAAGGCAATATTGGACCTTTCTTGGGATGGGCATCCAACTTGGCTTCATGGACCAAAACCCATGCCTAAGCACACTTGGTCAACATTGTAGAATGTGCCTAACACTTGTCCATAGCTCCCATCCCAAAGAGGTCGCCTATTTCTAAAATGGGCTATGATAGATGCTCTTACAACACTTACGACCGTCATAGAATCTGTCATAGCAGTTACAACTTATAGCTGTAAGAGAATCTATCATACATAGGCTATAGATAGCATATTCTCTAACAACAAGTCATAGTCCACCTTGGGGCACCCAAATATGCCTTTTTCAAAGATGCTTCATGACACATGTCTTCACCTGTCTTACAACCTTCTATTTCTGACTCTTACATGTCATAGATTCTGTCATAGGAATTTGTCATAATCGTTTCGGTCAAGATTCACTTACACAGCATGGAAGATGCTGACACATGGAAAAATGCTCCTACCACAAAGTGGGACACATATCTCCTCATGTGAGGACAAAATTACAAGTTGTTATATTCCATGTAGGATTGACACATCACCATGCCACATCCCACAATATGACAATATGGAATTTACAAATATTTACAACATAGGCAATTAAATAATAAATATAAACATTAATAATGCAAGGAATTACCAAGGTTGAGACACCTTAATTCCCAACATTCTCCCACATGTCGAACACCTTGCAAGAGCCAATAGAATAACAGGATTTAACTACTATAGGCCGAGAGGCCCATAGACTCCGAACACCATCTGAACTTCTTTGTGCTCACTAGCTTCATCAATGCATCTGCAACATTCTTCGAGATATCTACCTTCTCCAAATTTACCTTCCCATCCTCTACCATGTCTCACACAAAGTGAAGCTGAACATCAATATGCTTTGTTCTGGCATGGAAAGTTGGATTCTTCGCAAGGCAAATCACATTTTGACTATCACAACTGATCGTGATCTAACCTGCATCAACACCAATATCTGAATACAATCTCTTAAGCCAAATGGCTTCCTTACAAGCATGAGTTGCTGCCATATACTCAGTTTCTATCATGGACAAAGTAACCATAGGTTTTCTCTTACTCATCCAACTAATAGCACCACCAAATAGTGTAAACACATAAGCACTGGTGGATCTCCTACTGTCAATGTCACCTGCCCAATCTGAATTCACAAATCCATGAATATCAATAAAATGTGGAGGTCCTGTAACATTACCATGATAACATATGGAATACTCAGAAGTACCCCTCAAATATTTGAACACTCGCTTAACTGCATCCTAATGAACCCATCCAAGATTAGCCATAAATAGACTAAGGACTCCCACTACTTGGGTAATGTCTGGTCTTGTACAGACCATAGCATACATCAAACTACCAACAACACTAGCATAAGGTACTCTGCTCATGTCCTACACCTCACTAGGAGATTTTGGACAATCCTTAATAGATAACTTTGTCCCCAAAGAAACAGGAGCACACAATAATCTACAATCTGCCATGGTGAACCTATCCAACACGGTCTTCACATACTTACTCTGGCTTAACCAAAGTTTTCTATTAGCTCTGTCTCTTCTGATTTCCAGTCCTAGAATGTACTTGGCTGCCCCTAAATCTTTCATTTCAAACTGTGCTGACAACTGAGATTTGAAATCAGAAATCATATTCTTACCCTTCCCAATGAGCAACATATCATCAACATACAATGCAACAATGAGAATACAATCACCATCAAACTTAAAGTACACACAGTGATCCGATTTTGATCTCACAAATCCAATTGACAACACAAAGGTATCAAACTTCAAGTACCACCTCCTAGGAGACTACTTCAAACCATACAAAGACTTTTTTAATTTGCAAACCAAATTTTCTTTACCTTTCACCATGTAATGCTCTAGCTATGACATGTAGATTTCTTCCTCCAAATCACCATGAAGGAAATATGTCTTCACATCCATCTGTTCTACCTCCAAGTCATAAGATTCTACGAGAGATAACAGGAATTGAATGGATGTCAGCTTTGCAACGAGAGAGAAGATCTCACCATAATCTATACCCTCCACTTGTGAATACCCCTTCGCAACTAATCTAGCCTTATACTTCTCAACACTACCATCTGTACCAATTTTCTTTTTGAACACCCATTTGCATCCGATGGGTTTCCGTCTAGGAGGCAAAGGCACCAAGTCCCAAGTTTGATTCTTTTCCAAAGAAATCATTTCATCCTCCATGGCCTCCTTCCAGGAACCTGCATCTTTCATGTCCAAAGCCTCTGACACAGTTCTAGGTTCATCACTATTAGTGAGTAAAGCATAAGCACAACTAGAATTAAGCAATGTAAAACCAAACCTTTTAGGTTGCTTTCTTATCCGTGTAGACCTCCTCAAGGGTTGAGGTTGCGGTTCAGCTTCTTCATCTGAGCTTTCAAAGCTGCCAGAGCTCTCCTCATCATCAAGTCCAACATTGTCTTTCTATTCAGTCTTCTCAGGGGTAACAGGAAACTGAACAACTGTAAAGACCCAACTCATCCTAAATCAAATAACATTAAACTCTGATTTCAAAAATACCAATGAATAAAATTTTTGATCTGACAGATGTAGGAAATGTGAAATTCTTCCAGAAGTGCTTAATGTATGGTAGGAGACTGACGTCATCCATAGACAATGGAGATGCAAGCAAAGTTGGAGAAATCGGCTTGGAAGGTGAAGACAACAGGGTATTTTCTAGATTCAAGACATTTACTTAATGAAAATGCTCTAGCAGCTATATATGCGAATTGTTTGGCAAACCCCCTCAAAGAAATGTCATCTCCTGGACTATAGTGTCTACAGGATGTGCGCAAAAGGATTTGTTGAAAAGGAGTTAAAGACTTTCAAGTAAATGAAATTGTCAAATGTAAAAATCAAATTTCTCAACCTATGCTAATGTCTTCCTTGCCTATGCCTGTGTGGCTCAGGAACAAGGTATGGATAGCCATCTAAGCATAAAGCAAGGAGGTATTTTTTTTTGTCAGATTTTATAACCAAAATATTCTGGCAGACAGAAATGCAAAACGTGGATGCTCAGACAGGGCATGTTAACTATTCGAATGCCTTAAAATATTAATTGCAGGGTTGCACAATTCAAGACAGAGTATGGACATTCATCAAAACATAACTGAACGTGGATTTTTTTTATTGAATGCTACGTACAGAATTTACTATTAAACAAATCTCATGCACAAATGAATTCAAATTCCTAAGACAATTCATCCCACAAAATTGAATAAATTTATCAGCAAAATTCAAGAACTAGGCTTTCAAGAGAAACAAAGCAAAATGATGAAGAGGAGAACACATACAGATTTCTCCAGCTCTCCCAAACTAGAGATTAGTCCCCCTTCTTCCTTACAATTCTAGGCATTTTATAGAAAAGTCCATTCTCCATCTCTCTTTTTTTTAATGATCCTCCACTCTCTTTGTTTAATGATAATGCATCCTCCACTTTCTTTGTTTAATGATAATGCATCCTCCACTCTCTTTGTTTAATGATAATGCATCCTCCACTTTATTTGTTTAAGTGTAATCCATTGTTAATTGTTTATTATTTGTATCCATTTTATGTTTAGTTTTCAATTTTAGAATTCAAAAATTGAGTTGTGACAACAACATCCTCTTTCTTTTCTTTTTCTTCTAGCTGTAAAACAATAGAAGAAAGTGTAAGATCTCTAAAGATGACACTTCTTCTATACAACACTTTTTCAGTCACAGGATCCCAAAGCTTGTATCCTTTCACACCGACACCATAGCCAATGAAGATACACTTAACCGCCTTGTTCTCTAATTTTGACCGCTTCTCCCTAGGTACATGTGCATATGCCTCACAACCAAAAACATGAAGATGCCTTATTGAAGGCTTTCTACCAGACCACACCTCCATGGGTGTCTTTTCAACAAGAGCTGATGTAGGAGATCTATTTACTAGATAGCAAGCAGTGGCAACAGCTTCAGCCCAAAACTTTTGTTCTAGGCCATCTCCACTAAGCATACTCCTAGCCTTCTCCATCAGTGTCATGTTCATCCTCTCTGCAACTCCATTTTTCTATGGGGTGTATGGAGTTGTCTTTTGTCTTTCAATCCCAAGTTCCTTACAATATTTATCGAATTCTATAGAACATAACTCACCACCGTTGTCAGTTCTCAAACATTTAATCTTTTTACCAGTCTAATTTTTAGCAAAGGCCTTAAACTTCTTAAACTTGCTATAGACTTCATATTTTCTTCTGAGAAAATAAATCCATGTCCTTCTACTATAATCATTTATAAAAGATACAAAATATACAGACTTTGATAACGAAGGAACATTAACAGGACCAAACACATCAGAATGAATAAGATCCAATAAACCAGAAGACTTGTGAGAACTCGAGTAAAACTGAACATGGTTTTGTTTTCCATAAATGCAATGTTTGCAAAAGTCAAACTCAAGATTACAATCATCTAACCCCTCAACAAGGTTCTTATTTTTCAGGGTACGTAGACCCTTCTCACCAATGTGGCCAAATCTCTTATGCCATAACATTGTCTTTTTAGCAGGAAGTTTAACTTCTAATGCATGATTACAACCATCAGAAGTAGAAACAATAGATTTCTTCACTTCTCATTCAAATGGTGGGGATGAAGTGACTACTGCCCTCTTCTTTGAGTCAAAAGAACTATTGCATTGTGCAATGCATGCTTCCAGCTAAAATAGAATACCTCTCCTAGTACCCTTAGCAAGCACCATAGCTCCTCTAGTCATCTTGCATCCTTCTTTTGAAAAGACAACCTACCCACCTACATCATTCAACATACTTACAGAAAGCAGGTTCCGTGCTAAGCCTGGGATGTGCATAACCCCAGAGATCCCCTTCACTCATCCATCAGTGAATCGGATAGAGGCTCTTCCACGACCAACAATCTTTAGATGAGAGTCATCACCCAGATACACCTTTCCACCATCAAACTCCTCGTACTTGGTAAACCAGTCTCGATGTGAGGTCATGTGGAATGATGCAGCAGAGTCGATCAACCACACATCATTAGATGCATGGGTTGCTAGGGCTACAATGAAAGCATCACCATCATCTTGTGATATGTTGGAATCTGAATCTGGGTTCTTCTTTTTATTTTCCTGTTTGCATTCCTTTCGAAAATGCCCAGTTTTGCCACAGTTCCAACAAAGAGCCTTGGACTTTCCAAGAGATTTGGATCTCCCACAGGATTTGGATCTACCCTTCTCAACTTTCTTGTCCTTCTTTTTCCCTTTCTCCTTGGGTCTTCCACGAATTGCAAGAGCCTCTTTGGCTACCTCAAAAGACTTTCTCTACATCTCTTCAGACAATAGCGAAGAAACCACTTCATCCATTTTGAATGTGGATGTGGTACTTCCAATAGCCATGACAAGATGATCCCACGAGTCTGACAAAGAACAAAGCAAGGTCATACAGTGATCCTCCTCCTCCATCTTCACACCAATGGACGTCAATTGTGCAACCAACATGTTGAAAGCATTCACATGTTCTGCAATAGATCCTCCATCCTCCATTTGAAGAGAGTACAACTTCTTTCACAGAAAAAGTTTGTTAACTAGGGATTTGGCTTGATACACATCTCCCAACTTCTTCCAAAGAAAGTTTGCAGTAGCCTCCTCATGGACATTTAACAGGACATAATCAACAAGACTAAGTCTTATGAGACCCTTAGCCTTTTGATCCTTAAGATCCAAGTTAGCTTGTGACATTTCCGTAGGTTTTGTTCCCCTAATAGTTTCCCTGAGGTCTCGATCAACAAGCATGTCTTCCATCTTGAGCTTCCACAGCTCAAAATTAGTGCCATTGAATTTATCCACCACTATCCTTTCGGATGTGCTTGTCATCTCCATGCTGTAATAAGATTCAAAATACTCTACACAAACACCTACTCAACTTAAGATCAACTAAAAAAACCCCTACCCAACAATTAGGACCAAAGGTGATCAAGCTCTCATACCAACTAAAAGGAAGCTAGGTGTGCGAAAATCGCTTCCTAGACTAATCTAATGAGGGGAGAGCTATACAAATTCAATTTAATCTTTACAATTACAGCAACATGAAACATATAAGAGAGATATTACAGCAATACACATAGAATCAGAAAGAAGATAAAAGAAGAGAGACAAGATATATCGTGGGGAAAACCCTTATCGGGTGAAAAACCCCACACTCAAAAACCTGCACAATGTATTATCAAAACTTAATATAGTTTACAATACACTTGCAATGCAAGCTTCAATAGTCTTTGACACTCTTGTCTGGAGTCAATCTGGCAGCATAACAGTACCTATCAATCACATACTACATCTCCTCCTCCAAGCACCTGTTTATATAGAATATACAAGGCAAAATTGGCTCTATCTTGGAATAGGTGTCCAACTTGGCCTCATGGCTCAAAACCCACACCTATGGACACTTGGTCAACATTGTAAGATGCATCTAACACTTGTCCATAGCCCCCATCTGTCATGTCCCTATATTAGTAATTTATAATTGAATCCATTATGTATTATTCATTCAAATTAAAGATATGAATAATATTATAAAGGGAATGTATTTAATATATTTAAATAATATTTATTTAAAGCAATTAACAAGATATATTATTATTATATTTATAAATAACACATATAAATAATATAATATAAATCATATATCATTTATTATAATGATATAATATAAATACAAATAATATAAATAAATAATATATTATAAATATATCTAATAATATAAATACAAATATTATTATTATCTTATATTGTAATATAAATATAAATAATATAATATAAATCATATATCACTTATTATGATATAATTGATATAATATAAATAATATAAAATAAATAATAAATCATTTATTATAATGATATAATATAAATAAATAATAATATAAATAAACATCTTTTAACCTATCATCTTATGATAAGGGAGTTACGTATGGTTAGAACTAACAAAAGGGAATTAATATAAAGTAATAAAAATTATAAGAGGTTAAGTATGTCTTTTACCACCAAGCATAATAAGAGACGTGCCTCTTCAAACATATCTCTTGAAAGGGAAATAAATAAAGGTTGTGAGATAGAAGGAAAGGATCATCGGAAGAAAATATAAAAAGAGTATCCGATAAATACATATATTTAGATCTGCATTATATATATATATATATATATATATATATATATATATATATATATATATATATATATATATATATATATATATATATATATATATATATATATATATTTCTTAGTCATAAGTAGGAAAGATATCATAAATTAATATATAGAGATATGTGCATCACAACAATAGGAGGAATGATTTAAGTAAAAATAAATAAATAAATAAATATATAGTAGATAAAGGATGTGATGTTTAGATAGAGATCGACACGATTAAACATTATTAAAAATTATATTCATGATAACACTATAATAATAATGATATTATAATAACAATAATAAATAATATTATAATAATATATATAATACTATTAATACCATATATAATAATATAATATAGAGATATTATTAATATTATAACAAATACTATAATATAAATATTAAAGAATAGGCATAAGGCCAACTCAAGAAGAGTTGCACAAATAGGGACATTACAAATATATCTCATGTTGTATCATATATTACTGTATAACACCATTCATAATAATAAAGGAAAATTGTATGTTTTGGAAATGTGTGTGGAAATTGCATGTATTGTGTTTGTGATTTAACTAGGAAGGGAGAATGCATAAACCTTAGTAGATTGCCTATAAACCCCATCTAAGGTTCCATCCCCATAGGCCCGAGACAAGGGTTTGGGCATTATGCCCCTGTAGGCCTGAGTCAAGGGTTTGGACCATGGAGGGATGGGGGTCCAATATTGGAACATGCCCCCATAGGCTTGAGACAAGGGATTGGGCAAAAGGACCAGCCCCCATAGGCTCGAGTCAAGGGATTGGGCAATAGGACTGTGGTAGGCCTTTAGGCTACTAAGGGCTTATGTCTTCCCCTCCGCTGGCATGATGAATGTTTTCTTTTACCTATGTGTTTCAAAATGAAAGTGTGTTTATGTTGGACTGATGAATACTAGATATTAAAGCTAACATGTAGCAATATGGACTTGAATATACATGATGTTGTAGGTACTAATTCAAAAGAATGTGTGATCTATTCAACCCAAGGTTACCCCATTATAAGAGAAGAAACCCTAAACCTAATTCACAAGTGAATTCTAGGGCAAGTTGGATAAGGGACATTACACCATCCCAAAGAGGTTGCCTATTTCCAAAATGGGCTATGACAGATGCTCTTACAACTCTTATGACCATCATAGAATATGTCATAACAGTTACAACTAATAGCTATAAGAGAATTTGTCATACACAGGCTATAAATAGCATATTCTCTTACAACATGTCATAGTCCACCTTGGGGCACCCAAAGATGATTCTCGACACATGTCTTCACCTATCTTACAAGCTTCTATGTCTGACTCTTACATGTCATAACTTCATCATAGGAATCTGTCATAACCGTTTCGGTCAACATTCCGTTACACAACATCCAAGATGCCGACACATGGAAAAATACTCCTACCACAAAGTGGGATGCCTATCTCCTCATGTGAGGAGAAAATTACAAGTTGTCATCTTCCATGTAGGATGACACATCACCATGCCACAACCCACAAAATGACAATATGGAATTTACAATTAATTTACATCATAGGCAATGAATAAATAAATACAATCAAAATAATCCAAGGAATTACCAAGGTTGAGACACCTTAATTCTCAACAAATGCAAAGATAGGAAAATGATGAGGAGACATCCACAAGCACATTGTAATCACCAAGAATAACCGCATGATCTTTAACTACTCTGTCAAGAAGATTCTTCAAACCAGAGCACAAGAACAACAATGTCAGCCATTGTCATAAGTAAAGGATAGCTTGCAGACCACCAAATCATGGACCATTGTAGTTGAAGGCACTTATCATCATTCCAAACTTAACTGTAGAACCATGGATCATAATATTTCAATGCAGAGGAATGCAGAGAAAAATACCTTCTCCCTGTCACCAGTTAATACTCAAAAGAAGCAACTTTTACTTTGGTGAATATAACTCACTCAAATCTTCATACTGGATGTTCAAACTCATAACATAGCATCTTCAGACAATCCTCTAAATCATTTTCAATCCATAGACAAGAATATTTATTCTATAGGAAATGCAGAACAAATTGCTAGACTATTCTTCAATAAATAAAGATACTCTTCCATACACTGTTTCCACTGCAACTCACTGTTTCCACCAGAGGAGCTAATTTTCTCAATATTCTCAACATCTGAATCACTTACTCAATGTCTTCAACACTTACATAGGCAAATACCAAGCATCTAACTCATAAAAAAATAAGAGCACAGTTGACACCTATGACAACAATGATATGTTTACATCAATGACAACACCGGTTAGGCACATACTTGCAACAATCTCCCCCTTTGTCATTGATGGCAACATATGATTTGAAAAATTGAAAAAATCATAAAGACAAAATTCTCCCCCTTTCTCTTTACATATCTGCACTCTTTCTCCCCCTAAATTTTTTAGATGATTTCTCTCCCCCTTTGACATCAATGGCAAAGGGCACATACTTGCATTCTGCTGCTCTGATCCAACTAGACTTTTCTTCTGTTATCAACACTTTCTTTATTAGGAACATCTAACTACTCCCCCTGAGAGGTAGCTATCCAAACACCAATCCAAATTAATGAATGAGGTTGTAGGCACCATTGGATTGATGCATTCTTATTCACCTTAGTTTAGAGTAGGAGGGGTAATTACCCCTCCTGCTTTGAACTTTTCTTTGAGATACTCAAAGGTATCCTTAGGCAGAGGCTTAGTGAATATGTCTACAACCTGATCCTTTGTGGACACATATTCCATCTTTACTTCATTATCTATCACCTTTTCTCTCAAAAAGTGATACCTTATTGATATATGCTTTGTTCTTGAGTGCATCACCAGATTCTTTGAAATGTTTATAGCACTTGTATTGTCATAGAAGATTGCAACTGGATCTTCATACAAAACTATTATGTCCTTCAAGGTCTATTTCATCCATAATACTTGCGTACAACAACATGCTGTTGCAATATACTTTGCTTCTGCAGTTGACAAGAAAATTGAATCTTGTTTTTTTCTCAACCATGAAACCAATTTATTACCCAAGAAGAAAGTACCTCCACTTGTACTCTTTTTCTCATCAACATCTCCGACCCAATCAGCATCTGTATAAGCACCGAGAGTGAAATTATTATCCTTTGGATACCATAAGCCATGATTCGGTGTGCCTTTTAAATACCTCAAGATTCTTTTTGCTGCCATCACATGTGATTATCTTAGATCTACTTGAAATTTTGCAACAAGATAGACTGCATGCATAATATTAGGTCTATTTTGAGTTAGATAAAGAAATCCTCCAATCATGGATTTGTACTTTTTCTGATTAGTCTTGGTTGAATCATTAGTTTTGCTCAAATTGCAGCTAGTCACTGTGGGAGTACATACAGCTTTAGAGTCTTCCATCCCAAACTTTTTCAACAACTCTTTCACATACATAGATTGAGATATGAAGATTCCTTTATCTGATTGATTAATTTGCAGACTGAGTAAGAAATTTATTTCACCAAACATAGACATTTCAAACTATTTTTGTATTTCATTAGTAAATTTCATACACATACCTTTGTTTGCTCCAAAGATAATATCATCAACAAAGACTTCAACAATCAAAATTGATCACCATTAATCTTGAAATAAAGATTATTGTCAGCAGTACCTTTATTGAATCCTAACTGCAATAAGTACTTATCCAACCTTGCATACCAAGCTCTAGGAGCTTGCTTAAGTCCATACAATGCTTTCTTCAACCTGCATACCATTGTTAGAAATTAAAACAGCACTACTTCAATGGAAATATAATTCAAGATAAATTTCAGCAATCTTAGGTGTACATTAACAATGGAGATTGTAACAAAACATAAAAGCCACTACAGAAAAGATGTCAAACATGAAGAACTCAACACAATGACATAGTGTTTAAGTGGAGAAAACCCTTGCTGGTAAAAAACTCCACCAAGAAAGAGGCACAAGTTTGTTTTAATCTCAACAAGATTGTACAATACATCAACTACACAGCTCTATCCACAAGTCTTCAATCCGATAGCATTCCAACAGCACCTGAGTACCTAAAATTTGTATTGTAGAATAAAATACATGACAAATACTTATAGAAACATTTTCCAACTCATCCTAGGCATTCACCTTCTCTCTCCTAAGATTCTCCAACCTGTAAACATTAATTACCATCTTACAAGCATCTTACACTTGTCCAAAAATAGCCATGCAAAGGTTGGGGGCCCAAGACTAAATTTGGCCTCTTACAATATCTTATGATGCATCATAACCATCATAGATTCCACAAAAGAGCATCTTTCCAAGATAGGAACCTTGGGCTAAATATAGCAAATATACAACTAACATATGCATCATAGAATGACAGAATCTTATGACAACTTGCAGCTATCATAGATTCACTTACCAAACATTATGACAATTGTCATACATGCCAAAAATAGTATATTCCTCAAGGGAGTACGTCTACCCTCATTTACTTTGAGTTTTTATATTTTCTAATAGTAAAAGTCACTCTGTAATTATGGTTACTCTGAAATTACCCCTGCCAGTGAAACTAGTACATCTCCTCATGGATAATTACAAATTACATATAATAAATGGAATAAATACACTATTAGGATTTACGAGGTTAATGGACCTTATCCCAACATTCTCTTACTTGACATTATACATTATAAATCAACCCATAGGAAATCAAATGAAAAATAATCAGGCACTAGAAACAAGGTCCATGGCCTCTCTACACCATACGAACTTCTCTATGCTCACAAGCTTGGTCAATGAATCTGCAACATTCTCCTAAGTGTCTATCTTCTTCAACTCAATCTCTCCATTTGCAACCAACTCTTGAACAAAGTGATATTGAACATCAACATGCTTAGTGTGATCATGATACATGAGAATCTTGGCCAAACAGATAGCCTCTGGCTATCACAACCAATCTGAATGATCCTGCAATCAAAACCAATACCTATATATAGTCTCGTCAACCAAACTGCCTCCTTAGAAACATGATTAGCAGCCATATACTCTTCTTCTGTGGTGGACAAAGCAACTATGGGCTGCGTCTTACTCATCGAACTAATTGCTCCTCCAAACAGACTAAACACATAGCCACTAGTGGACCTTCAACTGTCTAAGTCACCTGCCCAATCTACATCAACAAAACCTTGTATGTCCAAAGATTTGTCAGTACTATCAGTACCAGAATAAACCAAACAATAATAAAGAGTACCTACAAGATATTTGAACACCCTCTTCGCATAGTTCCAATGTTGTCTACCAGGGTTAGACATAAATCTGCTCAAAACTCCCCTTGCTTGGGCAATATCTGGTCTAGTGCAAACCATTGTATACATCAAACTCCCTACAACACTAGCATATGGCACACTAGACATATCCTCAAGATCATCCTCAGTCTTTGGACACATATCTAATGAAAGCTTAGTACCAATGGGTAAAAGAACTCTAACTAGGTTACAGTCCTGCAAACTAAACTTCTGCAAAATAGTATTCACATACTTTGTGACAACCAAAGCTTTTTGTTAACTCTATCCATCTTGATCTCCATTCCTAAAATATACCTTGCAGCAGCAATATCCTTCTTCTCAAATGCACCTAAAAGTTGAGCTTTAAGCTCACTGATCATACCCTTAGTATTGCTGAAAAAAACATGTCATCAACATACAAAGCAATACCCAGTATAGAATCATCAACACAATGAATGTAAACACATTGATCCTCCTCACTTCTAACAAAACCCAATTTCAAAACAAATGAGTCAAACTTTTGATACGATATTTTGGGGGACTATTTTAAACCATAAAGAGACCTCTTTAACTTGCAAACTCAATGTTCTTCTCCTTTTATTTCAAAACCTGTAGGTTGTTGCATATAAATTTCTTCTTCAAGATCTCCATGTAAGAATGCAGTGTTAACATCCATTTGCTCAATCTCCCAATCATAAGCTGCAACAATGGATAAGAGAAATCTAATAGAAGTCAATTTAGCAACAGAAGAGAATATCTCACCAAAATCAACTCCCTCTCTCTTGGAGTAGCCCTTAGCTACTAGTCTAGCTTTGTACTTCTCTAATGACCCCTCTACTCCAAAATTCTTCTTGAAGACCCACTTACAACCTATGGCCTTTCTTCCTTTGGGGAAACAAACAAGATCCCAGGTGTTACAAGAGTCTAAAGCCATCATCTCCTCATGCATGGCTAGCTGCCAATACTCACTATCATATGTAGAAATAACTTCCCTGTAGGATCTAGGTTCATCATTAGTACTTAATAAAGCATATACACAATGGAAATCTGGTGGGCTATACCTGTCAACTGGATTATGTTGCCTTGTGGATCTCCTCAACAGTGGAGTAAGAGACTCTACTTGTTCTTTTGCATGATCATCTACACCAACTTCTTCTATCACATCCCCAATCCATCATTTTGTTCTTCTTGAGGTGCATCTTGCTGCTCTAATTCAAAGTGCACTCTCTTTACCTTTTCTTCTTTTTCTTTTGGCTACTCAGATTCAGAAATAACTCTAAGTTCCCTGAAAATAACATCTCCACAAAAGATAATCTTGTGGTTTAGTGGATTCCAAAGCTTATAACCTTTGACATTATCACCATATTCAATGAATGTACACTTTTCATCTTTTGGATCCAACTTAGATTGCTTTTCCTTAGGCACATGAACAAAAGCCTCATAGCCAAAAACCCTTAAATGTGAAACAGAAGGTTTCTTACCTATCCACACTTCATAAGGTGTTGAATCAAGAGCCTTACAAGGAGATCTATTTATCAAATAGCAAGCAGTACACACAGCGTCTGACCAAAAGCATTTATCCAACTGTGCATCACTAAGCATACTTCTAGCCCTTTCCATAATTGTTGAATTCATCCTTTCTACAACACCATTCTGCTATGGTGTATACAGAGTTGTCTTTTGTCTAATTATACATGCATGCTTACAAAACTCATCAAATTCCTTAGAGAAATATTCCCCTCCATTGTCAAATCTTAATGTTTTTATCTTTAAACCTGATTGGCTCTTTATTAAGACTTTAAATTCCTTAAACTTAGTGAAAACTTCAGATTTATGCTTCATAAAATAAATCCATGTAAATCTGGATACATCATCAATGAAGGTTACAAAACAATGAGATTTTTTGATAGATTCATTATCCACATGTCCAAACACATTCGTATGAATAATTTCTAAATTCTCTTTTGCTCTATTGCTTCCTGAAGGAAATAATTTTTTGTTTTGTTTACCAAACACACAATGCTCATCAAAATAGGAGAAACCATCCAACAAATTTTTATTCTTAATAGTTTTAATACATTATTACTTGTGTGGCCCAATCTATGGTGCCACAACATACATGTATTTTCAGTAGTGGCATCAGATACATAGGAGGCATTACAAATTGTAGTGGCTTCAAGCTTAAACAAGTTCTTGAATCTCTTCCCTTTCACTACCACCAAGTTCCCTCTCACCAATCTAGAGCCATGCTTGTCAAATGTCACATGCATTCCCAAATCATTCAACTTCAAAACTAAAATTAGATTTCTAGCTAATCCAAGAACATGCAAAACACTAGGAAGGGTTTTAATCCTCCCATCACTGAAACACAACAATACCTTTCCTTTCCCAACAATCGGATATGAAGAGTTGTCACCAAGGTAGATATTATCTCCATTATATTCTCCATATGAGGAGAACCATTTCTTATGCGGGGTCATATGAAATGAGCATCCTAAGTAAACCAACCAGTGATCATTAGAAACAAGATTACATGTAAAAAGTAAAACCTCTTCACCTATATTTGAGAACTTATCCGAAGCACTCTCCCACTGTTTCTTGGGGTTTCTGCACTCCTTCACATGTCCCCTTTTACCATAGTTCCAACACTTAACTTTGTTTCTTTTTACTAGGAGTCTTAGACCAGCCCTTGGACTTGTCCTTAGCCCCTTTTTGATCTCCTTTAGGTCCCCTTTCCTTAGACCTTCCCCTGACATTGAGAGCATCCCCTGAACTATCTGAGCTTTTCTTCCTCAATTCCTGTGATAGTAACACTGAAACAACAGCATCTAACTTCGGCTCCGCGAGGTTAGTAGTGATAGTAAGGATAACATTCTCCCAAGACTTAGATAAAGAACAAAGAAGTAAGATACATTTATCTTCCTCACTAACTTCAACATCTACTAAATCAAGCTGACTCAAAAACAAATTAAAAGAATTTAAATGCTTTGCAACTGATTCACCTCCCTGCATTTTCATGGAAAACATTTTTCTTTTTAAATAAAGTTTATTTACCATACTCTTGGCTTGATATATCTCATCCAACCAATTCCACAACTTGTATACGGTCTCCTCCTTTGTGACATTCAACAAAATAGAGTCTGAAAGACACAATTGGATGGTTCCTTGTGCCTTATTATCCAGTCTATCCCATTCATCTTGAGAGACATCATCATGTTTCTTCTCTTTTTGAACAGCCAACCATTGGTTTCTTTCTTCGAACAAATCTTCCATTTCAGCATCCACAACTCATATCCCATTCCATTGAACTTCTCAATGTCCATTCGAGAGGTTGCTGCAATAGTGGATGCAGCCATAATAACAACACAAGATCTACAAAACAAACACAACTAAATCTCCCACTATAGCTATAGCTTCCACACTAACACCTAAGAGTCAAAGTTGGCCATGCTCTGATACCAAATGTTAGAAATGAAAACAACACTACTTCAATGGAAATCTGATTCAAGATAAATTTCAACAATCCTAAGTGTGCATTAACAATGAAGATTGTAACAAAACATAAAGCCCACTACAAAAAAGATGTCAAACATGAAGAACTCAATGTGCAATAACATAGTGATTATGTGGAGAAAACCCTTGTGGGTAAAAACTCCACCAGGAAAGAGGCACAAGTTTGTATTAATCTCAACAAGATTGTACAGTACATCAACTACACAACTCTCTCCACAAGTCTTCAATCTGACAACACCTGAGTACCTAAAATCTATATTGTAGAAATAAATACATGGCAAATACTTATAGAAATGTTTTCCAACTCATCCTAAGTGTTCACCTTCTCTCTCCTAAGATTCTCCAACCTGTAAACATTAATTACTATCTTACAAGCATCTTACACTTGTCCAAAAACAACCATGCAAAGGTTGGGGGCCCAAGACTAAATCTGGCCTCTCACATCATCTTATGATGCATCATAGCCATCATAGATTCTACAAAAGAGTATCTTTCCAAGATAGGAACCTTGGGCTAAATATAGAAAATATACAACTAACATATTCATCATATGCATCATAGAATTATAGAATCTTATGACAACTTGCAGCTGTCATAGATTCAATTACCAAATATTATGACAGTTGTCATACATGCCAAAAATAGTATATTCCTCAAGGGAGCATGCCTACCCTCATTTACTTTGAGTTTTTATATTTGCCAATAGTAAAAGTCACTCCGTAATTATCTCCGATTACTCTGAAATTACCCCTCCCAGTGAAACTAGTACATCTCTTCATAGATAATTATAAATTACATATAATAAATGGAATAAATACATTATTAGGATTTACAAGGTTAATGGAACCTTATCCCAACAACCATATCACCTTGATCTGATAGTTGGAATCCTTCTAGTTGCTCAATGTAGACTTCCTCTTCCAATTCACCATTTAGAAATGCAAATTTCACATCCATCTGATACACTTTGAAATCTTTGTAAGTTGCAAATGCCAGAAACATTCTGATTGCTTCAATCTAAACTACTGGAGAAAAAGTCTCTTCAAAATCTATTCCTTCAATTTGAGAATATCCTTTGCACACAAGCCTTTCTTTATTCCTCACAACTTCTCCATCTTCATTCAGCTTATTTTTGAAAACCCATTTGGTTCCAATAACATTTTTGTCAGTAGGTCTAGGAACTAATTCCCAGGTTTTGTTCTTCTCTATCTGCATTAATTCTTCCTTCATTGCCTTTACCCAATTTTCATCATTGTAGGCTTCATTCACAGTTTTTGGTTCAACTATAGAGAGCAAACAGTAATTTACTTATTCTTTTAAAGCTTTTCTCCTTGTCATCACTCCTTTGTTTTTGTCTCCAATAATTTGATCTTCAGAGTGATTGATTCTTACATACCTGGGGGGTTTAGCAGCACTTTTTGGAGCCTTTTCTTCTTCATCTTGACTGTCTTCTTGTTCAACATTTTCTCCATATGTTGTAGCAACATGTTCATCTAATTCATAGCCATTCTGATCTAATGTTCTTCCTTTGTCTTCATTCACCTTCACATTTGCACTCTCAACAATCTTTTTTAGTCTTTTATTGTCTAGCATCGATAGGCCTTACTCTTGGTAGATTATCCAAGGAAGATTCCATCATCACAACTTGCATCAAATTTCCCTAGATCGTCATCTCTTCTGATATAGCATTTGCTTCCAAAGACTTTGAAATATCTTATTGTAGGACTTCTTCCATACCACAGTTCATTGGGAGTTTTGGTACCATTACCTTTTACTTGAACTTTTTTTTTAATGTTGACAACAATATGTTTAGCTTCTTTCCAAAAGACTTTCGGTAGACCTCCTTCCTTCATCATTGTCCTAGGAGCCTCTTGAACTGTCATGTTTTTTCTTTCCACAACTCCATTCTACTGAGGAGTCCTAGGTGTAGCAAAGTGCCTCTCTATTCCTTGCTCTTCACAGAAAATTTTGAATTTGTTTGATGTGAACTCACCTCCTCTGTCAGACCTCAAGCATTTGATTTTCAACTCTATTTCATTCTCAACCATTTTGTTCAAGGATTTGAACTTCTCTAGGGCATCATATTTGTCTCTTAGAAAAGTAACCCAAGTCATTCTAGAATAATCATCAATAAGCAACATGAAGTACCTGTAACCCTACAGACTTCTTACCCTTGTAGGACCACATAGGTCTATATGCACTAGATCCAGCAGACCGGTAGAAAATTGCTCTTTGTTCTTGAAACTTGTTCTTATTTGCTTCCCAAACTAACATTACTTGCAAATGGTATTGGTGGGTTTTGCAAGCTTTGGTAAATCTCTCACAGTCTATCTTGAACTTATCTTTACGAGATTGTCAAAGTTTATATGACACATCCTTCTATGCCACAACCAACTCTCATCTGCTTGGGACAATAAATAATAATCATTAGTTCCTCTTAATTGATAAATGTTACCTCTAGTCTTCTTACCAGTAGCAATCACAGTTCTTGAGCTTTCCATGATCTTGCACCCATTGTCTTTGAATCTTAGATCATAACGTTTGTCACACATCTGACCAACACTCAAAAGATTATGCTTCAAACCCTTCACATACATGACATTATCAGTATTATGCTTACCATGAAATAAAATAAATTCTTTTCCAAAATTCTTACCAGTTGCATTATCTTCAAACCTAACCAATCCTCCATCATACTTTTCCAAACTTACACTTACTTTTGTCACTGCTCATGTGATGTGAGCATCCACTATCAATAATCCATTCATCCTTATCTTTCTCAACCTGAATAGACAAAGTACTTTATCTTTCTCAACCTGAATAGACAAAGCACTTTTTTCCACTAGTTTTTCTTCCTTCACACAGCTAGCAGGATTATTAGACACAAGTTCTTATTTAATAGCAATAAATAAGCATTCATTTGCACTAGTACTAGCATCATCAAATTCATCATAGTCACACCTTCATCATTGAAATCTCTAACATAGTAGCATTTCTTTGGATCTCTATGCATGTTCTCAAATCTTGTTATATTCCTTTCAATACTTTCAGGACATCTGGAAGCATAATGACCTACTTTACCACATGAAAAATATTTGAAAGGTAATTTGCTTTTGAACTTACTGGAACTTCTTTGCAATCTATCAACAAAGTTAGCTTCAATTTCATCAAAATCATCTTCAAGTTCCACCTTATATTTCTTAGCTCTGGAGATCTTTTCTGAAGTATTGGCTTTGAAAGCAGTCTTAACTTTTGGCAGGGCATCACCAAACTCTCTCATCTTAAAGGCTGTAAGTTTTCCAAGTAGTTGATCTCTATCAATAGTTTTTATAGTCATTACTTCTTCAATCACAGCTACCTTGTGACTATAGGACTTTGGTAGTGATCTAAGAATTTTCATCACAACTTCCTTATCACCAATGTAGTTGATCTCTGTCAATAGTTTTTATAGTCATTACTTCTTCAATCACAGCTACCTTGTGACTATAGGACTTTGGTAGTGATCTAAGAATTTTCATCACAACTTCCTTATCACCAATAGTTCCTCCCATACCTTTTATTCCATTGATAAGTTCATCAACCCTTTACATAAAGGCTATTATGTTTTCATCTTCATTCATCTTTAAACCCTCATATTTCACTTTCAGACTCTGTAGCTTGGCTTCTTTAACATAATCATCTCCTTCATACATATTTTTCATCTTTTCCCAAACTTCATTTATAGATTCAAGATCCATGACTTTTATCAACTCTGTGTCATTCAAGGCACTTAACACAACATCTCTAGCTTTGATATTCAACTCATATTCTTTGATCTCATCTTCAATTGTCAAACCATTTTGAGGCATGTTATATTTTGATTATGTAGCTTTCCACACTTTATAACCAAGATAAAGGAGATGGCTTTTCATTCGTACCTTCCAAAGATCATAATTTGTCCCATCAAACTGTGGACCTTCCTTTTTTAAAGACATCTTGGATCTTCCTAGAGTTGTTAGACTTTCTTTCGAGGAACCAGCTCTGATACCAATTGTTGAAATGTACTAGACAACTAAGAGGGGGGCGAATGAGTTGTTCCTAAAACTTTAGCAAATTATGAACATCAACTCATCAAACACTTACATTCAAATTTAACAATAAAAGTGTGAAACAAGAAGCTCAATGGAATAACATAATCAACACATGAGACACAAGATTTTTACGTGGAAAACCTTATAAGGGAAAAACCATGGTGGGTGTTAGCCCACAAGATCAATAAGTTATAGCAATACCAAAAATTAGAGGCTCATTGCTCAAAAGAGGCTCACTGCCAAGAGGGTGGCTCACTGCCAAAAGGAATGAACTAAGATAGTAGCATGTGCTCCATACCAGGGTTTAGTTCCATTGAAGTACAATAATTCTTCTCTACTTTTCCTTTTTCGATTACTCCTGCTATTTCATCATTTTTGCTACACACTTTTCACAATTTGATTACAATCATTTATACACTTCATCAACCTTGGAATGAACATCAAGGTCAGCATTACATTCATCGACCATTGGAACAATCTCTAAGGTCAGCATTACAAACATACATATAAAAATAGGTTTGGACCTAATACAAATTTAGCTAGAGAAAAGATGTAAAGATATATGTGGATCATGTCACACCTTAGCTGGGGCTCAAATATAATCCTTCATGCCATGACATGCTTCTACAATCTTCAAGGCATCTCCGCAAATAATGAATTCAACTAGGTCAGCTAGAATTGGAGATAATACTAGGTCTTCAAAGAACAGACTTCATCCACGATTTGAATTTATCTTTGCGGACCAATCCAAAGGTAGGAACATGATCAGGAGACATCCACAAGCACATTGTAATCACTAGGAATAACTGCATGATCTTTAACCACTCTGTTAAGAAGATTCTTCAAACTGGAGCACAAGAACAACACTGTCAACCACTGTCATAAGTAAAGGATAGCTTGTGGACCACCAAGTCATTAACCATTGTAGTTGAAGGCACTTATCATCATTCTAGATTTAAATGTAGAACCATGGATCATAATATTTCAATGGGGAGAAATGTGAAGCAAAATACCTTCTCCTTGTCACTAGTGAATACTTAGAAGAAGCAACTTTTACTCTAGTGAATATAACTCACTCAAATCTTCATACATGAGGCTCAAACTCATAACATAGCATCTTCATACAATCCTCTAAATCACTTCCAATCCATAGACAAGAATATTCATTCTATAGGAAATGTGGAACAAACTACCAGACTATTCTTCAGTAAACAAAGATACTCTTCCATACATTATTTCCATTGCAACTCACTGTTTCCACCAAAGGAGCTAATTTTCTCAATATCCTCAACATATGAATCACTTACTCAATGTCTTCAACACTTACATAGGCAAATACCAAGCATCTAACTCATAATAAAATAAGAGCACAGTTGACACCAATGATATGTTGACATGAATGACAACACTGGTTAGGCACATATTTGCAACATTTTCATTGTTTTCCCCTAATCTAGTCAAACTAGTGATTCAAATGACACCTTACATGTAAAAGGTGGCTATATTTGGAGACCAATGTACATAACTTCAAAGGGATCTATTTGTGTACTAGTGGTGTATTTAGCAAGCCCACTTTGAGTATTTTGTGAGGCTCAACTATTTCTAAAGCAATTTAACTAGTGATTTTTTTAGTGGCTAATATTCACCAATTGGTTAATAGTTGAAATTGGGGATTCAAAATTTGGCTAATAGTACAAGCTATACAGTGACCTGAATCACCACATTTTTACAAAATTTTATTTTACTCCTAATTATATCACCAGAATATTTATTTTATTGAAATTTTAAATACAAAACTTCACCACAATATTTGATACCTAATTCAATCAAATTCACCTAAATTTTATAAGTTTTAGTAGAAAATGAAATTAATTCTCCAATAATATTATATAATTCTTGGTTTCTTTAGGGCCATATCACCTATTTTTAATCGCCATCATTGATATTATTTATAATCTAATAGTTGTGGTTGTATTCCATGGGTTAAAGTGTACCCATGGAGCTCCAATGCCCATCGAGCCTAAAATTGTATTTGGGCTATTGATCTCAATTTATGATCTAACAGCTAGGGTTAAATTCCACGGGCCAAAATGTACCCATGGAGCTCCAATGCCCATGGGACTCAAAATTTTATTTGGGTCATTGATCTCCATTAAGATCAATGTCACAAATGCAATTTCAGGCCCCATGGGCATTGGAGCTCTACAGGTACATTTTAGTCAATGGAATAGAACCCAAACTATTAGATTATAAATAAAATCAATAGTGGTGAAAAATAATATAAGACCATTTAAAAAATTCAATGTTTGATTTAAAATATTACGGAATTAAACAAGTCACACTGCCACCTTCAAGCCTTTACTTTTCCATAGGAATTTAGTTTTTTTT
This sequence comes from Cunninghamia lanceolata, assembly GCA_027924645.1. Lineage (NCBI taxonomy): Eukaryota > Viridiplantae > Streptophyta > Pinopsida > Cupressales > Cupressaceae > Cunninghamia > Cunninghamia lanceolata. The sequence goes on along the minus strand of BSBN01000749.1, from coordinate 3,652,130 downwards.
AAGGAAGGATTCGTCATGGTAATTAATGTATTTTTCTATTTTTTGTCAAGATTCACCAGGATTTCTACAAATTTCTAGTGATTTAGAAAATTCGTCAATAAAATTAAATATTTTTTTTAAAAAAAGGAAAGATTTGTCAATAGAAATTGATTTTTTTTTTCAAATTTCTAGTGATTTAGAAAATTTGCTGATAAAATTAAATATTATTTTAAAAAAAGAAAGATTCGCCAATAGAAATTAATATTTTTTTTTAAAAAATAGAAGATTCACTAGCATTTTATATCATTTTTTTATGAGGGGTTTCTTAAAGTTATCACTAAATTTAACAATGTTTTATAGATCATAACAAGCCCGCTTTGGATATTTTGTGAGGCTCAACTATATTTCTAAAACAATTTAACAATGTTTTATAGATCAACATGTTTGTTTCCTATTGGAAACCAACAAAATGACTATATGGATACACGAGTAACTCTATCCTCATTTTTAAACATTGTTCAATACTTACAACCCTAGGGATGGAACATAAGGCCTAAACCTGAGAATGTATGTCAATCTAAGAAGGGGCAAGATATAGGATTGAACTACAAGCAATTGAACTACAAGCAAGGGCAAGATATAGGATTGAACTACAAGCAATATGAGACCAATTAGCTATGAGACCAATTAACAATGATTTGGTAGCTCCTCTACACTTCTAACTTTTCCTAAGAATAAATGTTGATTCAAAAAGTACACTTCTAACTTTTACTAAGAATGTATGTCGATTCGAAAAGAAAGGAAAAGATACATGATTAATCTAGAAGAAATGACTAATCTAGAATAAATATGAGATCAATTAAGAAAATGAGATGAATTAACAAAATTTAGTAGCTCCTCTGCACTTCTAACTTTGCAAGTGAATCTAAAGATCATTAATAGAAGAATTAAAGGAAAGTACAAATAATATGTGTATATCTTCAACAAACTACTATAAGTAAATCTCAAATATTTGTTATCCTGATCACTAATACAGGACCTACAAAATCACTTATGAAGACAATAAGAACAAGACCTACAAAATCACTTATGAAGACAATAAGAACAAGATTATGCATGCATTAAATGATAATGAAATAAATTTACATTCCTTTTAACATTATTCCCCTTATATTATGTCCAACCTTGGATTAAAAACATACATAATTCTCTTAAAAGTGTAATAGGTAAGAAGCTCTCATAAAGTTCAACAAAGATTACAATATTGAGTTATACAAATTTAACAAAGGTTAAAATATTGAGTTATAAAAATTGGGAGGGCTAAAACTACACGTAAACTAAAAAAGAACAATGAGTAAATAGGAGAACAAAGAAAATTTGTTAAATAAAATATTACTCATTTCACCATTCATAACTAGTGTCTGGATGATAGATTCGAAGCCTATCACCCAAAACCTAAATAACTAGTGTCTATTTGGATGATAGATTCAAACTCAAAACCTGTCACCCAAAACCTAAAAAAGTATTCACCATAACTAGGCCTATTTTGATGATAGAGTAGAAGCCTATCACCCAAAACCTAAATACATATACAAACATTAGAGACATTAGTGTAAAACTAAAGCAGATAACTAGAAGTTCATAGAAGTTTAAAATAAAAAAGCATAAGAAACTTCACATCATAAGTCTATCACCCAAAACCTAATAAATATAAATCTCACAACAAAAACCTAAATAAATATAGACATTAAAGACAATGTAAAGCTAGAGTAGAGAACTAGAAGTACATAGAAGCCTAAAATCATAAAATCATAAAGCATAAGAAACTTCTACCTTAGCACTATTTATTTAGACATTAGAGACATTAGTGTAAAACTAAAGTAGAGAACTAAAAATGCATATAAATGTAAAATAAAAAAGCATACAAAATTTCACATAAACAAGTCATCTTTAATAATAATTCACATAATTCACAATTGCTGAGAGATTCTTCATATATTGTATTTAATAATTCGCGAGATACTTCATATATGGTATTGAGATATCAAGATATCTCAATATGTGAAAGACCTAATTATAACCCTGAACCTTTTGATGCTAGTGTGTCATTTAACTCACCAGCAAGAACTTTGCCCAATTAATATCTAACGTGTTGATAAACAAAACATAAATCCATCTGATCAAACAATTCAAAGCACATGATAAACATATTTTTAGGTCTTCCCAATTCGCTTCCATGTCACACACACTCTCAAGCAATAGGATCAAAGCTCAGTAGCTTCTTTTTTATTTTACTCAATACGAGGGTGGGTGCAAGAATTAAATTGAAGGCCCCAACGCACCTAGACTACCAAATAATAACCTGATCCAACGACTCGGGTTAAGCAAGCAAAATCAGAAAGTCAAAGATCAAATGCACTAGATAGGTTACATGAGATTTAATAAGCCTCATGCTGACATGTGGCCTCTTCTAGCAAAATCATGACCAAAGCTTTATTTTGCTTTATGACTCAGCTTAAAACAATTTAACACAAAATTAAACAACTCATTAAAAACAAACTCGATGCTTATAGCGTAGGATTAACGATTTCTGAAAAATATACAAACAAACAATAGTATTCCTGAACATTACAAATTTACAAGTATCTGCAATTGTACATTGCAAAAGAGAAATGAAAATATTCTGTGGACAATACAAAAGTTATTGTTCCCTAAAGAGGATCAAATAACTGCTGGACAGGGTACATGCACGCCAAGGTATGTAATGAATCTGCACATTACACTGCCCGGCTATTTGAGTTTCTCCAGTGAAGGCCATTGTTAAATGCGGCACATTTAACAGCTTAGAAAAGCGTCATCTCATCATAAAATACGTGCAAAACAATCTGTTTCAAGAAGTCCTGCAAAAGCAACAATGGCCCTGTTAGTGTCAATCAAAACTTTGAAAACGCCGAAAGTAATCGAACTTTCTATTTGAACTTTACAGTGTCGCCCACCTGGAGTTATTCCCTCCTTGACAGTAAAAATTTGAGTTGTGGAAAACGTCTCTGAAAATCTAGCAGATCATTTACAAGGTGGAAGCCATCCAACTCCATAAATTTCTCGAAGTTGTTTATGTTGAATTTGAGTTGTGGAAATCGTCTCTGAAAATCCAGGAGATCATATACAAGTTGGAAGCCATCCAACTTCATAAATTTCTTGAAGTTGTTTATGTTGACTCTCACCGTTTTCAACACAGGAGCGTTTTCCAAAATGTACGACATAAACAGCAAATCTGTTTTCCGGTACCCCCTATTTCCATAAAGTGCCAGAATAAATGTCCTTATTGGTAAATTCCATTCATCCTCCTTTATCACGTCCTGCTTGAAAAATTTTACTGTGAGTTCGAATCATTACAAGTTGCATAATAAAATAACGCTTATGAGATTGTCCCTTTCTAAACTTCAGCAGAAAGCTTGGCTTTCTCGATTCGAACCATTTTATTAAAGTGTGGGTGTGTAGTAACAAAAGAAAGAAAAATTATAAACACCAACAGAGCAACTAAAAATTATTTCAGTATCGTTTGAACATTTAGCTTTAAGAAAACCGAAGGTAAAGAACATATGTTTCACAAAACATCATTTCAACTATGATTTCAAACAAGTCGGGTCTAATGTTTCGGTATACTTTACTGTTTTGATGCAGAGTAAAAGGAAAAAAATGCTTACCTCTGAAATAAAACCCTGAATTTTGGGAACAACAATACATAACTCTTCCATGTGAGAAAAATATTGTAGAATACTGATATCAAGGCGACTTATACCACCAAATGAATCTCCGTAACATTTGATTTTTTTCAATGATTCCGTTGTTCTAAAATAATTTAGATGTTCAATGTCGGTTACCAAATGAAGACATACCGGTAACCATACTTTGAAGTCTTTCAAGCAATAGCAATTGATAATTTTGATAAGTTCTAATCTTGGGCAATTTGCTATGAGTGAGCCAGACAGTTTGGAAAGGGTGAGAGACTTAAGACTGGAGGAATATATTCTCCAATGTGATTTTTTTGAAGAGATTCTGCATTCGATTACCGTCAATCTTTCAAGAAGGCAGCATAATCTTAAAAGCCCTTCAAATGCCTTCTCACTCAACTCAACGTCTTTAAGAAAACAAGTTACCAGTTGAGAGAAACCATGAAAAAGGGCAGGCATCTTTGTCATTTTAAATTTCTTAAGAGACAGAGACACGAGTGTCTCACAGTAAAATAGAGATGAAGGAACCTCCAGTGTATCACTACTTTCTAAGTGTATGCGCTTCATACCTTTCAAAGCCACACAGAGCGTCCAGTCGTGAATGTTACGTTCAAACATGTCACAATTGTAAACCTCAAAAACTTCCACACCAGCACACTGCATGACAATAATCTTGCTAATTATGTCTGCAATCGTGTCTTGAATAGTGTCTTCAATAGTGTCTGCAATACTGTCTAGTGAAATACTGTCTTCAATAGAAAACTCCACGGAATCACAAAACTCTACTGAAAACTTCAGATGCCGTAAACAAGTCCAAACTCTCCACCATTTTCTAGAAACCGCAGAAAAGCGAACAGCTTCTTTTAGAGGAAGTCTTGATAGAATATGAGAACACAGCAGGTCGTCTGGAAAATTCATCAACGGATTTGTTTCACCCATGTTTTACGTGACCTGCAATTGCAGTATTGAAATATTCAGAGCTGAACCATCCAAAATCTGGCTTCAGATGAATTCTATGTCTAAAATTTTTAATGAGAAAACCCAAGTAAGTTAAACATCCGGAGTAAACGCCAAATGGCTTCCATGCTTACAGACATGTTCCCAGTAATGGTAATGTCAGCCACGTTTTGCGGTGCGTTTATACGTGTAATATTCGGAATGTGCCATTTATTACACGCTATCTGTCTCGTTTTATTAAATCAAGTTGCGTGTGGCATTAAAATATCTACACGTAAGCCGTCATGCATAAAATAGATTTTTTTTCCTCATTTCCACATTTAAGTTTATTCCTTTGACCCCGCGTTTCCAAATCAGGGCTCCAAGTTTCCGTTTCGGGAAAAATGGGGATGTAGTTGAAAATAAAATGCTTCCAAATGGGCTTATTTTTATTTATTTATTATGGGTAATAAGTATTGAACTTCAACAACAATAATAGACAACTATTTTCTTAAACAAATGGTTATGTTGTTTATGAATCTACCAACGAGGCCAAAAAAACAAATTAGAACCTTTTTAAAGAAAGAAAGGGTTAAATAAATCAAGTAAATTTTAAGAAGATATAACTTTGAAATTTAATTAGTTGAGAGAATAAAATCAGTACGGTTGAGTTAGGGTTAAATAAATCAATTAAATGTTAAGAAAATTTAACTTTGAAATTTAATTAGTTGAGAGAATAAAATAAGTAGAGTTGTGAAATAATATTAGATGTATTAGGATTTTTTAATTTCGATTATAGGTTGATGATGTGTAATTGTAACTGATGTTTTGAAATTTATAATTATGTTTTAATTTCAAATGTATTGTATACACCTAAAAATGGCTCCACTAGAATTAAATAAATATTTTATTCTTATTCTTCTATCAATAAATAAATATTCTAATTTATTTATTTGGTTTATTATTCCAAATAATTAAATAAAATATCAATTTATTTAATTAATCCTTCCTAATTCCTCTAATGTCATATCTAATTAAATAATCCTAAATTATTTAATCATTTCCTCTAAGTCAAAGTCTTATATCTAAATTCCATATCACTCATCCATGTCAACTTGCATGTCATTGGACACCTCACCATGTTGCTCCAATAATTAAATATTCTTAATATTTAATTAAGCAATTATCCTCTCAACATGTGCCCTATTTCTTCTCCACATGTGTCCTTTTATTTCTCAATCATCTCCATAGTAAAAGACACTTGTCTTCCAAATCCTATTTTCTCTCTCACATTCCAACAACCAAAGAGTCCTTTCTCCACATTCTTCTCATAGTCTTCCACTTTTATCTCACTGGTCTTTGTGAGCATCATGACATGTGGCTTATGGTTCCACATATTCCTCTACCTTGTAAACGTAGTAGGAACATCTTCCACCTTTATCTCTCTCATCCCAACCAATCAAGTCTCTAAAAGCAAGTTCCTCACCTCCATTTTACATCACAAGAGCTTTTAGTAATTATATGTTGTAGAAATTCCATCAAGCAATCAAGCATGCTTTTGGCCCCCCCATTGCATTAGCATTAGCTTCATAATCTCATCTAGTTTCATATCAATATCCATAGGATTATCAATGGATTCATATCAATCATATCATCTTCATCTTAGCTTTGTATTCTAGTTTTTCTCACTTTGCATATTCATCCACAAAATCCATTCCTCTCTTTGTCATCTTGGAAAGCAAGGAAGTACACTTCTGAGAGCAATATCACCATCAACAAGATAATTGAGAAGATAGGAAACAATGGAAGGCATGGGATAAATCAGTTTACAAGGTATAACTTATGTTTATTGTGTTTATCTTAATTTCATTGAAGTATTGAATTTGAGTAAGAATTCTAGAGTATTTGTGGCATCTTAGTAGGTTCTTACATTAGTTTCAAATTATCAATCATAGTCATTATATGATAGTAATACATAATAGAATTCTTGGTTCCATACTAGAGTAATTGGTATAATATTGTGTTCCACATATTAACAATATTGGGATACCAAAATCAATATTTGTTTAGCATTTTTCAATTTATCTATAAATATAGGACAATGTAAACTAATGAATTTTAGAATTTTCCATGTAGATTCATTTTATTATTTTTTACTATAAATAAAATATTTGCACGATTTATTAGTAATATTTTTGATAATTTTATATTAAATATTTTATTGATTGTCAAAGGATGCCCACCACTAATCTCATTTTTAACTTAAATCACTAGAATGTGATATATGTTTTAAATTTTGAAATGATGTAAACTAATGAAAAGTAGATTTTTTAATGTATTTTATCTCTATAATTTTTAAATATAAAAAAAAGAATGTAGATTTATAAAATTGACATCATAATTTAATTATTGATAAAATGCTAAAAAATATGGTTGAGGGAGTGGATTACAATGAGATATGTTTTCTTGTTGTAAAAATGTCATCCATTAGATTCTTGCTTTCTATTGTAGCAACTTATGATGTAGAGATTGGAAAAATAGATATATGGCTTTAAGCAGAGTCCTAGGATGTGGTTCCAGAAGTTTGATACATTTGCATTGAGTTTGTGATTTGAACATTCTAAATCAGATAACTATACTTATTTTAAATCTAATGGTGATCATTATATGTTGATGATATGTTGTTTATTTGGAAAGGAAAAAATTTGATTTACATGAGCTAAAATCTCAACTTGCCACAAGATTTGAAATGAAGTATTTAGGTGTATTAAAACACATTCTTGGGATGGAAATAAGAAGAGATAGAAAAAATAGAAAGCTATGGATTGGCATGAGTAGTCTGTGAATTCAATTTATAGAGGTTTAACGTGCATACCCTAGCCCATTATGTGTTTTTGTGAGTTGGCAATGGAGTTATCTATTTTACAATCTCCCACATCCCCTTCTAAGATAGAAGACATGAGCAGAGTGCCTTACTAGAGAGAAGTTAGAAGTTTGATGTATGCTATGGCTTGTACAACACCAAAGATTTCCTAAGAAATCAGAGTTTTGAGCACATATATGTCCAATCTTGTAAGGATTCATTGGAATGCAATTAAGAGAGTCTTCAAATATTTGTGCAGTACCTCAAAGTATTTCTTGTGTTATGATGGTAGTTTGTCAAGAGACAAACATTCCCTAGATATTCATGGTTATTTGGACTCAAATTAGGCTAGAGATGTTTGATAGCAGAAAATCCACTTAGTGCATATGTGTTTACTTTATTCAATGGTGCAATAAGTAGGATGTGTAAGAAATAGGATATGGTCTATTTTTCCACTATTGAGGCAAAGTATATGATGGAAACTCATGCATATAATGAATTCATTTGGTTGAAAAGATTGTGTTTAGATCATGTTGGGTTGAATCAAGGAGCAGTTACACTTTATTGTAACAGTCAGAGTGCAATTTGTTTAGTAAAGAACTTGAATTTTGTCACACCACTTTCTAAAGAAAATATACTTATCATTTTATTTCAAGTAAATAGATAGTTAGTAAGTGAAATTATTATGATGAAAGTAATGTTGTGCTAGATTAGAAAATGCATTTGATCTAATTATTTTATATGTAATTAATATTGTATGTGGCAGTATTATTATTTAGGTGGTTAAATGATGTAATAGACTAACTACTATTGTGAAACTAAGGTGGATGCAGGGATAGTGTTTCCCCTTCCTCGATGAGGAGGGAGAGCATCACCAAGGAGAGGGTGATAGATCGTGAGAATACAATGATCATTGTGCCATCTGAGAACCACACATGCACCTAGTAGTTGTATTATGTTGGTATGTCATTTGATTTTCATATTTTCTCAGCATAATCCCTAGGTGGAGGTATGCTCCCAACTTTAAAACATAGCTCGTTATTTTTTGCATCCATAAAGAAAGTTTTTAAACTAGATTAGTATCACATTTAAATATCTAGCAAACTATTTCTTTCAACTTAGGTTGGATATACTACTTTCTATACTAAGGTAATGGCATTATATATAAATAATAGTCTTTAAACACTTTTCTTTCTATCGCTAATGCAAGCTATTTGAGGATATCTGCAAAGTATCTAAAGTGATACTTTGATAAGCATCGAAATGAAACAATGACACCACTATAATGTATATATATAACTCATTCTTCAAAATGACTCATACTCTAGTCCAGTTCAATTTGAGGCCAATATATATAAGTATTCCTTTGTGCTTGTATGTCTGATATAAATGTATCCTTGTTGTACCTGTAGGGTTCATAACTACATGTTTACTTTTGGACTTGTAACACAGATAGAAAGGTATTCTCTCTCGTGCCTATAAAGGCCAAAATCCTTGTATACAATTATACACCTGTATAAGGCCGATAGGTGTATGTTTTATCTATATTTTGGTTATGAATAAGGCAGATAGATACTTGTTTAATCTTTATCTTGGCTATGACTATCCACTAGCTTAGCATATACTATCTATACCTTGGCTATTAAAAAGATGTTACAAGCAAAGTTAGATTATCTCTGTGTTAGTCTTAACATGGTTGATAGAAATAGATAATTACCTTGTGCAAGTTGTGGTATAACTAATAGATAATCTCGCTTACTCTTGTACTGATTGATAGATATATTTACACACTTCCTGTGTATTATCTGGGAAATAGTCGATTTATATTTATTCATACTTACTTTGTTTTGGTCAGGAAAAAGCCAATAGATATAAATACTTATTCTTTTGCATAGAAAGAGCTATGGTCATGAATTATAAACTGTTATTTTATCTTGATTGTGATTCAAGATGAAAACCATAAGCTTATATCTTTATACTAGCTGAGTTAAGACTGATAACTCTGTTGGCCCCTGCAAAAAATTAGTCCTCAAACTACCCATTTTGTCCCCAAAAAATCCAAAAGTCCTATGCAAATTTTTTAGCCAAGGTCACCATTGGATAGAAAATTGAATTCTGAACAACTTTGCCTATTGAACCAGGTCGAAATTCCTTAAGATGAAGTTATGCTTGTTCAAAGTTTGACTTTTACATTTTTGCCTTGGTCAAAATGGTTGTGTTTTGTTCCCTTTTCGCCCCTTAGAATATTTTCTCATTTTTTTTCTTTGGTTGGCAAATTGGTAAAAGTTTGAACTTGCAAACTAGTTTGAAAGTTCAGAAGTTTTCCAATTCACCAACAAGACGACAACAAGGCATGTAATATAAATAAGGATAAATGCCCATGACAAAGGAAAATGATGAATCTCTTTATTGGCAAATGTTGCGGTTAGTGAACTTGATAGTTCGCTGATGGCGGGTTTTGCTGACGACAAAGAAGGAACAAAAGAGGCTGGATGGCTAGGATTGCCATCAGCATGATTCACCGATAAAAAGGGGAACCGAGTCAGGGAGGAAGATGGAGATATAGTTTGGAGAATTGGTTTTTTGCTAATAAGGCAAGGGTAGGGCTAGTTCATGAAGATTGAAGATTGCCGATAAGAAGTGGTTTGGCAAAATGCCCTTTTTCCAATAAGGCATGAAAGATACACCCAAGGGAAAAGAGATAAAAGAGAGTTCAGAAAAATGACATTTCGCTAACAGAGGCAATATAAAAGGAAATCTGGAAGAGTTTGAAGGTAGAGGAATTTGCTGATAGGCAAAGAAGGGGGAGATAAAGGTAAGGTTCGACATTCACCGATTTCACCGATAAAGGATGGAAAGTTTGCTAAAGGTCGAGTTTTCTGATAAGGCAAACAAAAGGGTGAATTTTGACTAAGGTAAACATAGAGAAAGTGAATAAGGCATAGTTCCATCGAGAAATTGGTAAATGGCTAAACTAAAGAAAAGTTTAGAAATGTGGGAATTTATCGATAAGGCAAATTTGATGGAAAAATAAGGGGGAAAAGGAAACAAAATGTGACAATGGCTAGAAGATTCAAAAAATTAAAGATATGCTTATATATAGGAAAAATTTGGCCAGGTTCCCAAAAATATGAAATCATCAATAGGGGCGATATGAGGTAAGGTTTGATAAGTGGCAAATTTACCAATAAAAGGAGTGGATGCGACAAGTTTGAAAATAATGGATTTGGCCAACAAAATAGAAGACAATGGTAGAAAAAAGGTTTGTGAAAAGTTGAATTCACTGATAAGGGCAAATATGGAGGCCCAAGCCATGGTTCGGAAAAGGACAATGTTGTCGACAGAAAGAGAAGACAACATGGTTTGTAAAATAGAGAAATTGACGATAGAGAGAAGGATCGCCAAGGGAGAAGTTTCAAAGAGATGAAAATCACCGACAAAGAATGAGAAGACAAGCCAAGTTCAAGAAAACAAGAATTTGACGATAAGGCATAAATGAGGTAGAAAATTCATTTAGTGTTAATAACAAGAGGTCTCCATGTTTTGAAAAAATTAATAGTTTGCTAATAAAGGGATATAATGTAGAAGTTTGTGAAGAGAAAAATGACCAGTATGCATATGGGTACAGTCAGAAGTCAGAATGGCCCAAAATAGAAAATTTGGACAACACATTTAAAGTGTTGTAAAAGGTTTAAGGGTTGATTTGTAGTCAGATTTTAGGACTGCAGAACTGTGCCATGCAAGTAACTGAAATAGTGAAATTCTTCAATGCATGGGTACATTTGAAGGACAAATTAGATACTACAATTATCTAGGCCTTGCCTCTTTAATGGTCCTGGTACACAAAGAGTGCAAGCAAACTTCTTATAATTTTACAGAGTTGCCAGGGCATGGGCAGGCTTCCAACATGCATTCTCTCTAACAATATTTAGGCCTCGAATTTAGTTTAACATGGTGTGTACTCATTGACTAAGTGTACTACTTGGAAGTCATTCGGTCAATTTGAATTGTAATGCTATATATACATCATTTTGAGATGTTTTGGGGGTTGGTCTTTGAGCCAATTATCTAGTCTGTAGTACCTCATAATAGTTTCAAGGCTTGAAACCAAGCTAGTCTAGTTGTTAAATGGAGGAATGTGTTTTGATGCAGTGTAGGAATGAATTGTAAAGCATATTTTATGTATTTGTATGTCTCCATAGCTATTTGTAATGATTTAGGGGAATGTATAATCGTAGTTGTAGGTTTTCTCTCACCACATTTGCTGGTGTGATTGTAATAGAGATTTGATAATGTGTGACAGCATTTAAATCCATGCATGTTTTATAGTGGGTCATTTCTTTATTGCAAATGGGTCATTATATTTTGGTTCTAGATAGTTAAGTATATCTAATGTATGAAGTATAATATAACAAATGTATGTGAATATATTTTAGTATTTTGTTGATGCTGGTTCAATACTTTCTTCCCTCTTTACTATTTATGACTCAGTTGCCCAAATGAATAAGCACCAGTCCATATTGGAGAAGGATCAAACACACTTTTAAACCAAACAAATCATTCACTTGTGGTTCAGTGAAAAAACAATTTTTCCTAGGCATGTACATTCCCATAGTTGAATTAGCTTAATGAGAGGCCTGCGTAGCTAGTTTGTCTTGATCTAGTGACAACCTTGGGGTTAAGTGTACATTGGGTATGGATATATTTATTTATTAGTATTTCATTTCATTCCTCTAGGAATATTCCTCCTAGGTTTAGTTGAGCCTGAAGTGTAGAGGAGTTTACCCACTCCTGTAGTTTGCCAAAATTGCCTAAAACTTGTTGATAAACCTCTTCTTATCACCCTGACAACAATCCCTAGCCTAGGTGATTTAGGAAAGTTTTAGAGTTTTGTGTTGCTATTATTTTGGGAACCAACATTTTGGTGTCATTTCTGGGGAAGTAATACTTTGGTTCAACTTTGAAGACCTCTATAACAACACATTTACAGTTGTGTAGTCTATTGATGTGGGTAAGTTGGTAGCCTTTCAACTTACACCAATGGACTCACGTTAGTGTATTGCTAGGTTAAAATTATTTGATGACTCTACTAGTAAGTTGATCCCAGAATTAAATTTTGGCCATGAAGATTATCAAGCTTCAAGAATTTCCTCTTTGAAAGTGGTGGTGACTCTACTTTCAAAGAACTAAAGTTTGTTTGTTGCTATTCTGGTCATGTTTTTGGTGGTTCAAATGCCTCAAGTTTATGAGTAGTAGCAAATAATTAAGGTACACATGGTTTCCTTTCGTAACCATTTCTGACTTCCTCCAAAATATGTAAGTATTTATTCTATTATGTCTTGTGTTGCCCTACATGGTAGAAATTTTTAGTCATGTCTTCTTGGCATGTGCTAGTGGCCCTAGGATAGATCCTTCTTACACATTATCTTGTGCCTCATGTTCTAGTCATGAATATTGTGAGGATGAAGATGCTTATGATTCTTATGATGATGAGTCATGCTATTCAGGTCAGTTTGCTCTGCATCTTGTATTCTTGTGTCTCATTGTCAATCACCCCTACATAATAAGAATGATTCAGATAGACTGTAGTATGAAGTTGATAAATCCAAATAGCTATTAGAGTCATTGTTGCAGCAAGAGAGGGAATTATAAAATCAAATCATGCTACATCAGTTCAGGGTGAAATCCAATGCCCTTCTTGCTATTGTCAATGGCTCACTTTTTTGGCCCCCTCCCATTGCTAATGATGCCACATACAAGCAGCTAGACCTTTCATGGGTCAATTATGAGAAACAATCCATGCCCAATAAGGTCTATTGTCAGATGCCTTTATTTTATGGGTGTGAAGCTTATGATGGGAAGGCACATGTTCTATCATTTTCAAATTTCATGGACAGGTTCCAATTTGAGGATGAGGATATGTGGATGAGGTTATTTGTTATATCCTTGTGTGGGTTGCCAAGGAAGTGGCTTGTTGGTTTCCCTGACCATTACTTTGCTTCTTGGGATCATTTAGTGGATGCGTTTGAGGATTTTACAAGTAGTTTGGACCATGTTCTTCTTGTCCATGAAATTGAAAATATCAAAAGCCATGAGGGTGAATCTAGTGTGGATTTTAGCCACTAGTTTCCTATTGCATTGTCTAGAATTCCAGATGCCTTCAAACCTTCTATTCCAGCTTGCATTAACTTGTTTTTTGAATCTTAAGAAGTTGGATTGAGTTCAGTATAAGAAAATTTGAGCCATTTAATTTGCAATAGGATTACCTTGCTCTTAATGCCTAGGTTAAAATGATAGATGAATATATTATTGGGTTGGTGTCCCCTAAGGCAGATATTGTGAGTGGTGAGCATGTGGATGGAAACAATAATGTAGATGAGGTTGAATGTGTTGTCAAGAAAATGAACTCATGTGAAGCAGCATCATATGACAGTTGTCCTGAGAGGGAAGATAATGTAGCTACCTATCTTTAATTAGATGCATCATCCCTTGTGGATTATGATGTTGTTTCTTTATCTTATGATCCCCAACTTGAAATTAAGGATTATTATATCTAGTCTGCACCCAATGATAACCAATCTGAGACAAGTGAAGATGCAGGCATTGGGTTTCATATCGAGGGCCTTGCTGTGGGTTGTGATGCTGGTGAATGCAATATTAGGTAGATGCAATCTAACAATGAAGACGTGAGGGCAGGGATGTTTGATGTAACATCTATTGGCAATGTAAAGAATGAGTGCAGCATATGCATTTCTTTCCATATGGATGGATTGATTCATGGGAGTAATGGAAATGATGAATTTTTGTTTAGTGATTTCCTAGGTTTTGCCCATGATGACAATGACTAAATTTATGGCACTACAGATGCTTACATGGAGGTCAAGTTGTCTTATGACTCAAGTGACATTTCTCACATCTACTCTACCTTTACTAATGATTCGTGCACTAACTGGTTGTAGTCAGTTGATCCTATAATTTTGAACATCAATAGAAGCACTCTCCATATTGTCCATTTCATTACTAATCTAATTATGCAGGAAATTGATAGAATTCCCTGTGGTGGTGTGGAGGAGGGCAATCTTGTACCCATATGTAGAAGCAACTATAATATAGTGAGTTGCCTAGTTGAGATTGAAACAGAGAGGTTGTGGGATGGATTCAGTCCATCATTTGAAAAACCTCATTATGATTCTTATGCTGATGATGATGATGATGATGAAGATATGGATCAGGTTTGTGGTCCAAGTGTGGAACAAGACATCAACATGTGTGAAGGTGGTCTATGCTAGCAGCCTATTATCCAAGAGTTTGACACTTGTGAGTATGAAAGTTTCCTTTGTAATGAAAGTCAATTGTCTGTTACTGTGGATGATGATGTTGTGCCCAAATTTGGATCTTTCATTTCGACCCAATATACACATAATAATGACATTGGGCAACAACATGAATGCCAAGTTGAAGATCGACATGTTTCTTGCCAGATTTGAAGAAATGATAGAGTTGGAGTCTTTCCAATTTGCTCTACAAGATCAAGTCTCTTCTCTTGTGGATCAACAGTGTAGTCGGGCACATTTTTATTTGCTATGTGAGCTAAAGGTGTTTTATTTTTTCCTTGGTTTGCATGAAGAGGTCAGCAGTGATAGTGAAGTTGTAGTTGATAATGGATGTTTATTCACATCCAATTCTTTTAACACTGATCTGGATTCTATTTTCTCATGTGAGGCCTACCTTTTTCACTACTATTCATGACACTATTTACAGTTCTATTGCTATTACTTTTATGATTGGGAGACTGTTGATCCCGAAATCTTGATTATTAAACCTAATTGATTTTTAAGAAAACAATTATGCAATGATAATTAGATGTTGCTTTTAAGTGAATGATGGATGGATAATATTAGAAATGGAATTTTAATGTGATTTCAGTATGTTTATATGGTAGAATGTTTAGGTATGCATGTATTTAAATTGCTTCAGCTATGATATCTTTATGTGTTATGGACTTCAAGTTTGAGTGTGCAGGTATTGCTAACAAAACCACAAATACAGGAGATCATTCCACACCCTATGTTGTATCCCTTGTGAGCCGATCTAGTTCCACGAGGAACTAAGATCAACCTCGGTTTGGTGAATTGTTGTAATGTTGTAATATTGTAATGATGCATGGGGTCAAGAGAATTAGGTCTATCTCCTGATTTAATTATATTGTGATATGTGTTGTAAGAGATGTTGTTTTGAATCTTGTTTTAACTTTATATCTTTTAGACCCTCTTCTTGTGTTTTTACTTGACTCTGGGAGTCCTAACTAGGTTTAAATCAACCCTAGGTTATACCCCATGGGTCTAGGGGCCTTTTTGACTAGGATAACCTTGGGATAACCTCCATATGGTCACTTCAACTCCATGGTGAAGTTAAGTGACGAATTTGGGAGCATGGGGACAATGGGATGAGTGGAATCAACACTTAGACCCACTTCCAAGTCATGGAAGGACTCCATGATCCACCAATAATGGAGTGCTTGTCTCTTTGTGCCTCTCTTTTGGTGGGAGACCCCATAAAAAGGGTGGTGTGTCATCCACTTTCCTTTTATTTCTATTTTTCTTATTATATTTTAATTCACCCATGTGTTGTAAAAGGGCCATAGTGGGGAACCTCTTGAGTGGGGTTAATTGTTTTAAGTCCACTAGGATAATGAAGAAGGAGTGGGTTTAGTTTTTTTAATGCCACTTGGAATAAGGGATTAGGGAGAGGATTGTTTTAAAGAGGAGAAGAGGGAGAGGGTAAGGGGGTTGGATTATTGTGGAAAGAAGGAGAGCTTGGAGAAGTAGACTAGGGGGGAGCTCTTCATCAAAATATATTCCATAATTGGGATAGAAAAGGTTAGTGAGCCAATTACTCACTGATGTATGCTTTGTTTTTGTCTGATGAATGAGGAATTACAATGGTTGGTTATGTGTTATTTTTGCTATTTTGGGGTTTGTGTTGGGTGTTGAAAGAGCTCCTTCCAGTTGGAAGGCAATGCTCATCTTGTTTAGGGAAGGGAAGGTGTGAACCTCCTCAGGTGTCTTCTTATTTTAGTATATGAAAGCCTTGAGGGCAAGTTGGTAAATTTGAGCTTAGAGGGCTATAAGGCTTTGAGAGCCTTTTTGTGATATCACTGTGATTTATTATTTGGATGGCTTGAGGCCATGAAATAAGATAGGGTATTTGATTGAGAAGAATGACACCTTGGAGTAGAAAGAGTCTACTTCCCTAGCCCCTTTGAACTCACCTCAGCTGAGTCTTTGTAATGTGTGTAAAACCTTGGGAGCTTGAATGTTGTTTTCTTGAATTGTTGTTATTTAATGTTGTAAAGTGTTTTGGTCTATTCTACCCTGGGTATGTGGATGGTCTCCCTAGCTGGGGGGTGACCCTCTTGCGGGTCTAAGGTAGGGAGGAGAGCTAGTTGGTTGTTGTTTTCTCCCTTGTTGTCATGCAGGTTTCTGTGGGAGCATGTTAAGAGGATTGGAGGAGTTTTGCCTTGTTAGAGAAAATGTTATATCTTCTTATTTGTAATGAGACCTTGGTCTCTTTAAAATTATTCCTGTAACAGTTTCTTTTGAAGAGGAGTGATTGCTCCCTATGAAAGTTGTAGAAAAATTGTATTAGGAGAAGAAAGTAAATTCCTCCCTTAGAGTGTATGTGAGTGTGGGATTCTTACAGCTGTTTGTTCTTGTTTACCAAGTTGTAAGTTGTGAGATTTGTTGTTGATTTGAATCAGTTGTTAAAATATATCTCTTGTACTACTTAGTGTGAAAGTTATTTTTACAGTATTATGAAAGATGTAAATTTGCCTTTGAGAACAAAAGTAAAACTAGAACTAATTATGCAATGGAAAATAATCTAAATCAAATTACTTGTCTGTTTAATTGGTTATTGAGGTGGAAGAATTATTATTTCCCTGTAATTACTCTTGAACTTTAATTTTATCTGAAATGGAAAGTTTACTTGATAGATCAAAATTTAGTTGAAATATACGGATTTAAATGGTTATTTGTTTTCTATTTCTCTCAAGAATTCGTTATATTGTAAATTAAAATGTTAGAGAAAATGCGAAAGAAATTCGTTAATTCATAAACTAAATTGTTGTAGGAAATTATGAAAATTCGTTATGATTTAAATAAAAGTATTACGAAATTAACAAATGAAATAATAAATGGAGTGGGAGTTCGCTATTATAATGTTTACACAGTCATAAATTACAATGTATAATGGTGGGGGTTAAAACCCCCACCGAAATCATATAACAAGAGGGTGTGGGGAGGGTGGGATGTGGGTGGGGCTCCGCCCCTCCCCACACCCCCGCCGTGATCCAAGCCTCCCGCGAGCCACAGGCCCTCCGCAGCCCCCAACTCCCCTCTACCTCCCTGTGCAGCTTAGACCCTCCGCCTCGGCCGAACCCACACTTCCACTGCCACTCCCCTCGTCTGCCGCTCGTGACCACACCACACTCCACCCTTCGCCAAACTCCATTCTGCCCACCTCCAATCCGTCCCTCCACCTGTGTTCTCTGCTCGACACCGCCGCGGCCACCTACCCTACACCATTTCCACCTACATAGCACAACACATCCCTAAATAAAAGAAAAGAAGTTAGGGTTATTAAACCCAAGGCTATGAGTTGTAAATACTTAATAAAATGGTTTGAAAATAAGAGTGGAGTATCCACTAGCATGGGTGTATATGTATTTAGATAAAAGAAAATATATTAAATGTATATATATGTGTGTGTGTGTGTGAGTGCATATATATATATATATATATATATATATATATATATATATATATATATATATATATATATATATATATATATATATACATTTTTATATGATAGTTGTTATAATATTGTGGGACTTCAATTAAAAAAAAAGAAGATTTATTTCTTTAGTGAGGTTTAAATGAATGATTCTATATATATATATATATAAATGTATTTTTAAAAATATATATATATGT
The DNA here is from genome assembly GCA_027924645.1 of Cunninghamia lanceolata. Classification (NCBI taxonomy): domain Eukaryota; kingdom Viridiplantae; phylum Streptophyta; class Pinopsida; order Cupressales; family Cupressaceae; genus Cunninghamia; species Cunninghamia lanceolata. The sequence continues at coordinate 3,633,621 of BSBN01000749.1, read as the reverse complement.
AATTAAACATTTAATTCATTGTGAAAGGGGAAGTTTAAAATAAAATATATTTATTAAAAGAAAGAGAAAATAATTAAATAGATAAATATTTAAATATTTGTTTAAAGAATTAATGAGACTATGTATTTTGACATTTTATATTTAAATTTAAACAGAATGATCTGTAAAAGAAACCACGATTCTCAATGTTAGATTATTACCAAATGGTAGACTATGAAATGACTCTATTCATTTGGAATGAATAGATAATTAATTAAATAAATGATGGATAGTAATTAATGAAAAATGCTAGCCAAATTCGAAACAAAATATGAAAACCAATTAAAGGCCAACCATCTACCATAGAATCCTAAACGTTGCAAATTCAACCACCATAAACTTAGAGATAGATATCAACATGCACACGGGAGAAGATTACTCCGTTAGCAACAATCACTTTGATAACTTAAACATACGCAACTGAGCATGCTTACGTGTGCGAGGGGGGCTTCCAGAGTAGTAAGCGAAAAAAAATTTGACAGTTCGTATCATGACCACATGTCACATGTGGACATGACACGTGTCTATGCGTGTTGTGACCACATGTGAAATGTGGGCATGACATCTCACCCCTTGATTGTAAGGACCCGCTTGATCCAAACTTGAATTTTCAAAAATTTTACTTTATTAACAAGTTCTTATGAGATATATCAAAACTTTCATTGAGTACTCAAGAAAAACTTCAGCCAAAATGGCCATATGTTCAAAACGGAACATTCTTAAGCCAACCCGGGCTCTTCTATCCTTTGGGCAAATAGGTTCATACGGAACCAGGTCAAACGGACCTTATTGCTACCTGATTCGGGTAGAACAAACAGTGGCCAAAAGGCCTAGTGGGTCAAACGGACCAATACTCTATCCAATTCAGGATACATAAACATAACAGCCTAACGGGCTAAAGAGGACAGGAATCATTATGCTCTAGCCAGAGACTTCTGACTCCCTCGGGACCAATACAGGTTCATGAGTCACTTCCTGGGGACCACAGTCTGGCCAGACACTGTACTGAGGATGTCGACCAGGGAACACATAACATCAACTTGTACTCACCTCAGTTTATGGCAACGCCGAGTACAAGTAATCCACCCCGGGGATTCTTCTGAGTACTAGGAGAGTTCTTAAGTTACCTAGTTAACCTTTAAACTAGAGATCGAGATTATGAAGTTGATTATTATAGAGTTACCCTATATCCGAGGGACCTGAGTACTGGGGGCATCCTTAGCTGTCCAGACTGCCTACATACCCTGTATCCATGGGATCAAGGCCCTCTATGGATGCGATCTACATGACGAATGCGAACATGTAGTTCTATCTTGCACTATGTTTTATGTAACTGTGGCTGGTACACAGTTCTTCGCCAACTGCCCATTCACTTAAGTGATACAGAGATGAAATTCCTAAGAAACTAGTATTGCAAACACACCTCCTGGGAGTGTTTGGCATTTAAGTTTTCAAGTGTGAATAATTTACCTATCACACATATTTCCCCGATGAGGTCTTCCCATTGATCGTCCTACAACAATTTTTGATAGTCTCACCTTTTTCGTTTTCTTAATCTTTTTAGTCAGGTATCTGAGGAGATTTTCCCTTCCTGCAGATTTAACTTAGACCTGTTCCTTATTACTCCCCGACGATTTAGAGGGACGGTGCCCAGACGTCGTTGTTGCAGCTATGTTAGGTGAGAGGTACTTGGTTCAACGCGATGGCATTACCCGTAAACGTGACCCAGAGGTACCGTAAATACCAAACACTGCGAATGTTTGAGTTTGGACGTTTAATTACAAGGTTTACCTTGCTAATAGAAAAACTTTATCTATATCAAAATAAATAAAAAGATAAAGGGAACATACTTGATAAATTTGTTTATGCAAATTGAATAGGCCTAGAAATGATACAATTACTGCCATTAATTCATAATTGTACATGCATAATTAGAAAAGATATTTTATCAATAATGCACATAAGGATGCAGTTTTAAGAGAAACAAGGGAATCTTATTTTATCATGAAGTAAAGAATTGATACAATTCCTTGCATAATCATTGCTTGTTTAGTGAGTTCTTGTTTTAGGAATGTTGAGTATCCAATTGATTGACATTAACATGGTTCACATTATCCTTTATATACAATGATTCATTCATATGATATATCCACCAAGAATTTTAATGAAAGTTCAAATGTGAAAAGGAAAGAACTCAATCATTACTCCAAGATTTTCGTTCTTGGCCTATTATCAAGATCTTTTCTTAAAGTATTCTCCTAGGTTCATTTATTCAAGTCCATTTATAATTAAGAACCAATGTTTTAAACTCACCCTGATGGAACTTAATAAATTTATGATTCCAATGCATTTGAGTATCATGTAAATTATATATATTAACTACCTAAACATTTTTCAATAATAGTATTTGAGCACATCATAGATGCTATTTTAGTTTCCTGAGATGCACTTCAGATTCAACCGACTTCCTACCATGATTTTGTTAACACTTAGAACTGTATGCCATTTCCTGCGAACCTAGCAGGGATGAAGTCAAATTTAAAAACATTGATTACCATTTCCCCTGCCTACGCCAATTGGGAACTTTAGAACAAAGTATATGGACATTCTTCACACAATCAATAGGGAAATCCAGTCAGGTATTATAATTAGAAATGCTCTGAGAGGCACGTATGTAGAATGAGGAAGCCTAGACAAGGCAAGTGAACTATTTGATAAAATGACTCAAGGCTATGTGCCATGCTAGCAGGGTCACACCAAATGGAAATTGTTGAAAAGCTTATAGAAACTTTCAAACACATGTAATTGGCTAACCAAAAGCTAATTTCCACCACCGATGGCAACATTTTTCCTGTCTACACCTATGTGGAGCTTTAGAATAGGGCATTGACATACATCAGAGGGTAAAGAAAAAGTGAATTTCATTGGATGTTATAATTGCCAATGCCCCGGTAAACATGCCTACAAAATGTGGAAGCGCATACAAGGCGTGTGAATCTATTTCAGAAAATGAAATGTTTGTAGCACAGGCACAAAATGGATTTGTTGAAAAGGCTTTAGAAACTTTCAAGCAAATGAAATTTGGTAGCCAAAGTCACAACTTTTGCCAACGTCCTCACTGCCTGTGCACAAACCGCATAACCGAAGGGGAATTTGGTAGATATTACAGTTGGAAATGTTCTGGTAGACATGTATGCAAAAATGATTGTGCACAGACAAGGCCACGTCAACTGTTTGACAAAATCCCTCAAGAAATCTTGTCTCAAGGCCTGTGCTAATGTCCTCCTGCTGGTGCCTACATTGGAGCTTTAGAACAGGGCAATAGATATGCATGACCCTTGCCAGCATCCCCTCTGTCTGTGAGAAAATGGAAGCTTAGAACAGGGTAAGGATTTCCAACAGACATAAAGTAAGGGAATTTGTCAGGGATTATAGTTAGAATTTCTCTAGTAGACAAATATGCAATGAGGAAGCATAGGAAAGGCATGCAAACCGTTTGACAGAATGCCTCAAATGGATGTCATCTCATGGAATGCATGATCGCAAAATTGCACAAAATGGAGTCGTTGAAAGGGCTTTAGAAACTTTCAGGCAAATGCAATCGGCAAAGGTAAAGTCAAATTCTACAGCCGTTACTAGTGTTCTCCTACCTGGTTAGCGTGGGAGTTTTGGAGCAGGGTATGGATTTCTAACAAAGCATAATTAAAAATGAATTTTGGTTAGATGTATCATTGAAATTGCCCTCGTAGAAATATATACAAAACGTGGAAGAATCGACAAGGTATGTGAACTGTTGACAAAATGTCATCTTGTGGAATGTAACGATTGCAGGTTAATGGTCTGGTGCTATACAATCTATAATTTGATTGAACCATAGTATCACTATTCAGAATTGGAATTGACTCAGCAAGCCAAGTATAAAATGAATTCAAATTGAAATTAAAACTTATGCAAAAATTCATAAATCTAGGTTAGTTAAATACTGCATACAACAAGCATTAATGTCAACAAATCATTTGAACAAAAATTTCAAGGAATAGAACAAAACTATGGAGAGAATTGCTCTTACAGTTTACTCCAGCACTCCAAACTAGAGCTCAATGCCTTTCTTCCTCACAATTCTAGGCAATTTATAGAAAAATCCATCCTCCACTCTCTTTATTTTTAATGATAATGCATCCTCCACTCTCTTTTTTAATGATAATGCATCCTCCACTCTTTTTTTTTTTTAATGATAATGCATCCTCCACTCTGTTTTTTTTTTTTTTAATGATAATGCATCCTCCACTCTTTAGTGGATTTGCAAATCTTATCCTCAATTTTTTTTAAGTGTAATCCATTGTTAAATTGTTTATTATTTGTATTTTTAAAAGAATATACATTTTATGTCTAGTTTTCAAATTTAGAATTCAAAAATTGAGTTGTGACATCCTTCTCCCCTAAATTTATGCATCGTCCCAATGCATGTTAGAAATAAGATCAAAACATATACATATAAATCCATATCAGAATATCTACTTTTAAAGTCCATATTTCAAAAATAGTTTAACATAGATAAAGATAACAAGGTGTATTATTTGAGCATAACTATCTGTATCAACATCATTATCCTTAAGCAAGATTTGAAGTTTGTCGAGTTAATAAATAACTAAAGTTTATTCAAAATAAGTGCGGATAGAGTTGTTGCATTTCCACTGTGTCTTCCCATGTAGCATTCTCAGGTGAGTATTGGTCCCACTGGGCTTTAGATTGGTCCACTGTCCTGTTGTGGAGCTGGAACTGGCGCCTCTCGATGATTCTACATGGCTCTATTGTTATTGTACCTGGTTCTTCCACCTGCAAGGCATTCCAATTAAGATTATGCTTAGGGTTAGGTATATACTTTTTTAACAAGGATACATGGAACACGTCATGAATGTGGCTCAGTGCCGGAGGTAAGGCCAAGCGGTAAGCTGCAGGATTGATTTCCTCAAGTACTTCAAAAGGCCCGACATAGCGAGGAGCTAGCTTTGACTTCCTTCCAAAAGAGATGGAACTTTTATGAGGTCAGACTCTTAGGAACACCTTTTCACCAACTTGAAATCTTCTGGGTGTCCTATTCTTATCTGCATAACTTTTCTAGCGATCTGAGGCTTCCTTCAACCTCTGTCGAATAAGTTGCACTTGGTTGTCCATATCTTTCAACATTTCAGGACCAACCAGTATCCTATCTTCCAATTTATCCCAACTTAATGGTGTTTGACAAGGTCTCCCATAAAGAGCTTCAAAGGGTGCCATACCTATTGCTGCTTGGAAGGAATTGTTATAGGCGAACTCAACTAATGGCAAATATTCCTCCCATTTAGTTTGTTGATCCATACAATACATACAAAGGAGGTCTTCCAGAATTTGGTTGGTTCTTTCTGTTTGTCCATCTGTCTCAGGATGATAAGCTGTGCTGAAATTCAACTGTGTTACTAAGGCAGCCTGCAATGTGGTCCAAAATCTAGAAGTGAACTTCGTGTCTCTATCAGAGATGATTTTCTCAGGAATTCCATGCAACCTAAAAATTTCCTTTATGAACCTTTTTGCTACTGCAGATGCATCATCTGTTAGGTTTCCTAGTATGAAGTGGGCAACCTTAGTGAATTTATCCACTACCACCAAAATGCAATTGTGCCTATGAGATGTCATTGGTAGCCCTTGAACAAAATCCATACTTATGACTTGCCATTTATAGAAAGGTACATCATGTGGATAAAGAAGTCCTGTTGGGTGCACATGTTCCGCCTTTACCCTTTGACATTCTAGGCATCTAGCAACTATGTCTACCACATCCTTCTTTATTCCTGGCCAAAAATATATTCCTTTGAGGTCTGCATACATCTTATTCACTCCTGGATGTCCTGAATAGGGAGCCTTATGTGCCTCTGTCAAGATCATACCCCTTAGTTCCACATTATCAGGAACCCATATTCTTCCCTGGTACCTCATTAGTCCATCATAATCAAAAGCATAGTCCAAATACTTAGGTTCCACAAAGGTGTTAGCTAGAGATGTCTTAACCTGAGCATACCATGGGTTATGTTTTTGCTCAGAGAGTATTTGTTGCTTTAGGTCTATGTGTAAGTTGGATATGGCCATTATATGCCTCCTCTTGCTGAGAGCATCAGCCACCCTATTTTCTTTCCCCTTGATATATTGAGTATCAAAATCATACTCACTTAGAAACTCTAACCACCTTCTCTGTCTTGCATTCAAATGAGGTTGAGTGAAGATATATTTTAGTCCTTGATAGTCTGTTTTAAGCTCAAATAGTTTTCCCAACAAGAAATGTCTCCATTTTTGCAAGACATGAACTATGGCTGCAAGCTCAAGGTCATGGGGGGCGTAATTGACTTCATGGATTTTCAGTTTTCGTGATTCATAAGCCACTACTCCTTCCTCTTGGAAAAGAACTCCTCCTAGTCCTTCTATGGATGCATCTCTTACTATTGTGATGTTACCATTAGGGTCAGGCACTTTTAGAATTGGAGGTGATGTTAGCCTTTCCTTTAGTACTTGAAAAGCCTTATCACACTGCTCAGTCTAAATGAACTTTTTATTCTTCCTTTGCAAGGATGTGATTGGATTGGCTTTCCTTGAAAAGTCTTTCACAAACCTTCTGTAGTACCTTGCCAATCCCATAAAACTTCTTACTTCGGTCACATTTGTAGGGATAGGCCATCCAGTGATGGCTTTTACTTTATCAGGATCTACCACTATACCCTCAGTTGAAATGATATGCCCTAAATAGTGAACCCTCCTTTCAAAGAAGGAACATTTAGATAACTTCCCAGACAACTTATTCTTCTGCAACCTTTGGAAGACTGCCTGGAGGAGGGTTAAGTGTTCCTCTTCGTCCTTGGAATATATTAAAATGTCATCCAGAAACACAATCACAAACTTATCCAAAAAATCATGGAACACACTATTCATTAGATTCATAAAGGTAGCTGGAGCATTTGTTAGCCCAAATGGAACTACAGTGAATTCATAGTGGCCATACCTAGTCCTAAATGATGTCTTTGGAATGTCTTCTTCCTTTATCCTTAATTGATGATAACCTGAGTGAAGATCAATTTTGGAGAACACTAAGGCTCCTCTCATTTGGTCAAATAGATCATCAATACGAGGCAAGGGATATATGTTCTTCACAGTGGCCTTATTCAACATTCTGTAGTCAATGCACAACCTTAGTGTCCCATCCTTCTTCTTTAAAAATATGACTGGTGCTCCCCAAGGTGATACACTAGGCCTTATCAACCCTTTCTCTAGCAATTCTTGCAACTGTATTTTCAATTCTTGGAGTTCTGTTGTGTTCATCCTATATGGGGCTTTAGATATAGGTGCGGTTCCAGGAAGTATATCAATTGAAAAATTGAATTCCCTTTTAGGAGGTAATTCGGGTAGCTCTTCAGGAAACACATCCTTTTAGTCCCAAAGGAACGAACTATTTTCAAAGGTAGGGGCTTCTTTCTCTTCTCCCTTTTCATCTAAAGATACTAAGAATATCTGATTTCCTTGTTTTCGTCTTGCCCTCTTTAGTTGCATAGCAGAAATGGTCCCCACTGATATAGGTTTGTAAATTCCTTGGATCCTAACTCTAACCCCTTATCATCTACACACTCCACCACTTTGTTATAGCAATCTATGTTAGCCTTATGACTCGTTAGCCAACTTATTCCGATTATGACATTATAGGCTCCTAGGGGTGAAACATATAAGTCAGCTTTGGTTTCTAATTCAGGAAACTTAATGAGGGCTCCTCTTATGTACTTGTTCACTTTCCGTATAGCCTTGTCCCCATACTGAACCATCCATGATGATTCCATATTCTTAGTTTGCAAAGACATTTTTCTTACCAATTCTGGGGAAATAAAATTCTCAGAGGAACCAGTATCTATCAAAATAGTTATGGGTTTACCAAAAAGCATACCTCTTGTCTCCATAGGTACATTTTGATGATGAGTTTGTTGATTTCTGACAGCAGCATATATTTGATGTTGCCAAGGGTGCTGTGGTTGATTGTACCCATTCCTTTTTGAACAATCCCTTGCATAATGATTGCCTCCACACATAAAGCATCCACCAGGGGGTCCATTAGAAATTTGGGGAGGTGCATTCCCATCATTCCTCCTGACATTACTATTGTAATTGTTCCTGTGATCCTAATTACCAGTGGATTCTATTCTACCCCAGTCTCTCCTCTTGTTCTTCTGAGCTCCTCTGTTGTCCTTATTGTCTAGTTTCCTTTTGAAGGAAAATTGTTTGTCCCAAAAATTTTGCTTTGCCACCGATAGTGCCTGTAATTTCTTTTCCTGTTTGAGTGCCTTCTCCAAGACTTGATTCATGTTGTTAGGGGCAAACATATCCACTTCTACCCCAATATCAGTATTCAACCCCAAAAGAAACTTCTTTGCCTGAGACCTTTCATCCTTTTGATAGATAGGAACATATTTCAATAGTTTCGCAAATCTATCCCAATATTGTTGGACTATGAGATTTCCTTGTCTAAGATTCAGAAACTCAGTCATCTTCTCATCATAAAATATTTGTGGAAGCCATCTCTCACAGAAGTGGCTCACAAACTACCTCCAAGTCAGGTTTTATTTTGAATAACAATATTGTTCTTTTATGTTTATCCACCAACTAATAGCTTCTCCTTCCAATTGATAGGCTCCCCAAGTTGCCTTGATGTTCTCTGAGTAGTTTCTTAGTTCAAAATATTTCTCCATTTCGATTAACCATCCTTCTGCAGCATCCCCCACATGTTTACTGTCAAACTTAGGAGTTATCTTTTTGAGGTCTTGTGAGATATCTAGAGTGGTAGTATCCCATCGAGCCCTAGTAACCTCTAGTTCATTAGTTGTTTGAGCTATGTGTACTTCTGCACCTTGATGTTCATTTTTCGGTTCCAATATGTTTTCTATAGTCCCCTGTCTAGTCTTCAGGTCCTGTACAGTTTTCTCAAGGTTTTCCAACTTTTCTCTTTGTTCTGTCAACAACTGAATAATTGCTTCTATACCCGCATTTGGGTTTTCAACTGGTTCTTGGTTGACTGGTTCCTCTCCATGTAAATCTTGCAAATTTCAGGTTCTCGCCATTTAATTCTGAAACAAGGAGAGAGGTGATTTACCACTTGCTACAATTTTTTGTTTACAACATGCAAATTGACTATAATTAAATCTATCACAATTCTTATCTTGAATACTAATTATTATCAATTTTGAGTTTGTAGGCCTCCAGGCTGAGTGTTTGAACCACGCTCTGATACCACATGTAAGGACCTGCTTGATCCAAATTCAAATTTTCAAAAATTTTACTTTATTAACAAGTTCTTATGAGATATATCAAGACTTTCATTGAGTACTCAGGAAAAACTTCAGCCAAAATGGCCATATGTTCAAAACGAAACATTCTTAAGCCAACTCGGGCTCTTCTATCCTTTGGGCAAATAGGTTCATACGGAACCAGGTCAAACGGACCTTATCGCTACCTGATTCAGGTAGAACAAACAGTGCCCAAAAGGCCTAGTGGGTCAAATGGACCAATACTCTATCCAATCTGGGATACATAAACATAACAGCCTAACGGGCTAAAGAGGACAGGAATCATTATGCTCTGGCCAGAGACTTTTGACTCCCTCGGGACCAATACAGGTTCATGAGTCACTTCTTGAGGACCACAGTCTGCCCAGACACTGTACTGAGGATGTCGACCAGGGAACACATAACATCAACTTGTACTCACCTTAGTTTACGGCAATACCGGGTACAAGTAATCCACCCCGAGGATTCTTCTGAGTACTAGGAGAGTTCTTAAGTTACCTAGTTAACCTTTAAACTAGAGATCGATATTATGAAGTTGATTATTATAGAGTTACCTATATCTGAGGGACCTGAGTACTGGGGGCATCCTTCACCATCCAGACTGCCTACATACCCTGTATCCACGGGATCAAGGCCCTCTACGGATGCGATCTACACGTCGAATGTGAACATGTAGTTCTATCTTGCACTATGTTTTATGTAACTGTGGTTGGTACACAGTTCTTCGCCAACTACCCATTCACTCAAGTGATACAGAGACGGAATTCCTAAGAAACTAGTATTGCAAACACACCTCCCGGGAGTGTTTGGCGTTTAAGTTTTCAAGTGTGAATAATTTACCTATCATGCATATTTCCCCGATGAGGTCTTCCCGTTGATCGTCCTACAACAATTTTTGATAGTCTCACCTTTTTCTTTTTCTTAATCTTTTTAGTCAGGTATTCGAGGAGATTTTCCCTTCCTGCAGATTGAACTTAGACATGTTCCTTATTACTCCCCGACGATTTAGAGGGACGGTGCCCAGATGTCGTTGTTACAGCTATGTTAGGCGCGAGGTACTTGGTTCAATGCAACGACATTACCCATAAACATGACCCAGAGGTACCCTAAATACCGAACACTGTGAATGTTTGAGGTTGGATGTTTAATTACAAGGTTTACCTTGCTAATAGAAAAACTTTATCTATATCAAAATAAATAAAAAGATAAAGGGAACATGCTTGATAAATTTGTTTATGCAAATTGAATAGGCCTAGAAATGATACAATTACTGCCATTAATTCATAATTGTACATGCATAATTAGAAAAGATATTTTATCAATAATGCACATAAGGATGTAGTTTTAAGAGAAAAAAGGGAATCTTATTTTATCATGTAAGTAAAGAATTGATACAATTCCTTGCATAATCATTGCTTGTTTAGTGAGTTCTTGTTTTAGGAATGTTGAGTATCCAATTGATTGACATTAACATGGTTCACATTATCCTTTATATACAATGATTCATTCATATGATATATCCACCAAGAATTTTAATGAAAGTTCAAATGTGAAAAGAAAAGAACTCAATCATTAGTCCAAGATTTTTGTTCTTGGCCTATTATCAAGATCTTTTCTTAAAGTATTCTCCTAGGTTCATTTATTCAAGTCCATTTATAATTAAGAACCAATGTTTTAAACTCACCCTGATGGAACTTAATAAATTTATGATTCCAATGCATTTGAGTATCATGTAAATTATCTATATTAACTACCTAGACATTTTTCAATAATAGTATTTGAGCACATCATAGATGCTATTTTAGTTTCCTGAGATGCACTTTAGATTCAACCGGCTTCCTACCATGATTTTGTTAACACTTAGAACCATATGCCATTTCCTACGAACCTGGCAGGGATGAAGTCAAATTTAAAAACATTGATTACCATTTCCCCTGCCTATGCCAATTGGGAACTTTAGAACAAAGTATATGGACATTTTTCGCACAATCAATAGGGAAATCCAGTTAGGTATTATAATTGGAAATGCTCTGAGAGGCACATATGCAGAATGTGGAAGCCTAGAGAAGGCAAGTGAACTGTTTGATAAAATGACTCAAGGCTATGTGCAATGCTAGCAGGGTCGCTCCAAATGGAAATTGTTGAAAAGCTTATAGAAACTTGCAAACACATGTAATTGGCTAACCAAAAGCTAATTTCCACCACCGATGGCAACAGTCTTCCTATCTGCGCCTATGTGGAGCTTTAGAACAGGGCATTGACATACATCAGAGAGTAAAGAAAAAGTGAATTTCATTGGATGTTATAATTGCCAATGCCCCGGTAAACATGCCTACAAAATGTGGAAGTGCATACAAGGCGTGTGAATCTGTTTCAGAGAATGAAATGATTGTAGCACATGCACAAAATGGATTTGTTGAAAAGGCTTTAGAAACTTTCAAGCAAATGAAATTTGGTAGCCAGAGTCGCAACTTTTGCCAACGTCCTCACTGCCTGTGCACAAACTGCATAACCAAAGGGGAATTTGGCAGATATTACAGTTGGAAATGTTCTGGTAGACACGTATGCAAAAATGATTGTGCACAGACAAGGCCATGTCAACTGTTTGAAAAAATCCCTCAATAAATCTTGTCTCAAGGCCTATGCTAACGTCCTCATGCCGGTGCCTACATGGGAGCTTTAGAATAGGGCAATAGATATGCATGACCCTTGCTAGCATCCCCTCTGTCTATGAGAAAATGGAAGCTTGGAATAGGGTAAGGATTTCCAACAGACATAAAGGAAGGGAATTTGTCAGGGATTATAGTTGGAATTTCTCTGGTAGACAAATATGTAATGAGGAAGCATAGGAAAGGCATGCAAACCGTTTGACAGAATGCCTGAAATGGATGTCATCTCATGGAATGCATGATCGCAGAATTGCACAAAATGGAGTCGTTGAAAGGGCTTTAGAAACTTTTAGGCAAATGCAATCAGCAAAGGTAAAGTCAAATTCTACAGCCGTTACTAGCGTTCTCCTGCCTAGTTAGCATGGGAGTTTTGGAGTAGGGTATGGATTTCTAACAAAGCATAATTAAAAATGAATTTTGGTCAGATGTATCGTTGAAATTGCCCTCGTAGAAATGCATACAAAATGTGGAAGAATCGACAAGGTATGTGAACTGTTGACAAAATGTCATCTTGTGGAATGCAATGATTGCAGGTTAATGGTCTGGTGCTATACAATCTATAATTTGATTGAACCATAGTATCACTATTCAGAATTGGAATTGACTCAGCAAGCCAAGTATAAAATGAATTCAAATTGAAATTAAAACTTATGCAAAAATTCATAAATCTAGGTTAGTTAAATACTACAAACAACAAGCATTAATGTCAACAAATCATCTGAACAAAAATTTCAAGGAAAAGAACAAAACTATGGAGAGAAGTGCTCTTATAGTTTACTCCAGCACTCCAAACCAGAGATCAGTGCCTTTCTTCCTCACAATTCTAGGCAATTTATAGAAAAATCCATCCTCCACTCTATTTTTTTTTAATGATAATGCATCCTCCACTCTCTTTTTTAATGATAATGCATCCTCCACTTTTTTTTTTTTAATGATAATGCATCCTCCACTCTATTTTTTTTTTTAATGATAATGCATCCTCCACTCTTTAGTGGATTTGCAAATCTTATCCTCAATTTTTTTAAGTGTAATCCATTGTTAAATTGTTTATTATTTGTATTTTTAAAAGAATATACATTTTATGTTTAGTTTTCAAATTTAGAATTCAAAAATTGAGTTGTGACACTGATGATATGAAAGTGCATGGTATGGAGTGGAGTAGGTCAAGTACTTATTATTTGTGGTTGCCATGCAGTAATATTATTTTCAATAATGTGGCTCATCTCTATTTCAAGAAAAATTTTTGCAGATTGGCACGTGTTGGAGACAATCCTCAGTTGTTGCAACTGGGTGAAAAATACAAATTTGATTTGAAGGAGATCAGTGCATTCATTCAACTTGTCTTTGACAGAGGCAAGTAGTTGCATTAATTTTATGCAGGTTTGGCCTACAGTGATCTAAAATTTTGTTTACAGTCATTTTTTCTTATGACTGTATGTTCTCTTGTATATATGCCCTTGTTGTAGTTTTTGTTTTGGGTGTTTCCCCTATTCATTTTTTTCTTTCAGTCTACCTGGAGATATCCTAGATCCTCACTGTGACACTACTTGTCACGTGTCCCCAACCAGAGCTAATGTTTACACCTGCAAAAAAATCAGTCCTCAAACTACCCATTTTTCACCCAAAAAACCCAAAAGTCCTGTGCAAATTTTTTAGACAATGTCACCATTGGATAGAAAATTGAATTCTAAGCAACTTTGCATTTTGACCCAGGTCAAAATTCCTTAAGATGAAGAAGTTATGCTCATTCAAAGTTTGGCTCTTATGTTTTTGCCCTAATCAAAATGGTTATGTCTTGTTCCCTTTTTGCCCCTTAGAATAATTTCTCATTTTTTCTTTTAGTCAGAAAATCAGCAAAAGTCTGAATGCGAACTAGTTCAAAAGTTTGCAAGTTTGTTGTAAGGCCGTGTGTAGGCCCACTTGAACTTTCTCTAGGGATATTGTTGTGACCAGACTTTATTATCGATATCATGTGGAAGCCCTAGACAATTGTTAGTCAATCTAGAATTGTTGATTATATTTTTGTTACTATGGTTTTATGATGAGACTTTGTATGTTTGGCTTTTATGTATATCTAACTAGGGCTATGAGTGGCATACTGGGTTGAGACATATGATTGTGATTGGATCATGATTGACACATACTTTGATATTCAAATATTCTTAGTTGACCCTATATGATGATTTCTGGATTTTGTTTCATACCTTATTTTAGCAGATTATGTCATTTACTGTGATGTGGCATTATATGATCCCTTGGGTTATGTTGCAAGAATGATTAAAATATATGTATATGAATTAGTTATGGTTAATTGTATCTTTTCTTTGGCTATTGTTAGTGTAACTGAAAATGTGGAAACAAGTGTGCAAGTTGAGCTAGTGGAAACGGGGAAAACACTTGGAGACCCATTGTGGTTTCCTAGTAAGTTGACCTAGCCTATATGGAGAGGCTCAGGTCCATTGTTTAGTCATTGTCTATGTTTTACAAAAGTGTGCTTTGTGAAAAGTATGTCTTGTGAAAATGTCTTATACAGAGTATCTTGTATTGGGGAAATATGACATCATTGTGCAACATTGTGGTATTGTATTTGGGACATGTGATTTCATGTGGTTCATCTTGTGTTAAAATGTATGTTGTCAATATGTATGAGACATTGTTGTGCAACATTGTGGTATTGTATTTGGGATATATGATTTCTTGTGGTTTGTCTTGTGTTAACGTGTATGTTGTCAGTATGTATGAATATGCTTAGTATGGTTATAGTGTGGTAAACCTAATGAAGCAATAACTTATGATTAGAAGTTTAAATATTTTCTTTAACCTCAAAATTCATTTAAAGGAAGTTTATATACCTTGTTTAAATTTAGTCTAAGTCATAGGCCAAGGTCAAACCCCTCCTTAAAAGAACAAAGCATTATTTTTTTAAATCGATTTTTAACATCTTTTTTGGGGTATAAATTTTATGACAGGTTTCAAAAAACTAAATGATTAAATAAACTAAAATCATGTTTTAGGGATAGACTATGTGGAGTCCTTTTGGAAAAGCTAAGTGGATCAGCAAGGTGGAGACACCTGTTGTCCACCTCTTGAGACACCTCTTGTCTCAAAAGGGAAAGTGGAAACAAGTGAATATTGGGGAATTGATAATAGACTGTAGCTGAAAAAAAAGAGGAGGGAGGCTGGAAAAAATTGTAGGGGGTTTCTGAAAAATAATATTCTATTAAAATTGGAGCTGAGCAAAAGAAAGGAGAAATTTTTTTTAGAAGATAGAATCAAAGGAAAATCTGGAGGAAAGGGAGATTATTGTGGAGCTTCATCAGCCCACCAGTCCTACTAAAAATTCTAGGTAGGCCTCAAATGGTTGTAAAAAGTTGGTGGAGATAATTATGAAATATGGGTCTTATAATAATATTGCTTAATCAAATAAATAAGTTTATCACTAAATGAAGTTTAAATACTCTTTACAAGGTTGGAAGGTATCTGTGTGTTGTACCTTGACTTATGAATTGTGCTAAATGATGTTAAAAAGTGGCATGTTTCTGAGAAATCTAAAAATTACTCTTTTGTTGTATTAACTGTTGTATGAGGTAAGGGAGATGCTTTCTGTAGGGTTGGTATAAAGGGTAAGAGTACCCTAGATAAAAGCTATGCAACAAATGGGTAGGAGTACCCAATAAGTGAAGTTAAAAAGGGCAGGAGTACCCTTGTGAAGTAAAAGTGTAGTTGGAATGGTTAATTCTACCCCTATAGGTTGATATCTACCCTTACCCCTCTGTGAAGGTTATATAGAAAACCTTCTTGTGAATTGTTAGCCATAATCTGTCAATGTTTAAAAGAAAGTGTAGTTTGTATTATGTTGCAAGTATTCTTCTATCTGTGTGTTGTTGTGGGTGATAAAAGTAGGTGTGGGTACAGTTACCTAGGTCTCCCTATGTTTTCCCCTAGCTCAGGGGTGGGCAGTTACTGCCCTAGGCTGGGAAGTGAGCATCACTGGCTGGAGAAAATTGTTCTTTTCCCTCTTGCAGGTTATGTATTTCATAGCCTTAAGGAAGAGCTAAGGAAAGACTTAAGTATGTGTTGTACTCTTAATAGAGTGATAAGATGAACTAGCAGATTTGTATCAAGAAGCATAATAGAATCAGGAAAATACCTTTTTATTTGAGTGAAAATTTATACCCTTCAGAAAGAGGAATTTAAAACAAGAGTCATGTGTGAATAAGGGCTGGTAAAATTTATACAAGTCATATTTACAACTATTGTTTAGCTGATGTATTATGTTTCAGAAAATTGTGTAAAGACCCTTCTATTTATGTAACAAGCATGTTTTCTATGGTTTCCAAAATTAGAGGAATTATTCTATTCTTTATCTCAGTTATCTATGTGAATGCATGGAAAAGAAAATATAGTTTTGCTGGCTAATAATGTTAGGAACAATAGAGGGAAAGAAAAGAGGAAATAGAAAATTTCTCATTACTATTCTTACTTATGCTATATTAACTAGGTTATGAATGTTTTCTTCGAGATCATGAATAAAAGAAATTTGCTGAACTAAAAGATTTAATTCTACTTCATAAGACAGAGATTTGATTTTCTTATTAAAAAAAAAACTAGAGGTACCTTACATTAATTTTATTACACTATACTAGTTCCTCTAAGGAACTGCGAGATTCTCAGGATGGAAAGCTTTGTAACTAACCACAGCTAACAAAAAAATCTTTCTTAAAATCATAATAACCATTACTACTCATTATATGCTTATAATAGCTACATCAAGAAATCTGATTTTTGTGTTTAGAGTATTCCTTCTTGTAGAAGAGTAATATTTTTTTTAAAAACAGAGAGAACCTAACATTTCTGGCTATCAAGGACACCAAGATCACTGAAATATCACAATGTAATCATTTAAATATGGCCCTGAGTTCTACATGAAGTTAGCAAACCGTATTTATACTGCATTCCTAAAAATCTTCTCTTTACTAATCACTACACCAACCCAGAACACATAATCACAAAAGAATAACCCATCCGAGCTATCTGGATCCCTTTACCATCTGATGGTATAACAAAGGGAATACATAATAGTGAGATAACCAAAGAAGAGGACTAGTTCCTCTATGGGTGACTAAAGAGGGTGAGCCCCATTTAGGGAGCCACAATGACCCTATTTACCCTCTCTGGTGCTTAACAGAAGCCCTTTAGGAAAGATAAAGGGCGCAACATTCTCCTAGGTAGATTCTCAAATGTTGGGTCTCCACCAACAGTAAACTCCTTCACTGATATTCAGTCCTCGAATGAAAGCCTTGTTGCAAGTTCCAAACTCACACTCTTGGGGTCATCAGATTCATGCATTAAAAAAAACATAGACAAGAAAAGACAAGCATCATGTAGAAAGGGGAAATTCAAAACCTATACTCGTGCAACACATTTTTCCACAGAGGTAGATCAAGTTTTCACCTTACAGAGTGCTTATTCAACCATGGCCACTGCTGAAAGTCTTTCCTAGGTAGCTGGGAAGGCACAAGAAGGAAAATGATGTGTTTTAGATGGGGCAAATTTAGGGTTTCATTTAAGGCTGAGCCCTAAAAAAGAAAGGAATCACTGTACTAAATTTTCCCTAAACTAACAATGTTTATGCAGCCCTAGTTTCATCAACCCTTGGCTGGGGTAAAAATAATTGACGACATAATCCATTTAAAGGTTTCACCCATGGCTAGAAGATTTAATTTATTTGGTGCCAATGGATAATTTAAAGATTATTTTTACCGATGGCTAGTTTATTTATTTGGTGCTAATGATCTAAATATTGTCTTATGTTATCTATTACTTTTTTTTTTTAATGTCACTCCTTAGGAATCAATCTAGAAGAGCGCTAATTCAAAAAGAAATAAAACTATAACTCAGTCCACTCTATTTATGTTACACCCTTGCACTTGTTTTATATAGTGACATTTTTCTTGGTTCTTGATCCTCTCTCTCCCTCTAGCTTAAACATACCTTGTGAGGCACAAGTTTTTAGTCCTCGTTTCAAGCATATAACTTTTTATTTTAACCCTGCAAATCAATTTCATCTCTTCAATGTTAAAAAGTGATTCGCATTACAGAATTGATAAAACTTGATTTGTTCCAATTAAAGAAGTTGGTTTAATTTATTTTACAATACTAAAGAGATTCAACAAAGTTTCTATTAAATTGTTCTAACATATCATCCCTAACCAATAAACTCTTGGAGGATGAAAGGGTGGAGAGAGTTAGAATGGTGGTGGTTCGGGTAAAGCACAAACAGTTCTATTTTTTTAATTTTATTTTTATTTTTTTGAAAAACATCACGGGCCACTTGCATCTCATTATATTCTTCATTTCCAAACATAGATAAATTTAAGAGAAAAAAAACAAACTATTAACATTAAATTTGTCTTTCTCTAGATTGTGTTGGTTTTGTGTGGTGTTTTTTTGGTGGTGTGTTTGTGTGGGGCTTCACATAGTTATGTCTAGATAAAAAAACTATATATATATATATATATATATATATATATATATATATATATATAAGGATTGTTTGTATCATAAAGTAAACAAAAAAAATTTGGGCTAAGTGTCCTATCATTTTTTGAAGTGAATCGTTGTGGGTGTTACATTTGCCAATTCGTCGACAAGGTGACTGAAAGACATGTAATATAAATAAGGATAAAGACCCAAACAAAGAAAAGGGATGAAGCCCTTTGTCGGCAAATGTTGCGGTTAGTGAACTTGATAGTTCACCGATGGCGAGTTTTGCTAATGGTAAAGAAGGAATGAAAGAGGCAGCATGGCCAGGTTTGCCATCGACATGATTCATCGATAACAAGGGGAACTGGGTTAGGGAGGGAGATAACAAGTTACTAGTTAAAAGAAACCATAAAAAAGGGCAGACATCTTTGTGATTTTAAAATTCTTAAGAGACAGAGACATGAGTGTCTCACAGTAAAATAGAGATGAAGGAACCTCTATTTGAGAAGATGTGTCACTACTTTCTAAGTGTATGTGATTCATACCTTTCAAAGACACATAGAGCATCCACTCGTTAATGTTACATTTAAACCAATCACATTTCTAAACCTCAAAAACTTCCACGCCAGCAGACTACATGACAATAATCTTGCTAATTATGTTGTGCATTATCAATTCAAATGGACTATTACAAATAGAATTAAAAAACTCCACAAAAAACTTTAGATGTCATAAACATGTCCAAACTCTGTGTCATTTTCTAGAAACTGTAGAAAAGTAGTCAACTTCTTTGAAAGGAAGTCTTGATAGAATATGAGAACACAATAGGTCCTCTAGAAAATCCATAAACGGATCTATTTCACCCATGTTTTACATGTTTTACATCAATTGCAGTGTTGAAATATTCAGAGCAGAAACTTCCAAAATGTGTCTTGAGATGAATTTATTTGTTTGAAAAATTTAATGAAAATATTTATTATTAGCCAATAGGCTTTTATATGTGAGCATTATAGTGCTCAGAATTGTCTCACGCTGTTACAAAAAATCAGGTTAGAAAATTTTCTAAACTTATCGGTTGTTCCTATCGGCATATTCCTTGAAGCTCCTATGGGTGCAAGTGCTAGTTAATTAAGCCGATAGAGCTCTCAATGCAAAAGTAACCGGAATATTTGTCTCACACCTGATTTTTTTCAAGTCATCGAATATTAATCAATTACAGGATTTGTAAAATTATTGTTGCCAAAACTGACTTTGGCACAATAAATTTTAAATAATTATGGCTGCTACTTATAGTGAATGTGATAGCTTGTGGGAGAATAAAAGGCACGGTTTCTTCCATTGCTGATTTGGCAAGGTGAGAACTTCTGGAATGCTATAAAATTGTTTAGATTCACCAGTTATAGAATTTGTAATCAGATATGGGGACTTTTTTATATTCATTTTCTTTAATTGTTGGGACACGTGGCCTCCATTCTCCTCTCTACCAACACAACTTCCACACATCCATTCCCATGCACATTAACTACTTTACATGTGAATTTTATTCTTTGATGTCTCAAGGCAAGAAACTAGAAAATATCATGGGAAAATAAGTCATGTCGTATCATTTCATTTCATCTTTTCACTGACATTTGGCACTGTTAATTTAAGTTAATTGGATTTGGCTACTTGATGCATTTAAGTGGATTCAAGGGAAGTTTGAGGCTACTCATTGCATCACATGTGTGTATAAGATGAAATCTCTAAATCATATTGGTGCAGGAGCACCAAGGGGCTTGGAGTGAGCCCATGTATATATTTGTTTTACATTTTGGTGTGATGTTGTGAATTTTCCTATAGTTGCATTTTGGTGTGATGTTGTGAACGTATTGTATCGAAGTGACAATCATTATGTCTCACCGATAGGGATGTTATCGGCATGTCGGCGGGAGAAATGGAGTCGCTGCCAATAGAGGCAGTCTTACCGACGGTGAAGTGGTGTTAAGCATATCAGCGAAAGTATCATCATCGGAGGAAACGAAATCGGTTGACCCAGTCACCTGAGGTCAGTCTAAACTCAGAAGATGGAGAGAACCTGATGATAAGGAGAACCTTGATGAAGGAACTAGTAAAGTCTGAACCAAGCCAGAGGAGAGCACTATTCAAAATCAAATGCAAGATTTGGAATAAGGTATGTAAAATTATCATAGACTCAGGATCTACTGATAATATTATTTCTGATGAGGTAGTTAAGAAACTGAATTTGAAAAGAATAACTCATGCAAACCCATATAGAGTCACATGGTTGAATAAGGGTCAACATGTGGTAGTAAATGAACAAAGTTAGGTAGAGTTTAGTATAGGTGGCTATAAGGATAAGGTATTATGTGATATACTACCCATGGATGCATGCCATCTCTTATTGGGTAGACCATGGCAGTATGACCGAAAGGTAATACATGATGGTGAGAAGAATGCCTATTCTTTTCAGAAGGATGGTGTCACCTATAAGATTCAGTCATTGGAGGATGAGGATGCAATTCAGAAAAAGAGTCCCAGTATTTTGGTTGTGAGTGGAAAAGAGTTTTTGAATACTCTTAAGGAAGATGGTATTGGTTATGCCATCATAGTAAAACCAAAAGAAGAGCAGCAAGATAAGAAGACAGTGATTCCCAAGGAGATGCAGCCTATACTAGAGAAGTATAAGGGCATAAGCAGTGATGGTACACTAGCCACATTGCCTCCACAGAGAGCAATAAGCCATCAGATAGACCTGATTCCAGGAGCATCTTTACCAAACAAGGCTCCTTACAAGATGACTCCAGACTAGCACAAAGAAATTTCCAGACAAGTGCAAGAGTTGCTCGATCAGGGATTGATCAGGAAGAGTATTAGTCCTTGTGCAGTGCCCACAGTGTTGGCACCGAAGAAAGGAGGATCATGGAGATTATGCACAGATGCCAGAGCAATAAACAAGATAACTATAAGGTATAGATTTCCAATTCCTAGAATTGAAGATCTCATGGACTGTATTGGAAAAGCAAAGTACTTTACTAAGATAGACCTGAAGAGTGGTTAGCACCAAATAAGAATCAAGGAAGGTGATGAGTGGAAGACAGCCTTCAAGACCACAGAAGGACTGTATGAATGGCTTGTTATGCCATTTGGTCTATCAAATGTGCCCAGCACCTTTATGAGACTCATGAATGAAGTCCTAAAGGATTATATTGGTAAATTCGTAGTTGTTTTTCTAGATGATATTCTAATTTTTAGTCAGACTAAGGAAGAACATCTGGAACATGTAAATACTGTTTTGCAAAAATTACATGATGAACAACTAACCATCAATCTGGAGAAGTGTGAATTCATGAAGCAGGAATTGGTATACCTTGGTTTTGTGGTGTCCCAGGGAGAATTGAAGATGGACAAGACAAAGGTAGAGGCAATCTTGAGCTGGCCTACTCCCAGAGCAGCCACAAAGGTGAGAAGTTTCCATGGCTTAGCCCAGTTTTACAGAAAGTTTATCAAAAATTTCAGTGGGATATGTGCACCCATGTTGAATACAATTAAGGGTGGAATGAAAGCAAAATTCAGATGGACACCAGCTACAGATAGAAGTTTTGAACAGTTGAAGAAAGAGATAGCAACACAACCTGTACTATTACTGCCTAGTTTTGATAAGCTATTTACTATTGAATGTTATGCAAGTAACATAGCTGTTGGAGCAGTGTTAAATTAGGAGAACAGACCTGTAGCCTTTTTCAATGAGAGGCTAAATGAAGCAAAAAGTAAGTACTCTTCGTATGACTTAGAGTTGTATGCTCTAGTCCAAGCACTTAGGAAGTGGAGACATTATCTCCTACCTAAGGAATTTGTTGTCTACACAGATAACCAAGCCCTGAGTTTTCTGAACTCACAGGATAAGTTGAGCAGCAGACATATCAAGTGGATGGAGTACCTGCAATCCTACACTTTTATAATTAAGCATAAGAAGGGGCAGCTCAACAAATTTGCAGATGCTTTGAGCAGGAGGTTGCTCACAGTGCAGGAAGTGCAGTTGAAGAGCATTGGAGTTGAAGACTTCAAGGATCTCTATAGAGATGATGAAGACTTTGCTCAGACATACAAGGTATGTCAAGATTTTGAGAATCACTTTCACAGTGAGTTTGCAGATTTCACCTTGCAGCAGGGATTGCTATTCAAAGGTGGACAATTAAGTGTGCCAAGGGGATCTATGAGAGAAAATCTCATACAGGAGAAGCACAATGGCAGTTTGAGTGACCATTTTGGTCTGAACAAAACACTGGAGCTAGTCCAAAGGTTCTATTATTAACCGAGGATGCACAGAGACATCAGAAGGTATGTAGAGCAGTGTATCATATGTCAGAAGGCCAAGGGAACCATTTCAAATGCAGGACTGTACCAACCTTTGCCCATTCCTTCTAGGCCATGGGAATGTGTAAGTATGGATTTTGTGGTTGGTTTGCCTAAGACTAAGACTGGTTATGATAGCATATATGTAGTTGTGGACAGGTTTAGCAAGATGAGCCATTTCATTCCCTGTAAAGTGACTCATGATGTTAGTCATATAGCACATTTGTTTTTCAGAGAAGTGATAAGGATTCATGGACTTCTAGCAAGCATTGTGTCTGACAGAGATGCTAAGTTCATGGGGCATTTCTGGAAAACTTTATGGCAGAGATTAGGGACAAATTTATCTTTCAGCTCAGCATACCATCCACAAACAGATGGTCAGACAGAGGTGGTAAACAGGACGCTGGGTAACCTGTTAAGATGTATAACCAAGGAATATGGGCAGAGCTGGGATCAAGTCATTTATAAGGCAGAATTTGCCTATAATGACAGTGTGAATAGGACTACTAGTAAGAGTCCATTTGAAATAGTCTATGGAATGCACCCAAGAGGTGTATGTGAGCTCAGGAATATGGGAAACACGGAGAACAGAAGTGGTCATGCAGAGGATTTTGCACAATCCATGAAAGAAGTACATCAACAGGTGAAGAAAACCTTGACTGAAAACACACAGAAGATCAAGGACAGAGTAGATACCCACAGGAAGGACATCCAGTTTGAAGTTGGTGATCTGGTTATTGTGCACCTGAACAAAGCCAAACTGTAGAAAGGAATGCCAACCAAATTGCAAATGCGAAGAATTGGTCCTTGCAAAATCCTGAACAAGTATGGTAACAATGCATACAGGATTGAATTGCCAGAAGACCTGGTAATCTCACCAATGTTTAATGTTCAAGACCTGGTGCAATACAAGGGTCCTTAATTAGCAGCAAATGGATCCATTTCAGAGAAGGAACAGACAGTCAAAAATGTGACTTTGCCACCAAAACCCAAACTATAGGCAAAGAGAATACTAGATTCTAGGATACAAAAGCAGACTAGACATGGCGTCTACATGGAGCATTTGGTCAAATGGAAGTAGTTGCCTAAGGCAGAAGCTACCTGGGTTGCAGAGTCAGAATTCAAACAGAGGGGCATTGATTTTGCCTCATTGTCACCGGAGGTGACTTGACTTCTTCCGCACAGGGGGAGTATGGTGTAGGAGCACCAAGGGGCTTGGAGTGAGCCCATGTATATATTTGTTTCACATTTTGGTGTGATGTTGTGAATTTTCCTATAGTTGCATTTTGGTGTGATGTTGTGAACGTATTGTATCGAAGTGACAATCATTATGTCTCACTGATAGGGATGTTATTAGCATGTCGGTGGGAGAAATGGAGTCGCTGCCGATAGAGGCAGTCTTACCGATGGTGAAGTGGTGTTAAGCATATCGGCAAAAGTATCATCATCAGAGGAAACGAAATCAGTTGGCCTGATGGTGAAAGTCTCACCGATGTTTGCCTTGACCTAAGGCATCGGGTTGAGAGGGAGTATCGGTGAAAGATGCAAGGTGTTCACCGATGGATGGAGTCTTGCCGATAGGCAAATGGATGAAGGCGGTTGGGAGTCTCATCAGAGTGACTAATGGTGTCGGTAGGAGATTCAAGGAGATTGCCGATAGTGGAAACTCACACCGACAAGCACGAAGGGAAGTCATCAGGGTAAGTTAGTGCATCGGGAGATAGACCGAAGGCTACACCGATGGTGTAAGTCTGAGCAATGGGAGTCTATGAAGTCAAAGGCGACATCAGCCAAACTTATACTATCGGCTGATAAAGATTTAGACTCACCGATAGAGGGTGGTCACACCGATGGAGCAATAGCATAGAAGTTGAACTAGGGCAGTTAGAATATGAACCGGTCAGGGAACTGAAACATCCTGTAACAGACATGAGATAGCTATTTAGATGTAGAATTCTCTTTGGAAGGGGTTCACCCAAGGAAGATTTTGATTTGAGAAGCATTTTGATGTAAGAACAATTTTGAATAAAAATCCAATTCAACAGTTTGACCAATATTGTGTTTTTGTACAGTTTTTATTTTGTTATTCTAAGGTAGATTAGTCGTTTCTTTTTCTGCAATTTTGTTCTTTTTTGCAAACCATGACTCTATTTTGATGTCCCTCAAATTCCTCTATACAGTATGGAGGCCATCAAATAGAGCCATGCCTTTTGTTTGTTTTTCTTTTGTGGGGTGGTTGGATTGTCGACTAGAGGTAATGGATGCTTGTTCTAGGCGAGCTCAGTAAGGAGTCCGGCTAGATAAATAAGTAGGAGAATAGACTTGTAGGGGTGGAAAATTGAGAGGGAGAAAGTGAGCACCAAGCAGTCAAGACCCTTGAATAGAGAGAGAAGGGTGGACAACGGGCTCAGAAAAGTTATGTGCCCTTGAGGCAGTATCTTGGAAGTAGTGAGGACAAGGAATGTGTCCCACACCAAGTAGAGTAGTAGAATTTTCCATCTCTGCAAAGAGTTGAGGAATTTAGCAGACATTTTTGTGTAGAAAGATGTCATGAGCACTTGAATTGGTAGAGAGGCTAGAGTTGTCCAGAGTCTTCAATTGATTCAAGATAGGTAGAATTGACATTCTAGAGTCCCTCCCTATCACATATCTCCCCAAACGTTTTACTTCCCTTTCACATGACATGAATCTGAATTATACAATAATGAAGGCACTCAAAGATGTGGGTAATCAATCTGCACATTTAAAGAATGAATTTAATGGCCTCTCACATTCACAGCTGGTAGCTTAGTTACCAGGAACACAATGCTGAGGGGTGGTTTCTTGTTTAGATAGGTGAAATGGCATTTCTATTGTGAAATGATAGTTTATGTGGTTTCCTTCTGTTTCTTCCCATTGCTAGAGAGGATGGTTTGCCTT
Organism: Cunninghamia lanceolata; assembly: GCA_027924645.1. Lineage (NCBI taxonomy): Eukaryota > Viridiplantae > Streptophyta > Pinopsida > Cupressales > Cupressaceae > Cunninghamia > Cunninghamia lanceolata. The sequence continues at coordinate 3,607,805 of BSBN01000749.1, read as the reverse complement.
TCCCTTATCATTTGGTCAATGACTTGATAATTTGTTATTCTATTTTTTTATTTGCTTTCAATTTTGTGGTGCAGGGGCACCATGATAGGTCAAGTTTACAAGTTTTGTAAATAAGGTCTTTTGATAAATTTTGGTGTGGTAAGTCTTTTGTCAAGTAAATAAGGTCACTTTAGACCATTTGTGATGTTGAAGTCATCTAGGGGTCAGTTTGAGTTCATATTATCATATTTTACAAAATTGTCAAAAAGTGTTGTCATGAAAAGATACAAAAGGGCAAAGTGTGGAAGCCCAGCAACCATAGGCATTCAAAATTTAATTGTAGCCATTGGGTTTGGTTGAAACATGTTTAAAAATGCTTTTAGAACCTTGAGGAAAGATTACAGGGATTGTATATGAAGAAAAACAATAAGAAAACCCCTGTTTATATAGTAAATTCTATGTTTTTTCTGCAAATTTGCTGTTACAGTCTACTGTACGGTCCTGTATGGAAACTTTGTGCCATGAAATTGATCTAAGGTGACAGGTCTTAGATTTAACTTTCAAATGCACTCAGTTTGTAGATGCAGGGGAGGCGTTTGGAGGGATTTTAAATGCTGCCCTAGGTGATTTTGTGTGAGATTTTGCTTGAATTTGATGGCTACAAGTGGGAATTTGCTATAAATGGAAAATTAAAGGATTGGAGATGGTTTGAAAAGCTTGGGTAGACATATTGTGATGTGTTTTAGGTGATGGTGAGGTTAGAAAAAACATGGAGATAAGAGTTCCAATAAACCCTCATTGTATGCAAGCCTAAATAGGCTAAAAGTGAGATTTTGGGGCTGGGTGAAATTATGAGTGTTCCCATTGATAAAAATTGCATAAAAGGACCTTATATGGTGTGTTAAAACCCCTAGAGTGGTTTAGAGAATTTTGGTGTTTGAATTCCATACAGTTGCTTTGTAAAAGTGGGCTAATTTGCCCTTAAAACAATGGGACAATCAATTTTGAGGGGTGATGTTCCAAAACAAGTATATGATATTTTGAGATATGTTAAATTAGAGCCAAATGGGTATCTGAAATACCTTTTGGTTTCTGGGTTTGAGATGTAATCAGAAAGTTATGTCCAAAATACACCGTCTAGAGGGCTACAAGGCTAGTATGGTGAAATAGTGGATTAGGGGCAAGATAGTGTTTTGGTGATTGTAAAGTGGATTGAAATACCTTGGATTAGTGTTTTTGAAGGTTTGCCTCCTTTCTTTGCATCAAATTGGTATCAGAGTGGAAATAGATTGAAGAAGGAAGAGTGGAAGTTGAAAAGACAATATAGTCAAGATGTATCCAAAAGATAACATGGCAAAGGAAAACAGAGAGTTGAAGGAGAAGGAAGCAGCACAAAGGAGAGCACTTTTCAAAACCACCTGCAAGTGCAATGGAAAGGTATGTAAGGTTATAGTAGACCTTGGTAGCATAGATAACATTGTCTCACAAGAGATGGTTGATAAATTAAATTTGGTAAGAATGCCTCATGAGACACCTTATAATGTTTCTTGGTTGAATAATGAACATTCTCTCTTGGTTAAGGAGCAAGCTTTTGTTGAGTTTCATATTGGTCCCTATAAGGATAAGATCTTATGTGATGTGTTTCCTATGAGTTGGTGTCACTTATTACTAGGGAGACCATGGCAATTTGAGAGACATGCTATATATGATGGAAGGCATAACACCTGTATATATGATAAGGTTGAATCATAATGGTAGACAACTGTATGCATCTCATGGTACAACTGTGCTAGCATCGCCAATCCCCAGGCATACATGGTCTCATGCCTGACCATCCCCTTGATCATCTCTCCCCAGCCAACTGGAAAACCCCTACTCCTCCTATCAGGCATCACTACCTGATGCAGAGGTAGGAGGACATGATGTAGACACCCAAAAATGTCTTTTACCATCAAACTGACTCCCGACATCCCTAAACATATCAATTTCCCTTCTATTCAATTAATTAAATTTTTATTTAATTAATTATCCCTTCATCACCTAATTTTCCATCATTCTATCCCCAATAATTGAATAAATTTAATTAATTCAATAGTCCAAATCTTAGCCAATTGATTTAATAAATATGTAATATTTATTTGGTCAATTTCCCCCTCCTCACTAAACCCAATTAATTAACTAAATCATGTTTAACTAATTAATTTAGTCTATTAATTGACCTATCCCTACTCTAGGTAATTAAATAGCTATTATTTAATTGCCTACCCTAGCCTACCTCATCCTAGCCCTAGGATTTATTAAATAAAACCTATATTTAATTAATCCTAACCTCTCATTTAAGTGGTCAAACCTAGCTTAACACTCTTTTCCACATCCTCCAAATAAAAAAATAAAATATATCCCACATCACAATTAATATCTCTTACACCCCCATACTTCATTTATCTCCACTTATCCCCAAATGAATTTTTAATTCATTTTACATTCCCCATATGAATCTTTAATTCACAAATATTCCATCTCACCCATACTCATTTAATTCACCTTTTTCTCAAAATGAATAAAAGATATACATTTATTCCTAGCCCTCCATTCCTCCAAGATCAAATCTAGGCCCTCTACATCACTTTTATCCTCCATCATTGATCTTCCAAACCAATCTCCACCTTTGGATCAAAATCTCTTCAAAATCTCTATAAATACTTCATCCTCCAACCCATTTTGGGATCTAATCTTCAAGTAGTGTTATCATGCCAAAATATCTAATGAGCTAGAATTGTGAGTTACAAATAGAATAAGAGAATTTCACATTTGCATTCATCAAATAGGGTATATAATATCTTAGGAGCTCTTGGGTGCAAAGTTCCTCTCCCTTTGATGAGATTGGGTTTTCATGTCTAGGTATAACTATTTGTTTTGTTATGCATTTTTGTTTGTGTTTTTACCTTTGATTTGATTTTCCAAATCACAACATGATTGAGCTACAAGAAATATGGGACCAATTATCTATGAGACCAATTAACAATGTTTTGGTAGCTCCTCTACACTTCTAACTTTTCCTAAGAATATATGCTAATTTGAAGAGAAAGGCAAAAAGACCAATTAGCTATGAGACCAGTTAACAATGATTTGGTAGCTCCTCTACACTTCTAACTTTTCCTAAGAATGTCGGTCGATTCAAAAAGAAAGGAAAAGATACACGATTAATCTACAAGAAATATGATATCAATTAACAAAATATAGTAGCTCCTTTGCACATCTAACTTTCAAGTGAACCTAAAGATCATTAATAAAAGAATTAAAGGAAAATACAAATAACACATGTATATCTTCAACAAACCACTATAAGTAAATCTCAATGATTTTTCACTAAGCTCACATTATCCTGACCACTGATACATGACCTACAAAATCACTTATGAAGACAATAAGAACAAGATTAAATTTACATTTCCTTTTAATGTTATTCCCCTTATATTATGTACAACCTTGGATTAAAAGCACACATAACTCTCTTAAAAGTGTAGTAGGTAAGAAGCTCTCATAAAGTTCAACAAAGATTACAACATTGAGTTATACAAATTTAACAAAAGTTAAACTATCAAGCTATAAAAAGTGGGAGGGCTAAAAATACACGTAAACTAAAAAAGAACAAAGAGTAAAAAAAGAAACAAAGAGTAGAATGGAGAACAAAGAGATTTTGTTAAATAAAATATTAAAGAACAAAGAGAATTTGTTAAATAAATCATTACTCATTTACAAAGAGAATTTGTTAAATAAATCATTACTCATTTCACCAATAATAACTAGTGCCTATTTGGATGATAGAGTCGAACCCTATCACCCAAAACCTAAATAAGTATACAAACATTATAGAAATTAGTGTAAAACTAAAGTATACAAACATTAGAGACATTAGTGTAAAACTAAAGGAGATAACTAGAAGTAGAAGTGTAAAATAAAAAAGCATAAGAAATTTCACATCATAAGTCTATCACCCAAAACCTAAATAAATATAAATCTCACCCGAGAACCTAAATATTTAATATAGACAGTAGAGACATTAATGTAAAGCTAAAATAGAGAACTAGAAGTGCATAACTAGAATTTCATAGAACTAGAATTGCATAACTAGAAGGACATAGAAGTGTAAATCATAAAGCATAAGAAACTTCGCCTTAGCACTATCATCTAAAACCTAAATAAATAACTACTTCACCTTAGCACTATCACCCAAAACCTAAATAAATATATAGACATTAGAATTTCATAGAAATTGAATTGCATAACTAGAAGTACATAGAAGTCTAAAATCATAAAGCATAAGAAACTTCACCTTAACACTATCACCCAAAACCTATATCCTAAATAAATATATAGACATTAGAGACTTTCGTTATTTATTTAGACATTAGAGACATTAGAGTAAAATTAAAGTAGAGAACTAGAAATGCGTATAAATGTAAAATAAAAACACAAGAAACTTCACATAAGCAAGTCATCTTTAATAATTGACAATTGATCATAAACATTCTTGGTTCTAGTGTGTCATTTAACTCACCATAAAGAACTTTGTCCAATTAATATCTAACATGTTTATAAACAAAACATAAATCCATCTGATCAAACAATTCAAAGCACATGATAAACATATTTTTAGATCTTCCCTATTTGTTTCCATCCCACACACACTCTCAAGCAATAGGATCAAGGCTCACTAACTTCTTTTTTATTTTACTCAATACTAGAGTAAGTGCAAGAATTAATTAAAGGCCCAAACACACCTAGACTAAAAAATAATAACCTGATCCTACGACTTGTGTTAAGCAAGCAAAATCAAAAAGTCAAAGATCAAATGCACTAGATAGGTTACATGAGATTTAATAAGCCTCAGGTTGATATGTGGCCTCTTCTAGCAAAATATGACCAAAGCTTTATTTTGCTTTATGGCTCGGCTTAAAACAATTTAACACAAAATTAAACAACTCATTAAAAATAAACTCGATGCTTATAGTGTAGGATTAACAATTTCTGAAAAATATATAAACAAACAATAGTATTCCTGAACATTACAAATTTACAAGTATCTGTAATTGTACATTACAAAAGAGAAATGAAAATTTTGTGGACAATACAAAAGTTATTATTCCCTAAAGAGGATCAAATAACTGCTGGAAGGTGTACATGCACGCCAAGGTCTATAATGAATCTACACCTTACACTATCCCACTATTTGAGTTTCTTTAGTGAAGGCCATGGTTAAATGTAGCACATTTAACAACTTAGAAAAGATTCTATCTCTCAGCATAAAATACGTGTAAAACAATCTGTTTCAAGAAGTCTTGCAAAAGCAAAATAATGGTTCTATTAATGTTAATCAAAACTTTGAAAATGTCGAAAGTAATCAAACTTTTTTTTGGCACCCTCACTGACAGCGTAGGCTTTTGGTGTAGTGGCAGCCGGTCTGTGTTAACAAAATTGGCAACTCTGCTGGGGAGGGTTCAACTCCCACCCTCAACAGGTTTTCTTGCCTCGTGGTCGACTGTGTCCAATATGGACCTCTCGGCTCAAAGGGTAAACTGTTGTCATGCTGGGACCCTCAACCCTCCATCAGTACCCCATTAACCTCTATGATGGCTCCCTCACTGACAGCTTAGGCTTTTGGTGTAGTGGCAATCGATCTGTGTTAACAAAACTGGTGACTCTGGTGGGGAGGGTTTGACTCCTGCCCTCAACAGGCTTGCTCACCTTGTGGTTGACTGTGTCTAGTATGAACATCTTAGCTCAGGGGGGTAAACTGTTGTCGTGTTGGGACCCTCAACCCTGCATTGGTACCCCATTAACCTCTCCAGTGGTGCCCTCACTGACAGCTTAGGCTTTTGGTGTAGTGGCAACTAGTCTGGGTTAACAAGAACAATAGTGTGCAACCTACAAATGACTTGTAGTAACTCCAAAAAAGGTAGAATTATGAATGAACATGGATAGAGACATGTCCCTATATATAAGGATGAACATATATGAACCACACATAGCTAGGAGTTAGAGAGCATGAATGTATGAAGTGCAGATGTGATACATGATAATATAACAAGGGATTTTAACAAACATATGAGAGTGCGAGTGATAGTTATATGTGAGATAAAGTATCTATTAAGGGATAAAGGATGTATGACAATATACTACATTATATTATAATGAATATATGAAGGTTATGAATGATGTATAAGTGTATGTTTATTTTACTTTGTGTTATTCTATAATCCATTACATTTTTCTATAATCTACCACATGTTATGATTCTCTTCCTTATCTATCACACTAAGGTGAACTACAACACTAACATAAAAATACCATAGATCTTCAGTTTATGATTTCTTAAAAAACTACTTAGCAATGGCCCTGAAAGGAAGCTAGGTGTGTGGAAATTGCTTCCTACACTAATCTAATGAGGAGAGGGCTATACAAATTCAAATTAATCCTTACAACTATAGCAATATGTAACACATAAAAGAGATATTACAGCAATACATATGAACCAGAAAGAAGATAGAAGAAGAGAGACAAAGATTTACAGTGGGGAAAACCCTTATCGGGTGAAAAACCCCACACTCAGAAACCTGCACAATGTATTAACAAATCTGAAATATGTTTACAATACACTTGCAATGCAAGCTTCAATGGTCTTCGACACTCATGTCTAGAGTCAAACTGGCAGTATAACAATACCTGTAAAATCTATGATACCTCTACTCCTCCAAGCACCTATTTATATAGAAAATACAAGGCAATATTGGACCTTTCTTGGGATGGGCATCCAACTTGGCTTCATGGACCAAAACCCATGCCTAAGCACACTTGGTCAACATTGTAGAATGTGCCTAACACTTGTCCATAGATCCCATCCCAAAGAGGTCGCCTATTTCTAAAATGGGCTATGATAGATGCTCTTACAACACTTACGACCGTCATAGAATCTGTCATAGCAGTTACAACTTATAGCTGTAAGAGAATCTATCATACATAGGCTATAAATAGCATATTCTCTAACAACAAGTCATAGTCCACCTTGGGGCACCCAAATATGCATTTTTCAAAGATGCTTCATGACACATGTCTTCACCTGTCTTACAACCTTCTATTTCTGACTCTTACATGTCATAGATTCTGTCATAGGAATTTGTCATAATCGTTTCGGTCAATATTCACTTACACAGCATGGAAGATGCTGACACATGGAAAAATGCTCCTACCACAAAGTGGGACACATATCTCCTCATGTGAGGACAAAATTACAAGTTGTTATATTCCATGTAGGATTGACACATCACCATGCCACATCCCACAATATGACAATATGGAATTTACAAATATTTACAATATAGGCAATTAAATAATAAATATAAACATTAATAATGCAAGGAATTACCAAGGTTGAGACACCTTAATTCCCAACATTCTCCCACATGTCGAACACCTTGCAAGAGCCAATAGAATAACAGAATTTAACTACTATAGGCCGAGAGGCCCATAGACTCCGAACACCATCTGAACTTCTTTGTGCTCACTAGCTTCATCAATGCATCTACAACATTCTTCGAGGTATCTACCTTCTCCAAATTTACCTTCCCATCCTCTACCATGTCTCACACAAAGTGAAGCTGAACATCAATATGCTTTGTTCTGGCATGGAAAGTTGGATTCTTCGCAAGGCAAATCACACTTTGACTATCACAACTGATCGTGATCTAACCTGCATCAACACCAATATCTGAACACAATCTCTTAAGCCAAATGGCTTCCTTACAAGCATGAGTTGCTGCCATATACTCAGTTTCTATCATGGACAAAGCAACCATAGGTTTTCTCTTACTCATCCAACTAATAGCACCACCAAATAGTGTAAACACATAAGCACTGGTGGATCTCCTACTGTCAATGTCACCTGCCCAATCTGAATTCACAAATCCATGAATATCAATAGAATGTGGAGGTCCTGTAACATTACCATGATAACATATGGAATACTCAAAAGTACCCCTCAAATATCTGAACACTCGCTTAACTGCATCCTAATGAACCCATCCAAGATTAGCCATAAATCGACTAAGGACTCCCACTACTTGGGTAATGTCTGGTCTTGTACAGACCATAGCATACATCAAACTGCCAACAACACTAGCATAAGGTACTCTGCTCATGTCCTACACCTCACTAGGAGATTTTGGACAATCCTTAATAGATAACTTTGTCCCCAAAGAAATAGGAGCACACAATAATCTACAATCTGCCATGGTGAACCTATCCAACACGGTCTTCACATACTTACTCTGGCTTAACCAAAGTTTTCTATTAGCTCTGTCTCTTCTGATTTCCAGTCCTAGAATGTACTTGGCTGCCCCTAAATCTTTCATTTCAAATTGTGCTGACAACTGAGATTTGAAATCAGAAATCATATTCTTACCCTTTCCAATGAGCAACATATCATCAACATACAATGCAACAATGAGAATACAATCACCATCAAACTTAAAGTACACACAGTGATCCGATTTTGATCTCACAAATCCAATTGACAACACAAAGGTATCAAACTTCAAGTACCACCTCCTAGGAGACTACTTCAAACCATACAAAGACTTTTTTAATTTGCAAACCAAATTTTCTTTACCTTTCACCATGTAATGCTCTAGCTATGACATGTAGATTTCTTCCTCCAAATCACCATGAAGGAAAGATGTCTTCACATCCATCTGTTCTACCTCCAAGTCATAAGATTCTACGAGAGATAACAGGAATTGAATGGATGTCAGCTTTGCAACGAGAGAGAAGATCTCACCATAATCTATACCCTCCACTTGTGAATACCCCTTCACAACTAATCTAGCCTTATACTTCTCAACACTGCCATCTGTACCAATTTTCTTTTTGAACACCCATTTGCATCCAATGGGTTTCCGTCTAGGAGGCAAAGGCACCAAGTCCCAAGTTTGATTCTTTTCCAAAGAAATCATTTCATCCTCCATGGCCTCCTTCCAGGAACCTGCATCTTTCATGTCCAAAGCCTCTGATACAGTTCTAGGTTCATCACTGTTAGTGAGTAAAGCATAAGCACAACTAGAATTAAGCAATGTAAAACCAAACCTTTTAGGTTGCTTTCTTATCCGTGTAGACCTCCTCAAGGGTTGAGGTTGTGGTTCAGCTTCTTCATCTGAGCTTTCAAAGCTGCCAGAGCTCTCCTCATCATCAAGTCCAACATTGTCTTTCTATTCAGTCTTCTCAGGGGTAACAGGAAACTGAACAACTGTAAAGACCCAACTCATCCTAAATCAAATAACATTAAACTCTGATTTCAAAAATACCAATGAATAAATTTTTTGATCTGACAGATGTAGGAAATGTGAAATTCTTCCAGAAGTGCTTAATGTATGGTAGGAGACTGACGTCATCCATAGACAATGGAGATGCAAGTAAAGTTGGAGAAATCGGCTTGGAAGGTGAAGACAGCAGGGTATTTTCTAGATTCAAGACATTTACTTAATGAAAATGCTCTAGCAGCTATATATGCGAATTGTTTGGCAAACCCCCTCAAAGAAATGTCATCTCCTGGACTACAGTGTCTACAGGATGTGCGCAAAAGGATTTGTTGAAAAGGAGTTAAAGACTTTCAAGTAAATGAAATTGTCAAATGTAAAAATCAAATTTCTCAACCTATGCTAATGTCTTCCTTGCCTATGCCTGTGTGGCTCAGGAACAAGGTATGGATAGCCATCTAAGCATAAAGCAAGGAGGTATTTTTTTTTGTCAGATTTTATAACCAAAATATTCTGGCAGACAGAAATGCAAAACGTGGATGCTCAGACAGGGCATGTTAACTATTTGAATGCCTTAAAATATTAATTGCAGGGTTGCACAATTCAAGACAGAGTATGGACATTCATCAAAACATAACTGAACGTGGATTTTTTTTATTGAATGCTACGTACAGAATTTACTATTAAACAAATCTCATGCACAAATGAATTCAAATTCCTAAGACAATTCATCCCACAAAATTGAATAAATTTATCAGCAAAATTCAAGAACTAGGCTTTCAAGAGAAACAAAGCAAAATGATGAAGAGGAGAACACATACAGATTTCTCCAGCTCTCCCAAACTAGAGATTAGTCCCCCTTCTTCCTTACAATTCTAGGCATTTTATAGAAAAGTCCATTCTCCATCTCTCTTTTTTTTAATGATCCTCCACTCTCTTTGTTTAATGATAATCCATCCTCCACTTTCTTTGTTTAATGATAATGCATCCTCCACTCTCTTTGTTTAATGATAATGCATCCTCCACTTTATTTGTTTAAGTGTAATCCATTGTTAATTGTTTATTATTTGTATCCATTTTATGTTTAGTTTTCAATTTTAGAATTCAAAAATTGAGTTGTGACAACAACATCCTCTTTCTTTTCTTTTTCTTCTAGCTGTAAAACAATAGAAGAAAGTGTAAGATCTCTAAAGATGACACTTCTTCTATACAACACTTTTTCAGTCACAGGATCCCAAAGCTTGTATCCTTTCACACCGACACCATAGCCAATGAAGATACACTTAACCGCCTTGTTCTCTAATTTTGACCGCTTCTCCCTAGGCACATGTGCATATGCCTCACAACCAAAAACATGAAGATGCCTTATTGAAGGCTTTCTACCAGACCACACCTCCATGGGTGTCTTTTCAACAAGAGCTGATGTAGGAGATCTATTTACCAGATAGCAAGCAGTGGCAACAACTTCAGCCCAAAACTTTTGTTCTAGGCCATCTCCACTAAGCATACTCCTAGCCTTCTCCATCAGTGTCATGTTCATCCTCTCTGCAACTCCATTTTTCTATGGGGTGTATGGAGTTGTCTTTTCTCTTTCAATCCCAAGTTCCTTGCAATATTTATCAAATTCTATAGAACATAACTCACCACCGTTGTCAGTTCTCAAACATTTAATCTTTTTATCAGTCTAATTTTTAGCAAAGGCCTTAAACTTCTTAAACTTGCTATAGACTTCATATTTTCTTCTAAGAAAATAAATCCATGTCCTTCTACTATAATCATTTATAAAAGATACAAAATATACAGACTTTGATAACGAAGGAACATTAATAGGACCAAACACATCAGAATGAATAAGATCCAATAAGCCAGAAGACTTGTGAGAACTCGAGTAAAACTGAACATGGTTTTGTTTTCCATAAATGCAATGTTTGCAAAAGTCAAACTCAAGATTACAATCATCTAACCCCTCAACAAGGTTCTTATTTTTCAGGGTACGTAGACCCTTCTCACCAATGTGGCCAAATCTCTTATGCCATAACATTATCTTTTTAGCAGGAAGTTTAACTTCTAATGCATGATTACAACCATCAGAAGTAGAAACAATAGATTTCTTCACTTCTCATTCAAATGGTGGGGATGAAGTGACTACTGCCCTCTTCTTTGAGTCAAAAGAACTATTGCATTGTGCAATGCATGCTTCCAGCTAAAATAGAATACCTCTCCTAGTACCCTTAGCAAGCACCATAGCTCCTCTAGTCATCTTGCATCCTTCTTTTGAAAAGACAACCTACCCACCTACATCATTCAACATACTTACAGAAAGCAGGTTCCGTGCTAAGCCTGGGATGTGCATAACCCTAGAGATCCCCTTCACTCATCCATCAGTGAATCGGATAGAGGCTCTTCCACGACCAACAATCATTAGATGAGAGTCATCACCCAGATACACCTTTCCACCATCAAACTCCTCGTACTTGGTAAACCAGTCTCGATGTGAGGTCATGTGGAATGATGCAGCAGAGTCGATCAACCACACATCATTAGATGCATGGGTTGCTAGGGCTACAATGAAAGCATCACCATCATCTTGTGATATGTTGGAATCTGAATCTGGGTTCTTCTTCTTTTTATTTTCCTGTTTGCATTCCTTTTGAAAATGCCCAGTTTTGCCACAGTTCCAACAAAGAGCCTTGGACTTTCCAAGAGATTTGGATCTCCCACAGGATTTGGATCTACCCTTCTCAACTTTCTTATCCTTCTTTTTCCCTTTCTCCTTGGGTCTTCCACGAACTGCAAGAGCCTCTTTGGCTACCTCAAAAGACTTTCTCTACATCTCTTCAGACAATAGCGAAGAAACCACTTCATCCATTTTGAATGTGGATGTGGTGCTTCCAATAGCCATGACAAGATGATCCCACGAGTCTGACAAAGAACAAAGCAAGGTCATACAGTGATCCTCCTCCTCCATCTTCACACCAATGGATGTCAATTGTGCAACCAACATGTTGAAAGCATTCACATGTTCTGCAATAGATCCTCCATCCTCCATTTGAAGAGAGTACAACTTCTTTCACAGAAAAAGTTTGCTAACTAGGGATTTGGCTTGATACACATCTCCCAACTTCTTCCAAAGAAAGTTTGCAGTAGCCTCCTCATGGACATTTAACAGGACATAATCAACAAGACTAAGTCTTATGAGACCCTTAGCCTTCTAATCCTTAAGATCCAAGTTAGCTTGTGACATTGCCGTAGGTTTTGTTCCCCTAATAGTTTCCCAGAGGTCTCAATCAACAAGCATGTCTTCCATCTTGAGCTTCCACAGCTCAAAATTAGTGCCATTGAATTTATCCACCTCTATCCTTTCGGATGTGCTTGTCATCTCCATGCTGTAATAAGATTCAAAATACTCTACACAAACACCTACTCAACTTAAGATCAACTAAAAAAACCCCTACCCAACAATTAGGACCAAAGGTGATCAAGATCTCATACCAACTAAAAGGAAGCTAGGTGTGCGAAAATCGCTTCCTAGACTAATCTAATGAGGGGAGAGCTATACAAATTCAATTTAATCTTTACAATTACAGCAACATGAAACATATAAGAGAGATATTACAGCAATACACATAGAATCAGAAAGAAGATAAAAGAAGAGAGACAAGATATATCGTGGGGAAAACCCTTATCAGGTGAAAAACCCCACACTCAAAAACCTGCACAATGTATTATCAAAACTTAATATGGTTTACAATACACTTGCAATGCAAGCTTCTATAGTCTTTGACACTCTTGTCTGGAGTCAATCTGGCAGCATAACAGTACCTATCAATCACATACTACATCTCCTCCTCCAAGCACCTGTTTATATAGAATATACAAGGCAAAATTGGCTCTATCTTGGAATAGGTGTCCAACTTGGCCTCATGGCTCAAAACCCACACCTATGGACACTTGGTCAACATTGTAAGATGCATCTAACACTTGTCCATAGCCCCCATCTGTCATGTCCCTATATTAGTAATTTATAATTGAATCCATTATGTATTATTCATTCAAATTAAAGATATGAATAATATTATAAAGGGAATATATTTAATATATTTAAATAATATTTATTTAAAGCAATTAACAAGATATATTATTATTATATTTATAAATAACACATATAAATAATATAATATAAATCATATATCATTTATTATAATGATATAATATAAATACAAATAATATAAATACAAATATTATTATTATCTTATATTGTAATATAAATATAAATCATATATCACTTATTATGATATAATTGATATAATATAAATAATATAAAATAAATAATAAATCATTTATTATAATGATATAATATAAATAAATAATAATATAAATAAACATCTTTTAACCTATCATCTTATGATAAGGGAGTTACGTATGGTTAGAACTAACAAAAGGGAATTAATATAAAGTAATAAAAATTATAAGAGGTTAAGTATGTCTTTTACCACCAAGCATAATAAGAGACGTGCCTCTTCAAACATATCTCTTGAAAGGGAAATAAATAAAGGTTGTGAGATAGAAGGAAAGGATCATCGGAAGAAAATATAAAAAGAGTATCCGATAAATACATATATTTAGATCTGCATTATATATATATATATATATATATATATATATATATATATATATATATATATATATATATATATATATATATATATATATATATATATATATATATATATATATATATATATTTCTTACTCATAAGTAGGAAAGATATCATAAATTAATATATAGAGATATGTGCATCAGCAACAATAGGAGGAATGATTTAAGTAAAAATAAATAAATAAATAAATATATAGTAGATAAAGGATGTGATGTTCAGATAGAGATCGACACGATTAAACATTATTAAAAATTATATTCATGATAACACTATAATAATAATGATATTATAATAACAATAATAAATAATATTATAATAATATATATAATACTATTAATACCATATATAATAATATAATATAGAGATATTATTAATATTATAACAAATACTATAATATAAATATTAAAGAATAGGCATAAGGCCAACTCAAGAAGAGTTGCACAAATAGGGACATTACAAATATATCTCATGTTGTATCATATATTACTGTATAACACCATTCATAATAATAAAGGAAAATTGTATGTTTTGGAAATGTTTGTGGAAATTGCATGTATTGTGTTTGTGATTTAACTAGGAAGGGAGAATGCATAAACCTTAGTAGATTGCCTATAAACCCCATCTAAGGTTCCATCCCCATAGGCCCGAGACAAGGGTTTGGGCATTATGCCCCTGTAGGCCTGAGTCAAGGGTTTGGACCATGGAGGGATGCGGGTCCAATATTGGAACATGCCCCCATAGGCTCGAGACAAGAGATTGGGCAAAAGGACCAGCCCCCATAGGCCCGAGTCAAGGGATTGGGCAATAGGACTATGGTAGGCCTTTAGGCTACTAAGGGCTTATGTCTTCCCCTCCGCTGGCATGATGAATGTTTTCTTTTACCTATGTGTTTCAAAATGAAAGTGTGTTTATGTTGGACTGATGAATACTAGATATTAAAGCTAACATGTAGCAATATGGACTTGAATATACATGATGTTGTAGGTACTAATTCAAAAGAATGTGTGATCTATTCAACCCAAGGTTACCCCATTATAAGAGAAGAAACCCTAAACCTAATTCACAAGTGAATTCTAGGGCAAGTTGGGTAAGGGACATTACACCATCCCAAAGAGGTTGCCTATTTCCAAAATGGGCTATGACAGATGCTCTTACAACTCTTATGACCATCATAGAATATGTCATAACAGTTACAACTAATAGCTATAAGAGAATTTGTCATACACAGGCTATAAATAGCATATTCTCTTACAACATGTCATAGTCCACCTTGGGGCGCCCAAAGATGCCTTTTTCAAAGATGATTCTCGACACATGTCTTCACATGTCTTACAAGCTTCTATGTCTGACTCTTACATGTCATAACTTCATCATAGGAATCTGTCATAACCGTTTCGGTCAACATTCCGTTACACAACATCCAAGATGCCGACACATGGAAAAATACTCCTACCACAAAGTGGGATGCCTATCTCCTCATGTGAGGAGAAAATTACAAGTTGTCATCTTCCATGTAGGATGACACATCACCATGCCACAACCCACAAAATGACAATATGGAATTTACAATTAATTTACATCATAGGCAATGAATAAATAAATACAATCAAAATAATCCAAGGAATTACCAAGGTTGAGACACCTTAATTCTCAACAAATGCAAAGATAGGAAAATGATGAGGAGACATCCACAAGCACATTGTAATCACCAAGAATAACCGCATGATCTTTAACTACTCTGTCAAGAAGATTCTTCAAACCAGAGCACAAGAACAACAATGTCAGCCATTGTCATAAGTAAAGGATAGCTTGCAGACCACCAAATCATGGACCATTGTAGTTGAAGGCACTTATCATCATTCCAAACTTAACTGTAGAACCGTGGATCATAATATTTCAATGCAGAGGAATGCAGAGAAAAATACCTTCTCCCTGTCACCAGTTAATACTCAAAAGAAGCAACTTTTACTTTGGTGAATATAACTCACTCAAATCTTCATACTGGATGTTCAAACTCATAACATAGCATCTTCAGACAATCCTCTAAATCGTTTTCAATCCATAGACAAGAATATTTATTCTATAGGAAATGCAGAACAAATTGCTAGACTATTCTTCAATAAATAAAGATACTCTTCCATACACTGTTTCCACTGCAACTCACTGTTTCCACCAGAGGAGCTAATTTTCTCAATATTCTCAACATCTGAATCACTTACTCAATGTCTTCAACACTTACATAGGCAAATACCAAGCATCTAACTCATAAAAAAATAAGAGCACAGTTGACACCTATGACAACAATGATATGTTTACATCAATGACAACACCGGTTAGGCACATACTTGCAACAATCTCCCCCTTTGTCATTGATGGCAACATATGATTTGAAAAATTGAAAAAATCATAAAGACAAAATTCTCCCCCTTTCTCTTTACATATCTACACTCTTTCTCCCCCTAAATTTTTTAGATGATTTCTCTCCCCCTTTGACATCAATGGCAAAGGGCACATACTTGCATTCTGCTACTCTGATCCAACTAGACTTTTCTTCTTTTATCAACACTTTCTTTATTAGGAACATCTAACTACTCCCCCTGAGAGGTAGCTCTCCAAACACCAATCCAAATTAATGAATGAGGTTGTAGGCACCATTGGATTGATGCATTCTTATTCACCTTAGTTTAGAGTAGGAGGGGTAATTACCCCTCCTGCTTTGAACTTTTCTTTGAGATACTCAAAGGTATCCTTAGGCAGAGGCTTAGTGAATATGTCTACAACCTGATCCTTTGTGGACACATATTCCATCTTTACTTCATTATCTGTCACCTTTTCTCTCAAAAAGTGATACCTTATTGATATATGCTTTGTTCTTGAGTGCATCACCAGATTCTTTGAAATGTTTATAGCACTTGTATTGTCACAGAAGATTGCAACTAGATCTTCATACAAAACTATTATGTCCTTCAAGGTCTATTTCATCCATAATACTTGAGTACAACAACATGCTGTTGCAATATACTCTGCTTCTGCAGTTGACAAGAAAATTGAATCTTGTTTTTTTCTCAACCATGAAACCAATTTATTACCCAAGAAGAAAGTACCTCCACTTGTACTCTTTTTGTCATCAACATCTCCGACCCAATCAGCATCTGTATAAGCACCGAGAGTGATATTATTATCCTTTGGATACCATAAGCCATGATTCGGTGTGCCTTTTAAATACCTCAAGATTCTTTTTGCTGCCATCACATGTGATTATCTTAGATCTACTTGAAATTTTGCAACAAGATAGACTGCATGCATAATATTAGGTCTATTTTGAGTTAGATAAAGAAATCCTCCAATCATGGATTTGTACTTTTTCTGATCAGTCTTGGCTGAATCATCAGTTTTGCTCAAATTGCAGCTAGTCACCGTGGGAGTACATACAGCTTTAGAGTCTTCCATCCCAAACTTTTTCAACAACTCTTTCACATACATAGATTGAGATATGAAGATTCCTTTATCTGATTGATTAATTTGCAGACTGAGTAAGAAATTCATTTCACCAAACATAGACATTTCAAACTATTTTTGTATTTCATTAGTAAATTTCATACACATACCTTTGTTTGCTCCAAAGATGATATCATCAACAAAGACTTCAACAATCAAAATTGATCACCATTAATCTTGAAATAAAGATTATTGTCAGCAGTACCTTTATTGAATCCTAACTGCAATAAGTACTTATCCAACCTTGCATACCAAGCTCTAGGAGCTTGCTTAAGTCCATACAATGCTTTCTTCAACCTGCATACCATTGTTAGAAATTAAAACAGCACTACTTCAATGGAAATATAATTCAAGATAAATTTCAGCAATCTTAGGTGTACATTAACAATGGAGATTGTAACAAAACATAAAACCCACTACAGAAAAGATGTCAAACATGAAGAACTCAACACAATGACATAGTGTTTAAGTGGAGAAAACCCTTGCTGGTAAAAAACTCCACCAAGAAAGAGGCACAAGTTTGTTTTAATCTCAACAAGATTGTACAATACATCAACTACACAGCTCTATCCACAAGTCTTCAATCCGATAGCATTCCAACAGCACCTGAGTGCCTAAAATTTGTATTGTAGAATAAAATACATGACAAATACTTATAGAAACATTTTCCAACTCATCCTAGGCATTCACCTTCTCTCTCCTAAGATTCTCCAACCTGTAAACATTAATTACCATCTTACAAGCATCTTACACTTGTCCAAAAATAGCCATGCAAAGGTTGGGGGCCCAAGACTAAATTTGGCCTCTTACAACATCTTATGATGCATCATAACCATCATAGATTCCACAAAAGAGCATCTTTCCAAGATAGGAACCTTGGGCTAAATATAGCAAATATACAACTAACATATGCATCATAGAATCACAGAATCTTATGACAACTTGCAGCTATCATAGATTCACTTACCAAACATTATGACAATTGTCATACATGCCAAAAATAGTATATTCCTCAAGGGAGTACGTCTACCCTCATTTACTTTGAGTTTTTATATTTTCTAATAGTAAAAGTCACTCTGTAATTATGGTTACTCTGAAATTACCCCTGCCAGTGAAACTAGTACATCTCCTCATGGATAATTACAAATTACATATAATAAATGGAATAAATACAATATTAGGATTTACGAGGTTAATGAACCTTATCCCAACATTCTCTTACTTGACATTATACATTATAAATCAACCCATAGGAAATCAAATGAAAAATAATCAGGCACTAGAAACAAGGTCCATGGCCTCTCTACACCATACGAACTTCTCTGTGCTCACAAGCTTGGTCAATGAATCTGCAACATTCTCCTAAGTGTCTATCTTCTTCAACTCAATCTCTCCATTTGCAACCAACTCTTGAACAAAGTGATATTGAACATCAACATGCTTAGTGTGAGCATGATACATGAGAATCTTGGCCAAACAGATAGCACTCTGGCTATCACAACCAATCTGAATGATCCTACAATCAAAACCAATACCTATACATAGTCTCCTCAACCAAACTGCCTCCTTAGAAACATGATTAGCAGCCATATACTCTTCTTCTGTGGTGGACAAAGCAACTATGGGATGCGTCTTACTCATCGAACTAACTGCTCCTCCAAACAGACTAAACACATAGCCACTAGTGGACCTTCAACTGTCTAAGTCACCTGCCCAATCTGCATCAACAAAACCTTGTATGTCCAAAGATTTGTCAGTACTATCAGTACCAGAATAAACCAAACAATAATAAAGAGTACCTACAAGATATTTGAACACCCTCTTCGCATAGTTCCAATGTTGTCTACCAGGGTTAGACATAAATCTGCTCAAAACTCCCACTGCTTGGGCAATATCTGGTCTAGTGCAAACCATTGTATACATCAAACTCCCTACAACACTAGCATATGGCACATTAGACATGTCCTCAAGATCATCCTCAGTCTTTGGACACATATCTAATGAAAGCTTAGTACCAATGGGTAAAAGAACTCTAACTAGGTTACAGTCCTGCAAACTAAACCTCTGCAAAATAGTATTCACATACTTTGTGACAACCAAAGCTTTTTGTTAACTCTATCCATCTTGATCTCCATTCCTAAAATATACCTTGCAGCAGCAATATCCTTCTTCTCAAATGCACCTAAAAGTTGAGCTTTAAGCTCACTGATCATACCCTTAGTATTGCTGAAAAAAACATGTCATCAACATACAAAGCAATAACCAGTATAGAATCATCAACACAATGAATGTAAACACATTGATCCTCCTCACTTCTAACAAAACCCAATTTCAAAACAAATGAGTCAAACTTTTGATACGATATTTTGGGGGACTATTTTAAACCATAAAGAGACCTCTTTAACTTGCAAACTCAATGTTCTTCTCCTTTTATTTCAAAACCTGTAGGTTGTTGCATATAAATTTCTTCTTCAAGATCTCCATGTAAGAATGCAGTGTTAACATCCATTTGCTCAATCTCCCAATCATAAGCTGCAACAATGGATAAGAGAAATCTAATAGAAGTCAATTTAGCAACAGAAGAGAATATCTCACCAAAATCAACTCCCTCTCTCTTGGAGTAGCCCTTAGCTACTAGTCTAGCTTTGTACTTCTCTAATGACCCCTCTACTCCAAAATTCTTCTTGAAGACCCACTTACAACCTATGGCCTTTCTTCCTTTGGGGAAACAAACAAGATCCCAGGTGTTACAAGAGTCTAAAGCCATCATCTCCTCATGCATGGCTAGCTGCCAATACTCACTATCATATGTAGAAATAACTTCCCTGTAGGATCTAGGTTCATCATTAGTACTTAATAAAGCATATACACAATGGAAATCTGGTGGGCTATACCTGTCAACTGGATTATGTTGCCTTGTGGATCTCCTCAACAGTGGAGTAAGAGACTCTACTTGTTCTTTTGCATGATCATCTACACTAACTTCTTCTATCACAACAGATTCATCTTCATCAGAACTACTTGAATCTTCTTATTCTTCACCCCCAATCCATCATTTTGTTCTTCTTGAGGTGCATCTTGCTGCTCTAATTCAAAGTGCACTCTCTTTACCTTTTCTTCTTTTTCTTTTGGCTACTCAGATTCAGAAATAACTCTAAGTTCCCTGAAAATAACATCTCCACAAAAGATAATCTTGTGGTTTAGTGGATTCCAAAGCTTATAACCTTTGACATTATCACCATATCCAATGAATGTACACTTTTCATCTTTTGGATCCAACTTAGATTGCTTTTCCTTAGGCACATGAACAAAAGCCTCACAGCCAAAAACCCTTAAATGTGAAACAGAAGGTTTCTTACCTATCCACACTTCATAAGGTGTTGAATCAAGAGCCTTACAAGGAGATCTATTTATCAAATAGCAAGCAGTACACACAGCGTCTGACCAAAAGCATTTATCCAACTGTGCATCACTAAGCATACTTCTAGCCCTTTCCATAATTGTTTAATTCATCCTTTCTACAACACCATTCTGCTATGGTGTATACAGAGTTGTCTTTTGTCTAATTATACATGCATGCTTACAAAACTCATCAAATTCTTAGAGAAATATTCCCCTCCATTGTCAAATCTTAATGTTTTTATCTTTAAACCTGATTGGCTCTCTATTTAGACTTTAAATTCCTTAAACTTAGTGAAAACTTCAGATTTATGCTTCATAAAATAAATCCATGTAAATCTGGATACATCATCAATGAAGGTTACAAAACAATGAGATTTTTTGATAGATTCATTATCCACATGTCCAAACACATTCGTATGAATAATTTCTAAATTCTCTTTTGCTCTATTGCTTCCTGAAGGAAATAATTTTTTGTTTTGTTTACCAAACACACAATGCTCATCAAAATAGGAGAAACCATCCAACAAATTTTTATTCTTAATAGTTTTAATACATTATTACTTGTGTGGCCCAATCTATGGTGCCACAACATACATGTATTTTCAGTAGTGGCATCAGATACATAGGAGGCATTACAAACTGTAGTGGCTTCAAGCTTAAACAAGTTCTTGAATCTCTTCCCTTTCACTACCACCAAGTTCCCTCTCACCAATCTAGAGCCATGCTTGTCAAATGTCACATGCATTCCCAAATCATTCAACTTCAAAACTAAAATTAGATTTCTAGCTAATCCAAGAACATGCAAAACACTAGGAAGGGTTTTAATCCTCCCATCACTGAAACACAACAATACCTTTCCTTTCCCAACAATCAGATATGAAGAGTTGTCACCAAGGTAGATATTATCTCCTTTATATTCTCCATATGAGGAGAACCATTTCTTATGCGGGGTCATATGAAATGAGCATCCTAAGTAAACCAACCAGTGATCATTAGAAACAAGATTACATGTAAAAAGTAAAACCTCTTCACCTATATTTGAGAACTTATCCGAAGCACTCTCCCACTGTTTCTTGGGGTTTCTGCACTCCTTCACATGTCCCCTTTTACCATAGTTCCAACACTTAACTTTGTTTCTTTTTACTAGGAGTCTTAGACCAGCCCTTGGACTTGTCATTAGCCCCTTTTTGATCTCCTTTAGGTCCCCTTTCCTTAGACCTTCCCCTAACATTGAGAGCATCCCCTGAACTATCTGAGCTTTTCTTCCTCAATTCCTGTGATAGTAACACTGAAACAACAGCATCTAACTTCGGCTCCGCGAGGTTAGTAGTGATAGTAAGGATAACATTCTCCCAAGACTTAGATAAAGAACAAAGAAGTAAGATACATTTATCTTCCTCGCTAACTTCAACATCTACTAAATCAAGCTGACTCAAAAACAAATTAAAAGAATTTAAATGCTTTGCAACTGATTCACCTTCCTGCATTTTCATGGAAAACATTTTTCTTTTTAAATAAAGTTTATTTACCATACTCTTGGCTTGATATATCTCATCCAACCAATTCCACAACTTGTATACGGTCTCCTCCTTTGTGACATTCAACAAAACAGAGTCTGAAAGACATAATTGGATGGTTCCGTGTGCCTTATTATCCAGTCTATCCCATTCATCTTGAGAGACATCATCATGTTTCTTCTCTTTTTGAACAGCCAACCATTGGTTTCTTTCTTCGAACAAATCTTCCATTTCAGCTTCCACAACCCATATCCCATTCCATTGAACTTCTCAATGTCCATTTGAGAGGTTGCTGCAATAGTGGATGCAGCCATAATAACAACACAAGATCTACAAAAACATGCAAAACACTAGGAAGGGTTTTAATCCTCCCTCTAGCTTAAACATACCTTGTGAGGCACAAGTTTTTAGTCCTCGTTTCAAGCATATAACTTTTTATTTTAACCCTGCAAATCAATTTCATCTCTTCAATGTTAAAAAGTGATTCGCATTACAGAATTGATAAAACTTGATTTGTTCCAATTAAAGAAGTTGGCTTAATTTATTTTACAATACTAAAGACATTCAACAAAGTTTCTATTAAATTGTTCTAACATATCATCCCTAACCAATAAACTCTTGGAGGATGAAAGGGTGGAGAGAGTTAGAATGGTGGTGGTTCGGGTAAAGCACAAACAGTTCTATTTTTTTAATTTTATTTTTATTTTTTTGAAAAACATCACGGGCCACTTGCATCTCATTATATTCTTCATTTCCAAACATAGATAAATTTAAGAGAAAAAAAACAAACTATTAACATTAAATTTGTCTTTCTCTAGATTGTGTTGGTTTTGTGTGGTGTTTTTTTGGTGGTGTGTTTGTGTGGGGCTTCACATAGTTATGTCTAGATAAAATATATATATATATATATATATATATATATATATATATATATATATATATATATAAGGATTGTTTGTATCATAAAGTAAACAAAAAAAATTTGGGCTAAGTGTCCTATCATTTTTTGAAGTGAATCGTTGTGGGTGTTACATTTGCCAATTCGTCGACAAGGTGACGGAAAGACATGTAATATAAATAAGGATAAAGACCCAAACAAAGAAAAGGGATGAAGCCCTTTGTCGGCAAATGTTGCGGTTAGTGAACTTGATAGTTCACCGATGGCGAGTTTTGCTAATGGTAAAGAAGGAATGAAAGAGGCAGCATGGCCAGGTTTGCCATCGACATGATTCATCGATAACAAGGGGAACTGGGTTAGGGAGGGAGATAACAAGTTACTAGTTAAAAGAAACCATAAAAAAGGGCAGACATCTTTGTGATTTTAAAATTCTTAAGAGACAGAGACATGAGTGTCTCACAGTAAAATAGAGATGAAGGAACCTCTATTTGAGAAGATGTGTCACTACTTTCTAAGTGTATGTGATTCATACCTTTCAAAGACACATAGAGCGTCCACTCGTTAATGTTACATTTAAACCAATCACATTTCTAAACCTCAAAAACTTCCACGCCAGCAGACTACATGACAATAATCTTGCTAATTATGTTGTGCATTATCAATTCAAATGGACTATTACAAATAGAATTAAAAAACTCCACAAAAAACTTTAGATGTCATAAACATGTCCAAACTCTGTGTCATTTTCTAGAAACTGTAGAAAAGTAGTCAACTTCTTTTAAAGGAAGTCTTGATAGAATATGAGAACACAATAGGTCCTCTAGAAAATCCATAAACGGATCTATTTCACCCATGTTTTACATGTTTTACATCAATTGCAGTGTTGAAATATTCAGAGCAGAAACTTCCAAAATGTGTCTTGAGATGAATTTATTTGTTTGAAAAATTTAATGAAAATATTTATTATTAGCCAATAGGCTTTTATATGTGAGCATTATAGTGCTCAGAATTGTCTCACGCTATTACAAAAAATCAGGTTAGAAAATTTTCTAAACTTATCGGTTGTTCCTATCGGCATATTCCTTGAAGCTCCTATGGGTGCAAGTGCTAGTTAATTAAGCCGATAGAGCTCTCAATGCAAAAGTAACCGGAATATTTGTCTCACACCTGATTTTTTTCAAGTCATCGAATATTAATCAATTACAGGATTTGTAAAATTATTGTTGCCAAAACTGACTTTGGCACAATAAATTTTAAATAATTATGGCTGCTACTTATAGTGAATGTGATAGCTTGTGGGAGAATAAAAGGCACGGTTTCTTCCATTGCTGATTTGGCAAGGTGAGAACTTCTGGAATGCTATAAAATTGTTTAGATTCACCAGTTATAGAATTTGTAATCAGATATGGGGACTTTTTTATATTCATTTTCTTTAATTGTTGGGACACGTGGCCTCCATTCTCCTCTCTACCAACACAACTTCCACACATCCATTCCCATGCACATTAACTACTTTACATGTGAATTTTATTCTTTGATGTCTCAAGACAAGAAACTAGAAAATATCATGGGAAAATAAGTCATGTCGTATCATTTCATTTCATCTTTTCACTGACATTTGGCACTGTTAATTTAAGTTAATTGGATTTGGCTACTTGATGCATTTAAGTGGATTCAAGGGAAGTTTGAGGCTACTCATTGCATCACATGTGTGTATAAGATGAAATCTCTAAATCATATTGGTGCAGGAGCACCAAGGGGCTTGGAGTGAGCCTATGTATATATTTGTTTTACATTTTGGTGTGATGTTGTGAATTTTCCTATAGTTGCATTTTGGTGTGATGTTGTGAACGTATTGTATCGAAGTGACAATCATTATGTCTCACCGATAGGGATGTTATCGGCATGTCGGCGGGAGAAATGGAGTCGCTGCCAATAGAGGCAGTCTTACCGACGGTGAAGTGGTGTTAAGCATATCAGCGAAAGTATCATCATCGGAGGAAATGAAATCGGTTGGCCTAGTCACCTGAGGTCAGTCTAAACTCAGAAGATGGAGAGAACCTGATGATAAGGAGAACCTTGATGAAGGAACCAGTAAAGTCTGAACCAAGCCAGAGGAGAGCACTATTCAAAATCAAATGCAAGATTTGGAATAAGGTATGTAAAATTATCATAGACTCAGGATCTACTGATAATATTATTTCTGATGAGGTAGTTAAGAAACTGAATTTGAAAAGAATAACTCATGCAAACCCATATAGAGTCACATGGTTGAATAAGGGTCAACATGTGGTAGTAAATGAACAAAGTTAGGTAGAGTTTAGTATAGGTGGCTATAAGGATAAGGTATTATGTGATATACTACCCATGGATGCATGCCATCTCTTATTGGGTAGACCATGGCAGTATGACTGAAAGGTAATACATGATGGTGAGAAGAATGCCTATTCTTTTCAGAAGGATGGTGTCACCTATAAGATTCAGTCATTGGAGGATGAGGATGCAATTCAGAAAAAGAGTCCCAGTATTTTGGTTGTGAGTGGAAAAGAGTTTTTGAATACTCTTAAGGAAGATGGTATTGGTTATGCCATCATAGTAAAACCAAAAGAAGAGCAGCAAGATAAGAAGACAGTGATTCCCAAGGAGATGCAGCCTATACTGGAGAAGTATAAGGGCATAAGCAGTGATGGTACACTAGCCACATTGCCTCCACAGAGAGCAATAAGCCATCAGATAGACCTGATTCCAGGAGCATCTTTACCAAACAAGGCTCCTTACAAGATGACTCCAGACTAGCACAAAGAAATTTCCAGACAAGTGCAAGAGTTGCTCGATCAGGGATTGATCAGGAAGAGTATTAGTCCTTGTGCAGTGCCCACAGTGTTGGCACCGAAGAAAGGAGGATCATGGAGATTATGCACAGATGCCAGAGCAATAAACAAGATAACTATAAGGTATAGATTTCCAATTCCCAGAATTGAAGATCTCATGGACTGTATTGGAAAAGCAAAGTACTTTACTAAGATAGACCTGAAGAGTGGTTAGCACCAAATAAGAATCAAGGAAGGTGATGAGTGGAAGACAGCCTTCAAGACCACAGAAGGACTGTATGAATGGCTTGTTATGCCATTTGGTCTATCAAATGCGCCCAGCACCTTTATGAGACTCATGAATGAAGTCCTAAAGGATTATATTGGTAAATTCGTAGTTGTTTTTCTAGATGATATTCTAATTTTTAGTTAGACTAAGGAAGAACATCTGGAACATGTAAATACTATTTTGCAAAAATTACATGATGAAAAACTAACCATCAATCTGGAGAAGTATGAATTCATGAAGCAGGAATTGGTATACCTTGGTTTTGTGGTGTCCCAGGGAGAATTGAAGATGGACAAGACAAAGGTAGAGGCAATCTTGAGCTGGCCTACTCCCAGAGCAGCCACAAAGGTGAGAAGTTTCCATGGCTTAGCCCAGTTTTACAGAAAGTTTATCAAAAATTTCAGTGGGATATGTGCACCCATGTTGAATACAATTAAGGGTGGAATGAAAGCAAAATTCAGATGGACACCAGCTACAGATAGAAGTTTTGAACAGTTGAAGAAAGAGATAGCAACACAACCTGTACTATTACTGCCTAGTTTTGATAAGCTATTTACTATTGAATGTTATGCAAGTAACATAGCTGTTGGAGCAGTGTTAAATTAGGAGAACAGACCTGTAGCCTTTTTCAATGAGAGGTTAAATGAAGCAAAGAGTAAGTACTCTTCGTATGACTTAGAGTTGTATGCTCTAGTCCAAGCACTTAGGAAGTGGAGACATTATCTCCTACCTAAGGAATTTGTTGTCTACACAGATAACCAAGCCCTGAGTTTTCTGAACTCACAGGATAAGTTGAGCAGCAGACATATCAAGTGGATGGAGTACCTGCAATCCTACACTTTTATAATTAAGCATAAGAAGGGGCAGCTCAACAAATTTGCAGATGCTTTGAGCAGGAGGTTGCTCACAGTGCAGGAAGTGCAGTTGAAGAGCATTGGAGTTGAAGACTTCAAGGATCTCTATAGAGATGATGAAGACTTTGCTCAGACATACAAGGTATGTCAAGATTTTGAGAATCACTTTCACAGTGAGTTTGCAGATTTCACCTTGCAGCAGGGATTTCTATTCAAAGGTGGACAATTATGTGTGCCAAGGGGATCTATGAGAGAAAATCTCATACAGGAGAAGCACAATGGCAGTCTGAGTGACCATTTTGGTCTGAACAAAACACTGGAGCTAGTCCAAAGGTTCTATTATTGGCCGAGGATGCACAGAGACATCAGAAGGTATGTAGAGTAGTGTATCATATGTCAGAAGGCCAAGGGAACCACTTCAAATGCAGGACTGTACCAACCTTTGCCCATTCCTTCTAGGCCACGGGAATGTGTAAGTATGGATTTTGTGGTTGGTTTGCCTAAGACTAAGACTGGTTATGATAGCATATATGTAGTTGTGGACAGGTTTAGCAAGATGAGCCATTTCATTCCCTGTAAAGTGACTCATGATGTTAGTCATATAGCACATTTGTTTTTCAGAGAAGTGATAAGGATTCATGGACTTCCAGCAACCATTGTGTCTGACAGAGATGCTAAGTTCATGGGGCATTTTTGGAAAACTTTATGGTAGAGATTAGGGACAAATTTATCTTTCATCTTAGCATACCATCCACAAACAGATGGTCAGACAGAGGTGGTAAACAGGACGCTGGGTAACCTGTTAAGATGTATAACCAAGGAATATGGGCAGAGCTGGGATCAAGTCATTTATCAGGAAGAATTTGCCTATAATGACAGTGTGAATAGGACTACTAGTAAGAGTCCATTTGAAATAGTCTATGGAATGCACCCCAGAGGTGTATGTGAGCTCAGGAATATGGGAAACACGGAGAACAGAAGTGGTCATGCAGAGGATTGTGCACAATCCATGAAAGAAGTACATCAACAGGTGAAGAAAACCTTGACTGAAAACACACAGAAGATCAAGGATAGAGTAGATACCCACAAGAAGGACATCCAGTTTGAAGTTGGTGATTTGGTTATGGTGCACCTGAACAAAGCCAAACTGTAGAAAGGAATGCCAACCAAATTGCAAATGCAAAGAATTGGTCCTTGCAAAATCCTAAACAAGTATGGTAACAATGCATACAGGATTGAATTGCCAGAAGACCTGGTAATCTCCCAGTGTTTAATGTTCAAGACCTGGTGCAATACAAGGGTCCTTAATTAGCAGCAAATGGATCCATTTCAGAGAAGGAACAGACAGTCAAAAATGTGACTTTGCCACCAAAACCCAAACTACAGGCAAAGAGAATACTGGATTCTAGGATACAAAAGCAGACTAGACATGGCGTCTACATGGAGCATTTGGTCAAATGGAAGCAGTTGCCTAAGGCAGAAGCTACCTGGGTTGCAGAGTCAGAATTCAAACAGAGGGGCATTGATTTTGCCTCATTGTCACCGGAGGTGACTTGACTTCTTCCGCACAGGGGGAGTATGGTGTAGGATCACCAAGGGGCTTAGAGTGAGCCCATGTATATATTTGTTTTACATTTTGGTGTGATGTTGTGAATTTTCCTATAGTTGCATTTTGGTGTGATGTTGTGAACGTATTGTATCGGAGTGACAATCATTATGTCTCACCGATAGGGATGTTATTGGCATGTCGGCGGGAGAAATGGAGTCGCTGCCGATAGAGGCAGTCTTACCGATGGTGAAGTGGTGTTAAGCATATCGGCAAAAGTATCATCATCAGAGGAAACGAAATCAGTTGGCCCGATGGTGAAAGTCTCACCGATGTTTGCCTTGACCTAAGGCATCGGGTTGAGAGGGAGTATCGGCGAAAGATGCAAGGTGTTCACCGATGGACGGAGTCTTGCCGATAGGCAAATGGATGAAGGTGGTTGGGAGTCTCATCAGAGTGACTAACGGTGTCGGTAGGAGATTCAAGGAGATTGCCAATAGTGGAAACTCACACCGACAAGCACGAAGGGAAGTCATCAGGGTAATTTAGTGCATCGGGAGATAGACCGAAGGCTACACCGATGGTGTAAGTCTGAGCGATGGGAGTCTATGAAGTCAAAGGCGACATCAGCCAAACTTATACTATCGGCTGATAAAGATTTAGACTCACCGATAGAGGGTGGTCACACCGATGGAGCGATAGCATAGAAGTTGAACTGGGGCAGTTAGAATACGAACCGGTCAGGGAACTGAAACATCCTGTAACAGACATGAGATAGCTATTTAGATGTAGAATTCTCTTTGGAAGGGGTTCACCCAAGGAAGATTTTGATTTGAGAAGCATTTTGATGTAAGAACAATTTTGAATAAAAATCCAATTCAGCAGTTCGACCAATATTGTGTTTTTGTACAGTTTTTAGTTTGTTATTCTAAGGTAGATTAGTCGTTTCTTTTTCTGCAATTTTGTTCTTTATTGCAAACCATGACTCTATTTTGATGTCCCTCAAATTCCTCTATACAGTATGGAGGCCATCAAATAGAGCCATGCCTTTTGTTTGTTTTTCTTTTGTGGGGTGGTTGGATTGTCGACTAGAGGCAATGGATGCTTGTTCTAGGCGAGCTCAGTAAGGAGTCCGGCTAGATAAACAAGTAGGAGAATAGACTTGTAGGGGTGGAAAATTGAGAGGGAGAAAGTGAGCACCAAGCAGTCAAGACCCTTGAATAGAGAGAGAAGGGTGGACAACGGGCTCAGAAAAGTTATGTGCCCTTGAGACAGTATCTTGGAAGTAGTGAGGACAAGGAATGTGTCCCACACCAAGTAGAGTAGTAGAATTTTCCATCTCTACAAAGAGTTGAGGAATTTAGCAGACATTTTTGTGTAGAAAGATGTCATGAGCACTTGAATTGGTAGAGAGGCTAGAGTTGTCCAGAGTCTTGAATTGATTCAAGATAGGTAGAATTGACATTCTAGAGTCCCTCCCTATCACATATCTCCCCAAACGTTTTACTTCCCTTTCACATGACATGAATCTGAATTATACAATAATGAAGGCACTCAAAGATGTCGGTAATCAATCTGCACATTTAAAGAATGAATTTAATGGCCTCTCACATTCACAGCTGGTAGCTTAGTTACCAGGAACACAATGCTGAGGGGTGGTTTCTTGTTTAGACAGGTGAAATGGCATTTCCATTGTGAAATGATAGTTTATGTGGTTTCCTTCTATTTCTTCCCATTGCTAGAGAGGACGGTTTGCCTTTCCCTTATCATTTGGTTAATGACTTGATAATTTGTTATTCTATTTTTTTATTTGCTTTCAATTTTGTGGTGCAGGGGCACCATGATAGGTCAAGTTTACAAGTTTTGTAAATAAGGTCTTTTGATAAATTTTGGTGTGGTAAGTCTTTTGTCAAGTAAATAAGGTCACTTTAGACCATTTGTGATGTTGAAGTCATCTAGGGGTCAGTTTGAGTTCATATTATCATATTTTACAAAATTGTCAAAAAGTGTTGTCATGAAAAGATACAAAAGGGCAAAGTGTGGAAGCCCAACAACCATAGGCATTCAAAATTTAATTGTAGCCATTGGGTTTGGTTGAAACATGTTTAAAAATGCTTGTAGAACCTCGAGGAAAGATTACAGGGATTGTATATGAAGAAAAACAATAAGAAAACCCTTGTTTATATAGTAAATTCTATGTTTTTTCTGCAAATTTGCTGTTACAGTCTACTGTACGGTCCTGTATGGAAACTTTGTGCCATGAAATTGATCTAAGGTGACAGGTCTTAGATTTAACTTTCAAATGCACTCAGTTTGTAGATGCAGGGGAGGCGTTTGGAGGGATTTTGAATGCTGCCCTAGGTGATTTTGTGTGAGATTTTGCTTGAATTTGATGGCTACAAGTGGGAATTTGCTATAAATGGAAAATTAAAGGATTGGAGATGGTTTGAAAAGCTTGGGTAGACATATTGTGATGTGTTTTAGGTGATGGTGAGGTTAGAAAAAACCTGGAGATAAGAGTTCCAATAAACCCTCATTGTATGCAAGCCTAAATAGGCTAAAAGTGAGATTTTGGGGCTGGGTGAAATTATGAGTGTTCCCATTGATAAAAATTGCATAAAAGGACCTTATATGGTGTGTTAAAACCCCTAGAGTGGTTCAGAGAATTTTGGTGTTTGAATTCCATACAGTTGCTTTGTAAAAGTGGGCTAATTTGC
The DNA here is from genome assembly GCA_027924645.1 of Cunninghamia lanceolata. Lineage (NCBI taxonomy): Eukaryota > Viridiplantae > Streptophyta > Pinopsida > Cupressales > Cupressaceae > Cunninghamia > Cunninghamia lanceolata. The sequence goes on along the minus strand of BSBN01000749.1, from coordinate 3,576,324 downwards.
CCTTAAAACAATGGGACAATCAATTTTGAGGGGTGATGTTCCAAAACAAGTATATGATATTTTGAGATATGTTAAAGTAGAGCCAAATGGGTATCTGAAATACCTTTTGGTTTCTGGGTCTGAGATGTAATCAGAAAGTTATGTCCAAAATACACCGTCTAGAGGGCTACAAGGCTAGTATGGTGAAATAGTGGATTAGGGGCAAGATAGTGTTTTGGTGATTGTAAAGTGGATTGAAATACCTTGGATTAGTGTTTTTGAAGGTTTGCCTCCTTTCTTTGCATCAAATTGGTATCAGAGTGGAAATAGATTGAAGAAGGAAGAGTGGAAGTTGAAAAGACAATATAGTCAAGATGTATCCAAAAGATAACATGGCAAAGGAAAACAGAGAGTTGAAGGAGAAGGAAGCAGCACAAAGGAGAGCACTTTTCAAAACCACCTGCAAGTGCAATGGAAAGGTATGTAAGGTTATAGTAGACCCTGGTAGCATAGATAACATGGTCTCACAAGAGATGGTTGATAAATTAAATTTGGTAAGAATGCCTCATGAGACACCTTATAATGTTTCTTGGTTGAATAATGAACATTCTCTCTTGGTTAAGGAGCAAGCTTTTGTTGAGTTTCATATTGGTCCCTATAAGGATAAGATCTTATGTGATGTGTTTCCTATGAGTTGGTGTCACTTATTACTAGGGAGACCATGGCAATTTGAGAGACATGCTATATATGATGGAAGGCATAACACCTATCAGATTGAGAAGGATTGGGTTTCTTTTACATTGACTCCATTGGTGGAAAATGATGAAGGACAGAGTAAGGCAGCAAGAGTGATTATGTGTGGTTAGAAAGAGTTTGTGAAAGTAGAGGAAGAAAAGAAGATGGAGGTTGCAACCACTACAAAGGAAGAAGATGATGAGACAGTCAATTTGAAGAATGATTCAAGGTTGGAAGGGAAAGATGATGGTTTGGTGTCAAAGGAAGAAATAGAGAAGGTCAAGGATGACTTAGTTGCAAGAGTACAAGTTGAATTAGAAAAGTGTTTTGAGACTATGATAGGGACAATGATTTGTCCATTGAAAGCAAAAGAGGTTAGTGGGCAGTTGGATTATGTTAGTACAGAGGTTAGTAGGCAGTCATATTCTGCCATGATAGAGGTCTGTAGACCTGATTGCTTAGGGGTTTGAAGAGCAGAGAACCTGAGAGAGCAGATGAAGACAAAAGGTGAAGTGAGTAAGGGTATTTGGAAAGGACGGTTGGATGAGTTTGGGTATGTTTCAAGAGTGAAAGAGAGGACAGTCAAAGGCAAAGTTGACTGAAGTCAGTGTGCAAGTGTCAAAGAAAATAGAACATCAACTTCAAATGTGAAGAAGGTTAGAAGACATACCATAGGTCAGATTGTGAAGATAGAGCAGTACCAAGGTGATAACCAGTTTAACAGGGCAAAGAATAATGCAAAGTTTCAATACCTGACCCAGTGGAAGGGACTACCAAGTGGAGGAGCACGTGGATAGCTAGATGACAAGATGATCAAGCAAAAGAAACGGTGCAGTACAGTCCTCATGGGACATGAGCTTTTTTTTAGGCTGGGTATATGGTGCAACGGCACCATGATAGGTCAAGTTTGCAAGTTTTGTAAATGGGTATGTGCAGGATCATGATGAGCCAAACTATACCTCTAAGTGGCAATGAAAATACAAAAAATCAGACTTTATCAAGTTCATCTTAAAATTTGAATGGATTATCTACACAATTTGAAAAAGATGTAAGAACAAAATTTGTAGAGAATTGAATCTAGTTTATAGGCTACTATTTTTTTTAAACTAAATTTACTTAGTGAAAATTGAATATTTCAATGAACAACTATTAAATATTTCAGAAAAAATAAAAAGTGGGTGTCTGTCCAGCCAACCTAACTATGAGTAAAAATATATATATATATATATATATTTTTAAACTTTCAAAATAAGTAGAGGACTCATGTCTGGATGTGACGCATATTTATTTGAAATTTTTTTCCAATAAAATAATTAGTTATGATTTTTTTACTGTGACTTTTTAAAAAAAATAAAAAGTAATTTTCCAGCCAACCTAACTCGATAAAAAAAATTGAAATTCAATTTTTTTTTAACCTATAGCCAGAAAAGCATAGAGTGTGACGTAGGTTTCGGATCTCAAAAAGGTGAAATGGTTTGAAAGTTATGGATGTTTTTCAATAATGTGTCCATTAGGATTTCAGACACACGGTATATAGAAAATTATTAATAATTATTTAATAAAATGATAACCAAACAAATCTTATATTTTTAGAAAGCTAACAATTTTTTCTATAAACCCTTTTAGTTTTATCAATTTTGCATTAAAAAAGTCATCAGCATGAAGGGTGAAGTTTGAAGAAGAGACTGAAATATGAAAACACGTTAGAATCCATGAAAAGTCAACAACCAAAATGGATATCCATCCCAAAGCAAGACGGATATCTGTTTTGCTTCAATAAAAGCAACTCAAAACGGATATTCGTTTCCTTGATCTATGAAAAATTTTGTACCATTGGTTTTGGATGAAGAGAAGCAACATATTTGAAACATCGAGGCAATAATACAAGAATTTAAAGTTAGTTGGTCATTTATAGGTGTATCTATTGTTTCATATCACATTACACATAGAATTCTAATTAACAATCTAGTTTCCTCATTTGGGGGAACATTTTTTTATCCATTTCTAATGGAAATATTTAGTTAAAAATTGGTGGCTCTTTGTGAAAAGTATGGGCTCTTATCAAGCATGCATAACCAAGAAGGTTGATATCTATTTTTCTTACATGTTTGTTGATCACATCTTATGAAACCGATGTTGCTTGGTGATAGTTCTAGGTTTAGTGAACAATATTCTCAAGCTTATTGCAATTTTTACACTTGTGATCAAATTTGGTACCAAACCCTTTCACCTTTTCAATTAATCCTGATAGTGTCATCTCACTCCATGTAAATCAAACCAATATTAGGACCATGTGAATGAGATTAAGGATAGCCTTAAAATATGAATCTTTGTACTATTGACTATCCTTTTAGCATGACAATCCTTTAGGATCATTGTACCCAGGTGTGACAATCCTTTAGGATCATTGTACCCAGGTGCAACAATCCTTCAATCTTCTTTTATTTATATTTCTTTCCTCTTCATACACAAGATTCTCGTGACTTGTAGTCATGACAATCCACAAATCACCTAACTGTCCTTAGTGAGACTATATCTTATTTTGACAGTGATAGTCATCGTCCATTCACAACTCTCCTCTTTAACATAGATACCCTTTGCACATGTTTTGACTTCATGAGTTTCGTTTTGTATGTTGTATTATGGTATGAAAATACTATGGCCCCTTCTTCATCCTCTTGTATAATGAAATTGAAGGTCGACACTTACAGTTACTCTTCTTTATTACTTGGTGATAATGAATCCCTAAGCTCATTTTTTATTGTCTTGAAGCCAAATTTACCACTGTTGAGATAGTTAGAGTTGATTCTTGATCATGAATATTGTGAATTACTTCAAATATCCATGGACAATTTCAATTGTGTTTCTTAAGACACCCATGCCTTGACTATCCCTTGATGTTGGTCATGATTTGCTTGGATGGCACAATAGTTCATAGTTAGATTTTTGCCACTAAAGTTTTCCTTTGACAAAGTTGTATTTGTAGTCCACCTTTTGATGATGTTCAAACAATATAAATACTTATTCTTAACATAAGCAATACATTTCTCACAAATACCAATGCATTCTACTCATAAGGTTCATGACACCATGCCTAAAGGTATGATAGTTAGCAGTGTACTATTATGGCAGACTATGGTTGGTTTGACAATCTATAATAGTTATAGCATTCATGCCTAATAGTCCTTATCGTTATTGTCATAATATATTTTACATTTGAGGCCTTGTCTACAACATACAAAGTTTACCTTTATCACCCATACCTTCAATATATAAAGGACATTGATAGGGAATTTTTAATTTCCACTCAGTCAGTGCAATCTAGGAGAGGATAGATTGTCTAAAGTTGTAATCTATTTCCATTTACACTTGCCATAACTACAAATGCTTAGTGTTTATTCTCAACCCTGGTATATGAATAAAATGTGACCTATTGTTCTAATAGGCCTATAGGGACAAAGAGGTGATAAAGCCTTTAATTTTAAACATGACATGGTTTTGATAACTTCCGATATTGGTAAGGTCCTAGATGACAATCCTTTGATACACCTAATTGTAATAGGTGTTATGATAGTCCTTGGTATCTTTTCATTTCTTTCTCATAAGACATAAGACCTATTAGATCTTTCATAAATAAGAATTCTCATACATTACATTTAAACTTAAACTCCCTAAACATCCATCAATCCATCCATTAATATAAAAATGCCATGAATATCCTATGATCAACCATTCTAATTCCTAGGATAGTCATATATTGCAATTTTGCTTCTCTATACTAAAATAGCCCAAGGTATATCTACCCTTGAATTTGTATTATAACAATCTAATGTCTTTACGAATAACATTGAGCCTTCTTTTGGGACAACATTTTTGCCTTTAGAAGCTCCTCATTTGATGATAGCCTAAAATAGAATAAGTGGATAGTCATAACATTTTAGCATAATGGGAAAACCCTAAAGTGTGATAAAGTCTATACATTATCTATTCCCATCCATGTCATGAAGTAACTATTCAAATGCTAGGCCAACATGATTTAAACAATCATAAGGGCCAGCAATCCACTCCAAATGCATGGGAAAAGGACAACTCTTAGATCCCATATTAATCATGTTCACATGGCTGCTAGCATCTTCAAGTGAGTCAATACAAAAATTGAAAGCCTCAAACTCATACACTTCAGAAAAATATACCTAATTATAAATTTGATATGCATGAATAAGGAAGTCCTCATCCAATACAAACTAAAATGTGTCATATTTAGACATGTCATCAAGTTGAACTACATCATTTTGAGACTCATGTTTACTTAAGCATTACAAGTCACTTGCCTCTTTGCATGCTTCAAAGTTCCAAACAAAGGACTCAACTTTAGTTGTAGCAGAGTCCTCATCAATGACTGATTTACATGGCCTTCAACAAACTAAAATTATATATCATCTTTACAATTGTATGTCCAGGCTCTTTAGGAGTCTTCACAAATGTGTCCAAAGTAAGATTACTCAAATCAAATAATGGCTTATATCTAGAGATTTATTAAGTTGATACCTAGGTGGATTAGTGTGTAAACATTCAAATTAGATGGTAATTCACAAGTTTATAGAATAATAAAATGAATCCCTAGTCTAGAATCCAAATGTACATAATAAAATAGATATCTGTTTTGTAGTAACAATATGGACATTGCAGAGTGTCCGTTGGCAAAGAATTGGGATTTACTTAAATTTGCTTGTTCATGCTTCTCACAGGACATCACCTCCCCTACCCATCTAGCTCTACAGAAGAAGAGAGACAACAAATGATCAAGAGGGATCACCATTTGGTGGTAAGTGATTGATTACTTATGTCATGTTATATATTTTGAATATTACATTCTATATTAATGTGCACATTGTTTGATTGTATTAATAGGTGGAAAGTCAAAAATCTCTATCGAGGAGGTCTAGTCGATGAGCGATAGAGGATGAGTCATTGACTGGTTCACCATCTTCATGGCCTAGCAAGAGCCATAGATTATTTGATAGCAATCCATAGGAGATTTGATTTTGGGACATTTTGTCACATATGCCTATTTGGCTTTGTAAACATACTTTTGTATGTTATCGATGTATATCGTTGTATATACCCATATGGTTTTATTTGTACATGTCTATATGGCTTGATATATACACTATACATTATTTTCATGACATTATGCATATATGTATATATATGATCCTAATTTGTCACAAGTAGGGAGAATGCTTGCAAAGGTTATGGAATTTGGTTTTAAACATTCCAATTGTATTTGCTTCAAAGTTTCTAAAGCCTTTTCAAAAAATCCATTTTCTGCATACCTTGCAATCATTGCATTCCATGAGATAGCATCTCTTTGAGGTGTCATGCCAAACTGTTCACATGCCTTGTCTATGCTTCCACACTTTGGATTTACACCCGCCAATTGCATTTTCTTAACATTTCCTTTCAATCCTTATCAAAAATTATGTTTTGTGCACATATTGCAATCATTGAATTCCTTCATTTACAACACATGATTAAATAAGAAGATTCATATTTACAACACTTAAGAATATGTAGTAGTGTTGCTCATGTCACCAATACTATGTTTACATCTTCATATACATGGCTTACAACATGTGACAATATGAAGTGATGAAGAAACTTGTTTTTTTGATGTATTTCAACTCCAAACTTGCACCTAGAAGTGAAGGTGCTAATCCTTGATCAAACTAACCTAAAAGTGCACCTTGGTACTTAGGGCGCTAGATTATGATTGATCAACCTAAAATATGCGCCTAAGGCTAGATATTGAATTAGAAGGATAAAATGCATCATCAAAGGTGTTTATAGTTATTGAAGGCATCAAATGATGACTTGGGCGCACATCTACCTCTCTACACCATCAAATGTGCACCTAGATTAGTGAGGCACCACTTCAGATCTCTATGACTTTGGATATGCGCCTTGATAATGCATTGATCTTGCAAGTTGAGGTTGTCTCCACAAGTTGAAAGAATGTCCAAAGAATACAAGGCGCCAATTATTGAACGAACAACCTAGAATGAGTGCCTTACTATTTGAGGTACTAGTTCATGCTTCTAGAACACCAAAAGTGCGCCTAGATGTTGAGGCGCTAGCTCTTGCTCAAGCAACTTTGAAAGTGCGCTTTGACAAGGAGGTTAAAATGTATTATCAAAGGATTAAGTTGAATCAAGGAATCATCATTGAAGACAAGTAAAACATGATTGTGAATGAGGTACACTTTTCATCATCTCCAACCTCACAATTGCACCGTCCCTTGGAAGCTCATATTGTGCCTAAAGGAATGGTACTGAGATATCATCCATGTCAATGATTGAGAATGTGTCAACTAAAACAATATTTTTGTTTTGCTCATCGTGGGGTTGAACGGACTATGCCAACGCATCGGTGTGGGTGGTTAAATGCTAGTGGAGGTCTCATTTTGTGTGCCAAGCATCCCGGTCGTTCCAGGCAAGAGGCTACCGGCAAAGTCCCTTAAGATCCCTGAGACCAAAAATGCGCCAAACTTTGACGGAGTAGTTCTCTAAATTCATGACAGCTGGGAATGTTGTGTTTAGACCTACAGGTGCACATGGGGTCTGGCAACAATAACCTCTCTCATTTTTGGTCAACTCCATTCCGTTTGACCATGCTGAAATCAAACGCATTGTTGCAAAATGCTTCAATTTGATGCAGTGGAAAGGTGCTAGGTGTGACATTTTTCATTCCATAGCTCGTGGGGTCAAACAGACTGTGCCAATGCATCGGGGTGGGCGGGTAAATGCCAATGGAGGTCTTGTTTCATGTTCCAAGCGTCCCAGTCGTTCTGGGTAAGAGGCTACCTGCAAAGTCCCTTAAGATCCCTGAGACCAAAAATGTGCCAAAATTTGACGAAGCAGTTCGCAGAATTCGTGACAGTTGGGAATGTTGTGTTTGGACCTACAGGTGCACATGGGGTCCGTCGACAATAACCTCTCTCATTTTTGGCAACTCCATTCTATTGACCGTGCCGAAATCAAACGCATTGTTGCAAAATGCTTCAATTTGATGCAGTGGAAAGGTGCTACGTGTGACATTTTTCATTACATAGCTTGTGGGGTCGAACGGACTATGCCAACGCATCGGGGTGGGTGGGTAAATGCTAGTGGAGGTCTCGTTTCATGCGCCAAGTGTCCCAGTCGTTCCGGGCAAGAGGCTACTGGCAAAGTCCCTTAAGATCCCTGAGACCAAAAATGTGCCAAACTTTGACAGAGCAATTCTCAGAATTCGTGATAGCTGGGAATGTTGTGTTTAGACCTACAGGTGCACGTGGGGTCCTTCGACAATAACTTCTCTTACTTTTAGTCAACTCCATTCCGTTTGACCATGCCAAAATCAAACGCATTGTTGCAAAATGCTTCAATTTGATGCAGTGGAAAGGTGCTAGGTGTGACATTTTTCATTCCATAGCTCGTGGGGTCGAATGGACTACCCCAACGCATCAGGGTGGGTGGGTAAATGCCAATGGAGGTCTTGTTTCATGCGCCAAGCGTCCCAGTCGTTCTGGGCAAGAGGCTACCGGTAAAGTCCCTTAAGATCCTTGAGACCAAAAATGTGCCAAACTTTGACGAAGCAGTTCTCTGAATTCATGATAGCTGGGAATGTTGTGTTTGGACCTACAAGTGCACGTGGGGTCCGTCGACAATAACCTCTCTCATTTTTGATCAACTCCATTCCATTTGACCGTGTCGAAATCAAACGTATTATTGCAAAATGCTTCAATTTGATGCAGTGGAAAGGTGCTAGGTGTGACATTTTTCATTCCATAGCTTGTGGGGTCAAACTGACTGTGCCAACATGTCGGGGTGGGTAGGTAAATGCCAGTGGAGGTCTCATTTCATGCACCAAGCATCCCAGTCCTTCCGGGCAAGAGCCTACCAGGAAAGTCCCTTAAGATCCCTGAGGCAAAAAATACGCAAAACTTTGATGGAGCAGTTCTCAGAATTTGTGATAGTTGGGAATACTGTGTTTGGACCTATAGGTGCACGTGGGGTCCATTGATAATAACCTCTCTCATTTTTTGTCAACTCCATTCCATTTGATCGTGCTGAAATCAAACGCATTGTTGCAAAATGCTTCAATTTGATGTAGTGGAAAGGTGCTAGGTGTGACATTTTTTATTCCATAGCTCGTGGGGTCGAACAAACTATGCTAACATGTCGAGGTGGGTGGGTAAATGCCAGTGGAGGTCTCATTTTGTGTGCCAAGCGTCCCAGTCGTTCTGAGTTGTAAGCTACCAACAAAGTCAAAAGTTGCTAGGATTGAAATTTTACATTCTACAGGTCCTGCGGCTGAACAGATTATGCCAACACATCGGGGTGGTCGAGTAAATGCTAGGGCAGGTCTCATTTTATGTGCCAAGGCTCCCAATCCTTTTGAGCTGTAAGCTACCGGTAAAGTGACTTTGTCGGTAGCTTATAGCTTGGAATGACTGCAATTCTTTGCACAAAAAAAAGACCTCCCCTAGCATTTACCTGCCCACCCTGATGTGTTGGCATAATTCGTTTGGCCCCACGACCTGTGGAATGCAAAATTTCAATCCTAGCAACTTTTGACTTTGTCGGTAGCCTCTTGCCCGAAATGACTGGGAAGCTTGGCGCATGAAACGAGACCTCCACTAGTATTTACCCACCCACCCCGATCCATTGGCGCAATCTGTTCAACCCCATGAGCTATGGAATGAAAAATGTCACACCTAGCACCTCTCCACTGCATCAAATTGAAGCATTTTGCAATAATGCGTTTGATTTCAACACGGTCAAACGGAATGGAGTTGACCAAAAATGAGAGAGATTATTGTTGACAGACCCCACGTGCACCTGTAGGTCCAAACACAACATTCCCATCTATCACAAATTCTAAGAACTACTCCATCAAAGTTTGGCGCATTTTTGGTCTCAGGGATCTTAAGGGACTTTGCCGGTAGCCTCTTGCCTGGAAGGACTGGGACGCTTGGCACATGAAACAAGACCTCCATTGGCATTTAACCACCCACCTTGATGCGTTGACATAGTCCATTCAACCCCACGAGCTATGAAATGAAAAATGTCACACCTAGCACCTTTCCACTACATCAAATTGAAGCATTTTGTAACAATGCGTTTGATTTCAGCACGGTCAAACGGAATGGAGTTGACCAAAAATGAGAGAGGTATTGTTGACAGACCCCACATGCACTTGTAGGTCCAAACACAACATTCCTAGATGTCCCAAATTTCAAGAACTGCTTCCTCAAAGTTTGGCGCATTTTTGGTCTCAGGGATCTTAAGGGACTTTGCCGGTAGCCTCTTGCCTGGAACGACTGGGACGCTTGGCGCACAAAACAAGACCTCCAATGGCATTTACCCACCCACACTGATGTGTTGGCATAGTCTATTCAACCTCACGAGCTATGGAATGAAAAATGTCACACCTAGCACCTTTCCATTACATCAAATTGAAGCATTTTGCAACAATGCGTTTGATTTCGGCACGGTCAAATGGAATGGAGTTGACCAAAAAAGAGAGAGGTTATTGTCAACGGACCCCATGTACATGTAGGTCCAAACAAAACATTCCCAGCTGTCATGAATTCTGAGAAATGCTCCGTCAAAGTTTGGCACATTTTTGGTCTCAGGGATCTTAAGGGACTTTGTCGATAGCCTCTTGTCCGGAATGACTGGGACGCTTGGCGCATGAAATGAGACCTCCATTGGCATTTACCTACCCACCCCGATGCATTGGTATAGTTTGTTTGACCCCACAATGAGCAAAACAAAAAATATGGCACCTGGCAAGTTTTTTACTCTTAGGATCTTAAGTGACTTTGCTCTTACGGAACAATGTATCAGCAAAGACCCTAGTTTTCATAAGGGGAGACATGTGATTTTAAGAGGTTTTTGGGAATGTGACTTTATCCTTCAACTCCTTATCCAATGACGAGTTTACTCTCAGAGTTTGATGGCTTTTATGAGCATATACACGATGTTGTTTTAGGATAGTCATAAAGGGCAGTTTTGGACAGCCATGTGTATCTTTTTAGCAATCATAAAGGGCAAGTTGTACATGGACTGTGATAGTCCCAAAACTCATATAAATCATCCATTTTGGTGTTTGACAACCTTATAAATCCATTAGATCATTTATACAAACCCTAATGCAACTTATAAACCCTCTTTGCATAGTAATTTCATGAATGACTATCTTGTATGATTGTTTTGTGCATTTTAACAGCCCAATGAGGATTTTATGGTGTTGTGATCTTCATGATTTTAAATTGATACAGAGATAGGATCCAACTCAACATGATAGAGGCATCATTACAAATGGATTGAATTGCAATAGTTGGAGAGCCAACCTCCTATTAATGAGAGTTCAATGATAGTAAATAGAGAGATACTTGACCATAAATAGGATTTACATACATACATATATATATGATCTCGTAGGCATCTAGGTTTCATACACAAATTGCAATAGTTGTAGAGCCAACCTCCTATCAACGAGAGTTGAATAATAGTAAATAGAGAGATTCTCGGCCATAAATGGGATTTGCATACACACACACACCCAACTGAAATAGTATCCTTATTGGCCTTATTGGCACCTCTCCCCAAGATGTAAGTTTTTTATGTTTATAATGTGCCCCCAGTGTCCTTATTGGCCTTATTAGCACCTAAATCACAAGAAAGTAGATTCCACCAGCTTTCAATTACAATTGCTCTCAGGCCCTAACACATCCATACAGGGCTATACTAAACAAAGAAATAGTAGGAAAATAGTAAAATCTGCAAAAATAGAGTTTCTTAACATTAATTTTATTCAAACTTGTCTTCAATTCATCTTCAAAATGTTTTCAATACATCTCCAATGCCTTTTCCATGAAAGTTTATGCATATTTATACATGATTTGAGGGAAACCAATAGTCTCCAACTGACTTTTGAGTACTTGACTGTTCATCTTCCATAGTTTTGCATTCTTTTTACATTTTTCATATGACAACTTTGACATATTTACAAAATTTGACAAGATGAAGACTAAATACATGATGAAATGGTCTATCATGATCTTATTAGATTTCAAGCTACTATGCTTGATTAGGGCATATAAGGAATTTTGTCATATTGATTATATTGATTCTATTGATCTAAACCCAATCTCAATGCTAAACATATCATCAATGGACTAAAGAACTATCATCATAATGTATGGCATCATGGGAAGTATCATGACATACACATAAGGAATTTAAATTATATTGTATATCAAGGTGTATATATATTAAAATCTAGTCCATAATGGTAGACATATACAAAAATTTAGCAAATATGCCAACTCAAAACATTTTTTACAAAATGTGGCATATGCCATGTCTCAAAATCTATATACAATCTACATGCCAAATAGCTACATCAAATACTACAAGTCCACTTGACCCTCAATCTGTGATGGATCCTCAATCTATGATAGATCCTGAAAAAGTGTCCTCTTTGTACCAAAATGTCTAGTAATTGATGGAGGCAAAGTTTCCTGCATTAACAAGTCAAAACACAAATTTGATTAATCTCTTCAATGGTAAATAAAAATAACTTAAAGTTAGTAAATAGATTCTTATCTACTACAATTAAGAACTTTCATTTATTAACATACATCTAAATCACTACAATCAACTATAAGACCACTAGATAAACTTTCAATTATTTAGAAAAATTCAATTCAATTACCTCGACTCTATGTTGTTGTTCGGACAATCGTTCTGCAAATGATTTTCTCTTAAGACGATCAGGTGTCCTACTGAAGTATGATGGCAAAGGTGGCACATCACTCACATTCTCAAGAGACTACATAAAAGCAAAGTAACATTGAAATAGATTAATATTTAAATATTAAACAAAATAGGAAATGCATACATTTAAAAGGGTTAGATGTGCTACACACAAACAATCAATTAAAGTACAATTCAATCAAATTACCTCCACCCTTTGTTGGTGTTGAGAAAGCTATTCTGCAAATGATAGTCCCTTGGGTCGATTAGGAGTTTGAGAAAAGACTATTGGCAAAGATGCCACATCATTCACATTTTTGATTGACTATAAAATAAAATTAACATCAAAATATAAATTAATATATAATTACTCACAAAGAAATAAATTCATAAAAAAAGTTGATGTGTAGAACAAATTATACCAGCAAGTCCAAGCCAAATTGGATGGCAGACAAAGTTCAATGATGAACTTCTGTCAACTCCTCCTTTGTCATCAACTGTTATCCCACTTAAATACATTAGTACTAATAAATTTGTTTATATATTCAAATGGAATAGACCATAAAATTTAACTTTAAATTTTACCTGCATAAAAGATTGCTCATGCATTTCTCTTTCTCTATGGTTCACTGATCCGGTAGCTTCTACTCTTGTCCCTGATGCCTTAGCTTGAGTTCTAGACCCCATTACCTCATCTCGTGAATGGAGATCATACTCTGATGTGTTCAATGGTGGCTCACTACTCTCCTTAATAGGACCTAAGCATAAATGATTGCAAGAAATGCAATGATGGGGCACACATACATGTGTGGATGACGACTGTCTAGTAGAACCAGGTGATCCAATATCATCGCCTTCATCATGTGCTTGTACAAACTGAGATGTCTGTATAATCAAATGCTCAGTCAAAGAGTGTATGGCACTAAGGCCCTATTGTGTTGCATTTACAATAATGTATGGGTGCTGCATTGGGGGTGGAGAAGGGATAGTAGGAGGGGGAATATAGGGACCTTGTACTTGTCTCACTGCTCCAGGTCTATCTTGAGGCATTCCCTTACCCACTCTTTGAAACTCTCTAAAATTAAAATAATTAACATGTTAACCCATGACAAACTTTTCATAGAGTTTACGAAGGAAATACAAAGGTACATCTAAATTGTTGTTGGGTGGTTTATCAAAAACCATCCACCAATGATCCCAAAAGTTTTGACTAATGCCCTCATGATTACACCATTTGATTGAAAACTTGGGCTTACGGACATCAACATACAATCCAGTTTTAGGATTGACAAAGCATTGGGCTAACATAGTTTTTGTAATCCCTAATTCTTTGACTTCATCATATGACAAACTATTAGCATATTCGGCCTTCTTGGCTTCTCACCATTGCCTAAATGATTCATGTTGGGTTGACAAGGTTTGAACATGATTAATGATTCCCTCTAAATTCGATGTCACAATCGAGGGTGGCGGTGATACATTTCTATGATCCTACTTATTTGATCCATATTTCTTTGAATATTCTCTTCTGTTGTTGAAGGGGGAGGGTTTGGTGGTGGAGGGTTTGGGTTTTCATTTTGTGCATCCATTTTACCTAACTAAAATATAAAACATACCCACTTAGCATAAAAAACCAAAAAATTTGCTTGAATATACAAAACAAACAAAAAAATGCGAAAGATCTTAGCTTTTCGGATCAGATATCCGTGCTTCACCTCTGATATCCATTCTTTAGAGATGACACTACTTTTCTGCAAGCCGCGAGTTTGCAAAAATGTGAGCCTTTTTTTCTTTTTATGTTTTATCAAAACGGATATCCGTTTTCTTTTTCTCAATTGTTTTCATTATTTTTTGTTTAGTATTTAGGCATTTTCGCTATAAAATACAATCCAAATTTTAGAAAGATAATATCATATGAAAGGAGAGATTTTGGACAAACTATCAAAATTTATATAGGATTATGATGATATATATTTGATTTTTATATGATTTACTTATACTAAGGTATCTCATAGTATTTCAAAGGCACTTTTCAATAGATAAACCATAAACCCTAAATAATTCCCCTAAGCCCTAAACCCTAATCCCTAAACCATAAACCCTAAATAATTCCCCAAATCCTAAACCCTAACCCCTAAACCATAAACCCTAAATAATTCCCCTAAGCCCTAAACCCTAAACCTGAGAAAGGGAATCCTATTTTTCTTGTTTCCATTTCCTTTGTCGATAAGGGAGAGGGAAAGATAGAGGGGAGAGATATGATATATAGGAATGATAGGGGGAGAGAGGCAAGAGATAGAGATATTGGGAGAAATGGCTAGGTACAGAGAGATAGAGACCTGAGACAGATAGGAAGAGATAGAGGAGACGAAGGGGAGAGATAGGGAGATTGAGATTTAGAGAGATGTCCAGAGAGATAGGGAGATAGAGGAATGATAGGGGAGAGAGAGGCAAGAGATAGGGAGAGATAGATATAGGTAGAGAGAGAGAGGAGATAGATTGGGAGAGATAGAGGAGACAAAGGGAGAGATAGGGAGATAGAGAGTGAGTGAGATGTCTAGAGAGATAGGGATAGAGATTGAGACCTGTGGAGGGATGATAGAGAGAGGGAGATAAGGGAGAGATAGGGAGATAGAGGTGGAAGGATATTAATTTTAATAACCTCCACATTTTCCATAAATTCTTCTCCACTAAACCCTAGACCATCACCCAAATCCTTACTTTCCTAATAAAAGCCCTTCCCCAAACATCATTTGATCATGTGACTCCTTCCATCACTAGACAGGTGCCCAGGTACTTTCCATTATTCATCTAATATTGTAATCCCAATATCATAGCTCACATTCCCACACCTACATTCATAGATTCCATTCCCCCTATTGACACCATCGTTGATAATTATTATATAAGGACACTCCCTTGAATAATAATTAAACCATGGATTATCCTGTATCACCATCTTACACTTTCCTCACCTTTGAACCCTTAGAAGATGACATTTAGCTATCCCCACCATTACCAATCAGACTTTCTAGCAATCCCACATAAGACACCTTACCCATCACTTCACCTAGGTCATCACCAATTAAATCACCTCATTACTCCATTCAACCATACCCATACCACACATTTCTCCCTCCACAACCTGTATTAACGCATGATTAAACCTAACCCCTAAACCCTAACCCCTAACCCCTATTTCCTAACCCCTAAACCCTAAACTTGAGAAACCATAAACCCTTAAATCCTAAACACTAAACCTAAGAAACCCTAAACCTCTATCTCTCTATCTCCCTATCTCGCTATCTCCCCATCACTATCATTCCTCTACCTCTCAATCTCTCTCCCTATGCTTTGGCCATGTCCCTCACTCTATATCTCCCTATTGGTCCTCTCTCTCTAAACACTAAACCCTAAACCTCTAAACCTTAACCCCTAAACCATAAACCCTAAACCCTAAATAATACCCCTAAACCTTAACCCTAACCCCTAACCCCTAAACCCTAAACCCTATCTCCTATCTCTCCCTTATCTCCCTATCTCTACCATCCCTCTACCTCTCAATCCTTCTCCCTATTTCTCTGGACATCTCGCTTACTCTCTATCTCCCTATCTCTCCCCTTTGTCACATCTATCTCTCCCTATCTGTCTCCTCTCTCTTTCTATCTAGCTATCTCCAAAACTGAGAAACCCTAAACCTAGGTACACCCTAAATCCAATCAACTCTAAACTTATATCTCCCTATCTCTATCATCCCTCTACCTCTCTTGATCTCTCTCCCTATGTCCCTGGCCATGTGCCTCACTCTCTATCTCCTTATCTCTCTCCTCGGTCTCCTCTCTCTATCTCCCTATCATTCCTCTCTCTCTCTCTATAAACCCTAAACCTCTAAACCTAACCCCTAAACAATTTAAATCCTAAACCCTAAATAATGCCCCTAAACCCTAACCCCTAACCCCTAAACCTGAAAAACCCTAAACCCCTAAACCCAAGTAACCCTAAACCCCTAAACCCAAGTAACCCTAAATCACTATCTCCCTATCTCTCCCCTATCTCTCTACCACCTTTGTCCGTCTACCTCTCAATCTCTCTCCCTATGTCTCTAGCCATGTCCCTCACTCTTTATCTCCCTATATCTCCCCTTAGACTCCTCTATATCTCCCTATCATTCCTCTCTCTATAAACCCTAAACCTCTAAACCTAACCCCTAACCCCTAAACAATAAATCCTAAACCCTAAATTATAATGCCCCTAAACCTGAGAAACCCTAAACCCCAAACCCCTAAACCCTAAACCCAAGTAACCATAAACCACTATCTCCCTATCTCTCCCCTATCTCCCTATCACCTTTGTCCCTCTACCTCTCAATCTCTCTCGCTATGTCTCTTGCCACGTCCCTCACTCTTTATCTCCCTATCTCTCCCCTCGGACTCCTCTATATCTCCCTATTGGTCCTTTATCTCTCTCTAAATCCTAAACCCTAAACCTCTAAACCTTAACCCCTAACCCCAAAACCATAAACCCTAAACCCTAAATAATGCCCCTAAACCCAACCAACCCTAAACCTCTATCTCCCTATCTCTATCATCCCTCTACCTCTCAATCTCTCTCTCTCTCTATGTCTCTGGACATGTCTCTCACTCTCTATCTCCCTATCTCTCCCAAACTCTATCAGTCCCCTCTCTCTATCTCTCTTTAAACTGTAAACCCTAAACCTCTAAACCCTAAATAATTCCCCTAACCAACCTCTAAACCACTTTTGCAACTAATACCACTTTTTCATTGTTTTCCACATTTAATTATATTCTTTTCCATTTTCCAGGTCCTACATGTGTCCAAGTTGTATTGTTTGTCAAGTTTTTAGTTTAATTGTTAGTCCCAACTCTCATGGTTATTAAAATGTTAGTATAGTTAGATTTATCCTTTGGTAACATTAATTTACACATTGTTGCACAAACAACCACACTGAAACATAACCTTACCTAATTAAGGTTAACCTTTAAGGTTCTTTCATAAATGGTGAGCTTAACAGATCCAACTAGTTCAATGTTCTTATAGTCCATGCTTACCCTTCCAAGAGAGTTCATGCCATGTTAACTTTGCATTATGTCCTAACATATCACATGAGGGACATCATCATCTCAAGGAATAACAATGTCATGAAGGATTAACGAAGGTGTAGCTTCACCACATGTGATTAATTGTCCATCCACATTTCAACTATAATATAGGTGCTGAGTTTTTTGCTACACTTATTGACACTAGATGTCAGATTTGGGATCAAGCCGTAGTAGCCCAATTTCGTGGTATACTCAGTGCAGAAAAGGGAGATGGAATCTTGTATGTCCAGCCTAATTTTACACTTTCTTTGTCTGATAAGTTTATTTCTTCAGCTTTTTGTTTGTTGTTACAAGTTAAAGGTGTGTCCTTAATGTCGGGATCTGTCTATGCAACCATTGGTGGTCATTACATTTATAGGATAATGAATATTGTCTCACCTCCTGTCTCTTTACCCACGGGGGTATCTTTCCCACAAGGTTCATCTAATTTGTTAGATTATGGCAGATTCATAGATCCTACTGGTTTTGAGATTGGCTTTCCGATTATAGAACAACTGTTAGAAAGACAAAAGCCACAGTTTGTCGACCTACCAATTCACAGAAATAGGTTCTCTGACAGACCTCTGTTTCAGTCTAGGCGTGTAGGAAATATAACTCTCCAAGCAGTCCCTGGCCAAACAATCTTAGAACAACCTTTGATTAATGAAGCCCAAGCAAGAGCTCAACCTTTAGCTCGCAGCTGTTCCATGGCACATTCCTATGCTAGCACCAGTAGAAAACCCTTTATGGATTATAATCTTGAAGAAGCATCTACCTCAGGCTCCAGCTCTTCCAGATTTGTTCCAGGTAGATCCTCTTTATCCTCCAGATCACAAAGATTCACTTCTGGCCAACATCCTGACCAAATAGATGAGTTAGCCAGAAAAGTTAGTGACAGATTACATCTTGCTCCTAAGCAAGAAGATGAGGATAGAAAACAAAAAAAGAATAAAGGGATTAAGATTTCTAAACTTGGTGAACATGCTAGCATGATGCGTGAGCATCTACCTAGATATAAGTCTGACAGAAGAACAAAACATGCTATTCAGTTAGATTCTTCTACTGCTACAGAATTAGTCAGTTATACTCCGGGTAGATGGCCTACAGAAAAAAGCTATCAGGTTGTAAATCCTGATGATAAAACTTGGGGACAGTATGAAGCAAAGGTTCATACCAAGATAGGGACTAAGCAAAAGAAATCTGAGGCTCAGAGAAACTGGCATTCTGCATGGATGCAAACTGCTTCTAAAAATTTAGATGACATAGCAGTTGATGTTAAGTAGAATATAAATAGAACTGTTTCTGTATATGATGGTTTATTGCAAGTGCGGAACAGTCAGTATAAAACTGAAACTGCTTTAAGTAGAATAGACAAACAGTGTACCTCTACACTGAATAATTTTGGGACATTAAGTTTTCAGGTCAGTCAGACCCATACAATGGCCACTAGCATCCAAGCAGCTAGTGAGCGTATAGAAAATGTGACCAATCAAGTCTATTCTCAGGTCTCTGTTTCAGAAGACAGAAGAGACACTCAGTTACAAGAAAATAAAGCCCTTATGGAAAATGTAGCTAAAAATTTAGAAAGGGTTAGAAAATATGTAAAGAAAATAAGAGTGTCACAAAAAGGAGCAGATAGTTCAGAAGAAGAACCTTCTGACTCTAAAACCAGTAAATCTCAGAAATCTGAGCCCAAACCCAGACCAAGAATACAGAAAAAGAAAAGTATTCTTTTCACAGAGGAAATTGAAGAAGAAAAACTAGTTGTCACACAAAGAAGTCATAACCCTCCTATGCCTTCTAGGATTGTTCTTTCACATCCAAAACATAAAGAACATATGCTTCAAGCATCAGAAGGTTTGAAGGATTGGTTAGAAGAAAATGATCTACAGGATAATGAGCCAGTATATATGGAAGAACCAGCTGCTGCTATACAATCTTCTGAAGAAGAAGCTTATGACACCATATCCCTTGTAGATCCAGATCTAGAATCAGAAAGAGAGTATGACTCTCCTGTGGAAATAGAAATTGAGGAAGACTGGGAACCCCTGTACAAGACAACAGTAGTAGATGACAATTTTGATATTGAAATGAAAGATGTGTTGTCTGAAAATTCCCAACCAGAAAATATGCGTGCCTATGCTACTTCTGGTTATATCCTCAACATTGATAAAATTCTAGATCCTTATGATACAATATGTACATGGTGTGACACATTAGAAAATTTCTTTGATACTAGAGGCACAACTTGGTCTGAAGCAAACAAAGTCCTCTATGCTGTCTGACTCATGTCTGGTAAACTTAGAAACTAGTGGAACTCACTCCCAGATGATGGAATAATTTCTATAGATGCAGATGGAGATGAGTATGTTAAAGAAAAAGACATGGGCTGTAATGATATTTCTGTTGAAGGTTTTGCAACCTTGAAATTGTATTTAGTTGGCTTATCAGTGGAAACAGGAAAAATGAGATGCATGAAGCCGAAAAGATTTTATATTCTCTGCAGCTAAAAGATTTAGGGAAGCTCCACAAGTATAATCTAGTATTTGAAAAGTACATGATAGCTGTTGGTAAATACTATGATTCTACAACTAAGAAGTTTTATTTGAATTCACTTCCCTGTGGTCTAGGTGCTTATGCAGAGGATTATGTTGCAAATAAGTATAAAGTAAATATTGATACTTATGGCTTCATAGAATTAAGGCAATTAGTCACTCACAAGTTAGATAAAGGGTGCTTGATGAAAGCTTTGAGTGATAATAAAGATCAGTTTAATTCTTCCTGTAACATGCAAGAACATTGCAGTCAGCCACCTTATGGCCAGCTTAAAGAATTCAAGTCTATCAGAAAGTTTAGCAGAAATTCATGTGGAAAACATTGTTCCTGTAAAAAATGTAAATACTCTGTAGATAATGATGATTATAGAAAGCATTCTTCTAAGTATAAAAGATACAAGAAGAAGTATAGATTTGCCCCTGTAAATAAGAATTCTTTCAAAGGTCGAAGACTTCCCAAATATTTGTTTAAGAGAAATAAGTTTCAAAAAGGCCAGAGAAGTAGATCCAAGTCTGTTCAGTGTTTTATATGCAAAGGTCCTCACTATGCCACTGATTGTCCAAAAAAGTATCAGAAGGATAATAAGGTTTATGCTATGCTTGCTGATCAGTTTCCTCTTGATGAATGGGATATTGTTCATTCTGCAGATGTACTGGGAAAAACAGATGATACCTTATTCGAATTGGTTGAGATATTGCCTGAGCAATATTCTATGGCTTGAGACAAGCATAAAAAGGTAAAATCTTCTAGTTCTAGTTCTTCATCAGAGTCTGATAGTTCACATTCTTCTGATGCACGCGCAGTATCTAAGACACTCAAGAAAGCTCTTAAAGACCTTGAGTTTAAAATCAGTATGGAAAAGGCCAAGGACCCCTATCATATGCCTGGTTCTTTGGATGAACGCAAAAAAGCTGCAAAACAACAGGTCAAGGATCTGAAAGAATGGAACAAAGATAAAGCTGCTATTCTTCGCAAGCTCAAAAAGCCTTCCCATAGATCTGTTTCCAGTTCTCCTTCTCCGCCTCCAAAGTCATCTCATGGCTATATGATTCCCCGATGGTCTAAGCATTCTCCTACAACATCTCGACCATCTCCCAACTCCCGTCGGTCACCATCACCTTCCCATTCTTTGGGTCGTAGTCTTGATACCCTCTGTCTAAAAGTTGACCGTTGCCAAGAAGCCGTTGCCATCCTGACTCGCCAGTCTTCCCTCCAGGACAAAACTCTTAAAAAACTCTCTTCTCAGGTGGGGGAAATTTTAGATCTTCTAACTAAAGCTGACGATTCTCAATCCTCCTCTAAGTCTGAATCTGAACCAGAATCTCTAGGTGAATCAGCAAAAGCCTTATATATGGTAGAGAATTGCACTTACATCCGGACTAACCTCTGTTTTCCAGGATATAAGCCTATTCCCTTAGATGCTTTTGTTGATTCAGGTTCTTCCAGAAGTTTTGCCAAAACAGGTGCTATTCCTCCTGAATTCTGGAAACACAAATCAGACCTCCCCTCTGGATATGCCATAAATGGAAATGAGTTATAGATGGGTAGATATGCACAGGATGTCCAAATAGAAATCCAAGGTCAAAAATTTGTGGTCGATTTCATTGAATTGGATAGTCTCAGAGAAGACATATTGTTAGGTTATACATTCCTAACTAAATACCAACCATTTGTTTTAAGAACCCATGAAATTACACTGAAACATCCAAATGGCCTGGTTAAAATTCCTTCTCTAAAAGTAGTCACACACAAATTGTCTGATAAAGTGAAAAAATAGAAAGAGTCTCTAAAGTCTCAGGGACCTCAATTGCCTCTTCTATTAGAACCTGTAAAGGCTAGGTTTGAAAAGGAATGTTGCAGTTTAAATCCTTTACAGTTTTGGACCAAGGATCATGAAGAATGTGAGATCAGGCTCAAGCCAGAATGTCAGTCTGTGATTCCTTTTGAGCCTACTTATTTGATGAGTCCTTCAGAGGTAAAAGAAATTGATGAGCATTTGCAAGAGCTAATTGATGGCAAGTTTATCAGGGATAGTAAAAGTCCTTTCAGTTGTCCAGCATTCCTGGTAAATAAAAGAGCCGAGCAAATCAGAGGTAAAAAATGATTTTGCATAAATTATAAACCTCTGAATGATATTATTTTGCCATTCAATTATCCTATTCCATTCAGCACTGATCTAATAATGAGAGCAGCATCAAAAAAGGTCTTCTCCAAGTTCGACTGTAAATCTGGTTTTTGGCAGATTAAGGTAAAAGAAGAAGACAGGTACAAAACTGCTTTCTCTATCCCTCAAGGACTTTATGAATGGAATGTCATGCCCTTTGGTTTGAAAACTGCACCAGCTTATTTTCAAAGAAGAATGGATAGGGCATTAAGAAGCTTAAAAGATTTCTGTTCAGTTTACATTGATGATATAATAGTCTATTCTTAAGATGAGGCACAACATTTAAAACATTTAGAAGCTTTGTATAATGCCATAAAAGAAAATGGGATATGTCTTTCTGCTAAGAAAATGGTTATTGGGAAGCAGGAAATAGATTTTCTGGGATTGGTTCTGTCCAATGGAAAGGTAAAACTCCAACCCCACATTTTAAAGCATATTTTAGAATTTCCAGATGTTCTGGTTGGTACAAAACAAATACAAAGATTTCTAGGTTGTTTAAATTATGTTAGCCCATTTTATAATGGACTTGCCAAGGATAGAAAGAAGTTACAGGCTCAGCTGAAAGAAGGTGCAGGTCCGTGGACTGATGAACTTACTGAAATAGTCCAACAGATAAAACAGAAATGCCAGTACCTCCCTACATTGCATTTGCCAGAAGAAGGATTTTCATTGTTTCTATTTACTGATGCTTCTGACGATGTTTGGGGTGCTGTGTTATTACAGGAAATTCCTCTCAAAGGAACTCAAGTTTGTGGATATAGGTCTGGGACATTCACTGATACAGAATGTCGATACACCATTTATGAAAAGGAGATCCTGGCTGTAAAAAAAGGAATAGAAAAGTTTAAGATATTTCTTAAACCTGTGCATTTTATTGTAAAAACAGATAGCTAGCCAATGAGATCTCTCCTCAGCAAAAAGCCAAATAAAGACATTGCTCATGGCAGAATCGCTAGATGGTATTTAGATTTCAATAGTTATGATTTTGAAATTGAATGGATCAAAGGTGATAATAATCCTCTTGCAGATTCTTTGACCAGAGAAATGGCTAAACTTGCAGAACCAGTCTGCATGGTAATCATTCCAGGAGAGACCCTTGTTAGACAAGATGGTGTAGAAATTTTTCTGAGCCATGATGAACAAGGTAATGACCTATGGGTTCCACAACTCCCTCCAGAAATCATTTCCCCAATTCTGGAGTGTTATTTTTTGAATAAGTGGCTTCAAGAATTACGGGATGTAATTCATAGAAATTATATGAGAGGTATTCTAACAGGTCCTCAACAATCAGCATTTCTGTCTCAGTTTGGTCTTGAAGATGCTGCACTTTATTTTGCACTCAGAAATAGTGTTGCTTTTGATGTTTGCATAACATCCCTGTTGCCAATGAATTGGCCAGTTAAGATTAAAAAGAATTTCCTGAAATGTGCAAAGTTTGGTTTATTTAACAGCATTACTCTTTTACAGACAGAATTTGAAGACTATGCTGATCTGTTCCTTGGTTATAATGAACGGATTCTTCAAGATGATATGAAAGAGTTTTTCAATCATCTACAAGGAAACTTTGCATGGGCTATAGAAGAAGGCATGGCAGGACCTTCTGGTTATCTGCAAATGAGGTTAAATTATGCTCTGCCTAGAGTAGAATATTATCCTCTAACAATGAATTGGTTCCCACAGGCCCAGATCGAAGGAATGGAGATAGCATTACTTCCTACATTAATTGCTACAAGAACTGAGATTGATTTTGCATCTCCTGATGAGATTACTAAAATCATTTATACATTCAATCAAAGAACTGATGACCTGGCCATTGCATTCAGACCTCTACCACAACATCTTTTGCCACCAACAGATTTAGATCACCATTATGATGAACCTGATCCACCACCAATAATTCAACTTGACTCTTCCGATGATGATGATGATGGATATCAATCAGATGGTAGCTAGCACATGGGCTTGTCTGTGCCGTGACGTCAGCCACATTAAGATCTGACAATAGGACGCAACCCTATTCAAAAAGCAAGATCCCCATAGCTACTTTCAGGTGTAAAGTGGGCCGTGTTCACATGCGGTGTGCTTCATGTGATTCCCTCTTTTACTGTTGGCTCCACTAGCAACAGTCTTTGTTACTTGTCCATTTTGTATGGTGCTATCTTCCACTAGTAATAGTGTGGGACGCGTGTTTGTTTCGTATGGTCAGAACTCAAAACTGCTATAATCTTTTGATATCCAACTTTGTGTATAAATAAGGACCCAATGCTTTGTGTTCGACATTCAGAGTTCAACATATTTCAGAATTAGATTTGGAGTCTTAAGTCAGTAGGCTAGAGTTTTGGTCATACAAGAGTATGCTCTTGTTCTGCGCCTAGAGCGATCTAAACAATCAGAAATTGTATTAAGTTGCAATTGTAATCATCTGTGCAATTAATAAAAGTTTGCTTGCATAAATTCCGCTGTGCCTAAAATTGGTATCTTACACTTTCCTCACCTTTGAACCCTTAGAAGATGACATTTAGCTATCCCCACCATTACCAATCAGACTTTCTAGCAATCCCACATAAGACACCTTACCCATCACTTCACCTAGGTCATCACCAATTAAATCACCTCATTACTCCATTCAACCATACCCATACCACCCATTTCTCCCTCCACAACCTGTATTAACGCATGATTAAACCTAACCCCTAAACCCTAACCCCTAACCCCTAACCCCTATTTCCTAACCCCTAAACCCTAAACTTGAGAAACCATAAACCCCTAAATCCTAAACACTAAACCCAAGAAACCCTAAACCTCTATCTCTCTATCTCCCTATCTCGCTATCTCCCCATCACTATCATTCCTCTACCTCTCAATCTCTCTCCCTATGCTTTGGCCATGTCCCTCACTCTATATCTCCCTATTGGTCCTCTCTCTCTAAACACTAAACCCTAAACCTCTAAACCATAAACCCTAAACCCTAAATAATACCCCTAAACCTTAACCCTAACCCCTAACCCCTAAACCCTAAACCCTATCTCCTATCTCTCCCTTATCTCCCTATCTCTACCATCCCTCTACCTCTCAATCCTTCTCCCTATTTCTCTGGACATCTCGCTTACTCTCTATCTCCCTATCTCCCCCCTTTGTCACCTCTATCTCTCCCTATCTGTCTCCTCTCTCTTTCTATCTAGCTATCTCCAAAACTGAGAAACCCTAAACCTAGGTACACCCTAAATCCAATCAACTCTAAACTTATATCTCCCTATCTCTATCATCCCTCTACCTCTCTTGATCTCTCTCCCTATGTCCCTGGCCATGTGCCTCACTCTCTATCTCCTTATCTCTCTCCTCGGTCTCCTCTCTCTATCTCCCTATCATTCCTCTCTCTCTCTCTCTCTATAAACCCTAAACCTCTAAACCTAACCCCTAAACAATTTAAATCCTAAACCCTAAATAATGCCCCTAAACCCTAACCCCTAACCCCTAAACCTGAAAAACCCTAAACCCCTAAACCCAAGTAACCCTAAATCACTATCTCCCTATCTCTCCCCTATCTCTCTACCACCTTTGTCCATCTACCTCTCAATCTCTCTCCCTATGTCTCTGGCCATGTCCCTCACTCTTTATCTCCCTATCTCTCCCCTTAGACTCCTCTATATCTCCCTATCATTCCTCTCTCTATAAACCCTAAACCTCTAAACCTAACCCCTAACCCCTAAACAATAAATCCTAAACCCTAAATTATAATGCCCCTAAACCCTAACCCCTAAACCTGAGAAACCCTAAACCCCAAACCCCTAAACCCTAAACCCAAGTAACCATAAACCACTATCTCCCTATCTCTCCCCTATCTCCCTATCACCTTTGTCCCTCTACCTCTCAATCTCTCTCGCTATGTCTCTTGCCACGTCCCTCACTCTTTATCTCCCTATCTCTCCCCTCAGACTCCTCTATATCTCCCTATTGGTCCTTTATCTCTCTCTAAATCCTAAACCCTAAACCTCTAAACCTTAACCCCTAACCCCAAAACCATAAACCCTAAACCCTAAATAATGCCCCTAAACCCAACCAACCCTAAACCTCTATCTCCCTATCTCTATCATCCCTCTACCTCTCAATCTCTCTCTCTCTATGTCTCTGGACATGTCTCTCACTCTCTATCTCCCTATCTCTCCCAAACTCTATCAGTCCCCTCTCTCTATCTCTCTTTAAACTGTAAACCCTAAACCCCTAAACCCGAGCAACCCTAAACCTCTAAACCCTAAATAATTCCCCTAACCAACCTCTAAACCACTTTTGCAACTAATACCACTTTTTCATTGTTTTCCACATTTAATTATATTCTTTTGCATTTTCCAGGTCCTACATGTGTCCAAGTTGTATTGTTTGTCAAGTTTTTAGTTTAATTGTTAGTCCCAACTCTCATGGTTATTAAAATGTTAGTATAGTTAGATTTATCCTTTGGTAACATTAATTTACACATTGTTGCACAAACAACCACACTGAAACATAACCTTACCTAATTAAGGTTAACCTTTAAGGTTCTTTCATAAATGGTGAGCTTAACAGATCCAACTAGTTCAATGTTCTTATAGTCCATGCTTACCCTTCCAAGAGAGTTCATGCCATGTTAACTTTGCATTATGTCCTAACATATCACATGAGGGACATCATCATCACAAGGAATAACAATGTCATGAAGGATTAACGAAGGTGTAGCTTCACCACATAAAGTATCATTCATAATTTTATCACTAGAGGGTAAGGGTATATCATGTGTATCCTTCTCAAACCATGTATCATGAATCAAATCATATGAAGGATTGGGTAAAGCAATTTAGGGCATGAAATCTAAAACACCCTGAAACACATCCCCTGCTGCCCCACCATTCCTATCCCCAAAATATTGGAACATAGTCTAAAAGTGATTATTTCACCTAATGAACAAAACTGAATATTTTATTATTGATTATTTGAGTAATTCATTAGT
This sequence comes from Cunninghamia lanceolata, assembly GCA_027924645.1. Lineage (NCBI taxonomy): Eukaryota > Viridiplantae > Streptophyta > Pinopsida > Cupressales > Cupressaceae > Cunninghamia > Cunninghamia lanceolata. The sequence goes on along the minus strand of BSBN01000749.1, from coordinate 3,549,006 downwards.
GATGATTCTTAGTGTTTAACAAATCCTTATGGATCAATGTGTAAAGAAGCTACCAATGTTAATTTTCCCTCCTCCTTCACTAGAAACGGTCTTTAAGGAGGTTCATATATTGATGGGAGATCCAAAATTTAAGAGGTATATCTTCAAAAAGAGTAAAAAGCCTTTTTCCCAAATTTTTTTAGAAAACAGATATCCGTTCTCAAAATGGATATCCGTTTTGTATTTCTAGAAACAGATATCCATTTTGGTTTGGTATCCAAACCAAAACAGATATCCGTTTCAAAGTCAAACTTTGCCAAGTCGCGAATTTGGCCAAGTAAAAACGCGATTTTTTTCCTATTGCCACTGTTTGGCCCACGATGATCCTGCACATACCCAAATAAGGTCTTTTGATAAATTTTGGTGTGGCAATTCTTTTGTCAAGTAAATAAGGTCACTTTACACCATTTGTGATGTTGAATTCATCTAGGGGGTCAGTTTGAGTTCATATTATCATATTTTACAAAATTGTCAAAAAGTGTTGTCATGAAAAGATACAAAAGGGCAAAGTGTGGAAGCCCAATAGTCATGGGCATTCAAACGTTAATTGTAGTCATTGGGTTTGGTTGAAACATGTTTAAAAATGCTTGTAGAACCTCAAGGAAATATAAGAGGGATTGTATATGAAGAAAAACAATAAGAAAACCCCTGTTTATATAGTAAATTATGTGTTTTTTCTGTAAATTTGTTGTTACAGTCTACTGTATGGTCATGTACAGAAACTTTGTGGCATGAAATTGATCTGAGGTGATAGGGCTTGGATTTAACTTTCAAATGCACTTGGTTTGTAGATGCAAGGGAGGCATTTGGAGGGATTTTGAGTGCTGCCCTAGGTGAGTTTGTATGAGATTTTACTTGAATTTGATGGCTACAAGTAGGAATTTGCTATAAATGTAAAGTTAAATGATTGGAGATGGTTTAGAAAGCTTGGGTAGACATATTGTGATGTGTTTGAGGTGATGGTGAGGTTAGAAAAACCCTGGAGATAAGAGTTCCAATAAACCCTCATTGTATGCAAACCTAAATAGGCTAAAAGTGAGATTTTGGGGCTAGGTGAAATTATGAGTGTTCCCATTGATAAAAATTGCATAAAAGGACCTTATATGGTGTGTTAGAACCTTTGGAGTGGTTGAGAGAAGTTTGGTGTTTGAATTCCATATAGTTACTTTGCAAAAGTGGGCTAATTTGCCCTTAAAACAACGGGACAATCAATTTTGCGGGGTGACGTTCCAAAACAAGTATATGAGATTTTTGAGATATGTTAAAGTAGAGCCAAATGGGTATCTGAAATGCCTTTTGTTTTCTGGGTCTGAGATGTAATCAGAAAGTTATGTCCAAACTACACTCTCTAGAGGGCTACAAGGCTAGTGTGGTGAAATAGTAGATTATGGGCAAGATAGTGTTTTGCTGATTGGAAAGTGGATTGAAATACCTTGGATTAGTGTTGTTGAAGGTTTGTGACCTTCCTCTACATCATTTTGGTAAATAAAGTGATAAGTTTTGTGTGGATTTTTTTGGATGTTGTTTCATTATTAAGGGAGAGGGACCGATGGTATGTAGGGCGATGTTGAGTGAGGGGTCTGTTACCAAATTGTGCTTGGAAGCCCAATTAGGCTGGGTTGTAATAGTTGTTTTCTAATTCTTTCAGGAAGCAAGTGACTTCAAATGAAGCAGGAAGGAAGAGAACATCAAATCAAAACAGTTAAGAGAGAGGCTTTAGCCTCTACATTTTATCTAACATATTTGCTCACTGTCTAGATATAGGTACTTGAAGACCATTCATCTATGCCATTTTTATTCAAAATATAAAGGCTTACATATAATATGAAGGGTCACATTACCCTTGGAATTCAAAAAGAGCTATGGAAGGTGGTAGTTCATCTTTAAAAAAAAAAAAAAATTTGGCAGGGTCATAACTCCTCGCTACTTTATCAAAATTCAATTTTTTTGGACTTGTTAGAAAGATAAACTAATTATCTAGTTCAAGTTCTAGGTTGCTAAGGTCGATGCCAACGTTTTCCCTAATTTCGCTGCAAAGGGCTCTAAAAATGCAATTTACTAAGATGTAGAAAATATCAAAAAAAAATTTAAAAATTTAAATTTTTGACATTTTCCTAAAAATACCATTCTGGACTCGATTATAAATCTTTCAAGGTACACAAAAATAGGAGAGGAGTCAAACTAAAGTGCATGGTCATGCAGGAAGAGATATTTGGAGTTCTATTTTTGACATGACTATTTTGGCAGTTTCTTGGTCAAGGACTTTGAGACTTGGAGTTCCGAGCTATTTTTGCTCATCTTGGAGGAGTTTTGGGGCCTAAATTTTAGGATTTTCACTTGTGCTCACCCATTAACTTGGAGTTACTTCTTCAAACTCATTCATGCATATTTTTGAGTTCAATTGAGCTGGAGTTGACTGCCCATTCAGTTTTTGGGGACAATTTTGTATTATATGAAAAAAAAGCTTATGTTTTTTTCCTTAGTTCTTATTTTTTTGCCTTTGCATATTGCAGAGAAGGAGATTGTCTTGTAACTTAGCCATTTTTACAGTTTCCAATAGCAGCAGTTCATTTTTTTAGCAGTTTATTGTTATTTTGCAGAGATTCCTTTCATTTTCTAATACAATCAGGGGTTCTTCTATCCAATTTCAGGTGTCTTGTGATTTTGTGGGTGATTTGATAGGAATTTTTTGTGTTTTGGTTCAAAACCACTGAATTCTTTGTCTCATTTATTAGATGCAAGTATACAAATTTTAGTTCATTACAGGTCACAACTTGTGCAAGATTATTGATGCCTTTCTGTGAAATACTTATGTGGTGAATCTGATCAGTTTGGATTGTAAGAAAATGTTTATTGGAGAATGTTTGTGAGTTATATTGCAATTTTAAATCAAAATATTGGTGCATCACCCCCTTTAGATAGATTTTCTATTCAATTTTTAGTTTATGCAAGTTTTCTTCTATCTTTTTCCTCCATCAATTTACAGATCTAAAGGGTATTTAAAGGGAGCTGGCTCTTCCAAAGGTTCATTCTCGAAACAGATAAACCCACAGTCTAAGAATGCTCCCATGTTGCACGAGATTGCCAAGCTTGTAAAGGATTAGCATTCAAGGCACAATCCTTCGTGACAACAGAGTCCATATCAGCATTGTTCGATTCAAAAAATAAATTGCTACATCCCTTGACAGTCAAGCTAGCACCCCCATTTTTTTCCTGGCAAAAATTAAGCACGTTTATCAATGTTTTTGGTGCATTTTTCAAAAACTACCAAAAAAATTGTAAAATCTATCATCAACCGATATTGGACATGTGTAGGGTCTCTTCATTGGTTGGCACCACACTAGTACTAGCTCATTTTACTACATGTTAATGCACATTAACTGCCCAATATCCTACTGCCGTTGGTCTTAATGCCTACGACCTCAGCATGCATGCCATTCGTTTAGTCTTGCTTTAGCTTCACGAAAACTTCATTCATGAGATCAATTTGCACTTTGAGCAGTTGCATTGACGACCAATCCTAGTTCAGATGGACACTGACAATTCTGAGGCCATGGGAGAATACTAGTGATACATTTCTCAAACTTTTTGTGTTTATCAACACCACATTTGGCATAAGGAAACCATTTTCCTTCTGGTTACGTAGGTGAGGTTGAGTTCCAACCTCACATAGGCAGTAACTACGCATTGCAAGATTTTTTTCATATTTTCATGCAATCTTTTTTTGTGTAAATAGCTTCAATGTACAAGTAATGAAAATCTCATTTAATGAAGCTTTATTGCAGCTTTATCATGGCTGCTTATGTGTGTATATATAGAAACGGTGAACAAATGTTATTTTACAGCAATATTGCGCCTATATTTTGGCTGACTATGTGTAAATGTGAGAATACAGATATATATATGCATATATATGGCCGACTGTGTGTATGTGTGTGTATACACAAATATATACTCATATATATGTATATATATGCAAATGTATTTGTGTATACACACATGTATATATATGTAACTGTATTTGTGTATACACATAGTCAGCCATTATATAGCCCTTTCTTTTTATAGTGGCAGTATTCAAAGTTATTATACACTTTTTCCATACTACATTGTCTATTAAGGGTTTCATGCGCCTATCCTTTGGCCGACTGTGTGTATACAGGGTAAGTGCAAGAAGATGGGGGGCCAAAAAGTGGCCAAATTAATTTTTAAAAAAATTAGGTCAAAACGCGAGCGCATTATAACGCGCTCGTGTTATAACGCGCTCGCGTTATGGCTTGGTAATGACGAGCCTTAGGCTCATCAAAACCAAGCCATAACGCAAGCGCGTTATAATGCGCTTGCATTATTCTTTTCTTTGCATTTTTCCTTTTCCACAAAAGTTTGTGCTATTTTTCATGTTTTAAATAATGTGAGCGCGTTATGTTCAACTTAAATTTTTTTATGTTTAAGGCTATTAATCATGTATGTATGTATGCCTATATGTATGTATGTATCTATGTATGTATGCCTATATGTATGTATGTATCTATGTATGCCTATATGTATGTATGTATCTATGTATGCCTATATGTATGTATGTATAGTGTCAAGGGTAGAGGAGGGTAGAGATGGGAGTGAGCCGGATAGGGGAGGAGAGGGGTGGATAAGGATTGAGTGATTAAGGTTTAAGGTTAAGGGTTGAGCATTTAGGGATAGGATTTAAAGTTTAGGGATGAGGGATTAGAGTTTAGGACCTTGAGGGATTAGGGTTTAGGGTTGAGGCTTTAGGGATAGCATTTAGGGTTAAGGGTCGAGGGATTAGGGTTAAGGTAGAGTGTTGAGGGTAGAGGGATTAGGGATAGGGTTTAGGGTTGAAAGTTTAGGGTTGAGGGATTAGGGTTTAAGGTATAATTTAGTAGTTCTTGTGGATAGAGCCAGTAAACAATGGGAGATTATTTGCCTATTTCATAACAATATACCTCCCCCTTAAACCCTGAACCCTAATCCCTCAACCCTCAACCCTAATCCATCATCCCTCAACTCTAATCCCTCATTCCTAAACCCTAAATGCTATCCCTATTCCTAAACCCTCAACAGACTTGATACTATACCTTAAACCCTAATCCCTTATCCCTAAACCCTCCAACCCTATCCCTAATCCTTACACCCTCCACACTCTACTTTAACCCTAATCCCTTGAACCTCAACCCTATCCCTAAACCCTTGACCCTTGAACCTCAACCCTCAACCCTTGACATCAAACCCTAATCCCTCAACCCTTAACTCTGATCCCTCAACTCTCAACCCTAACCCTAAACCCTAAACACTAAACCCTCAACCCTCAACGTCAAATCCTAATCCCTCAACCCTTCACTCTAATCCCTCAACCCTAAACCCTATCCCTAAACCCTCAACACTATACCTTAAACCCTAATCCCTCAACCCTAACCCTAAACCTTGTCCCTAAACCCTAATCCCTCAACCCTCAACCCTAATCCATCATCCGTCATCCCTTAACTCTAATCCCTCATCCATAAACCCTAAATGCTATCCCTATTCCTAGACCCTCAATAGGCTCGATACTATACCTTAAACCCTAATCCCTCTACCCTTGACACTCTTATTTAACCCTAATCCCTTGACCATTAACCCTATCCCTCAACCTCAACCCTCAACCCTCAATTCTTGACATTAAACCCTAATTCATCAACCCTAAACCCTAATCCCTCAAACCTAAACCCTATCCCTAAACCATCAACCCTCAACACTATACCTTAAACCCTAATCCCTATACCTCAACCCTTAACCATTAAAACTTAAACCCTATCCCTACACCCTCAACACTTGACACTATATCTTAAGCCTTAAACCCTCATACTTAAAGCTTCAACCCTTAATCCTTCAACCTTCAACCCTAAACCCTATCCCTAATCCCTCTACCCTTGACACTCTAACACTAACCTCAACATTAAATGCTAATCTGTCAACCCTAAACTCTAATCCTAAACCCTCAACCCTCAACACTATACCTTAAACCCTAATCCCTCAACCCTCAACCCTAAACCTTATCCCTAAACCCTAATCCCTCAACCCTCAACCCTAATCCATCATCCCTCAACTCTAATCCCTCATCCCTAAACCCTAAATGCTATCCCTATTCCTAAACCCTCAACAAACTTGATACTATACCTTAAACCCTAATCCCTTATCCCTAAACCCTCCAACCCTATCCCTAATCCTTACACCCTCCACACTCTACTTTAACCCTAATCCCTTGAACCTCAACCCTATCCCTAAACCCTTGACCCTCAAACCTCAACCCTCAACCCTTGATGTCAAACCCTAATCCCTCAACCCTTAACTCTGATCCCTCAACTCTCAACCCTAACCCTAAACCCTCAACCCTCAACATCAAATCCTAATCCCTCAACCCTTCACTCTAATCCCTCAACCCTAAACCCTATCTCTAAACCCTCAACACTATACCTTAAACCCTAATCCCTCAACCTGAACCCTAAACCTTATCCCTAAACCCTAATCCCTCAACCCTCAACCCTAATTCGTCATCCATCATCCCTCAACTCTAATCCCTCATCCCTAAACCCTAAATGCTATCCCTATTCCTAGACCCTCAACAGGCTCGATACTATACCTTAAACCCTAATCCCTCTACCCTTGACACTCTTATTTAACCCTAATCCCTTGACCATTAACCCTATCCCTCAACCTCAACCCTCAACTGTCAACCCTCAACCCTCAACACTCAACTCTAAACATTAAACCCTAATTCATCAATCGTAAACCCTAATCCCTCAAACCTAAATCCTATCCCTATCCCTTAACCCTTAAAACTTAAACCCTATCCCTATACCCTCAACACTTGACACTATATCTTAAGCCTTAAACCCTCATCCCTAAAGCCTCAACCCTCAATTCTTAAACCTTCAACCCTAAACCCCATCCCTAATCCCTCTACCCTCGACACTCTAACCCTAACCTTGACATTAAACCCTAATCCGTCAACCCTAAACCCTAATCTGTCAACCCTAAACCCTCAACCCTCAACACTATACCTTAAACCCTAAACCATCAACCCTAAAACCTAATCCATCAACCCTCAACCCTAAACACTATTAATAAACCCTCAACCCTTGACACTATACCTTAAACCCTAATCCCTCAACCCTCAACCCTAATACCTCAACCCTCAACCCTAATCCCTCATCCCTAAACCCTAAACTCTATCTCTATTCCTAAACCCTCAACCCTCGACACTATACCTTAAACCCTAATCCCTTATCCCTAAACCCTAAACACTATCCCTCAACCCTTAACCCTTAAAAATTAAACCCTAAAACCTATCCATAAACCCTCGATGCTCAACACTATATTTTAAACCCCAATCCCTTAACCCTCAGCCATAAAGCCTCAACCCTCAATTGTTAAACCTTCAACCCTAAACCCTATCCCTAATCCCTCTACCCTCAACATTCTACTTTAACCCTAATTCCTTGACCATCAACCCTATCCCTAAACCCTCAACCCTCAACCCTCAACTCTCAACATTAAACCCTAATCTATCAACCCGAAACCCTAATCCGTCAACACTAAACCCTAATCCCTCAACCCTAAATCCTATCCCTAAACCCTAAATCCTCAACACTATACCTTAAACCATAATCCCTCAACCCTAAACCCTAAACCCTCAACCCTCAACATCAAATCCTAATCCCTCAACCCTTCACTCTAATCCCTCAACCCTAAACCCTATCCCTAAACCCTCAACACTATACCTTAAACCCTAATCCCTCAACCTGAACCCTAAACCTTGTCCCTAAACCCTAATCCCTCAACCCTCAACCCTAATCTGTCATCCGTCATCCCTCAACTCTAATCCCTCATCCCTAAACCCTAAACGCTATCCCTATTCCTAGACCCTCAACAGGCTCGATACTATACCTTAAACCTTAATCCCTCTACCCTCGACACTCTTATTTAACCCTAATCCCTTGACCATTAACCCTATCCCTCAACCTCAACCCTCAACCATCAACACTCAACTCTAAACATTAAACCCTAATTCATCAACTGTAAACCCTAATCCCTCAAACCTAAACCCTATCCCTAAATCATCAACCCTCAACACTATACCTTAAACCCTAATCCCTATCCCTTAACCCTTAAAACTTAAACCCTATCCCTATACCCTCAACACTTGACACTATATCTTAAGCCTTAAACCCTCATCCCTAAAGCCTCAACCCTCAATTCTTAAACCTTCAACCCTAAACCCTAATCCCTCTACCCTCAACAGTCTAACCCTAACCTTGACATTAAACACTAATCTGTCAACCCTAAACCCTAATCTGTCAACCCTCAACACTATACCTTAAACCCTAATCCATCAACCCTAAAACCTAATCCATCAACCCTCAACCCTAAACACTATTAATAAACCCTCAACCCTTGACACTATACCTTAAACCCTAATCCCTCAACCCTCAACCCTAATCCCTCATCCCCAAACTCTAAACTCTATCCCTATTCCTAAACCCTCAACCTTCGATACTCTACCTTAAACCCTAATCCCTTATCCCTAAACCCTAAACACTATCCCTTAACCCTTAAAAATTAAACCCTAAAACCTATCCATAAACCCTCGATGCTCAACACTATATTTTAAACCCCAATCGCTTAACCCTCAGCCATAAAGCCTCAACCCTCAATCGTTAAACCTTCAACCCTAAACCCTATCCCTAATCCCTCTACCCTCAACACTCTAGTTTAACCCTAATCCCTTGACCATCAACCTTATCCCTAAACCCTCAACCCTCAACCCTCAACTCTCAACATTAAACCCTAATCTGTCAACCCTAAGCCCTAATCCGTCAACCCTAAACCCTAATCCCTCAACCCTAAATCCTATCCCTAAACCCTAAACCCTCAACACTATACCTTAAACCATAATCCCTCAACCCTAAACCCTAAACCCTATCCCTAAACCCTCAACACTATACCTTAAACCCTAATCCCTCAACCCTAACCCTAAACCTTGTCCCTAAACCCTAATCCCTCAACCCTCAACTGTAATCCGTCATCCGTCATCCCTCAACTCTAATCCTCATCCCTAAACCCTAAATGCTATCCCTATTCCTAGACCCTCAACAAGCTTGATACTATACCTTAAACCCTAATCCCTCTACCCTCGACACTCTTATTTAACCCTAATCCCTTGACCATTAACCCTATCCCTCAACCTCAACCCTCAACCGTCAACCCTCAACCCTCAACACTTAACTCTAAACATTAAACCCTAATTCATCAACCGTAAACCCTAATCCCTCAAACCTAAACCCTATCCCTAAATCATCAACCCTCAACACTATACCTTAAACCCTAATCCCTATCCCTTAACCCTTAAAACTTAAACCCTATCCCTATACCCTCAACACTTGACACTATATCTTAAGCCTTAAACCCTCATCCCCAATGCCTCAACCCTCAATTCTTAAACCTTCAACCCTAAACCCTATCCCTAATCCCTCTACCCTCGACACTCTAACCCTAACCTTGACATTAAACACTAATCCGTCAACCCTAAACCCTAATCTGTCAACCCTAAACCCTCAACACTCAACACTATACCTTAAACCCTAATCCATCAACCCTAAAACCTAATCCATCAACCCTCAACCCTAAACACTATTAATAAACCCTCAACCCTTGACACTATACCTTAAACCCTAATCCCTCAACCCTCAACCGTAATACCTCAACCCTCAACCCTAATCCCTCGTCCCTAAACCCTAAACTCTATCCCTATTCCTAAACCCTCAACCCTCGACACTATACCTTAAACCCTAATCCCTTATCCCTAAACCCTAAACACTATCCCTCAACCCTTAACCCTTAAAAATTAAACCCTAAAACCTATCCATAAACCCTCGACGCTCAACACTATATTTTAAACCCCAATCCCTTAACCCTCAGCCGTAAAGCCTCAACCCTCAATCGTTAAACCTTCAACCCTAAACACTATCCCTAATCCCTCTACCCTCAACACTCTACTTTAACCCTAATCCCTTGACCATCAACTCTATCCCTAAACCATCAACCCTCAACCCTCAACTCTAAACATTAAACCCTAATCTGTCAACCCTAAACCCTAATCCGTCAACCCTAAACCCTAATCCCTCAACCCTAAATCCTATCCCTAAACCCTCAACCCTCAACACTATACCTTAAACCATAATCCCTCAACCCTAAACCCTAAACCCTCAACCCTAAACCCTATCTCTAAACCCTCAACACTATACCTTAAACCCCAATCCCTCAACCCTAACCCTAAACCTTGTCCCTAAACCCTAATCCCTCAACCCTCTACCCTAATCCGTCAGCTATCATCCCTCAACTTGAATCCCTCATCCCTAAACCCTAAATGCTATCCCTATTCCTAGACCCTCAATAGGCTCGATACTATACCTTAAACCCTAATCCCTCTACCCTCGACACTCTTATTTAACCCTAATCCATTGACCATTAACCCTATCCCTCAACCTCAACCCTCAACCCTCAACCCTCAACACTCAACTCTAAACATTAAACCCTAATTCATCAACCGTAAACCCTAATCCCTCAAACCTAAACCCTATCCCTAAACCATCAACCCTCAACACTATACCTTAAACCCTAATCCCTATCCCTTAACCCTTAAAACTTAAACCCTATCCCTATACCCTCAACACTTGACACTATATCTTAAGCCTTAAACCCTCATCCCTAAAGCCTCAACCCTCAATTCTTAAACCTTCAACCCTAAACCCTATCCCTAATCCCTCTACCCTCGACACTCTAACCCTAACCTTGACATTAAACACTAATCCGTCAACCCTAAACCCTAATCTGTCAACCCTAAACCCTCAACCCTCAACACTATACCTTAAACCCTAATCCATCAACCATAAAACCTAATCCATCAACCCTCAACCCTAAACACTATTAATAAACCCTCAAGCCTTGAAAATATACCTTAAACCCTAATCCCTTAACCCTCAACCCTAATACCTCAACCCTCAACCCTAATCCCTCATCCCTAAACCCTAAACTCTATCCCTATTCCTAAACCCTCAACCCTCGACACTGTACCTTAAACCCTAATCCCTTATCCCTAAACCCTAAACACTATCCCTCAACCCTTAACCCTTAAAAATTAAACCCTAAAACCTATCCATAAACCCTAGACGCTCAACACTATATTTTAAACCCCAATCCCTTAACCCTCAGCCCTAAAGCCTCAACCCTCAATTGTTAAACCTTCAACCCTAAACCCTATCCCTAATCCCTCTACCCTCAACACTCTACTTTAACCCTAATCCCTTGACCATCAACCCTATCCCTAAACCCTCAACCCTCAACCCTCAACTCTCAACATTAAACCCTAATCCGTCAACCCTAAACCGTAATCCCTCAACCCTAAATCCTATCCCTAAACCCTCAACCCTCAACACTATACCTTAAACCATAATCCCTCAACCCTAAACCCTAATCCCTCAACCCTAAACCCTAAACCCTATCCCTAAACCCAACAAAACTACTTTGCCTTATGTTAGGTTGTTAAACCCATCATTTTTGACACTCTTCTCTTAAAGATATTTGAGTTGCAAGAATATGTCAGAAGAATGGCTATGAACTTTTTTAATGTTAGTAATGTTATATGGCATGTTTTTCTGGCCCATCTGGGGTTCATTATGCCAATAGGTGTACACACTATGAGAAAAGCTTTGCATATGGTACATCCATAGTGAGTAATTAACAGTTGAAATTAGAAGGATTATCATTATGAGAAAAGCTTTGCATTGGGGTACATCTATGTTTCTTGCTGTCCACCCCGCACTTAGGGGAGGTATATTGTTATGAAACAAGCAAATAATCGCCCATTGTTTACTAGCTCTATCCACAAGAACTACTAAACTATACCTTAAACCCTAATCCCTCAACCCTAAACTTTCAACCCTAAACCCTATCCCTAATCCCTCTACCCTCAACAGTCTACCTTAACCCTAATCCCTCGACCCTTAACCCTAAATGCTATCCCTAAAGCCTCAACCCTAAACCCTAATCCCTCAAGGTCCTAAACTCTAATCCCTTATCCCTAAGCTCTAAATCCTATCCCTAAATGCTCAACCCTTAACCTTAAACCTTAATCACTCAATCCTTATCCACCCCTCTCCTCCCCTATCTAGCTCACTCCCATCTCTACCCTCCTCTACCGTCAACACTATACATACATACATATAGGCATTCATAGATACATACATACATATAGGCATTAATAGATACATACATACATATACATACATACATACATACATACATATAGGCATACATACATACATGATTAATAGCCTTAAACATAAAAAAATTTAAGTTTAACATAATGCGCTCGCATTATGTCTTGCTTTGGGAATCCCAAGCCTTGGGCTTGGGATTTGCTTTGGATTTCCAACCCAAAGGCTTGGAGTGCCTTATGAATAGTAACAGACGTGTTTTTCCATATTCTTCAAGATTTTAGATAATTTTGTTCGTGCTAACCCTCAGATTTGCACGTGTTTCAAGGTCAAACAAATCAAACACCTGGGTAATGTTAGGCTTTCTCTTAGCTATCTGACAATGTAATTTTTTTCACATTTTAACAATGTTGAGCCTTTCATCTTTATTTTTTTTTGTTTGTGTGTCCGTTTTTGGGCAAAAACCACTGTTTGGTCTTTTTTTCATTGTAAATTAACTATTCATTGAAATTTCAAAAAAATTACATATTTAGAAACTAGACTCCATTCTACAAATATTAAAAAAAGAAAAAAATGATTTTCGATTAGTTTTCAAAATTTATAGGGGTAGCACGGCCAAAATTTTTTTTTTTAGGATGTGTCTACTTTGAAAATTAGTAAAAAATCAAATATTCATCAAACAATTATAAGAAAAATCAGGCATAAACTACATGCTATTAGGTAATTTCTCACTGAAGCGATTTTAAAAATACCAAAAAAAAGTTGACCTTTTGAGGGAGCCACAAAACATGCTATGTTATGTTTTTTTGACAGAAACAACACCAATTTCTGTGGCTCCCTCTTTTGAACCCCTTAATCTATGCCATTTTCAAAAAATAATAGTAGTTTAGAAAGTAGACTCAGAGCACTATGAACATTGTTTTGGTTGCATCTCCAAATTTTGAGTGTAACTATGCTCAATTTCTCATCCAAGGCCAGTATTTCCTGATTTCAAAAAAAAAGTGGCCACTTAAGACCCCTTTTTGGCCTCCCATCTTCCTGCACTTACCCTACATATACATACCATTGAAGGGTTTCAACAGCTCAACTATTAAGGGTTTCATGCACCTATACTTTTGCCAACTATTTCCACTGCCACTGTGAACCCCTCACTCAATAATTCCTGCTCCCCATCCTCCTCTCAGTCCTGTCCATAGAAGAATCGTCTCAACCAGAATGGTCAAATTTTTGTGAGTAGTTCATATGCATATATAGGATTTTTATCCTCAATTTGGTAATCATTTTAAGAGGGATATTTAAAAAATTATTTCTTTAATTGACATGACATTTTAATATTATTAATAACATATTAATATAATATTTAACAAATTAATATATTAATAAACATTATAATATTATGTATGTATCATATACACACATGCATATGGTAGTTCATATACACATACATTCAATTATATGAACTGCCATATGTATGTATGTATGTATGTATGTATGAATATATAGTATACACACATACATACATATTATGGATACATACATACATATGAACCATAGTATGTGTGTGTGTGTATTCTATACATACATACATACATACATAACAATGGCAGTTCATATGTATGTAGTTCATGCAAGTACCCATACATGTGGCATTCATATGTAACATACATACATTCTTTTACTATGATGTATGTATGTATGTATGGAAACCAATCATACATACATACATACTCAGCCAAAAGAGGTGCATGGCACCCTCAACTATGGAGTGTATGATAATGTTCCAATACTATCAATATAATTATGCAACTTGCAAAATTACAATTACATATGGCAGAGATATAGAAACTGATGTTTCATATAGCCTTGTTCATTTACATTTATATGAATTTGATGTATGCTTTACATTTATATTCAATTACTTTCACTTCATATCAAAATGTTGGTTGAAGTTATATATGAGTATCATAATGCTGTATCAGTTAGTTGTTTCGAGTTATTCTTAAAAATTATGATGTTGTATCAGAAAATGGCTCCAAATATTAATATCAAATTACTCTCAATCTCACATGTCTGAATTTGTTGTTTCAGTTTGTATCATTCTTTGATTTGTAAGAGTTATAATTGGGAATGTAATAGAATTGGCTAGTTTGTTCGTCAATTACTCTTTCTTACTTGTATGAATTTGTTGTTTCAATTTCTATCATTCTTTTTTTTGTAAGTGTTGGAATTGGGGATATGATAGTATAGCATGCATTTTTTGTTTCATTGCACACACACCATTGATCATTTGCAATCAACTCAATTACATGCATGGTTAGTTTGTTCTTCAATTACTCTCACTCTTACATATATGAATTTGTTGTTTTAGTTTGTTTCATTCTTTGATTTGTAAGAGTTAGAATTAGGGATGTGATAGAATTGGTTAGTTTGTTCTTCAATTACTATCACTCTTACATGTATAAATTTTTTGTTTCAGTTTGTATCATTCTTTTTTTTAAGAGTTAGAATTGGGGATATGATAGTATAACATGTATTTTTTGTTTCATTGCACACACACCCTTGATCATTTGCAAACAACTCAATAAGATGCATGGTTAGTTTGTTCTTCAATTACAATCACTCTTACATGTATGAATTTTCTGTTTCAATTTGTATCATTCTTTAATTGTACAAGTTAGAATTGGGGATGTGATAGTATACCATGCATTTTTTATTTCATTACACACATACCCTTGATCATTTGCAATCAACTCAATTAGATGCATGGTTAGTTTGTTCTTCAAATACTCTCACTCTTATTACATAAGAAGGGTTCATTCCTATTAACTTAAGACTCCTTTCAATGTATATAACTGGTTTTCATGCAAATATATGTGTGTGTGTGTGTACACACACATGTATATACACATGCATATGCATATATATAATGCATATGCATATGTATATACATAATTCAAAATTATGTATATTCAAAATTCTCCACTTGCTACCAATTCAAATTCTATCAACCTACTTATTTTTACAAGCAATGCTCAATTGTGTGATGCAAGCTACCTATTCACAAATTTAAATTTCTGACTTTGTGCTGGACACACCTGATCGACATTGAGCTCCTCCAAAGCGATGCAATCTCCTCCTTTAGCTTCTATGGTAAGTCTCAAACCTGCCTTCAGTATTTCTTATGCATTCATGTATGATTTTGTTACTTTCAAATGCATTGTCCATTTACATTTAAATGAATCGAATTTGGTGTTCCATAGCCCATGTGTATGCTGTCACATTCTATACCTCCAAAACAACCCCAACCCAATATTGGCCACTCTCCCTTAAAGCTAATTGTGTTAAGTTTATATACCTTCAAACTACATTATGGTACAAATATTTCCAACCCTTTCCAATACAACATCATGATATGTATATGTGTATATATATACATATATGTATGTATATGTGTGTGTAGTATATACACATATGTCTAGATACATATATATACATATGTGTGTATATATATATATAGACACACACACACACACACACACACACACACACACACATATATATATATATATATTGCAGAGATACATAGCTACGCATGTTTTGTATAGCCTTGTTCATTTTCATTAAACTTACACATTTATCACATTTATCTATCTCTACAATATATATATATATATGACACCTAATACTGAAATTACATATTGAAATTTTTATAAGACTTTAATGTTCAACAACAGTATGGTACAAATATTTCCATACTCAACAATGTCCGAGTCGGGAATTTTTTTTGCCATGTTCCTTGACAGTCGACCTGGTACTCCCCATTTTTTTCCTGGCAAAAATTAAGCACGTTTATCAATGTTTTTGGTCAGTTTTTCAAAAACTACCAAAAAAGTAGTAAAATGTGTCATCGACCAATATTAGACATGCGTATTATCCTTCATGAGTTGGCACCACGCTAGTATTGGCTCTGTTTACTATCGGTTAATGCGCATTAACTTCCCAACATTCTACTGCCGTGGGTGTTAATGCCTACCACGTCGGCATGCACACCATTTTCTTAGTCTTGCTTTAGCTTCACAAAAATGCCATTCATGAGAACAATTATATATGGCTATCATAATGTTGTATCAATTGGTTCTTCAATTACTCTCACTCATACATGTAAGAATTCCATGTTTTAGGTTGTATCATTCTTTTTTTTTGTAAGAGTTAGAATTGGGGATGTGATAGTATGACATGTTATTTTTGTTTCATTGCACACACACCCTTGATCATTTGTAAAAAAAATCAATAAGATGCATTACAATCACTCTTACATTATGAATTTTCTGTTTCAGTTTGTATCATTCTTTTAATTGTAAGAGTTAGAATTGGGGATGCGATAGTATACCATGTTTTTTTTGTTTCATTGTACACACACCCTTGATCATTTGCAATCAACTCAATTAGATGCATGGTTAGTTTGTTATTCAATTACTCTCACTCTTATTACAAAAGAAGGGCTCATTTCAATTAACTTAAGACTCCTTTCAATGTATTTATATTGCAAAGATAGATAGATACATAAGTTTCATATACCCTTCTTCATTTCCATTCAACTTAATTAGATGTATGCTTTGTTTGTTCATCAATTAAAGTGACTGTAAATATCAGCCCCTCTCTCTTAAAGTGAAATGTGTTAATGCTTAACTCCCACTTATGTTATAACCATTTTTAAATAGCATATGTAAGTTTCCTATACCAGGCTATCACATACTATACTCACCATATGCAATATGTCACATACTATACCCACCATATGGTGGGTATAGTAATGAAAGAGCCCTAATCCTGGTATAGTATTTACATTCAACTTAATTATTTGTATGCTTTGTTTGTTCTTGAATTAAAGTGACTGTAAATATTGACCCCTCTCCCTTACAACCAACTGTGATAGTGGCTGACTCCTAACTTGAAATAGTAGTATAATATATATATATATAAACAACATTATGAAACCTTTACATAACTTGAAACAACAATATGATAGAAATATTTCAAACCCTTTCCTATATCATACTACTCTTTCAAGTTATTTCATATTGTTGTTCTAAGATATATCTGTATCATACCGCTCTTTCCCTAGCTTGGCATACATTTTTTTTTACTTTGTTGGTTCTAGGGTTTAATTTTTTAATTTTTAGGCATTAGGAAATAAATGCATTAACTTCAACAATGTGTTTTAGAATTTAATTAAATAGTGAAATAATGTTAATAAGTAAGTTAAAAATTAGATTTAGCTTTATAATTTTTGAAACAGTAATTAGGGAGGAATAAAGTGTTTATTTATTTTTTATGAGTTGGTAGTTTTGATTTTGTTGTTGATTCATTGATACATTAGGATAGGTGATCAACATGACAATCAAATATAGGATAGTACTTAGAGTGATGTGAGAGCGATTGGTTCTAAGATTGTGCTATTACAACAAGATTGTACTGTGTAGCCTAGTCTTTGACAAATTCACGTCATGTGAATTAGTCTTTGTGGTGCAGCCTTATCTCTGCTAATATGAACTTCAAAATATGTACACCTCCACCTTCTATCTTGCCTCTAAAATATGGTTGTACAAAAAGGCATAGTGAGACTTGCTTTAAGATTAGTGAAGCCATAGGCTTGTCTTAAGTTATTTCATATTGTTGTTTTAAGATTTATTTGTATCATACTGCTCTTTCAAGATATACATATTTGTATCATACCACTGTTTCAAGTTTATATATATTTGTATCATTATGCCATTTGAGGAAGGGTTTAACTTGATCACCTAATTGTTTATAAGAGGTAGAATTGGGGATATGATAGTATACCATGCATTGCTTGTTTCATTGAACACATACCCTTGATCATTTGCAATCAACTCAATTAGATGCATGGTTAGTTTGTTCTTCAATTACACGAGCACTATTACATGCATGAATTTGTTGTTACAATTTGTATCATTCTTTTAATTGTAAGAGTTAGAATTGTATGTTGTTTACTAGTCACTGAGTTGGTTCAATGCAGAGGAAGAATTTGAAATGATATAAAAAAAATTGTATTTCTAACCAATTTTAATATTTTGTTTTTATTATTTTAATTTTATGTTTATTTGGAAATAATACTATAATAATTACATGTTTTATTGAAAATTTGCAATGCATAGTAAGCTTGAGAGTTCATTTTTTTCATTTTTGCAGGTAAATTCACAAAAAGATTGGTGATTATGTGGAACCAGTAGTATGAAAAAAAAATATGAGAAATGGAACATGTTTTAATGTATTTTGTTAAAATATATTTATAACTTATTCAGTTGACAATGGCTTCTGTACATGTCAACTCACTTTGAATGCATGTCAACTCACTTTTAATGCAATAAGACATATATTTTGGATAAAAAATAACCATTTGCAACAACCTTTTATTGAGAAGGTGGCAAAGATTATTTATATTGTGGAAATAAGTTTATCAACTTGCATTCACTTAATATTGGGATGGTGGAAAATAAATGTCAAGTTGCATCCACCTAACATTGAGAAGGTGGGTAAAAAATAGTCTACCTATGATAGAACATAATTTGAATTTTATATGAACTTGTCCTATCATATTAAAAAGGATATTTAAAATTTTTGTTGGCTCATTTATTGCCCAAAAGTGGGCCCTCGGCTGTCACATACTATACCCACCATATGTCCTATGCCTATGATCGACTCCTCTTCCTTAATGGAAAAGAGCTTTGTTTTTTTATAAAAGAAATTTCAATAAAAAAATAAATGTGTTGCCTTTTAAAATATAGTTTAGTTCTTAATACAAATATAAATTAAGTTTTTTATATAAAACAAATTTTATTTTTTTTCTATAAGATATGCTTAACTAGAGTTGGAATGGAGAAAGGTCAAGCTTCAAATATTGAAGAATTTAATTAAGATTTATTTTTTAATGTTATATATTACAAGCAATTATGATAGTTTTATTTAGTTTTTTGAATTAAAAAGTATTTTAAATTATTTTAAAGTTTGAATTTAAAAGTATTCTAAATTATTTTAAAGTGACAGAATATTGTTAGCGTTTTATTTTTATTATGTTTTTAATTTCACAAACTTTAATTTGTATGCATATTTATTAATATGGGATAAAACTTTATAATAAATTCAAAATATTGAAAATGTATATATCTAAAATCTATTTCTTATAGACAACCTTTAAATATTTCGTTTCTCATCATGTTGTTTTCCTTTTCTTATTTCTGGTAACATAAGCTAGCAGGCATAGTCATGATTTTAAATTATATGAAAATCAACATAAAATTCATCACCCTAAATGCAGTTTGCTCAAAGTTGACAAGCATTTCCATGTATTTATGCTTCTTTGCCACTACTTAAGTTGTGTATAAATACACTTGAATATAGTGACTATTGCACTAAAGAACATATAATAGGTGCAGAAAACCATTCAATGGATAGCAATTTGAAGAATACCAACAAATTGAAGAGCAATATCAACATAATATTTACTTAGCTTAGGTTAAACTCTATGTCCAACCCCTCTCTCTCTTTTTAAGGAACATTCTCTACAATTTTAACTCATTTTTGTTCTCTTCTTTTCTTCCTAATGAACAGAGTGTGATCTGAAATGTCGATGCAAAAAAAGTAACACACAAATTTTCCAAAAGCTCTACAATATTATAATGTTTACTATTTTCCATGTTAGTGGCCTTTCCAATATATACTTTTAGATATACTATTTGTACTGTGAAGCATGTCTTTCTTTCTTATATTCCCTCGAGTAGATTCAATATTGCATTCACACTAATAAACTATGTATGTTGTTCAGATACTTCTTCCATCTATTGTTTGTGGCCTCCTTCCTTTTTCTTCATTTCATGGCCTTAATATTAAAGGTAGAGTGTCTGTGAACTCCTATTATTGTTTCTTTTTTTTTTTTGGGGGGGGGGGTGGGGGGCATTTTTGTACATATCATTTTTATTTTAAGAGACATTTGTCAACCAAATTTAAGGTACCTCGCAAATACAAAATTCTTCCGCCACCATAACATCTCCCAACCAACCCACCAAATATAGTAAATGATAATTAAGTGTACATGTTATTTTCCTTACACAAACCCAAGCCAACTCAAAAATTATTACAAATCATGTGGCTTTCCTTCTATGAATTCTCAGGCCTCAAATAGTGGTGAGTCTTGCATATAAACTTTGAGTCATCAATAAATAGAGGTGGTGGCCAAACATTTACATTTCACATTTGTAGTTCAAATGTTTTATAGACATTAGGTTTTAGGCATTTATTTGTAGCATTAGAGAATTTTTTTCTTTATATGCTTGTAAAGCAAAACTCATATGTAGAGGGAACATTTTTAATATGGTTATATACATTTGATTTATGGTTCTCTAACCTATTCGATCACTACAAATGTGTCTCATGTGTTTAGCTCTCACCTAAAACTCATACATGCTTAGAGGACTCAATATAACAATTTGGATAGGTATTTTACTTCCTCCATGATTATCTAAAACAGAAAGAATACTTTGAACAAAAAAGACAATGTGCCCCAAAAAATTTAAGAATAACAATCATGAACTTGTTTTATGTGGGTATGTGTGCAATTTTCTATTTATTTTAGTTTGGGATTATTTAGTTTGGAATCAAATATGGGGATTTCATTTTCTCAATAAAAATTATTGTGTTGATGAGTCCACTGAGAGGCTTAATCTATTTGGGCATTATTTTTCCTTTTGCTCTTAATTACTTTAATGTGAAAATAAGCATCCAAATTCTAAAAGGCCCCATACTCTAAACAAAGATTTTGAATTATTTGGATATAAGCATGTTTGCCATATTCTAAATGGTTATCTTGTGGATCATACTCTACATAACCTATAGTGTGGGTTTTGCTTTTGCATAACGATTGTCAAAGAAAAATAGTGTTACAAAACCAATTTAGAGGTTATTTGTCTATGGATTTTTTGAAGTATGAAAAATACAATACCCAAATTCAAAAGTTCTATTAAAAAAGTATGAGCTAATTGTGTATGGGTATCCTATAATCTAATTTTTTTCTCTGTGTATGCCATATGCAATATAAAATAAAAATGTAGTGGTGTTTTATTTTTTCATTATTAAGAAACATTGTTATCAAACCATTTCTCTAGATTTTATCCATGCAAACATTTTGTTTCCCTGATTTTCACTTTTTTAATGTGTAAAAAGAGTACCCAAATTTTACAAGATAGTGTGCTATTAAAATCACTCATGAATTGATTGTATGGTCAGTATGTCTAATAATATGGCATTAAAAACAATCATGAATTGATAGGGTAGGTATGCCATATTCTTTTTTTTTTGGGTAAAAATTTATTCAAACCAATAAATAGAAATACAAAGCAAGGGCATTACACTGCCCTATCAATCTCCAAAAGATGGTCCAACTTTTGTAACAAATCCAGGGGTAACTGACCCCTTTCCACAATATTCCAATCTTGCAAATGATCAGAAGCCCATTTAGCCAAACAATCCACAACCCCATTCCATTCATGCGGAATATGATAGAAAGAAACATAATCCAAAGAAGCACACAGATTAAGAATCTATTTTATAATAACAGCCAACTGCCAAGTCACATCCTCAAACTATTGCCTCTTTAGCAAAGTCACTACCACCTGAGAATCAGATTCACAAATGATTTGTATCCACCCGAGAGCACAACCACGCTCCATGGCACATAAAATGGCAAGAGCCTCCGTCACATTGTTAGTATACCAACCCTTATAAATAGAAAAGATAAACTCAACAGTCCCGGAACTAGTCCGCCCAACACCTCCAATACCAGCATGGCTAGGATTTCCCTGAGAAGAACCATCTATGTTGATTTTTAACACACCCTGAGGAGGAGGACACCAACACCCCTCCCTATTTATCTTCTGAAGAGGATGACAGCGTCTATTTCTCATAATCTAACTAGTACTCTGAGTAGCCCCTCTGTGAAGGGGAAGATTGAGACGAGTACAAAATGCAACCTCTCCAAGATCCACACCCTTAGCCAATCACACTTAGCCGCAATAGTTTCTCTCAAAGAATAAAGAATCCTCCACCACAAGTGTTGGATAACCATCTTTACATCTTGAAAAATCCTGCGATTCCTCTCTAGCCAGATATGCCAGATAATAAAAGTCAGTCCCAGAGCCCAAGCAACTTGAAGAAAAAAAGTCTTAATAGGGGCCTTCCCCCACCAGGCAAAGAACTCAGCCAAAGAAGAGACATGCCAGCAAGCCTGGATCCACACATCCCACCAAAGGTGTCAAAGCCTCCTAGAAAAGGAACATTGGAACAAGAGATGAGAAACACTCTCTTCACTATTATAGCACAAAACACACATCGAGGGACCCTGGAACCCTCTCTTGCACAAGTTATCCCAAGTAAAACACTGATTCTGGACCACCAGCCACAGAAAGAAATTGCATTTGGGCCAAGAAAATTTATTCCACACTTGCTTCCACCAAGGAACCTCAATGTCCCCCCTCACTTGCCTAACTAACTCACCATAACCTGCTGAAACAGAGTACTTACCAGATAAATCATTGATACTCCAAGCTAGAACATCCTACCCCACCAAGGAATTGCATTCCTGAGAAGGAAGAATCCAATCCAACTCTTACCTATCCTCCTCTGACCCTCCTAGCAGCCAATCTAAAGAGTGCTTCCATCTAAGGCTAGAAGCCAGTCCAATATTCTAAACCGACTTATAATGCTCAACTGTATTCCAACCAGCAGCAGTAAAATGATCACAAAGAGACTAGAGATGAGGGTAAGCAGAAAGAATGGGAGGGTGACCATCCCAAGAATCCCACCAAAGAAGGGCTTGTGAACCCAAGTAACATATCCAAAAAAGCCCCTTAACCAACTGAGCCCCCAATTTGAGGGTATTCCAAATCATAGATCCCCTTCCTTCTAAAGGGAAATGAGGAACATCAAAAGTGTTAACATCCTTAAGATACTTGTGGGTAATAATATGAGCCCACAGCTGATGCTGACTAGTACACCAATGCCAATATAAATTGGTTGCAAGAGCTTGCCCATTCAAAACAACAGAACGCAATCCAATGCCTCACTTTTTCTACAACCTACACAACATATCTCACTTAAAAAGACTCCACTTGGTTGACTGCAAGTTACCACTCCAAAGAAATTATCGTGAGAGAGCACCAAATTCCCTCAGGAAATACAAAGGTGCTGCCTGAACAAAACCCATGTAAATAGGAAGAGCTTGGATAATAGAATTTAGAAGAGTCACTCTCGCAGCAATAGAAAGCCAATGATGACAATGATGATGAAGACTTCTCTTCCTCCACAAGTCTAGCATGAAATAATCAGGTACTTGATGATCCTGTACAAGTAAGCTTCTTGAAAAGTTTTTATGGTAACATGCAATTTCAACCCAATATGGTGCATCCATCTTTTCTTAAAACCTTGCAAGAGATTGAACATAGGGATGGGAAAGATACACATTTTCTTGCTTGCAGCCATGAAAAGACCTCTGTTTGTGAAGAAGATACATATGGTGAAGAACCTCATGCTACAATGCACCATTTGCAAAAAGAGGACAATGATATGGAGACTAAACATTCTCTTGAAATGCCCTTTGATGAAGTAGAGAATACATGTGAAGATAAAGGGGAAACTGCTTCTCCAGTGCACATACTATCAAAGTCTAAAGATGAAGGTTTTGGTTTGATTTCTCCTCCTCAAGATTCTTTTTCTTTTGGATGTTATTATTCAGACAATAATCCTCTTTGGATGGATTCATTTGAGCATGCACAAAGTTGTATTAAAGAAGAAAAAATAGAGGAGAAAAATCATGAGCCTGATGATAAGGATGTTTTAGTGTGTGTGAAAGATGTGATTGATGAGAAGATGGTTTTAGATTTAAACTGTTTCTTGGAATGCCTAGTGGAGGTTACGGAAATCAAAGAAAAACATCTGAAGCATTGGAGGAGCAAGAAGGCATCCATGAATAGCCAAACAAAATCCAAGATGTTTTAGCCCACTATTTAGAGGTACCAAAATCATATTTGCTTTGCTTTGACAATCTTTCATTTGCTGCTCCATCTAATTTTGGAGAGGAGCTACATCATCCAGTCATAGATTTGCATCATCAAAATTGTATTCATAAGCTTGAGGTTGTGATACTTCAAGTGATTCAGGAAGAAGTCATTCACAACATGCAAGAGGATATTGTAGTTTTTCCTAATTCTGACATTTTCCATGAGGAGCAGTTGTTTGAATTTAATGACTTATCTAGAGGGGCTGCATATGCCAAAGATTATAAAGCTGTAGTTCAAAGCATCAAGTCGTAGCTAAGTATAATAACACTTTGTTGGCACAGTCATTTCTTCCATTCAGGCATATATTTTTCTCAGCCAGTTAATGGCTTTGCATAGTCTTTGGGGGCAGCAGTGGTGTGTTGTACCTAGTCTGGGTACATAGGTGTCATAGTTTGCTTTATTTCTCTTTGTTGTTGTGTCCATTTCAATTTTGGTTTGATTTAAGGTCTCCTTTCATTCCCCTTGACTCTATGGCCCAATGGATTGGCATTAGTCTTCACCTGAGATTTTGGATTCTCTGCATCCCTTGTGGTCCTTGTCCCCAATTAGAGCCTATTGTTACCCAAAATTTTGAATGTGAAAATTTTAAACTTTCCCTGTAATCGTGCATCCAATTCTTTGTCTTTCAGTCTTAATTGCAAATCCTCACTCTTTCTCAAAGTCCAATCTTTTGTCAATTCATGGTTGTCAGTTTGTATGTGTGATCTTGAAGCGATTCTTTTACATTCAAACCATGGCCTCATTATATTTGGAGGATCCAAGTTAGTATTTTGTAGTCACTAAAGCAATAAGGCATCCAAACTATTGTGACTTTTGTTTCCATCACAAATAATTTTTTCACCACACATCAAATATGGTAGTCACTAAATGGTGGATAGGTGCAAAACTATAGAGTGGATGACCTTAGACGCAACCACCACCCCATCCAAGATCTGTCTACCAGCAACAAAACCTCCTTGCTCCTCAGAGATAACAGAAGGAAGACAAACTTTGAGCCTCTCAACAATCAATTTCGTAATAATTTTATACACCACATTATAGAGAGCAATAGGTCGAAAGAATTCTAGCCAATCAACACCTTCTTTTTTAGGAATGAGAACCAGAAAAGTGGAGTTCAAGGCACGAAGCATCTGCTTACTATGAAGAGATTCCTGAGCAACCTCCAGCAAATCCAAACTTATAATATCCCAAAATTCCTGAAAAAATTCAACAGGAAAACCATCAAGTCCAGGGGCTTTACCTTTATTCATCCCAAAAACAACCTCTTCCAATTTAGGCAAAGAAATTGGGCGAATGAGGAAATCATTCTGCTCCTTGGAGATCAGGAAGAGGACACAAGCAAGGATCAAATTCTCCTCATCTTCTATAGTGGTGAATCCTCAGAAAAAAGAGCAAAATAAAAATGTCTAGCCTCACGAGACAAATCCTGCAAAGAAGAAATGCAAATCCCATCCACATTAACTAGAGAAGAAATACAACTTCTATTGTGACGAGCCTGTACAGAGTATTGGAGGAAAGCGGTATTCCTGTCCCCTTCCTGAAGCCAATCATTCCGAGCCTTCTGCTTCTAGAAAATCTCCTCTCGAAGTTCCCATTCCTCTACAACTCTCATAGCCTGGGCTTCCACTTGACTCGAAGCATCCGAGAAACCAAAATCCCTAATTTGGAGAGTAATCACATCAAGGCTTTCCTGGGCTCTCTTCTTCTTAATCACATCAAGGTTGTTCCTATCGGCGTATTCCTTGAACCTCCTATGGGTGCAAGTGCTAGTTTCTAAGACGCGTGGCCTCCATTTTCCTCTCCACCAACACAGCTTCTACGCACCATTCCCACGCATACTAACTGCTCTACAGGTAAATTTCATTCTTTGATGTCTCACGCCGGGAAACTGGAAAATATCACCAGAAACAGGTCATGTCATGTCATTTCATTTTATCTTTTCACTGTCATTTGGCGATTGGATTTGACTGCTTATGGAGTTAAGTGGATTAAAGGGAAGTTTGAGTGTATAAGATGAAATATCTAAATCATCTCTCCCCAAGCGTTTCACTTCAGTTTCAAGTTTGAGTGTATAAGATGAAATATGAAGGCATTCGAAGCCGTGGGAAATGGATCTGCGCATTTAAAGATTAAATTTAATGTTCTATCTCAATTACTGCTGACAGGCATACTCATGATTTTAAATTATAAGTAAAATCAACACAAAACCTAAATGCAGTTTGCTTACAGTTGGCAGGGATTTCTAGGGATTTATATTATAATATATTATATGATTATTATTATTATATATATAATAATAATATATCTAACATTTATTATAATATTATATTATATAATTATAAAAGATATATAATATAGTTAGAATTATGGTTTTGTTTAGGGATTAGGTTAGGATTAGATATAGAGTTAGACTTATAAAGCAATATTAAGTGTAATATTACGGTTATGTTTATAATTAGGGTTAGATTGAGGGTTATGATTACAATTACGGTTTGGGGTAAGGTCAAAACCAAGGTTAAATTTGAATTAGGGTTTTGTTTACAATTAGGGTTTAGGTTACAGTTAGTAATTTTATCATTTAACTCTATTTGTAATCCTAACCCTAACCTTAATTATATCCATAACTTTAATTTTGATCCTAAATATAATTCTATCTCTAACCCAAATTGTCATTATAACTCTAACCATAATTGTATCCCTAATTCTAATTGTAACCCTAACCCTAATTATAGCCCTAACTGTAACCTTGAGACTATCTCCAACTCTAATTGTATTGCTAATCTTAATTCTACCAACCCTAATTCTAACCATAAACCCAATAGTAATCCTATCCTTAACCATATTTGTAACCCTTACCCCAAACCTAATTCTAACCCTAACTCTAATTATATTCATAACCTTAATTTTGATCATGATCATAATTCAATCTCTAACCCAAACCGTAATTCCAACTGTAACCCTAATTGTATCCCTAATTCTAATTGTAGCCCTAAACCTAATTATAGCCCTAACTATAACCCTACTTCTATCTCTAACCCTAATTGTATCGCTAAACTTGATTCTAACAATCCTCATTCTAATTGTAAACCCAATACTAATTTTATCCTTGACCCTATTTGTAACCCTTACTCCAACCCTAATTTTAACCCTAACCCTAATTATATCGGTAACCTTAATTTTGATCTTGAATATAATTCTATCTCTAACCCAAACCATAATTTTAATTGTAACACTAATTGTATCCCTAATTCTAATTGTAACCCTAACCCTAATTATAGACCTAACTGTACTATTAACTGTAATCCTAATTCTAGCCAGAACCCTAACACTAATCCTAATTGTAACCCTAACTATAATTCTAAACATAACCCTAACTGAATTATATCCCTAACCTTAACTATATTTCTAACCCTAATTCTAATTTTGACATCTTCATCCATATTATCCACGCCTCCATCCTTCAAACCCTCACATGCTCTAGTCATTATTTCCAGACCAGCCCTTACTCCTAGGCCACCAACCATCAGTTAATGCCCAAAGGTAGGGTGGAAGAGGGGGATAATTCAATTCAAAAATTATAAAAACAAAATAACAAAGAAAAGCCTAAGGAAAAACAAAGGCTACAAAATAAGCTTTAACACACTACAACACAAACCAAAACCTATACAAACACACCCAAAAATGACCAAGAAAACAATGAAGAACAACTTAGATGAAGCGAATAACACTAATCAGATTCAATTCAAGAAGAGAACTTGTCTCCAAGGTCGACAATGGCAAGAGACTCTTTGTCTTCCCTACCAACCTCAAAGCATCCCTCCTAAATATATTTTTTTGCTCCTTCCTTTGTTGTTAATGAAGATTTTTCATTGATTTCTTGTTTTAACAAAATTATAGGCCTAATTATGGTTCCATCATCCTTTTGTAATGGGCCTACTAGATGCCTGATGTATGACTGAAGCTCAATGATTTGTTCTTTCAATTGCTTCTTCATCATCTTGTCTCTATGCATCCTTTGGACGAGTGTGTTAATTGAACCCTATAGTTCTTATATTTCTTTGGTTCTTGAAGTTGGGCCTAGATCCATAGTGGAAATCTAGAAATCTGTTACAGTAACCTCACTGTAGTCTTTATCACGAATTGGCATAGCAATGTGTGCTACCCAGGACCATGAGGCATTTCTCAAAATAGAAGATATGATTATTTCTTTCTTCTCCTTCAGCTTCTCAATTCTACTCAAAATGTCTGCCAAGTCTAATGTAGGTACCTCTACAATTGGCTTTTTTTTATTTTGTTTTATAGCCAGTGAGGGGTTGAAGAATCAACATCTTTACTTTCTACTTGATGCAAAGAATTGGATCCTACCCACTAGTAAGAAGGAGGAGAAGTAAGGACTTCTTGTTGTCCTATCACTTTATTCATTTCTTCTTCTTGAATGGCCTAATCCTTAGTAGCGACCTCTTTATTCACCTTAGAGATGAGTGGTTCTTGTGTTAACACTTTCTCAACCAATAAGGCCTCCACCTGGGTCAATCGTGGGAATTCTTCACTTATTTTCCTTCATTGGTTGATTAGTTGCTACATCATTAGTTTGTTCTTGAATTATATCTATATCCTGATCAGCATCTTTAATCTCTTCCTTAGGTTGGACTGAAATTCCCACATAAATATTTTTGGCGGACTCATCACCCTTATTTGCAATTTCCTACTACTCTATTTCCTTGCAAATTTTATCTATACCCTCCAAAAATGTTACCTCTAACTTGTCTTGGGAGGAGAGTGGAATATTAGAATTTATCTTCATAGTTGCATTTACTACGAAGAGGACATTGGTAGTGACCTCTGGTGGGAAATCTTAGGAAAGCTGGACAATGAAAGTAGAGGGGATGATGATTGGGATAGAAGGGAGTTCAGGAAAAGAGGATGTGGATGGAATAGTTGGGGGAGTGGAAGATGAAGAGTGTACAATAGGGGAAACTTGCAATTGCTGCATAGATATGGATGGTAATTGCAATGAAATTGAAGACGATGAGATGGAAGGAAGACATGAGGATGAAGGAGGAGATGATGTAGATGGAATAGTAGTTGAGGAAGTGAGGTGGAGATGATGCAATAGTGATAGGAATGATAGAAGTCCCCTAAGAAATAGTGGTGGGTGTGATGGAAATTGGTGAAGAAGAAGAGTAAGGATTAGAGACCCCTAGAGGAACTGATACAAAGATGATAGATGATTGCAGATTAGATGGAAGAGAAGTAGTAGGAATAGTGGGAGAGGTAGGTGGCATGGTTGGAAGAACAGCAGGGAAATCTAATCTCTTCTTATTTTTCTTTGGTTTCCTTTGGAGTTAGCATTCAAGATTTCCTTCCCCTTCTTCTTGGTCTATTTTTCTTTTATAAACCTTTGTTCCCTCTGAGGAGGCCTCTTGGCTTCCTTTCTTTCATGGTATAGGTGGTCTTCTTGTCACTTTTCCTTTTCTTTTCCTTTTTATTTAGCAGTAGGAGGAGGTTGAGATGCTTCACCTTCTTGGACTTCCTCATCATCAATTTCTATTGCCTCATTATGAGGACTATCACTTCCACCTTCTCCAGATGGGCCTTCCTCATCATGGGCCCTAGATGATTTTACTACCTTGGGATGCACTAGTGTGTATGTTAATACACCTTGATTTACTAATTGGGTTATTTGAGCTTCTACCCACCTCCAATTGTACCTGATATTCTCCTTCATTATTTCATCAAGTGAGCCCACTTCTTCTTCAACCCAGTTAGGAGGAGCAATGGGTTGATCAAAAACCCTTGCATTCTTAGCTTGTTGTACTAGTTCTCCATCATCTTCTATTTGGTCTAGGACCATGACTATGTTGAATGTTTTGATTAGATGAAGGGGAGACATGAACATCTTCTCTTCCTCACTTCAAATTCATCAGGGTAGTTAAGTCAGAAATCCTCTATGTTCCTCGTGATAGTATTTCTTCCCAACATTTTTCTCTATCTTATGATTAGGGTCAAAATGAGCCCTGACACTATAGAAGAGGAGATGGAATTGTTGCCACTCCACATCTGTATCTTCTGCTACATAAGAAGTAGGGTTGGAGAATAACCCTTTGCCAACAATAAGGGGAAATGGTATTGATGCCCCATATGGAACTATTGGTTTATCCACTTTCTAGTAAACCCTTCTATCCTCAAATATGTGAATCTTAGAAAGTGGATAAACCAATAGTTCCATACTTCTACACCAAATCCATGGCAGGAATAGAAAGCCTCATGTTCAAGTCACCTTGGAGCATTCTTATGATATGTATCATAAAGGTGTCATTTACCCTTTTAAAATGCACCAAAGAGTTGTTCAGCTCTAGTTGAGGGTAACAATCATATACTTTCATTTCACCATCCTGATTACCAACATTTCCAAGCTTAGTTAGTCTAGGTTATGGAAAATTCCTTGCCATCATGTACAACACATATGATGTCATATGAAATTTCTTAGAGTCCTTTAATGAGAGCATCTGTTGGTGAATATTGTCGCTAATTATCTTAGCCCAATATGTTTTCTCCTTTCCATTCAATATTTCTTTAATAAAATAAATCATCCAACCCTCAAACGTTGATGCAAAGGAAATACCCATTTCTCTGCTCAACAGAGTCATCAAGTCAATGTACTCGTTTATGAAATCACTCCTGTATAAGATTTTAGGCAATTTAAACAATGCAACCCCTTGGTTTCTTCATCCAATTCTTATTCATGGTTTTCCTGCAGGTTTATGGCCCTTGGTCATAGATTCCTTTACCATAATCCATTGTAACATCAAGCATCTTGGCATAGATAGGGATGCCCAAGGCTTCAAAGATAGCCTCTAGAGACAGTTCAGCTATTACCCTTCCATCAAGCACAAAAATTCTCCTTGAGATAGGCTCATAGTGCTCCCGACACTCCATAATCAACTCTGGACACTGGACTGATACTGAAAACCTTACAGCTTGGGCTATGCCATTGCTCACCAATTTCTTAGGTAACTATGTGGGATTGGGCCCATTCATCTTATCTTTGAACTCTTCCAAGTCTATATGCCCAAGGATGGTATCTATTGCATTGTCCTAAGTGGAGACAATCTTGGAGACCTGAGACACACCTTTGAACTTGTACTTCCTCTTGCTAACTCGAGACATCTACCTACACTATTTGGACGAATTCCATACATAAAGTTAGCAGATCAGTTTATCCAAAATTAAATATTTTGCGAGGTCTTACTACATAACAGGATAATACAATAACTTATAAGTGAAAGATATCTTAGGATAATGTTGAACTCAAAAAGCTCAAGGGGACTAGAGTGAAGCTCAAAAATACTGTCAATTATATTTTGGAACTCAACAAGGCTACATGATGAAGAGAAGAAATCCCCTGAGAATTTTAGGTTGGGTAAGAAGGTCCAAAGTAATTTGCATCTTTTAGAGAGGACAGAACAACACACTGCTTGTTTCATGGGAACTTTACTTAGAATGAAGGTCAACAAGCCATCTGGTAAATCATTTAGGCTCAGTCTAGATCTTTTTGGAGCCATAACTTTTCATTCAGTAAGCTATGGCATATTTGAGTGAGGTTGGAGCAGTTGAGGAAATTAATGGGTCTCCTAAAAATCTAAAAAGTGTAATTGAACAAAGAAAACTCTCAAAGCGAATTCGTGCAGTAATTGAAATATTTGTCCTCAATCCTATCTCACCAACCAAATTTTATTCAAGTATTTATTACTACCATTGTGTGGAAATTGAATGACCATGCAACTAGCATGATTTTAGTAATGGTAGTTTAGTAAAGGAGCTCAAATAAATGGATAGTGTAAGATGTCGATTCACTTCGACAACTTGGAGGGCATTCACAGACCTTGGAATTTCGTACAATAGTTATTTGAGCCACTTTAAATCAATTCTTTTTAAAAATGTAGTTATTAGGCCACTGAGTTGTTGCTAGCTAGTGCACTATGTAATACGTCTTGGACATACACTCAGTGTGTCTTTGGGCGTAGCGCACCCATCTTTCCAAATTCTCTGTCTTTGGGTAATGCACACCGATATTTCCAAATTCTATATTTTAGAATGGTAGTGAATAATTTTGTCCACAATGATTTGCTCAGTTAGTATGGTCCTCATCTCTACTCTCTACTTGGCTACCTACTTAATCTGGCTCTCATTTAAAGTTGGGTCCATAGTCCTATGTTATCCACTTACTTTATTATATATCCTTGTATGCATCTACTACTTATTCCCTTTCCCATGTTCACATACCTTACACATTTGCCCTATCCATTTATTTATAACTCCCATGCATGTGCTATTCACTATGATCTAACCCTTTTTTTGTCCCAAGATTACTACTATCACAATGATGAGGTCATCCTTGTTGTCTAGGACTAATCCTACACTAATTTAAGGTTGTAATTCAAATTTGACCAACTTCCTACCATTACCCCTTTCACCTAGAGTTGACTAAACACAAACTTACGTGATATGTTGATATTTCCTTATATGTGTTGGTTAACAGATTTGTCCTTATTCTGAAAATATTTTATTCTGACTCCATACCCCTCTTTTTAAGAACAAATGAGTTAAGCAACAAATGGGTGAACCTTTTAAATTAGTTCCCCTCTGAATTTAGGTACAGCTACCTTTAAGATTTTTAATGAATTAAATCTATTCAACTATCCAAATGCACTTTTAACCAAAAAATGCTTAAGGCAGACTAACATTCATACATAACCATGTCATGAATGTGATAAATTTATACAGTAATAGGATAGAATGCACAGATTCTATTTTGGTACATTCAAATACATGAATACATTCATACGAACTTGCTGAACTAATAAAGAATAGAACACATATGATGAGTTGTCCAAATAAAGAGCAATTACCAGATGAAAGGAGATTTCACACAGAAAATCTAATTCCACACAATCAGACACACAAATCCAAATAAGCAGTAATTGTTTCTTCTTCTCATTCACAAATGAAAGTTACTCAGACAATCATCACACAATGTAAAATTAAGAACCGTTTAGCTAAAATTCCCTTCCTCTTTCCTTTTCTAAACTTCTCTATCTCCTTCAAAGATTTTAAAAACCTATATATATGAATGTCTTAATCATGTCTTTGAGTAAATCAAACCCAGAGTTAACATAACTTTGACCCGTACGGGATTTAGTTTTTAACAACTGATTTTAAAGATCAAGATTGCTGGAAATAACACAATAGAGGAACTGAAATGAAGAAAATGGGCCAATGAGATCATGACTGGGATGACGGGTTTGTATCTCCGGATTTGTTCTCGGTGGCTTGGGAAGCACGTTGGGTCTTCCATTCCTGAAAAGCAGCAACGAACTCCTGAATCTTCGGGAAGTTGGGAATACCTATATGCTTCATTCTTGATCTCCAAACTTCTTTTTCCCTTCGCATTTTCCCAAATTTTTCCTTGTGTTCTGGAAGTCCGTCTATGCAGAGATAAAGCAATGACTCGACTTTAGAAATCTGAGAGAAATCCTCAACTAAAATATTTTCATTTTCTCTGACAAAGCCAATTTTATCTTTGAATGATTGTACCACTGCGTCGACATCTTCCACTGGTTTTCTGTCATCTTTTATGTATTGAACATCAATACATTGCAAGTAACGTTGTAGTGATTGAGTGAATTCTGTTATCTCCTTAATTAGCTTTGTGAGTTCAAAGCATCCTTGCCGGGATACAGAATTCCTCCATTCAATATTCTTCTTGTTCACATATAACAAATCCTCATCCACACCAGTCAGGTTCTTTTCTGCCAAAAACTTCTCCAGCCCATATTTCTAAACTTCATCTATTTGGTTTATCACATTCACCCACTTGCCCTCATCTTTCGCCCAAATAGCAACCTGTGCTTTAAGATCTTCGATAGTAGCAGCAGTCAGATCATACATGCCCTTGAGTTCACAGATGTATTTGGTTCCCTTCTGCTCAATGTTATCAAACCAACTGTCAAATGTTTTTGCCACCATTTTGCTTCTATGAACCTGATCTAGAATCTTTTGGTTGACAAGTGATTTCGGGTCAAAAGACAGGGGGAGCTGTGAGATCGGCTACGGATTAGGGTTGTTAATAGCCTCAATGTACTCTGCCATTGAACGCAGAGCTTATTTCAACTCCCTCTTGTCCTTTTCATCTTTCCATGTTCGACTGACCATCCTCTTAGTAGATGCTTCAAGGTGGTGGACATCTGCAGCTCTGGAAGCAGCACTGAGATCCACTTTTTCCACAGTAAAATCATGTACTATCAGATCCTGCACTTCCTCCTCAGTCACTGGCTTAGCAATTTCAGCACTCCAGTTACCAGTGTTTGGATCAATGTCTATTATGGATGTCGTCTTGAGTTTCTTGGACTTGGGGGTTTTCCCCAAACATTTGCTTACCATATCCTCTAAAGGGACAACAAAAGGAATCACTTTTTTCTTGTCAGAGATGGAACTCTCTAGCCACTTTGGTGTAGGGGCTGAGGTAGTCTTCTCAGGGTTCACTCTATCAGAGGATTCATTTGAAATCATTAAATATTTCAGGGGTCTCCAGAATGGTCCCTGACTGTGGCCCGGTGTCAACTTCCTCTGTTCTCTGTGGACTTAGCTCCTTGTCACCCATAGGTTCTTCTGGATCTTCCTCTGAATTCAAATCAACAACTATTATTTCAGAAACCTGTTTCTTTCTTTTCCCTTTGGTCCTCAACCTGGTAACACAAGATGGCAGAATATCTATGAGGACTCTTCTGGATCTCTTAGTGACAGGGCTTCTCTCAATTGATGGCTTGGAAGCACCTGCACCACAGATAGCAAGAGGTTGATTAGAAGAGTCTATGGGAAACGATGATCCAACCATTGAAGAGAATTGTTGGGCATTTTTATCCTGAAGCCCTTCCTGTCTCTTTTCCCTCAACCATTTCTCAGTTCTCCTTATCACTGGAAGAGTTTTAACTTCAATTCTGTCTTCCTCCTTTTTGCTCCAGTCCACCTCTGGAATGGGTAAGTGTTTTACTTTTTCAAACTGTGGGTCAACCACCTGTTCTTCATTATCAATAATTCCAGAAATATCCATGTTTAAATTGAGGGTAATTATTTGTCCCAAAGAAAACCTACACCACAGCCTTCTCCTGACCTCAAATTCGTCTAGACAGTCTTCCCAGTAGTCCTCTAGTTTAGGAAGGTGTGAGTGCCCTGTTCCAGAATCTAGGTTATCCTTGACAAATCGTTTACTGTCGAATTGAGTCCTAGCAGTGAAGAACTGAAAATTGAATCTTTTGAGGTTCACCTCCAAATTCAAGGCATCAGATTTTGATTGGCATGAATAATGCCCAAGTTCAATAGGAAAAGAAATACCAAAACCATTTTTTGATGAGAATTTCTTATCAACATGTGCCAGCTGCCTACATACCTCCATCAGCACGAAACGATCAAACACATATCTAGGTAACTTCACAGGTTCACCATCAAATCCTCCAACTCTGATGTAAGTGAACTCAGAAAATTGGATGAAGAAGCTACCATAGATGCTAATCAGTTGCATCGCTTCACTGGACATTCTTTTACCCAGATTTCCTGCTAGTTCATAAGTCATTTTCCCAATGAAGACATCATTAACCCTTTTATAATTTTCATAGCAATTCTTTCTCTGCAACTGTGAATAATATTCATAAATTTTGCTATTCTCAGCTATGGGTGCATGGGGTAGGTCAAACCAATCTCTTGTGGATGCTAAACAATAGAATAGGTACGAAGACATATAGAAATCTCTGTAACCTAGATAATTACTTAAACCTTGATGTAGACAGTCAGCCACTATTTCGGCCCAATCCAAATATTGTTCCCCTTGAAGGATGACTTGTATGAAAAAGTACATCCAATCCTCCCAATAATAGGCATGTTGATTGCCCCTCAGTCTGTGTAACAATACCACAATATCCCTTACTTCTTTTATCAAATGATCCCTGGTGAGTGGCCTGGGCAATCTT
Source organism: Cunninghamia lanceolata (assembly GCA_027924645.1). Taxonomy (NCBI): domain Eukaryota; kingdom Viridiplantae; phylum Streptophyta; class Pinopsida; order Cupressales; family Cupressaceae; genus Cunninghamia; species Cunninghamia lanceolata. The sequence goes on along the minus strand of BSBN01000749.1, from coordinate 3,512,541 downwards.
GAACCGCCCTTCTGAAATTTCAGCAGCCAGTTCCTCGCTATTATACTTTTGTAAGTTGGTCTCTTCTCTGAGAAATACCCATTGGAGGAAGTAATGTCAAGACTGGAATACACCTCTTTAGGCGGTATCTTCATCACAGCCATGAGGGTTTGTCTGTTGACATGAAATAACACATCACCGCTTGCATTTCTGATGCACCTGTCCTGGGGGTCGTACCTATTCATACACTCTTGAACCAATTCTGGGCACAGTATAGCCTGAGGAAAAGCCACAGCTTCAACTAAGCCGCTATCTACAATTTTCTTCATCCTAGGGGTTTGAACAGGATTTCTAGTTCTTCCTCTAAATCATATTGAACCAATGCAGTATCTCCAAATTCTGAGTGAGAATAAGTAAGACCAGGGCCATGTTCATCCCCCAAACATGTAGATTTCAAAGACATACTTGGACGATTATAATGAAACACTTCAAATTTTGAAAACAACAGAAATTCCAGAGATTCTTCTTTCCAGCATAAGAACTAGGAATAGCACAAGGGAAACAGGACTCACCTTCAGGATATCTGAATTCACTGCGAAAACTTGAATAACAAGAGCCTTACACTTCTGGCGCTATCCTTCTCCGCGTTGCGCAGTATGTTTACTTACTAAACTTGGCTTGTTCTTAGTTAATAATGGCACTAACTAGATTGAACAATTATCACTTGGAACGATACGTGCCAAAAATATTTGACAAGACATGAACTCTGATTTCTTCATTAATAGCAAGTATTATTCACGCGTCATCATGAAGTATAATGATTATCCGTAGCCTCCGCTAAATTAGAGCTCTCGGTTTCATGATGAGTTTCTGACATATTTTTCTCCAACTTTCCTGCTAAATTAGACTTAGAAAGCCGTGGGAACAAACGGGACCAAAATCACCAAATCTTCGAACTATTGAACCATTGAACCTTTAGGACATGGTTCAACACGGTGGTTCAATGTGATGGTTCAAACATGCCAATTGGACCATAGAGATAAGCAAAGGATTCACTTATGGAAGTAGGAACTTAAACTCATGAACCGTTGAACTTGTAAGGATATAGTTCAATACGAAGGTTCAAAGATGCAAGAGTTATGTAGACCAACAAACAGTTACACGGCTTTGGTAAAAGGCTTCCAATTATAAAACAGTGAACTATTGAACCTTGAACCATTGAACCCCGCCATAGAGTACGAGCGGAAGGTTCGACGATACATTAATTACACAAGGTAACTACGTGACCCGACTTATAAGAAGGCAGTGAGTGTTGACCCTTTAGACCGTTGAACCATTAAACCTCGAACAAAAGGTTCAAGTTCAACCCAAAAGTTCAAAGACGTTTAAGACAAATAAAATGACAACTTGCTTTATGAGACACTTCAGACATATTGAACCATTGAACTTTGAACTTTGAGAATGGTTCGGGTTCAAAGGTTCAAACCTTAAGCAACTTTGTCTACAAAGACGACAAACGGGTAAAAATTGAAGGACCAAGAGTCGATTTACGAAACAAAGGTATGACCAAAAATATAACACGGTAAACCAGCTCTTGTTCAAGAAATATTACCAATAAATAAATGAATAAGGGCGACTCGAAAGGTAACATTGGCTCTGACTGGGGACTGCATTTTATGGCAAAATGCAGAGAACTCAGAAGCTCTGGTTTCACAGAAAAAGGAAAATAGAGAAGAAAGGAAACAGAACAGGGCAAAACAAAAACAAGAAAGGAAAACATAAAACCAAACAAAAGGGAAGACTATGTACAAAACAGGGGGCCCTGTTTACAGACGATACAGCTTGAGATCCTGTCCATTATAGGACAGGGGTAAAATAGTTCCATCAGGGTATTCCAATTTAAAAGAATTTGGACCCAATACCTGGTGAATCTTGAAAGGCCCACTCCAGAGCGAGTCAAATTTGCTATGTGCACCTTTTGGTTCTCTTCTTCTGTCCCACAGTAATACTTCATCTCCTTTCATAAACTTCCTGGGTCTTGTTTTCCTATCAAAAATTTCTTTAACTCTGGCTTGATGCACAGTAATTCGATCAACCAACTCATTTCTCTCTTCTTCAATCTTAGTTAAATACATAATCCTCTTCTCTAGGGAATCTTCGAAATACTGATCCTCAATTACACTTTGCAGCTTGGCTGTAGATAGCTCAAGAGGTAAAGATAATTGGGCACCTATCCCATAAACTAATTCAAAAGGTGCCATCCCAATTGCTCTTTTCGGAGTTATTTTGTCAGCCCAAAGAGCTTCATACAACCTCTTATGCCAATCTCTGGGGTTGTCATTCACCAATTTCTTCATGATAGCAATCAGATTCTTGTTGCTGGACTCAGCTTGTCCATTCCCTTGGGGATAGTAATCTGATGAATGAGAGACAAAAATACTATGTTCATAACAGAAAGAAGTCATTTCAACTGAAGAGAAACTGGTAGCATTGTCTGCTACAATCTTCTGGGGAACACCAAAACGTACCAAAATATTTTCTTTGAGAAAATTACAAACCACCTCTGAAGTTTTTCTTTTTATAGGGGCTGCCTCAACCCATTTTGTGAAATAATCTGTTGCTGTTAAGATGTGGGTATGCCCTGCACTGGAGGGGGGTGAGATAGGCCCAATAAAATCCAATCCCCATTGTTTAAAGGGTTCTTCAACAACATCAGGCCTCAAAGGTAGAGCTGCAAGTTGTGGCCTTCCTGAGAACATTTTACATTTTTCACAATTGGCCACCCATCTATATGCATCCTTAAACATTCCTGGCCAGTAGTAACAATTTATAAGGATTTTGAAAGCTGTAACTGAAGAAGAAAAATGTCCACCACAAGCTTCATTATGGAAAACTTCCAAGAGTTTATCTTGCTACTCTTTATCTACACATCTCAGGAAAGTTCCATCTAACCCTTTCTTGTAAAGGACATCTCCCCAAATAACATATTTCACAGCTTTTAGCTTCAGGTTTCTTTTCTCTTTAGGGGTTAAATGATTAGGACAATCCCCATATGTAAGATACTGTGCCACATCCAGAAACCATGGGTCCTGCAAGCTTACCAATAAGACTGTGGGGAGTCCTTCTCCTTCTTGTTCTTTGTTCTCAGCAATCAACTTACATAAGCCTTGACCCCTGATCAGCTTAGTAGGCTTAACTTCCAAATCATATTCCTGAATTTTAGCAACCCACATTGCTCTATTGTTTAATCCCACTTCTTGCTGAGTCAAAATACTTTTCACAGCTGAATTTGGAACAAATACAACTGAATGGGAATGAAGTATATAATATCTGAATTGTTTAATAGCTTTAACCATAGCGAAAGCTTGTTTTTCAACCAAAGAATATTTCAGCTCATGCTTTTTAAGAGGAATGCTCATAAAAGCTATGGGAACCTCTTCATCCAATTCATCTTTCTGTAACAAAATACCTGACATGGTGTGTTCCGAAGCATAACAGTAGATAATAAAATCCTTTTGAAAATTAGGATTTACCAAAGTGGGAGTGTTTGCAATCGCCTCCTTGATGTCCTCAAATGCCTTCTTAGCAACTTCATTCCACTTGAATGGCTGTTTCTCGCTCATCATTCCAACAATGTGTTTTGTAATCTCAACAAAGTCAGGAATGAACCTTCTGAGAAAATTGATCTGACCAAAGAAGGACTTGACTCCAGCCCTATTTGAAGGGAGACTAGGCTGTTTAATTGCCCTGACCCTCTCTGGATCAATTCTGATTCTGTCTTTTGAGACTAGGTGTCCCAACAATTTTCCCTCAGTCACATAGAAAACTGACTTCTTGGGATTGAGTGAGATGCCATGGCTTCGACACCTTTGCAAGACAGACTCCAGATCTCTCAAGTGATCTTCTCTATTCTTGGAAAAAATGGTCAAATCATCAAGGTAAATAACAATAATTCTATTCTTCAGGTCTCTAAAAGATGAATCCATTGCCCGCTGAAAAGTTGCTCCCGCATTAATCAAGCCAAAGGGCATTCAATTATAGGCAAAAGTTCCTCGAGGTGTGGTGAAAGCAGTCTTATGTTGATCCTCTGCAGCTACACCTATCTGATTGTAACCTAAGAAACCATCCAGCATAGACATCATTTCAGACCCAGCAACTGTCTGCAAGATGTGGTCCATCACAAGTAATGGATAGTTATCTTTCAGGCTGGCTTGGTTTAAGTTCCTAAAGTCAACACAGATCCTTATTTCTCCATTCTTCTTTCGTACTGGAACAATATTTGCCACCCAAGTGGAGTGATGGATTGGATAGATAATTCTAGCTTTCAACATCTTATCAATCTCTTTTAAAATGGCTTCAGCAACTTTCGGATTATAATTCCTCAGCTTCTGTCTAAATGGAGCTGCATTTGCTTTCAAAGGAATATGGTGTTGAAACTGTCCATGTCTAAAAATTTTAAGATCATCATAGCACCAGGCGAAAACATCCTTATACTTGATTAACAGTTTGATCAATTTATTTTTCTCCTCTGAAGAACAACACTTACCAATGGATATCCATTTAGGATCAGCTTCATTCCCAATGTTTATCTTCTCGTAATCCTCTGCTTTATCAGGAACATAGGGAGGTTTGCCTTTAATGTATTCATCTCTTTGAGAAAACAAATGTTCTAAAGAAACCAGTCCTTTAGGGATTTTGTTTCCCTTTAACTGAATCATGTCATCTTTTGGATTAATCCCAGGGTCAGGACTGAATTCTTTACATTCTGTTTCAGAACCTTCAAAATAGGTCCCCAGGAACATTTCAACATTTTCTAAAAACTTTCTGATCTGATTATCGCTTTCAAAAACTTGCCAGCTCTCAGCATTGTTGGGGACATTAGGGCGATATATCATTTCTATTCTATAAGAATCTTTTTTGAAATCCAGATGTGGCAAAAGGAGAGAAGCTGATACTGCTAAAGAATCTGCTCGGGAATTTTGATCTCTGGGAATTGTTTCGATAGAGAAGGCATCAAAATATTCAATCTCATCCCATACCCTATTTCTGTAATGCTTTAGTCTCTCATTCTTAACAGAAAAGATCCCCCTTACCTGTTTCACAATTAATTCAGCATCACCCTTCACTTTAAGTACCTTCACACCCTTTCCTTTGGCTTCAAATAGCCCAAGCAATAGGGCTTCATATTCCACAGTATTGTTGGTGTTTTTAAACTCTAACTTAAAAGAATAAGAAAAAATTTCACCTTCAGGTGAGATCAACACAACTCCAGCCCCTGAACCAGCAGTAGCACAACTGCCATCAAACTCCATAACCCATAAATCATCAGAATGTATAGATCTTTGCATTAATTCCTCTTTGGAATCTAACTCACAGCTCTGTTCAGAGGAGAGAAAATAGTTGCCAAATTCACATTCCTCAAACAAAATCTGGGCCTTGGGATCATCAGAGGGGTAGACAGTGAACTTGCACTTGGGCTCAAGTTCCAGCTTCACTTTCTGCTTCCCTACTAGGATTGTGGCCTCTGACCAATCTAGTTTGATTTGCCCACCCAAATCCTTGCAAAATGTCCTGCTCAAAAGCATTCCATAACTGGCAGGAATATCTGCTACCAAAATAGTCAATTTCACCCTTTTGTCAGGGTAAGCTGCAAGAGCGACTCGTGCATCTTTAATCTGCCCAAGCAAGGAACCTGTTTTCCATCCATAGAATAACATCTACCAAATGTTTTTGTGAGTGATAACCCTAGGGCTTTGGCCACAGAGGAAGGCATAATGTTATCAGAGGCTCCTGAATCTATAATGCAGTTACTAAGTTTATGACCATTGATAAACAAGGACACATAGAAAGGATTGGGTTTCAAATTAGTATAAGGAGCATTGGTTGATGAGTTGGGAGTTGTTTTAGGGGCAGACAAGGATGACTCAGATGAGGAAGAAAATAATCTAGCAATGGGGGATTCAGTATCAACCTCCAATTGATTCTCAAATTCAGTTTGTGCAGGACTACCTTTAACATGTTTAACTAATTTGTCAAGTTCAGTAGGTTTCAACTTGAGATACTCAATAGGAGAAATTTGAATTTTTGCAGACTTACAAAAATCTACAATATCAAAAGAAGCATCTAGATCATTTCTATGTAGCAATCTATTTTCCTGAGCCTTCAAATTAGCATCATGAGTTCTAGTTAAAGGCTCCTTACCTTTGCCAGGTACTTCTTGAGTATTAGAGGGTTTCATATTCCTCTGACTCCTAGTGAGCACAGCGCATGCAGGATCTTCAAGGGTTACCAATATTTCACCTCCCCTTTCTGAATCAGACTCATATTCAAGGAAGTGTATTTCAGAGCCGCTAGGTTCCTCAAAGTTCCTTTCTTCTTCTGTGGATTCCCCTAGCATATCTTGAGTAGCAGTCATCTGAGTGTACCTAAGCATTTCTGGGCAAGAATTTCCATCATGGTCGGTAGTCAAGTGAAAAATACACATGTTTCCCCTCCCAGGAGGAGCTTCAATAGCCAGTCTTGGCTGTGCTGATGTCAGGGGTAAAGTTCTACTAGTATTTGCTTGTTGATTCAAATTCCTTCTGCTTATATCTTGATACGGTTGTTGGAAGGGGGCACCAGTTTTAGGTAGTTGCCTCTTTAAGGCAATCATATCATTAACCAATCTTTGCACTACAGGATCCGTAGATGATGAGGGCTGGGCATTTGGCACCTAGACCTCTCTCTTCCATTTACCGGCCATAATGAGATCATCCTCCAATCTGACTGCTAAGGCTTGTGCAGCTGGTAAATCAGCAATTACACCTCTCCTGAGATGGAAGCTAATATCAGGAGGCATAGAATTAATAAAGAAACATTTTTGATTTTCGCCAGATGGTCTTTTAGTAGCAGGGATTTTGTTCACAATTCTATTAAATTTAGCCATGAACTCCCTCATAGGTTCATGAATCTCTTTTTTAAGCTGAGTCAGCTGTGCAAGGAGCTAATGTTCATCCTCTGCACTTTTGAACCTATTTTCAAAAGCAGTCTTCATGTCATTCCAATTTGAAATTGAGGAATTAGTCAGGTGGTAGAACCATTGTGCCGTGGTGTCAGTCAAAGTCTGCACAAAGAGCCTTATTGCAACATCTTGGTGTTGTACACCTAACACACTACATGCTACTGCAAAAGCACACAAATGTTCTTCTGGTGATTTTTTACCGTCTCCATTGAACCTGGGTAAATTTTCTCTTGCATTTTTAGGTAATGGATTTAGGTTGGCCCCTAGGTTCAGAGGCCCTATGGCAGCTCCCCAAGGTTGAGCCATGGGTAGAAAATTTATAGCTAAGGGGATAATGGTGCCTGAAAGAGTTAAAGCTTGACAGACAGGGGAAGTAAAAGATTTAGGGGGACTAGGGGGTCTACTTCTAGCTCTTCTTGCATGAGTAGGGATATAAGGAAAATTAAGATTTTGCAGTGCTTGAAAGGTAGGGTCCTCAACTTAAATATTGAAACTGGATAGGCAGTTATTGATTTCTTTGTTGTTCTTGATTTCTTTGTGCTTCAAGGACTTGGTTTCTTGCTGCGTTTCATGCCATCCTTCTTCTCTGCCTAAGTAACAGCAATCTCAGGTTATCAGCCAATTCCTCTTCTTGTTCTAATACTTTGCTTGCTCTTCTGTAATCTTCACTATTCCAACGAGTATGCTAAGCAAGGGTATTCAACTGGCCAATAATGTCTTCCTGCTCGTCTTGAAATCCAAGATTGGGTTGCAAAACAGGAATTATGTTTTCGTGTGGAAGCACCATTGTCGCTTCATATTCAGGTGACCAATCTTTAATTAATTATTTTATCAAATCCCCAGCAAAGTCGCCAAAAACTGTTGGTTAATAGATTTGTCCTTATTCTGAAAATATTTTATTCTGACTCCATACCCCTCTTTTTAAGAACAAATGAGTTAAGCAACAAATGGGTGAACCTTTTAAATTAGTTCCCCTCTAAATTTAGGTACAGCTCCCTTTAAGATTTTTAATGAATTAAATCTATTCAACTATCCAAATGCACTTTTAACTAGAAAATGCTTAAGGCAGACTAACATTCATACATAACCATGTCATGAACGCGATAAATTTATACAGTGATAGGATAGAATGCACAGATTCTATTTTGGTACATTTAAATACATGAATACATTCATACGAACTTGCTGAACTAATAAAGAATAGAACACATATGATGAGTTGTCCAAATAAAGAGCAATTACCAGATGAAATGAGATTTCACATAGAAAATCTAATTCCACACACTCAGACGTACAGATCCAAATAAGTAGTAATTGTTTCTTCTTCTCATTCACAGATGAAAGTTACTCAGACAATCATCACACAATGTAAAATTAAGAACCGTTTAGCTAAAATTACCTTCCTCTTTCATTTTCTAAACTTCTCTATCTCCTTCAAAGATTTTAAAAACCTATATATATGAATGTCTTAATCATGTCTTTGAGTAAATCAAACCCAGAGTTAACATAACTTTGACCCGTACGGGATTTAGTTTTTAACAACTGATTTTAAAGATCAAGATTGTTGGAAATAACACAATAGAGGAACTGAAATAAAGAAAATGGGCCAATGAGATCATGACTGGGACAACGGGTTTGTATCTCCGGATTTGTTCTCGGTGGCTTGGGAAGCACGTTGGGTCTTCCATTCCTGAAAAGCAGCAACGAACTCCTCAATCTTTAGGAAGTTGGGAATACCTATATGCTTCATTCTTGATCTCCAAACTTCTTTTTCCCTTCGCATTTTCCCAAATTTTTCCTTGTGTTCTAGAAGTCCGTCTATACAGAGATAAAGCAATGACTCAACTTTAGAAATCTGAGAGAAATCCTCAACTAAAATATTGTCATTTTCTCTAACAAAGCCGATTTTATCTTTGAATGATTGTACCACTGCGTCGACATCTTCCACTGGTTTTCCGTCATCTTTTATGTATTGAACATCAATACATTGCAAGTCATGTTGCAGTGATTGAGTGAATTCTGTTATCTCCTTAATTAGCTTTGTGAGTTCAAAGTGTCCTTGCCGGGATACGAAATTCCTCCATTCATTATTCTTCTTGTTCACATATAACAAATCCTCGTCCACACCAGTCAGGTTCTTTTCTGCCAAAAACTTCTCCAGCCCATATTTCTAAACTTCATCTATTTGGTTTATCACATTCACCCACTTGCCCTCATCTTTCACCCAAACAGCAACTTGTGCTTTAAGATCTTCGATAGGAGCAGCAGTCAGATCATACATGCCCTTGAGTTCACGGATGTATTCAGTTCCCTTCTGCTCAATGTTATCCAACCAACTGTCAAATGTTTTTGCCACCATTTTGCTTCTATGAACCTGATCTAGCATCTTTTGGTTGACAGGTGATTTCGGGTGAAAAGATAGGGGGAGCTATGAGATCGGCTGCGGATTAGGGTTATTAATAGCCTCAATGTACTCTGCCATTGAATGCAGAGCTTGTTTCAACTCCCTCTTGTCCTTTTCATCTTTCCATGTTCAACTGACCATCCTCTTAGTAGATGCTTCAAGGTGGTGGACATCTGCAGCTCTGGAAGGAGCACCGAGATCCACTCTTTCCACAGTAAAATCATGTACTGTCAGATCCTGCACTTCCTCCTTAGTCACTGGCTTAGCAATTTCAGCACTCCAGTTACCAGTGTTTGGATCAATGTCTATTCTGGATGTCGTCTTGAGTTTCTTGGACTTGGGGGTTTTCCCCAAACATTTGCTTACCATATCCTCTAAAGGGACAACAAAAGGAATCACTTTTTTCTTGTCAAAGATGGAACTCTCTAGCCACTTTGGTGCAGGGGCTGAGGTTGTCTTCTCGGGGTTCACTCCATCAGAGGATTCATTTGAAATCATTAATATTTCAGGGGTCTCCAGAATGGTCCCTGACTGTGGCCCGGTGTCAACTTCCTCTGTTCTCTGTGGACTTAGCTCCTTGTCACCCATAGGTTCTTCTGGATCTTCCTCTGAATTCAAATCAACAACTATTGTTTCAGAAACCTATTTCTTTCTTTTCCCTTTGGTCCTCAACCTGGTAACATGAGATGGCAGAATATCTGTGAGGACTCTTCTGGATCTCTTAGTGACAGGGCTTCTCTCAGTTGATGGCTTGGAAGCACCTGCACCACAGATAGCAAGAGGTTGGTTAGAAGAGTCTATGGGAAGCGATGATCCAACCATTGAAGAGAATTGTTGGGCATTATTATCCTAAAGCCCTTCCCGTCTCTTTTCCCTCAACCATTTATTAGTTCTCCTTATCACTGGAAGAGTTTTAACTTCAATTTCGTCTTCCTCCTTTTTGCTCCAGTCCACCTCTGGAATAGGTAAGTGTTTTACTTTTTCAAACTGTGGGTCAACCACCTGTTCTTCATTATCAATATTTCCAGAAATATCCATGTTTAAATTGAGGGTAATTATTTGTCCCAAAGAAAACCTACACCACAGCCTTCTCCTGACCTCAAATTCATCTGGACAATCTTCCCAGTAGTCCTCTAGTTTAGGAAGGTGTGAGTGCCCTGTTCCAAAATCTATGTTATCCTTGACAAATCGTTTACTGTCGAATTGAGTCCTGGCAGTGAAGAACTGAAAATTGAACCTTTTGAGGTTCACCTCCAAATTCAAGGCATCAGATTTTGATTGGCATGAATAATGCCCAAGTTCAATAGGAAAAGAAATACCAAAACCCTTTTTTGATGAGAATTTCTTATCAACATGTGCCAGCTGCCTACATACCTCCATCAGCACGAAACGATCAAACACATATCTAGGTAACTTCACAGGTTCACCATCAAATCCTCCAACTCTGATGTAAGTGAACTCAGAAAATTGGATGAAGAAGCTACCATAGATGCTAATCAATTGCATCGCTTCACTGGACATTCTTTTACCCAGATTTCCTGCTAGTTCATAAGTCATTTTCCCAGTGAAGACATCATTAACCCTTTTATAATTTTCATAGCAATTCTTTCTCTGCAACTGTGAATAATATTCATAAATTTTGCTATTCTCAGCTATGGGTGCATGGGGTAGGTCAAACCAATCTCTTGTGGATGCTAAACAATAGAACAGGTATGAAGACATATAGAAATCTCTGTTACCCAGACAATTATTTAAACCCTGATGTAGACAGTCAGCCACTATTTCGGCCCAATCCAAATATTGTTCCCCTTGAAGGATGACTTGTATGAAAAAGTACATCCAATCCTCAAAATAATAGGCATGCTGATTGCCCCTCAGTCTGTGTAACAATACCACAATATCCCTTACTTCTTTTATCAAATGATCCCTGGTGAGTGGCCTAGGCAATCTTGAACCGCCCTTCTGAAATTTCAGCAGCTAGTTCCTTGCTATTATACTTTTGTAAGTTGGTCTCTTCTCTAAGAAATACCCATTGGAGGAAGTAATGTCAAGACTGGAATACTTGGACGATTATAATGAAACACTTCAAATTTTGAAAACAACAAAAATTCCAGAGATTCTTCTTTCCAGCATAAGAACTAGGAATAGCACAGGGGAAACAGGACTCACCTTCAGGATATCTGAATTCACTACGAAAACTTGAATAACAACAGCCTTACACTTCTGGCGCTATCCTTCTCTGCGTTGCGCAGTATGTTTACTTACTAAACTTGGCTTGTTCTTAGTTAATAATGGCACTAACTAGATTGAACAATTATCACTTGGAATGATACGTGCCAAAAATATTTGACAAGACATGAACTCTGATTTCTTCATTAATAGCAAGTATTATTCACGCGTCATCATGAAGTATAATGATTATCCATAGCCTCCGCTAAATTAGAGCTCTCGGTTTCATAATGAGTTTCTGACATATTTTTCTCCAACTTTCCTGCTAAATTAGACTTAGAAAGCCGTGGGAACAAACGGGACCAAAATCACCAAATCTTCGAACTATTGAACCATTGAACCTTTAGGACATGGTTCAACGCAGTGGTTCAATGTGATGGTTCAAACATGCCAATTGGACCATAGAGATAAGCAAAGGATTCACTTACAGAAGTAGGAACTTAAACTCATGAACCATTGAACTTGTAAAGATATAGTTCAATACGAAGGTTCAAAGACGCAAGAGTTATGTAGACCAACAAACAGTTACGCGGCTTTGGTAAAAGGCTTCCAATTATAAAATAGTGAACTGTTGAACCTTGAACCATTGAACCCCGCTATAGAGTACGAGCGGAAGGTTCGATGATACATTAATTACACAAGGTAACTGCATGACCCGACTTATAAGAAGGCAGTGAGTATTGAACCTTTAGACCGTTGAACCATTGAACCTCGAACAAAAGGTTCAAGTTCAACCCAAAAGTTCAAAGACGTTTAAGACAAACAAAATGACAACTTGCTTTATGAGACACTTCAGACATATTGAACCTTTGAACTTTGAACTTTGAGAATGGTTCGGGTTCAAAGGTTCAAACCTTAAGCAACTTTGTCTACAAAGACGACAAACGGGTAAAAATTGAAGGACCAAGAGTCGATTTACGAAACAAAGGTATGAACAAAAATATAACACGGTAAACCGGCTCTTGTTCAAGAAATATTACCAATAAATAAATGAATAAGGGTGACTCGAAAGGTAACAGTATGTAAAGATATTCAATGTATTCATTCTAATCAATCAAGGAATATGAAAATAAATCATATAAATCAAATATGAATTGTGAGAACCAAGATCATGGAAAGACTATCAAACATGAGATTACAAGTGAGAAAAACAACTTGTATTAACAAATACTAGGTATAAATAGTAGAGGTTGCACAACAAACTCTCCACGAAACAAGGATAGGTGGCGATATTCAAAGCAAGAGAATAGTGTAACTACCCTAGGAAATAGAGGCGATGTGTCAAGTCTATTGACACCTATTACAAATGACTCACCAAGTTGAAAATGTGAATTGGCATGTGCTATAAGTCACCTAACTATGATTGAGTAACCTTCTTAAAGTAACCTCTGAAATGTGGGAATGCTTCTTAGAGTAACCTCTAGGTTTTAAGGAAACTGGCTCTTCCCTTCTTTAAGTGGGGTTTTGAGAAAAGAGAGGAAAGAAAACTAGATTGCAGAAATAAATGCCTAAATCTAAGGGGGTCCGCTGGATTTAAAACTCAGTTGCACAGTGTTAACCTTAATAGATTTAACTAAAAATCAAAGAGCATAATGCATGATTGAACCCAGTTTATAAACAGATTAAATAAAGGCAAAAGAAGCAGAGAAATTAGAAACAATAAACAAAGACTCATATGCATAGGACAAAGCTTTTCATTATTCAAACAATAATAGGTTAAAGAGGCTGAAATTGTTGCACAAAGTAAAATATTACATTCTCTTGAAGAAAGAACTGCAAAGGCAAAAGGAAACTGTCTGCTAGCCACATAAAATCTTTGATCTAAAAAACTATATTAGAACTCTCTGTGTATGAAGAACTCCCTATACCTATCTCGGATCTGGCCTTTTATAGCCTGGAAAACCCAACAAAATATCTTCAACTGTTTCTCTGAAAATATGCAACTAACTCCATGAAATCTGGCACAAATCTGGCAAATAACTATTATTTGAAACTAAACTGTGGCTGCAACTAAAAATGATAACTGAACTAGTTGTATCTCCATGGTTGAAAAATGCATCTCTGTCTCTATTGTCTCCAGCTTGTGTATTAGTTTCTCTTACCGCCACTTTATTTGCTATCCTGTAGGTTGCGATAAAAATGAAAGTGGTTGCACAATCATTTAGGGTTTTCACTTTTGTTCACGGGATGAGAGAGTCAAATAAAATAATAATTTTAATGACACTTCACTTTATTAGTTTGTTGTGGCCTTTTATTTTTTAATGAAACTCATAAAATAAATCTTTAGCTTTATGTAACCGAGCCCACCATCATTTAACATGAGACTCTTCATTTCTCTTTTAACTCTTTAAATTTATCCGTAACATATGATACATTTAAATAAAATGAAACAAACATTTATTTACTGCCTTCGGGTTGTTCCACGTAGTGGGCCCTCCGCTTCTTCATTTTCCTCCTCTCTAATGCTGCTTCCACTTGGTGCTCTCTACATCATTTTTTAGCTGCTCTTCATTGCCTTCCACAGCTGACATGTGTCATTTTCCGCTTCTTTCTTGAAACCCTATTCTGCATCTTCGTTGTTTCTAGTTAGAGCTCTGGTGATTGTGAAACTTTATTTTTTATTGAGTATCTTCAGATATGTAATATGGCTATGCCAGGAACTCAAAATGCATTGAAGCCAATGCTATGTGATGAACGATGGAAACCTCCAAATCATAGCATCGTGAGATCTTCCCCGTTGCTCCCACATTCTTCTTCCTTCCAAATTGCCTGTGAAGCTTCTCTAAAGGCCAAGAAATGGACAATAGCATTCATTCATCATATAGCATTGCATTGGTTTGACTATGCTTCTCTAAAGGCCAAGAAATGGACAATAGCATTCATTCATCATATAGCATTGCATTGGTTTGACTATCATACTTTGGCCACCACTTTGAATGATGTTGAGCCTCTATATCATTTGGTTGACATTCATCCTCTTGCAAGCGAATGCCATCCTTAATATATTTCTTACCTTCATTTAAACAAGTGACTCCTTTGCTGTCCGAGCCTCGTTGAGCATTTTGGCTGCATTGGAGCTTACAACAAGCTACTTCATTTTGAATATGCTGGATCATTCATGATTCTACAGCATCTTATATTTGTTTTAGATATAAATGGCCGAGCCTTATCTCTTGAGACGCTTGTGCCTTCCATCAAACTGTGCTATATTAACATGACTGCGCCATGATTTTCTGGAGCATCACGATTTTTTTGTGACTAGTGCTCTTATTATGGGCAACTTCTCTTTTGTTATGCTGATGCTTGAACACTGGCACCATGTTTAGTTAGACCATATGCCACTATGTGTTGAAACTTCATATGGCTTCAAACTTTTTATGATAGCGTCCTCCCTTTGAAAAGGCCGACTCCTTTAACTGTACTATATTGATATTTGTTGTATCTCTAAGTCTTCTTCACATGACAAGGACCTCACCATCATATGTAAAGGTCGCGTGAGACTTTGAATGGGAACGTGCCTTCAATACAGAGATCCGCTCCATTCATTGTGTTCTTCTTATCTTTATTCCTCATATGCTATGTCTTTATTGAGACTGAGCCTTATTCAAAACTACATCATTGATCTTATGAACCATGCCATCTTTTGGACTGTGCTTCCTTCCATATGCTGGCCGCACATTGATATCATTTGGCTGATGCCATATATTGTGGCTCTCTTGAAATATTAATGCCTTTGAACACCAAGTCCCAAACCGCACCTTATTATCCACATTCCTCTTTATAATATTAAAGCCTCCCTGATGAGCACTTGAAATATAGATGCTGATGGTTGTGTGGCAGCATCTTGCTATGCCAATAAGTCCTCCTAGTCAATGCTATAGTGTAGGGCAGGGCACGGGCCTCTTCAAATGAGTATATTCACTATTCTTGTTGAGCCTCATTTTTGAAACTGCAGATCATATCCACTTTATAGAGATACTAAAATATATGCAACGCCTCCACCCATAACTGGACAACGCCATCATATTATGAGCTAGATTTGAGCCTTCTCATGAATGCATCATGATATATCTAAGTCGCTCCATCATATTTAATCCTTGGGCAACATGCTATTTTCAAACTCTAGCGATCTTTGTTCCTCTGATGACTCTCACACATCATGAATCCTTATCAAATCAATGTTAAATCTTATTCTGATATGAAACTCAATGATCCTAAAAATTTTGAAATGGTGCAAAAATATAATCACCACATAGCTTAGGTGAGTTTATGAATGATGAGTCTTGGTAGTGTGCAATTTTAGGTACTCATTTACAAATGTATCTCTCAAAAAATGGAGAAAGAAAGAAAACCCTGTGGGAAAAAACTTTCCTCCAAAAAGAGAGAAAACAAAGAGAGGACTGGATAGCCCCCCCAGAAGATGATGATGCCGATGTCGATTCTAATGTAGATATGTAGAACTCACGAAGCATGTCGAAGTTGTAAAACATGCCCTTCTCTTGATTTCAAGAGATTTTAGCAAACTGATTGAAGTAAGTAGTGTTTTAAAGGATAAAGACTAGGATGTAGGTCTAAGAAATGTACAAAATATCTGACGACAAGGATGTACATATGCGCACATATGAATGAGGTAAGAATCAATGTGATTCAATTTGTAATGTTGCAACCTCCCCACTACACTTTATAGATCAGTGTGCTTACATTTCACTTTTACACTTTCAATATCTTGACACTATATGAGTGTTTTTACAAACTAAGAATGCAGGTAGAGTTTAATTTTTCTACTATATAAAACCAACTAAGCTAAGCTGAGAGTTTACACTAGGCTTTGAAGTAGTATCATGATTGTCTTCTTCACCAGATGTGAAATGTGAAAAGATGAAGGCGCACTCAAAGTTGCAAACCTTGCCTACTACAACAAGTCTTTGATCTTTTGCTTCTCGAATGAAGGGTGATTTAGAAGTGAACTCAACTATCTTGTCAGATTGTGTGAGTGCATATACTGAAATGTAATTTTTGAATAAGTCAGGAATGAAATAGACATTATGGACATATCCATTTCCCAATTTAACAGTACCTTTGCCAAGGACATTATGGTAGACTTTGTTCATTAATATTTTGTTAGTATTGCAGTGTTTGATCCTTACAAATAATTCCATGAATGGTGACATGTGATCACCTACTATTGAACTTAGAACCCATCTGTTTACATTTGCTTTTGGCGATGCCATTACCTTTTGACCTTCTTTTAGGTGATAAAATGGTGCAATTTAAACTTCTTGATGCTTAATTTTGACTTTTAAAGTGGTACTTTAGTGCAGTCTGAGTGTTTTTGAGCACTCTAGATTAATACCCCCTTAAAGTGACACTTTATAATTGAGTGCACTTGACATCTATTTACATCTTTGAGTGGATTTTTCCCTTTAGTTTGATTTCCCTCCAAATTGTGTAATTAATGGAATGAGTGCTTATCATCTCCCTACAAAAGTGTGATCGGACACTTTATAAAGATAGTGCGATATAAGATTTGTTGGATAGAGGATGAAAAAAGAACCACCTTTGCAAAAGGAACAACTCAATTTCAAGTCAATTTGCAAAAGTTATGGCCCTTCGAAAATTTTGCATATGCAAAAACAAATACACTTCCAGAAAATAATTTTCCAATGTGTTTGGAAAAATATTGCATACAAGGAGTGAAGGAAAAAAACCTTGTGTATGAGGGCAAAATTTAAGCCCCCTTTGGTAGAGCATGGCCAAGAGCTTATTTGCCCATGTGACCAAGGGCTTAGCTCTTAAAATTTTGCCCCCCCCACCCCCCTTCTTGGCTTTTTGCCTTTGAAGATGTCAACCCCTAGTTTCTTACATCAGCATTTGAATACAAAATACAAATGAATAGTGCCAATACATATGGCATTAACTTTGACAACCGTCACAAATAAAAAAACTTTTTCAAACAACTTTTCCCTCCTATTTGGTCGCCGTCAGGTGGGGGCCTCAAGGGCATTTGAATGCCTTTGGGCACGGTCAACACTGACCATTTGGTGCGTTGGGCCGTTGGATGCAAGGTCGTCGGTGGTTTTTTGGTGGAGAATGTCACGTCGTGGTTGAAAACTCCCATGTATTTCCTCTTGACCAGGTCCAATGTGGTCGTTGGTGCCACAATCTGCACAGGCTTCTATGGCTATTTGGCTCCCTCAGCTGCAAAGAGCAGAGGGTGGCATTCAAACTAGATGCCTTTTCTCCTATGGCGTCCCTCCTCGTCAGCCTTAGTGGCCTCTACAAATGTCGTCCAAACTTGGCCTTCTCTGGCTGCTACGTGTAATATGATATCAACCTTTTGTGGCCACTTATGGATTCTCTTGCAATATGATATCAAACTTTTGTGGCCACTTATGGATTCTCTCTGACTCATCCTTTGATGCCGATGTTGATGCTTGTAAAAAATAGCCTATATGGCCACTCTCGATGTCATTTGTGAGCTTTCAAACAAATTTGGCCAATGTGGCCTGTGTGGTGCTTGTAAGCGAGGATCCACACTGCCCTATGTGAGCATTTGAAGACAATAAGAGCACACAGAAATGTTAAATAGAAAACAACCGAAACAAAGCAAAAAACACAGATGCAAACCTGATTCACACAATGATAAAACAAGATTTAATGCTGACCACAGTGCTCTGATACCATGTGAGAACCAAGATCGTGGAAAGACTATCAAACACGAGATTACAAGTGAGAACGAACCATTTGTATTAATAAATACAGGTATAAATAGTAGAGGTTGCATACCCAACTCTCCATGAAACAAGGATAGGCCAGTAATATTCAAAGTAAGAGAATAGCGTAACTACCCTAGGAAATAGAGGCGATGTGTCAAGTCTATTGACACCTATTACAAATGACTCACCAAGTTGAAAATGTCAATTGGCATGTGCTATAAGTCACCTAACTATGATTGAGTTAGTGTTAACTCATGGAGTTATACACCAAAATGAATTTCACATCTACACCCTTCAATTGGTGCTCTAAAAGTAGTATAGCATTGCATAATTATTTTAGGGACATTTGCATGATTGAAGAATGTTGTTCTCAATTTTATATACACTCCAAAAGTTGATGGAGATGAAGAGTCCTCACAACTCAATCATAAGACAACCTAACAAAAATATTTATTATTAGGGTAGGCCCATGCAAATATCTAGGGTGGAGAATGAAGTCAACATTGATATTAAATGAAGAACTTATAGTAGAAAAAAAAGTAGAAAAAATGTAAGACCCTCTACTATCTAATGAAGGAAAATCCAATTGTTTGAACAACTTGGAAAGGGAGGATGCAAGGGTGTCTGGAGTGCATCATCCCTCCAATCCTCTACATCAATTTATAATTCAACTTACAGTGCACTTGAAATAAAGGAGCTAGGTTTGTTTTCATTGGCTTCTAAAGAAAGGTAGAAGGTGAGGCACAATAGGATAAAATTGGAAACAAATAAATATTTCTAGGTTCATGCGTACATAAGTGAAATTAAGATGAATTAAAATTAACAGGGGACCCGCCATTTTTATGAGCTTATGATATTTGTGATTAAACAATTTTTTATTTTTAGGAGAAATAAAATTGAGCCTATAAAATGATAAAATAATTTGAGCTCACAATGAAATCAAATGATCTTATTAAAATCCATGCTCAGGAAATAAATATCTAGGCCCTTGATATTTATTCTCGCATTTGTCTTAAAATCATAAAAAAGAGCTCATGATAAAAATGTTAGAGAAAAAAGGTGAAGAAAGTGGCGATCATAAATGATAGTGACTTGGGTGTGAACATGGAAGATGGTTCTAGAAATGAAGGTGCAAACCACACAATGGAAATCTAATTCAAACCTTATTATCCTCTAAGCAATGTAGAATCGATGGAGATTGCAACAGAAATTAAAAACCATTAAACAAAAATAAAATGCACTAAGATCTGAATACATAACACAGTATGTAACATGAAGAAAACCCTTTTAGGTGAAAAACTCCACCATGAAAGGAGGCTCCAAGTTGTATTATCTTCAAATATATGAGATTACAATACATGCACTTCCTCTATTTCTTCAGTCAGCAATCCAATGGTGCCCGTTACTCTCCAATCTGATAAAAACGTAGTACAAATATATTTATAAAGGGGGTTGCCTTCTAGGGCAAGATAACTGACAAAATATTGACCATCAGATCTGTGACCTAATGACGAACGATCCAAATTTACAATGATAAAATATAAATAAAATGTGGTTTCGGGGGCATTGCCCTTGATCCCTTGTCAGGAGGATGATCCCCCTGGACCCCTCACAGGGGGAAACCCCCCTGCGACCCCCATCATGGAGGAATGAGCGTCAAGAACTAGATATAAACATGTAGCTGAAACAAGATCGCTGCTGGTGAAACTTTTCATCCCTTATGGGTAACTTACAAACAATATTAGGAGTAATTAATTACAAAGGATTTACAAGGTTGATGGCACCTTAATCCTAATAGATGGAAGATACACAAGAAATGATGTAGAAATTGATTAAAAGAGGTAGTTTCTAGCATTTATTAGTCCCTACCTTCCATAGGGAATACTGGGAATACTTATATTTTCAGTTCTAACATTTTCTTTACCTTGATTTACATGGAGGGAGAAAATATTTTAGAATAGTTAAGGTTTTCTTTTTGTCTTTGTTTTTACATAAAACATGTTTTTTAGATTTCTAATTGAATGTTAGTTATTTTTGCTAGTTAAAAACTTCATTTTCTATTTAATTTTTTTTGGAAAAAGTTGTCCAATAAAAGAGGGCGAAGGAAAAATTAAACAAAATTTCTAAAGTTTGGAGTTGTTTATTAGAGGCAAGCTATTGTGTGTTTTGTGGCTGCATTTCTTACATTGGTTCATTCCTTCCTCCATATTATAGTTAGCAAGAAAATCTCCAAATGACAATAGTAAACAGCCACCTATTTATTAGTTCCTATCGTAGGCAATATTACTTATGCATCCATGTGATGCAATTTGTTTTGCTTATTTGACCAATCAACATTGAATATTAAATTCATTTTACAAATATACTATAGTTTATAATTAATTTTTTTATTTGATAATTTGATAAATGTGATTTATTTGTTCCCTTATTGGACAATCATGTGAACAGTAAGAATGAAAAATAGAATTATTATTTAAATTTTATTATAATTTAAATATTCAATGCATATTTAATAGATAAGTACCATGTTGGCACTATTTGTAGTACTCTGCTAAATAAAATAGTTTATTAGAAGATGTTATTGTACTCTCTATTTTCAATATTAGTCTATTGAAGTAACTTTCATTCTATTCTATGTCTTCGTACAATCATATACCATACAAGGGAATACATGTATTATAAATCGGCACTATGTAGAAATGATTCCTTCCTCACATAGATGAATTATTAGTTTTATAATCATTCAATGATTCCCGTGTAAGGCTACTTGCCCCCTACGCTGTTAACTAGTCTTTTAGTTTACCCTAACAAGCTTAAATTAATATTAAATTATAAAAGATATTAAAAGTTGGACTTTTAAGAGTATTGTTGGCTTATAATGGCACACATTAATATTCAATGTTTTATTAGTTCTTGCCGTAGGCATTACTTATGCATCCATGTGATGCAATTTGTTTTACCTATTTGACCAATCAACATTGAAATTCATTTTACAAATATACTATACCTTATAATTAATTTTCTTATTTGATAATTTGATAAATGTGATTTATTTGTTTCCTTATTGGACAATCCTATGAATAGTAAGTGTTGGTGTGAACACATAATTCACATATGTTAAGTTGACTTAGTGAGTCTTCTAGGTGTTTCTAGTTGAGTCTAGTTGTGTGTTGAGTTGTTGATAGTTGGAGTGAGTTGTCTTATCCTCCACATGTGCAATTAGTTATCATCCTCTTATTGACACATGTTTTAAGAATATCTCCACATTCCACTCCACCTTTCACTCCACCTTTCTAGCTCTCACCTTGCCTTTATAAGCAAGGCTCACTCATTGTATTTCATATGACAGTTGTATAGAATCTTGCTCCATTTTTTAAGAACCTTCTCCTGTCATCTTTGTGTGGAAGGTTGTCTTGATTGCAGGTGATCTTGGCTTGCTGAGTCACATTGATTCTTACATGGTATTAGAGCCTAATCTGCAATTTCCTTTCCAAATTGGAGAGGTTTTGCTGCGAGCAGTGTCATAGGAGCATCCTGGAGCAAATCTGACATCACAGTTGTGATCAGGAGGCCCAAATCTGTATAGATCAGCTGTCCAAATGCTGAAATTGGAGAAGTTGAAAAAAAGGCAAAATTTTTTTGCTTCTCCCACTCCGACACCAAAGAATATTCCCTGTGCAGAAGGAACCTTTGCCTACATCATCGGCATCTTCCCATCATTGGGTAATAAATCCCTGGTTTTGATTCTACGGATTTTATTTTTAGTAAAAAAAATCTGTTGAGTGTAACGATAAGGTATTGGAGCCCCTATCAACCCCGTACTCTGCTGACGGGTGGCCGCTTTGACCAAAGGCTTCGACCTTTGTAAAATATTCATAAATTCTTAAATTTTCCACAGGTTATATATTAGCAGTCTTCAAAGCTTCCCCGGCCGGCATCTTTCAACTACGGAGGTCATTTAATGGTCACAAAACTTCGTCAGCGTTTGGCATCGGTCATCACTTTTCTGTAATCTCCTGGCGGCAGTCTAGATCCGACCTCGGTGATTACTTAGTGTCTATGGCACTCATCTTTTAAACCACAGGTGATCATATTACTATACTTGGTTGTCTTCTTACAATCGGCAGTGACCAAAACATTCATTGTCGACCATCTCTCAGTAATTGACAGTCATTCCAAGATTGTTGGTTTGTTCTGATCTGAGGTAAAAGCTTTCAACACCGGATCTATCACATCAAAAGGCAGTGATCATTGAGTGGTCTGGCGATTTCAAACAAGGTGACCACATAAGTTTTTGTTGGCGAAGTTTCCAACGATTTTTTGTGAATCTCTGCAAACTTCAGTCGGCATTTGATCTCCCAAGGGTCGATGAAGCTTTCACGTGGTTCAAAGATTAAAGAGCCCAAATCTCTGGCTAACTTGTCGGTGGTTTTTCTATAGTCAGCATCCAAAAACCTCTTACTAGGAGGTCTTTAGATTGACAGTGGTGATCTCAGTCATTTTTCTGGTTGTTTAAGTACCGGTCATTAAACAATTCATAGGTTTAATAGATTTTACTGGTGGTTTAGGTGAAATTCTTCCACCATCGGTGATTAGAGATTTTAATACCCAGTGACAGTCAATGTGTACCAATTTATGTATTCCTTGTACAAACAATCATCGGCGTTTATAATCGGCGCTCCTTGATCCATTTCCGACGAACTCTACAGTGAGCAGCAATCGACTGTTATTAACGGTCGTCGGTTGTTCCTTGGCAGGAGCCTTTTGGCTCGGGCCCCGCTGGCCAGGCATGAGGGCTTTGGCCCACTTCAAATGTTTTTTCAATCACCTTTAAAATTTTCCATTTTTTTCATAGTTTTTTATAAACAAAAAACTATTGTAATTTGTAAGTATGCCCCACGGTATCATTTGGAATATTCTCGTATCTTGACTGTGGTTTTGGAAAATAATTATTTTTTTCCTGCAAGCGGTTTGTCACTCAGACAAGGCGGTATTTGCACATAGGCAGTTTTAGCCCAAATCGGTGGTTTTCTCCCTGAAAGCAGTTTCTATTTTCCAACAATTATTTTGCGACAGGGGGAATATTCTGGCCAGGGAGAATATTCTGTCAACAGGGGACCTGATTTGCCCCTCAAAGTCCTAAAGTAGGGCTTTTTTCATTTTTGTACAACTTTTGCCCACGATGTTGAAATTAGGCAAACGAGATATCAACGGAAATCTAACAGAGAGAACTTCATAATGGTATCATTCATTTACATAGATTTTGTTGTTTGATAGCATTTATTGCAGGTTGAAGATAGATCTCTCTTTTTGGTTCCCAAGCTCATAACTTTTTGCCACGATCTCTAATTTTTGTGATTCAAGTGGCATCGGAAAGGTATTCAAGATCTCTACACAATCATCCATACACTTTTCTCATATTTTTCTCTAGGTGCTTTTTATTTCATTTGTCAGTTTTATGGCATTTGAGTGATAACTTGGACATTTTAATACTTGAGAGGGTGAAATTTATTTTGAGAGGATTTGTTTGTTGTAATACATCATTGTGGATGACTATAATCTCACTTGGATCTCTTGTTTTAAGAGATTTTGTTGTTTTCCTAATTTTGGTCCCTTGAGGACAATTGTAAAACGCACCAAGTATAAAGTGTCACAACAAATTGGGGGTCTCTCTTACATAGTAAAGGGGTGTTGTTGTCTTGTTGTCTTTCTTTTTCATCATGGATGTGCCTCAAATTCTACTTTTAACTCCATATAATTATCTTGAATGGAAGAAAAACATGGAGTTTGTGTTGTATAAACAAAAGTTACATAGAATAACTTTAGGCATAGATATTGAACCCACAGGTGCTACTGAGAGAAGAAAATGGTTAGATAGAAGAGATGAGGCTTTTGGCACACTTTGCCTTGCTATTTCTCTAGATCTAAGATTTCATTGAGTCTTGTACAACACCAAATGAGATATGGACAACACTAGACAATCTCTTTAGAAAGCAAGATAAAATAAGAGGGTTCAAATTGGAGAATGAGATAATTGCACTTAATCCTCAATATTTTGATCAAATTGAATATTTCTTCATCAAATTTAAGTCTCTCCAGTTGCAACTCAAACAGTGTGGTCTTGAGAAAGAAGATGAATAATTGATTCTATCTATTCTTGCAAAATTGGGTCATGCATATTCAGTTTATGTTTCTACCTTTTATGCTACAATGGATGCCTTTGGTAGTGAGTTTGAAATGCCTTCACTTGAGGAGTTTGCTGCACAACTCACTAGGGAACAAGCCAAGCTACTACACATGGGCACATTGAAGTCTCCTAGAAAACAGGCTCTAATTGCAACACAAAGCACAAAAGATCTTAAGGCTTCACATAATAAGGGAAAGAAACAAAAGGATTCAAAGTCTAATGAGCAAGAGAAAGAATCAAAGAAAACACCCAACTCTTCTTCCAAAGAGGAGTCCAATAAGAAGAAGAAGCCAAAGTGTGCTTATTGTAAGAAATTGGGTCATGATGAGACTAAATGTTATGAGAAAAAGTTTGAAGAGATGTCTCAACTTCTTCAAAAACATAACATTGAGTATTCTCCATCAACAACAGTTTTACCCAAGTCTTCTTCTTCACCACCATCATCATCTACATCTACAGGGACAGCAGGTGTTGCTTATGGGACAGACAAAGGAAAAGGACAAGCACTCTTTGCTTCAACAAGTCTACAGTCAGAGAGATGGCTTCTTGATTCAAGAGCTTCTCATCATATGGCATCTTCACAAGGGATGTTCGCTTCATTTGAGTCATGTACTTCACCACCTATTTTGATGGGTAACAATACATACATGCATGCAACTTGAAGAGGAATTATTGATGTTGGAAAGAATACATTCAACAATGTGTTGTGTGTACCTTCCTTGACAACTAATCTCCTTTCCATCTACTAGATTACTCATTGTAGTGCAGGTAAGACAGTTGAGTTCACTCCTAATTCTGTGATCATATGGGACTTGGAGAGCAGAGATATCATTGTTGTTGGGATGGCTGATCATGCATCTCGCTTGTACACTTTTTCCCATTTTGTTTATGATGATGATGTAGATCCATTGATTCCTATTCACACTCATGCATCAAGTGTGAATCATGTTTGTAGGGAGAATTTTGGTCACTTGAACCTTGGTGTTCTTGCATCTACTTCAGTTCTTGAGACTAGTTTTGAGCTTCCTCCTCCTACTTCTACAGAGATTGGCATTGACATAGCTTCATCCACTTCAGTTGAGTAGGTACTCTTTGTCTTCCAGATACAGGTTTATGGGATGAGTACTTGACAAGTATTGCAAACTTGAACTTCGTGAGTCCTATCTTGACGACTTGGAGGACATCATTGATGACATTCATCTCCTTTTTGAAGGAGTTGATTCTTCTACTTCAGAGGAGTGGGCACCTTCTCCTCTGCACTTGTCATAGTTTGGCATTGAGTTGGAGTGTCTTGACCATCATTCAGAGGATTCTTTGTCTTTGGAGATTGATGATCTTAAGTTTTCATTTTGTCTTGCATTGTCACATTCTTTGATCAGGCATGCAATACCTGATTATGTGACATCTTTTGGTTGTGACATGTGGACACTTGAGTAGTTTTCAAAGACATCATACATCAGGAGGCTTTTTCCCTCATACCTTGAGGTGGAGTTTCTTCGACATCAGCCTTTGGACTTGTTTCTTCCTAAGGGGAAAAATGTTGTTTGCAGGCTTTGGATTCTCTTCAACATTTTTCTTCAGGCATTCACCATCGGCATAGGAGCTACTTCATTGTGAGGGGGACCTATAGTATCACATTTTCTCTCCTATGGGGGGTAATTGATTATATATATGTTTTGGATGTTGTTCTTGGGGGGTCTTGAGTCCTCCTTCCATCACATCTTTCATTTGTTTTTTGCATTCTCACTTTTGGAGAGGAGTTTTGTCCCATGAGGTTTTCTCATTTTCTTCACTTGAAATTTGTTGTACATGGGTACCTAACATGGCCTAGTAGCTGGGACCCACCCATCATTGCATCTTTCTTTTAGTCAACTACTCCCTAAGTTGCACTTAAGGGGGGGTGTTGGTGTGAACACATAATTTACACATGTTAAGTTGACATAGTGAGTTTTCTAGGTGTTTCTAGTTGAGTTTAGTTGTGTATCGATTTGTTGATAGTTGGAGTGAGTTGTCTTATCCTCCACATGTGCAATTAGTTATCATCCTCTAATTTACACATGTTGTAATAATATCTCCACCTTTCTAGCTTTCACTTTGCCTTTATAAGCAAGGCTCACTCATTATATTTCATATGACAGCTGTATAGAATCTTGCTCCATTTTTTTAGCATCTTCTCTTGTCATCTTTGTGTGGAAGGTTGTTTGATTGCAGGTGATCCTTGCTTGCTGAGTCACATTGACTCTTACAGTAAGGGTGAAAAATAGAATTATTATTTAAATTTTATAACAATTTCAATATTCAATGCATATATAATAGATAAGTACCATGTTGGCACTATCCTATACACTCACCATATAATGCCTCCCATGGTCGATAAACGTGAATATATAACAGTTTGTAAATTATTAATTACCTTAATAACTATCTGTAAAGTGAATATAGCAATCTGTGAAACGTTTCTATTTATATGAATATATGTATGTGTTATATTATATTCTTGTTTCTGATTCTCTATCGTTAACCATACCATGAGTCAGGTCATATTAAAGCTTTTTAATTATTTCACAATGTAATTATTTTTCTGAAAACATTTGAAGTATTCATATGCATTGATTTAATAAAATACACTTTTTTTTTAAATGACAACTTTATTTTTTTTAAATAACCAATATTCTACATTCTTAAAATCCAAACAATTAAATGTGTTTTTATGTTTAAATTATATGAAATAATTATTAAATATATTATATATATTAAATATAGTATGAAAAGTATTAATTATTAATTAATATTCTTTAATAATTATTAGATAGTAGTTTAAATATAATAAATATTGTTTAAATAAAATATTATATATTAATGATAATTATTCAATGTATTATATATTTAATAATATAATATATTTAGTATTAATATTAAATATATTCTATAACAAGGACGCACGTTCCTGCCAATGGTGCAGTGATTTGCATAGTTTAAAGATTTAGTAGCAAACACATTTAGATTAACGAATTTGAAATTTAACATAAAATAGATTACATGTTTGTTTACATATTTATTTTATATAATTATGTTAATAAAGTTAAATGGTTTACGAATTAAAATTTTTCCATAAAGTTCATTTTTAACACTAAAACCTTGAAAATTAAATTAAATGACAACTTTATTTTTTTTAAATAACCAATATTCTATATTCTTAAAATCCAAACAATTAAATGTGTTTTTTTGTTTAAATTATATAAAATAATTATTAAATATATTATATATATTAAATATAGTATTAAAAGTATTAATTATTAATTAATATTCTTTAATAATTATTAGATAATAGTTTAAATATAATAAATATTGTTTAAATAAAATATTATATATTAATGATAATTATTCTATGTATTATATATTTAATAATATAATATATTTAGTATTAATATTAAATATATTATATAACAAGGATGCATTGTGTCACGTTCCTGTCAATGGTGCAGTGATTTGCATTAGTTTAAAGATTTAGTAGTAAAAGCATTTAGATTAACGACTTTGAAATTTAACATAAAATAGATTACATGTTTGTTTACATATTTATTTTATACAATTATGTTAATAAAGTTAAATGGTTTACGAATTAAAATTTTTCTACAAAGTTTATTTTTAACACTAAAACCTTAAAAATTAAATTTAATCCCTAAACCATCAACGTTGAACCCTCCATCATAAACCTAAACTCTAAACCCTAGACACTATACACTAAACACTAAACACTATACCCTAAACACTAATAGTTAATCTAAATGCTTTTGCTACTAAATCTTTAAACTTATTATCAATTACAATGTCATTCATTTTATTCAACATTACAATGGTAGGAACCTGACCCAATGTGTCTCTTGTTAAATAGGGCAGCTAAGGTTTTCATTGTTTGTTGCATGCCAGGGATGCATTTGTGCAACTAGTCTAATTTATAAAATAATTCATGTGCCTTGTCTATGCTTCAACATTTTACATACATGCATACTAGGGTAGTTACAATTATAACATTTGTGGAAAGTGACCCTTCTTACAAAGTGAATTAAAAAAAACCTAATATCATAGAGATTTTGTTTCATCCCTCCTTTACTATTGGGATTTTTTTTTGGAAAGAAGGCTTTTCATGGTCTATTTCTTTGCGTGCCCATATAGACCCACTAATTAGGCATTGGTTCATTTATGGGAGGTTTTTGTGTTAGTTTGTGGTAAATGGTAGTCTCTAGAAGCGTGGATATGGTAGACATGGGTTGAGATGGGGTCA
Organism: Cunninghamia lanceolata; assembly: GCA_027924645.1. NCBI lineage: Eukaryota > Viridiplantae > Streptophyta > Pinopsida > Cupressales > Cupressaceae > Cunninghamia > Cunninghamia lanceolata. The sequence goes on along the minus strand of BSBN01000749.1, from coordinate 3,483,741 downwards.
CCCATGTTACTAGAATTGCATTTGAACTTCAAGTGGGAGAGTGGAATAACATTCATAATAATGGGTAGTTGCAAAGTGTGTCGAAGAGATTGAGGTGGCTGTTGATGGACATGGAAGAGAATAGGCCACCCACTCTCTAAGAAATAAAATCCAAGCTCAAAGAAGATGACCTTAGGAAATAGTTTTTAATTCTTTATTTCCATTGTCAATTTTTACTAGTCAAGTTAGCCCTCTACCTGGTCTATGTCCTTTTTTTGTATCACAACCTTACAAGTTTGGATATAGTCTATGTCATGTATAGCAATAGCATGAGAATTCTTGAAAAAACATTGGGACAATATCCTTCACCAAAACCAACATCCAAGGAATATCATTCCTAGAACATTTCATTTTGCATACAAATATTTTCTATAATTTCATTTTAACATTTCTTAAGATTTAAAAAGGATATAGTTTTATTTAGTTGGACATGATCTATATCATATTTGTTTGTAGGAAAGATAGTATTTTTTTTTTTTTTCTGAAAGTGTCACTCCTAATCTGGGAATACTAGGAAAGCCGTTGAAATATACTTTCTAATTGTTTCTTTTTTATTTCTATAATTCGATCTTGATTTCTCCTGGAAAATTTTAAAGAGGCTTCACATTCTTACAATTGGCAAGTTTGACTTCACTATAGTTGACCTAATTTTTGGGCTACATCCTTAGTGGTCTAAATGTTTTCTTTCAAAGTTCAACATTTTACTTATAAGTACTAAATTATGTCATTACAAATGTTCATTTTGGGTTTATATTTTATAAATAAAATCTAATGAAAATAACAAGAGATACAATCAAAAACTTAGACAACAAAAATCAAGGTAGAGGATCAAAGAGGTGAAATGAAACACACAAGAATCTTTCTATTATAAAAAAGTAGAATACCAATCTAGTTGATTCTCTTTAATTGTTCTTAGCCACCTCCTCAATAGGTATTTCATCATCATGTCCTATTTCAATGTGCATTTTTATGCCATAACATACCATTAATATGCATGTGACTATCCGTACATGTACATTAGCAAACTATTCATAACTTCCAAGCTTAATAAAAGGGTATTAACAAACTCCTTTATTGTCTTCATCTCATACACAACATTAGACTCGAAAGCTTATCATTTTTGTAATCTCTTACAAAGCATCAGGCTTGGAAGCTTAGAAATTTTATAAGCTTATATGAGATCATTCTAACTTATAATACTTGACTTTGCATACATCTAGGAAGGTGGGTGCTGTAAAATTTGTTTTAGGCATAACCAAATACATGTTTCTGTAATGATTGATGTAGGGTGTAGGCTGTGCAATGCTTGTACATTTGCCTCCCTTGATGGGACTATGTGCCCAAATTTTGCTTTAGGCATATACTAAATATATATGGGTAAAAGTACAATGCTGTGTCACACTTTTATAAAGGAAACGGCCAACGTTGATCCAACTTTTAAATTTGAATCACTAAAAAGTGACATATGTTTTAAATTTTGAAATGATGTAAATTAATAAAATATTTATTTTTTAGTATATTTTATGTTTCTATTTTTTTGAAAAAATTAAAAAATTATTTGAATATAGTTTTTAATAAATTGACACTATAATTTAGTTGCTGATAAAATGCTGATAAAATGAAGTTACATGAGACATCAATCTTTATACAGTAAATTTTATTTGTTTTTCTTCAATTTTTTTGTCTGTATTTATAACTTGAAACTTTAGGTCATGGATATATTTTTTTTCAATTTTGATAAACATATATTATAAACAAATATTAAAATGTGAGTGTATTAAAACATAATTGTTTCCAGTCGATGTGAACTTTCATATTAACTATTTATCTAAAATAGAAAAAAAACTTATACCATCTTGATATAGATTCTTTTATTTAGGGCATCATATTTTTTTCAATTTTTTAAAATAAGTTTTACTATTTTTCCTTAACATGGTAATTGACTTAATGTTTTGTGCTAATAACCTACTTTTAGTAAAAATAAAAATTAAAATATAAATAATAATTAAACTATTAAAATATATATTTTTTTGAAAACTAAACTTATAGATCTACAAAAGGGTATTTTTATATTTTTAAAAAAATGTTATTTACATGAGTAGAAGTTGTTGAAATATCAAGTTTTTCAAATAATTTTATTTTTTTGGTAAATTGGCATTATCATGCTGCTACATATGTATTTAGCCAACAATTTTAGTTGTAAAACTTGTGCACATATCTAACTTAGCTAGAATGAATCTTACAAGATCATATGTTTGACCAAAATTAATTTTTAGTTAGAAATACTTAAATTCGCTTGTGCTGATAAGCTGGCTGAAAGTGTGACACAGCTTTGTGCTTTTACCCATATGTTTGTGATGATTGTTGTTGGAGGATGCAACAACAATTTAGCTTAAATACTTAAAATTGTGATTTTCTAAAAATAGTAGTCCATACTTCATATATTCACCCATTAATACATTAAGTAGTAGAAAATATATAGTTTAAATCCCTATGGGCACAATTCACAAAAAATAGCATCCAAGGAAATTTAAGCACTCATCAAGGTCACTGTACCATTTGTGTTAGGGGAGGCAACACTAGTTTAGATTAAATCTCTAAAATAATCATTTGCCAATAATAGTAGTAAATAGTTCAAATCCATCCACGCTCCACCCATTGTTGTCAGTGAACATCTAATAGTTCAGTTTAAATCCTGAAACATGTAATTGACCAAAGATAATGCATGTTAGTCCAAATCCTATGAAGTTCTCCACTAACATGACAAGGGGACCTCAATAAAATATTTTAATTTTAATCCTCATAAGCACTAATTATAGTTCAAATAGTACTAAACTATTCAAATCCTATGAAAGCTTCTACCAAACAAAAATAGGGATCTAAAAATAACATTTTAGTTTATATAATCCAAAATCACCATTTGCTAAAAATAAAAGCGATTTTATTTTAATCCCAATAAGCACCATTTAGTAAAAAAAAAATGCAAGGGTTAAAAACCCATAAAATTCTCTAAGAGAAGAGAGCTACAAATCTCAATAGAACATTTTAGTTTAAATTCTCACATTCATCATGGTTCAAGTGTTGTAAAGTCTCCACTACGAAAACCAAAGGTTTAAATTATTGTTTAAATCTTTATAAGCACCATTTATCTCATATAGTAATAAACATTCAAATCTTATAAACTTCTCCACTAAATAAAGCTAGAAATCTAAATACAATACATATCTTAACTTGTCATAAGTACTAGTTAGCAAAAATAATGCTCCATAGTTTGAATCCTATGTGATTCCACACTAAAACAAAACTAATGGCCTCAATACAATATATACAATTTGATGTTCCATAAACACCATTTATTAAAAAATAGTGATCAAAAGATTAAATTTTGTTTTAAGATCTCCACTAAATAACACAAGGTTGTCAATGCAACATTTTAATTTAAATCTCCAAAAGCACCATTTTATTTATGCACTAATCAATACTTTAAATCTTTTGAGGGTCTTTGCAAAAGTAAACTAGGGGCATCAACACAACTATTGTTCAACCCCCACAAAAACCATTTTGATTTACAGTGAACAACGACCAATAGTTCAAATATGTACAAGGATCTCCATTAAACAAAGTCAAGGCATCTCAATACTTTAAGGTAAAATATTGTCATGTATTTTGTGTTTTATGCACTAATCAATACTTTGAATCTTGTCAGGGTCTTTGCAAAAGAAAACTAGGGGCCTCAACACAACTATTGTTCAACGCCCACAAAGACCCGTTTGATTTACCTTGAACAATAATCAATAGTTCATATATGTAAGGATCTCCATTAAACATAGTCAAGGCATCTCAATATTTTAAGGTAAAATCTTGTCATGTAATTTGTGTTTTCTTTGCCTTTTCCTCCCTTATGATAAAAAGGGGTTGTCAAATTCTGTAAATAATTCCTCAACTTATGTTTGAACTATATGGAATACACTATTAAGGACATAGAAATGAAAGGAAAAGAGAACTTAGTATACACATTGCAACATCCTATATCTTTCTTGAATAGATATTCAATAACTTGTTGCAAGAACATACTACTATGCCCTTAAAGTGGAAACAAATATAGTTGATTTCCCATCATATATACATTAGAGGAAAGATAATGTAAATTACAGATCTAAGAAAATTTTGGTGGCATAATGGCATGTAAATCAACACTTTAAGAACATGAAAGAAGAAGAATAGAAGAAAGATAGACAGAAGAGAAGAGACACCAATATACGTGGGGAAAACCCCTTCAGGTAAAAAACCCCACTCCAAAGCATCAAACCAATGTGTTAATCAGTAACAGCAAACATGTTACAATACACTTACATGCTCAAAGCCTTAACATGAAGATTTACATCTTGCTTCTCTGGAGGAAAAAATGATAGCATAACCCTATATAAAACACTCCTCAATGCCTCCATCTCAAGCCCTCAATATATAGACTCATGGGTCCCTGAAAAACAACCATAAGGCATTACTATGGGCCCAAACAAGGTTAAAAAAACATTGTAAAAATCCATACGACCCACATTTCCATGACACAAAATTCTAATGCCTAAGATACGTTCGGGCTTCCAGACTATTAATAGAGTATTCCTTACACATAAGATATTGTCATAAGTTATCATAGTCAACTCACCAACTTAGGCACCCAAACTATAGCATTTACCTCCTTTAGAAAGATGCCTATGACATATGTCATAAACTATCAAAATGCTGGTAAGGATTCTTCATTCATAATTAGTAACTCCCTATAATCATGCTCTTATTCATCATTAGAATATATCATAGAATCTTCCATTAAATCTATCATCAGAATGTGCTATAAATAAACCTTCTGATGACACCTTACAACTCACGACAAGATGATGACACATGGAAAAAATGCCACCTTGGAAATCCCACACAGCATTTTGGTGGAGCACAATTATTAAATAAAATACATTATAACAATTTCCAAATAATTATAGAAAAATTATTAATAATTTAAATAAATAAATTCAGGAACTTGCAAAGGTTGAGACACCTTAATTCCCAACATTTTGTCATTTGTCGAACACATTGCATGAGTAAAAGAGAAGCACAATCAATACATGAACCACTATGGTTATCATATTGTCTCAACTGAACTCTATTGCACTCATGAGCTTTATAGAAGCACCTACAATATCTTCCAAGTGATCACCGACATGACAAAAGATTAGGATCCAAAAAACATGATGAAACACTAAATGTCACATAGGCACACCAATGTATCCAACTTCAAACCTGTTACCTGAACACAACTCTAAAGTCCAAAACTTTCTCCAAAACAAGATTGAGCATGAATATTCTAGAATAGTTAGAACAACAACCACAACTAGTTGTTTACATCCAACTAAAAAACACACCATTGATAGACCTTTTTCACATGACATATCCAGGCCATACTATAGCTCTTATCCGTATATAATCCACTATCCTACTCAAAGTTACCATCTCCCATGATAACAATGTCATGCCCCCGAAGAAGATTATTATTATACAAAAATTAATTATGCTTTTGGCCGCCTTCACCATCGAAAGACAAAGGCACATATTATTATATGAGTCTAATCCCCCAAGTCTATTCAAGTGAAGTGCAATGATCCTTTTATAAACTGATGCAATAAGGGGATGCGTTTAATATTATGAAGGTTGTAAGTTTGTTTAAATATAAGTAGAGCAAATTAGTTTATGTGTAACAATTAAAGACAACAAAATCATTTCATATGAGACAAATTTGTCTTATCAAAAAAGGCATAATGGAAGTGTGATTCATATATGAGAATATAAAATGTAAATTAAGTTAAGTTTAATATATGATACTATGCGAATTAGTGAAGGAGATAACAGTTTTGTAAAAGATCCACTAACAAGGAGTATAATAATAAAGATCCATTAACAAGGAGTATAATAATTCAGTAAGGCAACACTTAACATATGTGATATAATATGAATTGTTTAAGAAAGTAACTTAAAAAAGATGGTGGTTTATGAAATATGATTTATTAATGAAAAGGATGCAAGTTAGTAAAAGGTGCGATTTGGTTGGGAAGAATTGTCTCTCTATCAATAGTCACATCCATTCATCATAAGCACCTCTCTTGGAATGGTATATAATGTGGAAGGAGATATCTAAAGTGGAACAATAAGAGGAGAAAGGATATAACTTGGTAGAGATAAATCTAGAAAGGGAATAAGCAGCAACCAAACAAGAGATCTGTAGTCTCACTGTTAATAAACTAGATAGCAGTTAACATACTGGTCAACATGTGGTATGAAGTATGATGCATGGCATTCTAATTGACTAAATTGATATTTATCTTCTGTTTGATAGGAAGTAGTATGTTACATAGATAACACATTGCTACTGTTATATATATTTCTATTCATTATTATTCTTGTTATAATTTTGCCTATGCACAATAGAATCAATATAACGACTCCCTTAAAGTTCTCATCCAATTGATCATTCCATTTTGGAGGGGAGATAGTGCATATGAGGAATGCAAGTAGCTAGGAAGCCATTCCGATAGAGACACCCCAAGTGGGGTTGGGAGGCCGAATGACGGTTGTCATTATGTGCTCCTAGGCTAGATGGAATAGCTCGAGGCGCCTTGTTTGATCTCCCAAGTGGTGTTCCACAATGATGATGGGCTATCTGGATAGAACCTTAAAAAGGAATCTCATATGTACATTATGAATATTATAATAGTGATTAGAATTCTATCTGTAACATCGTTGAATTATATGTGTATTTATTTGTTGATAACTAACATGGTTGTTGGCTCTAAATCAAGATATTAGGTTGAAAATTTACATTCCTCAACATCATCCATTCCTTGATTAGGAATCCTAGGGCAAATTGAGTTACGTCCCAGTAGGGGACATTACATCTTGGCATAGATACAGATGTCGAAGGCTTCAAAGATAGCCTCTTGAAACAGTTCAGCTATTACCCTTCCATCAAGTGCAAAAATTTTCCTTGAGATAGGCTCATAGTGCTCCCAACACTTCATATTTTACTCTAGACACTACACTGATACTAAAAACCCTGCAGCTTGGGCTATGCCATTGCTCACTAATTTCTTGGCTAACTCTGTGGCATTGGGCCCATACATCTTATCTTTGAACTCTCCCAGGTCTATATTCCCAAGGTTGGTATCTATTACATTGTCCCAAGTGGAGACATTCTTTGAGACCCGAGACACACCTTTGAACTTGTACTTCATCTTGCTAACTCGAGACATCTACCTACACTATTTGGGTGAATTCCATACATAAAGTTAGCAGACCAAATCATGCATTAATCCAAAATTAAAGATTTTGCGGGGTCTTACTGCATAACAGGATAATAGAATAACTTATAAGTGAAAGATATCTTAGCCTGATCATAGTTGCAATTTATTTCAAAAGCAATTAAGCAAAAACTAGACATAGGCTACCTGATCAAATATGAGTGCATCTTATCAAAAGAGGGATTCTGATCATTCCATACATTTTATAGTTTCTGATCCTCTATTGTGGGTCTCAAGGGCTTGTTGGAATTGCAGAAAATTGAGGCCTATATGCATATTTCCATATGCAGGTCATATAACTGCAAGAAGATTTTGGCGCAAGATTAGCGGGTGCCATGGTGGTCAGGAAGGGAAATTACAGGAATTATCACTTTATTTGGATCGTGTGAAAACATAAGGACTAGGGATGCATTCTGCATGGCTATCAGGTCCCCGCAAAGTGATGAAATAGGAGTTCAACGAAGATTTAGCTCATATATGGAATTACTGTTGCAAGGTCATTTCGGATCATGCGGACCAGGAAGGTATTTGAGAAAATTTTTGCATCTATTTTGGATCTCCGCAAAGGGTTTTGTTTGTTGATATGGTGTCAATTAGGGTTTTTCAGGATAGCAGGCATTTTGGAGTCTTTGGAAGTCAACAAAGGTTTCGGTGCGATATTTCCTTGTTGCTCTGGATTTTCCATGAGTTTATCAGTCAAGAGGTCTTCATGGTTTTGCTGGGATTGTCAGGTGAATCGGATCCGCAGGGTTTTAGGTCATGTCAGGATATTTCAACTTGGAGCTAATTTCCCCGCAGAACCTTTTAGTTAGTCGTCGAGTTTGGAAGGCATCTACGGTATTGCAAATCTTTTGGTGTGCGTGGGATTTGCGCGAGTTTGTAGCCACTCTGGAAAAGTGGGTTTGGAAGGCTATTTGGAATGACTTCCAAATCCATCACGGATCTCCGCAAAAGTTTATGAGGTCATCAAAGCGAGGGTTAGGTTTCCTTATTGATTTGCGGGGTTGAGAATGCTTTTGGGATAAAATCTAGATCCTGGAATCCAGAGCAAAATTCTAGGGGAAAGTTGTTGATAAAATTGTAGTAGAAAAAATGAAAGAAGAAATTGTAGAAAGATAAAGAACAGAACAGAAAGAAAGACACACAATCACATAGATAAAGAACATAGAAGTTTTAAAATGGTTCACCAATATGTGGCTACATCCACTATCAACAGGGGAATCTTATTTTTATTAATTCTCTGGTTTTACCCATACAGTACGTTCATCTAGAAACACTATACATTACAACATTGTTCTTCATATTTTATCCTTCTTACAAAGAAGATGCCATTCGCATGGCATGCACTGTGGAAAAGACTGTTGTTACACCAAGACGCTGCCATTACCAAACATAGGCAGCGGTTACAAAGAATAGCCGTTATAATTAGAAGAAATATTTGTGCTTCACTGAACCCAACAATTTCCCACTTGAAGACCAAATTTGCTTGAGATAGTTGCTCAGAGATATCCCCTGCACTTCCACTTGTAATGTTACATCAGCCCCAACAAAGATTTTAGCTTCACCAAATTCTGTTCAAGAAAGCTTCAGATGAATCTCCTCCAAAGCACGTCAGTTTTAATAACCTCCAAAACATGGGCACACTTAATCAATCTCACCAGCAATGTATCTGACACAAGCACAAAGCTCTCAAACCTCTTCTTCTTATTCATCACATCTTGAGAAAATAGCAAAATTTTACCCACACCCGTAGCACTAAACCCACTAGTTGATAATAGAATGTGTTTTTGCAATAACTAGGTGAAACTAATCTTTTCTAGACCATCAATGATCCCATTGCCTTTAGAATTGGGCATTTCAAGAGTTCTTTTTGTTCCTCTCGAAACATTGGATTCATGGATCCTAGAGCCATTCAACCACTAATTTTTAGAGACATTGGAATCATTTACATCTTGACCCCCAGTAGTATTATTTAATCCAGTTCAGAAACCTTCCCACAAACCAGAAACAGTCCCATAATGTCTTAGCAGGCCCAACTCCCCTGCTGCTGTTGAGAACCTCTGTTCTTCATTTAAAACTTTACCACGCAAGAATCTTCCCCTAAGTAAAGACTGTATAATGATTGCGATGTGAAAAATCTGAAACTGCCTAGTGCTCCAATAGTCTCTCAAGCTCTCTCTGCCTTTCTCTTACTATCCTCACAAGTAAATCAAGAATTGCTTACGTTCCTCGCAATCTTGGAGCATTCCTATTCACATAATCTCTCTACTCTCCCTATATTGGGCTTCTCCCTTCCATTGGAGGTTCTCTGTAACCTTGTTCGTCCCCTCCTTGAATTTGTCCTCTTCCTTCCATAGGTGGCCTATAATCCGGTCTATCTCCCTGCATACCATCTCTCCGTTTCATAGGCATTGGATCTCTTCTCTGAGGTATATCATTATATCTATCACTAGGCCTATTATTATACACCCGAGTATCCGGTATGATTACTCTATTAATATACTTCTACCCTCAATACTCCTTGTTGACAGGGTTAATATAAGAATCTGACTTCTTTCTCATGTCTTCTGCAATTTTTGTCTTCTACAACTCTGGTTTTGTTAGCGGCGGTGATAATCTTGGGCACCGCTCAGCTTCAACTTACACCTTTTCACCTGGCACCAGGAAACCTGTTGGGTTTCGCCCTAGTGCATCCCACTCCGTTGTTTCTTTGTCGTTGGACTAATCGACGACAAGGGTGATGCGGCCTCAAAATAAGTTCACTTTCCCAACTTCAGCCCGATTACCGACTATAAGCAGCTAGGACCCATGGCCGACCCAGATGATGGATCTTGTTCTTGTCCCATCTTCTTATACGTGTTACAAAGCGTCTTGGGACCTCCACCAAACTTGCACTTAGGCTTCCTTCTAGATCTTCGCACGCTGCCACAACTTTCTTCACAAGATTTAATGTTTTCATAAGGCTCCCATGTAACAGTAACCTCCACAGCTTCTTTGGTAATGGTAACCTCGACAGGGGTTTCTGCAACATCAACTGCAGATGTTTCTGCCAATGGAGCTTAATCCGCAACAACTTTTATCTTCTCAGTGATTGTAACTATGTTCTCTTCAATTTTGACCTCCTCTTCACCAACCTTGGAATTTATTTCAGTGATAGTTTCTACAAGAACTTCAGATTTAGTCGCTCTACTCTCTGGAATGGCATTACCATTTTCCCTTTCAAAATCATCATCCCAAACCACTTTCTTTTTAATTTCTGTATTTTCTACAGAGGCTCTTGCACTTTCTTTCACAAACATTTGATCAAATTCCAATAGGTTAAGAAATTCATCAATGATGGAATCAACTACATCATCTAACTTATCCATTTCACATGAAGCAAGACTTTCTATGACATACAGGGTGCCTACTTTGCTGCCTTGAGGAATTACCAAGGCCCCTTTCGTGACTTTCCATCTATTCAATTCAAAATTGACTTTACATCCTTGTGAAAACAACTGTCTAGCTGAAATTAAATTTTGTTTGAGCTGAGGGACATATATAACATCTTGCAACAGCCAACTATTTCCATTTTTTAATTTTAACAAAACATCCCCTTTGCCAATAACATCATAAGATTCATTATTACCAAGATGAACCTTACCAAAATCACCGCTTTGCAGATTAATGAGGTACTCCTTGCACGGAGTGGCATGAAACGAGGCTCCCAAACCGAGCACCCAAACATTTGGTGATATTTCTTTCGAGGCTGAAATAAGAGCATCAATTGTTGCACCAGCATCCTCTTCACATACCGGATTCGCCTCATCTTCTTTTGGCTAATTTTCAGCCTTCTTCAAAAACCAACAATTCTTCTTGATGTGGCCTTGCTTGCCACAATACCAGCAACCAGTATCTCTCTCATTGGATTTTAGCCTCCCTTGTCATTTCCTATGACTTCCTTTATCAGTCGACATTGCTCCCACTCAAACTCAAACCTCTCATGCCAAATGATTGAGCACCATGGCTCTGATACCAATTGTTGATAAAATTGTAGCAACAAAAATGAAAGAAGAAATTGCAGAAAGATAAGAACAGAAAGAAAGACACACAATCACATAGATAAAGAACGTAGAAGTTTTAAAGTGGTTCACCAATATATGGCTACGTCCACTATCAACAGGGGAATCTCATTTTTATTATTTCTCTGGTTTATCCATACAGTACATTCATCCAGCAACACTCTGTACATTACACCATTGTTCTTCATATTTTATCCTTCTTACAAAGAAGATGCCATTCGCATGGCATGCACCGTGGAAGAGACTGTCGTTACACCAAGATGCTGCCATTACCAAACATAGGCAGTGATTACAAAGAATAGTCATTACAATTAGAAGAAATATTTGGGCTTCACCGAACCCAAGAAAAGCCATATTGTCTTACCCATAGATCTTATAAGGCAAGACATACCGGCAAGAAAGAGAGATCAGATAGCCTTCCACCACTATATTCTTCAGGAGGAGTATGATCACAAAGGAACCTTAGGGTAAGAAAATCAATTAGACTTACTTTCCCAACCTTATAACCCAAGACTGAACAAATGGAGCAGAGGTACAACCACCCTAAAAGCACTCTACTTAAATATCATCCATTTTAATGGTCAAACACTCAATAGTAATTTTATACTTCATTCACAACAAAAAGTTGTTAATATTTATCCTATTTTTATTGGTCATAATTAACCCTTGACTGTTGAAGTGGATGATATTTAAGAATAGCCCCCTAAAAGTACCATAAATTTGAATTTCCCTAGGCCCCATAAAAACCCGCAACTTTTTTTTAAAATTAACCTATAGATTTTTATATATAAGTATTATAGAATTATCTCATGCAGTAAAAAAAATTCACGCTGAAAAATTTCTATACTCGTCAATTGTTCAAGGAATAAACCGACAAGTTTATAAAATTTTCGGGCATGAATTTTTATGGCGTGCGCGAAGGGAAGGGGGTGAGACATAACCACAGGCACACGTCATATTGGTTAAATATGAATGACCCTAGACCTGCGTAAAATGTCATCGATCCAAAGTTATTTTCATTCGACTACTCACCATCATTGGAAAATTTACACATATATCATCAACATAGACAATTTAATATAACATAGTAAATATAAATAAAATTGTCTTTATTGAAAATTATCATGTTATTTTAATAGGACATGATATTTGGAGGTTCAAGGAATACGTCAATAGGAACAACGGAAAATTTTCAGACATGATTTTTGTACGACGTGAGACAATTCCGAGCACTTAATGCTCACATCTAAAAGCCTATGAACTAATTATTTTAATAATTTGATTTTTTCAAACATAAATATATTATATAGATAATAGTACGATAAGAACAACCGAGCTAAGAGTATTTTACTATGGAAATTTTTTTAAACTCGTTATGGGCCTATTCTTTGAACCTCCTATGACTAAGAGTTAAAAAAAAATTATAAATACAATCTACATATTGTTGTTTTGCATATTTTTAAATTCTTCCTTGTTTATTTGTTTCATATAATTTTCCCATTATTTTTTCAAAACTCCAATGGACTATTGGTCTGTTTTGATGGTTCCATCATCGATCAAACTCTTCACACATCATCCCCTTAGAATTCTTACGATGTTGGTCTAATAACATTTTAACTTTTTATGTTCCCTTGCAACAAATGTTTTAAGATTTACTAATGATCTAGATTGCCATATGTACATTTATGAAAAATTCTAGAAAATTAATATTATATGGCATAATAAATGTTTTAATTGTAAAGTACTGTATAAAATTGAAATAACAGGCCACAGACCATCAAATTCCAGGCCTGCAGCACAGTAAAAACTGAAAAGCTGCCAAGGTTTATTCATGCAAGTAAACAAACTGCCTGATCCACCACCATCATCGGAGCAAACGTAATTAGAAACAGTAGAGGATGATTATATATGCAGGAAGCCAAAGAAAATGCAAGGCAGACACGTGAGGTGAACTAACATACACAGAAAAATTTACAGAATGTCTTGTAAAATAAAATAAAGTGAATAACTTATTGATTTGTAAAATAAAGTGAATAACCTATTGATTAGTTTATAGGTTAAGAAATTATATTATTTTTAAAATTTTAAATAAGAATAATTTTACTAGTATATTTATATTTAAAAAATATATCTACAGTACACCAAGAGATATCTTCCAATTTGTTGGCATTTATAAATTACTTGTAGTTAGAATATTTTATATAGTCACATGAGTTAATTTAAAGAGACTATGCTGTGAGACTTTTCATATTCTATAACTACCCATGTTTTTCTATTTTTTTAATCGATTTGACTTCCGCAATGTTTTTTTGTTTAACGTGGTAAAGATTTCACTTCATAACTGCCCAAGTTTTCTATTTTTCTATCCATTTGGCTTCCACAAATTTATTTATTTACACATTTTATGAATTTTGTTTACATGAGAATATGAATCTTAATTGTTTCTGAATCTTTCAGCGCTTACTGTGAATGTAGAATGCCTCTCGGCGTAATTGCATATATCAATATTTTTTAATATATCAGTAAATTTTATAATATCTCTTAATTTTTGTAATTGAAAATTTGAAAAATTAAATTTCCTTTGAAGTTAAGTTTATGAAAATTAAATTTTTCACACAAAAATTAATAAAAATATTATAGGAATGATTTTCTGAACCCATTAAAATTAACTCTTCACTATTTAAGTAAACAAAATACACAAACTTTGTCCGCTTCAATGTGTACTAATACAACTGCAAAATCAACCAAAATAAATTGTAAACACAAGTGCTAAACAAACCCTTTGTTGATGTCGAGAGAAATGCGATCTTCCTCTCAACTGTAAAATTCTTTCTAAGTCACAGATAACTTCTCAAGATCGCAGTCGAGGCATCTCACTTCCTTAAAATTCTTCCGTGATAACAGAATTCTGGTTTCTGTAGATGTTCTCGGAAGATTCAACAACCGGTTGACAAATCGCAGAGCCTTAATGCTATCGAATCCTTCCTTCCGGGAGACAAATAAAGTTTTCATAGCAGGAGCGTGTTGAAGAAGATAGGTAAGTAGAGGTATAGGATCATTAAATGAGGTTAAATTCAGATGAACTTGCTTTAGATTTTCCAGCGAGAAAGTCGCCCCTGAGATATCCTGCAGTACACCATCACACCAACCAAAAATAATCAATACTTTGGAGAGACTGACCGAGGAAAAAATTAAGGAAAATGAATTCTAATATACCCGAAATGCAATTCTAATGTTTTTATCAACGAATTTTCCTCTCCTCTTATACTAAAATGGAAGGCTCAAACGAGTATTTACAACCCTGACGAATATTAGAATCTACATGCAGTAAAGCGGTAAAGCGGTAAATCGACTATAGTACACTATTATTGAAGGCCTAGGCTAAAAATGTCATATTTGAAGCGATTTTCAGTTTTCCACACTCACATTTTTGTTTGAAATATCAGAAATACAATATTTGCAATAAAATAATCCAAATTAAAAACTTACCCGTGCGGAATAATCAGCCTTGTCTATGCACATTTGTTCTAAATCAGGAAATTCGCTTAGAATCATTACATCGCCATTAGAGATTCTTGTCAAGAGGCTAATTTTTCTCAGTGATTTTAGAGTTGTAAACGCTTTAAGTTCTGCGTCTGTACATAGACGTAAACATGCTGGCAAGTAGAATTCCACCTCAACGATATCCGAAAAGTCTTCTATTATAAAGCTCAGAGTCACCAATCCTGGGCAAACTGCTGTTATTGCTTTGATTCTAGAGGAAAGATTGAGCAAAATAAGACTGTCAGAACATATCTTTAGTCTCTCAAGTCCAGTGCAATTACGAACGACTAAAATTTCCAAAACTGGACATAATTGCAACATTAGCTTAATGGTCTTGTCGTTTATCCTAACTTTATGAAAATTGAGTGTTGCCAGGCTGGCGAAGCCACTAAAACAGTCAGGTATGTTTGTGAGAGAGAAATTCCCGAGAGCCAAAGATTTGAGCTTGTGGCATAAAAAAATGGATGTGGGAACCTCAACTTCAGAGACACGAAAGGCGCTCTCTGTAATACTCATCTCTCTCACATCTTTCAGCGCAGCACGTTGAATCCACTCACAAATCTTGTCACCTATATTGTAAACAACCCATTCGTTTTGTGTAAGTTCAACTATTTTATAGCAACGGATAACGTTAAACTCGAAAACCTCAAGGGTACCAGAGTGAAGCTCAAAAATACTGTCAATTATATTTTGGAAATTAACAGGGCTAGGAACGACATCCTCTGATGAAAAGAAGAAATCCCCTGAAAATTTTGGGCGGGGTAAGAAGGTCCAAAGGAATTTCCATCTTTTAGAGAGGACAGAACAACGCACTGCTTGCTTCAACGGAACTTTACTCAGAATAAAGGTCAGTAAGCCATCTGGTAAATCGTTTAGGCTCAGTCCAGATCTTTTCGGAGCCATAACTTTTTGTTCGGTAAGCCAGGAAATTAATGGGTCTCCTATAAATCTAAAAGTGTAATTGAACAAAGAAAAAGCTCGAAGCCGATGCGTGCAGTAATTGAAATATCCGTACTCAATCCTATCTCGCCAACTAATTTTTGTTTGAGTATTTATTATTACCATTGTGTGGAATCGAACTACCACAGACCTAGCACGATTTTAGTAATGGCAGTTCAGTAAAAGAGCTCAATTCACTTCGACAGCTTGGAGGGCATTCACAGATCTTGGAATTCCGTACAGCAGTTATTTGAGCCACTTCAAATCAATTCTTTTTAAAAATGCAGTTATTACACCTGAGTTGTTGCCAGTTGGTGCACTGTGCAATACGTGTTAGACATACACTCGGTGTGTCTTTGGGCGCTGCGCACCCATTTTTCCGAATTCTATATTCTAGAATGGTAGTGAATAATTTTGTCCACGATGATTTGCTCGGTTGGTATGGTCCTCGTCTCTACTCTCTAGTTGGCTACCTACTTAAGTCTGGCTCTCGTTTAAAATGAGGGGCCTGGTTTCTTGAGTATAACATGTAGGTAATAGGAGCTAGAGAATCAAACTTGGATGTAAAGTTATTTCATATTTAGTTTTGTGATTATTTTGAGGGGAGTGTTTTGATGCATAAACATATTAACAAATAGCGTAATATTGTGGAAAGTTGGGTCCCTAGCCCTATGTTATCCACTTACTTCATTATACACCCTTCTTTGCATCTACTACTTTTCCCCTTTCCTGTGTTCACACACCTTACACATTTACCTTATCCATTTATTTATAAGTCCTATGCATATTTTTTATTCACTATGATCTAACCCCCTTTTTTTGTCCCAAGATTACTAGTATCACAATGATGAGGCCATCCTTGTTGTCTAGGACTAGTCCTACACTAATTTAATTTTATAATTCAAATTTGACCAACTTCCTACCATTACCCCTTTCACCTAGAGTTGACTATTTAGACACAAGCTTACATGATATGTTGATATGTCCTTGTAAGATATTCAATGTATTCATTCTAATCAATCAAGGAATATGAAAATAAATCATATAAATCGAATATGAATTTCACATTTGCACCCTTCAATTGGTGCTCTAAAAGAAATCTAGCATTGCATAATTATTTTGGGGGCATTTGCATGATTGAAGAATGGTGTTCTCAATTTTATATACTTTCAAAATGTTGATCAAGATGAAGATCCCTCACAACTCAATCATATGACAACCTAACAAAAATATTTATCATTAGGGTAGGCCCATGCAAATATCTAGGGTGGAGAATGAAGCCAACATCGATATTAAATGAAGAACTTATAGCAGAAAAAAAAAATAGAAAAAATTTAAAACCCTCTACTATCTAATGAAGGCAAATCCAATTGTTTGAGCAACTTGGAAAAGGAGGATGCAAGGGTGTCAATCCTGTCCAATGCATCATACCTCCAATCCTCTACATCAATTTATAATTCAACTTAGAGTGCACTTGAAATAAATGAGCTAGGTTTGTTTTCATTGGCTTCTAAAGCAAGGTAGAAGGTGAGGCACAATAAGATAAAATTGAAAACAAATAAATATTTCTAGGTTCACGAGTACATAAGTGAAATTAAGATGAATTAAAATTAATAGGAGACCCACCATTTTTATGAGCTTGTGATATTTGTGATCAAGCAATTTTTTATTTTTAGGAGAAATAAAAGTGAGCCTATAAAATGATAAAATAATTTGAGCTCATATTGAAATCAAATGATCATATTAAAATACATGCTTAGGAAATAAATATCTAGACCCTTGATATTTATTCTCGCATTTGTCTTAAAATCATAAAGAAGAGCCCATGATAAAAAAATTTAGAGAAAAAAGGTGAAGAAAGTGGCAATCGTAAATGATAGTGACTTAGGTGTAAGCATGGAAGATGGAAGATACACAAGAAATGATGTAGAAATTGATTAAAAGAGGTGGTTTCTAGCATTTATTAGTCCTATCTATCGTAGGGAATACTGGGAATACTTATATTTTCAATTCTGACATTTTCTATACCTTGATATACATGGAGGGAGAAAATATTTTAGAATAGATAAGGTTTTTTTTTTGTGTTTTTTTTTTACATAAAAAAATGGGTGAGTGCAGGATCATGATAGGCCAAACAATACCTCTAAGTGGCAATGAATATGCTATAAACAAACTTAAGCAACTTCACAAGAAAATTTGAATGGGTTACATACATAATTTGAAAAATATGTAGTAATAAAATTTGTAGGAAATTGAATGTAGTTTATGGGCTACTATTTTTTTTGAAAAAAAATAAATTTATTTGGTGAAAATTGGATATTTCAATGAGGCACTACTTAAATTTTTGTAAAAGAAATAAAAAGTAGGTGTCATTCTGGCCAACCTAAGTATGAGAATATATATATATATATATATATATATATATATATATATATATATATATATATATATAATCTTTAGATATAAGTAGAGGACACATGCCCTGATGTGACGTATATTTTTATAAAAATTTTTGTAAGTAAATAATTAGTTATGAATTTTTTACTACAACTTTTCAAAAAGATTAAAAAGTAATTTTCCAGCCAACCTAACTTGGTCAAAAAAATATGAAATTCAAAAAAAAAATTTAGACTTGTAGCTAATGAAGTGTAAAGTGTGACACAACTTTCGGATTTAAAAAAGGACAAACGATTTGAAAGTTATGGATTTTGTCAATCAGTGTGTCTCTCAGGAATTCAGACATAGTGTAGGTAGAAAATTATTAATAGTTACTTATTAAAATTATAATCAGACATATATTATATTTTTAGAATCCTGACAGTGTCCCGTATATACCTTTTTGATTTTATCAAATTTCGATTAAAAAAAGTCCATCAGCATCAAGGGTGAAGTAGAGGAAAATCTGTAAAAAACATATGAATTCTTCATTCACGTTGAAAAGGCAGGTTTGGTTTCCCAAGCCTAAATTTTGGGGAGAAAATTTTTTAAATCAAAATATCCGTTATGGAGAAACGGATATCCGTTTTGGAAAAATGCATTTTCTAAGCAGTTTTTCAAAACGGATATCCATTTTCCCAAAACATATATCTGTTTTGAGAAAACTTCCCAAGCCTAAATCTAAGCCTAAAAAAGTGTTTCACGATTTTGGCTAACACTTTCACACAATTTTTTCTCCATTGCCACTGTTTGGCCCATCATGATCTCGCACACACCCAAATATTTTTTAGATTTCTAATTAGATGTTAGTTATTTTTTCTAGTTAACAAGTTCATTTTCCATTTAAATTTTTTTGGAAAAAGTTGTCCAATAAAAGAGGACGAAGGAAAAATTAAACAAAATTTCTAAAGTTTGGAGTTGTTTATTGGAGGCAAGCTATTGTGTGTTGTGTGGCTGCATTTTGTACATCAGTTCATTCTTTCCTCCATATTATAGTTAGAAATAAAATCTTCAAATGACAATAATAACGAGCCACCTACTCATTAAATAGGGCATCCAAGGTTTTCATTAATTGTTGCATGCCAGGAATGCATGTGTGCAACTAGTCTAGTTTATAAAATAAATCATGTGCCTTGTCTATGCTTCAACATTTTACATACATACATACTAGGGTAGTTGCAATTATAACATTTGTGGAAAGTGACCCTTCTTGCAAAGTGAATTAAAAAAACCTGATATCATGGAGATTTTGTTTCATCCCTCCTTTACTATTGGTATTTTTTTTTAAAAGAAGGCTTTTCATGGTCTATTTATTTGTGTGCCCATGAATGCCCACTAATTAGGCCTTGGTTTAATTTATGGGAGGTTTTTGTTTTAGTTTACGGTAAATGGTAGTCTCTAGAAGCGTGGATATGGTAGACATGGGCAGAGATGGGGTCACCCATGTTGCCAAAATTGCATTTGAACTTCAAGTGGTAGACTGAAATGACATTCATAATAATGGGTAGTTGCAAAGTGTGTCAAAGACATTGAGGTGGTTGTTGATGGATGTGGAAGAGAATAGGCCCCCCACTCTCTAAGAAATCAAATCCAAGCTCAAAGAAGATGACCTTAGGAAATCATTTTTAATTCTTTATTTCCATTGTTTGTCAATTTTTACCAGTCAAGTTAGTCCTCTACCTGGTCTATGTCCTTTTTTGTATCACAACCTTACAAGTTTTGAATATGGTCTATGTCATGTATAGCAATAGCATGAGAAGTCTTGAAAAAACATTTGGGACAATATCCTTCACCAAAACCAGCATCCAAGGAATATCATTCCTAGAACATTTCTCTTTGCATACAAATATTTTCTATAATTTCATTTTAACATTTCTTAAGACTTAAACAGCATATAGTTTTATTCAGTTGGACATGGTCTATATCATATTTTTTTTTAGGAAAGCTAGTAAATTTTTCTTTGTGAAAGTGTCACTTCTAATCTAGGAATACTAGGAAAGTCATTGAAATATACTTTCTAATTGTTTCTTTTTTATTTCTATAATTCTACCTTGATTGCTCCTGGAAAATTTTAAAGAGGCTTCATAGTCTTGCAATTGGTAAGTTTGACTTCACTATAGTTGACCTAATTTTTGGGCTACATCCTTTAGTGGTCTGAATGTTTTCTTTCAAAGTTCAAGATTATACTTATAAGTATTGAATTATGTCATTACAAAGGTTCATTTTGGGATTTATATTTTATAAATAAAATCTAATGAAAATAACAAGAGATAGAATCAAAGACTTAGACAACAAAAATCAAGGTAGAGGATCAAAGAGGTAAAATGAAACACACAAGAATCTTTCTATTATAAAAATGTAGAATACCAATCTAGTTGTTTCTATTTAATTGTTATTAGTCATCTCCTCAATAGGTATTTCAACATCATGTCCCATTTCAATGTGAATTTTATGACATGACATGCCATTAATATGCATGTGACTATTCATACACATTAGCAAACTATTCATAATTTCCAAGCTTGATAAAAGGGTGTTAACAATCTCCTTTATTTTCTTCATCTTCTACAAAGCATTAGACTCAAAAGCTTATCATTTTTATAATCTCTTAAAAAGCATCAAACTTGGAAGCTTATAAATTTTATAAGCTTATATGAGATCATTCTAAAGAAAATATTACCATGTGGTCATGAAACAATTGACTAACTTATAATACTTGACATTACATACATCTAGGAAGGTGGGTGCTGTAAAATTTGTTTTAGACATATACCAAATACATGTGTCTGTAATGATTGATGTAGGGTAAAGGCTATGCAATGTTTTTATATTTGCCTCCCTTGATGGGACTATGTGCCTAAATTTTGTTTTAGGCATATACTAAATATATGTGTTTGTGATGATTGTTGTTGGGGGATCCAACAATAGTTTAGCTTAAATATCTAAAATTGGGATTTTCCAAAAAAAGTAGTTCATCTAGTTCATATATTCACCCATTAATGTTAATTAGTAGAAAATATTTAGTTTAAATCCCCATGGGTTCACAAAAAATAACATCCAAGGAAATTTAACTACTCATCAAGGTCACTCTACCATTTGTGTTAGGGGAGGCAACACTAATTTAGATTAAATCTCTGAAATAATCATTTTCCAATAATAGTAGTAAATAGTTCAAATCCATCCACCCTCCACCTATTGTTGTCAATGAAAATCTAATAGTTTAGTTTAAATCCTGAAACATGTGATTCACGAAAGATAACACATGTTAGTCCAAATCCTATGAAGTTCTCCACTAACATAACAAGAGGGCCTCAATAAAATATTTTAGTTTTAATCATGATAAGCATTAATTATACTTCAAATAGTAATAAACTATTCAAATCCTGTGAAAGCTTCTACCAACCAAAAATAGGGATCTAAAAATAATATTTTAGTTTATATAATCCAAAAGCACCATTTGCTAAAAATAAAAGTGATTTTATTTTAACTGTGATGAGAACCATTTAGTAAAAAAACATGCAAGGGTTTAAAACCCATAAAATTATCAAGAAAAGAGAGCTAGAGATCTCAATAGAACATTTCAGTTTAGATCCTCACATCATCATGGTTCAAGTGTTGTAAAGTCTCCACAACGAAAACCAAAGGTTTAAATTATTTTTTAAATCTTTAGAAGCACCATTTATCTCATATAGTAATAAACATTCAACTCTTATAAACTTCTCCACTAAATAAAACTAGAAATCTAAATACAACACATATCTTAACTTCTCATAAGCACTAGTTAGCAAAAATAATGGTCAATAGTTTGAATCCTATGCGATTCCACACTAAAACAAAACTAATGGCCTCGATACAATATATACAATTTGATGTTACATAAACACCATTTATTAAAAAATAGTGATCAAAAGATTAAATCTTGTTTTAAGATCTCCACTAAATAACATAAGGGGCATCAATGCAACATTTCAACTTAAATAGATCCACAAGCACCATTTTCTTTATGGACTAATCAATACTTTAAATCTTGTGAGGGTCTTTACAAAAGAAAACTAGGGGCCTCAACACAATTATTGTTCAATCGCCACAAACACCATTTTGATCTACCGTGAACAATAACCAACAATTCAAATATGTAAGGATTTCCATTAAACAAAGTCAAGGCATCTCAATACTTTAAGGTAAAATCTTGTCATGTATTTTGTGTTTTATGCACTAATCAATGCTTTGAATCTTGTGAGGGTCTTTGCAAAAGAAAACTAGGGGCCTCAACACAACTATTGTTCAATCCCCACAAACACCATTTTGATTTACCTTGAACAATAATCAATAGCTCAAATATGTAAGAATCTCAATTAAACAAAGTCAAGGCATCTCAATACTTTAAGGTAAAATATTGTCATGTATTTTGTGTTTTATGCACTAATCAATACTTTGAATGTTGTGAGGGTCTTTGCAAAAGAAAACTAGGGGCCTCAACACAACTATTGTTCAACCCCCACAAACACCATTTTGATTTACCTTGAACAATAATCAATAGTTCAAATATGTAAGGATCTCCATTAAACAAAGTCAAGGCATCTCAATAATTTAAGGTAAAATCTTGTCATGTATTTTGTGTTTTCTTTACCTTTTCCTCCCTTATGATAAAGAGAATCTTGTCACAGTCTTTGCAAAAGAAAACTAGCGGGCTCAACATTATAACTATTGTTCAACCCCCACACACACCATTTTGATTTACCTTGAACAATAATCAATAGTTCATATATGTAAGGATCTCCATCAAACAAAGTCAAGGCATCTCAATACTTTAAGGTAAAATCTTATCATGTAATTTGTGTTTTCTTTGCCTTTTCCTCCCTTATGATAAAGAGGGGTTGTCAAATTCTGTAAACAATTTCTCAACTTATGTTTGAACTATATGGAATACTCTATTAAGGACATAGAAATGAAAGGCAAAGAGAACCTAGTATACACATTGCAACATCCTATATCTTTCTTGAATAGATATTCAATAACTTGATGCAAGAATATACTACTAGGCCCTTAAAGCGAAAACAAACATAGTTGATTTCCCATCACATATACATTAGAGGAAAGATAATGTAGATTACAGATATAAGAAAATTTTGGTAGCATAACATGTAAATGAACAAGTTTTAAGAACATGAAAGAAGAAGAATAGAAGAAAGATAGATAGAAGAGAAGAGACACCGATATACGCGGGGAAAAGCCCTTCAGGTAAAAAAAGCCACGCGAAAGCATCGAACCAATGTATTAATCAACAACAATAAACATGTTACAATACACTTACATGCTCAAAGCCTTAACATGGAGATTTACATGTTGCTTCTCTGAAGGAAAACTGATAGCATAACCCTACATAAAACACTCCTCAATGCCTCCATATCAAGCCCTCAATATATATACTCATGGGTCCCTAAAAAACAACCATAAGGCGTTGCCATGGGCCCAAATAAGGTTAATTTTTTTTTTTGTAAAAATCCATACGACCCACATTTCCATGACACAAAATTCCAATGCCTAAGCTAAGTTTGGGCTTCTAGACTATTAATAGAGTATTCCTTACAAATATAAGATGTTTTCATAAGTTATCACAGTCAACCCAGCAACATAGGCACCCAAAATATAGCATTTACCTCCTTTAGAAAGATGCCTATGACATACGTCATAAACTATCAAAATGTTGGTCAAGATTCTTGGTTCATAATTAGTAACTCCCTATAATCATGCTCTTATGCATCATAAGAATCTATCATAGAATCTACCATAAAATCTATCATAAGAATGTTTTATCAATAAACCTAATGATGATACCTTACAACTCACCACAAGATGATGACACATGGCAAAAATGCCACATTGGAAATCCCACACCCCATTTTGGTGGAGCACAATTATTAAATAAACTACATTATAACAATTTTCAAACAATTACAAAAAAATTATTAATTATAAATAAATAAATTTAGGAACTTGCAAAGCTTGAGACGCCTTAATTCCCAACATTCTACCATTTGTCAAACACCTTGCAAGAGTAAAAGAGAAACACAATCAATACATGAACCACCAAGGTTATCATATTGTCTCACCTAAACTCTACTATGCTCATGAGATTTACAGAAGCACCTGCAATATCTTCCAAGTGATCACCAACATGACAAAAGATTAGGATCCAAAAAACATGATGAAACACTAAATGTTACATAGACACGCCAATGTATCCAGCTTCAAACCTATTACCAAAACACAACTCTAAAGTCCAATACTTCCTCCAAAACAAGAATGAGCACAAATGCTCCAGAACGGTTAGAACAACAACGACAGCTAGTTGTTTACATCCAACTAAAAAACCCACCACTGATAGACCTTTTTTACATGGCATATTCATCCCATACTATAGCTCTTATCCCTATATAATCCACTGTCATACTCAAAGTTACCAACTCCCATGGTAGAAAACACACCAAAACCATTAATGTACAAAAAATCTAAAGACCCTTGATACTACAGTCCAATGAAAAATAATCTACCAAAGATACACATACATCCTAGGAATCATACTACATGAGCAATGTCAACCAAAGAAACTCAAAATATACCAATCAACACTTACATAAAAGGTGTGACTAATAATCAAATCATGTAATACAAATAACAATCATAATGATCATCAAATTACAACCAACATGTTGTAAAATAGAGCATACTTCCACAAACAATTTTCTGCTTATTCTCTCACCTTTGAACTCTTTCACTTTTCCCAAGTCCTTCACATCTCAAACGATATACATTAAAAGAACACATAGTTTTTCTAAAAAAATAATAAAGTACAACAATACTAGATGACCACAAACACAATGATCATACTAGATGAATGAGAACCTCTAGGAGGAAACATAAAACCATAAAGAGAAATTGTAAACCATATCACATCTTTCTACCAACACTGCCAAGTGGTAAGTTGTGCCAAGTAATACCCCCTTCACAAAACCCCAACTAAAAAGCCTTAACAATACCCAAATGTTCAATCTCATTAGATCAAACAAAACATATATATCTCACATAACCAAAATGGATGTGAGCTTCTCTAACCAAAGAAGATCAAAATCAAATCCATTCCAAAAATAAGAATTCAGCCCAATAACATCTCTAGGACTTCTCATAAATCAAACCATATACCTAAGGAGATAACCATGCCAAGTACTCCTCAAGTGAACCCTCGAAAACTAGAAAATATAGCTCAAGATCTATATCCATGAGAAAGCATAAAACAAAATTAATCTAAAACAACATGGCCAATACCTATCAGATCTTTTTTTTGTCATGATCTGAGAGTGGGAATGAGAATGCTCCACTGAGATACACCAAGCCTCATAGAATCTCTCCAAGAATAATCTCTTCTCAAATTCAAACATGAACTCATGTCCATACCCAAGTGAAGGCGCCTTGGTCTTTCTACTGAAATTTCACCATTCCAACATATGATCATCACAACAAGAGATCTCTAGCCTCACTTCAATTCTCTCTAGTATCTATGAGTATCCAACAATCAATTCATGCTAACTTCAAATAAAACCTGAAAAAGCATGAATCTTCAAAAAATGATTAATACTCAAAACCAAATAGAACTGCACCAGACCATTGTCAAAACTCCCACTGCACATCTAAAAAATCTAGGAACACACATGACATCATAATCTCACATCTCCTCCTAGGAGATCACATTGTCCAAAGAACATATCATTCCAAAGAGGCACCACCATGCCAAAAATATAATCTAGAATCAAGAGTCCATCATGGCACAAAATAATCACTAAAATAAGATTTATCTATTAAAACCAACAAATCACAAAACCATCTCCAATCACATGAAGATAACCATCCCCTCACGATGGAATTCAAGATGTCAAAATACTTTCAAAGCATACCAGAATCATACTAAAAAAACCTTAACATGACACCTACAACCACTGTAGAAGATCATCCATCACCAAGTGATAGATCCACATCACTGCCAAAACTCCCACTGAAACTATGATACCGAGCTATCTAAGGCATCATGATAACCATCCTCTGAATGAAGATCATCCATGACTCTAACATAATCAAATACTTCACCTGCAATATCACCAATACAAAAGAATAAAATAGAACCAAGATCTCCAAGTCAAGAAGATAAAACCATCACTATCAAAAGCTCACACTAAATCATGTACAACCAAACTATCCATGACATCGTGATAAACATGCTACAAGTCCCAATAACTAACTATCTAGGCACTCTAATCATCCAACCTCTCATCCCAATGCAATGTACCAATGAACAAATGACCACAAATAAGGCCAACTAACAAAGTCTACATCAACACAGAACCGATCTCGTGGATATAGATAGTCCACATCTGATTCATCCCATTACAATCAAAGACTTGCACATACCTAAAAATTGCATAACTCGTAGATCTCAAATTAATGCAACATGCAAACTCATCATCACATCAGTAACTTACAAACTAAAATTACAAAGAGGATACCATGTAGATTTCAAGACTCAAACACTAGATCAACCCCAAACCTAATTTTCCAAAATAAATCCACATGATATGGGTAACCATACTCAAAAAACCCATCAAGTAAATACTATAGAAATGATGAATGACTAGTCACATACCAAAATCTCCACATTGAGAAAGATGCAAATAACCTCCTCAAACCATGAATGAAGCATACATACAGCTATCTTACATCCAGAAATACCCCAAGGGATTCATAATCCAAGAAATAGTTTATTCGCAAATCTACAAAACAACAAGTTTTGATTAATTGTGTAAAACCTATAAAACCACCATGTCAATGACATACATGCAAATCCATATCTGCTTATTAGTTGAAAGACTCACAAGTTTGAAAACCACCAAAATAGTTAAACCACAATAATGGAATAACAAAGATAAGCATAACCATAGATTTTGAACAGAAAATCTACAAAACCCTCAGATCAAATCAATATGAAACTAAGACATACAAGTACAACCAACCAAAAGGAAGAAGAGGTCCAGGAACTCCAGGCCCACTAGTAGGCCAACTCCACAACCACCATGTACAAGCAGACATAGGAGCTAGGTTGTTCCATAAGCTTTCAAATCATCCAATGATCAACTCCACAGCCTACATAATTCAAAATTAAGAAAACAATGCCTTCCAATTCCAGGGACTAAAACCAAACACCCAACATAAGAACATGTTAAAACATAGTCATGAAAACACAAGTTTCTCCATGTGATTAGGGAGTTAAGAACAAACACCCAACATGAATACTCTACTACAAATGACCATAGAATCAAAGAACACAACCACCATGCATGAGGGTTATTACATACTATCAAACATGAGCTCCAAATCAATATCATATTAAATGTAACTACATGATCAACTCCAAAGTACTCTATCTTCTCCATCCTTCAAATACCTTCTATACCCTAAAAAACAAGATCAACTACAAAACATCCACTCAAACAAGGATTAATAATCAGCCAATTCCTTCCTATAGATCCCCTCAAGCCTGCTAGTCTAGGAAATCACAACATAAGAAATACCTAGAACCTTAAACACTAGCATATCTATATTAAATATAATATATCTAAAGTATGCTGAGAGATATCCTTGTCGAGGCACCTAATGTTAGGATTAGTGATTATTATATTTAATAGGCGCCTCGAGAAGGATATCTCTTGGCATACTTTAGATATATTATATTTAATATAGATATGCTAGTGGCATTCGGAGCGCAAGCGTAATCATAACCATAACACTAAACCTAACCCTAAAATTGACCCTAATATAATAAAATTAGGATTGGCATTTTTATTAATTAAATATAAAATTAATATTATATTTAATAAAATTTATTAAATACTAATTATAATAATATTAATAATATTTGACCCTAATTAAATTATTATTATTATTACATTATTAGAAACAAACGTTAATTAAATTAATATATAATTATATTGTATAATAAGACATTAATATAATTAATGTATAATTAATTTTGTATTACATTATTAAATATAATGATATTATATTTATCTTGAATAATTATAAACCATAATTATTTTAAACCCTGCTCCAAATTATTTATCAATAAATTAAAATATTTTTTATAATTTCTATAAATTATATAAATTATACTTAAAAATACAAAAAAACTATACATATATTTAAAAAATGTATTTAATAATTTTTAAAATTTTCTTTAATTGTTAATTGGTATGCCTATACTTAACTAAATTATATAAGTTGAATACAATATATTTAGGGTTAAGGTTATGAGGATATATTTAATTATATGCATCTTTAAGAGGTACAAAGGGTTAGATTTAAAATTAGGGTTAGGGTTAGCATTAGTGTTAGGATACAGGTGAGGGTTATGGTTACAATTATAATTATGACTTGAATTAGTGTTTGGATTAGGGTTGGAATTAGGGCTAGGCTTAGTATTATTGTTAGGGAAAGAATTAGGGTTAGAATTATATAAGTTTAAGCTTAGAATTAGGGTTGAGGTTAGAATTAGGGTTAGAGTTAGAAATAAGGTTGGGGTTAGAATTAGGGTTAATGTTATAGTTAAGGTGTGGGTTAGGGTTAAACTAATAAAGTCAGGGTTAGGGATAGAATTAGAATTATTGTAATCATAATTCTATATCTAAATCTGACTTTAATTATGACTTGAGTTGTGCTACCATTACATTTAGCATATATTTCTATGAACAAAACCATAAGCCTAATTAGATTAAAACCATGTAATCCTAATATTATATAATTAATGTATAATTAATTTCTTATTACATTATTAAATATAATAATATTATATTTATATTTATAGAATTATTATAAACCCTAATTATTTTAAATCCTAATCCAAATTATTTTATACCCTAAATATATTTAAACCTTAACCCTAATTATTTAAACTGTTAAATCCTAACCCTATTTATTTTAAACTTTAACACCCCAATTGATGACATGATTGTAATAATGTTTTAAAATGTAATAATATAAATATAAGTTCCCTATAATTTATATAATGCAATAATATTATATTGCTAACCTTTTAAATATATATTATTTCTTAGCATATTCATATTTCTAACCTTTTATAGATATATTTGTGATATTGTAAAATATATTTGTGAAAAATATGTCTTAGTAATTAAAGGGCAAGTTTGAGTAGATAACCGTCATTAAAAATTTAACTTCACAGGAGAGTTGACCGTCAAGTTTAGGCCCTATTTGTAATATTTATAATTATGTTAGAAATATATATAACATAAATATAATTTTTAAATCAAAATTTAAAGATAGCTTAGAATATATTTAATATAAATTAATTATGGATGCACCTATTTTAAAATATATATAATATAAATTCTATTTATAAAATGTAACATAAATAGGCTAGAATTTTTAAAATAGAAATTTAAGAATACAATATTTAATATAAGTTATTATTTTAAACCTTAATCACAATTAGCCTAATTATTTTAAAGTTTCAATACATATTTAATTCTTAAAATTGATGACAAGAATGTGTGATAGAAATCAGAAAATGCTATCATACCCATTAGCACCATTAGAACAACATTTAACATGAAACCTTTAATGATTGAATTGGATACAATGTGTAAATAGTCTATAAAAATTTGTCAAAAATATTTCATATATATTTTATGCCATAACAAAATAGTTTTTAAACTCCATCATATAGTGAGCCATTTATGCATTGGTAACAACTCTTCACTACACCGAACTTTGATAGTCACGTTAGACTTCACGGCATACAAGGTAGGTATACCATAGTGTGCATGTAACAACCTAAATGATGGAATGACCTAATGCACCTCGAATCTGATGGAGTACTTGAACTTTAAAATAGCAAGCAACAACTATTCAACTGGGCCCATGTGAAAACTAATTCGTGATCGTCCCATAAGGAATCTCATGAATTTCGTACCAAGCTCATTAGAAAGATTGTGCTTGTTGAAGATCACTGTTGGCTTAATAGTGACCATCCAAATACATCCAGAAAGGTAGAGATCTGGAATCTCATGGTATAGAGCAATTGACCAGTCACAAAAATCTCTAATCTCTATTTGTAGATTTTACATCCAAGCTCATTGTCACCTTGGATTCATAGAGGAAGTTAAAGTACTCAACATAATTTTAAAATTTTCTTCCAATGGTTCTTGGCCCATTTGTATTAATTCTCTTCACCATCTTCTCCCTCAACCAATAACGAACACTCAATTCCTCTATATGAAGGATGACATTCCATGGAAGATACCAATGATAGTTGGACAACCAAGTTGACACCCATGTATCTGCATTATGTGACATCTTGCTTACCTGCATCAAAAAATTATTAGTTTACTCATTTTTATTGTACCAAAACATATATATTGCCACTCACATATATGATACTAAATGTTAACCAACTAGATGTTATCAAAAATAAAGATATCATTGGGTGACATTTTTTTAAGGCATAATTGCACAATTAAGAGTATTTTATTGTCTATTTTAGTGAAGTGCATAATTGCATGTTTTTTATTAGTTTAATGTAAAACTATTCCATGGTTTGCTTCATTAGGTTTAGAGACCATAACATTAGAAATAAACAATGTTTTAATAGTCATTCAACTTTGATATTAAAGTAGGTATGAGGCATGGAAATTTGAGATATTTTTTTTTATGAGATTAACATAAATATTGTGAACATGATCAATTAAATATGATTTAATAATTAAAATCAGAAAACCATTATAACACAAAATTAAATATTCAGACACCATTATAACATAAATTGACCAGAAAAAGAGAGCATCATGTATATATTCATCTGTATAAATTGTGTTACAAATATACAAGATAGTTCATTCTTTTTTTCAAATGTGTAATACCCTTGATAGAATATAGAAATAGTGTATGCCCTACTATTCTTTGTTCTACTCTTCTATTCTCTGTATGCTCTTCTATTCTACTATTCTTCTCTGCTCTCTATATAACTTGATCTTCTAACAATTTTATCCTTTGTTAGTTTAATGTAAAACTATTCCATAATTTGCTTCATTAGATTTAGAGAACATAACATTAGAAATAAATAATGTTTTAATAGTCATTCAACTTTGATATTAAAGTATGTATGAGGCATGCAAATTTGAGATATTTTTTTATGAGATTAACATAAATATTGTGAACATGATCAATTAAATATGATTTAACAATTAAAATCAGCAAACCATTCTAACACAAAATTAAATATTCAGACACCATTATAACATAAATTGACCAGAAAAAGACAGCACCATGTATATATTAATCTGTATAAATTATGTTACAAATATACAAGATAGTTCATTCTTTTTTCAAATGTGTAATACCCTTGATAGAATATAGAAATAGTGCATGCCCTACTATTCTTTGTTCTACTCTTCTCTGCTATTCTCTGTAGGCTCTGCTATTCTATTATTCTGCTATGCTCTATATAACTTGATCTTCTAACAATTTTAGCCTTTGTTCTTCAACTTTTCTCTTAGCAAGTTGTTTTCCCTTTTTCATCTTTTCATAACAGTCATATGTAAATGGTGGCATTATTCTGAGACCTTCTAATGATTTTACACGAGATATAGCCATGAATGTCAGTCCTATTCTTTCTTTGTGCCCAATGTCAATAGTGGCTTTTGAAAGAGTTAAACCCTGGGATTTGTGTATTGTTAGTGCCCATGCCAATCTTAATGGTATTTGGACCGTGCGCCCCCTTTGTATTGTTGTAATTGGAACTGTACGTGGAGAATGATCCTCAAATGGTATTCCAAAGTAATTATCAAACTCAACCATAATATATGTCAGTGGTTCTGGTTGTGCACTTCCAGGTTTGTATATTATTTTTTGAACATACCCTAGAGATCCATTTACAAGACCCGCTTCTATCCAAAGATTAGAAGTTAGCATGACCCTTGCATCCTTAGCAATTAATAACTCCAAAACAAGTTCATCATTCTAACCTGCTTCTGGTGCATTGACACTACCCACTTTTGTTGCAATGCTACGTGCAACGGGCTGCTTCAATGAGAATAGTTTTTTTTGTTATGGCTATGCACATTTTCATTTGTGGAAAATAAATGAACACTGCTATCAAATTCCTCATTGGTTGTTGCATCAATGCCAACAATAGTTCTTGTCATCAACAACTTCCAGTCATCAATATTTGGCTTTGCATCTCTTAGATTAATGAGAAGTTGACGAAACCTTTGTTGTTCAACGCTTTCTCCTTCTTGCCTAAATATTTTATCCAGAGTAACAACAATTTTGAATTCTTCCCATAATAGGTTACCACACCTGTTACTGTCATATGATGGTTTATCATTAACAGGAGGTAATTGTCCTAAATCTCCAACTAGAATCATAGATACACCTAGAAAATATTAAAAAACAATGACTTTCATTAGTGTGTAGAATTAATTTTTAAATTTTATTATAATGAAGTTATGTTTTCAAATAGAAATAAAATACATATCTTGAACAAAAAACAAAAATATTCATCCAAAACTCATGTTTCCATTTTTAGGGAATGCTTGACGGAGTCGAGAGTCCACTTTCTCAAGCAAATTCTGTCCAATGAAGCTCATTTCATCAATCAAAATGTATTTTATGTGTTGCATCTCTTCTTGGAAAGTTGTCAATATTGTTCCTTCTAATTGGAAAAAATATGTTATTGGGATCCAAAGTACTGAATGGATTGTTGAAGTTTTGATATTGAATGTTGCTACTCATGTCGGTGCAAGTAATAGAAGTGGACTACGCTGTGGGAATGTTGCATTTTGGAGAGCTTGATTGATAGCACCAATTAAATATGATTTTCCTGTTCTCGCCATTCCTTGAATTATCATGAATAATGACAATATATTTTGAGATCCGTGATAATTTGTCATAATTATATCAAGTGCTTTTTTCTGTTTGTCACCTAATGTTGCATAATTGATATTCTGTAGTATATCATCACATATGAGAAAACTATTTTCTTTCATGGTGCCTATGAACTTTATTGCCCTATTTGTGTACTCTTCACCTTGATATTCATTAGACCATGGTGTTTGTCTATCAACATCTCTTCTTCTGAGCATATCCATTTTAGACACTTTCATAATCAGATTATGATGGAGCCTCGAAAAGATTTCCCACTCATGTTCTGTTGTGTTTCCTTGAAAAGGTTCATTGTCTTCAATTTCAGAATCACTGCTATTTTCTACATCTTCTGAGATAGTTGTTCGTTCCACATGCCAAGGATTATAATTAAATGACTCCCAATTTGATATTATTGCATCATTATGATTACCAATATCTCTTTCTATATCACGAAATGGTTTGTAAAGTAAGAGCCCAGACCAACAAAAATCAACCCATTTATCTGATTCACATTCAGGAATTGATACAAACCTTGAAAATACTCTCACAATAGCTACCATTTCCCTTGCTTCCCATTTGTTATCTCTAACTCTTCTTGGATTATATATCCATGATCTAGCGGCATCTATAAGTGAAACACCTTCCATGTAAAATGGCATGCTTTTGTATCCATCAATAAAAGATTGTGTATGTTCTTCGTAATTATTTTCATTATCTTTAGCTATAGGTTTGAATACCTCACAGGAGACATTTAGATTGACAAATTTTCTATTTCTCTCTACTAATGGAAGTTCTAATAGCATGTGGCATGTTTCTTGTGCCCCAATGTCTCTTTCTATAACTGATTCAGTAAGAACTCTCCTATATGCTCTTGAGGTTGAATCATTAGGGTTTTCCATGTTTGCAAGTCGCATCAACATTTGATGATAACTTTCTGAACTTTTCTCTGCCTTGGCTGCATACTTGGCAATATACTTAATTACACAATATTTGGAAAGAACAGGTTGTCAATCTATATTTGCTCTCCACAATTGAAGTATGTAGCGATTGTGTGTATTAACCCTATCATCATTTCTTGCAAGTTCAATTTTTTTTTCACCTATCTCCAAATCTTTGTATAATTTTGATCCCCCAAGATTCAATGGCCATGGAGCATTATACCTAGAATTCATAATAACATAATTTTATTTCATTGCAGTAAATTTCATATTGTTTGATTCTATAAAAAAAATTCTATGATTTAAAATCTTACCTGCAAACCATTTGTCCTCTTTTCTTACGTAGGCATGCACCCTCTCTACACATTGTATGACATTCTACACAATTTAGAATCTCTTCATAGTCATGTTCCATATCTACTTGTGTAAGATGCCTTATATTTCGAAGACATGGATGTTGAACAAAATTTTGGAATACCTATCATTAAAAAAAAAAAAAATTTATTAGTTACAGTAAAACATAAAGTTTATATATAATTATAAACTTTAAGAATATATGAATGAAACATACCTGTATGTTTCGTTGATGTGGATCTTCTCTAGGATTCCATGCATGAATAATTAAATAGAAGTATTTCTCTGCATTTTTTCTTTCCTGATCATTTTGCCAATCAAGATTATCCATATTTGGTGCTCCATCTATCCATGCACATGTGGTGAACCTCTATGTTACCATTCGTATCTAGACCAATAATCTTTTACATTCACTCCTTTTTCTAGTATCTGTTTCCTAAAAATAGTATGTCACATATGCATGTAGTGTGCCACTATATGAGGATAATCAATAATATTTTGTTTTCTCCAGTTTTGGGCTTGTCGTGGATCCGTTGGTGGTGTTCCAGGCATAATTACATACAAATCTGGCCAATACATGTCTTCTGCACTCAAAGTGAAGAATATTGTTGGTAAACCAATTTGTTGAAGCATGTTTGTTAACTCTGCACGACATTTCATCCAATATAACCTTGTACCCCTTAATGTTGTTCCAAACCGCATCAAGCAATTTGCTAGACGGGAGTGGGGCACATTTTCCATATGTTCACACAACTCATTGATAATGATCGGCATATCTTGAAGACTTCTTTTTGCAAACACTGCAGATGAATTATGTGCATGATGTCTCATGATCATGTTCATCATGTAATATATAAATCGTGGGTGTCGACCAAAATGGTGATCCCTATATCGAAATAGATGTTTCACAAACTCATGTAGATGTATTGTTCTCATGCATGGTTCTAGCCAATCACATCTACCATCAAGAAATAATGTTGGAAATGCCATATCAATCAATCCTAATGTGGAGTACTCATTAATAGGAGATGCACCAATTCCTGGCCAATCAATCAATGTTCCAGGATCTACACCAGAGTTATTTACCCATGCATGGATTAATTCCATCTCTTTTTGAGCATTAAGTGGTCTAGAAGCCATTGAGGTTGTGTGATCAATGATATTTCCTTCATCCATCTCCATCAATGGACCCAAAAATACAATTTCATTTTTATCTAAATCAAACTTCATGTGCACTAAATTTAGCTTGTTGAAGATATTTTCATCAAAGTTTGATGGAAGTTCACTAAGAGCAGCTTCATCTATCTGAACATCAGAATAGAACTTGTCATGTTCAATTTTGTATTTGAGCACCTTATACACTCGCTCTCTATTGACTGTAAAGTTGTAATTCATGCCACGTTGATCCCTCCTCCGAACAATAATAATTGGCAATTCTTTTATACGATGTGGCAAAACCTTTGAAATATCTTTTACTTCTTGTGGAAAATTGATTGTGTGTCCTTTGTATTTGTATTGACCTCCAATTACATGTGTCACTTGTATGATTGGATTGACTCGTGCTATCAACATTTCCTCCACTTGTGTCAAGTTTGCAAGTTCTTCTGGTTGTGGTCCTGGATCCATATCATTTGATGCTAAAAAATGATTATTGCCTTTCTCTTGTCAACATCTATTACATATAGGACCTTGAGGTGTGCAAGAAACCTTTATTCCAAGGTAACATTCTTGACAAATATAACACATACTTGGTGAAACAAAGCTATCTAGGGCATGCCGATAATGCATTTGGAGAGTATTAAAATTTGTGTGAAGCATTTCATTGGGGTTGGGTGTATTTTCTCCATTGTTTCCAACAGTGACATCCATTTCATGTTGAGGTGCATTAATTGGAGTTTTAGGTACATACTCTATAGAATTTTCATCTCTTACATTTGGTCGAGGATAGTACCTTTGAGTTGTTTGACGATTACGGTCTTGTCTTTCTTCTCTTTCAGAGTTACTTACTTGTTTAGATGTTTCTGCATGACTTCTTATTGCCATATTATATTATTGTCGATTATGTGCTTCCAACTATTCAATTGCTAATTCACCCCTATGTTTATGATATCTCTCCCTACGCACCTCATTATGTTGTTTTCTGTGTGCTTCTCTTTCTGCATCTGTCATTTTTTCTCTTTCTCGTCTTTGATATTCCCTTTGATATTCTCTTTTTTGTGCTCTCTTATATTCTTTTTCTTGTTCCTTAGATGCAAAATTCATCCTTGGTCGAACCATTATTCTATACAATCCAAAACATAATATTTATCAAATGAGTCCAAAACATAATATAACGTATAAGTTAAGCAATGTTGAGTCTTAAAATTGTGTTAACTTCAAAAATATTAACCCTAATATATTTTTAACATTAATTTAGTATTACAAACTTTAACCATAATATATTTTTAATGGAATAATCAATTTTTATTCTCTTCCTAATCATGGATCATGGATTGTGATCCGAAATGTCGATGCAAAAAAGCTCTACACAGTTTTCTCAAGAAACATTTTGATATTATTTAGATGGACTGTGGAAATATCATGTCCTTAAAAGATAATTATCATTTTCACCATTCTTTTAACATTTATTAGACTAAGTGTTGATATGAGTAGGAAGGAAGTTAAATCATTAGTGTGCACTATGGTCTCAATACCATATAATATATTGTAAACATCTACAACAGTTTTACAACATTAACCCAATTTTACTTGTCAAGTTTCAAAATCTTTAAACATTTTTTTAATCCTATTTATTAATCTTTTCTAATTTTCATCCTAGCTCCTTTTTTAATTGACTTGAGGTTTAACAAGTTTCATTCAAGAATATTTATCCATAGGTGACTTTTTTCTAACAAGACGGTTGTCTTACTAAATGTCTAACAACAAATAAAATATTGTCAAAGTTTAGTTTTTCATCTATCTATTCATTTGAATTTAGCTGCATATTAATTGGATTTTAAATTTAATGCTTTTGTAACTCTTTTTTTAATTTGATATATTATTAATAAATACAAATAATTACATATATTTATTTGTATAATGAGTTTATTTGATATATACCATTAAAAAAAGAAAAACATTTAATTTAGAATTGTTAAATACCCCTTCAATTTATACAGAACTATTAAATACCCTTTCATATACATTTGATTTAATTTAGATCTATTAAATACTTTTCATATATGAGAAAAATCATACATGCTTGATAATTAAAAAACATACATGCTTGATAATTGATAAATAACACACATAAAAAGTATTCAAGGAGGAATATACATAGCATTTACCAAAATCATGGCATAACTATAACATATTGTTTAAATACAATCTAAATTCTTCAATGATGTGAAGCCAAAATCATGGCATAACTATAACATATTGCTTAAATACAATCTAAATTCTTTAATGATGTGATCAGAATGACCTTCTTCACATTGTTTATTTCTTTTAGAAAAGTAGAAAATCCAGCTACTTTTCTCGCTGTGTCATAAATTTTTTTTTGCAATATCTTCCATTTGGAAAAATTTATGCAATATCTTCCATTTCGAAGATTTCTTCTAAAGCTTGTGTCTTCAATTTCATCGATTATTTTGTGCAGCATCCATTTATGTTATTCGCTAGGAATAATAAAACAATAAATAAACAATCTAATTAATATATATAAAAGTTTTTAAAGAAATATTCAAGATATAAATAGTAAATAATGAAGGAAAATATTGAATATGCAAATAACATATATATAAAAACTAATATTAACACTAATATTAATCAATTTCTACTATAGATCATCTTTGAAGCAAACTATCTAGATAAATTTATGGCTTGTGCAAATGAAACTATACCAAAATTAATAAATAATATAATTAATGTAATTAATACAATTAATATAAATTCTATATTTCTAAGTAATAGTTTTGATAAAATAAAAAATAAATATTCTATATTTTAACCATCCATATGGGATTTAAAAGAATATGCAAATATTTATTCTAAGTAATAGATTTGATAAAATAAATAAATTCTATATTTTAACCATTGGATTTAAAAGGATATGCAAATATTTAATTTTAAATTTATCTCATCTAAAGTCTAAACATTTAAGAAATAAATATTAAAAGAAAAAGAAATAAATCAAAAATACTTTTCTTGGTAGTGTATCATTTCATTTTCTCCTAACCTGATTTTCCCAAAAAAAAAGTTTTCCAAAAGTTAAAATAATTAAATTCAAAAACCAATTAATTTAACCTACCAATTAAATTAAAAATTGAAAACCAAAAAACAAATTAAAAAATTAAAAATTTAAGAAATAAATATTAAAAGAAAAAGAAATAAACAACCAAATTAAATATAAAATGAATGAAGATATTAAAAATACACTTTTCACTCTTACACATTACTAAATATTATATTTAAAATTTTCTAATATATTGAAATAAATCAAAAATACTTTTTCATTTTCTCCTAAATTGATTTCAATGCTTAAAAAAGTATATATATATGGGTAAAGCTCAGAGAGCAGCAAAGATTTTTATATTTTTGAATGTTCTTACTGCATGTTACATGCATTAAAATTTATAATAAGTAAATTTAATAAAATTCCATAAATTTCTTTTTATTTAATAATGTAATAAAAAATTAATAATACATTATTTATATTAATGTCTTATTATACGATATAATTATATATTAATTTAATTAACGTTTGTTTCTAATAATGTAATAATAATAATAATTTAATTAGGATCAAATATTATTAATATTATTATAATTAGTATTTAATAAATTTTATTAAATATAATATTAATTAATAAAAATGCTAATCCTAATTTTATTATATTCTAGGTTCAATTTTAGGGTTAGGGTTAGTGTCATAGTTATGATTACGCTTGCGCTCCGAATGCCACTAGCATATCTATATTAAATATAATATAGCCTATTCAATATAATAATCACTAATCTATTAAAGTATGCCAAGAGATATCCTTCTCAAAGCACCTATTCAATATAATAATAAATAACAATATAATAATCACTAACAATATAATAATCACTAATTCTAACATTAGCACCTGGAGAAGGATATCTCTCAACATACCTTAGATATATTATATTTAATATAGATATACTAGTTTAGTTTACATTTGATACCGAGTTAAGTGTCATCCTCAACCCCAGCCTTAGCCACATGCTAAATCCTTCCTTGATCTATTTTACAATCTCTGCTCTTCTTCAGCTTAGAACACATACCTAAAAAAGTGACCACCTGTTGCTCCAGCCCTATGTTACCAGAAACACAACGGTTTTGTTTCCCGTTTTAAGGGGCGAAATGTTGTTTCCATTGTGAATGGCCATTTCTAGGCTTGTTGTTGCATTTCTGTCAGTTGCTCTTTTGATTTTTGTATTTTTCATATTTGATTTTTAAAAACTTAAAATCCACACCTCCACCTTTGCTTTTGTTTTTTGCATTTCTATTTTTTGTTTACTTTCGCAAAATTTTGGTAACACAACTTAAAATTTTAAACATAAGTCCCCGCATTTCTATTTTTTAATTTTTATAATTATAGTTTTGAAAATGTATATGTACATATAAAATCGGTTTCTTATATGCAACTTCTCACTACTCTGTTTCTCTCACTTGTCGTTTTCATTTCTTATTTCTGGTAGCATAGCTCCAGCCCCCAAGGATAGAATGAAAAGAGACAACCTCATCATCTAAAGATTAAGTCATTGCCATCCATACCCATTGGCACAAACTCTCTAGATAAATCTATTGATTCATCCAAACCATATTTTAGGACAGAGAAGGACTAGGGTGTGAGCCAAAGCAATTGTAGTTACTTTATGAGCAGTTACTAGGCACATGGCTAACCCTATGGCAAGCAAAGCAAGAAAACATGGGTATTTCATAGCCAAGCTCCTGAAAGAGCCCCACAAAATAAGGAAGGCAGACTTTTTCTAGGTCTTGGGTAATCTTGATAGGAAGAAAGATAGCATGGGTACATCTAAATAATTTATTCACCTCTAACCATTTTCCAAGGGAGTTGCCAATTGAATCTAAATATTTTAAATTTCAAAATAAAGCAAAGAGGCTCCAGCTAGAAAGAGAGATCAGGTAGCCTTCCACCACTATATTATTTAGGAGCAGTATAGCAGAACACTCTACCACCAAAGAGAATATGATGACAAAGGAGCCTTAAGGTAAGAAAATCAATTAGACTTACTTCCACGACCTCATAACCCAAGACTGCACGGATGAAACAAAGTCATAACCCCCCTTAAGAGTACCAGAGAATACCCTACAAAAATTTGAGTCTTTCTGTTCAGTGACCCTTTTTTTACGATCCTTGATTTTGATTCATACAATTTTCCCATTATTTTATCAGAACTTCAATGGACCATTGATTTGTTTTGACAGTACCATCGTCGATCTTTTTAACATTTGAAAAAAACTTTGAATTATAGTTCAAAAAATTGTTTGACACTAGAATTCACCATCAAATTTTGAAAATAAATAATCATATTAGAAAACAATTAAAAATACACTAAATTACATATTTTCAAGTATATTGATTTATATAATTTATATTTTAAAGTATATTGATTTATATAATTTAAAAAAAAAATTATCGTTATATTATAGCATATAACAATTCTCAACAGTATCCATTTTATATTTTGTAAGTGAAAAACTAGTAGTTATTTTTCCAATCCACAATATATCTGTAAAATTTTTGAAACAAAAATTACATATAAAATTTTTTAATTAAAAAATTACATTTAAAAATCTTTAATTAAAAAATACTTCTAAACTTTTTCTAAATTAAAAATATCTTTTAAATTTTCAAAATAACAACAACAAAAGATTAGTTGGAAATTAAAAAATACAACGATAAAAAGGGTAGAAAAACTGAATGGAAAGTTGACTACAAAACTGAAAATATGTTCACAATTTACTCTTTCGTTGATTAAGTACACAAACTTTCCCACCTTCAATGTGTAATAATACCAACCAAAATATAAATGCTAAATAAACCATCCATTGATTCTATGGTTCTCTTCACCCATAGATAAATTCTCAAGATCGCAGTCGAGGCATTTCACTTCCTTAAAAGTCTTCTGTGATAAGAGAATTTTGGTTTCTGCAGATGCTCTTGGAAGATTCAACAATTGGTTGACAAATCCTAGAGCGTTAAGGCCATCAAATCCTTTTTTCTGAGAAACTAATAAAGTTTTCATAGAAAAAGTGTGTTGAAGAAGATAGGTAATTGGAGGTATGGAGTAATGAAATGAGGTAATGTTCAGCTGAACTTGCTTTAAATTTTCTAGTGAGAAAGTCACTCCTGAGATTTCCTGCATTGTATCATCACACCTAAGGGAGAGAAACTATAGTGCACCATCACACCAAAGCAAGAATATCAATACTTTGGAGAGACTGAGTCAGGAAAAGATAAAGAGAATGAATAATAATATACCAGAAATGCAATTCCAATTTTCTTATCAACTAATTTTTCTCTCCTGTAATATTAAAATTGAAGGTTCAGAGTATTTACAACCCTGACAAATATTAGAAGTAACATGTAGTAAAGCAGTAAATCGAGAATAGGCACTATTATTATGGCAGTTTGTCACACTCCCACTCTTGTTTGAAAAATCAGAAATACAATATTTGCATTAAAATAATCCGTTAAAAACTTACCCATGCAAACAAATCAGTGTTGTCTATACACATTTGCTGTAAATCAAGAAATTCGTTTAGAATCTTTACACTGGCCTTACAAATCCCAGTCAATAGGATCATTTTTCTCAGTGATTTTAGCGCTGTAAACACTCCAAGTTTCTCTTCTCCAATCGCATCTGTACATAGATGTAAACACGCTGGCAAGTACAATTCCACCTCAATGATATCCATAAAGTATTCTATTATAAGGCTCACCAATCACGAGCAATTTGTTGTTATTGCTTTGATTTTAGAGGCAAGATTGAGAGAAATAAGACTCTCGGAACATATTTTTAATCTCTCAAGTCCATTGCAATAAGGAACAATTAGAATTTCCAAAACTGGACAGAATTGCAACATTAGCTCAATTGTCTTGTTGTTCATCTTAATGTTATGAAAATTGAGTGTGGCCAGGTAGGTGAAGCCACTAAAATAGTCGGGTATGTTTGTGAGAAGGAAATTCTTTAAAGCGAAAGATCTAAGCTTATTGCATAAGAAAATCGATGTGGGTGATATAACAGGCCCAATAAACAACAAAACATAACAGCAAATAAAAAATAGGGAAAAATAGAGTTAATAAACTCAGAAAAATATTTATCTAACTTGAATTATATTTCATCCAAAATGTTGTGTACAATAGCTTTGTACAATCATATATATAATTACAAAAAATTGAAGCCTGGAAGCTTCCATCTTTCTAGATAATTCTATATTTTTAATTCTAAAAAGCTGGAATGGTGTATTAGTTTTATGGAAAACTCTAGAGAAAGCCTAACTTTCTATTGCTGAAAACTCTAGAGAAAACTTTATTTTTCCTAGACAATATTACTTTCCTTAACATCCCCCCTTAAGATTGGCTAGAATAATACAAAGAAAATACAAAAGAGAGGGGAAATATAAAGGAGAGGGGAACATTATACTA
Organism: Cunninghamia lanceolata; assembly: GCA_027924645.1. Classification (NCBI taxonomy): domain Eukaryota; kingdom Viridiplantae; phylum Streptophyta; class Pinopsida; order Cupressales; family Cupressaceae; genus Cunninghamia; species Cunninghamia lanceolata. The sequence goes on along the minus strand of BSBN01000749.1, from coordinate 3,440,419 downwards.
CTATCCCCCCTTAATGTTCACCTCTAACATACCAAGCATTCCTCTTAATTTTAAGAATTTGGCTTCAGTCATACTCTTAGTGAATATATCAGCTACTTGTTCTTCACTTGGACAAAATTGAAGATTGACAATAGATGCTTGAACAAGATTCTGAATGTAGTGAACATCAATCTCAATATGCTTTGTTTTAGCATGAAAAATTAGGTTGTTGGCAACCTGTATGGTACTTTGATTGTCACAATACACAGTGCTGGCTGAACTTTGTAGAAAACCAAGCTCAAATCGAAGATTCTAAATCTAAATTGCTTCCTTGCCTGCTTCTTTTGCTGCTCTATATTCTGCTTCACATGAAGATAATGATGTAGTTGTTTGTTTCCTACTGCTCCATGTAATAGGTCCTGATCCAAGATTGAAAACATAACCACCAGTAGATTTCCTATCATCTATATCACCACCCCAATCCGAATCAGTAAATCCGACTAAAGAAATTGAAGATTTATAGTCATAGAAGATGCCAAAGTGTATGGTTCCACGGATGTATCATAAAATTCTCTTAGCAGCCAACCAATGACTTTCTTTAGGTGCCTACATAAATCTAGATACAAGATTGACTGCAAAACAAATATCTGGTCGAGTATGAGTTAGATAAACCAAGCTACCAACAAGCTGTCTATATAAAGAGGCATCTACACTCTTGGAAGTACATTCTTTAGTAAGCTTGACTTTAGATTGAAATGGGGTAGATGTTGGCTTGCATTCAAGCATGTTAAACTCTTCTAAAAGGTCCAAAGCATATTTTGATTGTGAGATGAACAATCCATCATGTAATCTACAAACTTGTAATCCAAGAAAATAGTTTAGTTCACCCAAATCACTCATATGAAATGTCCTCTTAAGATCTAATTTTAAATCATTGATGAGCCCAATATTTGGTCCAGCAATGAGTAAATCATCTACATAAATTGCAACAAAAAGAATCTCATCTTAAACTTTCTTCACATAAAGATTTGGATCTGACTTATATCTTTTAAATCCATGAAGATGAAAATACATGTCAATCTTCTCATTCCATGCTCGTGGTGCTTGTTTTAGACCATAAAGTGACTTCTTTAATCTACAAACAAGATTAGGATGCTGTTGATCTACAAAACCTGGTGGTTGATCCATATATATTTCTTCATATAAATCTCCATTTAAGAAAGTATTTTTAACATCCATTTGATAGATATGCCACCCAAGACTTGCATCCAAAGAAAAAATAATTCTAACTGTGTTCATTTTAATGACAGGAGCAAATGTTTCTTCATAATCAACGCCCTCTTTTTGATTGAACCCCTTAGCAACCAATCTAGCTTTGAATTTTTCTATAGAACCATCTGATTTAAATTTTGTTTTGTAAACCCATTAGCAACCAATAACATTCTTACCTTTGGGCCGAGGCACAAGTTCCCAAGTTTCATTCTCTAACAATGCATCATATTCCTCTTTCATGGCTTGCTCCCATTCTTTCTTTCCTCTAGCTTGCTTATATGAGATTGGGTCATTTGCTTGTAATACTTTGGCCATGTGAGCACTACCATTCCTTCCTTGGATCTTTGAGCCTTGTCTATATATTTCTTCAACACTCCTTGTCTTTTGTCTAGCTAAAATGTCATCTTCTTCATCATCACTACCTACAGAAAATGGCTGATTCAAGAATTAGTAGTTTCATTTTCAATAGTATTATCATCATTTATAGTGGTGCACACCTCATCCTCATCAATATTGGCTCCATTTCTTTCTAAAATATCAGAAAAATGAGAAGCATTTGTTGTTGTAGACTGAGAGAAAGTGGCTGTAAGTTGTGAATACTCATCAAACTTTACATCTCTACTAACAAAGACCTTTTTTGTTATCAAATCATATAACCTATAAGCCTTTGATTCTTCACTATAACCCACAAACAAACACTTATGACTCTTTGGTTCTAAATTTTCCCTCTTTTCATCAGGAATGTGTGCCCAAGCAGTACACCCAAATACTTTAAAATACCCAATGTGAGGCTTTCTACCACTCCATGCTTCTTCAGGGGTGATATCTATGAGAGCTTTAGTGGGGATTCTATTCACAATATATGCAGCACAAGAAACAACCAAACCCCAAAATTTGTTATGCAAACTTTTAAAATGCAACATACAATGAGCCATTTCTAAAAGAGTTCTATTCATTCATTCAGCCACCCCATTTTGTTGAGGAGTATAAGGAACTGTTCTTTGCACCTTAATACCACAATTTTCACAAAATGACTCAAATGCATAATTGCAATATTCACCCCCATTATCTGTCCTTAAACACTTAATTCTTTTTCCACTTTGATTTTCAACTAATATCTTAAACTTTTGAAAGACTTCAAATACTTCATTTTTCCTTTCCAAAAAATAAACCCATACTCTACTGCTGTAATCATCAATAAAAGTGAGAAGATACCTAGCACCTGAAAGTGAAGGATACCTTGGTTCACATAGATCACTATGAATGAGCTGCAATGGATAATTAGCTCTACATGCTTTCCCTAAATCAAAAAGATCTTGATGATGTTTGTCTAACACACATCCTTCACACACACCTTCAAAAGCTAAAATTTTTGTTAATCCTCTAACCATATCTTGTAATTTTCTATAATTTATATGTCCAAGTCTAGCATGCCAAAGTTTTGACATATCATCAATTTGAGCAATAAAAGCATGAGAGATTGTGTATTCATTATCAACAAACCCCACAAATTTAAATAGACTCTCTTTATGATCAACTCTACCAATAGCAATTATATTGCTTGGGTCTTTTCTATCTCTAACAATAACTTGATCAGCAATGACAACAAACTCATATCCAGCTTGGGCAATTTTATATACTGAAATAAGATTCACCCCTAATCCTTCAACTAGCAAAATATTTTTCAAAGACCCATTTGTTACATTAACAGTCCATGTTCCTAAAACTGGAAGTCTCATTTTATTGCCAATAGTAATTTCTTGATCTGAATTCTTCCCTTCATAAAACTTAATAAACAACGATCTATCCCCAGTCATATGATATGATGCCCCTGAATCTAAAATACATTCTTTATTAGAATCTAAAGCAAAGTATCCCCCCTTAACACTACTTTCAGGTCTAGCAATTACCTCCTTATTTGATTTCTCTTGCCTTTTTAGAGAGATGGTTACGAAGCTATGCCTATCCTTCTTACCATCCTTGATCCTTTCTTGTTTGGGCTTGTATTGCTGCCTTTCATTGTCCCTCTTCTTGAAACAAAATTTATCCATGTGATTCTCACCTCCACAATACCTGCAAATAATGGGTTTTTTTCCAACTTGCTTTTATGCACCATCATTTCTAGAAAAATGGTTAGAACCATCATTATTTTGAAATTTATAATTTCCTTTCCAATTCTTCTTTCCATCATATCTAGAAAATTTCCTCTTAGCTGCATATGCATAATTCTTCTTAATATGTCCTTTAATAAGTTGAATCTCTTCATCTAAAACAGACTTACAAAATTGATCAAAAGTTTGCTGGGGGGCATTGGGAGTTAGTTGGAGAACCCTTTTCCTTGATGATTTAAATACCTTGTATGGCTGGGGAAGCTTACTTTCAACCATTGCAATCAACTAAAAATATTTTTTTACATATTCAGCACCTATTTTTTTCAGCTGAGCTTTTAAAAAGGTAACTTCATTAAAGTAATCAGTCATTTTTTCAAAATCAGAAGGAGCTAAATTCACCAATTTTTCTTCTATGCTAAACATGCTAGCAATATCTACATCTTTATAATCTTTTTCCAAACTCTCCCACAGCTCTATTAGATTATCAATATCAACAAATCTTCTATTGAGATTGGGGCTTAAAAATTTACCAATAATACCTCTAGCTTGTTCCAACTTGCATTTCCATTTCCATAGCTCTTTTTCTTTTTCACTTTGGGGTTCTCCAATTTCCTTGTTCACTATCCTCCATAGAGCCTTTTCTCTCAAAGCATTCTTGACTACAATCTTCCAATCTGCAAAACCACTTCCATCAAATATTGGCAATACTTCATTTGTAGAGCCCATGTTAGCCAAAAAAATTAGTCTTCAAACAAATATCACTCCAGCAATATAATAGCCTTACAAACAAATATTACTTCCAGCAATCTATCTACCCTGCAGCTAAACCTCTAGCTGAACCTGGAAAAAAAAAATCTAGCTGAACCAGGCTCTAATACCATGATAGAATAGGCCCAATAAACAACAAAACATAATAGTAAATAAAAACAGGACAAAACAGAGTTAATAAGCTCATAAAAATATTTATCTAACTTGAATTATATTTCATCCAAAATGTCATGTACAATATCTTTGTACAATCATATATATAATTACAAAAACTTGAAGCCTGGAAACTTCCATCTTTCTAGATAATTCTATATTTTTAATTCTAAAAAGCTGGAATGTTCTATTAGTTTTATGGAAAACTCTAGAGAAAGCCTAACTTTCTATTATGGAAAACTCTAGAGAAAACTTGCTTTTTCCTAGACAATCTTACTTTCCTTAATAGTGGGAACCTCAACTTCAGAGAAAAGTGAGGCACTCTCTGTAATAATTATCTCTCTCACATCTTTCAGAGCAGCACGTTAAATCCACCCACAAATCTTTTCACTTGTATAGTAGGAGGGGATGTTATACTCGAAAAGCTCAAGGGGACCAGAATGAAGCTTTAAAACACTGTCAATTATATTTTCGCATGCAATAGGGCTACATGATGAAGAGAAAAAATCCCCTAAAAATTTTAGGTTGGGTAAGAATGTCTAAAGGAATTTCCATCTTTTAGAGAGGACAGAACAATGCATTGATTGCTTCAAGGGAACTTTACCCAGAATGAAGGTCACTAAGCTTTCTAGTAAATCGTTTAGGCTCAGTCCATTTCTTTTTGGAGCCATAACTTTTCATTCAGTAAGCTATGGCATATTTGAGTGAGGTTGGGGTAGTCGGCAAAGTTAAAGAGTTTAGGTTGTAAATATCTAAAAAGGTGAAATTGAAGAAAGGAGGATCTCAAAGCTGATGCATGCATTAATTAAAAAGTCTGTCCTCTCGCCAACTCATTTTCAATTGTGCATTTATTATCATTGTGTGGGAATTGAAGAGCCACTCACATGGCACAATTTTAATAATGGAGGTGTAAGGTGTCACTTCGATAGTCTGGAGTGCATTCACAGACCTTGGATTTCCGTACAAGAGTCATTTCAGGGGCTTTAAATCAATTTTTTTTAGAAATGTAGTTATTAGACAGTTGCCAGCTGGTGCATCGTGCAATACAATATGTGTATGGTGTTGGACATAAACTCACTCTATGTTCTTTGGGTGAAGGCGTACTAGATTTTCAAATTCTATATTTTATAATGGTAGTGAATAGTTTTGTCCCCGAGCAGGTACTACACTCTAGGGCTGGGGTTTAAGTTGGATCACCTCATAGTTTTAGGTTGTTGGGTTGTAGATTTTTCTTACAATAAAATATACTAGCACTTGTACTCATAGGAGGTTCAAGGAATATGCCGATAGGAACATCTGACATTTTAGAAAACTATAATGTTCACATATAAAAGCCTATCGACTAAATATTTTTTAAAGAATCAAAATTATTATTGAGAGATATTGGGGTGTAATGTTATTTTGTATTTATTTTTGTGATTACTTTGAGTGGAGTATTTTGGTACATAAACATATTGACAAATAACATAATCTTCTGTAAAGTTGGGTCCCTTGCCCTATGTTATCCACCTACTTTGTTATACACCTTTCTATGCATCTACTACTTATCGCCTTCTCATGTTCACACACCTCACACATTTACCCTATCCATTTATTCATTATTCCTATGCATATACTATCTAATGTGATCTAACACCTTTTCTACCCCAAGATCAGTTCACAATGATGAGGTTGTCCTTATGGTCTAGGAATCATCCTACACTAATTTAATTTTTTTAAATTCAAATTTGACTAACTACCCACAATTACTCTTTTCTCTTAGGGTTGACTAAACACAAGTCTACATGATATGTTGATATGTCATTTTATTTAAATACATTCAATGCATTCATTCTAATCAATCAAGGAATATGAAAATTAAGCATATAAATCGAATATCTTTCACATCTACACCTTTCAATTAGTGTTCTAAAAGTAATCTAGCATTGCACAATTATTTTATAAGCATTTGACAAAAATATTTATCATTAACATTGGCTCCTATAGATATCTAGGGGGAGAATAAAGCCAAAATTGATATTAAATAAAGAACCTATAGCTATAAAATAAATTAGCAAAACCATAAGATTTTATACTAGATATCCCTCAAACTTCTTGTGTTTATGTCTTCTTAAACTTGGGAATGTGGTATTTTACATCACTTGAATTATATCCTAAATGATTTGGACTTTAAAGTCTCGCACCTAGAATTTCTATTGCAAAAGGTGTCAAATTAGGTGTACCTTGTGGTATTTATTATTCATTTAATGGAGTTATTTCCTAAATATTTAAGGATGTCCTTATACTTGATTAAGGTGCCACTTGCGTACCACCTTGTCAAGTTTGAGTGAGTATGGAAGGAGGTACCACAAAGGGAATACATGTTAATACTTCACTATTATTGTGGGGTAAATCTATTGCAATACTCACTTTTTTCTTCTAAATTCCATCCCATGCTACTTGTATGAATTGCACATCTCTACTAATTATCATTTTTTTGGTTATTTGATTATACAATTTGTAAGCTTTTGTGTCCTCCCTATATCCTACAAAGATGCATTATATCCCTTGTTATTGAATTTCTTTCTTAATTCATCTAGGACATGTACATCATATGCCATATATCTGAACACTCTTATATGATAAACATTGTGCTTTCTTTTGCTCCATGCTTCTTCTAGAATCATGTTCTTAACACTCTTAGTTGGACATCTATTCATTGTGTAGATTGTGCATGCTAAAACCTCTACCCAATAATTATTTGGCAAATGTCTGGTCTTTAACATACTTTTGGCCATGTCCATATTTATTCTATTCCTTCTCTCTGCCACACCATTTTTTTGAGGTGTATACTTGGTAGTAAATTGCTTGTGGACTCCATGATCGTTGTAAATATTTAGAAAAGTATTTGAGATATATTTGTCACCTCTGTATGTTCTCAAAACTTTGATATATTGTCCACTTTTTTCTCAACTAAGATTTTAATTGGCAAAAAATCTTGAAAACATCATACTTATGCTTCAAGAAATACACCCATGTATTTCTAGTGTAGTCATTAATGAATGTCAAAAAATAAAAGCATCCAACAATTAAAGGTCTCTGCATTGGTCCACACAAGTAAAAGAAGAATTTCCAATCGTGCCTTTTCTCGGATTGATTTGCCTATTGTGAATGACTCTCTATGCTACTTTCCCAAAATGTGTTGGAAGTAAGCCACACCTGGACTGATGATGGACTAGCCACAAAGGGCCAGTAGCTGAGTTGGTAGAGCACTTCAACAGCAAATGAAAGGTCCTAGGTTCGAGTCCTAGCTGGTCCATATGAGCAGCAACTCAACAATTGGTATCAGAGCCAGGCTAGGAGCCCCAACCACATGTGAGTGCATGGCTTCAGGGGGGGTGTTGGAAGTAAGTCACACCTAGACCGATGATGAATTGTCCACAAAGGACCAATAGCTCAGCTGGTAGAGCACTCCAGTAGTAAATGGAAGGTCCTAGGTGTTGGGACCCAAAATAGATGCAACACAAAACTCTAAAACATTCCTAAATCACCTAGGCTAGGGACTATCATCACAGTGATAGGACGAGGTTTATCAACAAGTTTTGGGCGATTTTAGCCAACTAACAGGAGTGGGTAGACTCCTCTGCACTTCAAGCTCAGGTTAGACTCTAGAGGGATATTCCAAGGGGCATACATGAGTAGGTATTAATATCAAAACCATATGAACAACTAAAAATATCTGGACAACCAAACCCAACTCATCATCTGGACCCCAAAGCTATCACTAAGTCAAGAATGAATGGCTGTCATAAAACCACTATATAGTTGAATCAACTGTGTGAATGTACATGCATAGGAAAGATGGTTTTTTCCCCTAAACCACAGGTGAATGATTTGTTTTATTTTAAAGAGTGATTTATATCTATCGAATATGGACCGGTGCCTATTCCATTAGGCAACAGAGTCATAGAATGCAAGGAGGAAAGCAAATAAACAGCATAGGATCAACGAAACTAGACAGATATTCACATGTATATGACACTAATAGATCATCATATAATGGACATACTTAATCCAAAAGAGAGCTACAATTATTCATATGCAACAAAAGAATGGAAAATACAAAGTCTTGTATTAACTTGGATGATGTCACACATCTCCAAACATCTATTACAATCATGCCAAAAAATGTGGCAAGGGAAAACATACAACTACGATTATATATTTATCAAAATCACTACAAACTCTCATGGAGACATACCATTACATCCATATCTACATTACATAGCCTTCCTACACTATGTTGAATATGTAACATCACATTCCATAATGCTAAAAAAAATTAACATAATTATTCATCTTAATCAAGAATTAGATTAAATCATGATTATCCAAATCAGAGTAAACAAATATGAATCATTATCATTTTGATAATTAAGCATGTTATTCTAAATCTAAATATAATAAAGCTTACAATTTCAATATCCAATTACATATCATTATTTTCATAACTTTCACTATACATGTACAAAGCTATGCTCAAGGCATCAAACATCAAATTATACATAATAACTGAGTATCAAGTCATAAAATGAATAGCACTGTATCTGGAACATATGACATCCATCTTCATAAGCCTTGTCTTGTCTCATGCTTGGGAAGTAGTTCATCATTCAGGTGATTTTCCTCCAACCACAGACCGGCGGTCCCCCGCACAACTTCCTACCTGGAAGTGGCCCTACCCTTCACAGAAGGGATAGAACTATTAGGTTAGGCATTAGAGTATCTGGTGTTGTGTCATTCATAATGCCTCACAATCACACAACTATAGATCCACTCTAACTATGTATGACACTACTGGAGACATTATGCCTACTGGAGCACTGTGGATTGACAATGCATGCAAAGACGGATGCATTACTTTGGCCAAAGATTTTCATACATGAACGTTAAGAAATGAACATTATCGTATGTCTACCACCTCAACTTGACTTATAAGCTGTCATGTCCTACAATAAACATATTTTTGAACCTTCTTGGTCTAGAATAGTTAAGTTCATAACATCTTAGTCCATTCCTTAGACATTCGACTCTTGTCCCGAAAACCCATTCTTAAAGTCCTTGATTTCTTAAGCATCTGGGAACTAGTGACTCCATGTCACACTATCCTACATTTCATAAAGAAACAAGTACGTTCATGGTTTCAACACTTAACCCTACTCGATTAGTGTTTACTTTGTTTACCTATTTTCAAGGTTTAAGCTCAGTTCATAACATCAATGAAATGCTTATAATGACTCATATAGTTGATCTCTTTATTAAGTTCTACCTTAAGAGATCTTCCTAATAACATACATATATAAGACTAATTGCCATTTGTAGGATGGTATTCACCTTCTTTTATACCACTAGTCTATAGAAAACTAGGGTAAGTTCTTGTAAATAAAGAACCTATCAAGAAATTACTTCCTCATAAGGAATATGACATGCAATCATGTCTTCCAAGAATCAATATTATATCTGTATATAATAACCTTCTCATCTCCATGAGAAGTCATTATGACTACAATATACATAAATAGTCGAGGCTCGACATCATTTACCATTGGTTTGACAAGATAAAGTATCAAGTGCATACAGTACCAACTCAATTGTACCACTGAGTTTAAAGTGTTTGTATATATCATGAGCTATGGCCATAGTTATTATGGCATGCGACAGCTCTGTGGTATTGATTTCATAGGCAAATACCATCGGCCTTCCCTTAACAAATCATTATCGCCCTATCAGGCTTACTATTTAAACACTAGGTTTTCAAGTTCTATCGACTGATAAATAATTTAAAGCTAATATTTTAAAAGATACATGGCTCAACAAGGATAATTGATATTTCGTAGGTGCTCATGCATGTGTAACCATCGAAGTTGTTACAGCCTCAAGCTGGCCGAGTGCCATTAAGACACGGTACTTCAAAGAATCATCACAAAAAGAATACAATAAGGCTTAAAGATCCTTCAACAACCAGAGATATTCATCAAGATATAAATATAAATATTTTCATGACTTGGCATGTTGTATACATACATAATTAGTTTCCTCCAGTCGACACTGTCAACGTCCTCGATTAACAAAAGATTATAATTGTATAGGAAACCATTTATATATATGAGCCATGAGCTCTTAAAGTTATCATACCTTTGATTACGACACAGTAATAAGTTTCTTGCACGCTGGGCTCGAGCCTTCTCACCCTTTTCTTATGGTTGTGACAGCCTTGTAGCCCACTGCTAAACAATATTTCTCCATTATTCACCACCCCCGCTCTCTCTTTTCCAAACACCGAATATATGATATATAATAAATGAAGTCTCTCTTTTGATAGCCTTCGATAACTATCAAAACATGGTTCTTTGCATGTATTCCATGCACTCCACCTCGTGGGATCTTTTGATCCACGCAGTCCACTATTGACTGGTCCATGAGGAGGGATCTAACAAGCCACCACTCGGCCTAAAATCTCTCTCCCCACTCCTCGTGGGTAATGGATATCGATGTGGCAAGAATGTGGATAAGATAATATATAGCTATATGCATAGTTAAGATACTATTGTCATCAACCTCTAAAGAGGTTCACATAAATATAATCACCCTTAACTAAATAATAAGGGTTAAATAACTTCTATAATATCAAAGATCATCATCATAATGAAAACAAAGGACAACACACTAATAGTTTAGGGTTTTCAGGGTCGAGTAACACTCCCCCTCAATCGACTATAGACCTTAGTCGAATAACAAGAAAAAAAAGAATTAATATCCCAATTGGAAAATAAGGAAGACAAGAGAATTCTTCATCTCTTCACAAGACTAACTCTCGACTTGCGATGATGTTCTAGGAACATCATTTAGTCATCATAACCATTGTCGAGATAGAACCACCAACAAGATGACTCAAAGAGGAGATCGATTTTCTAGAAAGAAAACATGACTCAAGACAACTTATAGAGGGTTCATGAGGACATTGAAGCTGATACTTAGATGGCTATTTGGTCCATTTCCTGACATCTATCTCTTCCTCTCGAATGATACTCTTCTTCCATCTTCGAAGGATAATTTCTTTCCTAATAAAACTCACCACCAGATATTCATGATTACTGTATCATCATATGATCGATAAATCATAATAATTACGCCGAGAGGCATTCTACACTCACAGCAAGGGCTGAAAGATTCAGATTCTTGTAAACAATTAAGATTGAGATTCCATGTAAACAAAATTCATAAAATGTGTAAATAAATAAATTCGTGGAAGCCAAATGGATAGAGAAATAGAAAAACTTAGGCAGTTATCGAATGAAATCTTTATTACGTTTGAAGAATATTTAAAGTCTTGTAGCATAGCCTCTTTAAATTAACTCATGTGAGCATATCAAATATTCTAACTGCAAGTAATTTATAAATGCCAACAAATTGGAAGATATCTCTCGACGTGTTGTAGATATATTTTTTAAAATATAAATATACTAGTTAAATAATCATTTCAATCTTGAAATCTCATATCTAACTAGCATAAGTTAGTTTCCTCATAAACAATGATTAATCTGACATTTTCCACAAACATCTAATCATTCAACTCTTAACTAATCATCCTGATTACCATACAAAAGTATGATTAATCTAAATCACAAGTTGGGGATGTATCATATCTCCCCCCATAAGAATCATCATCCCCGATGATTAATTATTTGAAAAGTTAATCAACATAATAAGAAAATGTTTCAAGAGCATAATAAATAAGTTTTTCAAAAAAGATGAGGGAATCTTGCATAGAAATCATCATAGTTTTCCCAGGTGGCATTTTCCTCTGCATATTGGTCCCATTGGACCTTGCACTGTGTTATCTCTTTGTTATGTAAGCGTAGCTTATGCGTTTCGAGCACCTTTAATGGGCTCGATCACCACCACCCCTGGGTCCTTCACCTATAAATCATTCCAATCAAGTATATGAATTTGATTATCTACAATGTTAAACTTTTTAAAATAAGCAATGAGAAACACATTATGCATCATGGCAAGAGCTCGCAGTAGATAAATTTTGTATGCTACTGGGTTGACTTCTTTGAGAACTTTGAAGGGACCCACATATCTAGGTGCCAGTTTGGACATCTTTCCAAATTTAATGGAACTCTTCCGAGGTTTTTCCCTTAGGAGAACTTTCTCTCCCACTATGAAATGCTTTTCAATACGCTTAGCATCTGCATAGCTCTTTTGTCTATCATTGGCTTCCGCTAGCCTTTTCTTAATCAGATGGACTTCCTCTTCCATCTCTGACATCATTTCTAGACCAAGGCTAACCCTATTTTCTAGCTTGTCCCAGCTTATAGGGGTTCTGCATTTTCGTCCATATAATGCCTCAAATGGAGCCATCTTAATAGTTGAGTGATAGGAATTATTATAGGTAAATTCCACCAGAGGAAGATAATCCTCCCACTTGTATTGTTGATCCATGCAATACATCCTCACTAAATCCTCCAGCACTTGGTTTACCCTCTTAGTTTGGCCATCTATTTCAGGATGATAAGCAGAGCTTATATTCAAGTGGGTTCTAAGTGAAGAGAACAAGGTTTTCAAAAACCTTGATGTCATTCGTACATACCTATCTGAGATAATTTTCTTAGGAATGTCGTGCAGTCTAAAAATCTCTTGAACAAATTTTCGGGCTATGATGGGTGCCGCATCCATCAAGTTCCCAAGTATAAAATGAGTGGATTTGGTGAGTCTATCCACCACAACCAAGATAGCATTGTGCCTGTTCCTGGACATAGGAAGTCCTTGCACAAAGTCCATGCTTATAATCTGCCATTTCCACTCAGGAATTTCATGAGGGTATAATAATCCTATCGAGTGATGGTGTTTCGCCTTCAACCTTTGGCATTCCATACATGTAGCTACAAAATTTGTAGCATCCCTCTTCATTCCATTCTAGAAATATAGGGGTTTCACATCAGCAAGTAACTTTGTTACTCTAGGATGTCCAGAATATGGTGCAGAATGCACCTCTTTCCATACCATATTCCTTAACTGTACAAAGTTAGGTACATACATCCTTCCTTTAAACCTTAATAACCCATCTGGTTCAAGGTTGAATCCCTCATATCTCAGATTTTGGGGGTTTTCCTCAAGGGCTTGTTTTACTTGCTCATAAAACTCATCTCCCTTAGGTTTCTATAACACCTAATTCCTAAAATTAGAATGTATGGAGATCATTGAGGAGATGTGTCCTCTACTACTCAAAGCATCTGCCACTTGATTTTATTTTCCTTGTATATATTTAATCTTGAAATTATAATCCAAGATAAATTCCAACCATCTTCTTTGTCGAGCATTAAGATGTAGTTGAGTGAATAGATATTTAAGTCCTTGGTGATCTATTCTCAACTCAAAAGGTTTCCCAAGTAAGTAGTGTCTCCACATTTGAAGTACATGAATGACTGCTGCTAGTTCCAAATCATGTGGGGCATAGTTTTGTTTATAATTTTTTAGTTTACGTGATTCATATGCAATTACTTGTCCATCTTGGACTAGTACACCACCTAAGCATTCCCCTGAGGTATCGGTGATGACTACAAATTAACCCTCTGGGTTAGGTACCTTCAAAATTGGTGCTGAAGTCAATTTTTCCTTCAGTAGGTCAAAGGCCTCCTGGGACTTTTCTGACCACTCAAATTTCTTACCTTTTCTCTACAAGGAAGTTATAGGATATGCAATTTTAGAAAAGTTTTTCACAAACTTCCCGTAATAACCTGCAAGGCCCGTGAAACTATAGACCTCATGAACATTTCCTGGTATCGACCATTCCAAAATAGCCTTGATCCTAGGTAGGTCCACAGCTATTCCCTTAGCTGAGATTATGTGGCCCAAATACTGTACTTCCATCTAAAAGAAAGTACACTTATAGAGATTGCCATATAGTTTATGCTCTCTCAACCTGTGAAGAATAATTCTTAAATGTTGCAGATGTTCTTCCTCATTCTTAGAATAGATTAGAATGTCATCAAGAAACACTAGGACAAACTTGTCCAAACAATCCCTGAACACACTGTTCATTAGATTCATAAATGTTGCCAGTGCATTTGTTAATCTAAAAGGTAGGACAATGAATTCATAATGCCCATACCTTGTTCTAAAGGTTGTCTTATGGATGTCCTCATCTTTCAACCTCAATTGGTGTTACCCTAACCGAAGATCGGTCTTTGGAAACACGGTTGCACCCCTCATTTGATCGAAAAGATCATCGATGCAAGGTAACGGGTACTTATTCTTAATGGTTCCTTTGTTCAACATGCGGTAATCTATGCATAATCATAAGGTACCATCTTTCTTTTTCACAAAAATGACCGATGCTCCTCGGGGCGATACACTGGGCCTAATCAACCCTTTATCTAACAATTCTTGTAATTGAGCTTTTAGCTCCATTAGTTCTATGGTGGTCATTATGTAGGGGGCTTTAGAAATGGGTTCTGACAATGGAATTATATCAATGGAGAAATCAAAGGCTCTTTTAGGAGGTAATCCCAGTAGCTCATCCAAAAATGCATCCTCAAAATCTCTAAGGAAAGGATACATGTCCATATATAATATTTCCTGACCTGTGGACTCCTTCCCAACTTCATTGAGTTTCTGAGATTCATAAAACATTAATTCATCTTGGAAACAGGTTTCCTCGGTCTCATTTAGTTTTTCCATTTTGACAGCGAAAAGCTGGCATCCTTTTCTTTGAGCTCTTTTCATTTGCAATGCAGAAATTTGTCTTAGTTTCACTTCCCTAGGTTTTCCTTGAAGAAATACTTTGTTTCCTAAATCATCCAGACACTCTACTATTTTGTCATAACAATCCACTTTGGCTCGATGTCTCCGTAACCAATTTATCCCTAGGATAACATCATATGAGCCTAGTGGAGCTACATAAAGATTTACTTCCATGGAGAAGTTTAGAAGTTCAACCCTAGCCTCAAATAGGCATTGCTCTACCTAAGCCTTGGTTTGGTTTGCATATCCTGCAGACCATGTGTTTTACATGAATCTACTCTTTCTAGGAATTTTGCTTACAATTTTAGGAGAAACAAAACATTCGGTAGCACCAGTGTCAATTAAAACTAAAATCGGAAGACAGATAAAATACTTGTTGTCTCAATGGGAGTTATTTGGTATTCATCTTGCCTGTTGTCCAAGGCTACATGAATGTGTTGTTGGAACACTGCTTGTTGAGAGGGTAGAGGGTTTCCTCTCAGTTGTACTCCCTGTGTCTTGTTAGGACACTGTTTGGTGTAATGATCTCTGCCACATGTGAAACACACTCCCACTGGTCCTCGCCTCTCCTGAGGTTTTCCAGAATTGTCTCCATTCTTCTTGGAGTGGTTTGTTTCCTTTCTCTCTCCCTTGGACTTAGTTTGCTTATTATTTATCCCCTTATCATTTTTCTCAGTAAAATCTTGTTTCTTCCCCTTTTTCTTAGAGGATTGTGAGGATTGAGACCAATTGTATCTATTTCAGTTCCTTTCTCTATAAATTGACATAGCTTTCAGTTTTTGTTCCTATTTGATGGCCTTTTCATAGACCTGGTCCATTGTAGTAGGACCATGAACATCAACCTCGTCCCCAATCTGGGCGTTCAATCCCATTATAAACTTTTGAATACGAAATCTCTCATCTTGTTGGTACTGTAGCACATATTTAAGTAGGCAGATAAACTTTTCCCAATATTCATTCACAGACAAATCAACTTGTTTCAGATTCTAAAATTCTATAAGATTCTGATCATAGAATAGTTGAGGCAACCATCTTTGCCTAAAATGTTCCTGAACCTGTCCCATGTAAGGCTCTTAGACGTCAAGCCTAGCTCCATATTTTTATTCATCCACCATGTGGATGCTTCACCTGCCAGCTGGAATACCCCCCATACTGCTTTAGTAACCTTATTATAGTTCCTGATTTCAAAATACTTTTCCATTTCTGTAAGGCATGCCTCCATGACATCTCCGCTTACAAATCCATCAAATTAAGGAGGCATAACCTTTTTCATGTCTCGGGATAGTTCTATAGCCATATGGTTCCTTCTATCCACTTCTTATCTAGCCTTGGAGTTATTTTCTCTGTGCTCACTTTGGGTGGCATCATTATGACGTGTCTCGTCATAACCCCCATCATAGGCATCCCACCTGGGTCCTTGCCTACCCCTGTCTTCATGTTCAAGAGTGAACCTACTCTCGATCTTGTGTCTTGAAGCAAGGAAATAATTCAATCAAGTTTAGTTTCGGAGTGCCCTGAAGGTTGCCCTTCATCTTGGCTATCTCCCATTCTGGTTCTAATCTAAACCATTGCTGCAATCTACTTCTTCCTAAAGTTTGCAGATTAATCACAGATTAGTTTTTTCCATTCATTGAATTCATTCATAATACAAATCTATTCCCATTCATGTAATCTTTAACAAGAAAGGAAAGATTGTCAGAATTTTTTAATTGCATAATAGTTTTCATTGGATTACATATAATCCATCAAAATTACAAAATTTTGTTTACACCTTACTACTGCAAGTCATTTACAGTTTGGGATAATCTTCCCATATTCATTTCCCAACCTTGAGATTTATCATTTCATTTTTGGAAGGTGGAGGTACACGCAAGTACTCCTTCACAATCTCCTTGGGTACATCATAATCCCTAGGATTATTTTCCACAACTGGTGCTTTAGGTGCAGAGGGTTCCGCTGATGCTTTAGTAGAGTTAGGGACATCCATCTTTTCTGTTTTCCTTTACTCCTTGATGTGTTTCATGGCATCAATAAAGGTTTCCTCATCAGTTAAACATTCTACTACTAAGCATCCAGTCTATTCAAGTCTTCTCATTCTTGAGGCTCGTTCCCTCAAGACCTTAAGGTAATGTAGGCAATTTCCTATTACCTTCTTTCTTGGTGTTGTTCTAGTTCTTACCATTCTGGCATAGAAGATCCAAACATTAGCATACTTTAATGTTGGATAAAAGTAATCATCAAGTAGTGAGCTCATAGGTCCATGTATTGAACCTAGTAGCTCTGATACCATATGTAGCATCACATTCCATAATGCCAAAAAAAATTAACATAATTATTCATCTTAATCAAGAATTAGATTAAATCATGATTATCCAAATCAGAGTAAACAAAAATGAATCATTATCATATTGATAATTAAGCATGTTATTCTAAATCTGAATATAACAAAGCTTACAATTTCAATATCCAATTACATATCATTAGTGAATACCTTTCACTATACATACATACAAAGCTATGTTCAACGCATCAAACATTAAATTATATATCAAGTCATAAAATTAATAGCACTATATTTGGAACATATGACATCCATCTTCATAAGCCTCGGCTTGTCTCATGCTTGGGAAGGAGAGCATCATCTAAGTGCTTTTCCTCCAACTACAGATTGGTAGTCCCCTGCACAACTTCCTACCTGGAAGCGGCCCTACACTTCACAGAAGGGATAGATATAAGGAACTGTTAGGTTAGCCATCTGAGTATCTGCTGTTGTGTCTTTCATAATGCCTCACAATCACACAACTATAGATCCACTCTAACTATGTATGACACTACTGGAGACATTATTCCTTTTGGAGCACTGTGGACTGACAATGCATGTAGAGACGGATGCATTACTTTGGCCAAAGATTTTCATACATGAATGTTACGCAATGAACTTTTTCATATGTCCACCACCTTGACTTGACTTATAAGCTATCATGTCCTATAGTAAACATATTTTTGACCCTTCTTGGTCTAGAATAGTTAAGTTCAGAACGTCTTAGTCCATTCCTTGGACATTCGACTCTTGTCCGGAAAACCCATTCTTAAGGTCCTTGATTTCTTAAGCATCTGGGAACTAGTGAATCCACGTCACACTATCCCGCATTTCATAAAGAAACAAGTACGTTGATGGTTTCAACACTTAACCCTACTCGGTTGGTGTTTACTTTGTTTACCTATTTTCAATGCTTATAATGACTCATATAGTCGATCTCTTTATTAAGTTCTATCTTAAGAGATATTCCTAATACCATACATATATAAGACTAATTGTCATTCATAAGATGGCATTCACCTTCTTTCATACCACTAGTCTATAGAAAACTAGGGTAAGTTCTTGTAAATAAAGAACCTATCAAGAAATTACTTCCTCATAAGGAATATGACATGCAATCATGGCTGCCAAGAATTAATATTATATCTGTATATAATAATCTTCTCATCTCCATGAGAAGTCATTATGACTACAATATACACAATATACATAAACAGTTGGGGCTCGACATCATTTACCATCAATTTGACAAGATAAAGTATCAAGTGCACAAGGCACCAACTTAGTTGTACCACTAAGTTTAAAGTGTTTGTATCTATCATGAGCTGTGACCATAGTTATTATGACATGCAACAACTCTGTGGTATCAATTTCATAGGCCACTACCATCGACCTTCCCTTAACAAATAATTATCGCCCTATCGAGCTCAATAATTAAACACTAGGATTTCAAGTTCTATAGGCTGATAAATAATTTAAAGAAAACATTTTAAAAGATACATGGCTCAACAGGGATAACTAATATTTTATAGGTGCTCATGCATGCGTAACCACCGAAGGTGTTACAACCTCAAGTTGGCCGAGTGCCACTAAGACACAGTACTTCAAATATTCATCACAAAAAGAATACAATAAGGCTTCAAGATCCTTCAACAAATGGATATATTCATCAAGATATACATATAAATATATTCATGACTCAGCATGTTGTATACATACATAATTAGTTTCCTGCATTCGACACTATTGACGTCCTCCATTAACAAAAGATTATAACTGTATAGGAAACCATTTATATATATGAGCCATGAGCTCTTAAAGTTATCATACCTGTGATTACAACACAACAATAAGTGTCTTGCACACTGGGCTCAAATCTTCTCGCCCTTTTCTTACAGTTGTGATAGCCTTGTAGCCCACAACTAAACAATATCTCTCCATTATTCACCACCCCCGCTTTCTCTTTTCTAGACACCAAATATATGATAGATAATAAACAAAGTCTCCCTTTTCATAGCCTTCTATAACTATTAAAACATGGTTCTTTGCATGTATTCCATGCGTGCCACCTTGCATGATCTTTTGATCCACGTAGTCCACTATTGGCCGATCCGTGAGGAGGGCTCTAACAAGCCACCACTCGGCCTAAAATCTCTCTCCCCACTACTTGTGGGTGATGGATATCAAGGTGGAAAGAATGTGGATAAGATAATATAGCTATATGCATAGTCAAGATACTATTGTCATCGACCTCTAAAGAGGTTCACATATATATAATCACCCTTAACTAAATAATAAGGGTTAAATAACTTCTATAATATCAAAGATCATCATCATAATGAAAACAAAGGATGACACACTAATAGTTTAGGGTTTTTGGGCTCGAGTAACACTCCCCCTCAATCGACTATAGATCTTAGTCAAATAACAAGAAAAAAAGAATTAATATCCCAATTGGCAAATAAGGAAAACAAGAGAATTATTCATCTCTTCACAAGACTAAATATTGACTTACAATGATGTTCTAGAAACGTCGTTTAGTCATCATAACCATTGTCAAGATAGCACCACCGACAAGACGACTCAAAGAGGAGATCGATTTCCTAGAAAGAAAACATGACTCAAGACAACTTACATAGTTCATGAGGACATCGAATGCGATACTCAAATGGCTATTTGGTCCATTTCTTGACATCTATCTCTTCCTCTCGGATGATACTCTCCTTCAATCTTCGAAGGATGATTTCTTTCCTGATCAAACTCACCACCAGAAACTCATGATTAGTGTATCATCATATGATCGATAAATCATAATAAGTAAATAATCATTTCAATCTTGAAATCTCATGTATATAACTAGCATAAGTTAGTTTCCTCATAAACAATGATTAATCAGATGTTTTCCACAAACATCTAATCATTCAACTCTTAACTAATCATCCTGATTACCATACAAAAGTAAGATTAATCTAAATCACAAGTTGGGGATGTAACAAAATACATCGTTTCACTAACAAACTGGACAGAACATGTTTTGGTGCCAGAGAATACTCCTTAGGCACTCCCAGACCAAACAATTGGCTTAGTGACCAAACCTGGGAATGTCTTTCAAACATGTATATATAGCCATTTTGCTCTTGTGCAACACTTAGATGCTGGAAAATTGGTCAACAAGCAATTGCGCTACATTAAAATTAGGCCCACAAACCTCTATCAGAAGATCGATGAACAGGAAGGAGAGCCCATGCCCTGCATACTGATTTCATGTCCTTAAGAGGACCTGCAATAAATATGGATACTAAAACATACCATCCTCCCATTAAATTTGTGTACCGACACACAGACGGCATACACTGTTTCAAACATCAACAAGGTACATTTTTTCTATTGCACTTATATAATTTTTCACTAGATAATTTTGCCTCATTAGCAAAAATACACCATGGTGAACCTTTCTTGCTTGGCGAGCCCCTTGAAACCTCAGTCGGCAAATCTTTGATTTACCGAACTCTCCATATTTACCTTAGTCGGTGAAATCTACTTTCCCAAACTAGGCCATTTTCCCCTTTATCAACAATTTTTTGTTTTCTTGAACACTGCTTTCTATCCCCCTTTGGTCGGTGAAAAATCATTTTCACAAACCATTATGCCCTTGGCTCCATTTTCACCTTTATCAGCGAATTTGACTTTTCTCAAACCTTACTTTTACTGCCTCATTTCTTCTTTATCGGAAAAAGTCCTTCATCATGAACCATCTTCATTTTGCCCCTTGTCGGCAACTTTTACTTTTTCCAAACCAGAAGGCCTTTACCTTTTATCGGAAAAATTCATCATTTTCAAACCTTGTCCACTTTTTCCCTTTTTCTTCTTTTATCAGAAAATTCTCATTTTGTCTAACTCTTCAACTCTTTCCCTTTTTGACCCTATCAACCAATTTGCCCTGTTGGCAAATCACCAAAAATCTGAATTATTTGACTAGTTTGGCTTTCCACCAATCCCCTGACAAAACCCTTCATTACCTTTGCCTTAGTCAAATTTTGTACATGTGTTTTCCTTATCGGCAAAACTAACTTTTTATGAACTCTAATCCTTTCTACTGTTTTCCTACCAGCTTTACTCCACGAGCCTCACCTTTGCTTTTTCTGTGTCGGTAAATATCTTGTTGGGAAAACCTCTAGTTGACAAACTTGGAGGTTTGTAACCTCTACTTTTGCCAACAAAGCCTTCATTTCTCTTTTGCTTTGTGCCTTGTAAACTTTTTGCACTCGCTGTGGCTCTATCTTCCTTCCTCATGTCGGCGAATCTCACCATTGATGAACTCTTGAGTTCGTGAACTCAAGAAATCACCGACAAAGGCCTCAAGCTCACTTCCTTTGCTACCTTAAACAAAATTTTCAGCCGTCCAGTCGCTTATATCGGTGAATCGGCAGATTTTTGAACTAGCGAACTAGTTCGCCAATTCACAAATTCGCTGATTTGTTGATAAAGCACCCAAATGAGCCGATTTTTCCAAGGAAGAAAACCACAACAAGGGGAAGGATTATACTTAGCATATTTTGGCATAAATGCCCTAAAAACTATCTCAGATCATATTTAAATGAGGGGTTTTGAATTCAAAGGCGAAACTTGGATAATTGAAGGATTTTAAGGGTTTTTTGGGGCTCAATGAAGCATTTTAGGAACTGGTAATTTTGGGCACCAACATTAGGTTCGAGTCCTAGCTGGTCCATATGAGTTGTAGCTCAACAAAATGCACCCTTCACATACACTATCTAGTTTTTTTATCAATGGCAAATCTTTTACCATATTTTCTTATGTAGCAAATTTAAACCTACAAAATCCAAGTGTCCAAATTGCAAATACCAAAGCCAATTTTAATATTTTTTTGTTGAAAAGTTGCATGAGTGATATCTTGATGGCCTAAAAATAAAATAAAATATTGGACTACTAACATTTTTTAGTTTTTTCTTAACCCACTTGGGGTCTCACTGAAAGGTGAGCTTGAGCAAATTGCAACCACAAATCTATTTTCAATCTCAAAGGGAACATTCTATTGTTTTCCATTTAAACTTTGACTATTAATTGACTTCTTGGAAAGTGGTCCAAATTTACACATTCATTATTTTTATAAAAACTATATACCCTTTTGAACAAGTTGCTCAATTCTCATCAAATGATGTTTTAAGCTAAGAACATAGGAAATATCTAAAATAAGATCTCCCCCCTTGCTTAATTAGAATATTGACATTGTCTTTTCCAGTGATTGACACTGTATTATCATTGTTGAAAGTAACATCATTATAAGGCCTTTAATATCATTTGATCTCTTTAGGTTCCAACGAGTTATGAATTCTTTACAAGGCTAAGGTTTAAATCAATTTAGGAAAGTCACCTTGTGGGTGGAGCCCACATCATAATTTATATACCTCGTGAAAGTTAGAACTTTACAAACAATACATTTTCTCATTTTTAATACACTATATCTCATCAAACTTTAAATGGTTTTAAAAAAAATTGCCCTAAAACATTTTATGAAGTGCTTACATTGTGGAAAGAGAAAATGATGGTTGAATGCAGGCATAATGTTAAAACAAGATAATCAGTATGCACATGGCCAAGAATTTAGTGCACTTGATAAGTGTTAGGCTCAAGGATGATCGAAGCGGTTCGAAACATAATACCAAAGTGAAAATGGTTGTTGCTAATTTATAGGGATAAGAATAAAAAAGATCTTAAATTATATGTTGGCTCAATCCCAAGGCAACAGTTGGTTTCTTTAAGAGTTATAGTATGTGGGTAAGCTAATTACCTTCCCTATTGTCACTCAATAGTAGTCCAATCACTACCTTTAGCTAGATTATTTTTGTTTTATGTGATTTGATCTAGTCCTTGGGGATGCGAATTGAATGTTGAGGTAGAGAGTTAGTGTGTCTAATGGTGCGTAAAGATAGTGACATAATAATAGTGACAAATGAGTAGCATATTTGGATGGAAAGCTAAATGAACGGAGAAGAAAAACCCTAACCTGCATACCTGTGCCCTAGCATGTTAGTTATTCGCTGAAACAGCTTCAGATGAGGATTAAGATGGCAGCCAGGCTCTTTGGTGAGGGGAATAGTGGAACAGTAGAGACTGAAGCAGAAAATAATGATAAGGATATAAGAATAGAGTCGAACATTGATGGTCCAGAGACAACAGATAAATCCAAAACACAACCTGTAGGAGGGATTCAACCAAATGAGGAGGCAAAGGAAAGCAAAACAAACTGTGACTCAAGTAAATCCTTAGAGTTCCTACTTCCAGATGATGTGATGGAGGTAATTTCTGATTGTCAAGCTAGAACTGTTATTCTATTTTTTTTAGAGGGGTCCCATATGAAGCTGATTTTTACAAATGGGCCTACATTAATTGGGAAAATCATGGCTGGGAGATTGAAACACTCAGAGGCCTTAGGAAGGGTTATGTTTCATGTATGTTTAAAAACAATGATCATGCACAAGTTATTTTACAATATGGTACATGGGTGATTTGTGGGCAAATCTGCTATCTCCAGGCTTAGAGGTTTGACTTTCATCTCGAAGGGCCCTCCCATTCTCAATACCCCATGTGGATAGAATTTCTGTACTTGAACCTTGCATTTAGGCCTTTCTTGAAAGACATTGTTGCACAACTGGGCAGAGTTATCTGGTGTAAACAAAATATTGACAAATTTGCCAACCTTAGGGTACACCCTAGGGTCTATGTTGAAATGGACCTTAACAAGCCTCTGCCAGAAAGTATTAAATTAATTGGCCTAGGTTTTGAAATGGAGCAACAGTTGGTCTATCGAACAAACCGAATGCATGTTTTTTCTTCCAAAAAGAAGGTCATCTGATTCGGGATTGTCCTACCAGAAAATCAAGATTTGATTCAACACCCACCTCTTCTATTCCGTCCAACCATGCTACCCATCCTTCTTCTAGTTCCATCCCTCCTCATATCTTACCCACTTCCCCCACTTCATCCCCTACACCACAAATTCAACCGCAACCAATTCCTACCTCTGATAATGAAACATATGCGCCAACGGTGCAGTCTCCATCCTATAAGGATGCTTTTATGACAGATAGTTGGAGATTGGTCAAGAAGAGAAAGGAACCGTCACGATCCTCTTCACGTTCTTACAATCAACTAACTAGTAGAAACCTTGACCCTGTTCATTCCCCTCCCACCTCTCGACAGAGATCTCGATCCCCATCTGACCAATTGCACAATAATCAACCAATTAATCTTATCAATAGTTTCAGTGTGCTGCTACAAGAAGATGGTTCTAATTCACCCTCTTCATCATGAATTATCAGGTTCTCTTATGGAATGTGAAGGGGATCACACTTCCTCACTGCAAATACAAGGTTAAGGAGACATTTGTTAAATGGAAACCTGACATTTTATGTTTGCAAGAAGTCAAATTGGGTAACAACAAATTAGAAGCAGCTCTTTTAAATATATGGAAAGAGGCCCTTTTTCTGTATACCTCCCATACATATGGAAAAGGTGGAGCTATTATGGGTATTGCCCCATGAATTGCTAAGTTTGTCGTTGATAAGGGTGAGGACCCTTCATATAATTGTGTCTGGGCCCTTTATGTTATCAACAGACAACCTATAGGTTTCTGCTCTGTTTATGCCCCCCATACCAATAAAGAACATACTATTCTCTGGGAATGGATGTCTATAACTCTTCCCAATGTAGATTGGATCATTGGTGGCAATTTTAACATGGTTGAACATAACTCAGATTGGAGTTGGTGTAGTCCTTATAAACTCAGCAATGAAGAATTTAATAGCTGGCTTTATTGCAGAAACTGCCTTGGGGTGGCTGATCCTATTCATGATCAATTCAATTGTCATGATAACAACTGGTTCACATGGTCCAATTATAGATTGGGTGATGATAGAAAGCTTAACAGGTTAGATGGATACTATTTATCGCCTAATCTTCAACTAATCCACTCTGCTTCTGGTGACTGCATTCAAGTTGACTATTCCACCACCTTATCAGATCATTTTCCTATTTTCTACAATTTTTCTACTGCCCAACATAACATTGTGGTCTCTCCACTGCCTTTTAAACTTAATACTTCCCATCTCAAAAATTAGACTTGCTTGAATGCCTTAGTGGGGAGTCTTGGATTGGTTGGTGGTGTAATGCTATCACACAATGCACTACCTTTCTTCGTGATTTTGGGAGAAGAATGGCCTAACAACGTAGACGCAGGGAAAAACTCTCCAAGGAAAATTAGAACAGGATAGAAAGAAATTAAACACTAATCCAAATAATGCCCAGCTCCAAGCTTCTATTGCTACCACAGAGGCACAACTTCGTCTTCATGATCATTATAGAGGACAGGGGGCTAAAATTCAAGCTAGACTTCACTGGATAAAGGAGGGTAATAGAGGCTCCAAATACTTCTTCAACTATTTGAAATACAAGCATAAAAAGGAAAGAATTTGTGCCATAATGGATGAGACTGGTGTCCTCCATACGAATCCAACTGATATAAATTAGATATTTCTTAATTTTTATGAGAACCTCTTTAAAGATAATGGTTATTTGAATGATATTCATTCTACATTGGAGGAGATCGTTGCAGAATTTATTCCTAATAGAATTGATTCTGACTATAGCAGATACCTAGACAGGACCCTCTCTTTGGATGAGCTAGAACATGCTCTTTTTTCAATGGCATCTAACAAAATCTCAGGTGTTGATGGGCTTCCAGTGGAATTCTCCCAAGACATGTGGCCACATATCAAAGAGGATTTTTATCTCTTATACTTGGAAGGCCTTAAGAACGGGTCATTGGGTCCTCTTATCAATAGAGAGATCATCAAATTAGTACCTAAAGGGAAAATAGAGGATACCATATCTAGTTGGAGACCTATTACTCTTTTAAACACTTTTTACAAAATCATCACGAAAGCTTGGGCTATTCGCATTAAACCCGTGGTGCAATGCATTGTTAGACCGGAACAATCTGGTTTCATTAATGGCAGATATATTCTTGATAACCTTATCCTGGCCTGGGAAACTGCTAAATGGGCTCAACAATCAGGACAAAATGCTCTTTTAATCAAATTAGATTTCGACAAAGCCTATGATAGAATTCGGTGGGGTTTTATTCTAAAAATGATGCAATGGCTTGGGTTTGGGCCCAAAACTTGGGCTCACATTCAAATGCTATTCAATGATGCCAATGCTCAATTGGTGATTAATAATTCTATTACTGCAATCTTCTCGCTACATCACTCCATCAGGCAGGGATGTCCTTTATCTCCTTTCATGTATGTTCTTACTACTAATGCGCTGGGATATTTGCTTCAAAGAGATAATCATCTAAAGCTCATCTTGGACATTTCCATTCCTCAACATGGGGTTGTTATCAATTCACACTTTGCTAATGATAGTTTACTATTTCTGCAGAACACCGAAGCTGAAATTAATAACACCATGGAAATTTTGGATTTGTATTGTGTTGTTTCAGGATCTCAGCTTGCTCATAGAAAAACTGAGTTCTGGATGGTTTAGTTTGGGCCCATTCCCCAATGGATTCCAAGGGAGTGGTGAAAAATCAAACATGGCAAGATTTCAAGATACCTCAGAATTCCCTTTGGAATTGGAGTTTCCCTATCTGATATGTGGAAGTGGTTTATAGATAGACTCAAGAGCAAACTCTTTAATTGGGGAAACAAGTTCTTATCATTGGCTGGCAAAATCCAAGTTGCCAACAAAATTTTTATTGCCACTCATGTTTACTACTCATCTTGTTGGATACCTTCTAACAAAGGCTATGAAGATTTGATTAAAATTATCCGTCAATTTTTGTGGTCTAAATGGGATGGCAGTGTTGGGTTTAAAGCCATGTCATGGATACACTATATTCAACCTAAATACAGAGGTGGCATTGGTCTCATTGATCCTAAAACACAAGGTATTTGTTTGTCAGCAAAGTGGATTATCAGAACTCTCCATGGAGATGAACCTTGGAAAATTCTGGTCAGATATAGAATCAATTCTACAACTGCTAAAGGTAAATGGCAGCATACTAGTTGGTGAGATAAGATACTCCTTGCACCCTTCTTTCAGATTAGAGCCTCGTCTCCTTTACAAACTGTTTGGAAGGCGTGGCAACGTGTCTGCCATATACTTGAGTGGAGGGGAGAATCTCTTCAACATGGATTCAGCTTTGCAACATCTGATATATGGTGGAATAAACTTATTCAATACCACAATCAGCCCCTGGCTGTTAGCTTTCCCAGGCATGCTCTTTTTTTGTTCAAAAAAGGGATCCATCAATTTTGTGATATTTGGGACTTCAAGGAGCTAGATTGGTTACCATGGTCTATTATTAAAACTTGTTTTAGATTATCTAATAGATGTAAGCAGTTCCTTATTTTTGTCCAACCTTTGGTTCGTACTGAGCTGACTATGAAAATGTGTACTCCTGTTGTTTGCAATTTTCTTAAAGACTGGCGGTGGTTATCAACTTATCATTTCACTGCTTTTCCTTTGAAGAAGATCTACAAGTAGCTTCTTCCTTGTTTTATTATTACTCCTCATCTAAATCTTAAATGGAAATGGAAATTCTGTGAGAAATTTTGGTATATCTTGAGCACCCAAATTTGGAAATCTAAGTTGGATGCAGATGCACAGGTCTTGTCCTAGAAAATCCTACATTGTAAGTTGCCTATTGATAACAAATTAAGCTACTTCAAGATCCCAGTGCCTAAATGTCCCTTTTGTCAGACCCAGGAAAGTATGAAACATATATTTTGGGATTTTTTTTTCTCAGAACCAATGGAAGCCTATTTTCAATGGTTTACCAGCTATTTTTTAACATCATTTAAAATGGAAAGAGGCTTTGTTGGGCCTGGGTGTTCATAATGTGATTGTAAACTCTATTAGACAGATTATTCTCATGCACATTTGGAAAAGCAGGTGCACGGTAATTTTTTCTAACTCTAAATATGCTCTGGAAGCAGGCATTGTAAGGATTTACTTAGATCTTTTTTCTAAGAATAGATCACTTGTCTGTGTAGCTTCAAAAGATGGAAAAAAAAGATGTGCTTCTCAATCGACAACTACAACAGATTAAGCTTCAAATATCCCATCTTCAAAATGGCAAGGCTTAGTATTTGGCTGAAGAGATGAAGACTGAGGTTGGAGGAGACAGATTGCAGTGGTTGCTGCAGTATGAATAGTAGCTGGAGATTAATGTTTATAATGTAATTAATGTGCCTCTTGATAGCAGCAAATAGCAATCCAGTGAGGCCTCTTGATGGACTCTTTCTCTGTTGAGGCTGGGGTTTTTTGTTTCTGTAATATTTTTCTAGTGGCTACTATGTTTTGACAGAGCTTTTTGTCACAGCTAAAGGCTAAAGTACTTGTTTTGTATGGTTCTCTCTGTGTACAGTCCTTAGACTATTTTCTTTTCCTTGTATTTGCATTTCTCTCAATACAAAAAAAAATAGTGACAAATGATATAATCTTAGCCTTCCAATGTAGTTGGTTATCTCTATAAATATGTAGTTTTCTACTATCATATGGGTTTGGTCTTGAATCTATTTTCATGCTTTAGTTTACATTTAGATAATTCCAGGGGATCAATTGTTGCAACTCAATTATGATTTAGATGTATTTTTTTGTTTATAAGTTTGGAGAAGGTCTAGTCACATATATTCCTCTCCACATTTAAGGTGCCTCCATGGTGAATTGAGGTATTTAAGGTATTCATGACAGTGTGCTTCATAACTCCTCATGTTACATTTGTTGTCATGATGCATTAATGATTTTCTAGTGTCACAACACTAAGTCATTGCAAATATTTTGTAGTGAGTTTTGTTTTAATACATGTGGAGTATTTGTGAGCTATCATGGATTTATAAGTATTCTTATACATGTGATGAATTTTAATTTTTATGTTAAATAGAGATGAAAAGGTGTAATGTAGTTCTCCTTCTAGCTTTTGCAAATGTTACATTCTTCTCTTGCCTTGACTCTATTCCCAATGTAATAGGCACTAGTCTTGATGGCATGAAGGGAAGTCCTGTATTTTTCAACAAATTTATCTAGCTCCTCCTATTAGTGTAGAAATAGCTTAAGTTCTACATTCTTTCATGTTTCAGCAATATGACCTATTCTATATCTCTAACAAGTTGAAACTAATTAACTATTTAAGAAATCATGTCAATATGCTGACATCTTATACACGTGTGTGGAAAATATAAGAGGATTCACATGTAGGAATGAAAAAACTAGTTTTTATCATTTAGTGCATGTGCAAGATTGTTTCTCCCTACTTAAACAATGTCTTAAAGATCTAATTACAACCAATCCCATGCTATGAGCTTAGTGACAAATTTTAGGGGTTTATCATGCTTTGAGTATAAACATCAAAGGTTTGAATTATAATATTTGATTTCTCTTTAATTTTCCTATCGAGACCTTAATCAACACCCTCCTAAGTTTAGCAAAGTCCAATGAAAAAGAAGAGTGACTCATTCTTATGCATTGGCTCTAAGTTTTCCTCTATTTGATCATGAGTCATCACCTATTTCTCTTAAGTTGATATCTCTAGCCTTGATAAACAAGTTTGATGTTTGTAATCCCACAATAGTGTGTCCCACTTGTGGGATATACCGAGTTTTACCTGAAATCACATATATTTTTTAGAAAAATTAATGATTTAAGTCTAGATGTGTTCCATCTAAGGGGTTTTGTTTTAAGGGGGTTAGATCAAACCCTCATAAATCAAATCCCCTTAGTTGGAACTCTCCTAGGCTTAAATCAAACCCTCGATGGAGTCTCCTCTACACATGTCAAAATGCTAACAAAGAATAATTTTGCTTCACTTTTGGGGGGATCAAATGAAGTCATTTAGAAATTTTAATTTGTATGTAGCTCTTAGTATTACCTTTCAAAAAAATATAATGTGTAATAGCTCCCAGTTGGCTCTACTCCATGCCCTATATCTTGCTAATATCATTCCCCTTCAAAACTATGTCTTGTCCTCAAGACATGCAAAATTAGTTGCTAGGTAAGATGTTCTTGTAAATTTGTTTCAGTTGTGCCAAATTGTTATCCCATTGTTTCTTGGCCTTAGACAACATTATTATAATTCCTTCTATCTTGATAAATGTGTCGTCTACTTCTCCTATAGTTGTTGGTAACTGTATTATTTGTGTTGTCTACTTAGCATCTGCAAAACTTTCTTTCAAATTAGCCAGTCTTAGATTCACAACTTCCCTTAACTATTTTATTTGACTCTTTATTCAGTCTCTCTGTTCCTAGAGCTGTTGATGCTGGTTATTGAGTGTCTCTACCTGCGCCCTTATTACTCCATCATTATCAGTCATAGGATCATACTGGGCTACAAATTTGTTTATTTGTAATTCCAAAGCATCCATCTGGTCTTTTATTGCTTTAGTGGACTGTGGCCATTATAAACAAAACTAGTAAACAATGTTTTCCTCTGCAATGCTCTGTTGTATATTCTTTATTTGTGTCTCCAATTGAGTGTGTGCCTTGGCACACTTATTCATTATCTCCACCAACCTTTTTTTATTGAGTTGCTCTATGATTTTCTTCTCTAGTTGGCCATAATACTCCTTACATCCCCGTGCCAATTATTTCAATTGCTCTGGTAAGGGGAAATTAGTATCCCTTGGTGTCTTGGGCATCTCCCTTGCCAATGTGTTCACTGCCTCCTAAATAAATTCACTTCCCTCTACATGTTGTTTCAACATTTGTGCTCTTGCTGAGGAGTGGAAGACATCTCCTAACTACATCTTCTGTAAGGGAGATATTCTAGCTAGATTTACTTGCCCTTCTACAACCGACAACTATAGCAATTATGGAGTTACAATGGGTGTTATCTATTTTTTCTTCTTCAAAAACTTCTTAATGGATTTGATTGAAGAAGAAGAGGCTTCCAGATTTTCAACTTGATCTGATCCTCTTTGCTCTTCTTTGTTATCCTTCTTCCTTCTTCTTTATTCTCTGCATTCTATGTTTGTTGGCTTATTTGTTGTTGTGTATTCCACTCCTCCATCCTTGTGTTCTCTAGAGGAGGCACCCCTTGTGTAGAAGTTTCTGGACTACTTTTCTCCTGACTTGCCTTTGTCCTGTCTTGTCCCCCTGCCCGTATTTCAGTGTTGTGCAGAGGTGATGGTACCAGTTGTTCTTGTTGTTTGATAAACTGATATAGCTTTATTGTCACTTCTTCAGTTTCCTTTTTGTAAATTTTCTCTTCCTTCTTATTTTCACCAATTAGTGTGTCTATTCTTTTTTTCTTCTCAACTCCATGGCTTGTAGCTATATTACTTCATTCTTCTCCTCCGGTGACAATGTAATTTATGAATGGTTGTTGCAAATTTAGCCATGTGTCATAATTTATTTGTATAATTTTCCATAATAAAGAATTTAGTCTAAGAGTCAAGGCATAAGGGTATTGTGCAAAGAGGTTTGACCAAGTTCATTGCATGTGCTGGACAACATTTTGTGTTTATTTTTTAAAATACTAGATTTAACAAAAATTTCCACCATCCAACCAAAGAATAGATTAGTGGTTATACATAGAGGAACATGTAGTAGGTAAATTACATTTAATTTGAAATTGAAATGTACATGCACTTCATTTCCATTCATTCTGAAGTGTAATTTTTCTTTGATTTGTAGAAGAAATATGGTGAATTGTCTTCTCACTTTCATTGGCACATTTTTGGTATGTGATAATAATCTTGAAATGTTAGCAATGAAAGAATCACACATTGCCTATATTCTATCATTATTTTTGTAGAGGATTTATGAAAAGGCATATAAATTTTGGCTTGTAATTGAAAAATACATAATTGTTGTCAAAATCTATATGCTTAGTGAATAATTCCTTGTGGATGTTTTATCAAGACTTGTGCATACTCTCTTTCATTATTTGTCATTCATTTTCATCTATAGGGATATTGGGAATTTCCTTTAAGGATGAAGGATTAGTAGTTGTGGAGAGCATTATCCTTTGCATCACATTTGTTAAGAAATTCACAAGACTAGCACACACCATCTTTATTTGTTAATTTATGCTTAGTGAGGAGTGTTGTAAATAATTATCACTATTGAATTGACATGTGGCCTTGAATAACTACTTTATATGCTTCTACAAACCAATTTTGAGGTCTTCTATGGTTATACATTTTGTTGGTGTATATTAAGCTTACTTAGGAGTGCATATTTAGGACTCTATGTTTAGCCATGATTAGCTTAGCTTTGTCTAAGTTAAGTGGTTTCTTTTCCTATTCTTGGAGCACTACTATTCTTAGTGAGCATTTTCTATTATTGGCTTGACTATTCTTAGTCAATTATGCCCTATATGTACTACATCTCAAGTAAGTTAATTCATCATCTCATACTTTGCATTCTAATTGTCCATTGTTTGCAATACTTGTTTTCTTGCAGGTTGAGCGTGCTCTTGTTTGTCTCGAGTAGCTCGAATCGGTACTCGCATTCACTTAATATTCCTGATTTCTATATGGTATCAGAGCAAGATTGTGTGGATGTTTGTTTGAATTATGTGAGGTCTTGATAGTATTGTTGAAGGATAAATTTTAAAGTAGGTTGTTGGATCCCTCCTCCATTGCCCCTAGCAGGTCAATTTGAATTCAAGCATATCTTTTTTGTGTTTGTGTTTTCCACCAATCTATGGAGAGGGCATGATTTGATCAAGAAAGTAGGCCAAACTTTGGCCATGTAGAGATAGAAAGAGAGTTCAAATGGTGGTCTAAAGCCAACTCAAGTAGCACAAAGGACAAATAATTTTGATAGGACCATGACTAGTACTAGAAGGCCTTCTTGCCAAAGGAAATAGACAAGGATCATCCTGCATGCAATCTCTTTAGTCTGTGGGGGACCCCTTTGGATGGGATTAACTTCCCCAAGAGCTTGATCGTCATGTCAAGCCTCAAACTCCTACAAGACTAGCAGATTAACTACGTGTATGGCCTAGAACATGCTGGTAAATAAGTGAAGATCATGTTGTTATAGCAGGCCACTGTCGACTTCTATTTGTTACCCAACAGGAACCATTTTTATGGCCTAATGGAAGAAATTAAAAGCTTCGCCACAGGAGACCCCAAAATTAGTCAACCCTCAACTGACACTCTTATTCTTCTGTTAAAGGATCGATACCCACAAATCACTCAAGAATGAAGCGTTTGAAAGGGTGACCTCGAGTTGAAAGGCAGCATGCCTCTATTTGGAAGGCATTTGAACTTGAGAAATTTTCAAAGAATTTGGACCAGAAATCAAGGCCTTTTGCCCCTACAACAGCGACAAGAAACCCCTGTGTGAGTATTTATACGCCCCTGTTTGTAGATTCTTATGTGCAAGGGCTCTGTTGGGTCCCAAAACCACAACTCCACTTCCTAGGACGGAATCACACTCACAAGCCTAGGGTTGTCCTCATGTAAGCATAATCAGTCCATCAACAAAATATGGAGGGTTAAAGGTCAAATCTACGAGAGTGGGTTTCATCCCCTGCACTTCGAGCTCAGCTTAGACTCTGGAGGGATATTCCAAGGGGTATACCTGAATAGTATTAAGCTCAAACTAGGTGAACAACTAAAAACATGAACAACCAAACCCAACTCGTTGTCTTAGTCCCAAAAGTTGTCACTGAACCAAGAACAACTAGCTATCACAAAAACCCCTATATAACTAATTCAACTATGTGAATGTCCATGCACAGGAAGGATGGTTTTCCCTTAAACCACTGGTAAATATTTGTTTGATTTCAAAGGTGTGTGATTGGTCTAATGGAGCCAAGACTGATGCTTATCCAATTGGGCTACAGAGTCCTAGAATGACAGAAAATAAATAAATGGAAGGGAAACAAGGAAAAGTTGATCTAAGCACATGCTATATCAGATTGTAGGTTTTGTGCATCAAACATACTTAATAATCCAGAATTGAATTGCATGCACTCAAATGTAGAGAACAAATGACAATTACAAGGCGTGTAATATATTTAAACTATTGTCACATTTTTAAATGTTCAATACAAACTTATTAGCAAATGTGATAAGAGGAAATACCCTAAATACATAGAAATTACCATGGGGAAATTCTCTACACAATCCCTATTGTACATTATCTTTCACTTGTTTCAACACCCCATTACTCCTCTGCAACTTAACATGGCATAATTTAAAGCCCTAGAAGCGTTGCTGGACTTGCATAGCCTCCAACCACCAACAAAGAACCAACCAACCACCAATGCATCAAAGCATTATGCATATAGCGCATTACAATACAATGTACCCATTTCCTAGCGCTGCATTTAGTCAATGAGTACACCACTGCACCATTGAATTCAGTCCACTAATATGTCAGAAAATCCATACTTTTAGATGCCTGCCCATTCCCTAACAAGTCTGCAAACTGACACAAGAAGATTTCTCACATGCCTAGTGTACCTGGAGCAATACTGAGGGAAGGTTTGAAGCCTTCCTGACACCTGCAACACCTAATTTTATCCATTTTGTCCTATATATATGCAGATACATTTAAGATTTTCATTGTTTGAACAACCTACACAACTTCGACCTGCAACTCATTAATGTTGAGTAGAAATCTGCATTTATAAAACACTTTGAATTTCTTTTGATTTTCTGCTTCTGATCTCTATTTTTCCCTTAGTCGACAAATTTCTCTTTTCACGAACCTCATCTTTGGTGTGTCTTTCTTCCATTTCCTCTTTATCAACAAAATATTGATTTTGCAAACCATCCACTTTCCCACTTCATTCTTCCTTTTTCTCCTCTCCCTTATCGGCAACTTTTCCCTTTAGCAAACCACTTTCTCTTTGATCCTTTTTCACCTTATTGGCAAATCTCACTTTTCACGAACTAGGCTTGTCACTGCTTTGTCTTCTCCATCAACTTCCTTTTGCCTTATCAACAAATCTTTAATTTGATGAACCATCCATTGCTTTCCTTTTCCCTTCTTCTTCATTATCGAAAAACTCTCCCCATTGCAAACCTTTCTTCTTTTCTATCTCTTTGGCACTTCAGTCAACAAATCACCCTATCGATGAACTTGAGAAAATGCGAACCATTTGTTTCTCCTTTGTCGGCAAAATCTCATTTTCATGAACCAGACTTATTATGCCCTTTATCAACAATTTTTACCTTTTTCAAACCATGGAGGAAGCTCACCCTCTTTGCTTTGTCAGCCAATCTCCTTATCAACGAACTATGAAAATTTTGAATTGTTTGGTGAGTTTGAATTTCCACCGGTTCCCCGAAAAAACCTTCTTCCACCCTTTTTCCTTAGCCGTTTTCCTTCTTTTTTATTAGGCTTATTAGCAAATTTGGTTATTCATGAACTTTACTTTTCTCCACCCTTTTCTTCTTTGTCCATCTATCCTTGACAGATCATGGTATGTGAATTCACCCAGCAGTGAACCATCATCTTCCTTGCCTATTTCCTTGGTTGAAAAATTTCTCTGCCGGTGAACTTGGTGTCGGTGAACCTTTCGGTTGGCAAACCAAGCCCATTGCCAATAAAGACTTTGCCCTTTCCTTTTTCTTCCTGCCTTAGAAACTTTCATTTTTGGAGTCCCTATCCACTATCAGTAAAATCACCGTCAACAAACTTGGAGGTTCGCAAACCTCCAACTTCACCGACAAGCACTTGGCCCTTCTTTCTTTACTTAGAAATGTTTTTCCTTAGAAAAATTTTCTTCACTGCAAATTTGTCTACCTTTCTTCTATCGGCA
Source organism: Cunninghamia lanceolata (assembly GCA_027924645.1). NCBI lineage: Eukaryota > Viridiplantae > Streptophyta > Pinopsida > Cupressales > Cupressaceae > Cunninghamia > Cunninghamia lanceolata. The sequence goes on along the minus strand of BSBN01000749.1, from coordinate 3,404,223 downwards.
AATTTGCCGTCAGTAAAACTTCTCGTCAATGAACTAACAAGTTCGCAACCCAAGCCTATCGCCGACAAAGCTTATCTTCACTTTGCTTAGAATTTTTCTACGTCTCCTTCCTTGTCTTTCCTAGTTGGCAACTTCACTGATCGACGAACCTGCTGGTCGGTGAACCGATGGGTTCATGAACCTCACAACTTGGCGATAGAAGAACCACCCTTCACTTTCATTTCTTACCTTCCTGTCGCCTTATCAGAAAATCTGCAAATTGGCAAAAAGATGAACTCTCGAACTAGTTCACCAATTCACACTTTTTTTGATTTACCGATAAAGGCCTTGAATGTTCATTTTTTCAAAGAAAGAAAACAAAGACACAACACTTAGAATATTTTAAACTAAAAACCCCTATAAAAGATCTCTCTGATCGGGTATATGAGGGATTTTAATTGTAAAGGCATAAAAATAAAAATTTTGATGGACTTTTGGGGTAAAGTAAGGCATTTTGGGAGTTGGATTTTACAAGCCCCACCAGGCTCTTTGAACAAAAGCAAGCCAACAAAACCCCAAAATGGTGCCCTAGATCTCCCTCAATCGGCCCAACTCAACCCTCTTTTTTTTCTTTTTATTTTGGATTTAGGCATTTAAAATATTTATTTCTTTTAAAGTGCAAAAATAGACAATTTTTTAAATTTAGAGTGCAAATGTAATTGTCTATGCACTAAGAAATATAAAGTGCCAAACTTTGAGGGGGTTAATTAAGCAATTTGGGGGTTTTACATGCACTCAATTTATAAAGTGCTTTTTTTATGTATTATTCATGGGAGGAATTATACATAGTATTTTGTAATCAATGAACTAAGATAAAGTTCCAAATTCTGGGGGGTTCATCATGGATTTTGGTATTTATTTCCATCCTTCTGTAGTCAAACTAACCTCATATAACTATTTGTTCTGGAAACAAGGGATAAAAAATCACTATCTTGAACAAGATCAATTACCCTATCTCCTTGGACTCGTTCCTAAGTCAAGTGACTAAAAAGAAAAGAATAAATGGTTTAACAAAAAATGACATGGTCTATAGACTAATAGGTCTTATAGTTTCTGTAGATATTTTACATCATATAGAGCACACTAAGTCCCCTTTCACTGTTTGGACTATCATCTGGCAATTGTATAGAGATCTTTCAATTCTTCATCTGAAAGTGATGTTTCTGTGGATAACTAGGCTCTTGTGAATGATACTGATACTTTTGTTTCCCCTTCATGTGTGGACACATCCTCATGGGATGATAAGTCTATTTGGTTGACATACATTGATACCCCATCTATAGTTAAGGATACTCCTACAGTGCCTACTGCTACTTATGAGTTTAATGTTGCTTCTTTGAGAGTTTCCAACGAATCATTACAGTAGGGTCATATTCAAGATTCACCTCATTGGGACAAATTTCTGCCAGAAATTCCTTGTTTGTTTGTAGAGTCCCACATTTCAGATCTTGATGACACCTTGGAGGATCTCATCTTACTGTTTGATGACAATATATATACACCTACTATTGCTAGAGTTCCATGAGGCTTCATTGAGGGCTTCCAGCGATTCTTCACAGGACATTTTGTGGAATTTGTTTTGTAGCCACATGGCATGCATTGACATTCCACATCCTTAAATCAGTTCTTTGGATATTGTTCTTCATCAGTTTTCACATGATTTTGAGAGGTCACATGTTTTAGTTAGGCTTGGGATACCTGATTTGTTTGACTCATTTTCGACATCAGCATGACGACATTTGAGTAGTGTTCTGAGATAGGATACATCATGAGACTTACCACCTAAACTTGCTTATTTGAGTTGGAGTTACTTCAACATTCACCATTGGAGTTGTTTCTTCCTAAGGGGAAGAAATGTTATTTGCCACAAATGGATCATTTTCAGCATTCATACACGAGCATTCTCTTTTGGCATAGGGACTACTTCATTGTGGGGGGCTACATAGTCTCTTTTACTCTCCTATGGGGGGTCCTATTTGCATCATCACAGTTAGAGCGACATGGTTTAAACTTGATGCAGATTTATCATCTTCGACGAGGCTTCCTAGTCTTCTTCATTTTCTTTTCTCTCTTTTGGAAGGAAGTTTTTTCACACAGGGTTTTCTTCCTTTATGCGTTTTATGAGATATTGCATTGTATTGCATTGTACTTGGGTACCTGATCAAGCCCAATTGTCGGGACCCATTTTCATTTATCCCACCTAAACTATGCTTAAGGGGGGGTGTTGGTGTATATTAAGCTTTTCTTAGGAGTGCATATTTATGACTCTATGTTTAACCTTGAGCTATACTTGACATGCCTAGATTAGCTTTGTCTAAATTAAGTGGTTGATTTTCCTATTCTTGGAACACCACTATTCTTAGTGAGCATTTCCTATTATTGGCTCGACTATTCTTAGTCGACTATGCCCTATATGTACTACATCTTGTAATTTAATTCATCATCCCATATTTTACATTCTAATTGCCCATTGTTTGCAATACTTGTTTTCTTGCAGATCAAGTGTGCTCCTGTTTGTCTCAAGTGGCTCGAATCGGTACCGCATTCACTCAATGTTCCCGATTTATACACATTTTAAGTGTAATTTGCTTATAAATGATGAGCACTATCTAATTGGATTCATGCCTTGCCATATTCTATAATTGTTGAAATTTGGTGGTTGAGATTACAATCCAACATTTGCCTTAAGGTTATATCAATTATTTAGAGGTGTTTTGGGCTTTGGCCATATTTTTGTAGCTTTAGACATGTATGACCTTTGTACACGCTTAGAGGCAACATTTTAATGGTTTGAATATGAACTTTTTACATTTTAAAAAAATTCAATTTTTTTGTTTCACCTTGGGATATTTGAATTGTGGAGCTTAGGTTTTTATAAATAGTTTGCATGTATGACATTGTTTTATGAATTATTGCTAAGATATAGAGCATCTTCCATATTTTCTATCTATAAATGTTTTACATTCATAATTTTATTTTGAGCAAAATAATGTTCAACATATTGTGGATACCATCAGGGTAGAGAGACCAGAGCGATTGCAGCGTATGATCACAAAAGAGCCTTAAAGTAAGAAAATCGATTATAATTATTTCCACAACCTAACAACCCAAGACTGAACGGATGAAACAGAGGCACAACCCCCCTTAAAAGTATCAGAGAATACCCTACAGAAATTTGGATTTCTTTGTTCTTGCTCCATAATATATCTGTAAAAAATTTTAAATAAAAAATTACATTTAAAATTTTTTAATTAAAAAATAATTCTAAATTTTTTTGTAGTTAAGTTGGGATAGTCGGTGAAGTTGAAGAGTTTAATAACTTTTGATTACACTTCAATAACTTTTGATTCAATAAGTTTTAGGTAGTAAATATCTAAAAAGTTGAAAATGAACAAAGGAGGATCTCGAAACCGATGCGTGCAGACTGCAGTAATTAAAAGTTTGTCCTCTCGCCAACTCATTTTTATTACTGTTGTGTGGGAATTGAAGGGCCACACACATGGCAGAATTTTAGTAATGGAAGTGTAAGATGTAGTTAAGTAAATTCACTTCGACAGCTTGTAGTACATTCACAGACCTTGGATTTCCGTACAAGAGTCATTTCAGATGCTTTAAATCAATTATTTTTAGAAATGCGGTTATTAGACAGTTGCCAGCTGGTGCATCGTGCAATACAATACATGTACGACGTTGGACATAAACTATTCCCAACTCACTATATGTCTTTGGGCGCGGCATACCAGCTTTTCAAATTCTATACTTTACAATGGCAGTGAATAATTTTGTCTCCGAGCAGGTACTACGCTCTAGAGCTGGGGTTTAAGTTGGCTCACCGCATAGTTTGACTGTGGTAAAATTGTTATCAATGTATGGTCGTTTGAGATTGTTGGATTGTCGACTTTTTGTTGGGTTGAGTGGAGTCTTTTGGTACATAAATATGTTTGACAAATAGCATAATCTTGTGCAATGTTGGGTCCCTTGCCTTATGTTATCCACCTATTTTGTTATCTACCTTTCTATGCATCTACTACTTATCACTTTCTCATGTTCACACACCTCACACATTTGCCCTAACCATTTATTTATTACTCCCATGCATACATTATCTAATGTGATCTAACCTCTTTTCTACCCCGATATTAGTTCACAATGATGGGGGGTTGTCCTTGTGGTCTAGGACCCATCTTACACTAATTTAAATTCTTAAATTGAAATTTGACTAATTTCCCACCATTACTCTTTTTCGCTTTGGGTTGACTAAACACAAGTCTACATGATACGTTGATATGTCATTTTATTTAAATACATTCAATGCATTCATTCTAATCAATCAAGGAATATAAAAATTAAGCATATAAATCGAATATCTTTCACATCTTCACCCTTCGATTGGTGCTCTAAAAGTAATCTAGCATTGCATAATTATTTTAGGAGCATTTGAAAAAAAAATTATCATTAACATTGGGCCATATAGATATCTAGGGTGGAGAATAAAGCCAAAATTGATATTAAATAAAGAACTTGTAGCTATAAAATAAATTAGTAAAACCATACGATTTTATATTAGATATCCCTCAAACTTCTTGTTTATGTCTCCTTAAACTTGTGAATGTTGGATTTTACATATCACTTGATTATATCCTAAAGGATTTGGACTTTAAAATCTCACACCTAGAATGCCTATTGCAAAAGGTGTCAAATTAGGTATACCTTGTGGTATTTATTCTTCATTTTATGGAGTTATTTCCTAAATATGTGAGGATGTCCTTATACTTGATTAAGGTGCCACTTGCGAACCACCTTGTCAAGTTTAAGTAGGTGTGGAAGGAGGTACCACAGAGGGAATACATGTTGGAGTCAATACTTCACTATTATCTTGGCGTAAATCTATAGCAATACTCACTTTTTTCTCCAAAATTCCATCACATGCTACTTCTTGTATGAATTGCACATCTCTACTAATTATCATTTTTCTAGTTATTGGATTATACAATTTGTAAGCTTTTGTGTCCTCCATATATCCTACAAAGATGCATTTTCTCCCTTGTTATTATCAAAGGTTGAGAAATGGAGAAGTAACCCTCACTGCATCCAATGGCAGAACAACACCATTCACTTTTTCCTGACTAGACACAGCTAAAACAAGGGAGACTACTTCCAAATGGCTAGACCCCAACCCAATATTAACAAGGCAAGAGGTCACCGCAAGGGAATTAGGGGGCTCCAAACTCACCTCTCCAGACGCATTTTGCTTCGCAGAAATGGTAGCATCCTTTGCAGGGGCATTGACAGAGAAAGGAAACCCTGCTTTAGCGCCCTACAAAGCCTAAACAAATCAGAAGATGAAGGAGCCATAGAAGGCCCCTTCTGCGCCACAGACCATTGCACCTCCAACCAGATATTGAGGAGAGATTCCTCCTCTTCTTCATCCATAGGGAGATTCCATTCATTATATCCACCATCGTCATCCTCGTCTCCATCTTCATTGTCTCCCTACAGGGCTAAGCTTCTCCCGCCCTGCAAAAAACCCCTGCCTTGTCTGCTCCTGCCTCGGTTGCTTCCGCTCCCGCTCATTGTTTTAATTATATTATATTTATTGTTATATAGTATATTTAATATAATATAAATTATATTAAATAATTTAAAAATATTAGATTATATAATAGTGTGTGTGTGTGTATATATATATATAATTGAATCATATTTAATAACTCTTTTTTTGCATTTAAATAATTTTATAATAATTAATTTTAATATAATTAATATAATGATATAATTTCTATAGTACTAATAGTAAGTAAAATTAATATGACTAATTACACCCAATGCATTCCCACAATGAATTGGACCTAGCTATTTTGAGAGATCAATGGTTGAGGGCTTACTAGAGCGATGCAATAGATTCAAATAATCATGCCATAAAGTCAATTTGTTAGGGGTTTGACTAAGGATAACTTGATCCTTACAATTCAATAAATTCTCAAATGCGTTTGTAAACACCACCTATTTTACAAGTTTTCAAATATTAAAGATTAGGATGAGCAATGTTCAGAAGTATGTGAATTGTCAAATTATTCTTGCATGTACATGTTTAATTCTATGCACATGGTTCATTTTTGCACTCATGACTATGATTTGTTCATTTCTACATTCATATATTTGATCTAGCCAAATTCTAAGGATAACTATATTTAGATTGTGTCATTCTTCTTTTAACACATCTAGGAAGTTACAATTCTTTATATGGCTGAAACCTAGTTTTTAGTAAATAAATTTATTTTATTTTATTTACATTTTAGTGAACTCGACTTCCTTACACAGCCCAACCTAGGGTTTTTACCTTAGGTTTTATCCTTCCACATTAGAGTCATTTAGATTTTTTTTATTATATACTTTTCATTTAAATTTGTCTGGGATTTGAATCTAACTTTATTTGTGCTTCATTGTGTTATCTTGATTATTGTTTGGGCTATTATTGTTTGTTATCTCTTTGATCCGTATCCATGCACTTTCACTATTAGATTTTTATCATGGATGCCTTCTCCCCCTTACCAACCTCATTTTTTATGTCATTATGCTTTATGATGACACATCTTTTGGAGCCTATGATAGTGACTTAGCTACTACTTCATCCCTATATGCACTTGATACATCTAGGGATGTTGCTTCATGTGATGTTGTGTCTAACAAACATTCATTTTCCACCTCATGACAACTTATCATTTACATCTATGGATTCCCCTCCAAGCGTCTCTCTTGATGGTGCACCCTCTCCTCTTGTAGTGCTATTCTTGTTCCATGTGGAAAGAAGAAAACATTATTGTTATATAATAATCTTTGATTTCTCTTTAATTTTCCTATTGAGACCTTAAGGAACACCCTCCTAAGTTTAGCAAATCCCAAAGAACAAGAAGAGTGACTGATTCTTATGCATTGGCTATGAGTTTTCCTCTACTTGATCACGAGTCATGGCCTATTGCTCTTAAGTAGATATCTCTAGTCTTGATAAACAAGTTTGATGTTGGTGATCCCACAATAATGTGTCCCACTTGAGGGACATCTCGATTTTTTCTTGAAATCACATTTAATTTTTAGAAAAATTAATGATTTAAGTCTATATGTGTTCCATCTAAGGGGGTTTAATTGAAGGGGGTTAGATTAAACCCTCTTAAATCAAATCCCCTTAGTTAGAACCCTCCTATGCTTAAATGAAACCCTCGATGGAGTCTTGTTTGCACATATCAAAATGCTGACAAACAATAATTTTGCTTCAGTTTTTGTGGGATGAAATGAAGTCATTAACAAATTTTATTTTGTAAGTATGTAGCTCTTAATATTACCTTTCAAAAAATTATAATATTTCTTTAATATTATATTTTTTAAAAAATAATAATAAATGTAGGTCTATTATGAAAAATTAATGGGCTAGATTCAAGACATTAGGAAAAATAATAAACATTGTCCAAAAAATCTTTAAAAAATGCATTACATCAAACAATAAAGAAAAAGGAAAAAGTTAATTTATATATATATGTTAAAAGAAATGGGTTACGGAATAAAATAAGTTTGAAATTTTTTTAGTACTATTTTAAAAATTAACAATAGATAGCATATTTGATAAAAAAATTATCAAAAGATATCCATGCATTAGATAGTAAAGTTAATGGTCTAATTCCAATAAATCATGAAAAAGAAAAATTTAATGAAATTTATGCATTATGAAATACTCCAGAAAATAATAGAAAAATAATTATTGATTAAAAAATAAAAATAAAAAATGATAGAAATAATTATTTTAAAAATATAAAAAATATAACTTAAATAAGAAATTCCACAACTCATTTTTTTACATCAACCTTAAATTCTTGATCATTTGTTCTTATAATTGACACAAATAAAAAAAAATGTTGATTTTAAATGTTCCACTTTAACCAAAAAAAATGAGACACACTATTGTGCTCTCATCCATCTCGATGGTTACCACAACAATAATTTCATGTTGCAAACTAGATCCATATTAAATAGGATTTACAAAATAATCCTTATTGCTAAGGAATGGATGAAACATGTCTATTGTGGTAAATAAGGAAGTCAAGGTGAACGTTGATAAGCAATGAATAATACATTTCAACAAATTACTATGCCTACATGATTATCAAATTGTTAAATCTTTGAAATGACTCATTAGCATATTGCTAAATTTCTGGGATGTTTTTTATGCCCCAATGTTTGAAATGATCAATGTTATAAATAATTAGTTACATGTTTTTAAAATTTTCTTTTATATTTCTAGTTTGAAATATAATGATAAGAAAATAGTTTATCCATTGTCTATGTTATTTTTTATTATCTAGATGAAGGGGACTAAGCCTAAAATTTCTACAATCCATGTATACGTGTTGATAGATTAGCCAATTGCATGGGTTGTATGTGAATTATGTGTTTAAGCCTACACATGATTTATGTAGTTTACACTTCAAGAATTCTATCTTTCATAGTTTATTTAGACCTTTCACCTTAGTAACTAGCAGTTGCATGATGATGAATATTATTGCTTAAGGTTATGTGGTCAATCCATACACATTGTGAATATTAAACCATTGCTTTGAAAAAATCAAGCTCTATCTCAAAATCCCTTACTCTACTTTTGATATTTATTTTGAAAATTTGATTAAATTGAATGGAACCTCTCAATAATATTCAAGTTAGATTGAACCATTGCTTTGGAAAACTCAAGCTCTATCTCACAAGTCCTTACTCTACTTTTGATATTTATTTTGAAAAAATGGTTAAGTTAGATGGAACCTCTCAACAATATTTAAATTAAGAATAGTTCCAAGCTAACAATAGGCATTTAATCTCCCCTTCAAGTGTTTTTTTTAGCTTCTTGGATAAATACCAAGAGCATGGCTAAAAGAGAGACTTGTCTCTTTAGTAACCTCCTTTTATTCAAAGCATTAATGCCCCTAAATTAGGAAAACACACTCATTACCCCCTTAAAGGGTTCTTCACCATCTATCATGTTGACATGCATTTGATACCGCCAGTTGAATTTCATCTTAACCCCTGACTTAGTCGCAATCTTTCTTGATTTATTTTACAATATCTTCCATTCTTGTATGTAGAACACATAAAAACATCAACAACTAATAAAATATACAACAAATAATCACAAAATAAATGCATGCTCTAAATATTAATATTAATAATCTATCACGGAGTGTTATCCAAAATGGAGTGTGATTACATTCTCTTCTTTTCCTCCTGATGAAGGATCACAGAGTGTGCACCGAAACATTGAGGCTAAAATACATTCTCTTCTTTTCCTCCTGATGAAGGATCACAAAGTTTGATCCGAAACGTTGAGGCTAAAAAACAACACACATTTTTTCGAGAAGCACTACAATTATTAATAATCTATGTTAAGAAATTCTGAATTTATTTTATTTTAAAGAAAAAATTAATGCGAGATGGCATAATATCACTCATTACAAATTTTACAAATTATCAAAAACAAGCTATACATTATTTCTAATAATGTTAAGAAATTGTGAATTTATTTATTTATTTATTTTTGAAGTTATGTAGATGGTATAATCACACATTACAAATATTACAAATTATAAAAAAAAAGCTATACATGCAAGTAAACAAACTCCATAATCTATTGCCATGGAGCAAACATTATTAGAAATAACTAACCAATTAAATTATTTAAATAAACAAATTAATTAGGAAGCATAAAGTATTTGCATAAACTATAGTAATCTTGAGTTGGAATTCAATATTATTTGCTAAGTCTGGAAGATGATTTTATATGCAAAGCTATGTTGCAAACCTAAGGCCAACTAAACCATACAGAAAAATTTACATTATATAAAAAACACTTTTTATATTTTTTATAATTTTTGAAATAAAAAATACTTTTTGATTTTTAAATAAAAAGCACCTTTATTTTTTCTAAATTAAAAATATTTTTGAAAATTTCCAAATAATCAAAATAAAAACAATAAAGGGGAAGGATTATTGAAAAATTGAAAATATGTTTAATAAAAAGAAAGTCGTCAGAAGAAAATATTATATGAATGATTTCCTGAACGCATTAAAATTTACTCTTCCCCAATTAAATTCAAATACTTGATTCTTGAGTCATCTATACACAAAATACACAAACTTTCTCAGCTTAAATGTGTAGAAATACCATTCACCCTTCCAACAGCAAAATAACCCAAAATAAACTATAGAAATGCCATTCGCCTTTCCAGAGGCAAAATCAACCAAAATAAACTGTAAAGACAACAGCTAAATAAACCCTCTTTTTGTCGAGGGAAATTATGTGTTCCTCTTCACCGCAAGATTCTCCGAGTCAAATAAATTTCTCAATATCACAATCGAGGCATCTCAACTCCTTAAAATACTTCTGTGATAAGAGAATTTTGGTTTCAGTAGATGGTCTCGGAAGATTCACCAACTAGTTGACAAATCACACGGCATGAATAGCACCGAATCTGCTCTTCCAGGAAACTAATAAAGTTTTCATAGCAGGAGCGTGTCGAAGAAGATAAGCAAGTAGAGGAATAGCGTTATCAAAAGAGGAAGAGGTCAAGTCTAGATGAACTTGGTTTAGGTAGATTTTCTAGCGTAAAAGTCGCTCCTGAACAATACCTGTATTGTACCATCACACCAACTCATTTTCATTTGCGCATTTATTACCGTTGTGTGGGAATCGAGTATTGTGAATTTTAATTAATTAATAAATATGGTCAAATGTGCATCCATAGGGTTGGATAGACGTTGTTGTGTAAGATGTAGAATCACTTCTGATAGCTTGGAGTGCATTCCCAAACCTTGCCGTTGTTGGAGTACGCAAGACACTGAGAGGGGGGGGTGAATTAGTGTCTTATAAAATAAACATGTTTTTGGCAACACCTAATTAACTTTTACCAACTATGAACTTCAATCTTGAATGGTGAAGGCAAGATATTCATTTAAGAACCAAGATGAACTATCAAACAAACTTGTGAGCATGAAAAGATAGAACAATTGTTTGTGAACTATGAGAAATCATTTGAACAGTTCATCAAGACAAACAATAGAGGCAGATTGTTACTTCATTGGACTCAGATAAGCATCAAAGTATTATGCATTTGTACTATTTTACTAAAAGCATGATATAACAGTTAAATTATGAAATAATGAACAAAAACTCATGAGCAGAACAAGTAACCATAACACAGAGATTGTCCTGAGTGGAAAACCCTCTGGGACATAAAAACCACTCAAAAAAATGCCTCATTGGCTTATTTAATGAATCTCACTAATTATAGGCCTCGCTGGCTACAAAATGCCTCACTACCAAAGCCTCACTGGAAAAGGTCATTTCTTGTCTCACTGACTTGACCTTTCAATACATGCTTCAATCATTGATAAAAATAAATACAGAGGGACACCCTGTTTCTCTTAGTTCCAGACTGACATAACCTCAACAATGCATGCACATTTTTTTTGTGTATACATCATCAATATTATACCAGTTTTTATACAACAAAACTGTATGTATCATCTGTTCAAAGTTCTTCCTTTCATTAAATAGTTTGAAAAATGTAACTACCACCTTTTTAACTGTCTAAAATAGATTCAGAAAGTTTTATTAACTATCAGAACAGTTAGGTCGAATGACCACATGAGGTTTTATTTGAGATACCATAGTGTTGTAACTTCATCAACTGTATAAAGAAATAAATAGGATACTTGTTAAACCCTTAACCAGGGTTACAGACCCAAAACTGTTTCACAATGCCATGTGAAAACATTTCCAACTGAATGTTCATTTTGAGACAGTTATAACTGTTCACAACAAAGTGTTTACAAATTCATAACAAGTTTTTGAAACCCCATAGATATTAGCTAATACAACCTCAGCCATCGAAAAAAAAGTTTGTTTTTCGAAACCCTAACCACCATGGTATAAGAACTATTCATATATTTGAAACACAAAAGCAAAAATCTATAACTGTCACTGCTCAAATAACCGAGATAAAAAACTGAGAGCAGAGATAAAAACAATATCACCCAATGAGTCAGCCAAAAACAATCATATCAGCTGAGGATAAAGTCAACAACCTTTACCAAAGCGACTACATAGTCCAGCATTGTCTCATCAATAGGCTTCCACTCATTGTGTTGTTAAAACCATGTATTTTCATGATGAAATCAGAAGTAGAAAACCCTAGCTCGAAATAGAGCGTATACTTTACAAAATGAAATCAAAAGACTATCAAATATGTCATGTGATTGGTCCTCCCGGTGTGTCCTAACTGGGCTGGTGAAAACTTAAGTAGAAATATTTTCCTTTTACCTGATTGAAAGTTTTACAACCTTCCCAGCTGGTAAACTCACTTAGAGGCCTGATGAAATGACTCTTAATATTAGAAAGATATGTATTTGATACTAATGAAGCCCTTCGAAAACTTATAAATGTGTGACTTTCAAAACATAATAATAATATCAAAAAATATCCTTCATGAGATGAGAGAATACTTTTAGTAATCCTCATGCACCTTGAAAACAAAAATGAAGCTTGAAAGATTTTAGTGAGCTCAATGAATATGATATGATGAAGGCTTTTAGAAGAGATCCGTATAGCCAAGTAGCATGAAGTTGTGTCACAAGAAGAGTCAAACAAGGTGTATCAACATCAAATGATAGAAGTATATCATGTAGGCCAAACATACTATTATTTTTTGTGAACTGTCATACTGACATCATATAAGATAACATAAGCAAGATATACAAGTATCAGTGTGCTACAATCAAATAACAAATGCCACTGTCCATAAGTACAAATGCCACTAGCAATAGAAGTGCCACTACCACTGAATAACATCACACTAAACTGATCATGGGCCAAAGAACATATATACCACACCATGATGCAGATGTGCCATCACTGTAATAACACTCATTTGACACAATGCCAACACTAGAATGCCACAAGGGTCAACAAACTCCCCCTTTGGCATTGGTGTCAAATCATCACCAATACACCTGTTTAGTCTAAAACATTGTAACTCATCTGCAACCACAAAGAGATGTCAATCCACCTGAATAAATATAGATGAATATGAATATCATGAGCCAATCAATAATGCATCTGTACAAGCAAACTGAAGCATGAATGCAACATCTGTACACTGCAGCCAAGCATATGAATATATCATCTGCATCATACATCAAAGACTATCCTAACACTGTTCATTCAGTCAGATGGATCACTATATTAACTGTTGCACTATCAAGGAGGACCCATTATACTTCAACAACATTTTGTAATAGGACTATTGGCATATACATTGTACCATATCACTGTGTAAATATCTGTATCTGAACGCATCAAACAACATCAATAAACAAATGACATCAGCATGTACTCACCTCTGTACCACTGTCCAAAAGGACTGTCATCTATCATTTTGTACATTGTCATATCTCATAACTGGCAGAAACTAGACAGGAACCACTGTCATAACAAAAACAGTAATAACTGGCAGAAACCCTTGTCAAAACATTCATAGCATGAACCTTGTAGAGAAGATATTCGAGAGGCATGAACAACTTCATTTTCAACATGAGTAACGCTTTTCAACATTAGCAACACTACTTTCAAAGCATGAACAACCAAGCAAGTCAACAATACACTTCACTTGGATTATCTACACCTTGTAATGATATAGATAATCATATAATTGTACCTCTATGAAGAAAGTGAACATTATCAACTGAAATTCATAAAATGACAGACATCAAACTTCTTTTGACAACATATCATGCTAACACCAACTTCTCTTTGTATAGCAACAAACCTCCGAACACCTTGGGGATGAAAGATAAACAATAAGGATCTCCCCCTGACATTAAGCCAGTTCTCATGCGAAGGATAATGTCTTTTATGTAACATGCATGGGTTTTGGTTTCTCATCTCTTGGTTGTTTTCTTCTTCAAACTTTCTCTGTCTCTCTCTTCTTGTTCAAGGTATCCGCCCTTTTGTCATGTCTAGGTGAATTCACAGGACCACTTCTACAAAAATATACTCTATGCCCAAGTTTATGACACTTAAAATAGGTGACATTATTTCCAAAAGGAGTAAAGAACTTATATCTTCTTGAAAGCCTAGAAGGATCATGTCTTGTTTGAACATTACAAAACTCTGCAGTATGACCAAATTGATAACTTTCACCACTATTTGACCATTCATGAGAATGTTTCCAACAATCAGTTGCTTTATGACCATAAGCATGACAACAATAGCAATAACCAAAAAAGAAATTGTACCTTGCTGATTGATTTCATCTGAAAAGTGAAGATCTTGAGAAGCTTGTCCTTCTGCCTTCATCAACACATTTATCTTCAGTCTTATTTGTAGGAGCAATAGCATGATGATCCAAATCAATCTTCTTCCTTGGTGTATTCTTGACTTTAAAGCTTTGTCCTTTCCCATTAGCAGATATAAAAACTGTTTCAATTTTTTATTTTGTTCCACTTGAAGATGCTTGTCCTTCCTCATACCCTAAGCTAGTAAGATCATTAGAATATTTTTGTCTATGTAGCATATCATCCAGTGCATTAATACTTTTCTCTAACTTCTTATATTTTTCTAACTGAATCTTATGATCTTCAAGATCTTTCTTTAAAGCAACAAACTCTTCTTCAAGTTTATGGCACTCAAAGGTTTTGGCATCCAAGGTTTTTTTAGTCTCCTCTATCTTTGTTTTCAGATTTAAGATCATGTTATCTGAATCAACTTTTAATAGGGAACTCTTTTTCAAGGAATCGAGTTCATCCTCTAACTTTTTACACATTTCTTCTTTTTCTTTCAACTTGACTTCCTTTTCCTTTTCAATTCTTTCTCTTTCAAGATCCCTAATCACATTTAGAGTAGATATAAGCTCTCCTTCAAAATCCACTTCACAGTCATTTTCATTTATCTCCTATCCATCTTCATCTATAAATAAATCTCCTTCTGTATCAGTAATTTCAACTACAAAATTATCAAGTTCTTTATTAGACATCTTTTCTTCTATAGGATTGTGATTGTTATCACTTATTGAATCAACTGAGAAGGACTTTTCTTGAGACAAGACTTCATTTTGATTATTATTTTGCTTGACATTAATGTTTTTCTTTTGACCTCTATTTCTTTTGCACTTACCCATCACAGTACTCCACGAAAAGGAAACCCTAAGGTTGGTTAGACCTACTGGACAAGGGTCTAGCTCTGATACCACGTGTTGGAGTACATAAGACACTGAGAGGGGGGATGAATCAGTGTCTTATAAAACAAACATGTTTTTGGAAACACCTAATTAACTTTTACCAACTAAGAACTTCAATCTTGAATGGTGAAGGCAAGATATTCCTTTAAGAACTAGGATGAACTATCAAACAAACTTGTGAGCATGAAAAGATAGAAAAATTGTTTGTGAACTATGATGAATCATTTGAACAGTTCATCAAGACAAATAGTAGAGGCAGACTGTTACTTCATTGGACTGAGATAAGCATCAAAGTATTATGCATTTGTACTGTTTTACTAAAAGCATCATATAATAGTTAAATTATGAAATAATGAACAAAAACTCATGAGCAGAACAGGTAACCATAACACAGAGATTGTCCTGAGTGGAAAACCCTCCGGGACATAAAAACCACTCAAAAAAATACCTCACTGGCTTATTTAATGAATCTCATTGATTACAGGCCTCACTGGCTACAAAATGTCTCACTGGCTATAGTTGCCTCACTGGCAAAGGTCATTTCTTGTCTCACTGACTTGACCTTTCAATACATGCTTCAATCATAGATAAAAACAAATACAAAGGGACACTCTATTTCTCTTAGTTCTAGACTGACATAACCTCAACAATGCATGCACATTTTTTCTGTGTATACATCATCAATATTATACCAATTTTTATACAACAAAACTGTATGTATCATATGTTCAAAGTTCATCCTTTCATTAAATAGTTTGAAAAATGTAACTGCCCCTTTTTAACTGTCTAGAACTGACTCAGAAAGTTTTATTAACTATCAAAATAGTTAGGTCGAATGACCACATGAGGTTTTATTTGAGATACCATAGTGTTGTAACTTCATCAACTGTATAAAGAAATAAACATGATACTTGTTAAACCCTTACCCAGGGTTACAGACCCAAAACTGTTTCACAATGCCATGTGAAAACTTTTCCAATTGAATGTTCATTTCGAGACAGTTATAACTGTTCACAACAAAGTGTTTACAAATTCATAACAAGTTTTTGAAACCCCATAGATATTAGCTAATACAACCTCAGCCATCAAAAGAAAAGTTTGTGTTTCGAAACCCTAACCACCATGGTAAAAGAACTATTCATATATTTGAAACACAAAAGAAAAAATCTATAACTGTCGCTGCTCAAATCACTGAGATTAAAAACCAAGTACAGAGATAAAAATAATATCACCTAATGAGTCGGCCAAAAACAATCATATCAGCTGAGGATTAAGCCAACAACCTTTACCAAAGCGACTGCATAGTCCAGCATTGTCTCATCAACAGGCTTCCACTCATTGTGTCGTTAAAACCATGTATTTTCATGATGAAATCAGAAGTAAAAAACCCTAGCTCGAAATAGAGCTTATACTTTACGAAATGAAATCAAAAGACTATCAAATATGTCATGTGACTGGTGCTACCAGTGTGTCCTAAATGGGCTGGTGAAAACTCAAGTAGAAACATTTTCCTTTTACCTGATTGAAAGTCTTACAACCTTCCTAGTCGGTAAACTCACTTAGAGGCTCGATGAAATGACTCTTAATATTAGAAAGATATGTATTTGATACTAATGAAGCCCTTCGAAAACTTATAAATGTGTGACTTTCAAAACATAATAATAATATCGAAAAATGTCCTTCATGAGATGAGAGAATACTTTTAGTAATTCTCATGCACCTTGAAAACAAAAATGAAGCTTGAAAGCTTTTAGTGAGCTCAATGAATATGATATGATGAAGGCTTTTAGAAGAGATCTGTATAGCCAAGTAGCATGAAGTTGTGTCACAAGAAGAGTCAAACAAGGTGTATCAACATCAAATGATAGAAATATATCATGTAGGCCAAACATACTGTTATCTTGTGTGAACTGTCATACTGACATCATATAAGCTAACATAAGCAAGATATACAAATATCACCGTGCCACAATCAAATAACAAATGTCTCAAGGTACAAATGCCACTCACTTAGAGGCTTATAAACAAAAATAGCCCATAAGTACAAATATCACCGTGCCACAAAAAGTGCCTCTAAGTGGGAGAGAGAATTCATTTTTTTGGCTATTACCAATCAACTGTCTCACTTGTCAAGCCAATTAAACTATTAAACTTATTTTTTTGGAACTGTACTATTACTTAAAAAAAGCCTAGAATGATGTGTTCAATAAGATACCTTCTCTTTTTTATCACTACCCACCACCTAAAGCGAAAAGAGTCCCTACTTAGGTTTGGATTGGCAAAGAATATTGTGGGGGATTCTATGAGACGTGATTTTAATACACATCTAGAAAATTAGATGCACTACTATTTTTTTAGAAGTCTAACATTCATCTACTAAAACTACAAAAATTTACTCTTTTCAAATTGCTATATTACGTTCTTAGCTACAACGTTCATTGAACATCAGTCTTAATGTTGATCTTTAGTGGATCAAATTAAGTCCCAGATCAATAGCTTCCAATGGAAATTATTTCTTGACAAACACAAAGATTAACATTTCTGCCATTTAGTGTCGGGGATTTTCTTTGATCTAACCTCTTCATGGTTGCTCTATATTTTTCTTAAACTCCTCGTGCTAGAGGCATTCTTTGCTAAAATGTCATATTGTTAATATGACACTTTGTGGCTAAGCCCATGGTTGTTAATGGTTGTTTTTTGTTAAAACTTAAGACTGTTTTCTTTGAGGACAAGTAAATATTTGCATATTTGTTCATTCTTTCTTTCAGTGGCCTTTTTAGCTAAACCTCATCCACAGGTTTAGTTGTTATCTGCTACATTCAACCAGGTGCATGATGGAAGTTTCATTTTGAAGGCTACCATTACAACAATTCTTCCAGATTATTGTCTTTTCTCAAAATACTTTGCTTTCTTGCAACAGTTATGGAGACTAAAACAAAGATGCTCTGAGATTGGGAGCTAGAGTGAATGGATACTAAATGGAAAGCACAACCAGGTACTAGGGTCTTCATCCATGATGGAGTTTGTTCAAGCAATATTAGACTTTGTTGTAGTCCAATCAAGGGTTCTGTCAAGTTCTTTATAAAAAAATTGGATCAGATGGGGGGTGTCAGCCATTCTCCAAGTAGAGGACTACTGCCTGATTTAAAATAGGAAGATTTCCTTATTGTTGGGCACGTGGCATCAGTGAAGCCCAATTGTAACTGATCTGTTGTATTCTTCTGCAATCTCAGACATATTCCTGGCAACCGTTCCTTATGTAACTGCCATTTCTTGGCATGCGGTTGCATCTATGCAGAAGCTCTGAAGATGGATAAAAATGTAGGAGGAAGTTCTGTAGATTGTTGTGTGGTATGAATAGTTGTTGTTCAGAAAATAGAGATGTGTATGTAATACACAGAGAGAGATGTATTATCAAAATGAATGAATGCCCTTCGTTGTGGATGAAGCCATGAAATGGTGACCCACGTTAAACTCCTTGGTATTCTGTGTGTGTGTTGTTTTATATTCTTTTCATTCTGAGCATTCATTTGTTTTGATGTTCTTCTTTTGGTTCTATTATTTTGTTTCTTGCATTTACAATTGGTATTAGAGCTTTGTGTGAAGCTCGGTCCAGGAGATAGCCTGTGAAGTTTTTTTTGGAACCTGTACAGCAATCAAAATGGATGATACAGAAAAATGGAAAATAGAGAAATTTACAGGCCAAAACTTTGGTCCTTGGAAAGTGCATATGGAGTCTCTTCTTATCAAACAGGACTTGTCACTCGCCTTACTGGGGAAAGACAAAGGACAAGGTTCTATGAAAGATAAAGACTGGGAAAAACTGGACATGAAAGCAAAGGCAACTATATTTCTCTCATTGTCCAGCAATGTATTATTTAATGTCTCAAATGAGAGTACTATGAAAGAGCTTTGAGAAAAGCTCTCCAACATGTATGCGATTGCCTCGGCTTCGAATAAGGTATTTGTTATGAAGAAATTATATAACCTGAAAATGAAAGAAGGTAGGGTTATGTCCAATCATCTGAATGAATTTAACACCTTAGTTACTCAATTAACTTTGGTGGGTATAAAGTTACATCCTGAGATTAAAGCAATTTTATTGTTGTGTTCCTTACCAAATAGCTGGGAAGGTGTTGTCATGGCTATGAGCACTTCTGTAGCAGCCAAAAGTACATTGGTTTTTTATGACATTGCAGCTACTCTTCTCAGCGAAGACATGAGAAGGAAACATCAGGAACCCTCATCCGGTGATGCTCTAACAGCTGTAAGTACAAGCAATAAGGGAAGGAGCCAAGACATAGGTAGATACAACAACCGGAGAAGATCAAAATCTGGTCCACGATCGAAGTCTAGGGGCAGAACCAGTGTGTGTTAGTTTTGTGGAAAACCCAGACATAATAAGAAAAACTACTGGAACTACAAGAAAGCTCAAGGAAAAGTGAGCACAAATAATCAAGCAAACATCGCATGTGATGGTGTTTTGGTCCTATCAGCTAGTGACACAAATGCAGATTTGTGGGTCCTCGATTCTGGCGCCTCATTTCATGCCACTTCATGCCGTCAAGCTTTCACAAATTTTCAAGAAGGCACATTTGGTAAGGTGTTTCTTGGTGACAATAAAGAATGTGACATCTTAGGTAAAGGTGATACCACATTGAATCTGAAAAATGGAGACAAATTAACTTTGACGAATGTTAAATATGTACCCATGTTAAAAAGGAATTTAATTTCTGTTAGTCAGCTTATAGGCAATGGATGCAATGTTAAATTTTCTCTTGATTCATGGAAAATTATAAAGGGGCTTTTAGTAATGGCAAGAGGAAAGAAGCAAGGTAATCTCTATATTCTGGACTATTTTGGTGAAGTGGGAGCTGCCTTACCGGCTATGGATAGTGGGTATGAAATATGGCACAAAAGGCTTGGTCATATGAGCCAAAAAGGTCTTCAAGTTATGCTTTAGTGCAATCAGCTTCCAGGTCTCAACTCCGTTGATTTAGAATTATGTGAACATTGCCTTTATGGCAAATAGTGTCAGACCAGTTTCTTGAGAATGGGGCGTGACAAGAAAACTACTCCGTTGGAACTTGTTCATTCCAACATTTTCGGTCTAACTCAAGTAACTTCTTTCGGTGGAACAAATTATTTTGTAACCTTTCTAGATGACTGCACTCGAAAAATATGGATTTATATGTTGAACAGAAAATCTGAGGTATTTTCAAAATTTAAGATTTTTAAGGCTGCTGTTGAAAATCAGATTGGGCATAAAATTAAATGCCTACTAACAGACAATGGTGGAGAATATTGCTCTTCAGAGTTTGATTCATTTTGTGAAGACCATGGTATTCGAGGGATCAAGACTGTCCCTTATACACCTCAAGAGAACGGTGTAGCTAAGAGGCTCAATCGCACAATACTTGAGAGAGCTAGATGCATGCTCTCCAATGCCGAATTGGGAAAAGAGTTTTGGGCAGAGGCATGTAATACTGCTATGTATCTAATCAATCAAGCTCCATCGTCTAGGCTATATTTTGACATCCCCGAGGAGGCATGGCTTGGAAAATGAATTTACTATCATCATTTGCGGGTGTTTGGCTGTACAACTTTTGTTCACATTCTGAAAGAGCAGAGAACTAAGTTAGATTTCCAGTAAAAAAGGTGTGTTTTTCTCGACTATGGTGAAGATCAATTTGGTTTTCATCTTTGGGATCCCATTGCAAAGACCGTAATACGTAGCCGCGATGTGGTGTTTAATGAGAAGCATTTTCCAGGTTTGTAACCTTGCAATCCATCTCCGACAGAGTATATTGATGTGGATTTGTTTGATAATGGTAAGATAAAGCAACCTACCATTACATTTTCTTAGCCACTTGTTACATCTATACATTCTTACATCACATGAGCTTCTATTTCTACAAATATTTTACCTTCGGTTAGATGCACATTTCCACCACAACCTTCAATCGGTTGGATGCCTTCAATTGTTTCCATGTAGCCAGTGGATTATTTAACGCTGCTAAACCAAGGTCAAACACAGGAGATTGTGGTTTGCTCGCAGCCTTTAACTGGTTCCTTGAATCCCACGCTGCCTTTGTTAAATCATACGCAACCCATTCACCGTTCAACGCTGCCCTCTCAAACTCCAATGCAGTCCACTCACTATTCAACGCTGCCATCACATACACCAACGCAGCCTTCTAAAGTCCATTCGCAGTCTTCTAAAGTCCATTTGCTACCTTCTCAAAGCTTTTCGCTGCCTTCACAAGGCACTACGCTGCCTTCACCAAACTCTACGCTGCCTTCACCAGGCATTATGCAGCCTTCAATTGGTCATTCACTGCCATTGCATACTCCAATGCAGCCTTTAAACTTCTCATCGTTGCCTTCACAGGACACTTTGCACCTGGAACAAATGAATAGTCTTCATTTAGTCAAACACAGATAGGAGACATGTTGCAGGGTAGTGTGACTCAGCAAAGCACTATAGGTGCACAAAACAATATACAGAGATAGGGGAGTTTTCCTTAGGGTCCTCTACAATTAGAGGTTGATGATGTTCAACACTTACTCCAGAGACTAAATCTAGACTCAAATATACAGCCAGAGCAAGGTCTGAAATTGAGGAGGTCTACCCATGAGAAGAGGAGACCTGCGAAATACGATGACTATGAGCTATTGCTCTCTGATTATGCAGAGCTGGCAACATATAAACAAGCCTGCAAGCATGAAAATGCACACAATTGGATGGCAGCCATGAACGAAGAAATGGAGTCGTTGAGAGTCAATCACACCTGGGATTTGGTTCATCTTCTGCCAAATCGAAAGCCTCTCAGGAGCAAATGGGTTTATCATTTGAAAGACGAAGACAGAGGGAGTAAAAGATACATGGCCAGATTAGTCATCAAGGGGTTTGATCAGCAAAAAGGTATTGATTTTACGAAAAAAAATTCTCCATTTGTCAGAATGGACACAATCCGTGTTGTGTTGGGTTTGGTTGCTGTTTGGGATTTAGAACTTGAGCAACTCGATGTGAAAACAACGTTTCTACATAGAGACATTGATGAGGATTTATACATGGACCAGCCTAAAGGCTTTGCTCAACCAGGTAAGGAGCATTTATTTTGCAAGTTGAAGCAGAGTTTGTATGGGCTGAAGCAAGCTCCAAGACAATGGTATTTAAAATTTGACCACTTCATGACTGATAACAACTTTATTCGATGCGAATCAGATCCTTGTGTTTACCACAAGAAGCTTAATACTGGTGAGTTTGTCATCCTTTTGCTCTATGTTGATGATATGTTAGTTGCTGGTACTAGTGTTAAGATTATTGCTCAGCTAAAGCAACAGTTGGCTCTTCATTTTGCCATGAAAGACCTAGGACCAGCCAAAAGAATACTTGGGATGTACATATTTGGAAAGAGAAGTAAAAGAGAACTTAGGTTGTCCCAAGCAAACTACATTGCCAAAGTGTTGGACAGATTTAATATGTCTCAGGCCAAACCGGTATCTACTCCTTTGGCTGATCAGTTCCGCCTATCTTCAGCTATGTCTCTAAAAAATTAGGAAGAAGAACAGATGAGGTATGTTCCATATACATCTGCAGTTGGTAGTATAATGTATGCAATGGTATGTACTCGTCCAGACATTGCACAAGCAGTTGCAGTTGTGAGCAGATTCATGAGTCATCCGGGCAAATTACACTGGCAGACAGTTCAGTGGATTCTACGGTACTTGAAAGGTACTTCACATTTTTGTTTATGTTTTAGAGGTACTGACATTTAGCTCCATGGTTATGTTGATTCAGATATGGCCAGAGATTTAGACAAATGCCGGTCTACAACTGGTTATGCATTTACATTTGCTGGGGCAGCCATTAGTTGGGTTTCTTGATTGCAACAAGTTGTAGCTCTGTCATCCACTGAGGCCGAATACATTGCGCTCACAGAAGGAACAAAAGAAATAATATGGCTCGAGCATTTGTTGACAGAACTTGGCTGTCTGAAATCAGTATTTCCATTGTATTGTGATAGCAATAGTGTTATTCACTTGGCTAGGAATTCAGCTTTCCACAATCGAACCAAGCACATTGACCTTCGATACCACTTTTTCCGCCATGTTATTGATGAAGGCAAGTTGCAGATCACAATGATTGACACAAAGGTCAATCTGGTGGATGCATTAACCAAGGTTGTTCCTCGAGAGAAGTTTGAATTATGTAGATCTTCTCTCGGTCTTGTTCCTTTGTGACACTGAATTTCAAGAAGGGGATTTCTCTCTCAGAGCAGCTTCATTGCCGATCCCATTGGTCTTCAAGTGGGAGATTGTTGGGCACGTGGCATCAGTGAAGCCCAATTGTAACTGATCTATTGTATTCTTCTGCAGTCTCAGACATATTCCTGGCAAACATTCCTTATGTAACTGCCATTTCTTGGCATGTGGTTGCATCTATGCAAAAGGTCCGAGGATGGATAAAAATGTAGGAGGAAGTTCTGTAGATTGTTGTGTGGTATGAATAACTGTTGTTCAGAAAATAGAGATGTGTATGTAATACACAGAGAGAGATGTATTATCAAAATGAATGAATGCCCTTCATTGTGGATGTAGCCATGAAATGGTGAACCACGTTAAACTCCTTGGTATTCTCTGTGTGTGTTGTTTTATATTCTTTTCATTCTGAGCATTCGTTTGTTTTGTTCTTCTTTTGGTTCTATTATTCTATTTCTTGCATTTACACTTATGAGCCTACACAGACTTCAATAGCTTGACAAATTTTTAAACGATCCCTAATAGCCTATTGGCCCTGTGAGAAACAAAGATAGGACAAAGGTTTTCTCTCATTCTTGCAGGTCTTTGCGATTTAAGTAGTGATTTTTAGTAGAAACATTTTAAGTTTGATAGGTAAAGTTAGGGTGCTCCACTACTTTCTCTCCTTTGTAATTATTTTTTTAAAAAATTGAGCTCATGCTCACATTAAATTCAAATGATCTTATTAAAAGCCATGCCCACAAAAATAAATATCAAGGCCCATGATATGTACTCTCACGCTTGTCTTAAAATCATAAAGAAGAGCTCACAATAAAATTGTGGAGCAAAAAGGCGAATAAAGTGACAATCATAAAGGATAAACACAAAGGTTTGAGCATGGAAGATGGAAGATATACAAGAAATGAAGGATTACGTGAGTAGTAGAGGTGGTTTATAGTATTTATACTATACATTGCAATAATACAAAATACATATAAAATAAATTAAGTACATGAACCAAGTCCTATGGCGTCCATACATGAAAAGAATTTATTTATGTTCACTAGTTTCATAAACCATTCTACAACACATGCTCACTAATATCATAAGTGAATCTACAACATGTTGTGAGCTTCATTCTTATATAGTAAGACCTTACCATTCTCTACTATATCACACACAAGATTATATAATGTTTTTGCAATTTAATGACTAAATTTTTTCTATGATTAATTTTTTTCTATTAATATGACTTTTATAGTGCTACAATGTCTAAGTTTTCTATCAATATATGAGATTTAAACAAAGCTGTTTAAACGGTGTGAATATAGAAAGTAAAAATTAGTCCCTAATAAAATGGAAAGATTAAGGTCCCAATTTTTATATATAATAGTGTGATATACATGTCTATCCTAAAGAATTAATATTTCTAAAGTGAGGTGATTTTATTTTAGAATCAAGGAAAATCTATCAAATATGGACGAATTGGAATATAAATTGAAAAAATAACCAATTGATGACATATAGCCACTCAAAATTCTTTTATCAAGTTAGCATATACATTTAATAGTCAGTTGAGTTTCATCTTCAACCTCTACCTTAGTTGTATTCTTATTTTACATATCTTCCATTCTTTAATGTAAAATATATAAAATAATCAATAACTAATAAAATATGTAACAAATAATTACAGAATAAATGCATACTCTAAATATTAATGTTAATAATCTATGTTTAAATAATTATGATTTTTTATTTTAAAAAATATTTATGTCAATGTCATAATATCACTCATTAAAAATATTAGTAAACAAACTACCTAATCCACCACCATCCAAGCAAACATTAGTAGCTAAGGCATTGAAATATTTTAAATAAAAAAATTAATTATTAATCATAAACTGTTCGCACATACTACAGCAATCTTGAATTGGAATTCAGTATTATTTGCTGTAGTCATGATGATCATATATGCAGGAAGCTTTGTTGCAGATGTAAGGCGAACTAAAATATACATAAAATCTTACATTTCTAAATAAAAACACCTATTTTTTTCTAAATTAAAAATATTTTAAAAAATTTCCAAATTACCAAAACAAAAAGAAGAAAGGGGAAGTATTACTGAAAAACTAAAAATACGTTTAACAGAAGGGAAGTGGTGGGAAGAAAATATTATAGGAATGATTTCCTTAACCCATTAAAATTTACTTTCCGTTGATTAAGTTCAAATACTTGATTCTTTATTTAGTCATCCTGTACTCAAAATACACAAACTTTCTCAGCTTAAATGTGTAGAAATACCATTCACCCTTCCAGTAGCAAAATCAACCAAAATAAACTGTAAAGACAACCACTAAATAAACCCTCTTTTTGTTGAAGGAAATTCTGTGTTCCTCTTCATCGCAAGATTCTCTCAGACTCAAACAAATTTCTCAAGATCACAGTCAACGCATCTCGTCTCCTTAAAATTCTCATGTGATAAGAGAATTTTGGTTTCAGTAGATGGTCTCGGAAGATTCATCAACTGGTTGACAAATTGCACTGCATCAATAGCACCAAATCTGCTCCTCCGGGAAACTAATAAAGTTTTCATAGCAGAAGCGTGTCAAAGAAGATAAGCAAGTAGAGGAATAGCGTCATCATAAGAGGAAGAGGTCAAGTCCAAATGAACTTGCTTTAAATTTTCCAGTAAAAAAGTCGCTTCTGAGAATTCCTATATTGTAGCATCACACCAAACCAAAAAAATTAATACTGTGGAGAGATTGAGCAACGAAAAGATAAAGAGAGAGAATTATAATATATCAGAAATGCAGTTCCAATGTCGTTATCAACGAAATCTCCTCTCCTCTAATATTAAAATTGAAGGCTCAAACAGAGTTTTTAAAACCCTATAAAGCAGGAAATCGAGAATAGTACACTACTATTAAAAGCCTTTTGGCTAAGAAAATGTCATATTTGAAGCGAATTTCAGTTTCTCACACTCCCACTTTTGTTTAAAAAATCAGAAATCCAATATTTGTAATAAAATAATAGGTTAAAACCTTACCCATGGATCCCAATCTGAGCCCATGCATAGTTGTTCGAAATCAGGAAATTTGCTTAGAGTCTCTCCATCGCCCTCATCAATCCAGTACAAGAGGGTAATTTTTCTTAGTGATTTTAGAGCTGTAAAAACTTTAAGTTCTTGATAACTATTCACTTCTGTACATAGACGTAAACATTCTGGCAAGTAGAATTCCGTGTCACCCAAGTTTGCAAACATTATTGTAAGGCTCACTAATCACAGGCAAATTGCTGTCACCAGAGGAAAGATTGAGAGAGATAAGACTTTCTGAACATATCTTTACTCTCTTAAGTCCATAGCACTTATGAAGGATTAAAACTTCCATAAATGGACATAATTCCACCATTAGCTCAAGGGTCGTGTCATTCATCTTTACGTAATCAAAATTGAGTGTTACCAGGCCGGCGAAGCCACTAAAATAGTCGGGCATTTTGGTGAGAGAAATTATTGAGAGCCAAAGATCTGAGCTTGTGGCAGAAAAAAATGGATATAGGAACCTCTATTGCAAGTATGAGGTTAACTAGTGTTGTCATTGATGTCAACATACTCATATTGCATTGGTAAAAAGGTTTGGATGAGCTGTGTGTTGAGGATATTGAGAAAATTAGTCTCAATCAGGAACAGTGAAGAACAGTGATAAGAAGAAGGCAAATGTACTCAACAGGTTGAGAATCAGAGGATGCAGATTAAAGGGTTTGAAGATATGAGTCTTGAGATGATCCAGTTAAGATTTCAGAGGTCCGCATGAAGATATGAAAAATTTGTGATCGGTCAAGTAGAACTGGTTCCGGGAGATGCTCTGGAGGAACAGAGTGTCATAAAAAGGTCTGGTGAGATCCGGAGGTGCACTATCAGACTCTGTGGATTGGAAAGAGTGTTTGGGATGTCTTTGTGATGTGTCATCTTGATTGGTACATGGTTTGGAGGTCCGAAAGCACCTTCTTCAGTATGACAGTGGCGATAGACTGTGTTCTTGAAGTTTCAGATGAGGAAGAGAAGAGATTCCAGTGAGTAGAGGAAGTACAGATGTACCTGGTCATTCAGGCAGGCTTGTGAAGGTTCTTGGATCATGTTAAGGTTGTGTTGTTGGTCTGCATTGGTGGTAGAGCCCGGAATTGAAGATATTCTTCTGGATGAAGTTCTTGTTCAGACTAGCTGACTGGATGAGTTGTTCATCCTGTGAATGTTCTTGTGGTGGCCGATCGGATGTGTTATTCATCTTGCGAATGTTCTTATGGTTGATTTCCAACTTAGATGATTATTCCTAAGCCGATGTCTTGTATAAATAAAGGTTTTTGAGTTCATTTCAAAGAGTGGTGTGAAGCGGATGAGTGTGGCATAGCGAAAGAGTGAAAGGCAGAGCAGGTGTGACTCGGGCTTAAATGGAACTGATCCAGACATGGTAAAGATGTCATTCTCTAGTTCAAGGTTGTGATCCTTATGATCTTGTAGACAGTGTGTCTCTTTGTAGGCAGTGTGCCTCCTTGTGAGCAGTGTGTTCGGGCAGTGAGCCCTAATTGGCATGTGCCATTCTTTTTTCTTATTCTTCTAACAGAGAATAATTCTTGGGTTAATCACCCGTGGTTTTTCCCTTAACCAGGTTTTGCACATCAAAAATCTTGGTGTCAAATGTGTTGATGTTTATCTGCTCTGGTGTTTATGCTTTGTGCTTTCATGAATGATTAATTGATATGCTGTTAACTAACAAGAAGAATCAGATATTTGAAGTAGAAGCAAAGTTTTTGTACAACTGATTCACCCCCCCTCTCAGTTGTGTGTCCTAGATCTAACAATTGGTATCAGAGCTAAGTTCCTCCAAACAGAGCCTAACAGCTTGAGGAAGATCTGGGAGTTCAAATGGATGCATATGGTATAAGAGAGCAACTCAAGACTACCCTTGATGATCTTGAACAGTCAAACTCTGAAGTCAATGAATTAAAGGAAAGACTCAAACAGGCTGATGATTTCATGAGAGAACTAAAAGACAAATTAAGTCTCTCTATGAAAAAGAGAAAGGAGCTGCTTCAGCAATTGGCAAGACAAGGTGAAGCTAATGATGCAAATGAAGAGTTGACTGAAAAAACCAAGTTATGTGAAAAGTTATCAAAAGAAGTCATTATGGTAAGACATGAAATGGAATCAGGAGTTATAAAGTTTACTCAAGAGATTGAAGAGAAAAGAAAAACTGAAGATAATCTAAGACAATCTCTCAAGGAGAAATCAAAAGATTGCCACCAAATGGATAGAATTATCAGACATCTTGAATCTGATCTTGAAGATGCTAAAGAAAATGAAGAAAAACTTGAGGATCAAATTGTCTCTCTTAAAAGGGATCTTCAATCAGCAAATGAATATAAAGAGAAATTCAAGATAAGTTCTACTCAACTTGAAGTTCTTCTTGGAAGTCAGAAGAGGGCAGATGACAAATGTGGTTTGGGATATGAGAAAGGAGAAAGCTCCGGATCAGGTCAGCAGGATTTTGGACTAGAAAATCTAAGGAACAGGCCTAGAAGACCTTCAGTAAGACAACCCAATGCTCAAAGATATCCATCCTTCAATGGGTACTACCATAGCTGCAATCACTTTGGTCACAAAGCTAATCAGTGCAGAAAGAGAATGAATCAGACTAATTCATCCTTCTCTGGACAGTGTTTTAACTGCAAAAGGTATGGCCATAAGTCTCATGAATGCAGAAATATGCAAATGAACAAATCATTCAATGGTAGATGCTTTGCATGCAATAGAGTAGGTCATATGGCTAATCAATGCAGATCAAGAGGACATCAGTCAAATATGCAAAGAAATGTTGTTTGCCAAATCTGTAATAGGTCCGGTCATAATGCAAAAGTCTGTAGAAGCAAGAATCAGGACAAAAGAGGTCCGGTATATCATAATCAGAATCAAGATAAGGGTAAACAAAAGATGAATGCAGATGAAGTTAAAAATGAGATGAGCAAGATTTGGGTGAAGAAAAGTACTGAGAGTGTAGAGGTTGGATCCGCACCAGACTCTGGTGCTGATATTCCTTTCGAAAACTAAAAAGTGAACTCTGGCTCAGGGGGAGACACAAAGACAACCTTGTTCCCCCAGCCAGTCAATTGGTGCCAGAACTGGCACAAGAAGAGTTGCGGATTGAAGGAGTCATAAGGGATATATTCAAACAAACTATGGTAAAGATTTGAGAGATCTGCAAGAAAATTTAAAAGTTCAATTCCTTCAGAATTGGTCTGGTTAAGTAGGTCTTCTGGTAAAACAAGTTTCTCACAAGATTGGTCTGGTGTGAATCCAAATTGATACAGCTTGATCTGCGGATACATAAGATGATCAGAAGGACAAGTGGATATGATGATCACTAACATCGATCACAAGGGAATCATAATGATCTAGATGAGATTCTTCCTCCTTGAACAAGGAAAACTGAAATAATGTAGGTCAAGCATTTATTGCAATCTGATATTAGGGCTTGCGGAGCAATATAAGGGTCTTTCATTAATCACTCGTTCATTCTGCACTTAAGAAGAAATGAAAAGCGGAGCTCTGCAATGAAATTCCTCAAGTTCATCGAAGATCACTTGCAGAAGTCATTACTTCTAGAGATCAATCCAACCAACTCCGTGAAACCTATAGGCACAAAAGGTATTTTCCGTTTTCAAATATCTCATTGCAAATCTCTTGATAATGGGTTACTCCACTCAAAGCAAAGCATACCGGGGTTACAATAAGAGATTGAGAAAGATGATAGAGAGTACAAATGTGAAGGTTGATGAAGGAATTGAGAAGCCCTCAAGATTCTATGAATGTGATGAAGATGATCAGAATGATCCTCTGGTACAAGGAGCTCCATCCTCCTCTGAAATTTAGATCCAGACTGATCCGGTAAATCAGGAAGAAGAAGTTTGTCTGAATGAGCCTGATCAAGAATTAGTAGTGCAAGAAACTCCCAAAGTTCCAAGGTATGTAACTCTAAATCACTCTGAAGATTAGATCATAGGTGAAAAAATTAAAGGGGTACAAACAAGGAGAAGAATTGCTCAAGATTCAAATGAATACTATCTGATTTCAAAGATTGAACCTAAGACAGTTAATGAAGCTTGCAATGATGAAAACTGGACCAAAGTAATGGAGGAAGAGTTGATGTAAATTGAGAAAAATCATACTTGAGATCTTGTTCCCAGACCTAGAGACAAGAATGTGATTGGAACCAAATGGGTCTTCCGGAACAAACTAAATGAAGTTGGTGAAGTTATCAGAAACAAAGCCAGATTGGTCTACAAAGGCTACTCTCAAATAGAAGGAATTGATTTTTAAGAAACCTTTGCTCCGGTAGCAAGAATTGAAGCAGTCAGATTATTTCTTGCATATGCTGCCTTCAAAGACTTCAAGGTATATCAGATGGATGTCAAGTCTGCCTTCCTAAATGGTGATTTGGAAGAAGAAGTATACATTGAACAACCGGATGGATTTCAATTGTCTGATCATGATGATATGGTCTGCAAGTTAAAGAAAGCACTGTATGGATTGAAGCAAGCCCCAAGAGCATGGTATGAAAGGTTGGATAAACATCTTGTGCAGATTCATTTCAACACAGGTATTGCTGATAGTAATCTCTATTTCCAAATAGATAAAGAAAACATCTTGATTGTTGAAGTATTTGTTGATGATATCATCTTTGGAGGAAAAGATAGTATGTGTAAAACTTTTGCAAATCAAATGAAAAGTGAGTTTGAAATGTCAATGCTTGGTGAAATAAATTTCTTCTTGGGTCTGCAAACTACTCAGACAAAGAAAGGCATCTTTATCTGTCAGACCAAATATGCAAAAGAATTGTTGAGGAAATTCGGAATGGAAGATTCAAAGCCAATGAACACCCCTATGGCAACTGGATGTAAGTTGAATAAAGATGATGACTCTCCTAAGATAGATCAGACCAAGTACAGATCAATGATTGGAGGACTATTGTATCTCACTCAGACTAGACCAGATATAATGCAGGCTGTTGGTCTTGTGGCAAGATTTCAGGCTGATCCCAGAGAATCTCATGTCATGGCAATCAAAAGAATTTTTAGGTACTTGAAAGGAACAGTTGAGTATGGTCTATGGTACCCTAGAGATCAAGATTTCTCTCTTCATGCATACACAGATGCAGATTGGGCAGGAGATGTGGATGATAGAAAGAGTACAAGTGGAGGAGCTTTCTTTTTGGGAAAAAGATTGGTTTCTTGGCTAAGCAAGAAACAAGAGGCAATATCTCTGTCTACAACTAAAGCAGAATACATTGCAGCAGCAGGTAGTTGCACTCAGATTTTATGGATGAAGCAGATGCTAAAAGACATTAAAGTTGAATATGAGGAGCCTATCACAATTTTCTGTGATAATTCAAGTGCAATTAATATTTCTAAGAACCCGGTACTACACTCTAAGACTAAGCACATATCTATCAAGTTTCACTTTCTGAGAGAACAAGTGAACAAGGATGAAGTCAGATTGGAGTATGTATCCTCCAAGGATCAGATTGCAGATATCTTTACTAAACCTCTTCCCAAGGACTCTTTTGAGTATCTCCAGGAGAAGTTAGGGGTCATGGCCCCTCCGGTGATGAACTAGGATGCACTGATGTGCATCAGTCCGGTGGATATCACAGTCATATCTTGTGATCTGGATTGTTGATGGGGAGCTGCTACTGAGGGGGAGCGGCTGGTATGATTCTGATGTGTTCGAATTGCAAGTATGATCCCTTTGCCATTGATGTCAAAGGGGGAGAGAAGACATGTGAAAAACAAGTGGTTGATGATCAAAGGGGGAGCATTAAAGGAAGAGAAGACATGTGAAGAGTTGTTGTTGATAGGGGGAGCTGTGACAGAAAGAAGAAGTTCTTTTCTTGATGGCTTTTCACATCATATGTTGCCATCAATGACAAAGGGGGAGATTGTTGCAAGTATGAGGTTAACCAGTGTTGTCATTGATGTCAACATACTCATATTGCATTGGTAAGAAGGTTTGGATGAGCTGTGTGTTGAGGATATTGAGAAAATTAGTCTCAATCAGGAACAGTGAAGAACAGTGATAAGAAGAAGGCAAATGTACTCAACAGGTTGAGAATCAAAGGATGCGGATTAAAGGGTTTGAATATATGAGTCTTGAGATGATCCAGTTAAGATTTTAGAGGTCCGCATGAAGATATGAAAAAGTTGTGATCGGTCAAGTAGAACCAGTTCCGGGAGATGCTCCGGAGGAATAGAGTGTCACAAAAAGGTCCGGTGAGATCCGGAGGTGCACTATCAGACTCTGCGGATTGAAAAGAGTGTTTGGGATGTCTTTGTGATGTCTCATCTTGATTGGTACATGGTTTGGAGGTTCGGAAGCACCTTCTTCAGTATGACAGTGGCAATAGACTATGTTCTTGAAGTTCTGGATGAGGAAGAGAAGAAATTCCAGTGAGTAGAGGAAGTGCGGATGTACCTGGTCATTCAGGCAGGCTTGTGAAGGTTCTTGGATCATGTTAAGGTTGTGTTGTTGGTCTGCATTGGTGGTAGAGCCCAGAATTGAAGATATTCTTCTGGATGAAGTTCTTATTCAGACTAGCTGACCGGATGAGTTGTTCATCCTGTGAATGTTCTTGTGGTGGCCGACTGGATGTGTTATTCAACTTGCGAATGTTCTTATGGTTGATTGCCGACTTAGATGATTATTCCTCAACCAATGTCTTGTATAAATAAAGGTTTGTGAGTTCATTTCAAAGAGTGGTGTGAAGCGGATAAGCGTAGCATAGCGAAAGAGTGAAAGGCAGAGCAGGTGTGACTCGGGCTTAAATGGAACTGATCCAGACATGGTAAAGATGTCATTCTCCAGTTCAAGGTTGTGATCCTTATGATCTTGTAGACAGTGTGTCTCTTTGTAGGCAGTGTGCCTCCTTGTGAGCAGTGTGCTCAGGCAGTGAGCCCTAATTGGCATGTGTCATTCTTATTTCTTATTCTTCTAACAGAGAATAATTCTTGGGTTAATCACCCCGTGGTTTTTCCCTTAACCGGGTTTTCCACGTCAAAAATCTTGGTGTCAAATGTTTTGATGTTTATCTACTCTGGTGTTTATGCTTTGTGCTTTCATGAATGATTAATTGATATGCTGTTAACTAACAAGAAGAATCAGATATTTGAAGTAGAAGCAAAGATTTTGTACAACTGATTCACCCCCCTCTCAGTTGTGTGCCCTAGATCTAACAACCTCAACTTTAGGATTGCTCTTTGAGGCACTCTCTTCAAAACTAATCTCTCTCACTTCTTTTAGAGCAGCTTGGCAAATACTTGTAAAGCAAGAGCGGATGTTGTTAAACTTGAAAAGCTCAAGGGGACCATAATGGAGCTTAAAAATACTATCAATTATTATTTGGAATGCAACTGGGCTACATGATGGAGAGAAGAAATCCCCTGAAAATTTTAGGTTGGGTAAGAAGGTCCAAAGGAATTTCCATCTTTTAGAGAGGACAGAACAATGTATTGCTTGCTTCAAGGGAACTTTACTCAAAATGGAGGTCAGTAAGCTATCTGGGAAATCATTTAGGCCTAGTCCATTTCTTTTTGGATCCATAACTTCTTGCTTAGTAAGAATGAATCAATCTATACGTTGTTCCTGCCTATTCATGTAGCTTATACACTCAGAACCAACACCGTACTTAAGACATGAATGGATAATATCATGGCAATCATATTTAACCCAAGGAAGTACAACTCTATAGAATGCCAACCATATCCAGCTTTCTTATCAACACAACAGACAGTCACAATTCATCAGAAATAAATCAATTAGAGTAAAGGCTGAAATAGAATCCTTGCAAACAACTCCTATATTTAGCACAGTAAATATTTACATAACTGGTATTTTCCAAGGAAACAAAGCTCCCTATCAGACTTCGACAAATAAAACTCCCGTATGGAAACTATCCTCCAACTTTATAAATACACCGAATTTACTAACTAAAACCAGACTCTAACAGCTACCTAAAACTAACTGAGCCACGTCAGGATTGATTCTTACTTTTTCTCCAACAAACTTACCACCTATCCATGTTATCAGTTAGGAACTCCTTGTCTCACTTAAATTCACCATAAGTTAAGGCATGGAAACTGCCTCAGCGTGGATGCTCTGCATCACAATTCCTTTTACAAATGCAGTTATTAGACAATAAATACAATACCTGTTGGACATAAACTCACTGTTTGTCTTTGGGCGGTGCACACCCAGCTTTTCAAATTCTATATTTTAGAATGGTACTTAGTGTATAATTTTGTCCACGATGATTTGCTCGGTTTGCATGGTCCTCATCTCGATTCTCTAGTTGGCTACTTACTTAAGTCTGACTCTCGTTTAAAATGATGGGCCGGGGTTTCTTCAAGTATTACATGTAGGCAATATGAGCTCACTCTAGGTTGAGTCTGGTCAAATTATTACTGGTGTATGGTTGATTGAGGTTGTTGGGTCGTGGATATTTTTTATAATAAGAAAATAATAAAAATAATTTATTTTTCATATTAAGTTTTAGTGTTAAAGTTATATTATTAGAGAATCAATGTTGTTTCCTATTTAGTTTTGTGTTTACGTTGAGGGGAGTGTTTTGATACATAAACATATTGACAAATAGCATAATCTTGTGTAAAGTTAGATCCCTTTCCCTATATTATCCACCTACTTCATTATGCACCCTTCTATGCATCTACTACTTATTCCCTTTCTAGTGTTCACACACCTTATACATTTGTCCTATCCATTTATTTATTACTCCCATGCATGCGCTATCCACTATGATCTAACCCTTTTTCTACCCCAAGATTAGTTTACTCCTTGTTATCTAGGACTCATTCTACACTAATTTAAATTTTTTAATTCAAATTTGACCAACTTCCTACCATTATCCTTTTCGACTAGAATTGACTAAACACAAGCCTACATGATATGTTGATATGTCCTTGTATTTAAAGACATTCAATGCATTCATTCTAATCAATAAAGGAATTTTAAATTCAAGCATATAAATTGAATATTTTTCACATCTACACCTTTCAATTGGTTTTCAAAAAATTATCTAGCATTGCATAATTATTTTAAGAGTAGTTGCATGATTGAAGAATGTTGTCCTCATTTTTATATACACTCAAAAAAATGATCAACGTGACAAGCCCTCATGACTCAATCATATGACAACCTAACAAAAATATTTATGATTAACATTGACCCCTACAAATATCTAGAATGGAGAAGAAAGCCAACATTGATATTAAATAAAGAACATGTAGCAATAAAATAAATTAGCAAAAATGTAAGACCCTATACTATCTAAAAAAAGAAAATCCAATGGTTTGACCAACTTGGAGAGGGAGTATGCAAGGGTGTTAGTCTTCGAGTGCATTGTCCCTCCAATCCTCTACATCAATTTCTATTCTAATAGAGAGTGCACTTGAAATAAGGGAGCTAGGTTTGTTTCTATTGGCTACTAAATCAAGGTAGAAGGTGGGGCAAACTAGGATTAAATTGAAAACAAATAAATATTTCTAGGTTCATGAGAACATAACAGAAATCATGGTGAATTTAAATTAATAGTAGACCCATGATTTTATGAGCTTATCATATTTGTGATCAAGTAGGATTTTCATTATTTCACTTGATCTTATAAATATTTTCTTTTAATAAAGTGAAATCTTTATTGAAGATGTCACATAAAAGAATGTTTAGAAGAAATAAAGGGAATCCATTGGCAATCTCATTTCTTAAACTTACCTTCCATTTATTTAGGAAAATATTAAGAAGTTTAAAGACCTATGGGATTTCTCTTCAATGCAATGGCTTCCATAGCAAGATATCAAAGAACGATTCAGCCTCAATGACAAGTACAAGAATTTCATTACCTTTGTTCAATCCCTAGTTCCTACTAACTTAGTCATCAAGTTTTGTACCCCCATTCCTTGCAATTTCTTCAAAGATTAGCACTGGTTATCTACCCACCACTTCTCATTCTTCCCCTTGAGACAAGTGTACCACCATCTCATTCGTACTTTAAACTTATCCACCCACCTTAATACTAAATGGAGATGCATATTCTCTTGTAATTTATGGTCCAAACTAAGTGCTCAGATTTGGAAATCCAAGGCAAAAGTTGATGCCCAAATGCTTTCTTAGAAACTTTTGCTTTATAAATTTCTAGTGGGAGAGATAATTTATTTTTTCCTATCCATCCAATCAAATGCCTCATTTGTCAAGCCAATGAAACTCTAAATATATTTTTTGGGATTGTACTATCACTAAAAAAGCTTGGAATGGTGTTTTAAATAAGATACCTTCTCTTTTTTTATCAGCACCTAAAGTGGAAAGAATCCCTTCTTAGTATTGGAATGACAAAGAATGTTGTGGGGGATTATATGAGACATGTGATTTTATTACACATCTAGAAAATTAGATGCACTGCTATTTTTTCAAAAGTTAACATTCACCTAGCTACTACAACTACAAAATTTCACTGTAACATTTTCTTTCAAATTTCTACATTATGTTCTTAGCTGCAGAATTTGTCAAACATCAATCCTAATGTTTGTCTTCAGTGGGATCAAATTAATTCCCAGATCAATAGCCTCCAATGCAAATTTCTTAATGTTAGTGTTATTAAGCTCACTTAGTTGACTATATTTAGCTACACTAAATTTAGGTGTTCTTGTGCTTTAATTAGCACATCTATGTTTAGAACATGTGTTTACTTTTTCTTATCCTAAGTTAAGTAGTTGCATGCCTATCTTTGGGCCACTACTATTCTTAGGCTTGTTTTCTTATTTATGGCACGTCTATTATTAGAGAGACTCTTGCCTAGATGTACTTATTCATGTGAGATAATACATCATCCAGTTTTACTTTGCATATTGCTTGTGTCTTTGATAGCATTGAGTGTGTGATTGTTCATCTCTCGTGACTCATGTCAGTGTTTGCAATCTTCCATGAATGTTATTGGTTTCCACATGGTATCAGAGTAGGAATGGTAAGGTTGCACACCAATTCTTCTATCAAATTCATTGAGCATAGCTTTCCTTGTTTGTTATTGGTTCAACTTCAGAGGCGTTATTCACTGTTTTGGTAGAGTTTTACTACTCCAGAGTTGTTCAATAGACATTTTTCTCTAAAGAAGGCATTTTTTTGGACTATTGTGCAAAGTGGGCTCTCTATAGGGTGTGGAAAGACTTTTTTTTTCAATTTGAGGCACTTTTTACCTATTTTTTGGAAGCTTTCTTTGCTGTGAGGCATTACAACTTGCACCAGGGGCATTGTTTCAGCATTTTTGATGGCTAGTGTTTTTTTTTGGCCATATGTACCTGTCCAAAAGCAGCGCTTGTTTTTTAAACAAGTGCAACCTATTTTCTGCATCTTACGCCATGTTTCCAAGCACACTAGGCTTGCATACAGGTTGCAGCCTATTCTAATAGGCCCGCAGGCCCCTTAAACGTCCCCTTTGTGCCTTCTACTTGTCCACTTTGGCCTTCTAATCACCAGCATCAGCTTTGTTTTGCTAGTATCAGATCAATTTTTCCTAGCACCAGTCTTTTTTGGAGCTTTTTTTCACTGCAAAGGTCATTGTAGAGGTTTTTTCTTGCCAAATCAACCATTCAAACAACAATTTCGCCCAAACAGAGGTATTTTTGGCATCAAATTTGATATTTTTTTCCAAAAATTTGCCCTTTTTAGTCTTTTTAAAGAAACTTAGGGTTTTTTCGAGAAGAAAACTATATTTAAACATGTTTTTAAAAAGCATTTTTTACAAAAAACCAAATTTAAAAAAAGAAGAAGCTATATTTAGATTTGTTTTAAAAGTCTTAAAAAAAAAACAAATTGCTCCTCCTTGTAAAGTTTACTTTTGTCCAAATATTCTTTGGTAAATTAAACTAAAAGAGCATTTCAAATTGTATAACAGGTAATTTTTCCCCACACACTATTTATAAAGTGTCAAAATCAGGGGGGTCACATAATAATACCAAGGATTTGTCTCGATGTTTTTTTCTTGTCTTTTCTTTATGCATTTCTTCAGTTTAAACTTGCAATATGGATTCTAATCAGGCTATTTCACTAATAACCCCATTTAATTATCATAATTGGAAATCCAAAATCTAGCCTATGTTGAAAAGAAAAGGGTTATACAGGGTTACAATGGGCACTGAAATGGAACCATTAGATGATGACACTAAAGTGAAATGGTTTAACAAGTGTGACTAGGCCTTCAATTGTTTGTGTCTCAGCATCTCTCCAGAATTACTCTTTCATGTTGAATCTTTGTCAACCCCCAACGAGGTATGGCTCGCTTTTGAGAAGATCTTTGGTAAGGTAGATGAGATGAGAGCTCATGAACTAGAGAATGAGTTAATTAGTTTGAGTCCGAGCACATTTAACACACTAGAAGACTTTTTTACCAAGTTTAAATCTAGTTAAATTTAGGTGATCAACCTAGTCCACAAGATGGTACTCCATCAAGAAATCTTCAATGAGATAATTTAGGAGAATTGAGAACACCAAGGACCTTTGAACAAGGTGAACCATCAAGCCATCCTTCTCCTAACTCACAAGTAAGTGATGAATCTAATCCTACACTTCCCTCATTGAGATCAAGATATAGAGGTAAGAAAACAAGACATTTGCAATAAGTTTATGATCAAGAAAAAAATATAGCTTTACATTCAAATTTTTCTTTATTTACTCATGATCATGTATATTTTAAGGAAGCAATTAAGGAACAACATGTGTGAAGACCATGGATGAAGAGATGGAATCTATTCAAAAGAATGACACATGGGAATTAGTAGATCTATGTGAAGGTAAAGAATGCATATGAGTCAAATGGGTTTATAAGACTAAGTGCGATGTAGATGGTGAAGTTAAAAAGTATAAGGTAAGGGTTGTAGCTAAAGGATTTGCACAACAATATGGAGTTGATTACAATGAAACATTTACACCAATAACAAGGCTTGATATAGTTAGAATGGTCTTAGCAATAGTATCTCAAAAAAATTGGAAAGTTCACCAAATGGATTTCAAATCAACATTCCTCAATAGTTTTCTAGAGGAAGATGTCTATGTACAATAGCCACTAGGTTATGAAGTGAGTGGAAATGAAGACAAGGTATGTAGGTTGAAGAAGGCTCTTTATAGATTCAAACAAGCACATAGAGCAAGGTATAGTCAAATTGATTCATACATGATGAGTAATGGATTCAACAAAAAATGGTCATATTTTGCTTTTTAATATGTTGATGACTTGATTTTCATTGGAGATATGTCTATAGAAATATTTAAATCAACCATAAAGAAATGTTTTGAAATGATAGATTTCTAGGATCAATGAGATAATTTTCTAGGCATTGAAGTTGTACAATCAGATAGAGGCATTGAAGTTGCATAATCAGATAGAGACATTTTCATTTTCCAATCAAAGTGTGCTAAGGATGTGTTGAGGGGATTTAGGATGCTGGATTGTAATCCAACACCTACTTTAGTTGTAACAGCAACCAAATTTTGGCAGAGAAGACAAGGGGTCCAATGTTGATCCAACTATGTTCAAAAGACTTATTGGAAGTTTGATGTATCTCACAATAAGACTATATATTATGTATGGAGTTAGTATAATCTCAATGTTCATGAAGTCTACCAAGCAGTTACATTGGTAAATTGGGAAGAGATAATTAAGATATATAACAAGGAAAATATGATATGGAATATTATATTCCCTAACTAAGGATTTTGAGTTGATTGGATAGATTGATAGTGATTTTACAAGTAGCATAGATGATAGGGAAAGTACTTTTGGATATGCATTTCATTTTGGATCAAGTGTAGTTTCATGGGCATAAAAGAAGCAACATATAGTGACAATTTCATCAACTAAAGTGGAGTGTGTAGCAGCAACATCTACAACATGTCACATAGTTTGGATATGTAGAGTATTAACATATTTAATGCATGATCCAACACAAATTTATTATGATAATAAATCAACAATTGTATTGTCAAAGAATCATGCTTTCATAAGAGGATTAAACACATTGATACAATGTATGATTTCATTCAATAGCTAGTAAATAATGGAGAAATCTATGTAGAGTTCTGTAGATCCAAAGATCAGTTGGTAGATATATTTACAAAGGCATTAACAAAGGAGCAATCCGAGCATCTAAGACAAAATTTGACTATTGTAAATGTTGAAGCAATTAATGAGAGAAATTAAGGGGGGGTCATTGGATGTAATTTAAATAATAATTATCTAATCTCATTTGTAAAATCAATAAGAAAAGTCTAGAAAGAAGCTAGTAAAAAAGGTTCTAGGATGTTTCTAGAAGAAAACTTGTAGTAAGCTTCTACGATGTTCCTATTAAGAAGTTTCTAGTTTTATGTAATTGTAGAATGAAGTCTTCTACAAATTGAGGTATCATACATACAATCCTTTCAATCAAGTTGAATAGACGAAATCCATTTAAATATCAATGTTGTAGCATTGTGTGTGTTTGTATGCTCACCTCTATCCTCAACACTTCAATATTTTACATATTAGAATGTTTTGACTGCAAACCAGCATAAAATGGTAACATCACACTACATATGTGTAAGTATGCTTGTCACGCATTTTTAAAAAATCATCCAAGTTTATTTTAGACTAATGTCAACCCAAGTCATTATTATCATCAATGTTTCTCTGAGTTTCCAAAATAGGGGGACACATGGATGAGTTTTGGGGGACAATATTATTTTCAAAAATTTAGAGGATGCTATATATATAGGTTTAATCCTACTTAGGTGAGTCATTGTACAATCTTGACAAATGTCAAGGTTGTTAGGAGGTTAGTTGAGAAGTCATCAAATCTTCCACTAAACTAGCCACTCACACTAGTTTGTAGGGAGTCAAGTTGATGACCACTCTTAGTTGTAGAGTCATTTTCTCAACTACTAACTAACCTTGATCACCTATATGTACTCCTTGTTTGCACAATAAAACTACTTCAAAATTGGGTATCTAGCATTCATCTTATGAATTTCTGTGTTCTCACATGGTATCAAAGCTGAATGAGTTTGTTTGCTAGTTCATTTTGGAGTAAAAAAGGCAATAATTTGGTGTTTCTCTCTCTTGCAAAGCAATTTGGCGTGAAGGTGGAAAGTGTGGTTTGAGCAATCATCAACTACACTTGTGAGGTGACTGGAGGTGTCTGTGTCTATGTTCAACTTGTGGCATTTTAAGAAATTCATAAGATTTGTTCAGGTCATAGTTGAAGATTTGGTTTGCCTAAAACATCGTCCAAGGGAGAGAGGTCGAGCTTTTTTTGTGGCACTGGAAACGAGGAAATTTTTTTGTGGCAGGGCAAGTGGAGTTCACACTCACACAGGCTTGATGCCTCTCTTGTGTAGGTGTTTTTTTTGTGCAGAGTGTACACCCTGCAAGGGTGACAACTTTTCTGTAGGTTGGTTAACTTTTGTGAAGGCCCGAACTAGCCCGAAGCCCTCTTGTTTGCAGCCTAAAACCTTTGGTAAAATAGCTAAACCTATGGCATCATTAAACAAATCTGATGTTAGCAAATGGGTTCTCAGCTCTTGTGTGAGAAATCACATGTCTCCTTACTCTGAGATTTTTGTGACACTTAATCCTTCCCACACCTCTAAGATCAGGATTAACTATTGTTATTATACTGTTTGTGCTCAAGGAATAACACAACTAGGTAATGAATGTATCCACAATGTTCTATTCATTCTTGACTTGCTAAGCAATTTCCTTTCTGTATATCAACTCACCCGTTCCAATAAAAAAGTTGAGTTCACAGCCACTACAATCGTAATTCGGGACTCTCAAAGTTGAGATATTGTTGCAGTAGCGAAGATTTGTCATTTCGAATGCAACTTCTTCTTTTTGCACTTTACATCAGGTGAAGATGATGCTCCACTTGCGACTTCAGAGCTGAGTGTCACTTCTCGGCACACCTCTGTTGGTTTTGTCTAGTAGGGTCTTTTGAACTCCAATAGAAAAAATGTTTGTAAAGTTGCACTCATATAAAGTGCCACAATAACTAAATGTGTGTTTCACATGGAGGGAAATTGGGAAATTTTGTACTTACACTGAATTATAAAGTGTAATGGGGGGGGGCGGGGGGGGGGGGGGGGGGGTTGTACCAATCACAACAATGGATCCTTGTGATTCTCGCCTCATTCGTATGTGCCTTGATGCGCATCCTTTTTCAAGTTCTTGCACAATTTTTGGACCTACATCTTGGTCTACTTTCCTTGTGCATTTCAATTGGTCTTCTTATTTCTCTTAGCACTAAGGGGGGGACTATGCTGTGTTACATGCTTATGCTTCGCACAATAAAGTAGTGGAGGAATCCTTCATTTTAATCTCTCACATGAGGGATTATTTCAATGGATCATATCTTGAGA
This sequence comes from Cunninghamia lanceolata, assembly GCA_027924645.1. Taxonomy (NCBI): domain Eukaryota; kingdom Viridiplantae; phylum Streptophyta; class Pinopsida; order Cupressales; family Cupressaceae; genus Cunninghamia; species Cunninghamia lanceolata. The sequence continues at coordinate 3,361,170 of BSBN01000749.1, read as the reverse complement.
TTCTAGTACTCCTAATCACAGTACTATTTGTATTTTTTACTTCACAAAGTTTGATTGACTTTATGTCCATCATCGAGTAGTGTTCGAATGGTCACTCATGCAACATCTTGTATCTCTTATCTTGATCTATGGTTCTTGAAGGTTCGTTGATTCTAGCAGTTTACAGTCCATCATCGACAGAGTTTACAACTTCTACACGCTTCATGAGTTCTTCATCATTATGTTCCAATCATCAAAATACATCTTTTCGAAAGGTCTTAAATCCTTCTCTTTTCTCTCTTTTGGAGGGTAGTTTTTTCCCACTGGGTTTTTTGCCTTTCTCCATTTCTGAGAGATTACTTTGTACTGAGTGCCTTATCAGGCTACATGGTTGGGACTCATTTCTTTTGGTTGCATTGTACGTGGGTACCTCACCAGGCTTGTAGTCGGGACCTATTTCTTTCATGACCACCTAAGCTATGCTTAAGGGGGATGTTAGTGTATATATATTATAGACATAGGTTTAATCCTACTTAGGTGAGTCATTGTACAATCTTGACAAATTTCAAGGTTGTTAGGAGGTTAGTTGAGGAGTCATCAAGTCTTCCACTAAACTAGCCACTCATCCTAGTTTGTAGGGAGTCAACTTGATGACCACTCTTAGTTGTAGAATTATTTTCTCAACTACTAGCTAACCTTGATCACCTATATGTACTCCTTGTTTGCACAATCAAACTACTTCAAAATTTGGTAACTAGCATTCATCTTATGAATTTTTCGGTTCACACACACACACACACACACACAAACCAACATAAAATGGTAACATCACACTACATATGTGTAAGTATGCTTGCCACACATTTTTAAAAATCATGCAAGTTTATTTTAGACTAATGACAACCCAAGTCATTGTTATCATCAGTGTTTCTCTGAGTTTCCAAAATAAGGGGACACATGGATGAGTTTTTGGGGACAATATTATTTTCAAAACTTTAGAGAATGACTATATATATATATATATATATATATATATATATATATATATATATATATATATATATATATATATATATATATATATATATATATAAAGTGTAGGGTTTATCCTAATCCACACCTAGGCTTAAGTCACACTTAGTGGCTAAGTCTAATTTAACCTTGACATTAAAGGTTAAGTTCACTTTTGAGGTTAGTCATTTTGACATTCCACCTCATTAGAGGTTGGTGGGAGATTGGAGACATTTGTCTATCACCCTCCACATGTGCACCCATATGTTCATCACATTAAGGGTTAGTCAAAGTTGGTTCTCTCCTTCTCACCTCCTCCTCCTTGCCTACATATACAAGGTTCTTTGTACATTTTCACTATCTCTTGAATATCATATTTGGCTTTTTTGTGTTCATTCTTTGTGGAAGTTTATTTTCATTCTTGTTTGCAGATCTTGTGCTCCATCATATATATATATATACATATAATCTTATGCGTTATAATATATTAATATAAATAATAATATTATAATAACCTTATGTGTAAATATATTAATATAAATATTAAATACTAATAAATATATTAAAATATATAATATATTACTATAATATTTGGCAATCATTTATATCTTGCCACTCAATCGTTCATATTTGCACAAGTTTCCAAGCTCATAAGATGTCGATTCACTATTAACATGTCTAGTGCTTGGATTGATAATGTTAGATGAGATAGGTTTAGACGAGAGAGGTTTACTTACATAAGAAGCAGTTGAATGACAGTTGGGCATTCCTCCTTAGGATAATAGGCCTAGGCCTGATTGAAGTGAAATAGAAGCCAAAGTGTGTATCATCCAAAATAAAGGAATATTAGGAGTTTGGGAATTAACCCATCCCACATAGTTTAGTTGGCATTTTCTTTGACTACATTCCTTCCAATTGAACAAAACAAAAAACTATCCTTCCTCCCACCATGTGCCTTAATGATGTAACTCTAGTTTTCTTTGACTACGAAAAAGCTCAAAATTATTTGGCATAGGAATGGCTTGGCACCAGAAGGTGCATCTTTTGTCCCCATCCCTATGTCCTTAAGGCATCCTCGTTTTGAGGAACCCTTGAAAATTAGGGGGACACATCTCCAAAGTACACTAATGATCATTTGTATTACAACCAACCATGAACACACATTAATAAACGGCTATTCATAAATATCATCCAATTCCATAGTCAAAGGTTAATTTGGACCAATAAAAATAGGACAAATATTTACCACTTTTTGTTGTGAATGAGGTGTAAAATTGCTATTGAATGTTTGACCATATTTAAGTAGAGTGTTAATAAATATACCTCTAAATTTTGTTAGAAAAATATTTTAAAAATTGATATTCTAAGAATTAATCAACTTAAATTAAAAAAAAATCATTTTTTATTATTAAATTGAAAGTAGCAGATAGGAAAGATGTGAAAGCCCTACTCTTCTATTATCTCCTCTCAATGTTCAACGACTTATCAATGCAACTAATACAAACTTTATACGAACTGAACCCCACACACGCCCCCGGGAGGTATAGAGTATATCATTGTAGTATAGAGTATATCATTGTGTTCCCTTGTAGTTTATTATTCCTCAACAACAATTTCTAAATCTTAATTCAGAAATGAAAAATAATAATTTTAAAATACAAAAATTTAATTTAAGTTAACCAACGCTCATTTATAATTTACCACATGCTATGAATTTGTTTTTATCCCTATAAGATAATTCTTTTGAAATGTTCCATTGATATTCATGTTTTACAAGAAAACAAAACTCTCAACACAGACACCAAACTATTAAACTCTATGACGTATACGGTGATTTCATCACAACTTATCATCTCTGAATACAAAGAGCTGTCATAGAGAACAGAATTCTTATAAATGCTCCACAGTTTGCAGCTTCCTATTTCTCAACATCTTTTTGCTTTGAATAAAGCTGGGTACAGTTTTGTTTCTCAACATTCAAAATACTAAAACGATGACACTTTTACTGTTAACAAATCAAAACTTTGAAAAAATGTAAAGTATTGTTAACTCTGTCACCTTTTAACAGTATCGCCCACCTGGACTTATTATCCTCCTTGACAGCATGATATAGAAATTATTGGGAGCCAAAGATCTACCCATGTGCTTAGACTTTCTGCACTTCTGAACCGACTTCCAGCGCATCTGAGATCTGTTATTGCGCTTTTGAAAATTGCTAGTTCTGCGCATTTGTTTCGACTTGCTACGGTTTTGCCCTCTGTTTCCACGCATTTGACTCCTACGCATGCAAAACAGAGAGCATCTCAGCACCTTTTGAGAGCAAAATTTCACCACTTCTAAGTACCCATTTCAACTGTTGTCCAAATTCTAAGATCAGTTTTTACCGTGCAAACACTTCTTTTTCTGTCCACTTCCATAACATTTCACAAAAATTCCCAAAATCAACAAGCATTGAAACCAAGTTAGGGCAAAGTGAATTCTTGATCAATTCCATCTCAAACAAACCTAGAAAATCTCCACAATCAAGGATTTATCATTCTTTGGAACTTCTCTAGGGGCTTGTGCAAGACTAGTCAACATCAAGTAATCGGATATCAACATCCTTACTTCGAATATCATTTTGCATACACCATCTTGTTTGACATAATTGGTCTAAGATTTCCCTTGTTCAAAAACCCCGCCATTACAAGTTTTTCACTTCAACATCACCCCATCCAAAACTCACATTTGCATGGCCCTAACAAGATCTCAACACCAAAAATAATTAGAAATGGCAGGCACCTCTGAAAAATTTGTCTCCACCCCTCACGACAGTGATGAGGAGATTACTCAGGAGGAACTTCTACAAACTCAACAAGACCGCAAATTCCAACGACTGATAGATAAGGTGCTCACCCAAGACCCTTCTAGATTCTTTCTTTACCTAGCTAGCCAAGGAGCAAAACTACCTAAGGATTTTGATATCAACGCATTAAGAGAAACTGAAGAAGAAAGAATCCATGAGGATAGTACGTGAGAAGAAAGAACTGCAGACAAAGGGAAAGCAACCATTGACTCTACCAATGCTTTAGGCTTAATAACACAACAAATCCAAGCCTTACAACAATAGTTCACAGATATGCAAATTGGCCCATCAATCAAACATTACTCTCTAGAGGATATTTCACCATATCCTTTTGATAAATCATTGGTCATGATACCTTTTCCTTCTAAATTTGAGGTGCCCAAATTTGACAAATATCGAGGAAAAGGTGATCCAAGAGACCACATTAGAGAGTTTAGTGCAACATGCATAGAAGTCGCCCATAATGACACGTACCTAATGTGGCTATTTCCTAGAAGCTTGGGAGGACAAGCGTTGGAGTGGTTCTCTAGACTACCCCATGGCATCAAAACATTCAATGAACTCGTGGACAAATTCATCCTACACTTCTCCTATAATATTGAGCATGACATCTCAATTTTAGATCTTTGTAACACCAAGCAAAAAGTTGGAGAATCATTCGCCGCATTCTTACAAAGATGGAGACAATTGGTGAGCAAATGTCCACACCAAATACTTGAAAAATAAATGCTGGAAATGTTCATTCATAACCTCCATGCTGACCTCAGCTACCAAATCCAGATACAATGTCCTTCTTCCTTTAGCAAGGTCATTGAGATGGGTTTGATCATTGAGAAGGCATTGGTAGTGAAGGGACAAATCAAACAGTACAAAGACACTCAAAGTACACATACCAACATGGAAAAACCATGCTTCTAGACCAAGAACAAAAATGTTGTGAATGATGGGGTAGTGGATGCCAAAACTGTGGCGCAAAAATAACCAATTTTCACTTTAACAAGCCCACAAAACAAAACAATCCCTAACAAAACAACCGTGAAACACTGAATGACGGCTTACAAACTATCAACCTAGGAGAAAATTCACGCCTCTAGGAGAATCATTGGAAACCAACCTACAGAAGCTTCTAGCAGGGCAACTCATAACACTTCTAGCCGCGCGGGATTATGAACCAAAGGTTAAACCTCCTTGGTGGAATGACAATGATTTCTGCGAGTTTCACCGGAAGAAGGGACACAAAACAAATGATTGTATAGCACTCAAGCATACCATTTAAGACCTATTGGACCAGAAAAAGGTGTCACTCGACGGACATACCTCTAACACTGACCACTTGGCATTCAAGGATCTGCTTCCCAATTATGAACAGGGCGAGTGTTCCAAACAAAACAATGGTGGCAATAATAATGTCAATTATATGAACATCGGATTTGACTATGTGGTTAACAACATTTCTGAAAGTGAGTCACACGTCAATACCCTAAATAATACCCCTGATTGAAAGGTGGCCAATCGCAGTGGAAAGGTTACTCTTAAGGGGATCCCATCCAAGCAATCCTCTTCGTTTAATCAGTATAGTGTCCTGGATCAACTTCACAAAACTCCTGCGCATATCTCCATCTTGGAACTTTTGCGTTTGTCCCCATCTCATAGAGCCATACTGGACCAAGCTCTTTCTGAAGCCACCATGCCAACAAACCTCGCCGAAGAGAAATTCCAGACCATGGTAGGTAACATTACCACACCTCACTCCCTATCATTCACTGAAAAGGATGATATGTCTCCCACTCAACCTCATAATGCCTCTCTACACATTGAAGCCTTCATCCACAAACACAAAATCAAGAGGGTTCTAATTGATGGAGGGGCCGGTTTAAATATTTGCAGTTTAAAGCTAATCCTTGCATTGGGGTTTTCAGAGAAAGCTATCGATTCAAAAAGGAAAATCACCATCAAAGCTTATGATGAAGAGGAAAGAACTTCAAAAGGAGTGGTTGTTTTACCTATCAGAGTGGGACCTATAGCAAAAGATGTAGTGTGTCAAGTCCTTGATATGTAGCTTGCGTATAACGTTCTCCTTGGGAGACCTTGGATACATGCTATGAAGGCAGTACCTTCAACCTACCACCAATGTATAAAGTTCCCCTTTGAAGGTCAAGAAATCACCATCGAAGATGACTCTAATCCGTTTCAGTACTGTAACACCATGCACTCTAAACATGAAGTTGTGATTCCCCATAACCATGCCTCTACCTCATATTCATCCCATGTCAACCCAACTTCACTCCCTTCCACATCGAAGGCGCCCCAAACCAACTTCAAGGTCAAAGACAAAGGCCTAGGTGAGTATACAATTGCGCAATCCTTTTGTTTATCATGGCTTCCTATCTCCCCTAGATCCTATGGAAAGCCTTCCATGAGCAAGCCCAAAGAAATAGCAACTACTAAAGGTCCATTTGTCAAATGGGGAAGCCTCGAAGATGAGAGTGATGAAAAAGACATTCTGCAATGGTTATATAAAGATGAAGACCATCTATCCCAGCAACAAGACCATCACTCCATAGTACAAACTGCACAATATGGTCAATGATTCTCAATACTACAAAGAATGGGGTATGAAGGTCATGGTCCCATTGGATTGAGAAAGGAAGGTATCACTGAACCTATCCAACTACTTACATTAACAGCCCATGACACTACAGGGCTAGGGTACACCGACAAAGCACAGATCAAGGGATCAGACAAGCATAAAAACAAACAATCGGAAACATCTGCTACTAACATAGTAGATCAAATTAACCAACTACAAGGATGGAGTGAGACATACTCATTGAATGGGATAGTCTCTCTGAACTATCTTGTGATGAAAAAGATATTGATGCGGTCCATGAGTATGTCCCTACCCATGCAACTAATAAGGGACTAAGTCCAAGGGCTAGACTGTTAGAATTTGACCCGCACAATAATGATAGTGAAATTAGAGAGGAAGGAATGATACCAAACTTGACAGATCAACTAGTGGAGAGTACCATTGCATGCATTGTCAATGCTTATAACAACCATCTTAACTCCTCAACCTTGACCATCAATGTCGTAGAACCAAACGAACCAAATGACCCTCTACCACTGGTATATCTAGAACTCATAGATTGGGACCTCTAAGATACTACCCCCGAGCTAGATACTTTCCAAAACGATGAAGCCATCATAGAATTTCTAGAGCTTAGGGAACATATACCCATAGGGGATCACAAGGCTGCCTATGCCATTGAACTCAATGACAAGGCCTATTTTGGAGAGAGTGCCAAGCCTTTCAGTCTCAAAAATGTAAAAATGAAAAATAGATCTAATGGTGAAAACCGCTCTGCGGCAGTATTAGATCATGAAAATAGTAAAAATATGAAAGACGTATCCAACGGTGAAAACCTCTCTGAGGCACCGAAGGATGGAAAGCTTGACCCTCTCCCCAATCTAACGCATCAGGAGAGATCGTCGATCTTGATAGAACCAGCAGAGCAGATCAATGTCAGCACGGGTGATAATCCAAGGATGATACACATGGCATAATCCAAGGTTTATCTCCTGGTTCTTTTACCAATAGATGTTGGGTTCATCAGACCAATAGACTATCCTGAATGGATCTCCAACATCGTGCATGTCGCCAAACCAGATGGGAGAGTTTGGTTGTGCAATGACTTCAGAGACCTTAATAAAGCTTGCCCAAAAGATGATTTCCCACTGCCAAACATAGACATCATTGTGGATCTCACGGCAGGACACTCTATGTTGTCACTAATGGACGGTTTCTCAGGATATAACCAGATCAAAATTGCACCTAAGGACCAACACAAGACCGCATTCACATGCCCATGGGGCACCTATTGTTGGTGTGTCATGCCGTTTAGATTAAAAAATACAGGGTAAACATATCAGAGAGCTATGACCACAATCTTTAATGATATGATGCACACCATCATGGAAGATTATGTGGATGACATATTGGCCAAATCACTCACAAGAGGACACCTGGCAGTGAATCATTTAATGATTAGTTGTGTTTAAGTGAGGTGTCGGTCACATCTTAGAAGGAGGATTATGGTTTTTAAACCGCCACAACCATCGAGTCATGGAGCAGTAATTTCCTATCAACATGTGGGATTTACGCATAAATAATGGACTTCAGTTTTGTTTTAACCATATAGACTGTTAATAAGTTTGTAACCGAACATAGTAGGAGGTGGGAGATGAGGCGACTCTGTAGGAGTCGTGCCTCTGTCTTTATGACCAATGACTTGAATGAGTTGTGGTTTTTTTTTTTTTAAGCAGGTTTAGAACTTGTAGAACACACAGAGGGAGAATAGAAGGTGATACGGAATAGAATACAGTAGCTGTGACTTTAGACGCATTCACAGTCCAGTGGCATCGACCCTGTGAGTCATTTGCCCATCGCAGCCAATTCAAGTTTGTACATTACCAGGTATTCCTCAGTGCATGTATCATAAATCTATGAGGAAATTGAATAGCTTATTTAAGACTGTATAAAGTAGTAATGTAGGCGACTATATGAGTCTGCCGATAAGGATTATCCTTCTATTTTGTGTTGTGATAGTTGAAGACTATTTAGTATCCACTTAAGATAGTTCAGTTAACATTATAAGTAAACTATTTGAACTATTTTCTGGTAGTCGATGGAGACATCGAATGTTATTTACATGGTTGAATATTTGTCATACCAGTGAGTAAACTGATATAGGTAGATGGGGTTGACTACCTTCTTAGTGATTTTAAGTCGTTGATTATACCAAACCAATCAATGAAAGATAAATCAATATCTAGTAAGAGATTGTCATGAGTTGTCGTGAGCTTGAATAAATAGTCTTCTTATTGATTTAGGTTTGAAGTCAGTCAATTAAGAGATTGAGAATTTACCATATGTTAGGCTCTCAAATGGATGAACCATGTTTTCATTTTTGAACCATATAATAATGAGGTTAGAATGATTTAACATTTTGTCTTGTATATATATATATATGCATAACAAATAATGTTATTTAACCAAGAGTTTCAGACTCATACGAATCGTTAGTAAACTTTTGTATCATAGCAAATGGTAGTAACTTAGAGATATTAGGGAAAATGGAATAAGGTTTTTATGAGAATTCCATTTAAGACTAATTGTCTTTATTATACATGAAGAGATCCAGTTCAATGGAGTAGGCTAAGTATACTAGAGAAAGACCTAGTAGGGATATTTATACTAGGCTATGTTTGTTTATAGACATTACCAAAGTTATTTTATGATTCCTTGTATAGGAGACATTATTATTTTGAGAATTATAGTATTATTATCTTTGGTTAAGTTAATCAAGGGTTTCTTCTGATTCTAGAACTCCTAGATATAAGATATGGTTATATCATATTAACAAGGAATATTAGGGTAACCCTAGAATCGACTAGCAATAAATTGAATGGTTATGTCATATAGACTTACTCAAGTCATAAGGTATTGTTATTGTGACTCTTAGTTTAAACTATGGCATGAATAGGGTTGATAAGAGTTATAAAAATCTGTGAATAAGACAGTATCCAAGTCGAGTAGGGGTGGGTGAACACAACGACTATGTTCTTACGAACATTATTGAAAATTAAAAACTTTGGCCAAAGTAATGCATTTATTTTTTGCATGCATTGTCGGTTCACTGTATTCGGATTGCTCATCCTATCAGAAATCATACTTAGCTAGAGGGTATCTAGGGTTGTATGATTGATAGAGTTGAGTAGAATACAACACTAAGTACTCAAGAAAGACAAATTACCACTGGTCACCTTTGGTCTATATCCCTCGAGAAGGGTAGGGCCACTTCCTATGTGGAAGATGTGTGGGAGACCGTCGGTCTATGGTTGGAGGTAAATCACTAGAAAGATGCTCTCTCTCCAAGCAGGAAACACACCAGGACTTGTGATAAAGATGTCAGATATTCAAAAATAGTATTTATTCCAAAATTTGTTTATGATTTATTTACAATTGTAAAACATTATAAATGAGAAAGACAATATGGTTTATGGTATTTTGTAAAAGAAATCTTGTAAATGTAATTACTTGATTATATGTTGAATAAAAAGAAAAAATTTCTCTATCTCATTTTTTTTACCTTGTTGAGTTACTCTATGGTAAATTTTGGGTTTTTACTATGTTTTTAGAACGTGGATGTTACATTAACCTTGAGCTATACTTGACATGCCTAGATTAGCTTTGTCTAAATTAAGTGGTTGATTTTCCTATTCTTGGAACACCACTATTTTTAGTGAGTATTTCCTATTATTGGCCCGACTATTCTTAGTCAACTATGCCCTATATGTACTACATCTTGTAAGTTAATTCATCATCCCATATTTTGCATTCTAATTGTCCATTGTTTGCAATACTTATTTTCTTGCAGATCAAGCGTGCTCCTATTTGTCTCAAGTGGCTTGAATTGGTACCACATTCACTCAATGTTCTCAATTTATACACATTTTAAGTGTAATTTGCTTATAAAGGATGGGCACTATCTAATTGGATTCATGCATTGCCATATTCTATATTTGTTGAAATTTGGTGGTTGAGATTACAATCCAACATTTGCCTTAAGGTTATATCAATTATTTAGAGGTGTTTTGGGCTTTGGCCATATTGTTGTAGCTTTGGACATGTATGACCTTTGTACACGCTTAGAGGCAACATTTTAATGGTTTGAATATGAACGTTTTACATTTAAAAAAATATCAATTTTTTTGTTTCGCCTTGGGATATTTGAATTGTGGAGCTTAGGTTTTTATAAATAGTTTGCATGTATGACATTGTTTTATGAATTATTGCTAAGATATAGAGCATCTTCCATATTTTCTATCTATAAATGTTTTACATTCATAATTTTATTTTGAGCAAAATAATGTTAACATATTTTGGATACCACCAGAGAGCCCAGAATAATTGAAGCCTATGATCACAAAGGAGCCTTAAAGTAAGAAAATCAATTATAATTATTTCCACAACCTCACAACCCAAGACTGAACGGATGAAACAAAGGCACAACCCCCCTTAAAAGTACCAGAGAATACCCTACAGAAATTTGGATTTCTCTGTTCTTGCTCCACAATATATCTGTAAAAATTTTGAAATAAAAAATTACATTTAAAAACTTTTAATTAAAAAATAATTCTAATTTTTTTCTAGTTAAGTTGGGATAGTCGGCGAAGTTGAAGAGTTTAATACTTTTGATTACACTTCAATAACTTTTGATTCAGTAGGTTGGGGTAGTCAGCGAAGTTAAAGATTTTACGTAGTAAATATCTAAAAAGGTCAAAACGAACAAAGGAGGATCTCGAAACCGATGCATGCAGACTGCAGTAATTAAAAAGTCTATCCTCTCGCCAACTCATTTTCATTTGCGCATTTATTACCGTTGTGTGGGAATTGAAGGGCCACGCACATGGCACGATTTTAGTAATGGAAGTGTAAGATGTAGTTAAGTAACATCACTTCGACAGCTTGTAGTACATTCACAGACCTTGGGTTTCCGTACAACAGTCATTTCAGATGCTTTAAATCAATTATTTTTAGAAATGCGGTTATTAGACAGTTGCCAGCTGGTGCATCGTGCAATACAATACGTGTACGGCGTTGGACATAAACTCACTATATGTCTTTGGGCGCGGCATAGCAGCTTTCCAAATTCTATATTATATAATGGCAGTGAATAATTTTGTCCCCGAGCAGGTACTACGCTCTAGAGCTGGGGTTTAAGTTGTCTCACCCCATAGTTTGAGTGTGGTCAAATTGTTATCGATGTATGGTCGTTTGAGATTGTTGGATTGTCAATTTTTGGTTGGGTTGAGTGGAGTGTTTTGGTACATAAACATGTTTGACAAATAGCATAATCTTGTGCAATGTTGGGTCCTTTGTCCTATGTTATCCACCTACTTTGTTATACACCTTTCTATGCATCTACTACTTATCGCCTTCTCATGTTCACACGACCTGACACATTTTTCGTAACCATATATTTATTACTCCCATGCATACACTATCTAATGTGATCTAACTCCTTTTCTACCTCGATATTAGTTCACAATGACGGGGGGTTGTCCTTGTGGTCTAGGACTCATCTTACACTAATTTAATTTTTTTAAATTCAAATTTGACTAATTTCCCACCATTACTCTTTTTCACTTCAGGTTGACTAAACACAAGTCTACATGATACATTGATATGTCATTTTATTTAAATACATTCAAGGCATTCATTCTAATCAATCAAGGAATATAAAAATTAAGCATATAAATCAAATATCTTTCACATCTACACCCTTCGATTGGTGCTCTAAAACTAATCTAGCATTGCATAATTATTTTAGGAGCATTTGAAAAAAAAAATTATCATTAACATTGGGCCCTATAGATATCTAGGGTGGAGAATAAATCCAAAATTGATATTAAATAAAGAACTTGTTGCTATAAAATAAATTAGTAAAACAATTCAATTTTATATTAGATATCCCTCAAACTTCTTGTTTATGTCTCCTTAAACTTGTGAATGTTGGATTTTACATATCACTTGATTATATCCTAAAGGATTGGGACTTTAAAATCTCACACCTAGAATGCCTATTGCAAAAGGTGTCAAATTAGGTGTACCTTGTGGTATTTATTCTTCATTTCATGGAGTTATTTCCTAAATGTGTGAGGATGTCCTTATACTTGATTAAGGTGCCACTAGCGAACCACCTTGTCAAGATTAAGTTGGTGTGGAAGGAGGTACCACAGAGGGAATACATGTTGGAGTCCATACTTCACTATTATCTTGGGGTAAATCTATAGCAATACTCACTTTTTTCTCCAAAATTCCATCCCATACTACTTCTTGTATGAATTGCACATCTCTACTAATTATCATTTTTCTAGTTATTGGATTATACAATTTGTAAGCTTTTGTGTCCTCCATATATCCTACAAAGATGCATTTTCTCCCTTGTTATTATCAAAGGTTGAGAAATGGAGAAGTAACCCTCACTGCATCCAATGGCAGAACAACACCATTCACTTTTTCCCGACTAGACACAGGTAAAACAGGGGAGACTACTTCCAAATGGCCAGACCCTGACCCAATATCAACAAGGCAAGAGGTTGCCGCAAGGGAATTAGGGGGCTCCAAAGTCACCTCTCCAGACGCATTTTCCTTAGCAGAAATAGTAGCATCCTTTGCATGGGCCATTGACGGAGAAAGGAAACCTTGCTTTAGCGCCCTACAAAGCCCAAACAAATCAGAAGATTAAGGAGCCACAGAAGGCCCCTTCTACGCCACAGACCATTGCACCTCCAACCAGATATGGAGGAGAGATTCCTCCTCTTCTTCATCCATAGGGAGATTCCATTCATTATATCCATCATCGTCATCATTGTCTCCATCTTCATCGTCTCCCTACAGGGCTAAGCTTCTCCCGCCCTATAAAAAACCCCTGCCTTGCCCACTCCTACATCGGTTGCTTCCGCTCCCGCTCATTGTTTTAATTATATTATATTTATTGTTATATAGTATATTTAATATAATATAAATTATATTAAATAATTTAAAAATATTAGATTATATATATAGATATATATATAATTGAATCATATTTAATAACTCTTTTTTTACATTTAAATATTTTTATAATTAATTAATTTTAATATAATTAATATAATGATATAACTTCTATAGTACTAATAGTAAGTAAAATTAATATGACTAATTACACCCAATGCATTCCCACAATGAATTGGACTTAGCTATTTTGAGAGATCAATGGTTGAGGGCTTACTAGAGCAATGCAATAGATTCAAATAATCATGCCATAAAGTCAATTTGCTAGGGGTTTGACTAAGGAGAGCTTGATCCTTACAATTCAATAAATTCTCAAATGCATTTGTAAACACCACCTATCTTTACAAGTTTTCAAATATTAAAGATTAGGATGAGCAATGTTCAAAAGTATGTGAATTGTCAAATTATTCTTGCACGTACATGTTTAATTCTATGCACATGGTTCATTTTTGCACTCATGACTATGATTTGTTCATTTCTACACTCATATATTTGATCTAGCCAAATTCTAAGGATAACTATATTTAGGTTGTGTCATTCTTCTTTTAACACATCTAGGAAGTTGCAATTCTGAGTTATAGTTCAAAAGTTATATGGCTGAAACCTAGTTTTTAGTAAATAAATTTATTTTATTTTATTTACATTTTAGTGAACTCGACTTCCTTACACAACTCAACCTAGGGTTTTTACCTTAGGTTTTATCCTTCCACATTAGAGTCATTTAGATTTTTTTGATTATATACTTTTCATTTAAATTTGTTTGGGGTTTGAATCTAACTTTATTTGTGCTTCATTGTGTTATCTTGATTATTGTTTGGGCTATTATTGCTTGTTATCTCTTTGATCCTTATCCATGCACTTTCACTATTAGATTTTTATCCTGGATGTCTTCTCCCCCTTCCTTACCAACCTATTTTTTATGTCATTGTGCTTTATGATGACACATCTTTTGTAGCCTATGATAGTGACTTAGCTACTACTTCATCCCTATATGCACTTGATATGTCTAGGGATCTTGCTTCATGTGATGTTGTGTCTAACAAACATTCCATTTCCACCTCATGACAACTTATCATTTACATCTATGGATTCCCCTCCAAGTGTCTCTCTTGATGGTGCACCCTCTCATCTTGTAGTGTTATTCTTGTTCCATGTGGAAAGAAGAAAACATTATTGTTATATTATAATCTTTGATTTCTCTTTAATTTTCCTATTGAGACCTTAAGGAACACCCTCCTAAGTTTAGCAAATCCCAAAGAACAAGAAGAGTGACCGATTCTTATGCATTGGCTCTGAGTTTTCCTCTACTTGATCATGAGTCATGGCCTATTGCTCTTAAGTAGATATCTCTAGTCTTGATAAACAAGTTTGATGTTGGTGATCCCACAATAATGTGTCCCACTTGAGGGACATCTCAATTTTTTCTTGAAATCACATTTATTTTTTAGAAAAATTAATGATTTAAGTCTATATATGTTCCATCTAAGGGGGTTTAATTGAAGGGGGTTAGATTAAACCCTCTTAAATCAAATCCCCTTAGTTAGATCCCTCCTATGCTTAAATCAAACCCTCGATGGAGTCTCATTTGCACATATCAAAATGCTAACAAACAATAATTTTGCTTCACTTTTTGTGGGATGAAATGAAGTCATTAACAAATTTTATTTTGTAAGTATGTAGCTCTTAATATTACCTTTCAAAAAATTATAATATGTAAAATATTTTCTTTAATATTATATTTTTTTAAAAATAATAATAAATGTAGGTCTATTATGAAAAGTTAATGGGCTGGATTCAAGACATTAGGAAAAATAATAAATATTGTCCAAAAAATCTTTAAAAAATGCATTACATCAAACAATAAGGAAAAAAGAAAAAGTTTATATATATATATATATATATATATATATATATATATATATAGAAAAAGTTTATATATATATATATATATATATATATATGTTAAAAGAAATGGGTTACGGAATAAAATAAGTTTGAAATTTTTTTTAGTACTATTTTAAAAACTAACAATAGATAGCATATTTGATTAAAAAAAATTATCAAAAGATATCCATGCATTAGATAGTAGAGTTAATGGTATAATTCCAATAAATCATGAAAAAGAAAAATTTAATGAAAGTTATGCATTATGAAATACTCCAGAAAATAATAGAAAAATAATTATTGATTAAAAAATAAAAATAAAAAATGATAGAAATAATTATTTTAAAAATATAAAAAATATAACTTAAATAAGAAATTCCACAACTCATTTATTTACATCATCCTTAAATTCTTGATCATTTGTTCTTATAATTGACACAAATAAAAAAAAAATGTTGATTTTAAATGTTCCACTTTAACCCAAAAAAAAATGAGACACACTATTGTGCTCTCATCCATCTCCATGGTTACCACAACAATAATTTCGTGTTGCAAACTAGATCCATATTAAATAGGATTTACAACATAATCCTTATTGCCAAGGAATGGATGAAACATGTCTATTGTGGTAAATAAGGAAGTCAAGATGAACGTTGATAAGCAATGAATAATACATTTCAACAAATTACTATGCCTACATGATTATCAAATTGTTAAATCTTTGAAATGACTCATTAGCATCTTGCTAAATTTCTGGGATGTGTGCAAAAGAATGAGGGGACATGTGCTCAAATTCTCTACCAAGATGACATTATTTTATCATTTTTGTTTATGCATTTAAGATTTATGTTTTAAAGATAAGTTGGGTTTTAATTACACATATTTAACTTTGTTGCCTACGAATTTTCTTTTTTATGCCCCAATGTTTGAAATGATCAATGTTATAAACAATTAGTTACATGTTTTTAAAATTTTCTTTTATATTTCTAGTTTGAAATATAATGATAAGAAAATAGTTTATCCATTGTCTATGCTATTTTTTATTATCTAGATGAAGGGGACTAAGCCTAAAATTTCTACAATTCATGTATACGTGTTGATAGATTAGCCAATTGCATGGGTTGTATGTGAATTATGTGTTTAAGCCTACACATGATTTATGTAGTTTACACTTCAAGAATTCTATCTTTCATAGTTCATTTAGACCTTTCACCTTAGTAACTAGCAGTTGCATGATGATGAATATTATTGCTTAAGGTTATGTGGTCAATCCATACACATTGTGAATATGAAACCATTGCTTTGAAAAACTCAAGCTCTATCTCAAAAGCCCTTACTCTACTTTTGATATTTATTTTGAAAATTTGATTAAATTGAATGGAACCTCTCAATAATATTCAAGTTAGATTGAACCATTGCTTTGGAAAACTCAATCTCTATCTCACAAGTCCTTACTCTACTTCTGATATTTATTTTGAAAAAATGGTTAAGTTAGATGGAACCTCTCAACAATATTTAAATTAACAATAGTTCCAAGCTAACAATAGGCATTTAATCTCCCCTTCGATTAACCCCTGACTTAGTCGCAATCTTTCTTGATTTATTTTACAATATCTTCCATTCTTGTATGTAGAACACATAAAAACATCAACAACTAATAAAATATACAACAAATGATTACAAAATAAATGCATGCTCTAAATATTAATATTAATAATCTATCACAGAGTGTGATCCAAAACGGAGTGTGATTACATTCTCTTCTTTTCCTCCTGATGAAGGATCACGAGTGTGATCCGAAACGTTGAGGCTAAAATACATTCTCTTCTTTTCCTCCTGATGAAGGATCACGGAGTGTGATCTGAAACATTGAGGCTAAAAAACAATACACAGATTTTCGAGAAGCACTACAATTATTAATAATCTATGTTAAGAAATTGTAAATTTATTTTATTTTAAAGAAAAAAGTTATGTGAGATGGCATAATATCACTCATTACAAATTTTACAAATTATAAAAAACAAGCTATACATTATTTCTAATAATGTTACCAAATTGTGAATTTATTTATTAATTTATTTTTGAAGTTATGTAGATGGCATAATCACACATTACAAATATTACAAATTATAAAAAAAAGCTATACATGCAAGTAAACAAACTCCATAATCCATTGCCATGGAGCAAACATTATTAGAAATAACTAACCAATTAAATTATTTAAATAAACAAATTAATTAGGAAGCATAAAGTATTTGCATAAGCTGCAGTAATCTTGAGTTGGAATTAATATTATTTGCTAAGTCTCAAAGATAATTTTATATGCAAAGCTATGTTGCAGACCTAAGGCCAACTAAACCATATAGAAAATTTTACATTATAAAAAATACTTTTTATAATTTTTGAAATAAAAAATACTTTTTGACTTTTAAATAAAAAGCACCTTTATTTTTTCTTAATTAAAAATATTTTTAAAAATTTCCAAATAATCAAAGTAAAAACAATAAAGGGAAAGGATTATTGAAAATTTTAAAATACGTTTAACAAAAAGAAAGTGGTCGGAAGAAAATATTATATGAATGATTTCCTGAACGCATTAAAATTTACTCTTCCCCAATTAAATTAAAATACTTGATTCTTGAGTCATTTGTACACAAAATACACAAACTTTCTCAGCTTAAATGTGTAGAAATACCATTCACCCTTCCAGCAGCAAAATCAACCAAAATAAACTGTAGAAATACCATTCACCTTTCCAGAGGCAAAATCAACCAAAATAAACTGTAAAGACAACAGGTAAATAAACCCTCTTTTTGTCGAGGGAAATTTTGTGTTCCTCTTCACCCCAAGATTCTTCGAGTCAAATAAATTTCTCAATATCACAGTCGAGGCATCTCGACTCCTTAAAATACTTCTGTGATAAGAGAATTTTGGTTTCGGAAGATTCACCAACTAGTTGACAAATTGCACGACGTTAACAGCACCGAATCCGCTCTTCCAGGAAACTAATAAAGTATTCATAGCAGGTACGTGTCGAAGAAGATAAGCAAGTAGAGGAATAGCGTCATCAAAAGAGGAAGAGGTCAAGTCCAGATGAACTTGCTTTAGGTAGATTTTCCAGCGTAAAAGTCACTCCTGAACAATTCATGTATTGTACCATCACACCAACTCATTTTCATTTGCGCATTTATTACCATTGTGTGGGAATCGAGTATTGTGAATTTCCATTAATTAATAAATACGGTCAAATGTGCATCTAGAGGGTTGGATAGACGTTGACATGTAAGATGTAGATGTAGAATCACTTCTAACAGCTTGGAGTGCATTCCCAAACCTTGCCGTTGTTGGAGTACGCAAGACACTGAGAGGGAGGGGGACTGAATCAGTGTCTTATAAAACAAACATGTTTTTGGCAACACCTAATTAACTTTTACCAACTGTGAACTTCAATCTTGAATGGTGAAGGCAAGATATTCATTTAAGAACTAGGATGAACTATCAAAGATAAGTTGGGTTTTAATTACACATATTTAACTTTGTTGGCTAAGAATTTTCTTTTTTATGCCCAAATGTTTGAAATGATCAATGTTATAAATAATTAGTTACATGTTTTTAAAATTTTCTTTTATATTTCTAGTTTGAAATATAATGATAAGAAAATAGTTTATCCATTGTCTATGTTATTTTTTATTATCTAGATGAAGGGGACTAAGCCTAAAATTTCTACAATTCATGTATACGTGTTGATAGATTAGCCAATTACATGGGTTGTATGTGAATTATTTGTTTAAGCCTACACATGATTTATGTAGTTTACACTTCAAGAATTCTATCTTTCATAGTTCATTTAGACTTTTCACCTTAGTAACTAGTAGTTGCATGATGATGAATATTATTGCTTAAGGTTATGTGGTCAATCCATACACATTGTGAATATGAAACCATTGCTTTGAAAAACTCAAGCTCTATCTCAAAAGCCCTTACTCTACTTTTGATATTTATTTTGAAAATTTGATTAAATTGAATGGAACCTCTCAATAATATTCAAGTTAGATTGAACCATTGCTTTGGAAAACTCAAGCTCTATCTCACAAGTCCTTACTCTACTTCTGATATTTATTTTGAAAAAATGGTTAAGTTAGATGGAACCTCTCAACAATATTTAAATTAACAATAGTTCCAAGCTAACAATAGGCATTTAATCTCCCCTTCGATTAACCCCTGACTTAGTCGCAATCTTTCTTGATTTATTTTACAATATCTTCCATTCTTGTATGTAGAACACATGAAAACATCAACAACTAATAAAATATACAACAAATGATTACAAAATAAATGCATGCTCTAAATATTAATATAAATAATCTATCACGGAGTGTGATCCAAAACGGAGTGTGATTACATTCTCTTCTTTTCCTCCTGATGAAGGATCACGAGTGTGATCCAAAACGTTGAGGCTAAAATACATTCTCTACTTTTCCTCTTGATAAAGGATCACGGAGTGTGATCCAAAACATTGAGGCTAAAAAACAATACACAGTTTTTCGAGAAGCACTACAATTATTAATAATCTATGTTAAGAAATTGTAAATTTATTTTATTTTAAAGAAAAAAGTTATGTGAGATGGCATAATATCACTCATTACAAATTTTACAAATTATAAAAAACAAGCTATACATTATTTCTAATAATGTTAAGAAATTGTGAATTTATTTATTTATTTATTTTTAAAGTTATGTAGATGGCATAATCACACATTACAAATATTACAAATTATAAAAAAAAGCTATACATGCAAGTAAACAAACTCCATAATCCGTTGCCATGGAGCAAACATTATTAGAAATAACTAACCAATTAAATTATTTAAATAAACAAATTAATTAGGAAGCTTAAAGTATTTGCATAAATTGTAGTAATCTTGAGTTGGAATTAATATTATTTGCTAAGTCTCGAAGATGATTTTATATGTAAAGCTATGTTGCAGACCTAAGGCCAACTAAACCATATAGAAAATTTTACATTATAAAAAATACTTTTTATAATTTTTGAAATAAAAAATACTTTTTGAATTTTAAATAAAAAGCACCTTTATCTTTTCTAAATTAAAAATATTTTTAAAAATTTCCAAATAATCAAAGTAAAAACAATAAAGGGAAAGGATTATTGAAAATTTCAAAATACGTTTAACAAAAAGAAAGTGGTCGAAAGAAAATATTATATGAATGATTTCCTGAACGCATTAAAATTTACTCTTCCCCAATTAAATTCAAATACTTGATTCTTGAGTCATTTGTACACAAAATACACAAACTTTCTCAGCTTAAATGTGTAGAAATACCATTCACCCTTCCAGCAGCAAAATCAACCAAAATAAACTGTAGAAATACCATTCACCTTTCTAGAGGCAAAATCAACCAAAATAAACTGTAAAGACAACAGCTAAATAAACCATCTTTTTGTTGAGGGAAATTTTGTGTTCCTCTTCACCCCAAGATTCTCCGAGTCAAATAAATTTCTCAATATCACAGTCGAGGCATCTCGACTCCTTAAAATACTTCTGTGATAAGAGAATTTTGGTTTCGGAAGATTCACCAACTAGTTGACAAATTGCATGGTGTTAACAACACCGAATCCGCTCTTCCGAGAAACTAATAATGTATTCATAGCAGGAGTATGTCGAAGAAGATAAGCAAGTAGAGGAATAGCGTCATCAAAGAGGAAGAGGTCAAGTCCAGATGAACTTGCTTTAGGTAGATTTTCCAACGTAAAAGTCGCTCCTGAACAATTCATGTATTGTACCATCACACCAACTCATTTTCATTTGTGCATTTATTACCATTGTGTGGGAATCGAGTATTGTGAATTTCAATTAATTAATAAATACGGTCAAATGTGCATCCAGAGGGTTGGATAGACGTTGCCGTGTAAGATGTAGATGTAGAATCACTTCTAACAGCTTGGAGTGCATTCCCAAACCTTGCCGTTGTTGGAGTACGCAAGACACTGAGAGGGAGGGCGGCTGAATCAGTGTCTTATAAAACAAACATGTTTTTGGCAACACCTAATTAACTTTTACCAACTGTGAACTTCAATCTTGAATGGTGAAGGCAAGATATTCATTTAAGAACTGGGATGAACTATCAAAGATAAGTTGGGTTTTAATTACACATTTTTAACTTTGTTGCCTACGAATTTTCTTTTTTATGCCCCAATGTTTGAAATGATCAATGTTATAAATAATTAGTTACATGTTTTTAAAATTTTCTTTTATATTTCTAGTTTGAAATATAATGATAAGAAAATAGTTTATCCATTGTCTATGTTATTTTTTATTATCTAGATGAAGGGGACTAAGCCTAAAATTTCTACAATTCATGTATACGTGTTGATAGATTAGCCAATTGCATGGGTTGTATGTGAATTATGTGTTTAAGCCTACACATGATTTATGTAGTTTACACTTCAAGAATTCTATCTTTCATAGTTCATTTAGACCTTTCACCTTAGTAACTAGTAGTTGCATGATGATGAATATTATTGCTTAAGGTTATGTGTCAATCCATACACATTGTGAATATGAAACCATTGCTTTGAAAAACTCAAGCTCTATCTCAAAAGCCCTTACTCTACTTTTGATATTTATTTTGAAAATTTGATTAAATTGAATGGAACCTCTCAATAATATTCAAGTTAGATTGAACCATTGCTTTGGAAAACTCAAGCTCTAATTCACAAGTCCTTACTCTACTTCTGATATTTATTTTGAAAAAATGGTTAAGTTAGATGGAACCTCTCAACAATATTTAAATTAACAATAGTTCCAAGCTAACAATAGGCATTTAATCTCCTCTTCGATTAACCCCTGACTTAGTCGCAATCTTTCTTGATTTATTTTACAATATCTTCCATTCTTGTATGTAGAACACATAAAAACATCAACAACTAATAAAATATACAACAAATGATTACAAAATAAACACATGCTCTAAATATTAATATTAATAATCTATCACAGAGTGTGATCCAAAACGGAGTGTGATTACATTCTCTTCTTTTCCTCCTGATGAAGGATCATGAGTGTGATCCGAAACATTGAGGCTAAAATACATTCTCTTCTTTTCCTCCTGATGAAGGATCACGGAGTGTGATCCGAAACATTGAGGCTAAAAAACAATACATAGTTTTTCGAGAAGCACTACAATTATTAATAATCTATGTTAAGAAATTGTAAATTTATTTTATTTTAAAGAAAAAAGTTATGTGAGATGGCATAATATCACTCATCACAAATTTTACAAATTATAAAAAACAAGCTATACATTATTTCTAATAATGTTAAGAAATTGTGAATTTATTTATTTATTTATTTTTGAAGTTATGTAGATGGCATAATCACGCATTACAAATATTACAAATTATAAAAAAAAGCTATACATGCAAGTAAACAAACTCCATAATCCATTGCCATGGAGCAAACATTATTAGAAATAACTAACCAATTAAATTATTTAAATAAACAAATTATTTAGGAAGCATAAAGTATTTGCATAAACTGCAGTAATCTTGAGTTGGAATTAATATTATTTGCTAAGTCTCGAAGATGATTTTATATGCAAAGCTATGTTGCAGACCTAAGGCCAACTAAACCATATAGAAAATTTTACATTATAGAAAATACTTTTTATAATTTTTGAAATAAAAAATACTTTTTGACTTTTAAATAAAAAGCACCTTTATTTTTTCTAAATTAAAAATATTTTTAAAAATTTCCAAATAATCAAAAGTAAAAACAATAAAGGGAAAGGATTATTGAAAATTTGAAAATACGTTTAACAAAAAGAAAGTGGTCAGAAGAAAATATTATATGAATGATTTCCTAAATGCATTAAAATTTACTCTTCCCCAATTAAATTCAAATACTTGATTCTTGAGTCATTTGTACACAAAATACACAAACTTTCTCAGCTTAAATGTGTAGAAATACCATTCACCATTCCAGCAGAAAAATCAACCAAAATAAACTGTAGAAATACCATTCACTTTTCCAGAGGCAAAATCAACCAAAATAAACTGTAAAGACAACAGCTAAATAAACCCTCTTTTTGTCGAGGAAAATTCTGTGTTCCTCTTCACCCCAAGATTCTCCGAGTCAAATAAATTTCTCAATATCACAATCGAGGCATCTCGACTCCTTAAAATACTTCTGTGATAAGAGAATTTTGGTTTCGGAAGATTCACCAACTAGTTGACAAATTGCACGGCGTTAACACCACCGAATCCGCTCTTCTAGGAAACTAATAAAGTATTCATAGCAGGAGCGTGTCGAAGAAGATAAGCAAGTAGAGGAATAGCGTCATCAAAAGACGAAGAGGTCAAGTCCAGATGAACTTGCTTTAGGTAGATTTTCCAGCGTAAAAGTTGCTTCTGAACAATTCATGTATTGTACCATCACACCAACTCATTTTCATTTGCACATTTATTACCATTGTGTGGGAATTAAGTATTGTGAATTTCAATTAATTAATAAATACGGTCAAATGTGCATCCAGAGGGTTGGATAGACGTTGCCGTGTAAGATGTAGATGTAGAATCACTTCTAACAGCTTGGAGTGCATCCCAAACCTTGCCATTGTTGGAGTACGCAAGACACTGAGAGGGAGGGGGGCTGAATCAATGTCTTATAAAACAAACATGTTTTTGGCAACACCTAATTAACTTTTACCAACTGTGAACTTCAATCTTGAATGGTGAAGACAAGATATTCATTTAAGAACTAGGATGAACTATCAAACAAACTTGTGAGCATGAAAAGACAGAACAACTATTTCTGAACTATAAGGAATCATTTGAACAATTCATTAAGACAAATAATAGAGGCAAATTGTTACTTCATTGCACTTAGATAAGCATGAAAGTATTATGCATTTGTACTGTTTTACTAAAAGCATCATATAACAGTTAAATTATGAAATAATGAACAAAAACTCATGAGCAGAACAGGTAACCATAACACAGAGATTGTCCTAAGTGGAAAACCCTCCGGGGCATAAAAACCACTCAAAAAAATGCCTCACTGGCGTATTTAATGAATCTCACTGCTTACAGGCCTCACTGGCTACAAAATGCCTCACTAGCAAAGGTCATTTCTTGTCTCACTGACTTGACCTTTCAATACATGCTTCAATCATAGATAAAAACAAATACAGAGGGACACTCTGTTTCTCTTAGTTCTAGACCGACATAACCTCAACAATGCATGAACATTTTTTCTGTGTATACATCATCAATATTATACCAATTTTTATACAACAAAACTGTATGTATCATCTGTGCAAAGTTCTTCGTTTCATTAAACAGTTTGAAAAATGTAACTGCTCCTTTTTAACTGTCTAAAACTGATTCAGAAAGTTTTCTTAACTGTCAAAACAGTTAGGTCGAATGACCACATGAGGTTTTATTTGAGATACCATAGTGCTGTAACTTCATCAACTGTATAAAGAAATAAACATGATTCTTGTTAAACCATTAACCAGGGTTACAGACCCAAAACTATTTTACAATGCCATGTGAAATTATTTTCAACTGAATGTTCATTTCGAGAGAGTTATAACTGTTCACAACAAAGTGTTTACAAATTCATAACAAGTTTTTGAAACCCCATAGATATTAGCTAATACAACCTCAGCCATCGAAAGAAAAGTTTGTGTTTCCAAACCCTAACTACCATGGCAAAAGAACTATTCATATATTTGAAACACAAAAGAAAAAATCTATAACTGTCGCTGCTCAAATAACTGAGATTAAAAACTGAGTGCAGATATAAAAACATCACCTGATGAGTCAGCCAAAAATAATCATATCAACTGATGATTAAGTCAAGAATGTTTAGCAATGGGACTGCATAGTCCAGCATTGTCTCATCAATAGGCTTCCACTCATTGTGTTGTTAAAACCATGTATTTTCATGATGAAATCAGAAGTAGAAAACCCTAGCTCGAAACAGAGCTTATACTTTACAAAATGAAATCAAAAGACTATCAAATATGTCATGTGACTAGTGCTCCCGGCCAGTGAAAACTCAAGTAGAAACATTTTCCTTTTACCTGATTGAAAATCTTACAACCTGCCCAGCCGGTAAACTCACTTAGAGGCCTGATGAAATGACTCTTAATATTAGAAAGATATGTATTTGATACTAATGAAGCCCTTCGAAAACTTATAAATGTGTGACTTTCAAAACATAATAATAATATTGAAAAATGTCCTTCATGAGATGAGAGAATACTTTTAGTAATCCTCATGCACCTTGAAAACAAAAATGAAGCTTGAAAACTTTTAGTGAGCTCAATGAATATGATATGATGAAGGCTTTTAGAAGAGATCCGTATACCCAAGTAGCATGAAGTTGTGTCACAAGAAGAGTCAAACAAGGTGTATCAACATCAAATGATAGAAGTATATCATGTAGGCCAAACATATTGTTATCTTGTGTGAACTGTCATACTGACATCATATAAGCTAACATAAGCAAGATATACAAATATCACTGTGCCACAATCAAATAACAAATGCCACTATCCAGAAGTACAAATGCCACTAGCAATACAAGTGCCACTGCCACTGAATAACATCACACTGAACTGATCATGGGCCAAAGAACATAAATACCACACCATGATGCAACTGTGCCATCACTGTAATAACACTCATTTGACACAATGCCAACACTAGAATTCCACAGGGGTCAACAGTCATTCTGTACAGAAGTCATTTCAGCCATCTTAAATCAATTTCTATTACAAATGCAGTTATTAGACAGCTGAGTTGTGGCCAGTTGCAATACGTGTTGCACATTAATTCACTACATGTCTTTGGGTGCTGCGCTCCTAGCTTTTCAAATTTTAATCTTTGAGGATACCACAAATTTTAAATTTAATTTTCATCTCTCTCAATTCTAATCTCCCTCATATCTTTGAAAGCATTTGTAATTGAAGAATGTTGTACTCAATTTTAAATACTCTCGAGACGGCGAGCCCTCAACACATAACAACCTAACATAAAAGCTTTATCATTAACATTGGCCCCTACAAATCTCTAGAGTGGAAAATAAGACTAGCATTGATATTAAATAAAGAATTTGTAGTAGTAAAATAAATTAGCAATAAAACAAATTAGTAAAATAAATTAGCAATAAAACAAATTACCAAAAACGTGAGATTCTATACTATCTAGTGAAAGAAAATCCAATGGTTTGACCAACTTGGAGAGGGAGGATGCAATGGTTTTAGTCTTGGAGTGCATTATCCCTCCAATCCTCTACATCAATTTCTAATCTAATGGAGAGCACACTTGAAATTAAGGAGCTAGGTTTGTTTCCATTGGCTACCAAACCAAGGTAAGAAGGTGGGGCAAATTAGGATAAAATTGAAAACAAATAAATATTTTTAGTTTCACGACAACATAAGTGAAATCAAGATGAATTAAAATTAATAGCGGAATCATGATATAAAATCAAGTAGGGTTTAAATATTTGCTTTTAATAAAGTGAAATCTTTATTGAAGAGGGTACATAAAAGAATGTTGAGAAGAAATAAAAGGAAATCCATTGGTGATCTTATTTCTCAAACTTGCCTTCCATTTATTCAGGAAAAATACCAAGCAGTTTAAAGACTTATGGGATTTGTCTTCAATGCAATGGTTTCTATGGCAAGATATCAAAGAATGATTCAGACTAAATGACAAGCACAAGAATTTTGTTACCTTTGAGCAATCCCTAGTTCCTGTGAACTTAGTCAACGAGTTTGTACCCCCATTTCTTCCAATTTCTTTGAAGACTAGCACTGGTTATCTACCCACCACTTCTCATTCTTCCCCTTCATACAAGTGTACCATCCTCTCATTCCAATTTTGAATTTATCCACCCACCTTAATACTAAATGGAGATGTAGATTCTCTGGTAATTTCTAGTCCAAACTAAATGCTCAAATTTGGAAATCTAAGGCAAAGGTGGATGCCCAAATGCTTGCCTAGAGATTTTTTCATTATAAATTGCTAGTGGGAGAGAGAATTCATTTTTTTGGCTATTACCAGTCAAATGTCTCACTTGTCAAGCCAATTAAACTATTAAACATATTTTTTTGGAACTGTACTATTACTTCAAAAAAAATACCTAGAATGATGTGTTAAATAAAATACCTTCTCTTTTTTATCACTACCCACCACCTAAAGTGAAAAGAATCCCTTCTTAGGTTTGGATTGGCAAAGAATGTTGTGGGGGATTCTATGAGACGTGATTTTATTACACATCTAGAAAATTAGATGCACTACTATTTTTTTAAAAGTTTAACATTCACCTACTAAAACTACAATAATTTACTCTTTTCAAATTGCTATATTACGTTCTTAGCTACAGAGTTCATTGAACATCAGTCCTAATGTTGATCTTTAGTGGATCAAATTAAGTCCTAGATCAATAGCTTCCAATGCAAATTATTTCTTGACAAACACATAGATTAATATTTCTGCCATTTAGTGTCGGGGATTTTCTTTGATCTAACCTCTTCATGGTTGATCTATATCTTTTCTTAAACCCCTCGTGCTAGAGGCATTCTTTGCTAAAATGGGTTGTTAATATGACACTTTGTGGCTTAAGCCCATGGTTGTTAATGATTGTTTTTTGTTAAAACTTAAGACTGTTTTCTTTGACGACAAGTAAATATTTGCATATTTGTTCTTTCTTTCTTTCAGTGGCCTTTTTAGCTAAACCTTATCCACAGGTTTAGTTGTTATCTACTACATTCAACTAGGTGCATGATGGAAGTTTCATTTTGAAGGCTACCATTACAACAATTCTTCCAGATTATTGTCTTTTCTCGAAATACTTTGCTTTCTTGCAGCAGTTATGGAGACTAAAACAAAGATGCTCTGAGATTGGGAGCCAGAGTGAATGGATACCAAATGGAAAGCACAACTAGGTACCAGGGTCTTCATCGATGATGGAGTTTGTTCAAGCAATATTATACTTTGTTGTAGTCCAATCAAGGGTTCTGTCAGGTTCTTTATGAAAATTTTTGGATTAGATGGGGGTGTCAGCCATTCTCCAAGTAGAGGACTGCTGCCTGATTTAAAATAGGAAGAGTTCCTTATGAGCCTACACAGATTTCAATAGCTTGACACAATTTTTGAACGATCCCTAATAGCCTATTGGACCTGTGAGAAACAAAGATAGGACAAAGGTTTTCTCTCATTCTTGCAGGTCTTTGAGATTTAGGTAGTGATTTTTAGTATAAACATTTTAAGTTTGATAGGTAGATTTAGGTAGTGATTTTTAGTAGAAACATTTTAAGTTTGATAGTTAAAGTTAGGGTGCTCCATTCCTTTCTCTCCTTTTTAATTATTTTTAAAAAAATTTGAGCTCATGCTCACATTAAATTCAAATGATCTTATTAAAAGCCATGCTCACAAAAATAAATATCAAGGCCCGTGATATGTACTCTCACACTTGTCTTAAAATCATAAAGAAGAGGTCACGATAAAATCATGGAGCAAAAAGTTGAATAAAGTGACAATCACAAAGGATAAAGACTAAGGTTTGAGCATAGAAGATGGAAGATATACCAGAAATGAAGGATTAAGTGAGTAGTAAAGGTGGTTTATAGTATTTATACTATACATTGCAATAATATAATATATATAAAAAATAAATTAAGTACATGAACCAAGTCCTATGGTGTCCATTCATGAAAAGAATTTATTTATGCTCACTAGTTTCATAAACAACTCTACAGCACATGCCCACTAATATCATAAGTGAATCTGCAATATGTTGTGAGCTTCACTCTTATATATTAAGACCTTACCATTCTCTATTATATCACACACAAAATTATATAATGTTTTTGCAATTTAATGACTAAATTTTTTCTATGATTAAATTTTTTCTATTAGTATGACTTTTATAGTGTTACAATGTCTAAATTTTCTATCAATATATGAGATTTAAACAAAGTTGTTTAAATGGTGTGAGTATAGAAAGTAAAAATTAGTCCATAATAAAATGAAAAGATTAAGGTCCCACTTTTTATATATAATAGTGTGATATGTGTCTATCCTAAAGAATTAATATTTCTAAAGTGAGGTGATTTTATTTTAGAATCAAGGAAAATCTATCAAATATGGACCAATTGGAAATTTCTAAAGAATCTAAAAATAAATAAATTTAGGGGATATAAATTGAAAAAATAACCAATTGATGACATATAGCCACTCAAAATTCCTTTATCATGTTAGCATATACATTTAATAGTCAGTTGAGTTTCATCTTCAAACTCTCCCTTAGTTGCATTCTTACTTTGATTTGTCTCTTTAGTAAACTCATTTTATTCAAAGCATTAAGGCCCCTATAAATTTAAGGAAAACACTTCCATTACTCCCTTTAAAAGGTTCTTCACCCTCTATCATGTTAGCATACATTTTATAGTGAGTTGAGTTTCATCTTCAACCTCTACCTTAGTTGCATTCTTATTTTACATATCTTCCATTCTTTAATGTAAAATATATAAAATAATCAATAACTAATAAAATATGTAACAAATAATTACAGAATAAATGCATACTCTAAATATTAATGTTAATAATCTATGTTTAAGTAATTATGATTTTTTATTTTAAAAAATATTTATGTCAATGCCATAATATCACTCATTAAAAATATTACTAATTTTAAAAGTAAACAAACTGCCTAAACCACCACCATCCAAGCAAACATTAGTAGCTAAAGCATTGAAATATTTTAAATAAAAAAATTAATTATTAACCATAGACTATTTGCACATACTGCAGCAATCTTGAATTGGAATTCAGTATTATTTGCTGCAGTCATGATGATCATATATGTAGGAAACTTTGTTGCAGACATAAGGCGAACTAAAATATACATAAAATCTTACATTTCTAAATAAAAACACCTATTATTTTCTAAATTAAAAATATTTTTAAAAATTTCCAAATTACCAAAACAAAAAGAAGAAAGGGGAAGGATTAATGAAAAACTAAAAATATGTTTAACAAAAGGGAAGTGCTGGGAAGAAAATATTAAAGGAATGATTTCCTGAACCCATTAAAATTTACTTTTCGTTGATTAAGTTCAAATACTTGATTCTTTGTTTAGTCACCCTGTACTCAAAATACACAAACTTTCTCAGCTTAGATGTGTAGAAATACCATTCACCCTTCCAGTAGCAAAATCAACCAAAATAAACTGTAAAGACAACCACTAAATAAACCCTCTTTTTGTCGAAGGAAATTCTGTGTTCCTCTTCATCGCAAGATTCTCTCTAACTCAAATAAATTTCTCAAGATCACAGTCAACGCATCTCGTCTCCTTAAAATTCTCATGTGATAAGAGAATTTTGGTATCAGTAGATGGTCTCGGAAGATTCATCAATTGGTTGACAAATCGCACTACATCAACAGCACCGAATCCGCTCCTCCAGGAAACTAATAAAGTTTTCATTACAGGAGCGTGTCCAAGAAGATAAGCAAGTAGAGGAATAGCGTCATCATAAGAGGAAGATGTCAAGTCCAGATGAACTTGCTTTAAATTTTCCAGCAAAAAAGTCACTTCTAAGAATTCCTATATTGTAGCATCACACCAAACCAAAAAAATTAATACTGTGGATAGATTAAGCAACGAAAAGATAAAGAGAGAGAATTATAATATATTAGAAATGCAGTTCCAATGTCGTTATCAATGAAATCTCCTCTCCTCTAATATTAAAATTGAAGGCTCAAATAGAGTTTTAAAAACCTTGTAAAGCAGGAAATCGAGAATAGTACACTACTATTAAAAGCCTTTTGGCTAAAAAAATGTCATATTTGAAGCGAATTTTAGTTTGTCACACTCCCACTTCTGTTTAAAACATCAGAAATACAATATTTGCAATAAAATAATCAGTCAAAACCTTACCCGTGGATCCCAATCTGAGCCCATGCACAGTTGTTCAAAATCAGGAAATTTGCTTAGAGTCTCTCCATCGCCCTCATCAATCCAGTACAAGAGGGTAATTTTTCTTAGTGATTTTAGAGCTGTAAAAACTTTAAGTTCTTGATAACTATTCACGTCTGTACATAGATGTAAACATTCTGGCAAGTAGAATTCCGTGTCACCCAAGTTTGCAAACATTATTCTAAGGCTCACCAATCGCGGGCAAATTGCTGTTATTGCTTCGATGCCAGAGGAAAGATTGAGAGAGATAAGACTTTCAGAACATATCTTTACTCTCTTAAGTCCATAGCACTTACGAAGGATTAAAATTTCCATAACTGGACATAATTCAACCATTAGCTCAAGGGTTGTGTCGTTCATCTTTACGTAATCAAAATTGAGTGTTGCCAGGCCGGCGAAGCCACTAAAATAGTCGGGCATTTTTGTGAGAGAGAAATTATTGAGAGCCAAAGATCTGAGCTTGTGGTAGAAAAAAATGGATATAGGAACCTCAACTTTTGGGTCACTCTCTGAGGCACTCTCTTCAATACTAATCTCTCTCACTTCTTTCAGAGCAGCTCGGCAAATCCACTCACAAATCTTCTCACTTGTAAAGCAAGATAGGATGTTGTTAAACTCGAAAAGCTCAAGGGGACTAGAATGGAGCTTAAAAATACTGTCAATTATATTTTGGAATGCAACTGGGCTACATGATGGAGAGAAGAAATCCCCTAAAAATTTTAGGTTGGGTAAGAAGGTCCAAAGGAATTTCCATCTTTTAGAGAGGACAAAACAACGTACTGCCTGCTTCAAGGGAACTTTACTCAAAATGGAGGTCAGTAAGCTATCTAGTAAATCACTTAGGCCTAGTCCATTTCTTTTTGGATCCATAACTTGTTGCTCAGTAAGAATGAATCAATCTATACGCTATTCCTACCTATTCATGTAGCTTATACACTCAGAACCAACACTGTACTTAAGACATGAATGGATAATATCATGGCAATCATATTTAACCCAAGGAAATACAACTCTACAGAATGCCAACCATATCCAGCTTTCTTATCAGCACAACAAACAGTCACAATTCATCAGAAATAAATCAATTAGAGTAAAGGCTGAAACAGAATCCCTGCAAACAACTCCTATATTCAGCACAGTAAATATTTACATAACTGGTATTTTCCAAGGAAACAAAGCTCCCTATCAGACTCCAACAAAAAAACTCCCATATGGAAACTATCCTCTAACTTTATATATACACCGAATTTACTAACTAAAACCGGACTCTAATAGCTACCTTAAACTAACTGAGCCACGTCAGGATTGATTCCTGCTTTTTCTCCAACAAACTTACCACCTGTCCATGTTATCAGTTAGGAACTCCTTGTCTTACTTAAATTCACCATAAGTTAAGGCATGGAAACTACCTCATCGTGGATGCTTTGCGTCACAATTCCTTTTACAAATGCAGTTATTAGACAATAAATACAATACCTGTTGGACATAAACTCACTGTTTGTCTTTGGGCGGTGCACACCTAGCTTTTCAAATTCTATATTTTAGAATGGTACCTAGTGTATAATTTTCTCCACGATGATTTGCTCAGTTGGCATGGTCCTCGTCTCGATTCTCTAGTTGGCTACTTACTTAAGTCTGACTCTCGTTTAAAATGATGGGCTGGGGTTTCTTCAAGTATTACATGTAGGCAAGTTGAGTGTGGTCAAATTATTATTGGTGTATGGTTAATTGCGGTTGTTGGGTCGTGGATATTTTTTATAATAAGAAAATAATAAAAATAATTTATTTTTCATATTAAGTTTTAGTGTTAAAGTTATATTATTAGAGAATCAAAATTATTATTGAGAGATATGGGGTGTACAATGTCATTTCTTTTTTAGTTTTGTGTTTGCATTGAGGGGAGTGTTTTAATACATAAACATATTGGTAAATAGCGTAATTTTGTACAAAGTTGGATCCCTTTCCCAATATTATCCAGCTACTTCATTATACACCATTCTATGCATCTACTACTTATCTCCTTTCCCATGTTCACACATCTTATACATTTGTCCTATCCATTTATTTATTACTCCCATGCATGCACTATCCACTGTGATCTAACCCCTTTTCTACCCCAAGATTAGTTCATAATGATGAGGTCATCCTTGTTAACTAGGACTCATCGTACACTAATTTATTTTTTTTAATTCAAGTTTGACCAACTTCCTACCATTATCCTTTTCGACTAGAATTGACTAAACACAAGCCTACACGATATGTTGATATGTCCTTGTATTTAAAGACATTCAATGCATTCATTTAAATCAATCAAAAAATTTAAAATTCAAGCATATAAATCAAATATTTTTCACATCTACACCTTTCAATTGGTTTTCGAAAAATTATCTAGCATTGCATAATTATTTTAAGAGCATTTGCATGATTGAAGAATGTTGTCCTCATTTTTATATACTCTCAAAAAAATGATCAAGGTGACAAGCCCTCACAACTCAATCATATGACAACCTAACAAAAATATTTATGATTAACATTGACCCCTACAAATATCTAGAATGGAGAAGAAAGCCAACATTGATATTAAATAAAGAACATGTAGCAATAAAATAAATTAGCAAAAATGTAAGACCCTATACTATCTAAAAAAAGCAAATCCAATGGTTTGACCAACTTGGAGAGGGAGTATGCAATGGTGTTAGTCTTTGAGTGCATTGTCCCTAGAATCCTCTACATCAATTTCTATTCTAATAGAGAGTGCACTTTAAATAAGGGAGCTAGGTTTGTTTCTATTGGCTACTAAAGCAAGGTAGAAGGTGGGGCAAACTAGGATAAAATTGAAAACAAATAAATATTTCTAGGTTCATGAGAACATAACAGAAATCATGGTGAATTTAAATTAATAGTGGACCCATGATTTTATGAGCTTATCATATTTGTGATCAAGTAGGATTTTCATTATTTCACTTGATCTTATAAATATTTTCTTTTAATAAAGTGAAATACTTATTGAAGATGTCACATAAAAGAATGTTTAGAAGAAATAAAGGGAATCCATTGGCAATCTCATTTCTCAAACTTACCTTCCATTTATTTAGGAAAATATTAAGAAGTTTAAAGACCTATGCGATTTCTCTTCAATGCAATGGCTTCCATAGCAAGATATCAAAGAATGATTCAGCCTCAATGACAAGTACAAGAATTTCATTACCTTTGTTCAATCCCTAGTTCCTACTAACTTAGTCATCAAGTTTTGTACCCCCATTCCTTGCAATTTCTTCAAAGATTAGCACTGGTTATCTACCCACCACTTCTCATTCTTCCCCTTGAGACAAGTGTACCACCATATCATTCGTACTTTAAATTTATCCACCCACCTTAATACTAAATGGAGATGCAGATTCTCTTGTAATTTATGGTCCAAACTAAGTGCTCAGATTTGGAAATCTAAGGCAAAAGTTGATGCCCAAATGCTTTCTTAGAAACTTTTGCTTTATAAATTTCTAGTGGGAGAGATAATTTATTTTTTCCTATCCATCCAATCAAATGCCTCATTTGTCAAGCCAATGAAACTACTAAATATATTTTTTGGGATTGTATTATCACTAAAAAAGCTTGGAATGGTGTTTTAAATAAGATACCTTCTCTTTTTTATCAGCACCTAAAGTGGAAAGAATCCCTTCTTAGTATTGGAATGACAAAGAATGTTGTGGGGGATTCTATGAGACAAGTGATTTTATTACACATCTAGAAAATTAGATGCACTGCTATTTTTTCAAAAGTTAACATTCACCTAGCTACTACACTACAAAATTTCACTGTAACATTTTCTTTCAAATTTCTACGTTATGTTCTTAGCTGCAGAGTTTGTCGAACATCAATTCTAATGTTTCTCTTCAGTGGGATCAAATTAATTCCCAAATCAATAGCTTCCAATGTAAATTTCTTAATGTTAGTGTTATTAAGCTCACTTAGTTGACTATATTTAGCTACACTAAATTTAAGTGTTCTTGTGCTTTAATTAGCATGTCTATGTTTAGAACACATGTTTACTTTTTCTTATCCTAAGTTAAGTAGTTGCATGCCTATCTTTGGGCCACTACTATTCTTAGGCTTGTTTTCTTATTTATGGCACGTCTATTATTAGAGAGACTCTTGCCTAGATGTACTTATTCATGTGAGATAATACATCATCTAGTTTTTCTTTGCATATTGCTTGTGTCTTTGATAGCATTGAGTGTGTGATTGTTCATCTCTCGTGACTCATGTCAATGTTTGCAATCTTCCATGAATGTCATTAGTTTCCACATGGTATCAGAGCAGGAATGGTAAGGTTGCACACCAATTCTTCTATCAAATTCATTGAGCATAACTTTCCTTGTTTGTTATTGGTTCAACTTCAGAGGCATTATTCACTGTTTTGGTAGAGTTTTACTACTCCAGAGTTGTTCAAAGACATTTTTCTCTAAAGAAGGCATTTTTTTGGACTATTGTGCAAAGTGGGCTCTCTATAGGGTGTGGAAAGACATTTTTTTTCAATTTGAGGCACTTTTTACCTATTTTTTGGAAGCTTTCTTTGTTGTGAGGCATTACAACTTGCACCAGGGGCATTGTTTCAACATTTTTGATGGCTATTGTATTTTTTTGGCCATATGTACCTGTCCAAAAGCAACACTTGTTTTTTAAATAGGCCCAACCTATTTTATGCATCTTGCACTTTGTTTCCAAGCACACTGGGCCTGCATACAGGTTGCAGCCTATTTTAACAGGCCCGTAGGCCCCTTAAACGTCTGCTTTGTGCCTTCTACTTATCCACTTTGGCCTTCTAATCACCAGCATCAGCTTTGTTTTGCTAGTATCAGATCAATTTTTCCTAGCACTAGTCTTTTTTGGAGGATTTTTTCACTACAAAGGTCATTGTAGAGGTTTTTTTTTGCCAAATCAACCATTCAAACAACAATTTCACCCAAATAGAGGTATTTTTGACTTCAAATTTGATATTTTTTTTTCCAAAAATTTGCCCTATTTTGTCTTTTTAAAGAAACTTAGGGGTTGTTTTCAAGAAAAAAACTATATTTTAACATGTTTTTAAAAAGCATTTTTACAAAAAACCAAATTTAAAAAAAAAAAGCTATATTTAGATTTGTTTTAAAAAATCTTAAAAAAAAAAACAAATTGCTCCTCCTTGTAAAGTTTACTTTTGTCTAAATATTCTTTGGTAAATTAAACTAAAAAAACATTTCAAATTGTGTAATAGGCAATTTTTTCCCACACACTATTTATAAAGTGTCAAAATCAGGGGGGTTGAAGAGAACTTGTGTCTCAATTTTACTACTTGAATCTCATGTTTCACAGTTGTTCTTTGTTGAACCTTTCAAGAGTTCATTGGGTTCAATGGTTCAATGAATTGTTCAAGTGTCAGGTTCAATAGTTCATTGAACTATTCATTGGGTTTGAACTATTCATTGGGTTCAATTATTCATTGAACTGTTTCATTGAACTGTTCATCAGTTCTGTGGTTCAATGGTTCAACCGAACGGTTCGATGGTTCATCGACATTGGTTTGATGGTTCATCGACATTGGTTCAAATGGTTCGTCATTGGTTCAACAGGATAGGTTCATTGGTTCAGTGGTTCTATGGTCATTTGTCTTAGCTGAAGATATCACTCTGTTGAACCATTGAACCTCGTGTCGAGGTTCAATGGTTCAACAAGTTCAACAATATGAGAAGTGGGCATCAGCGAGAGTTTGTCCATCAGAACAATAGAAAGTGTTTGAACCGATGGTGAAGGTCTGTCCGATGAAGGGTGGTGAACTTGAAGATCGTGGAGACTATCTAGTATCAGTGAAGGGAACAATGCGATCACCGATGGAGCAGGTTAGGCCGATGGATCTTTGGTTTGGCATCGTCGGCAACAAAATTGCTGACAATAGTATGACCGAGTATTTGGCGTTATAAACTGCAGAGCAGTCTGTGACCTGGTGTATGTGGGACTATATATATCTCACAGGAATGTGAACCGTTACGACTATTGAACAGCAGCGGTGATAGGGATGTTAGATGAGTCAGTTAGGGCAATAGACAAGTAACGGTCTTTTCTCTTGCAGACTGAAGAGTATAAAACTAATCGACTGACATCATCAGAAGAAGTTGAAACGATTTGTTTTGTACTGTTTATTTCTGTAGAATGCGCAGATGATATAAACAGCTTTGTACAATTGTAAAATAGAATCGATACCTGAACATTGAGAGCTGGAAATCTTCATTGTAATCTTTCAGTTTGTTGCAATAAAGAAAGTCTCTCTTGTGGTGGTGGGTTTTTTACCCGAAAGGGTTTTCCCACGTAAATCTGGTGTCATTCTCTGTATCTTGTTTTGTTTATCTTGTATTTGTTTCTAGTGTATTCATCTGTTTATTAAATTGAAAGTCACTTGTCTGTGGTTTCTCCTTTAAATTAACATTAGGGAAGCTGTATTCCGCACTTCTGCTTTCCTTACAAGTGGTATCAGAGCTTGGCTAGTTGTGTTATCCTTGTTGGTAGGTTGGGTTTTTTGTGTTAGTTCTGTGAAGTGGGAGTTCTACAGAGGTCTATTTTGTTAAATAAGATGGCAAGTACATCAGGAAAGATAGACATTGAAAAGTTCAATGGCACAAACTTTGAGTTGTGGAAACTTAAAGTTGAAGATATGCTGGTCGACAGAGATCTTTGGGTTGTTGTGTCTGCAACTAAACCTACAGCCATGAAGCAAGAAGATTGGGACCTGGCAGATAGGAAAGCCAGAGGACTGATAAGATTAAGTTTAGCAGATTCTATTCTATTGAACGTTCATGAAGAGACAACTACAAACCTTTTGTGGAAAAAGTTAGGAGATATTTATCAGGGCTAGTCCTTGGTAAATAAGCTTTTCCTCATAAAGAAGTTGTACTCTCTAAAGATGGATGAAGGAGCATCTGTAGTAGGCCATCTGAACTCATTTAATTTGATTGTTGCACAGTTGACGTCTGTAGGTGTAAAAATAGAAGAGGAGGACCGCTATATGCTTCTATTGTGTTCTTTACCTGACTCATGGGATCATCTTGTGATGGCTATTGGAAGTACAACAACCAAGTTTAAAATAGAAACTGTTGTTGCCTTGTTGTTGTCTAAAGAGATGCAGAGGAAGTCTTCTGGTATGGCCAAAAAGGCTCTGTCTGTTCGAGATAGATCAAAAGAAAGAGGCAAGAAGAAGGACAAGAAGTCTAAGTCCAAATCAAAGGGGAAATCAAAATCCCCTGGCAAGAAGTCCAAGGTGAAGTGCTGGAATTGTGGGCAGAAAGGTCACATCAAGAAAGACTGCAAAGAGGAGAAAAAGAAGAACTTCTCTGACTCTGAGTCTTCACAGAGTGATGCTGATGCCTTCATTGCTACTTTGGCAACACCTGCATCTGAAGATGTTTGGCTGGTGGATTCAGTAGCATCTTTTCATATGACATCTAACAGAGAGTGGTTCACAAAGTATGAACCGTATGCTGGTGGGAAGGTGTTCCTGGCAAGTGATTCAACACTGGAAATTGTTGGCCGAGGATGAGTCAGAATCTAGTTCCCGGATGGCAGTATAAAGGGAATAAATGGAGTTCTTCACATACCAGGTCTGGCTTGAAATTTACTTTCTATTAGTAAGCTTAATGATGTTGGAGTGCAAGTTACTTTTGTGAAAGGTAGCTGTAAAATGACTAGAGGTTCTATTGTTCTGGCAAAGGGTGAACACATTGGAACTCTGTATAGGTTAGATGCTAAACCAGTGTGCTGTAATAATGTCTCTTTAAAATCTGAAAAAGCTACTATTGTAACACATGATGCAAACTTAATGGAAGTCAAACTTCCTGCATTGAAAACAATGCTCTGGCATCATAGACTTGGTTACATAGGTGAAAAAGGTTTAAAAACCTTGAAAAACAAGAACCTGGTAGATGGGCTGATTGATTGTAATCTGGAAATTGATTTCTGTTAACATTGCATATATGGAAAACAAAATCGTGTTTCATTTTACTCATGTTCTCATAAATCTTCTGGTGTTCTAGACTATGTGCATTCTAATGTTTTTGGTCCAGTTGATGTGCCTTCTTTATCCAAATCAAGATACTATGTATCATTTATTGATGATTATTCGAGGAGGGCATTTGTATATTTTTTGAAAAATAAATCAGAAGTGTTCAGTCGGTTTAAAGAATTTAAAACTCTTGTGGAAAATTAGACTGGTAGAAAATTAAAATGCTTGAGGACGGATAACGGTGGTGAATTCTGTATTGCAGATTTTGATAAGTATTGTGTAGATCATGGAATTAAAAGGCATAAAACTATACCTTATACTCCACAGCAAAATGGAGTTGCTGAAAGGTTAAATCAATCGTTGATGGAGAAAGCAAGAAGTATGTTGAGTTTTGCTAGTCTTGAACAAAGGTTCTGGGCTGAGGCAGTAGCTACAGCTTGTTACTTGTTGAATCATTCTCCTACTTCGGAATTGGTTGATAAGACACCTATGGAAGCATGGTCTGGTAAGAAGCCCTCTCTAAGGCATATTCGAGTCTTTGGCTGTGAGGCATATGCTCATATTCCTAAGGAAAAGAGATCTAAGTTGGATAACAAGGTAGTTAAATGTATCTTTATTGGCTATGGTGTCGGTGTTAAAGGGTACAAGCTTTGGAATCCTGAAACTGAAAAGGTAATTTACAGAAGAAATGTAATTTTCAGAGAGCTGAAACCTTTGGTCATT
The DNA here is from genome assembly GCA_027924645.1 of Cunninghamia lanceolata. Lineage (NCBI taxonomy): Eukaryota > Viridiplantae > Streptophyta > Pinopsida > Cupressales > Cupressaceae > Cunninghamia > Cunninghamia lanceolata. Next base: position 3,321,067 of record BSBN01000749.1, on the reverse strand, counting down.
AATCCTCAGCCGGAAAAGACATAAGAGAAGAAAGAAAAAAGTTTTGTGAATATTCCTCTGATCCCTGTAAAAGAGGAACAACAAGCACCAAGTGTAGATGGTTCAGATGTTAGTTCGAGCAGCTCTAAAGACTCAGATCCAGAGCAAGAACCCAAACCTGCACCTCAGCCTGTGAGAAGGTCTACATGTGAAAGAAGACAACCAAATAGGTATGGATTTTCAGTACTTGATTCAAGTTGTGCCTATGCTTTACTTACTGATATTGATGAACCTAGGACTGTGAAAGAAGCTATCAGCTTACCTAATTCAGATTCTTGGTTGGAAGCCATGGATAGTGAAATGACATCATTGGAGAAGAATGGAACCTGGGATCTGGTGCCCTTGCCTGAAGGTAGAAAACCTGTGGGCTGTAAGTGGGTATTTAAAAAGAAATATGGTCCAGATGGTAGTGTGGATAAGTACAAGGCAAGACTGGTTGCTAAGGGATATTCCCAAAAGGAAGGTATTGATTATGGAGAAATATTTTCCCCTGTAGCTAAGCTAACATCCATTAGATTTCTTTTGTCACTTGCAGCAACGTATGACTTTGAAATTGAGCAAATGGATGTGACGACAGCATTTCTTCATGGTGACCTTGAAGAAGAAATTTATATGTCCCAGCAAGAGCATTTTGTGGAAAAAGGTAAAGAACATTTGGTATGTAAACTTAAGAAGTCTCTTTATGGTTTGAAATAGTCTCCCAGAATGTGGTATCATAAATTTGATATGGATGTTTTATCTTTGGGATATGTGAGATCTAAATCTGATCACTGTGTCTATTATAAAACTGATGGTGATCGGATTCTTATAATTGCATTGTATGTGGATGACATGTTGTTCATTGGCAATGGTAAGGGAATGATCTCAGAATTAAAACCTCAGTTGTCCTTGAAATTTGAAATGAAGAATCTGGGGGCAGCTAAGTACATTCTGGGAATGGAAATCAAAAGGGACAGGTCTAAGAGAAAGCTTTGGCTCAGCCAGAGCAAGTATATTACCAATGTTCTTGAGAAATTTAATATGTCTGACTCTAAATAGTTAGTTGTTCTAGTTTTGTAGGGAATGAAACTATCTGTTGAAGATTGTCCAAAATCTTTGAGTGAAATTGACGACATGAAAAAAGTGCCTTATGCAAGTGCTGTTGGCAGTTTAATGTACGCAATGGTCTGTACCAGGCCAGACATTGCCCAAGCAGTGGGACTTTTGAGCCAGTTTATGGCGAATCCAGGGAGATCACATTGGGATGCTATGAAAAGAGTTATGAGGTATTTGAAGGGAACTTCTGATTATACTATTTTCTATCGTGGAAACTCAGTTGGATCTCAGAGGTCTATAAGCATTCAGGGTTATGTTGACTCAGACTGGGCAGGGGACATTGACAGTAGAAGATCCACCAGTGGATATGTATTCACGTTAAATGGTGGTGCTATCAGTTGGATGAGCAAGCGGCAGGCTGTAGTCACTTTGTCCACAACAGAGGCAGAGTACATGGCAGTACTCATGCATGCCAAGAAGCTGTTTGGTTGAAGAGGTTATGCTCTGATGTTGGTTTTAATGCAGGGTAAATACAAATTCACTGTGACAGTCAAAGTGCTATATGTTTGGCGAAAAACCCTACTTTCCATGCTAAGACAAAACATATTGATGTCTAATATCATTTTGTTCGTGATATGGTGGAAGACAGGAAGGTGAAGCTAGAAAAGGTTGACACTTTGGAAAATGTTGCTAATACCTTAACTAAACTAGTGAGCATGGCCAAGTTCAAATGGTGTTCAGATGAAATGGGTCTACGGGCTCATTATTCTCAATAATCAAAAGAGGACTAAGAGGTAGCAGTAATCTCTTCGACAAGTGGGAGATTGAAGAGAACTTGTGTCTCAATTTTACTGCTTGAATCTCATGTTTCATAGTTGTTCTTTGTTGAACCTTTCAAGAGTTCATTGGGTTCAATGGTTCAATGAATTGTTCAAGTGTCGGGCTCAATAGTTCATTGAACTGTTCATCAGGTTCGAACTGTTCATCGGGTTCAATTGTTCGTTGAACTATTTCATTGAACTGTTCATCGGTTCTGTGGTTCAATGGTTCAACCGAACGGTTCGATGGTTCGTCGACATCGGTTCAATGGTTCGTTGACATTGGTTTAAATGGTTCGTCATTGGTTCAATGGGATAGGTTCATCAGTTCAGTGGTTCTATGGTCATTTGTCTTAGCTGAAGATATCACTCTGTTGAACCATTGAACCTCGCGTCGAGGTTCAATGGTTCAACAGGTTCAACAATATGAGAAGTGGGAATCAGTGAGAGTATGTCCATCGAAACAATAGAAAGTGTTTGAACCGATGGCGAAGGTCTGTCCAATGAAGGGTGGTGAACTTGACGATCGTGGAGACTATCTAGTATTAGTGAAGGGAACAATGCGATCACCGATGGAGCAAGTTAGGTTGATGGGTCTTTGGTTTGGCATCGTCGGCAACAAAATTGCCGACGATAGTATGACCGAGTGTTTGGCGTTATAAACTACAGAGCAGTCTACGACCCAGTGTATGTGGGACTATATATATCTCACGGGAATGTGAACCGTTATGACTGTTGAACAACAGTGGTGATAGGGATGTTAGATGAGTCAGTTAGGGCAACAGACAAGTAATGGTCTTTTCTCTTGTAGACTGAAGAATATAAACTAATCGACTGACATCGTTGGAAGAAGTTGAAACAATTTGTTTTGTACTATTTATTTCTATAGAATGCGCAGATGATATAAACAGATTTGTACAATTGTAAAATAGAATCGATACCTGAACATTGAGAGCTGGAAATATTTATTGTAATCTTTTAGTTTGCTGTAATAAAGAAAGTCTCTCTTGTGGTGGTGGGTTTTTTACCCGAAAGGGTTTTCCCACATAAATCTGGTGTCATTCTTTGTATCTTGTTTTGTTTATTCTCTATTTGTTTCTGGTGTATTCATCTGTGTATTAAATTGAAAGTCACCTGTCTACGTTTTCTCCTTTGAACTAACATTAGGGAAGCTGTATTCCTCACCTCTGCTTTCCTTACAGGGGTCACATAATAATACCAAGGATTTGTCTCAATGTTTTTTTCTTGTCTTTTCTTTCTGCATTTCTTCAGTTTAAACTTGCAATATGGATTCTAATTAGGCTATTTCACTATTAACTCCATTTAATTATCATAATTGGAAATCCAAAATCTAGCCTATGTTGAAAAGCAAAGGGTTATACAGGGTTAGAATGGGCACTAAAATGGAACCATCAGATGATGACACTAAAGTGAAATGGTTTAACAAGTGTGACTAGGCCTTCAATTGTTTATGTCTCGGCATCTCTCCAGAATTACTCTTTCATATTGAATCTTTGTCAACCCCCAATGAGGTATGGCTCGCTTTTGAGAAGATCTTTGGTAAGGTAGATGAGATGAGAGCTCATGAACTAGAGAATGAGTTAATTAGTTTGAGTCCGAGCACATTTAACACACTAGAAGACTTTTTTACTAAGTTTAAATCTAGTTAAATTTAGGTGATCAACCTAGTCCACAAGATGGTACTCCATCAAGAAATCTTCAATGAGATAATTTAGGAGAATTGAGAACACCAAGGACCTTTGAACAAGGTGAACCATCAAGCCATCCTTCTCCTAACTCACAAGTAAGTGATGAATCTAATCCTATACTTCCCTCATTGAGATCAAGATATAGAGGTAAGAAACAAGATGTTTGCAATAAGTTTATGATCAAGAAAAAAATATAGATTTACATTCAAATTTTTCTTTATTTACTCATGATCATGTATATTTTAAGGAAGCAATTAAGGAACAACATGTGTTAAGACCATGGATGAAGAGATGGAATCTATTCAAAAGAATGACACATGGTGATTAGTAGATCTATGTGAAGGTAAAGAATGCATACGAGTCAAATGGGTTTATAAGACTAAGTGCAATGTAGATGGTGAAGTTAAAAAGTATAAGGCAAGGGTTGTAGCTAAAGGATTTGCACAACAATATGGAGTTGATTACAATGAAACATTTACACCAATATGAAGGCTTGATACAGTTAGAATGGTCTTAGAATTAGTATCTCAAAAAAATTGGAAAGTTCACCAAATGGATTTCAAATCAACATTCCTCAATAGTTTTCTAGAGGAAGATGTCTATGTACAATAGCCACTAGGTTATGAAGTGAGTGGAAATGAAGACAAGGTATGTAGGTTGAAGAAGGCTCTTTATAGATTCAAACAAGCACATAGAGCATGGTATAGTCAAATTGATTCATACATGATGAGTAAAGGATTCAACAAAAAATGGTCATATTTTGATTTTTAATATGTTGATGACTTGATTTTCATTGGAGATATGTCTATAGAAATATTTAAATCAACCATGAAGACAAATTTTGAAATGATAGATTTCTAGGGTCTGTTGACTTTTTCCCAGACTGGATGCTTATTCCCAGATTTCCCTACAAGGTAGCCATCAGTGATCAACAGGATCTCTGGGCCAGGGGGTCAACAGTGTAGGAGATAGACTCTATATTTTATCTCCTCTTCTTCTTCAGGCTCTGCAAGACCTAGGGGGGTATTCCCTACTCAACATCCATGAGGATATGCATGCAAGGCTGGGATGCTGATAGAAAGCAGATGAGTCCTCCTGTAAGTAGACCAAAACTGAATGATAAGAGCAAAGGGGCTAGCTTTGGGCCTATTAGCAGTTGTAGACAGAGGACTGAGGGTCCTAAACTAATTCTAAAGTCCTAATGGTTGTTTTAGATTTTGATTTGAAGTTTAAGTGTGGATGCAAAGCTGGACATGGTTATAACACAAAACAAAGCATGATTGGTGCCTATCCAGGGCCTGAAGTCAGTAGACATACACCTGTGGATGATCAGCATGAACAGCTGAAACTGGATTTCAAGGGGATATGTGTGATACCTGCCTTACAGGCATCTCCCAGTACAAAGTGTTAGGTTATCTCTACTTATGGTATCCCTACTGCAGTATATCCCTCCCAATGTTCAACCTGAAAACAATTTAATCTACCCCTTGAGTAGAAGTTAAAAGGTCAGACAGTCAACATAGGAATTCTATGCTCTAGAATCTAAACATTACCAAACATCCAGATTCAGAAGAAGAATACATGCAATACTAGAGACAGAATTAACACAACACATGCCAAACAGCATTTCTCATATAAGTTTAATCATGAAATCAGTGGGTTCATGCCAAAAACAAACAACAGGAGATACATAAACTCACAGGTAAGCTGTACAGAGCAACCAGATCAGCTTGTTATGCATTACAGAGCCAAAATCATCAACTTTCAACAACCACAAATGAACAACACAACCTGCTTATAACAGCCAGGTAGGTGCTCAGCAATTAATTACAATGTTGACCAAAATTTCGCCAGATACACAGTATCATGAAAATGGCGCTCAAACACAACCGGATTGGCGCCCAAACTTGAATGCAGCAGGTAGGGGAGGAGACAGGAAGATTTCTCGAGCCCTGCGCCATCATCCGCTGATTGACACCTTCAGTCGGGTACCAGATCGACCCACGCCATCGCCCATACCTCTGCAACCTTCGCCATTAATGGCGCACCAACCCGCGGCCTCGGGAAGAACATCATACAGACTATCGCAAGCATTTCCCGCCGAGATTCATCATCATGATATTTGAAAATGCAGGATAACAATATCCCACATGCACCCCGCGATGACCTCAATAACATTTTATATACTAGGTCATGAGCATATATCATGTCGGTGCTTTTGCTCCTGACGACATTAGTATATAACCTCATCATCATCATCCCTCAGCAGCATGATATCCTGTTGTTCGAAATATCACCCTGACGTCATCATGATATTTGAAATATAACCTGCATGATAATCGGCACAACCTGATCCATCGGAGGAACATCCTCCTGCTGAGCTTATACCAAAAGTCTGGCCGATGATCATCCTGATGACGTCATCATCATATCCTGCTGACGTCATCATCATATCTGCCTACTGCACACCTCCTCATATCCGGATGACGTCATCATCATGTTTGCAAATATCAGGAAGTCTCTTCAAGATGATCAGTGTTAGAAATATGACCCCCGCGGGACCTTGATGACGTCATCATCATATTAACATCATCATGATATTCGGAAGACAACCGGATATTTGGAAATATCCTCCTGATGTTCAAATATCAGGTTGCACTGTAGCTCCTCTATAAGATCGGGGCGATAACTGAATATGATGATGCTGCTTGAAAAGATCACCCCCAATAGATAATGCGCGAAGCTAGCAGGCGGATATCTCCTTAATATTAGCATCATCATGATGCTCGAACAAACAAACATATATCCGGGTGATATGAAAATATCACCCCCTCCTTCGGAATATCATGATGCAGATAGGCAGAGAAAAAGATATCACCCTGAGATAAGGATGACGTCAGCATCATCAGGATGAAGAAACAACGAACAAGAAGTGATACAACATCATCAGGATGATATTGACTAAGATCATCCTGACGTTCAAAATATGATGACCCTAGTGAATATCGGGTCGCACTTAGAACTCTTCAACAACATCATCAGGATGATCATAACCAAGATCACCCGATGATAAAATATCACCCCGGTGAAATATCATGAAGGCAGAAAAATATGATGACCTCCGCAAGCAGCAGGATGATAACTGGAAATATCATGATGATGACGACCCTTAAGAAAAAACAAGTTGTGTCGAGCACTTAGAGAATAACCCCTTCAGGATACCGGGGCAACATCATCATGTTTGGGCAAGGTGATAAATGGAAGATCACCGGATACTTTGAAAAATCACCCTCGCAAGCAGATGAGGGCGCACTGTAGCTCATCAGTATCATCAGGATAATAAGCAAACATCACCCGACAGTTGAAATATGATGATGACGTTGAAAAACAAGTCGACGAGGAACATGATGATGCAGATCATCATCGAAGACAAGATGATGATGATGACCTCCTCCTCAGGAAAATATGATGCTGCAGTTGAAAAATGCTGAGGAGGTCCAACACTTAGAAAAAAATGGGCAAGAAGATAAAGGCTTCAAATGAAGAAACCTCCTGATCATGACAAATCAACCCCTGGTCAAAATGAGTGTCAACAGTGGCTCCGAATGGGGACGTGCAGGTGAAAACCTGCAGCGAGAACCAGATCTCCGGGCAGACCTGACAAAAAGCCAAAAAACGCGAGCTGTACAAGGCATTTACACTACATACATATTTTACAAATGTGCACAGCAACCAGTCATTATGCAAAATAGAACTTAAGGAATTGGCCATGCACAGGCAATTCCAGAATTTCACCATCTAGGGCCTGGAGGAAATAAGAATCCTCCCCATGAGTATTGCAAACCTGATATGGGCCCATCCATAAGGGTTGAAACTTACCATGTTTACCCTTTTCCTGATCTTTAGCATTCCAAATGAGCACCAGATCATTTACTTGAAACTTCCTTTTTGTAGCTCTCCTGTCAAACTGATATTTCACCCCTTGTTGTCTTTTGAGATTGATCTGGTGGGCTCTCCTTCTGTCTTCATCCAATGCAACCAGCTGATTCACTCTTTCTGTCATGGGATCTTCAATCTCCTCATCATACTCTTGAATGAATCTGTAAACTGGTAGGAGATTGTTTATGGGCAGTCTAGCTGATGCACCATAGACTAGCTCAAAAGGTGACTTCCCAATAGCCCTTTTCACAGTCACTCTGTCAGCCCATACTGCTAAATTCAACTTTGAGTCCCAAGCTCTCTTGTTCTTGTCCAGTATCCTCTTGACAATTTTCATGATGCTCCTATTGCTTGATTCTGCTTGACCATTTCCTTGTGGGTGATATGGTGATGTATATGACAGGCTTATCCCATACCTGTTGCAAAAATCAACAAACTCACCTGATCTGAAGCACATAGCATTATCAGTGATTATTTTAGATGGTACTCCAAACCTGATGATGATGTTCTCTAGTATGAAATCTGTCACCACCTTACTTGTAGCTCTTTTAGTTGGAATGGCCTCAATCCATTTGGTAAAGTAGTCAGTTGCCACCAAAATCCAACTGTGTCCCCCACTTGATTTGTCTGCAATTTCCCCTATAAAATCAATTCCCCATTGCTAGAATGGAGCATCCACAGGTGCAATTCTGAGGGGTAAAGCACCATGATATTTCAGCTTTCCTGAGAATCTCTGGCAAGGGTCACACTTCCTTACTAACTTTTGTGCATCTGAAAAGAGAGTGGGCCACCAATATCCTGCCCTGAGAATTTTATGAGCTGTTGTTTGGGCAGTATAATGGCCACCACATAATCCTTTATGCATGTCAATCAAAATATTGTTAGCCATGTTCTTATCCACACATCTCAGCAGCACACCATCAGGATTTTTCTAGTACAGCTCACCTTGAACAATGACATACCTGATTGCATGTAGCTTTAGAGTCCTCTTTTGACAGTCACTGAAATGGGAAGGACAATTCAGATTTTGCAAGTAATAGATAATATCCTTGTACCATTCAGATCCTGATGCACTTACATTCTCATCTTGGACTGCATTAACTTGGCATGCTTCCAAGTTTGACTGTGCCAACATCTTGGCTAGTCCTTGTCCCCTTATCAACTTAGTAACTTGTATGTCTATGTTGAATTCCTGCAGTTTGTTTATCCATCTGCACCTTCTTCCAGTCACCTCCTGCTGAGTGAATATGTCTTTGACTGCAGCATGAGGTACATATGCAATTATATGTGACCCTACCAAGTATGGTCTGAAACTTTTAATGGCTCTAACAAGTGCATATGCCTGCTTTTCCATAATATCATACTTCAATTCAGAAGCCTGCAGGGACATACTGAAGAAAGCAATGGGTTGTTCAAAACCATCTTCATTTTTCTGTAACAAACATGCAGCTACAGTATGAAAGGAAGCAAAAGAAAACACTTGAAATGGCCTAGAAAAATCAGGAGATTTAAGAACAGGGGCCATCTTAATTGCCTCCTTGATATTCTGAAATGATTCTGCTGCTTCCCTTTCCCAGTTGACAGTTGCATCCTTCTTCATCATCTTGGAAATGTTCCTTGTGATCTCTGCAAAGTTGGGAACAAATCTTCTAACAAAGTTTATCTGTCCAAAGAAGGACTGAACTCCTTTCACAGTTTTTGGCATTTGAATCCTGTCAATGGCTGCCACTCTCTCTGGATCTATCCTGACTCCATCCTTGGAAACAATGTGTCCCAGAAGCTTTCCTTCAACTACTCCAAAGGCACACTTCTTTGGGTTTAAAGAAATACCATATTCTAGTGCTCTTATGAAGATCTGCTCCAGATGCATACAATGCTGCTCCTCTTTCTTTGAGTAGGCAGTCAGGTCATCCTGATATACTGCCAGGATTGAATCAATCAGCCCTGCAAAAGCAACATCCATTGCTCTTTGAAATGTAGCACCTGCATTTGTTAGTCCAAATGCCATTCTAACATACACATACGTTCCCCATGGAGTGGTAAAGGCAGTCTTATACTGTTCTGATTCTTTTACCTTCACCTGGTTATATCCTGAAAATCCATCCATCATGGATAGGAGTTCACAACCAGTCACTTTCTGCAACATAGCTTCCATATTAGGCAGTGGATAGTTATCCTTCAAAGAGGATACATTCAAGTTCCTGAAATCAACACACAACCTAATATCACCATTCTTTTTCCTGACTGGGACGAGGTTAGACACCCAAGTTGAATGTCTGATGGGCACAATTATTCCAGCATCCCTGAGCCTTTTGAGTTCTTCCTGCATCTTGGGAGCTAAGGTAGGATTTATAGGCCTTTGCCTCTGTCTAAATGGCTTAGCTTCAGGCTTCAGTGGGATCTCATGCTGGAACAAGTCTTCTCTATAAGCTTTTAGGTCCTCATATGACCAAGCAAAAACATGTTTATACCTTTTTAGCAATGCAATCAGCATACTTCTTATGTGTGGTTTGAGCTGTTTGCCAATATATACCTTCTGAGGGGCCTGAGATGTCCCCAAATTTATTTCTTCTAAATCCTCCTTATTTGTGGGGGATGTCCTTGTGACCATTTTGTCTCTACTGTCAAAGGCTCTTTCCAAAGCCACTAACCCTCTAGGGATCTTGTTAGTCTTCAACTGGATGATCTCTTTTCCCACAAGGGTCTCTTTTCCATTTACAGTCTCTACAAAAGCTTGGAAATCAATCTGTTGATTCTCATACTCATCTATGCAGTGCAAAAATTTCAGCAAATCCCTATCATCATTAAAAACTTGCCAACTGCATATGTTTTCTGGTATGGCAGGCCTAATTTTAACTTCTATATCTGTGACACCTGACAGAGTGATGTCATCTGGCCTTATTGCAATATTAGCTAAGAAATCAGCCATAACATTTTTTGACCTTTCTACCCAGCCAATTGAAAATGCATCAAAAAGTTCAATAGTATCCCAAACAGCATGCTTGTATTGCTTCAGTCTTTTATTCTTTGCAGCATACTTATTTCTGATTTGGGATACAATCAGCTCAGAGTCTCCAAATACTCTTAACATTTTAATTCCATGTTTGAGAGCAATATTCAGGCCTAAAAGTAAAGCCTCATATTCTGCAATATTGTTTGTGCAATCAAACCTCAGCAAGAAAGAGGATTTGAGGAGCTTACCAGTTGGAGACAGGAAAACAACTCCAGCTCCAGAGCCTTCTTTTGCACAAGCTCCATCAAAAAACATGGTCCATAACCCTTGCTGATCTAGCTCTCCAACACAGGCATTTTTCTTTTTGTCTTCTGCATCATCTGAGACAACCTTGAAGTTATCACAGTCAGTGTCTACAAAGCACACCTGTTCATTTGCTTCTTGGTCTTCCACTGTCTCTGATGATCTTTGTTCTCTAATTAGCTTGACATCCCTGCCATTCATTGGAATCATGGCATATGATAGGTCCAGCTGCATACTTCCACCAATTAGTGCTGCCCATCTTCTTGACATCAGCATACCATACTGTGGCTTGATGTCAACCACTGTTATATTCATTTTGTATCTTTTTTCAGGAAATGCTGCCAGCTTGAAATCTACATCCTTCATGATTCCAATAACTGGTACCTCTCTGGCATCCATAGCATAACATTTCCCACATGCCTTGTCAATCTTTAATCCAGTTTGTTGCATGATAGCCAAAGGCATGACATTTGTAGATGCTCCAGAGTCAAGCATACAATTTCTAATTATTTTACCATTTATAACCAGGGAAACATAAAATGGTTCCACCTGTGAAGGACACTTTGTCATGGTCATTCCTAAATAGACTTCAGGAGTCTCATCTTCTTCATTACACATGACCTGTTTCTCACCCTGGGTCTGATCATTTTGCTTAGCTTGAAAAGGTACCCCTGAGATTAGGGATATTGTTCTATTCTTGATCTCTTCCACTTTCATGAGTTCCATAAGTGGAACAGAGACCTTTACCTGAGAGAGGATCTGGGCTATATCAAATGGAGCATAGTTTTGTACAACAGTTGTAGCTTGCTCCACAATCTTGCTTTTATCCTGAGCTGATTTAGTTTTCATTTTCATAGTTCCCTGATCATCATTCCTGTCTTGGGAACCTCTTCTTTGATCTTCAGCCTGAGGGGTTTTGTTTTCTGGTCCTTGAGATTCAGGACCTGCTCTGTATCTAAAGTTCTGCTTATTATTTACCCACTGCCTTTTTTGTGGTTCAGTTCCTTTATGACCATGCATCAGCTGACCTGCAGAAATATCCTCTGGCTGATGTGGGCTGCCAACCTGATGTTTACCTCTGAGATTGTAGTTGCTCTTGACCTGAGCAACTGCTGCAGCTGTGAAGGCTCTGATTTCCTCATCAGAAGGTCGCTGTAGGTTACTCAGAAAATTGTGTGAGTTCTGAGCATACACATAGTTATCCTCATTATCTTCATCATATGGGGACTGTTGGCAGGCCTGAACTTGATGATCTGTATTGTCATCAGCATCATAAAGAGTATATCCGTTGCCTATAGACATCATGTTAACATCATCATCCTGCACATGATGTGGCTCATTGCACTCATTACAAGATGTAGCATTATCATACAAAGATTGGGCAATCATGCACTGTGACTGTGAATGTGGCATCTGACAGATTATACACCACGGAGCATCATCAGCAATATTTATAGTTTTCTTTAGGGGATCAGGAGTTTCCTTGGCATGTTGAGCCCTCTGATTTGTGTTGTTACGTGAAAATACAGGCTTACCATCATGCCAATTGGTGTTATAAGGCATATCATGTAATGATGGCCTCTTTTCCTGCCTTTGATAGACTTGCCTATCAGGACCCATCCCTTTTTCACTTCTAGCTAATCTATAGCTTAGGTCCTTAACAACATTTGCCAGTTTGTCTATCTTATCTTCAGGAGCAGATGTACTACCTTGAGTGTTCTGAGGCTTGTTTGGATTCTGCAGAATTTTTACATCATCCCTTCTATTTGTCTTGCCTGATGCTTTCCTATTGTTTTCAATATTTACTGCAATTCTGAAAGCATCCCTGAGAGTGGCAGGACCTTTATCTCTTAGTCCATATGCAGTCTTTGCATCAAAGGCATTGATGTACAAAATTATGCACATAGGTTCATTTGGCCTCATATGATGTGGCAATTTGTTCAACACTTTAGTAAATCTTGCATTAAAGTCTGCAACCTGCTCATTTGACCCTTTGGTGATGCTGGTGAACTCATTTACAAAGAAGCTAGGGTCAGTTTTATCACCATATTGCTCCTTGAACATCCTCTTAAAATCATCCCATGATGAAATACTCCGGTCAGGGAGATTCCTGTACCATTCTCTTGCCTCATCTATTAAGGATTGCATGAATGACTTCATGAAAACATCCTCATGCTCAACCTCAAAATTATCCATGACATTTTGAAAGGCCTTTAGATGATCTTCTCCTGACACTGTGTTGTTTCCTGAAAACTTAGGCACTTGCAGCCTCAGATGCTTATCAATAGGGTTAGGATACCCAGGAATACCATCAAACACCAGCTGCCTGAATCTATCTAACTGCATGGGCTGTCTGTTTGGCTGATTAACATTAACATTTCTATTTGCATTTTGATTTCCTGCATTGTTCAGTGGTATCCTAGCATCATTCACATATTGTCTGTCATCATGATGCTGATGTTGCATTTCATATCTTTGCTGATGTCTTTGCATATTTGCATTCTCTAGGGTAGGAACTGAATTATTTTGGGCAGTTCTCAAGGCTTGCACTTTCTGCTGTATATCATCTCTGATTTTCATGGCTTGTAGGTATTCTAGTTTTGCTCTTAGGCTTTTGATTTCTTCAGCTAGCTGTTCATCCTTAGGTCTGGAGGTAGATGGTCTCATACCATTTGGGTCATCATCTTCATCATCCCTTAGAGACTCTGCCTCTTCAAACCTTTCACTTGGGTCTAGAAAAGGGCGTTCTTGGAACACCTCTGACCTCATTCTCATACTACCACCCTGTTGCCTCTCATATGCACCTTGGATATCAGCTTCCGCACTTGAAAAATAAGGAGCATGCTGTCCTGATGGCCTAGGGTTATCTTGTACCTCATCACTTTTTCTGGGGGAGCTCTCATGACTAGCTGAGACAGTTCCCTTTCTTCTATACATCATTCTTTTTGTTAATGGTAACTCTTCAAATAGAGGATTTTGTTGGGATCTTCTCCCCTGCATATAAATTTACCTTGACCGGTTGGGAGATTACTTCGGAGTCGCCACCTATTTCTAGGAATTGTTTTCTTCTGAAAACCAGGGTTCTTTCACAAGGTTCCCCAGCGGAGTAGATTACTGTTGCTGACTCAGATGGGTCACATATATATCACTGGAGATGATTAGATAGCACTTTTACTTCTCACTCCCCAGTAGAGTCGCCAATTTCTGTTGACTTTTTCCCAGACTGGATGCTTATTCCCAGATTTCCCTACAAGGTAGCCATCAGTGATCAACAGGATCTCTGGGCCAGGGGGTCAACAGTGTAGGAGATAGACTCTATATTTTATCTCCTCTTCTTCTTCAGGCTCTGCAAGACCTAGGGGGGTATTCCCTACTCAACATCCATGAGGATATGCATGCAAGGCTGGGATGCTGACAGAAAGCAGATGAGTCCTCCTATAAGTAGACCAAAACTGAATGATAAGAGCAAAGGGGCTAGCTTTGGGCCTATTAGCAGTTGTAGACAGAGGACTGAGGGTCCTAAACTAATTCTAAAGTCCTAATGGTTGTTTTAGATTTTGATTTGAAGTTTAAGTGTGGATGCAAAGCTGGACATGGTTATAACACAAAACAAAGCATGATTGGTGCCTATCCAGGGCCTGGAGTCAGTAGACATACACCTGTGGATGATCAGCATGAACAGCTGAAACTGGATTTCAAGGGGATATGTGTGATACCTGCCTTACAGGCATCTCCCAGTACAAAGTGTTAGGTTATCTCTACTTATGGTATCCCTACTGCAGTATATCCCTCCCAATGTTCAACCTGAAAACAATTTAATCTACCCCTTGAGTAGAAGTTAAAAGGTCAGACAGTCAACATAGGAATTCTATGCTCTAGAATCTAAACATTACCAAACATCCAGATTCAGAAGAAGAATACATGCAATACTGGAGATAGAATTAACACAACACATGCCAAACAGCATTTCTCATATAAGTTTAATCATGAAATCAGTGGGTTCATGCCAAAAACAAACAACAGGAGATACATAAACTCACAGGTAAGCTGTACAGAGCAACCAGATCAGCTTGTTATGCATTACAGAGCCAAAATCATCAACTTTCAACAACCACAAATGAACAACACAACCTGCTTATAACAGCCAGGTAGGTGCTCAGCAATTAATTACAATGTTGACCAAAATTTCGCCAGATACACAGTATCATGAAAATGGCGCTCAAACACAACCGGATTGGCGCCCAAACTTGAATGCAGCAGGTAGGGGAGGAGACAGGAAGATTTCTCGAGCCCTACGCCATCATCCACTGATTGACACCTTCAGTCGGGTACCAGATCGACCCACGCCATCGCCCATACCTCTGCAACCTTCGCCATTAATGGCGCACCAACCCGCGGCCTCGGGAAGAACATCATACAGACTATCGCAAGCATTTCCCGCCGAGATTCATCATCATGATATTTGAAAATGCAGGATAACAATATCCCACATGCACCCCGCGATGACCTCAATAACATTTTATATACTAGGTCATGAGCATATATCATGTCGGTGCTTTTGCTCCTGACAACATTAGTATATAACCTCATCATCATCATCCCTCAGCAGCATGATATCCTGTTGTTCGAAATATCACCCTGACGTCATCATGATATTTGAAATATAACCTGCATGATAATCGGCACAACCTGATCCATCGGAGGAACATCCTCCTGCTGAGCTTATACCAAAAGTCTGGCCGATGATCATCCTGATGACGTCATCATCATATCCTGCTGACGTCATCATCATATCTGCCTACTGCACACCTCCTCATATCCGGATGACGTCATCATCATGTTTGCAAATATCAGGAAGTCTCTTCAAGATGATCAGTGTTAGAAATATGACCCCCGCGGGACCTTGATGACGTCATCATCATATTAACATCATCATGATATTCGGAAGACAACCGGATATTTGGAAATATCCTCCTGATGTTCAAATATCAGGTTGCACTGTAGCTCCTCTATAAGATCGGGGCGATAACTGAATATGATGATGCTGCTTGAAAAGATCACCCCCAGTAGATAATGCGCGAAGCTAGCAGGCGGATATCTCCTTAATATTAGCATCATCATGATGCTCGAACAAACAAACATATATCCGGGTGATATGAAAATATCACCCCCTCCTTCGGAATATCATGATGCAGATAGGCAGAGAAAAAGATATCACCCTGAGATAAGGATGACGTCAGCATCATCAGGATGAAGAAACAACGAACAAGAAGTGATACAACATCATCAGGATGATATTGACTAAGATCATCCTGACGTTCAAAATATGATGACCCTAGTGAATATCGGGTCGCACTTAGAACTCTTCAACAACATCATCAGGATGATCATAACCAAGATCACCCGATGATAAAATATCACCCCGGCGAAATATCATGAAGGCAGAAAAATATGATGACCTCCGCAAGCAGCAGGATGATAACTGGAAATATCATGATGATGACGACCCTTAAGAAAAAACAAGTTGTGTCGAGCACTTAGAGAATAACCCCTTCAGGATACCGGGGCAACATCATCATGTTTGGGCAAGGTGATAAATGGAAGATCACCGGATACTTTGAAAAATCACCCTCGCAAGCAGATGAGGGCGCACTGTAGCTCATCAGTATCATCAGGATAATAAGCAAACATCACCCGACAGTTGAAATATGATGATGACGTTGAAAAACAAGTTGACGAGGAACATGATGATGCAGATCATCATCGAAGACAAGATGATGATGATGACCTCCTCCTCAGGAAAATATGATGCTGCAGTTGAAAAATGCTGAGGAGGTCCAACACTTAGAAAAAAATGGGCAAGAAGATAAAGGCTTCAAATGAAGAAACCTCCTGATCATGACAAATCAACCCCTGGTCAAAATGAGTGTCAACAGGGTCAATGAGATAATTTTCTAGGCATTGAAGTTGTACAATTAGATAGAGACATTGAAGTTGCATAATCAGATAGAGACATTTTCATTTTCCAATCAAAGTGTGCTAAGGATGTGTTGAGGGGATTTATGATGTTGGATTGTAATCCAACACCTACTTTACTTGTAACAGGAACCAAATTTAGTAGAGAAGACAAGGGGTCCAATGTTGATCCAACTATGTTCAAAAGACTTATTGGAAGTTTGATGTATCTCACAACAAGACTATATATTATGTATGGAGTTAGTATAATCTCAATGTTCATGAAGTCTACCAAGCAGTTACATTGGTAAATTGGGAAGAGATAATTAAGATATATAACAAGGAAAATATGATATGGAATATTATATTCCCTAACTAATGATTTTGAGTTGATTGGATAGATTGATAGTGATTTTATAAGTAGCATAGATCATAGGGAAAGTACTTTTGGATATGCATTTCATTTTGGATCAGGTGTAGTTTCATGGGCATAAAAGAAGCAACATATAGTGACAATTTCATCAACTAAAGTGGAGTGTGTAGCAGCAACATCTACAACATGTCACATAGTTTGGATACGTAGAGTATTAACAGATTTAATGCATGATCCAACACAAATTTACTATGATAATAAATTAGCAACTGTATTTTCAAAGAATCATGCTTTCATAAGAGGATCAAACACATTGATACAATGTATCATTTCATTCAATAGCTAGTAAATAATGGAGAAATCTATGTAGAGTTCTGTAGATCCAAAGATCAGTTGGTAGATATATTTACAAAGGCATTAACAAAGGAGCAATCCGAGCATCTAAGACAAAATTTGACTGTTGTAAATGTTGAAGCAATTAATGAGAGAAATTAAGGGGGGGTCTTTGGATGTAATTTAAATAATAATCATCTAATCTCATTTGTAAAATCAATAGGAAAAGTCTAGAAAGAAGCTAGTAAAAAAGGTTCTAGGATGTTTCTAGAAGAAAACTTGTAGTAAGCTTCTACGATGTTCCTATTAAGAAGTTTCTAGTTTTATGTAATTGTAGAATGAAGTCTTCTATAAATTGAGGTATCATACACACAATCCTTTCAATCAAGTTGAATAGACTAAATCCATTTAAATATCAATGTTGTAGCATTGTTTGTGTTTGTATGCTCACCTCTATCCTCAACACTTCAATATTTTACATATTAGAATGTTTTGACTGCAAACCAACATAAAATGGTAACATCACACTACATATGTGTAAGTATGCTTGCCATACATTTTTAAAAAATCATGCAAGTTTATTTTAGACTAATGTCAACCCAAGTCATTGTTATAATCAATGTTTCTCTGAGTTTCCAAAATAGGGGGACACATGGATGAGTTTTGGGGGACAATATTATTTTCAAAAATTTAGAGGATGCTATATATATAGGTTTAATCCTACTTAGGTGAGTCATTGTACAATCTTGACAAATGTTAAGGTTGTTAGGAGGTTAGTTGAGGAGTCATAAAATCTTCCACTAAACTAGCCACTCACGCTAGTTTGTAGGGAGTCAAGTTGATGACCACTCTTAGTTGTAGAGTCATTTTCTCAACTACTAACTAACGTTGATCACCTATATGTACTCCTTGTTTGCACAATCAAACTACTTCAAAATTTGGTATTTAGCATTCATCTTATGAATTTTTGTGTTCTCAGATGGTATCAAAGTTGAATGAGTTTGTTTGCTAGTTCATTTTAGAGTCAAAAAGGCAATAATTTGGTGTTTCTCTCTCCTACAAAGCAATTTGGCATGAAGGTGGAAAGCGTGGGTTTGAACAATCATCGACCTGCACTTGTGAGGTGACTAGAGGTGTCCGTGTCTATGTTCAACTTGTGGCATTTTAAGAAATTCATAAGATTTGTTTAGGTCATAGCTGAAGATTTGGTTTGCCTAAGACATAGTTCAAGGGAGAGAGGTCGAGCTTTTTTTGTGGCACTGGCAATGAGGAAAGTTTTTTTGTGGCAGGGCAAGTGGAGTTCGTACTCACACAAGCCTGACGCCTCTCTTGTGCAGGTGTTTTTTTTTGTGCAGAGTGTACACCCTACAAGGGTGACAACTTTTCTGTAGGTTGGTTGACTTTTGTGAAGGCCCAAACTAGCCCAAAGCCCTCTTGTTTGCAGCCTAAAACCTTTGGTAAAATAGATAAACCTATGGCATCATTAAACAAATCTGATGTTAACAAATGGGTTCTCAGCTCTTGTGTGAGAAATCACATGTCTCCTTACTCTCAGATTTTTGTGACACTTAATCCTTCCCACACCTCCAAGATCAGGATTGACGATTGTTATTATACTGTTTGTGGTCAAGGAATAACACAACTAGCAAATGAATGTATCCACAATGTTCTATTCATTCTTGACTTGCTAAGCAATTTCCTTTCTGTATATCAACTCACCCGTTCCAATAAAATAGTTGAGTTCACAGCCACTACAATCGTAATTTGGGACTCTCAAAGTTGAGATATTCTCAAAGTTGAGATATTGTTGCAGTAGCAAAGATTTGTCACTTCGAATGCAACTTCTTCTTTTTGCACTTTACATACGGTGAAGATAATGCTCCACTTATGACTTCAGAGCCGAGTGTCACTTCTCGGCACACCTCTGTTGGTTTTGTCTAGTAGGGTCTTTTGAACTCCAATAGAAAAAATGTATGTAAAATTGCACTCATATAAAGTGCCACAATAGCTAAATGTGTGTATCACATAGAGGGAAATTGGGAAATTTTGTACTTACACTAAATTATAAAGTGTAATGGGGGGGTTGTACCAATCACAACAATGGATCCTTGTGATTCTCGCCTCATTCGTATGTGCCTTGATGCACATCCTTTTTCAGGTTCTTGCACAATTTTTGGACCTACATCTTGGTCTACTTTCCTTGTGTATTTCAATTGGTCTACTTATTTCTCTTAGCATTAAGGGGGGGACTAGGTTGTGTTACATGCTTATGCTTCGCACAATAAAGCAGTGGAGAAATCCTTCATTTTAATCTCTCACATGAGGGATTATTTCAGTGGATCATATCTTGAGATTCTAGTACTCCTAATCACAATACTATTTGTATTTTCAACTTCACAAAGTTTGATTGACTTTGTGTCCATCATCGAGTAGTGTTTGAATGTTCACTTATGCAACATCTTGTATCTCTTATCTCGATCTATGGTTCTTGAAGGTTCGTTGATTCTAGCAGTTTATAGTCCATCATCGGCAGAGTCTACAACTACTACATGCTTCATGAGTTCTTCATTATTATGTTCTGATCATCAAATTACATCTTTTTGGAAGGTCTTAAATCCTTCTTTTTTCTCTTTTGCAGGGTAGTTTTTTCCCACTGGGTTTTTTGCCTTTCTCTATTTTTGAGATATTACTTTGTACTGAGTGCCTTATTAGGCTACATGGTTGGGACTCATTTCTTTTTCTTGCATTGTACGTGGGTACCTCACCAGGCTTGTAGTCGGGACCTATTTCTTTCATGACCACCTAAGCTATGCTTAAGGGGGATGTTAGTGTATATATATTTAATATATATTATAGACATAGGTTTAATCCTACTTAGGTGAGTCATTGTATAATCTTGACAAATTTCAAGGTTGTTAGGAGGTTAGTTGAGGAGTCATCAAGTCTTCCACTAAACTAGTCACTCATACTAGTTTGTAGGGAGTCAACTTGATGACCACTCTTAGTTGTAGAGTTATTTTCTCAACTACTAAGTAACCTTGATCACCTATATGTACTCCTTATTTGCACAATCAAACTACAAGTTGAATTAGAAAAGTGTGTTGAGACTGTGATAGGGACAGTGATTTGTCCATTGAAAGCAAAAGAGGTTAGTGGGCAGTTGGATTATGTCAATATAGAGGTTAGTAGGTAGTCATATTCTGCCATGACAAAGGTCTATAGACCTGATTGCATAGGGGTTCTAAGAGCAGAGAACCTAAGAGAATAGATGAAGACAAAAGGTGAAGTGAGTAAGGGTATTTGGAAAGGACAGTTGGATGAGTTTGGGTATGTTTCAAGAGTGAAAGAGAGGACAGTCAAAGGCAAAGTTGATAGAGGTGAGTGTGCAAGTGTCAAAGCAAATACAACATCATCTTCAAATTTGAAGAAGGTCAGAGGACATACCACAGGTTAGATTGTGAAGATGGAGCAGTACCAAGGTGATACCCAATTTAACAGGGCAAAGACTAATGCAAAGTTTCAATACTTGACCTAGTGGAAGGGACTACCAAGTGGAGGAGCATGTAGAGAGCTAGACGACAAGATGATCAAGCAAAAGAAATGGTGCAGTATAGTCCTCATGGGACATGAGCTTTTTTTTTAGGCCGGGTGTATGGTGCAGGGGCACCATGATAGGTCAAGTTTGCAAGTTTTGTAAATAAGATCTTTTGATAAATTTTGGTGTGGTAAGTCTTTTGTCAAGTAAATAAGGTCACTTTACACCATTTGTGATGTTGAATTCATCTAGGGGGTCAGTCTGAGTTCATATTATCATATTTTACAAAATTGTCAAAAAGTGTTGTCATGAAAAGATACAAAAGGGCAAAGTGTGGAAGCCCAATAGTCATGGGAATTCAAACGTTAATTGCATCCATCGGGTTTGGTTGAAACATGTTTAAAAATGCTTCTAGAACCTCAAGAAAAGATCAGAGGGATTGTATATGAAGAAAAACAATAATAAAACCCCTATTTATATAGTAAATTATGTGTTTTTTCTGCAAATTTATTGTTACAGTCTACTGTATGGTCTTGTACAGAAACTTTGTGCCATGAAATTGATCTAAGGTGATAGGGCTTGGATTTAAATTTCAAATGCACTTGGTTTTTTGAAGCAGGGGAGGCGTTTGGAGGGATTTTGAGTGCTGCCCTAGGTGAGTTTGTATGAGATTTTACTTGAATTTGATGGCTACAAGTGGGAATTTGTTATAAATGAAAATTTAAAGGATTGGAGATGGTTTAGAAAGCTTGGGTAGACATATTGTGATGTGTTTGAGGTGATGGTGAGGTTAGAAAAAACCTGGAGATGAGAGTTCCAATAAACCCTCATTGTATGCAAGCCTAAATAGGCTAAAAGTGAGATTTTGGGGTTGGGTGAAATTATGAGTGTTCCCATTGATAAAAATTGCATAAAAGGACCTTATATGGTGTGTTAGAACCCTTGGAGTGGTTGAGAGAAGTTTGGTGTTTGAATTCCATATAGTTGCTTTGTAAAAGTGGGCTAATTTGCCCTTAAAAAAATGGGACAGTCAATTTTGAGGGGTGACATTCCAAAACAAGTATATGAGATTTTGAGATATATTAATGTAAAGCCAAATGGGTATCTGAAATGCCTTTTGGTTTCTAGGTCTGAGATGTAATCATAAAGTTACGTCCAAACTACACTCTCTAGAGGGCTACAAGGCTAGTGTGGTGAAATAGTAGATTAGGGGCAAGATAGTGTTTTGGTGGTTGGAAAGTGGATTTAAATACCTTGGATTAGTGTTTTTGAAGGTTTGTGACCTTTCTCTACATCAGTTTGGTAAATAAAGTGATAAGTTTTGCGTGGATTTTTTTGGATGTTGTTTAATTATTAAGGGAGAGGGACCGATGGTATGTAGGGCGATGTTGAGTGAGGGGTCTGTTACCAAATTATGCTTGGCAGCCCAATTAGGCTGGGTTGTAATAGTTTTTTTCTAATTCTTTCAGGAAGCAAGTGACTTCAAATGAAGCAGGAAGGAAGAGAACATCAGATCAAAATAGTTAAGAGAGAGGCTTTAGCCTCTACATTTTATCTAACATATTTGCTCACTGTGTAGATATAGGTACTTGAAGACCATTCATCAATGCCATTTTTATTCAAAATATAAAGGCTTACATATAATATGAAGGGTCACATTACCCTTGGAATTCAAAAAGAGCTATGGAAGGTGGTAGTTCATCTTTCAAAAAAAAAAATGAAATTTTTGGTAGGGTCATAACTCCTCGCTACTTTATCAAAATTCAATTTTTTTGGACTCATTAGAAAGATAAACTAATTATCTAATTCAAGTTCTAGGTTGCTAAGGCTAATGCCAACATTTGCCCTAATTTCACTCCAAAGGGTTCTGAAAATGCAATTTACTAAGATGTAGAAAATATCGAAATTTTTTTAAAAAATTTAAATTTTTGACATTTTCCCAAAAATACCATTCTGGAGTCGATTAGAAGTCTTTCAAGGTACACAAAAATAGGAGAGGAGTCAAACTAAAGTGCATGGTCATGCATGGAGAGATATTTGGAGTTCTATTTTTGACATGACTATTTTGGCAGTTTCTTTGTCAAGGACTTTGAGACTTGGAGTTCCGAGCTATTTTTGCTCATCTTGGAGGAGTTTTGGGGCCTAAATTTTAGGCTTTTCATTTGTGCTTGCCCATTAACTTGGAGTTACTTTTTCAAACTCATTCATGCATATTTTTGAGTTCAGTTGAGCTGGAGTTGATTGCCCATACACTTTTTGGGGACAATTTTGTATTATATGAAAAAAAAGCTTATGCTTTTTTTCCTTAGTTCTTGTTTTTTTGCCTTTGCATATTGCAGAGAAGGAGATTGTCTTGTAACTTAGCCATTTTTATAGTTTCCAATAGCAACAATTCATTTTTTTAGTAGTTTATTGTTATTTTGCAGAGATTCCTTCCATTTTCTAATACAATCAGGGGTTCTTCTATCCAATTTCAGGTGTCTTGTTATTTTGTGAGTGATTTGATAGGAATTTTTTGTGTTTTGGTTCAAAACCTTTGAATTCTTTGTCTCATTTATTAGATGCAAGTATACAAATTTCAGTTTATTACAAGTCACAACTCGTGCAAGATTATTCATGCCTTTCTGTGAAATTCTTATGTGGTGAATATGATCAGTTTGGATTGTAAGAACATGTTTATTTGAGAATATTTGTGAGTTATATTGCAGTTTTAAATCAAAATATTGGTGCATCACCCCCTTTAGATAGATTTTCTATTCAATTTTTAATTTATGCAAGTTTTCTTCTATCTTTTTCCTCCATCAATTTACAGATCTAAAGGGTATTTAAAGGAAGCCGGCTCTTCCAAAGGTTCATTCTCAAAATAGATAAACCCACAGTCTGAGAATGTTCCCATGTTGCACAGGATTGCCAAGCTTGTAAAGGATTAGCATTCAAGGCACAATCCTTCATGACAATAGGTTCCACATCAGCATCATTCGAGTCAAAAACAAATTTTGCTAGATCCCTTGACAATCAAGCTAGCACCCCCATTTTTTTCCTGGCAAAAATTAAGCACGTTTATCAATGTTTTTGGTGCTTTTTTCAAAAACTACCAAAAAATTTGTAAAATCTATCATCGACTGATATTGGACATGTGTAGGGTCTCTTCGTTGGTTGGCGCCACACTAGTACTGGCTCATTTTACTACAAGTTAATGCACATTAACTGCCCAATATCCTACTGTTGTTGGTCTTAATGCCTACCACCTCGGCATGCATGCCATTCGCTTAGTCTTGCTTTAGCTTCATGAAAATTCCATTCATGAGAACAATTTGCACTTTGAGCTGTTGGATTGATGACCAATCCTGGTTTGGATGGACACCGATAGTGGTGAGGCCATGGGAGAATACTAGTGATACATTTCTCAAACCTTTTGTTATTATCAACACCACATTTGGCATAAGGAAACCATTTTCCTTCTAGTTATGCAGGTGAGGTTGAGTTCCAACCTCACATAGGCAGTAACTACGCATTGCAAGATTTTTTTCATATTTTCATGCAATCTTTTTTTGTGTAAATAGCTTCAGTGTATAAGTAATGAAAGTCTCATTTAATGAAGCTTTATTGCAGCTTTATCATGGCCGCTTCTGTGTGTATATATATAGAAATGGTGAACAAATGTTATTTTGCAGCAATATTGGACCTATATTTTGGTTGACTGTGTGTAAATGTGAGAATACAGATATATATATATGCATATATATGGCCAACTGTGTGTATACACAAATATATATGCATATATATGTATATATATGCAAATGTATTTGTGTATACACATAGTCAGCCATTATATAGCCCTTTCTTTTCATAGTGGCAGTATTCAAAGTTATTATACACTTTTTCCATACTACATTGTCTATTAAGGGTTTCATGCCCTATCCTTTGGCTGACTATGTGTATACATATACATACCATTGAAGGGTTTCATGCACCTATACTTTTGCCAACTATTTCCACTGCCACTGTGAACCCCTCACTCAACAATTACTACTCCCCATCGTCCTCTCAGCCCTGTCCATAGAAGAATCGTCTCAGCCAGAATGGTTAAATTTTTGTGAGTAGTTCATATGCATATATAGGATTTTTATCCTCGATTTGGTAATCATTTTAAGAAGGATATTTAACAAATTATTTCTTTAATTGACATGACATTTTAATATTATTAATAACATATTAATATAATATTTAACAAATTAATATATTAATAAGCATTATAATATTATGTATGTATCATATACACACATACATATGGTAGTTCATATACACATACATTCATTTATATGAACTGCCATATGTATGTATGTATGCATGTATGAATATATAGTATACACAAATACATACATATTATGGATACATACATACATATGAACCATAGTATGTATGTGTGTGTGCATTCTATACATACATACATACATAACAATGGCAGTTCATATGTATGTATGTATGTATGTATGTAGTTCATGCAAGTACCCATACATGTGGCATTCATATGTAACATACATACATTATTTTACTATGAAGTATGTATGTATGTATGGAAACCAATCATACATACATACATACTCAGCCAAAAGATAGGTGCATGGCACCCTCAACTATGGAGTGTATGATAATGTTCCAATACTATCAATATAAATATGCAACTTGCAGAATTAGAATTACATATGGCAGAGATATAGAAATTGATGTTTCATATAGCCTTGTTCATTTACATTTATATGAATTTGATGTATGCTTTACATTTATATTCAATTACTTTCACTTCATATCAAAATGTTGGTTGAAGTTATATATGAGTATCATAATGTTGTATCAAATGGTTTTTTCGAGTTATTCTTAAAAATTATGATGTTGTATCAGAAAATGGCTCTAAATATTAATAGCAAATTACTCTCAATATTACATGTCTGAATTTGTTGTTTCAATTTGTATCATTCTTTGATTTGTAAGAAGTAGAATTGGGAATGTAATAGAATTGGTTAGTTTGTTCTTCAATTACTCTTTCTTACTTGTATGAATTTGTTGTTTCAATTTCTATCATTCTTTTTTTTGTAAGTGTTGGAATTGGGGATATGATAGTATAGCATGCATTTTTTGTTTCATTGCACACACACCATTGATCATTTACAATCAACTCAATTACATGCATGGTTAGTTTGTTCTTCAATTACTCTCACTCTTAGATATATGAATTTGTTGTTTTAGTTTGTTTCATTCGTTGATTTGTAAGAATTAGAATTAGGGAAGTGATAGAATTGGTTAGTTTGTTCTTCAATTACTCTCTCTTACATGTATAAATTTTTTGTTTCATTTTGTATCATTCTTTTTTTGTAAGAGTTAGAATTGGGGATATGATAGTATAACATGTATTTTTTGTTTCATTGCACACACACCCTTGATCATTTGCAAACAACTCAATAAGATGCATGGTTAGTTTGTCCTTCAATTACAATCACTCTTACATGTATGAATTTTCTGTTTCAATTTGTATCATTCTTTTAATTGTACAAGTTAGAATTGGGGATGTGATAGTATACCATGCATTTTTTATTTCATTACACACACACCCTTGATCATTTCCAATCAACTCAATTAGATGCATGGTTAGTTTGTTCTTCAAATGCTCTCACTCTTATTACATAAGAAGGGTTCATTCCTATTAACTTAAGACTCCTTTCAATGTATATCAATGTATATAATTGGTTTTCATGCAAATATATATGTGTGTGTGTGTGTACACACACACATGTATATACACATGCATATGCATATATATAATGCATATGCATATGTATATACATAATTCAAAATTATGTATATTCAAAATTCTCCACTTGCTACCAATTCAAATTCTATCAACCTACTTATTTTTACAAGCAATGCTCAATTGTGTGATGCAAGCTACCTATTCACAAATTCAAATTTCTGACTTTGTGCTGGATACACCTGATCGACATTGAGATCCTCCAAAGCGATGCAGTCTCCTCCTTTAGCTTCTATGGTAAGTCTCAAACCTGCCTTCAATATTTCTTATGCATTCATGTATGATTTTGTTACTTTCAAATGCATTGTCCATTTACATTTAAATGAATCAAATTTGGTGTTCCATAGCCCATGTGTATGTTGTCACATTCTATACCTCCGAAACAACCCCAACCCAATATCGGCCACTCTCCCTGAAAGCTAACTGTGTTAAGTTTATATACCTTCAAACTACAGTATGGTACAAATATTTCCAACCCTTTCCAATACAGCATTACGATATGTATATGTATATGTATATGTATATGTGTATGTATATGTGTATATATATACATATATGTATGTATATGTGTGTGTGTATATATATACATATACATATACATATATATATATATACACATATACATATATATATACACATATACATATATATATGTATCTATATATATATATAGACACACACACACACACATATATTGTAGAGATACATAGCTACGCCTGTTTTGTATAACCTTGTTCATTTTCATTAAACTTACAGATTTATCACATTTATCTATCTCTGCAATATATATATGACTCCTAATACTGAAATTGCATATTGAAATTTTTATAAGACTTTAATGTTCAACAACAGTATGGTACAAATATTTCCATACTCAACAATGTCCGAGTCAGGAATTTTTTTTCGCCATGTCCCTTGACAGTCGACCTGGTACTCCCCATTTTTTTCCTGGCAAAAATTAAGCACGTTTATCAATGTTTTCGGTTAGTTTTTCAAAAACTACCAAAAAGGTAGTAAAATGTGTCATCGACTGATATTAAACATGTGTATTATCCTTTGTGAGTTGGCACCACACTAGTACTGGCTTTGTTTACTATCGGTTAATGTGCATTAACTTCCCAACATTCTACCGTCGTGGGTGTTAATGCCTACCACGTCAGCATGCACACCATTTGCTTAGTCTTGCTTTAGCTTCACAAAAATGTCATTCATGAGAAAAATTATATATGAGTATCATAATGCTGCATCAGTTGGTTCTTCAATTACTCTCACTCATACATGTAAGAATTTCTTGTTTCAGTTTGTATCATTCTTTTTTTTTGTAAGAGTTAGAATTGGGGATGTGATAGTATGACATGCATTTTTTGTTTCATTACACACACCCCCTTGATCATTTGCAAACAACTCAATAAGATGCATTACAATCACTCTTACATTATGAATTTTTTGTTTCAGTTTGTATCATTCTTTTAATTGTAAGAGTTAGAATTGGGGATGTGATAGTATACCATGTTTTTTTTGTTTCATTGCACACACACCCTTGATCATTTGCAATCAACTCAATTAGATGCATGGTTAGTTTGTTATTCAATTACTCCCACTCTTATTACAAAAGAAGGGCTCATTTCAATTAACTTAAGACTCCTTTCAATGTATTTATATTGCAGAGATAGATAGATACATAAGTTTCATATACCCTTCTTCATTTCCATTCAACATAATTAGATGTATGCTTTGTTTGTTCATCAATTAAAGTGACTGTAAATATTGGCCCCTCTCTTAAAGTGAACTGTGTTAATGGTTGACTCCCACTTATGTTATAACCATTTTTTAAATAGCATATGTAAGTTTCATATACCAGGCTATCACATACTATACTCACCATATGTAATATGTCACATACTATACCCATCATATGGTGGGTATGGTAACGAAAGAGCCCCAATCCTGGTATAGTATTTACATTCAACTTAATTAGATGTATGCTTTGTTTGTTCTTGAATTAAAGTGATTGTAAATATTGACCCCTCTCCCTTACAACCAACTGTGATAGTGGTTGACTCCTACTTATGTTATAACCATTTTTTAAACAACATATATAACTTGAAATAGTAGTATTATATATATATATATATATATATATATATATATATATATATATAAACATTATGAAACCTTTTCATAACTTGAAACAACAATATGATAGAAATATTTCAAACCCTTTCCTATATCACACTACTCTTTCAAGTTATTTCATATTGTTGTTTTAAGATATATCTGTATCATACCACTCTTTCCCCAGCTTGGCATACATTTTTTTTTTAAACT
Organism: Cunninghamia lanceolata; assembly: GCA_027924645.1. Taxonomy (NCBI): domain Eukaryota; kingdom Viridiplantae; phylum Streptophyta; class Pinopsida; order Cupressales; family Cupressaceae; genus Cunninghamia; species Cunninghamia lanceolata. The sequence continues at coordinate 3,291,941 of BSBN01000749.1, read as the reverse complement.
TTGTTGGTTCTAGGATTTAATTTTTTAATTTTTAGGCGTTAGGAAATAAATGCATTAACTTCAACAATGTGTTTTAGAATTTAATTAAATAGTGAAATAATGTTAATAAGTAAATTAAAAATTAGATTTAGCTTTATAATTTTTGAAAGAGTAATTAGGGAGGAATAAAGTGTTCATTTATTTTTTATGAGTTGGTAGTTTTGATTTTGTTGTTGATTCATTGACACATTAGGATAGGTGATCAAAATGGCAATCAAATATAGGATAGTACTTAGAGTGATGTGAGAGAGATTGGTTCTAAGATTGTGCTATTACAACAAGATTGTACTGTGTAACCTAGTCTTTGACAAATTCACGTCATGTGAATTAGTCTTTGTGGTGCAGGCTTATCTCTACTAATATGAACTTCAAAATATGTACACCTCCACCTTCTATCTTGCCTCTAAAATATGGTTGTACAAAAAGGCATAGTGAGACTTGCTTTAAGATTAGTGAAGCCATAGGCTTGTCTTAAGTTATTTCATATTGTTGTTTTAAGATTTATTTGTATCATACTGCTCTTTCAAGATATACATATTTGTATCATACCATTGTTTCAAATTTATATATATTTGTATCATTATGCCGTTTGAGGAAGGGTTTAAATTGATCGCCGAAGTGTTTATAAGAGGTAGAATTGGGGATATGATAGTATACCATGCATTGCTTGTTTCATTGCACACATACCCTTGATCATTTGCAATCAACTCAATTAGATGCATGGTCAGTTGACAATGGCTTCTGTACATGTCAACTCACTTTGAATGCATGTCAACTCACTTTTAATGCAATAAGACATATATTTTGGATAAAAAAATAACCATTTGCAATAACCTTTTATTGGGAAGGTGGCAAAGATTATTTATATTGTGGAAATAAGTTTATCAACTTGCATTCACTTAATATTGGGATGGTGGAAAATAAATGTCAAGTTGCATTCACCTAACATTGAGAAGGTGGTAAAAAAATAGTCTACCTATGATAGAACATCATTTGAATTTTATATGAACTTGTCCTGTCATATTAAAAAGGATATTTAAAATTTTTGTTGCCTCATTTATTGCCCAAAAGTGGGCCCTGGGCTGTCACATACTATACCCACCATATGTCCTATGCCTATGATCGACTCCTCTTCCTTAATGGAAAAGAGCTTTGTTTTTTTATAAAAGAAATTTCAATAAAAAAATAAATGTGTTGGCTTTTAGAATATAGTTTAGTTCTTAATACAAATATGAATTAAGTTTTTTATATAAAACAAATTATATTACAAGCAATTATGATAGTTTTATTTAGTTTTTTGAATTAAAAATTAATTTAAATTATTTTAAAGTTTTAATTTAAAAGTATTCTAAGTTATTTTAAAGTGACATAGAATATTGTTAGCGTTTTATTTTTATTATGTTTTTAATTTCACAAACTTTAATTTGTATGCATATTTATTAATATGGGATAAAACTTTATAATAAATTCAAAATATTGAAAATGCATGTATCTAAAATCTATTTCTTGTACACAACCTTTAAATATTTCGTTTCTCATCATGTTGTTTTCCTTTTCTCATTTCTGGTAACATAAGCTAGCAGGGATAGTCATAATTTTAAATTATATGAAAATCAACATAAAATTCATCACCCTAAATGCAGTTTGCTTAGAGTTGACAAGCATTTCCATGTATTTATGCTTCTTTGCCACTACTTAAGTTGTGTATAAATACACTTGAATATAGCGACTATTGCACTAAAGAACATATAATAGGTGCAGAAAACCATTCAATGGATAGCAATTTGAAGAATACCGACAAATTGAAGAGCAATATCAACATAATATTTATTTAGCTTAGGTTAAACTCTATGTCCAACCCCTCTCTTTTTAAGGAACATTCTCTACAATTTTAACTCATTTTTGTTCTCTTCTTTTCTTCCTGATGAACAGAGTGTGATCTAAAACGTCGATGGAAAAAACGTAACACACAATTTTTGCAAAAGCTCTACAATCTTATAATGTTTACAATTTTCCATGTTAGTGGCCTTTCCAATAAATACTTTTAGATATACTATTTGTACTATGAAGCATGTCTTTCTTTCTTATATTCCCTCGAGTAGATTCAATATTGCCTTCACACTAATAAACTGTGTATGTTGTTCAGATACTTCTTCCGTCTATTGTTTGTGGCCTCCTTCCTTTTTCTTCATTTCATGGCCTTAATATTAAAGGTAGAGTGTTTGTGAACTCCTATTATTGTTTCTTTTTTTTGGGGGGGGGGGGGGTGGGGGGCAGTTTTGTGCATATCATTTTTATTTTAAGAGACATTTGTTAACCAAATTTAAGGTACCTCGCAAATATAAAATTCTTCCGCCACCATAACACCTCCCAACCAACCCACCAAATATAGTAAATGATAATGAAGTGTACATGTTATTTTCCTTACACAAACCCAAGCCAACTCAAAAATTATTACAAATCATGTGGTTTTCCTTCTACGAATTCTCAGGCCTCAAATAGTGGCAAGTCTCACATATAAACTTTGAGTCATCAATAAATAGAGGTCGTGGCCAAACATTTACTTTTCACATTTGTAGTTCAAATGTTTTATAGACATTAGGTTTTAGGCATTTATTTGTAGCATCAGAGAATTTTTTTCTTTATATGCTTGTAAAGCAAAACTCATACGTAGAGGGAACATTTTTAATATGGTTATATACATTTAATTTATGGTTCTCTAACCTATTCGATCACTACAAATGTGTCTCACGTGTTTAGCTCTCACCTAAAACTCATACATGCTTAGAGGACTCAATATAACAATTTGGATAGGTATTTTACTTCCTCCATGATTATCTAAAACAGAAAGAATACTCTGAACAAAAAAGACAATGTGCCACAAAAAATTTAAGAATAACAATCATGAACTTGTTTTATGTGGGCATGTGTGCAATTTTCTATTTATTTTAGTTTGGGATTATTCAGTTTGGAATCAAATATGGGGATTTCATTTTCTCAATAAAAATTATTGTGTTGATGAGTCCACTGAGAGGCTTAATCTATTTGGGCATTGTTTTTCCTTTTGCTCTTAATTGCTTTAATGTGAAAATAAGCATCCAATTTCTAAAAGGCCCCATACTCTAAACAAAGATTTTGAATTATTTGGATATAAACATGTTTGCCATATTCTAAATGGTTATCTTGTGGATCATACTCTACAGAACCTATAGTGTGGGTTTTGCTTTTGCATAACGATTGTCAAAGAAAAATAGTGTTACAAAACCAATTTAGAGGTTATTTTTCTATGGATTTTTTGAAGTATGAAAAATACAATACCCAAATTCAAAAGTTCTATTAAAAAAGTATGAGCTAATTGTGTATGGGTATCCTATAATCTAATTTTTTCTCTGTTTATGCCATATGCAATATAGAATAAAAATGTAGTGGTGTTTTATTTTTTCATTATTAAGAAACATTGTTATCAAACCATTTCTCTAGATTTTATCCATGCAAACATTTTGTTTCCCTGTTTTTCACTTTTTTAATGTGTAAAAAGAGTACCCAAATTTTACAAGATAGTTTGCTATTAAAATCACTCATGAATTGATTGTATGGTCAGTATGTCTAATAATATGGCATTAAAAACAATCATGAATTGATATGGTAGGTATGCCATATTCTTTTTTTTTTGGGTAAAAATTTATTCAAACCAATAAATAGAAATACAAAGCAAGAGCATTACACTGCCCTATCAATCGCCAAAAGATGGTCCAACTTTTGTAACAAATCCAGGGGTAACTGACCCCTTTCCACAATATTCCAATCTTGCAAATGATCAAAAGCCCATTTAGCCAAACAATCCACAACCCCATTCCATTCACGCGGAATATGATAGAAAGAAACAAAATCCAAAGAAGCACACATATTAAGAATCTATTTTATAATAACAGCCAACTACCAAGTGACATCCTCAAACTGCTGCCTCTTCAGCAAAGTCACTACCACCTGAGAATCAAATTCACAAATGATCTGTATCCACCCGAGACCACAACCACGCTCCATGGCACATAAAATGGCAAGTGCCTCCATCACATTGTTAGTATACCAACCCTTATAAATAGAAAAGATAAACTCAACAGTCCCAGAACTAGTCCGCCCAACACCTCCAATACCAGCATGGTTAGGATTTCCCCGAGAAGAACCATCTGTGTTGATTTTTAACACAGCCTGAGGAGGAGGACACCAACGCCCCTCCCTATTTATCTTCCGAAGAGGATGATGACATCTATTTCTCATAATCTGACCAGTACTCTGAGAAACCCCTCTCTAAAGGGGAAGATTGAGATGAGTACAAAAAGCAACCTCTCCAAGATCCACACCCTCAGCCAAGTCACACTTAGCCGCAATAGTTTCTCCCAAAGAATAAAGAATCCTCCACCACAAGTGTTGGATAACCATCTTCACATCTTGAAAAATCATGCGATTCCTCTCCAGCCACATATGCCAAATAATAAAAGTCGGTCCCAGAGCCCAAGCAACTTGAAGAAAAAAGTCTTAATAGGGGCCTTCCCCCACTAGGCAAAGAACTCTACCAAAGAAGAGACATGCCAGCAAGCCTAGATCCACACATCCCACCAAAGGTGCCAAAGCCTCCTAGAAAAGGAACATTGGAAGAAGAGATGAGAAACACTCTCTTCACTATTATAGCACAAAACACACATTGAGGGACTGTGGAACCCTCTCTTGCACAAGTTATCCCAAGCAAAACACCGATTTTGGACCACCAGCCACAGAAAGAAATTGTAATTGGGCCAAGAAAATTTATTCCACACTTACTTCCACCAAGGAACCTCAATGTCCCCCATCACCTGCCTAATTAACTCACCATAACCTACTAAAACAGAGTACTTACCAGATAAATCATTGATACTCCAAGCCAGAACATCCTACCCCACCAAGGAATTGCATTCCTGAGAAGGAAGAATCCAAGCCAACTCTTACCTATCCTCCTCTGACCCTCCTGGTGGCCAATCTAAAGAGTGCTTCCATCTAAGGCTAGAAGCCAGTCCAATATTCTAAACCGACTTATAATGCTCAACCGTATTCCAACCAGTAGCAGTAAAATGATCACAAAGAGACTAGAGATGAGGGTAAGCAGAAAGAATGGGAGGGTGACCATCCCAAGAATCCCACCAAAGAAGGGCTTGTGAACCTGAGTAACATATCCAAAAAAGCGCCTTCTTAACAAACTGAGCCCCTGATTTGAGGGTATTCCAAATCATAGATCCCCTTCCTTCTAAAGGGAAACGAGGAACATCAAAAGTGTTAACATGCTGAAGATACTTGTGGGTAATAATACGAGCCCATAGTTGATGCTGACTAGTACACCAACGCTAATATAAATTGGCTGCAAGAGCTTGCCCATTCAAAACAACAGAACACAATCTAATGCCTCCCTTTTTCTGTGGCCTACACACCATATCCCACTTAACAAGACTCCACTTGGTCAACTGCAAGTTACCACTCCAAAGAAATTATCGTGAGAGAGCATCAAATTCCCTCAGGAAATACAAAGGGGTCGCCTGAACAAAACCCATGTAAATAGGAAGAGCCTGGATAACAGAATTTAGAAGAGTCACTCTCGCAGCAATAGAAAGCCAATGATGACAGTGATGATGGAGACTTCTCTTCCTCCACAAGTCCAGCATGAAATAATCAAGTACTTGATGATCCTGTACAAGTAAGCTTCTTGAAAAGTTTTTATGGTAACATGCGATTTCAACTCGATATGGTGCATCCATCTTTTCTTAAAACCTTGCAAGAGATTGAACATAGGGATGGGAAAGATACACATTTTCTTACTTGCAGCCATGAAAAGACCTCTGTTTGTGAAGAAGATGCATATGGTGAAGAACCTCATGCTACAATGCACCATTTGCAAAAAGAGGACAGTGATATGGAGACTAAACATTCTCTTGAAATGCCCTTTGATGAAGTAGAGAATACATGTGAAGATAAAGGGGAAACTGCTTCTCCAGTGCACATACTATCAAAGTCTGAAGATGAAGGTTTTAGTTTGATTTCTCCTCCTCAAGATTCTTTTTCTTTTAGATGTTATTCTTCAGACAATAATCCTCTTTGGATGGATTCATTTGAGCATGGACACAGTTGTATTAAAGAAGAAAAATAGAGGAGAAAAATCATGAGCCTGATGATAAGGATGTTTTAGTGTGTGTGAAAGATGTGATTGATAAGAAGATGGTTTTAGATTTAAACTATTTCTTGGAATGCCTAGTGGCGGTTACGGAAGTCAAAGAAAAATAATCTGAAGCATTAGAGGAGCAAGAAGGCATCCATGAACAGCCAAACGAAATCCAAGATGTTTTAGCCCGCTATTTAGAGGTACCAAAATCAGATTTGCTTTCCTTTGACAATCTTTCATTTGCTGCTCCATCTAATTTTGGAGAGGAGCTACATCATCCAGTCATAGATTTGCATCATCAAAATTGTATTCATAAGCTTGAGGTTGTAATACTTCAAGTGATTCAAGAAGAAGTCATTCACAACATGCAAGATGATATTGTAGTTTTTCCTGATTCTGACATTTTCCATGAGGAGCAGTTGTTTGAATTTAATGACTTATCTGGAGGGGCTGCATATTCCAAAGATTATAAAGCTGCAGTTCAAAGCATCAAGTCGCAGCTAAGTATAATAACACTTTGTTGGCATAGTCATTTCTTCCATTCAGGCATATATTTTTCTCAACCAGTTAATGTCTTTGCATAGTCTTTGGGGGCAGCAGTGGTGTGTTGTACCTAGTCTGGGTACATAGGTGTCATAGTTTGTTTTATGTCTCTTTGTTGTTTTGTCCATTTCAATTTTGGTTTGAATTAAGGTCTCCTTTCATTCCCCTTGACTCTATGGCCCAATGGATTGGCACTGGTCTACCTGAGATTTTGGATTCTCTGCATCCCTTGTGGTCCTTGTCCCCAATTACAGCCTGTTGTTACCCAAAATTTTGAATGTGAAAATTTTAAACTTTCCCTGTAATCGTGCATCCAATTCTTCATCTTTCATTCTTAATTGCAAATCCTCACTCTTTCTCAAAGTCCAATCTTTTGTCAATTCATGGTTGTCAGTTTGTATGTGTGATCTTGAAGCGATTCTTTTACATTCAAACCATCTAGCCTCATTATATTTGGAGGATCCAACTCAGTATTTTGTAGTCACTAAAGCAATAAGGCATCCAAACTATTGTGACTTTTGTTTCCATCACAAATAAGGTTTTTACCACACATCAAATAAGGTAGTCACTAAATGGTGGATAGGTGCAAAACCATAGAGTGGATGACCTCGGAGGCAACCACCACCCCATCCAGGATCTGTCTACCAGCAACAAAACCTCCTTGCTCCTTAGAGATAATAGAAGGAAGACAAACTTTGAGCCTCTCAACAATCAATTTTGTAATAATTTTATATACCACATTATAGAGAGCAATAGGTCGAAAGAATTCTAGCCAATCAACACCTTCCTTTTTAGGAATGAGAACCAAAAAAGTAGAGTTCAAGCCCTGAAGCATCTGCTTATTATGAAGAGATTCCCGAGCAACCTCCAACAAATCCAAACTTATAATATCCCAAAATTCTTGAAAAAATTCAACAGGAAAACCATCAGGTCCAGGGGCTTTACCTTTATTCATCCCAAAAACAACCTCTTCCAATTCAAGCAAAGAAATCAGGTGAATGAGGAAATCATTCTGCTCCTTGGAGATCAGGAAGAGGACACAAGCAAAGATTAAATTCTCATCTTCTATAGGGGGTGAATCCTCAGAAAAAAGAGCAAAATAAAAATGTCTAGCCTCATGAGACAAATCCTGTAAAGAAGAAATGCGAATCCCATCCGCATTAACTAGAGAAGAAATACTTCTATTGTGATGAGCCTACATAGAGTATTGGAAGAAAGCGATATTCCTGTCCCCTTCTTGAAGCCAATCATTCAGAGCCTTCTGCTTCCAGAAAATCTCCTCTCAAAGCTCCCATTCCTCTACAACTCTCATAGCCTAGGCTTCCGCTTGTCTCAGAGCATCTGAGAAACCAAAATCCCTAATTTGGAGAGTAATCACATGAAGGATTTCCGAGGCACTCTTCTTCATAACCTTAAAATTTCCAAAGCTCGTCCTATTCCATCTTTTAAGTTGAAATTTAACATACTGAAGTTTCTTAACAAAGGTGTACATAGTAGTACCATAAGCAGGGCTACCATCACGCCACCACTAAGCCTTAATATCATGAAAATAAGACTCCTGAAACCACATAAACTAAAACTTAAAAAGCGTGTTCTTGGGAACAATAAAGTGAGAAATTGAAAGTTTAATTGGCCAATGATCAGAACCCCTCCAATCAAGAATCTCAGAACCAGTAACCAATCTACCTCCCACACAAAAATAGGAAACAAGAAATCTATCCAACCTTTCTGAGATCACTTCCTCTTCACTCCGTCGATTATTCCAGGTGAAAATACCATTAGAAGGCTTAACATTACTTAAAGCCAGCCAATCCACACTCTTCCGAAAAAGAACAGAAGTAGGCCCAAGCCGAGGCAACCCACCTCTCTTCTCCTCCAAGCTCAACACAGAATTAAAGTCACCAGCTAAGATCCAAGGAAGATATGGGGCACATGATCTAACATACCTTATATGAGCCCAAAGCTGGAATTTACCACGAATATCAATCGGGGCATAAACATTAGTAACCAGAATGGTCTCACCAGTTTCCAAAGAAGAGTCAGCGATTGAAATAGTAGAATGACTGGAAATCCACCAAAGGGGAGCAATCTTTCTAGGATCCCAAAAAAGAGCCAAACCCCCAGAACTCCCCTGAGAACCAATGCACTGACATTGACCAAAATACCAAATACTAGAAGCACACTGAAGCATAACATCAACTGAAAGTTTAGTCTCCTGAACACAAAAAAATACCATATTCTAATTGTATGCCATATTCTAATTGTTTATACTAGAGATAATATTGTGCAGATCAGAAACTAGTTTATTTTCCTTCCCTATCATGATTACCAGATAAATATTTACCCACTTTAGTTACAATTAAACTATTTACAAAAGATTAATTTTCAATATTTTCAATATTGATTGAAAATTTTTGTACATTGGAATATTTCTGATTTGAGAGCATAAATTGGGCTCTAACAATGACTTAATTCTATTGATTTAAGAGCATAAAATATTTTAATGTTGATCCTTTTAATTGCAAGTCTTCACATTTATAGGGAAATTAAAGCAAGCTACCAAAGATTGTATGATTCATAATTCTCTTTTTTAATTACATATAAAAACAAGTGCTTAAAGGAAATTAAATTTAAAAAAACAAATTTTATAGGTTTGATATACTAAACTACACCTAAACTAAAAGGAGAACACAGAGAATTTGTTAAATAAATTAATAATCAATTCACCATTCATAACCAATGCTTATTTTGATGATAGAGTCAAATCTTATCACACATGGACCTAAATAAATAAGCATACAAACATTAGAGGCATTAGTGTAAAACTAAAGTAGAGAAGTAGAAGTGCAGAGATTTATGTGATATCAAAAAGCATAAGAAACTTCACATAAGCCTATAACCCAAAACCTAAATAAATATAGAGACATTAGTGTAAAACTAATGTAGAGAACTAAAAGTACATATAAATGTAAAATAAAAAACATAAAACTAAGTTCACATAAACAGGTCGTCTTTAATAATTCACAATTGCTGAGAAATACTCCATACATTATATTGAAAAGGTATCTCAACATGCCGTAGACCCGGTAATCTTGAACTTTTGATGCTAGTGTGTCATTTAACTCACCAAAAGTAACATTGCCCAATTAATATCTAATGTTTTGATAAACAAAACAAATATCCATCAGATTTAACAATTCAAATCACATGATAAACATTCTAACAATTCAAAGCACATGATAAACATTTTATTAGATCTTCCTCATTTCCATGTCACAGTCACTCTCAAGCAATAGGATCAGAGCTCACTAGCTTCCTTTTTATTTTACTCAATACCAGGGTGGGTGCAAGAATTAAATTAAATTAAGGACCCGAACGCACCCAGACTACCAAATAATAACCTTATCCTACGACTCGGGTTAAGCAAGCACAATCAGACAGTCAAAGATCAAATGCACTAGATAAGTTACATGGTATTTAATAAGCAACAGACTGACGTAGCCTCTTCTAAATATACAAAGAAAGCTTTATTTTGAATTATGACTCAGCTTAAAACAATTTAACACAAAATTAAACAACTCATTAAAAATAAACCTGACGCTTATAGTGTAGGATTAACAATTTCGGCAAAATATACAACCAAACAGTAGTATTCCTGAACATCACGAGTATCTGCAATTGTACATTACAAAAGACAAATGAAGATCTTGTGGGTACAATAAAAAAAAGTTGTTATTCCCTAAAGAGGATCAAAGAACTGCTGGACGGTGTACATGCACGCCAAGGTCTGTAATGTATCTGCACCTTACAATTTCCGGCCGTTTGAGTTTCTTTAGTGAAGACCATTCTTAAATGCGGCACATTTAACAACTTAGAAAAGCGACATCTCAACATAAAATACGTGCAAAACAATCTGTTTCAAGAAGTCCTGCAAAACCAAAACAATGGCGCTGTTAATGTTAATCAAAACTTTGAAAACGCCGAAAGAAATCGAACTTTTTTTTTTGGACTGTTACAGTATCGCCTACCTGGAGTTATTCCATCCTTGACAGTAAAAATGAGGTTTGTGGAAAACGTCTCTGAAAATCTAGCAGATCAATTGCAAGTTGGAAGATATACAACTTCCTAAATTTCTTAGAGTTGTTTATGTTGATTCTCACAGTTTTCAACACAGGAACGATTTTCAAAAAGCACGACATAAATACCAAATCTGTTTCCCGGTACCTTCTGTCTCCATCGAGTTCCAGAATAAGTGTCCTCAATGGTAAATTCCATTCATTCTTCTTCATCACGTCCTGCTTGAAAAATTTGACTGAGTTCGAATTATGTCGAATCATTATAAGTTGGACAATAAAATAGCACTTATGAGATTGTTCCTTTCTAAACTTGAGCATAAAGCTTGGCTGTCTCGATTCGAACCCTTTAATTAAAGTATGGGTGTGTGGTTACAGAAGAAACAAAAATTACAAACACCAACATAGCAATTAGAAATTATTTCAGTATCCTTTAAACATTTTGCTTTAAGAAAATGGAAGGTAAAGAACATATGTTTCACAAAACATCATTTCAACTATGATTTCAAACAATTGGAATCTAACGTCTCGATGTACTAAACTGTTTTGATGAAGAGTGAAAGATAAAAAATGCTTACCTCTGAAATAAAACCACGAGGGAGAGGAACAGGAATACATAACTATTCCATGTGAGAAAAATATTGTAGAATATTGGAAACCAACCATCTCTGTAACATTTGATTTTTTTCAATGATTCCGTTCTAAAATATTTTAGATATTCGAAGTCGGTTTCCAAATGGAGACATCCCGGCAACCATACTTCGGAGTCGTCGAAGAAATAGCAATGGATAGTTTTGATAATTTCTAATCTTTGGCAATGGATAGTTTTGAGTGGATGATCCAGTCCGATAAGGGTGAGAGACTTAAGACTCGAGGAATATATTCTCCAGCCCGAATTATTTAAAGGCAATGTGCATTCGATTACCGTCAAACTTTGAAGACGGCAGCATAATCTTAAAAGCAAATTAAATGCCTCCCCACTCAGCTCAACGTCGTCAAGAAAACAAGTAACCAGTTGAGAGAAACCATGAAAAAGGGCAGGCATCTTTGTCGTTTGAAAAGTCTTAAGAGACAGAGACACGAGTGTCTCACAGTAAAATAGAGATGAAGGAACCTCCAGTATATCACTACTTTCTAAGTGTATGCGCTTCATACCTTTTAAAGACGCATAGAGCGTCCACTCGTGAATGTTACGTTCAAACCAGTCACAATTGTAAACCTCAAATACTTCCACGCCAGCACACTGCATGACAATAATCTTGCTAATTACGTCTGCAATAGTGTTTTGAATAGTCATTTCAGATGGACTATTACAAATAGAATTAAACTAGCATACTTATATTTAAAAAGTATATCTAAAGTACGCTGAGAGATATCCTTCTCGAGGCGCTTATTTCCACTTATGCGGTACATTGATTAAAAAAATAGGCGCCTCGTGAAGGATATCTCTCGGCCTACATTAGATATATTTTTTAAATATAGGTATGCTAGTAGCATCCGGAGCGGCAAGCCTATTTCAAATACTTCCACGCCAGCACACTGCATGACAATAATCTTGCTAATTACGTCTGCAATAGTGTTTTGAATAGTCATTTCAGATGGACTATTACAAATAGAATTAAAAAATTCCATGGAAAACTTCAGATGCCGTAAACACGTCCAAACTTTCCACCATTTTTTAGAAACCGCAGAAAAGCGAACGGCTTCCTTGAGAGGAAGTCTAGATAGAATATGAAAACAGAGCAGGTCCTCTGGAAAATCCATCAACAGATCTCTTTCACCCATGTCTTACGTGACCTTCAATTGCAGTGTTGAAATATTCAGAGCTGAACGATCCAAAATGTGGCTTGAGAATCAAAAATAAAAATTAAATGTGCCTTGAGATGAATTTATCTGCCGATTTGCTTTTTTAAGCGTGAGCTTTCAGTGGAATATTTGTCTCGCGCCGGTTTTTTTTTTTCAGTCACTGAGTATTTTTCAATAGCCGGCTTTGTAATTTATTTTTGCCAAAACTGACTTTGACACTTCAAGTGAATGTGATAGCCATGTTACTTTCGTTGCTGATTTGGCAGGGTGAAATTCTTGAATGCTGTAATATTGTTTAAATTCGTGAGGTACGGAATTGTTATCAGATCTGGGGACTTTTTTATATTGATTTGCTTTAATTAGCCGATAAGAGCATTATAATGGTCGGAATTGTCTCACGCCGTAAAAAAATTCACGCCGGAAAATTTTCTAAACTCATCGGTTGTTCCTATCGGCGTATTCCTTGAACCTCCTATGGGTGCAAGTGCTAGTTTCTAAGACGCGTGGCCTCCATTTTCCTCTCCTCTACGCACCATTCCCACGCATATTAACTGCTCTACAGGTAAATTTCATTCTTCTCACGCCGGGAAACTGGAAAATATCACCGAAAACCGGTCATGTCATGTCATTTCATTTTATCTTTTCACTGTCATTTGGCGCTGTTCATTTAAGTTAATTGGATTTGACTGCTTATGGAGTTAAGTGGATTAAAGGCAAGTTTGAGTGTATAAGATGAAATATCTAAATCATCTCTCCCCACTTCAGTTTCACATGACGTGAATGTGAATTATGCAATAATGAAGGCATTCGCGTGGGGAATGGATCTGCGCATTTAAAGATTAAATTTAATGTTCTATCTCAATTACTGCTGACAGGCATACTCATGATTTTAAATTATAAGTAAAATCAAAACAAAACCTAAACGCAGTTTGCTTACAGCTGGCAGGGATTTCTAGGGATTTATATTATAATATATTATATGATTATCTAACCTTTATTATAATAGTATATTATATAATTATAAAAATTCTTAAGATATATAATATAGTTAGAATTATGATTTTGTTTAGGGATTGGGTTAGGATTAGATATAGGGTTAGGCTTATAAAGCAATATTAAGTGTAATCTTACGGTTATGTTTATAATTAGGGTTAGATTTACAATTAGGGATAGATTGAGGGTTATGATTACAATTACGGTTTGGGGTAAGGTCAAAACTAAGGTTAAATTAGAATTAGGGTTTGTTTACAATTAGGGTTTAGGTTACGGTTAGTAATTTTATCATTAACTCTATTTATAATCATAACCATAATTCTAACCCTAACCCTAACCTTAATTATATCCATAACTTTAATTTTGATCTTGAATATAATTCTATCTCTAACCCAAATCGTAATTATAACTCTAACCATAATTGTATCCCTAATTCTAATTGTAACCCTAACCTTAATTATAGTCCTAACTGTAACCTTGATACTATCCCCAACCCTAATTGTATTGCTAATCTTAATTCTACCAACCCTAATTCTAACCATAAACCCAATAGTAATCCTATCATTAACCCTATTTGTAACCCTTACCCCAAACCTAATTCTAACCCTAACTCTAATTATATTCATAACCTTTATTTTGATCCTGATCATAATTCAATCTCTAACCCAAACCGTAATTTCAACTGTAACCCTAATTGTATCCCTAATTCTAATTGTAACCCTAAACCTAATTATAGCCCTAACTATAACCCTACTTATATCCCTAACCCTAATTGTATCGCTAATCTTAATTCTAACAATCCTCGTTCTAATTGTAAACCCAATAGTAATTTTATCCTCAACCCTATTTGTAACCCTTACTCCAACCCTAATTTTAACCCTAACCCTAATTATATTGGTAACCTTAATTTTGATATATAATTCTATCTCTAACCCAAACCATAATTTGAATTGTAACACTAATTGTATACTTAATTCTAATGGTAACCCTAACCCTAATTATAGACCTAACTATAATATTAACTATAATCCTAATTCTAGCCAGAACCCTAACACTAATCCTAATTGTAACCCAACTATAATTCTAAACATAACCCTAACCCAAATTATATCCCTAACCTTAACTATATTTCTAACGCCAATTCTAATTTTGACGTCTTCATCCATATTATCCACGCCTCCATCCTTCAAACCCTCACACACTCCAGTCATTATTTCCAAACTAGCCCTTACTCCTAGGCCACCAACCATCAGTTAATGCCCAAAGGTAGGGTGGAAGAGGGGGATAATTCAATTCAAAAATTATAAAAACAAAATAACAAATGCAATATCAAAGCAAAGCCTAAAGAAAAACAAAGGCTACAAAATAACCTTTAACACACTACAACACATACCAAAACCTATACAAACACACCTGAAAATGATCAAGAAAACAATGAAGAACAACTTAGATGAAGAGAATAACACTAATCAGATTCAATTCAAGAAGAGAACTCGTCTCCTAGGTTGACAATGACAAGAGACTCTTCATCTTCCCTATCAACCTCAGAGCATCCCCCCCAAATATATTTTTTCCCTCCTTCCTTTGTTGTTAATGAAGATTTTTCATTGATTTCTTGTTTTAACAAAATTGTAGCTATAATTATGGTTCCATCATCCGTTTGCAATAGGCCTACTAGATGCCTGATGTATGCCTGAAGCTTAACGATTTGTTCTTTCAATTACTTCTTCATCATATTGTCTCTATGCATCCTTTGGGCGAGTGTGTTAATTGAACCCTACAGTTCTTCTATTTCTTTGGTTCTTGAAGTTGGGCCTAGATCCATAGCGGAAATCTAGAAATCTCTTGCACTAACCTCACTGTAGTCTTTATCAAGAATTGGCATAGCGATGCGTGCTACCCAGGACCATGAGGCATTTCTCAAAATAGAAGATATGATTATTTATTTCTTCTTCTCCTTCGACTTCTCAATTCTACTCAAAATGCCTACCAAGTCTAATGTAGGTACCTCTACAATTGGCTTTTTCTTATTTTGTTTTGCAGCCACTGAGGGGATGAAGAATCAACATCTTTATTTTCTACTTGATGCAAAGAATTGGATCCTTCCCACTAGTAAGGAGGAGAAGAAGTAAGGACTTCTTATTGTCCTATCACTTTATTCATTTCTTCTTCTTGAATGGCCTAATCCTTAGTATCGACCTCTTTATTCACCTTAGAGATAAGTGGTTCTTGTGTTAACACTTGCTCAACCAATAAGGCCTCCTCCTGGGTCAATCATGGGAATTCTTCACTTATTTTCCTTCGTTGGTTGATTAGTTGCTACATCATTAGTTTGTTCTTGAATTATATCTATATCCTGATCAACATCTTTAATCTCTTCCTTAGGTTGGACTGAAATTCCCACATAAATATTTTGGGCGGGCTCATCATCCTTATTTGCAATTTCCTACTCCTCTATTTCCTTGCAAACTTTATCTATACCCTCCAAAAATGTTACCTCTAACTTGTCTTGGGAGGAGAGTGGAATATTAGTTTTTATCTTCATGGTTGCATTTACTACGAAGAGGACATTGGTAGCGACCTCCGGTGGGAAATCTTGGGAAAGTTGGAGCATGAAAGTAGAGGGGATGATGATTGGGATAGAAGGGAGTTCAGGAAAAGAGGATATGGATGGAATAGTTGGGGGAGTGGAAGATGAAGAGTGTGCAACAGGGGAAACTTGCAATTGCTGCATAGAGATGGATGGTAATGTAATGAAATTGAAGATGATGAGATGGAAGGAAGAGATGAGGATGAAGGAGGAGATGATGTAGATGGAATAGTAGTTGATGAAGTGTGGTGGAGAAGATGCAATAGTGATAGGAATGATAGAAGTCCCCTAAGAAATAGTGGTGGGTGTGATGGAAATTGGTGAAGAAGCAGAATAAGGATTAAAGAGCCCCAAAGGAACTGATACAGAGATGATAGATGATTGTGGATTAGATGGAAGAGAAGTAGTAGGAACAGTGGGAGAGGTAGGTGGCATGGTTGGAAGATTAGCAGGGAAATCTAAACTCTTCTTATTTTTCTTTGGTTTCCTTTGGAGTTGGCATTCAAGCTCTCCTTCCCCTTCTTCTTGGTCTACTTTTCTTTTATAAACCCTTGTTCCCTCTGAGGAGGCCTCTTGGCTTCCTTTCTTTCATGGTGCAGGTGGTCTTCTTGTCGCTTTCCCCTTTTCTTTTCCTTTTTATTTAGCAATAGGAGGAGATTGAGATGCTTCACCTTCTTGGACTTCCTCATCATCAATTTCTATTGCCTCATTATGAGGACTATCACTTCCAGCTTCTCCAGATGGGCCTTCCTCATCATGGGCCCTAGATGCTTTTACTACCCTGGGCTGCACCGATGTGTATGTTAATACAACACCTTGATTTACTAATTGGGTTATTTGAGCTTCTACCCACCTCAAATTGTACCTGATATTCTCCTTGATTATTTCATCAAGTGAGCCCACTTCCTCTTCAACCCAGTTAGGAGGAGTAATGGGTTGATAAAAAACCCTTGCATTCTCAGCTTGTTGTACTAGTTCTCCATCATCTTCTATTTGGTCTAGGACCCTGACTATGTTGAATGTTTTGATCAGATGGAGGGGAGACATGAACATTTTCTCTTCCTCACTTCAAATTCATCATGGCAGTTAAGTTAGAAATCCTTTGTGTTCCTCATGATAGTATTTCTTCCCAACATTTTTCTCTAGCTTATGGTTAGGGTCAAAATGAGCCCTAACATTATAGAAGAGGAGATGAAATTGTTGTTGCTCCACATCTATTTTTTCTACTACATAAGAAGTAGGGTTGGAGAATAACCCTTTGCCAACAATAAGGGGAAATGGTATTGATGCCCCATGTAGTTCCTTTAGTTATTGATGTGTTGTACAAATCTATCTTGTCAACTCTAGCAACACCATTTATCTGTGGAGTACTTTGGGAGCCCATATTATACTCTAGTAAACCCTTCTATCCTCAAATATGTGAATCTTAGAAAGTGGATAAACGAATAGTTCCATACTTCTATACCAAATCCATGGCAAGAATAGACAGACTCATGCTCAAGTCACCTTGGAGCATTCTAATGATATGCATCATAAAGGTGTCATTTACCCTTTTAAAATGCACCAAAGAGTTGTTCAGCTCCAGTTGAGGGTAAAAATCATATACCTTCATTTCACCATCCTGATTACCAACATTTCCAAGCTTAGTTAGTCTAGGGTATGGAAAATTCCTTGCCATCATGTACAACACATATGATGTCATATAAAATTTCTTCTAGTCCTTTAATGAGAGCATCTGTTGGTGAATATTGTCACTAATTATCTTAGCCCAATATGTTTTCTCCTTTCCATTCAATATTTATTCAATGAAATAAATCACCCAACCCTTGAAGGTTGATGCAGAGGAAATACCCATTTCTCTGCTCAACAGAGTGATCAAGTCAATGTACTCGGTTATGAAATCACTCCTACATAAGATTTTAGGCAATTTAAACAATGCAACCCTTGGTTTCTTCATCCAATTCTTATTCATGGTTTTCTTGCAGGTTTATGGCCCTTGGTCATAGATTCCTTTACCATAATCCATTGTAACATCAAGCATCTTGGCATAGATAGGGATGCCGATGGCTTCAAAGATAGCCTCTAGAGACAGTTCAACTATTAAACCCTTACATCAAGTACAAAAATTCTCCTTGAGATAGGCTCATAGTGCTCCCAATGCTCCATAATCAACTCTGGACACTTGACTAATGTTGAAAACCCTGTAGCTTGGGCTATGCCATTGCTCACCAATTTCTTGGCTAACTATGTGGGATTGGGCCCGTTCATCTTATCTTTGAACTCTTCCAAGTCTATATGCCCAAAGATGGTATCTATTACATTGTCCCAAGTGGAGACAATCTTAAAAACTTGAGACACACCTTTGAACTTGTACTTCCTCTTGATAACTCGAGACATCTACCTACACTATTTAGGTGAATTCCATACATAAAGTTAGCAGATCAGTTTATTCATTAATCCAAAATTAAAGATTTTGTGAGGTCTTACTGCATAACAGGATAATACAATAACTTATAAGTGAAAGATATCTTAGGATAATGTTGAACTCAAAAAGCTCAAGGGGACCAGAGTGAAGCTCAAAAATACTGTCAATTATATTTTGGAACTCAACAAGGCTACATGATGAAGAGAAGAAATCCCCTGACAATTTTAGGTTGGGTAAGAAGGTCCAAAGGAATTTCCATCTATTAGAGAGGACAGAACAACGCACTGTTTGCTTCAAGGGAACTTTACTCATAATGAAGGTCAACAAGCCATCTGGTAAATCATTTAGGCTCAGTCTAGATCTTTTTGGAGCCATAAATTTTCATTCAATAAGCTATAGCGTATTTGAGTGAGGTTGGAGCAGTTGAGGAAATTAATGGGTCTCCTAAAAATCTAAAAAGTGTAATTGAACAAAGAAAAATCTCAAAGTTGATTCATGTAGTAATTGAAATATTTGTCCTCAATCCTATCTCACCAACTAAATTTTATTCAAGTATTTATTATTACCATTGTGTGGGAATCGAACAACCATGCAACTAGCATGATTTTAGTAATGGTAGTTCAGTAAAGGAGCTCAAATAAACGGATAGTGTAAGATGTCGATTCACTTCGACAACTTGGAGGGCATTCACAGACCTTGGAATTTCATACAATAGTTATTTGAGCCACTTTAAATCAATTCTTTTTAAAAATGCAGTTATTAGGTCCCTGAGTTGTTGCCAGCTAGTGCACAGTACAATACGTCTTGGACATACACTCAATGTGTCTTTGGGGGTAGTGCACCCATCTTTCCAAATTCTCTATCTTTGGGCGATGCACACCGATATTTCCAAATTCTATATTTTAGAAAGGTAGTGAATAATTTTGTCCACGATGATTTGCTCGATTAGTATGGTCCTCGTCTCTACTCTCTACTTGGCTATGTACTTAATTTGGCTCTCATTTAAAGTTGGGTCCCTAGTCCTATGTTATCCACTTACTTTATTATATATCCTTGTATGCATCTACTACTTATTCTCTTTCCCATGTTCACACACCTTACACATTTGCCCTATCCATTTATTTATAACTCCCATGCATGTGCTATTCACTATGATCTAACCCTTTTTTTGTCCCAAGATTACTACTATCACAATGATGAGGTCGTCCTTGTTGTCTAGGACTAATCCTACACTAATTTAAGTTTTTAATTCAAAATTGACCAACTTCCTACCATTACCCCTTTCACCTAGAGTTGACTAAACACAAACTTACGTGATATGTTGATATTTCCTTGTATGTAAAGATATTCAATGTATTCATTCTAATCAATCAAGGAATATGAAAATAAATCATATAAATCGAATATGAATTGTGAGAACCAAGATCATGGAAAGACTATCAAACACGAGATTACAAGTGAGAACAAACAATTTGTATTAACAAATAATAGGTATAAATAGTAGAGGTTGCACACCAAACTCTCCATGAAACAAGGATAGGTGGCGATATTCAAAGCAAGAGAATAGTGTAACTACCCTAGAAAATAGAGGCGATGTGTCAAGTCTATTGACACCTATTACAAATGACTCACCAAGTTGAAAATGTCAATTGGCATGTGCTATAGATCGCCTAACTATGATTGAGTTAGTGTTAACTCATGGAGTTATACACCAACACCCCCCCTTAAGCATAGCTTAGGTGAGTTTATGAATGATGAGTCGTGGCAATGCACCATTTTAGGTACTCATTTACAAATGTATCTCTCAGAAAATGGAGAAAGAAAGAAAACCTTGTGGGAAAAAACTTTCCTCCAAAAAGAGGGAAAACAAAGACAGGACTAGATAGCCCCCCCAGAAGATGATGATGTCGATGTCAATTCTGATGTAGATATGTAGAACTCCTGAAGCATGTCAAAGTTGTAAAACTTGCCCTTCTCTTAATTTCAAGAGATTTTAGCAAACTGATTGAAGTAAGTAGTGTTTTAAAGGATAAAGACCAGGATGTAGGTCTAAGAAATGTACAAAATATCTGAAGACAAGGATGTGCATATGCGCACATATGAATGAGGTAAGAATCAATGCGATTCAAGTTGTAATGTTGCAACCTCCCCACTACACTTTATAGATCAGTGTGCTTACATTTCACTTTTACACTTTCAATATCTTGACACTATATGAGTGTTTTTACAAACTAAGAATGCAGGTAGAGTTCAATTTTTCTAATATATAGAACCATTTGAGCTGAGCCAAGAGTTTACACTTGGCTCTGAAGTAGCATCATGATTGTCTTCTTCACCAGATGTGAAATGTGAAAAGATGAAGGCGCACTCAAAGTTGCAAACCTTGCCTACTGCAACAAGTCTTCGATCTTCTGCTTCTCGCATGAAGGTCGATTTAGCAGTGAACTCAACTATCTTGTCAAATTGTGTGAGTGCATATACTGAAAGGTAATTTTTGAATAACTCAGGAATGAAATAGACATTATGGACATATCCATTTCCCAATTTAACAGTACCTTTGCCAAGGATGTTATGGTAGACTTTGTTCATTAATATTTTGGTAGTATTACAGTGTTTGATCCTTACAAATAATTCCATGAATGGTGACATGTGATCACCTACTATTGAACTTAGAACCCATCTGTTGACCTTTGCTTTTGGCGATGCCATTACTTTTTGACCTTCTTTTAGGTGATAAAATGGTGCAATTTAAACTTCTTAATGCTCAGTTTTGACTTTTAAAGTGGTACTTTAGTGCAGTCGGAGTATTTTTTAGCACTCTAGCTTAATTCTCCCCTTAAAGTGACACTTTATAATTGAGTGCACTTGACATCTATTTACATCTTTGAGTGGATTTTTCCCTTTAGTTTGATTTGCCTCCAAATTGCGCAATTAATGGAATAAGTGCTTATTGTCTCCCTACGAAAGCATGATTGGGTACTTTATAAAGATAGTGTGATATCAGCTTTGTTGGATAGAGGATGAAAAAAGAACCACCTTTGCAAAAGGAATGACTCAATTTTGAGTCAATTTGCAAAAGTAAAAAATTTTGCATATGCAAAAAAATACACTTCCAAAAAATAATTTTCCAATGTGTTTGGAAAAAAATTGCATACAAGGAGTGAAGGAAAAAGACTTGTGTATGAGGGAGAAATTTAAGCCCCCTTTGGTAGAGCGCAACCAAGAGCTTATTTTCCCATGTGACCAAGGGCTTAGCTCTTAAAATTTTGCCCTCCCCCTTTCTTGGCTTTTTGCCTTTGATGATGTCACCCCTAGTTTCTTACATCAGCATTTGACTACAAAATACAAATGAATAGTGCCAATACATATGGCATTAACTTTGACAACCATCACAAATAAAAACAAACTTTTTCAAAAAGCTTTTCCATCCTATTTGGTCGTTGTCAGGTGGGGCCCTCAAGGGCATTTGAATGCCTTTGGGCGCAGTCAATGCTGACCATTGGGTGTGTTGAGCCATTGGGCGCGAGGATGTTGATGGTTTTTTGGTGGAGAATGCCACATCGTGGCTAAAGACTCCCATGTATTTCCTCTTGACCAGGTCCAACGTGGTCATTGGTGCCATGATCTGCACAGGCCTCTATGGCCGTTTGGCTCCATCGGCTGCAAACAGCAGAGGGTGGCATCCAAAATGGATGCCTTTGCTCCTATGGCATCCCTCCTCATCGGCCATAGTGGCCTCTGCAGATGTCATCCAAACTTGGCCTTCTCTGGCTGCTGCATGTAATATGATATCGGCCATTTGTGGCCACTTATGGATTCTCTCTGACTCGGTCTTTGATGTCGATGTTGATGCTTGTAAAAAATAGCCTATATGGCCACTCTAGATGTCATTTGTGAGCTTTCAAACAAATTTGGCCAATGCAGCCTGTGTGGTTCTTGTAAGCAAGGATCCACACTACCCTGTGTGGGCATTTGAAGACAATAAGAGCACACAGAAATGTTAAATACAAAAAAACTAAAACAAAGAAAAAATATAGAGATGCAAACTCGATTCACACAACGAGCAAACGAGATTTGATGTTGACCACAGTGCTCTGATACCATGTGAGAACCAATATCATGGAAAGACTATCAAACATGAGATTACAAGTGAGAACGAATCATTTGTAGTAACAAATAACAGGTATAAATA
The DNA here is from genome assembly GCA_027924645.1 of Cunninghamia lanceolata. Lineage (NCBI taxonomy): Eukaryota > Viridiplantae > Streptophyta > Pinopsida > Cupressales > Cupressaceae > Cunninghamia > Cunninghamia lanceolata. Next base: position 3,269,096 of record BSBN01000749.1, on the reverse strand, counting down.
GTAGAGGTTTCATACCCAACTCTCCACAAAACAAGGATAGGTGGCAATATTCAAAGAAAGAGAATAGTGTAACTACCCTAGGAAATAGAGGTGATGTGTCAAGTCTATTGACACCTATTACAAATGACTCGCCAAGTTGAAAATGTCAATTGGCATGTGCTATAAGTTGCCTAACTATGATTGAGTTAGTGTTAACTCATGGAGTTATACACCAACATGAATTTCACATCTACACCCTTCAATTGGTGCTCTAAAAGTAATCTAGCATTGCATAATTATTTTGGGGACATTTGCATGACTGAAGAATGTTGTTCTCAATTTTATATACACTCCAAAAGTTGATGGAGATGAAAATCCCTCACAACTCAATCATAAGACAACCTAAAAAAAATATTTATTATTAGGGTAGGCCCATGCAAATATCTAGGGTGGAGAATGAAGTCAATATCGATATTAAATGAAGAACTTATAGTAGAAAAAACGTAAGACCCTCTACTATCTAATGAAGGCAAATCCAATTGTTTGAACAACTTGGAAAGGGAGGATGCAAGGGTGTCTGGAGTGCATCATCCCTCCAATCCTCTACATCAATTTATAATTCAACTTAGAGTGCACTTGAAATAAAGGAGCTAGGTTTGTTTTCATTGGCTTCTAAAGAAAGGTAGAAGGTGAGGCACAATAGGATAAAATTGAAAACAAATAAATATTTCTAGGTTCATGAGTACATAAGTGAAATTAAGATGAATTAAAATTAATATGTGACCCGCCATTTTTATGAGCCTATGATCTTTGTGATCAAGCAATTTTTTATTTTTAGGAGAAATAAAAGTGAGCCTATAAAATGATAAAATAATTTGAGCTCACATTGAAATCAAATGATCATATTAAAATCCATGCTCAAGAAATAAATATCTAGGCCCTTGGTATTTATTCTCACATTTGTCTTAAAATCATAAAAAAAGAGCTCATGATAAAATGTTAGACAAAAAAGGTGAAGAAAGTGGCAATCATAAATGATAGTAACTTGGGTGTGAACATGGAAGATGGTTCTAGAAATGAAGGTACAAACCACACAACGAAAATCTGATTCAAACCTTATTATCCTCTAAGCAATGTAGAATCGATGGAGATTGCAACAAAAATTAAAACCCATTAAACAGAAATAAAATCCACTAAGATTTGAATACATAACACAATATGTAACGTGGAGAAAACCCTTTCGGGTAAAAAACTCCATGAAAAGAGGCTCCAAGTTGTATTATCTTCAAATATATGAGATTACAATACATGCACTTCCTCTATTTCTTTAGTCCTCAATCGAGTGGTGCCTGTTACTCTCCAATCTGATAAAAATATAGTACAAATATCCTTATAAAAAGGGATTGCCTTCTAGGGCAAGATAATCGACAAAATATTGACCGTCAGATCTATGACCTAATGACGAACAGTCCAAATTTACAATGATAAAATATAATAAAAATGTGGTTTCGGGGGCACTGCCCCTGAACCCCTCATCAAGGGGATGATCCCCCTTGGCCCTCTCACAGGGGGGAAACCCCCCTGTGACCCCCCATCGTGGATGAATGAGCGTCAAGAACCAGATATAAACATTTAGCTGAAATAAAATCGCCGCTGGTGAAACTTTTCATCCCTTATGGGTAATTTACAAACAATATTATGAGTAATTAATTATATAGGATTGACAAGGTTGATGGCACCTTAATCCTAATAGATGGAAGATACACAAGAAATGATGTAGAAATTGATTAAAAGAGGTGGTTTCTAGCACTTTTCAGTCCCTACCTTCAATAGGGAATACTGGGAATACTTATATTTCCAGTTCCAACATTTTCTTTACGTTGATTTACATGGAGGGAGAAAATATTTTAGAATAGTTAAGGTTTTCTTTTTGTCTTTGTTTTTACATAAAACATGTTTTTTAGATTTCTAATTGAATGTTAGTTATTTTTGCTAGTTAAAAACTTCATTTTCCATTTAAAATTTTTTGGAAAAAGTTGTCCAATAAAAGAGGGCGAAGGAAAAATTAAACAAAATTTCCAAAGTTTGGAGTTGTTTATTAGAGGCAAGCTATTGTGTGTTTTGTGGCTGCATTTCTTACATTGGTTCATTCCTTCCTCCATATTATAGTTAGCAAGAAAATATCTCCAAATGACAATAGCAAAGAGCCACCTACTTATTAGTTCCTGTCGTAGGCAGGATTACTTATGCATCCATGTGATGTAATTTTTTTTTCTTATTTGACCAATCAACATTGAGTATTAAATTCATTTTACAAATATACTATAGTTTATAATTAATTTTTTTATTTGATAATTTGATAAATGTGATTTATTTGTTCCTTTATTGGACAATCATATGAACAGTAAGGGTGAAAAATAGAATTATTATTTAAATTTTATTATAATTTAAATATTCAATGCATATATAATAGATAAGTACCATGTTGGCACTATTTGTAGTACTCTGCTAAATAAAATAATTTATTAGAAGATGCTACTATACTCTCTATTTTCAATATTAGTCTATTCAAGTAACTTTCATTCTATTCTATGTCTTCGTACAATCATCTACCATACAAAGGAATACATGTATTATAACTCGGCACTATGTAGAAATGATTCCTTCCTCACATAGATGAATTATTAGTTTTCTAATCATTCAATGATTCTCGTGTAAGGCTACTTGCCCCCTACACTGTTAACTAGTCTTTTAGTTTACCCTAACAAGCTTAAATTAATATTAAATTGTAAAAGATATTAAAAGTTGGACTTTTAAGAGTATTGTTGGCTTATCATGGCACACATTAATATTCAATTTCTTATTAGTTCCTACCATAGGCATTACTTATGCATCCATGTGATGTAATTTGTTTTACCTATTTGACCAATCAACATTGAAATTTATTTTACAAATATACTATACCTTATAATTAATTTTCTTATTTGATAATTTGATAAATGTGATTTATTTGTTTCCTTATTGGACAATCCTATGAATAGTAAGTGTTGGTGTGAACACATAATTCACACATGTTAAGTTGACTTAGTGAGTCTTTGAGGTGTTTCTAGTTGAGTCTAGTTGTGTGTTGACTTGTTGATAGTTGGAGTGAGTTGTCTTATCCTCCACATGTGAAATTAGTTATCATCCTCTAATTGACACATGTTGTAGGAATATCTCCATTTTCCATTCCACCTTCTACTCCACCTTTCTAGCTCTCACCTTGCCTTTATAAGCAAGGCTCACTCATTGTATTTCATATGATAGTTGTATAGAATCTTGCTCCATTTTTTTAGCATCTTCTCTTGTCATATTTATGTGGAAGGTTGTCTTGATTGCAGGTGATCCTAGCCTTCTGAGTCACATTGACTCTTACATGGTATCAAAGCCTAATCTACAATTTTCTTCCCTCATTGGAGAGGTTTTGCTAGGAGCAGTGTCATAAGAGCATCCTGGAGCAAATCCGACATCACAGTTGTGATCATGAGGCCCAAATCTATATAGATCGGCTGTCCAAATGCCGAAATCAGAGAAGTTGAAAAAAAGGCAAATTTTTTTTGCTTCTCCCCCTCTGACATTAGGGAATATTCCCTATGCAGAAGGAATCTTCACCTGCGTCATCAGCATCTTGCCATCATTGGGTAATAAATTGCTGGTTTTGATTCTATAGATTTTATTTTTAGTAAAAAAATTCTGTTGAGGGTACCGACAGGGTATTGGAGCCCCTATCACCCCGTACTCTGCTGATGGGTGGCCGCTTTGACCAAAGGCTTCGACCTTTGTAAAATATTTGCATTTTCTTAAATTTTCCACAGGTTATATATCAGCGGTCTTCAAAGCTTCCCCGACTGGCATCTTTCAACTACGGCAGTCATTTGATGGTCACAAAACTTCGTCAGCGTTTGGCATCGGTCATCACTTTTCTGTAATCTCCCGGTGGCAGTCTAGATCCGACCTCGGTGATTACTCAGTGTCTGTGGTAGTCAGCTTTTAAACCACAGGCGATCACATTACTATACTTGGTTGTCTTATTACAATCGGCAGTGACCAAAACATTCATCATCGACCATCTCTTAGTAATCGACAGTCATTCCAAGATTGTTGGTTTGTTTTGATCTGAGGTAAAAGTTTTCAATGCCGGATCTGTCACATCAAAAGGTAGCGGTCATTGAGTGGTTTGGCAGTTTCAGACAAGGTGACCACATAAGTTTTTGTTGGTGAAGTTTCCAACAGTTTTTTGTGAATCTCTGCAGACTTCAGTCAACATTTGATCTCCCAGGGGTCGATGAAGCTTTCACGCGGTTCAAAGATTAAAGAGCCCAAATCTCTAGCTAACTTGTCGGTGGTTTTTCTATAGTTAGCATAAAAAAACCTCTTACCAAGAGGTCTTCAGATTGACAGTGGTGATCTCAGTCATTTTTCTAGCAGTTTAAGTACCAATCATTAAACAATTCATAGGTTTAATAGATTTTATCGATGGTTTTGGTGAAATTCTTCTGCCATTGACGGTTAGAGATTTTAATACCCAGTGATGGTCAACGTGTACCAATTGGTGTATTCCTTGTACAAACAATCATTGGCGTTTATAATTGGCGTTCCTTGATCCATTTCTGACGACTTATACAGTGAGCAGCAATCGACAGTTATTAATGGTCATCGATTGTTCCTCGGTAGTGGCACAGTTTGGCGGGAACCTTTTGGCTTAGGCCCCACTAGCTAGGTGTGAGGGCTTCGGCCCACTTCAAATGTTTTTTAAATCGCCTTTAAAATTTTCCATTTTTTTCATAGTTTTTTATAAACAAAAAACTATTGTAATTTGCAAGTACGCCCCGTGGTATTAGTTGGAATATTCCCATACCTTGACTGTGGTTTTGGAAAACAATTGTTTTTTTCCTACAGGTGGTTTGTCACTCAGACAAGGTGGTATTTGCACATAGGTAGTTTTACCCCAAACCGGTGGTTTTCTCCCTGAAAGCGGTTTCTGTTTTCCAATAGTTGTTTTGCTATAGGAGGAATATTCTAGCCAGGGAGAATATTCCATCAACAGGAGGCCTGTTTTGCCCCTCAAAGTCCTAAAGTAGGGATTTTTTCATTTTTGCACAACATTTTCCCACAGTGTTGAAATCGGGCAAATGAGATATCAACAGAAAGATGACAGAGAGTACTTCACAATGGTATCAGTCATTTTCATAGATTTTTCTGTTTGATAGCATTTATTGTAGGTTGAAGATAAATCTCTCTTTTTGGCTCCTGAGCTCATAACTTTTTGCCACGATCTCCAATTTTGCGATTCAAGTGGCATAAGAAAGGTATTCAAGAGCTCTACACAACCATCCATACGCTTTTCATAGATTTGTCTCTAGGTGCTTTTTATTTCATTTATCGGTTTTATGGGATTTGAGTGATAACTTGGACATTTGGTTACTTGAGATGGTGAAATTTATTTTGAGAGGATTTGTTTACTATAATACTATTGATAACTGAGAGGGGGGGGGTGAATCAGTTATCCTTAATTTGTTTACACTTCAAAACACTTAAATCCACTTTGTTAATCAATAGCATAGCAATTAATCATTTATGAAAGCATAAGGCATAAACATCAGAGCAGATACACATCAACACATGAGACACCAAGATTTTGACGTGGAAAACCCAGTTAAGGGAAAAACCACGGGGTGATTAACCCAAGGATTATTCTCTGTTAGAAGAATAAGAAAAGATGGATGGCACATGCCAATTAGGGGTCACTGCCTGAGCACACTGCTCACAAGGAGGCACACTGCCTACAAGAGACACACTGTCTACAAGAGAACAAGTATTACAAACTTGAACTGGAGATTGACATCTTTACCATGCCTGGATCAGTTCCATTTAAGCCCAAAAACTCCTACTCTACCTTTCACACTTCTCTTCGCTATTTCACTCTCATCACCACAAGGCACACTTCAAAATGAATTCACAATCCCTTATTTATACAAGGCATCGACTTAGGAACAATCATCTAAGTCGGCAAACATCTACAAGATCATTCGCAAGACGTGTAATACATCCGGTCGGCCTGTCTCAGGAAGAACACCAAAATCTGTGGTTATTCTTCAAATACAAACTCTAACTTCAATGCGGACCACCAACATGAACTAGACATGATCCACATATCACCACAAGCTTTCATGAATCACCAAGAACATCCGCACTTCATCTGCTTACTGGAATCCTTCTCTCCTTCATCCGGAGCTTCAAGAACACAGTCTGTCATCACTGTCATAATGCAAAAGGTTCTTCCAGACCTCCAAATCATTCACAAATCTAGTTGTCACTTCACACTAACTTCTTCAACACTCTCTCCAATCCGCAGAATGAGATAATGTAATTCCGGATCTCACCGGACCAATCTGTGACACTCTGTCTCCACTGAACACCTACCTGAATCGGTTCTACACAAACAGCCATAACTTCTTTAGATCTTTATGCGGACCTCTAAAATCTTAACTGGAACATCTCAAGACTCATATCTACAAACCCTTTAAACCACATCCTCTGATCCTCAACCTATTTAGGACTTTTTCCTTCTTGTCATCACTGTTCTTCACTGTTCCTGATTGAGACTAATTTTCTCAATATCCTTAGCACACAACTCATCCAATCCTTCTCATTACTGCAATATGAGTATGTTGACATCAATGACAACACTAGTTAACCTCATACTTGCAACAATCTCCCCCTTTGTCATTGATGGCAACATATGATGTGAAAAACCATCAGGACAAGAACTTCTCCTTTCTGTCACAGCTCCCCCTATCAGCAACAACTCTTCTCATGTCTTCTCTTCCTTTACTGCTCCCCCTTTGATCAACAACCACTTGTTTTTCACATGTCTTCTCTCCCCCTTTGACATCAATGGCAAAGGGCTCATACTTGCAATTCTAACACATCAGAATCATACCAGCTGCTCCCCCTTAGTAGCAGTGCCCTATCATCAATCCGGATCACAAGATATGACTGTGATATCCACCAAACTGATGCACATCAGTGCATCTTAGTTCGTCACCGGAGGGGTCATGACCCCTAACTTCTCCCTGAGATACTCAAAAGAGTCCTTGGGAAGAGGTTTAATAAAAATATCTGCAAGCTGATCCTTGGAGGGCACATACTCCAATCTGACTTCACCCTTGTTCACTTGTTCTCTCAAAAAGTGAAATTTGATAGATATATTCTTGGTCTTAGAATGCAACGCCGGATTCTTAGAAATGTTTATTGCACTTGAATTATCACAGAAAATTGTGATAGGCTCCTCATATTCTACTTGAATATCTCTTAGCATGTGCTTCATCCACAAAAGTTGGGTGCAACTTGCTACTGCTGCAATGTATTCAACTTCAGTTGTAGACAGGGATATTGCTTCTTGTTTCTTGCTTAGCTAAGAAACCAACCTTTTTCCCAAAAAGAATGCTCCTCCACTTGTACTCTTCCTATCATCCACATCTCCTGCCAAATCTACATCTGTATATGCATGAAGAGAAAAGTCATGATTTCTGGGGTACCATAGGCCATACTCAACTGTTCCTTTCAAGTACCTAAAATTTTTTTTGATTGCCATGACATGAGATTCTTTGGGATCAGCCTAGAATCTCGCCACAAGACCAACAACCTGCATTATATCTGGTCTAGTCTGAGTGAGATATAGTAATCCTCCAATCATTGATCTGTACTTTGTCTGATCTGTCTTAGGAGAGTCATCATCCTTGCTCAACTTACATCCGGTAGCCATATGAGTGTTCATTGGCTTTGAATCTTGCATTCCAAATTTCTTCAATAGTTCTTTCACATATTTGGTCTGAGAGATAAAGATTCCTTTCTCTGTCTGAGTAATTTGTAGACCCAAGAAGAAATTCATTTCACCAAGCATTGACATTTCAAACTCATTTTTCATTTGGTTTGCAAAGGTTTTACACATACTGTCTCTTCCACCAAAGATGATATCATCAACAAATACTTCAACAATCAAGATGTTTTCATGATCAATTTTGAAATATAGGTTACTATTAGCAGTACCTTTGTTGAAACCAATCTTCAAAAGATGTTTGTCCAGCCTCTCATACCATGCTCTTAGGGCTTGCTTTAGACCATATAGTGCCTTCTTTAATTTGCAGACCATATCACCATGCTTAGATAACTGAAATCCATCCAGTTGTTCAATGTACACCTCTTCTTCTAAGTCACCATTTAGGAAAGCAGATTTGACATCCATCTAATACACTTTGAAATCTTTGAAGGCAGCAAATGCAAGAAATAGTCTGACTGCTTCAATTCTTGCCACCAGAGCAAAGGTTTCCTCAAAATCAATCCCTTCTATTTGAGAGTAGCCTTTGCAGACTAATCTGGCCTTATTTTTGATTACTTCACCAATTTCATTTAGTTTGTTCCGGAAGACCCATTTGGTTCCAATCACATTCTTCTTTATAGGTCTAGAGACAAGATCCCAAGTGTGATTTTTCTCAATTTGCATTAATTCTTCTTCCATTGCTTTTGTCCAATTTTCATCATTGCATGCTTCATTTATTGTCTTAGGTTCAATCTTTGAAATCAGACAACATTCATCTGAATTTTGAGCAACATTCCTTCTAGTTTGCACACCTTTGCTTTGTCACCTATGATCTGATCTTCAGAGTGGTTCAATCTTACATACCTTGGAACTTTGGGAGTTTCTTGTACTTCTGCTTCTTGATCATGCTCATTCAGACCTGTCTCTTCTTCCTAATTTACCGGATCAGTCTGAATCTAACTTTCAAGAGAGGATGGAACTCCTTGAACCAAAACATCATTTTGATCATCTTCATCATACTCATAAAATCTTGAGGGCTTCTGAATACCTTCATCAACCTTCACATTTGTACTTTCTATCATCTTTCTCAGTCTCTTATTATAACAACGGCATGTTTTGCTTTGAGTGGAGTAACCCAAGAAAATTCCTTCATCACTTCTAGCATCAAACTTTCCTAGATCTTCATCTCTTTTAATGTAACACTTGCTACCAAATACTCTGAAATATCTCATAGTAGGAGTGATGCCAAACCAAAGTTCATAAGGAGTCTTACCGGTATTGCTTCTGATTTGAACTCGATTGAGAGTGTAAACTGTAGTGCTGACAGCTTCTTTCCAAAACATCTGGGGAACATTTGCTTCCATCATCATTGTCTTAGATGCTTCCTGGATGGTCCGGTTCTTTCTCTCAACTACTCCATTCTGCTGTGGAGTCCTAGGAGCAGATAACTATCTTTTTATACCATGCTTCTCACAAAAATCTATGAATTCACCGGATGTGAATTCACCACCTCTATCAGACCTCAGACATTTCAATTTTAATCTGGTTTGATTCTCTACCATAGCCTTGAAGATTTTGAACTTCTCAAATGCTTCTGATTTCTCTTTCAGAAAGGTGACCCACATCATCCGGGAATGATCATCAATCAGTAACATGAAGTATCTATCACCTTGCATACTCTTGATTCTTGTCGGACCACATAGATCAGTATGAACTAACTCCAATAATCCGGTAGAGGACTGATCCTTGCTTTTGAATGAGACTCTGCTTTATTTACCTAGCTGACATTCTTTGCACAAACTGTTTGTAGGTTTTACCAACTTTGGAAGATCTCTTACAGCCTGAGTATTGCTTATCTTGATGATGTTATCAAAATTTACATGACACATCCTTCTATGCCATAACCAGCTTTGATCAACTTGAACAAATAGACAACTTTTATTAGTACCAACTAGATGGAAGATATTACCTTTTGTTTGAGTACCGGATGCAATCTCAGTTCCGGAGCTTTCAAAGATCCTGCATCTTCCATTCTTGAACCGGAGATCATAGCCTTTGTCCACCAACTGACCAACACTGAGATGATTGTGCTTCAATCCTTCAACATATAGTATATTACCGGTTTTGTTCTTTCCAACAAAAGAGATAGTTCCCCTACCTCTGATTCTACCAGCAGAATTGTCACCAAACTTTACCATTCCTCCTTCATACCTTTCCAAATCTAAGAACTTGTTCTTGTCACCTGTCATATGGTGAGAGCATCCACTGTCAATAACCCAATCATCATTTTCTTCAACTTGGGCAGCCAAAGCTCTTTCTACAACCTTATGATTGGTAGATATTGGATCTTCTTCCTTGATGGCAATAAACACCCATTCATTTCTGGATTTGTCTCCTATCTCTGATTCATCATCTGTTACTCCTTCATTATCAGCTTCTTCATGAACATAATAACAATTCTTTTGGAACCTTTGTCTGTTAGAATTTGATCTTGTGGATCTTTCCGGACATCTTGAGGCAAAGTGACCAATCTTATTGCAGTTGAAGCACTTAAAGGGTAATTTTCCTTCATACTTACCGGATCCCCTTGGCAGTCTTTTTGCAATGAGGGCTTCAAGTTGAGCTATTTCTGCTTCTTCCTCTTCCATGTCTTTTCTTGCTTGATCATACCATGACAGCTTCCTTGAAGAGTTTTCTCCTGGATCAAATCTTTGTTGGCCTTTCACATAGGCACTAGCTTTGAATGCAGATTCAGTCTTGGGGGGATCATCTCCAAACTCGGTCATTTCAAATGCAGCTAGTTTGCCAGCCAATTGATCTCTTCTGACAGTTGTATGGGCTCTGAATTCATCAATGGCAGCAACCTTGATTTTGTAGGCAGTAGGAAGGGATCTGAGAATTTTGCAAACAATCTCATTTTCATCCAAAACTCCACCAGCATTCCTAATTCCACACACCAGCTCATTTACTCTTGGCATAAAGGTAGTGACATTTTCATCATCTCTCATCTTCAATCTTTCAAATTTCCCTTTGAGACTCTGCAACCTTGCACTCTGAACATACTCATCTCCTTCATGCAGAAGTTCTAGTTTAATCCAGATCTCATAGGCAGTTGGTAGGTCAATAACATTTGAGAGCTCTGAGTCAGTTAATGCACTTAGAAGAGCCTCTTTAGTCCACAGATTGTTTTCAGCATTTGTGATTTCATTTAGAGTTGTCGGACCACCCTTTGGAGGTGTATATGCTTTTGTGACCATGGACAAGTATGCCTTTCCCATACACTCCAAGTGACATTTCATGCGGCCTTTCCAAAGAGTGAAGTTGGTTCCATCAAACTTCGGACTGTCCTTCTTGTATGACAACATCCTGGATCTCGTCGAGCGGTTAAGCTCCTTTTAGAGGAACTTGGCTCTGATACCAGTTGTTGATAACTGAGAGGGGGGGTGAATCAGTTATCCTTAATTTGTTTACACTTCAAAACACTTAAATCCACTTTGTTAATCAATAGCATAGAAATTAATCATTCATGAAAGCATAAGGCATAAACATCAGAGTAGATAAACATCAACACATGAGACACCAAGATTTTGACGTGAAAAACCTGGTTAAGAGAAAAACCACAAGGTGATTAACCCAAGGATTATTCTCTGTTAGAAGAATAAGAAAAGATGGATGGCACATGCCAATTAGGGCTCACTGCCTAAAAGAGGCACACTGTCTACAAGAGAACAAGTATTACAAACTTGAACTGGAGATTGACATCTTTACCATGCCTGGATCAGTTCCATTTAAGCCCAAAAACTCCTGCTCTGCCTTTCGCACTTTTCTTCGCTATTTCACTCTCATCACCACAAGGCACACTTCAAAATGAATTCATAATCCCTTATTTATACAAGGCATCGACTTAGGAACAATCATCTAAGTCAGCAAACATCTACAAGATCATTCGCAAGACGTGTAATACATCCGGTCGACCTGTCTCAGGAAGAACACCAAAATCTGTGGTTATTCTTCAAATAAAAACTCTAACTTTAATGCGGACCACCAACATGAACTGGACACGATCCACAGATCACCACAAGCTTTTCTGAATCACCAAGAACATCTGCATTTCATCTGCTTACTGGAATCCTTCTCTCCATCCGGAGCTTCAAGAACACAGTCTGTCATCACTGTCATAATGCAAAAGGTTCTTCCGGACCTCCAAATCATTCACAAATCTAGTTGTCACTTCACACTGACTTCTTCAACACTCTCTCCAATCCATAGAATGAGATAATGTAATTTTGGATCTCACCGGACCAATCTGTGACACTCTGTCTCCACTGAACACCTGCCTGAACCGGTTCTACACAAACAACCATAACTTCTTCAGATCTTTATGCAGACCTCTGAAATCTTAACTAGAACATCTCAAGACTCATATCTACAAACCCTTTAAACCACATTCTCTGATCCTCAACCTATTTAAGACTTTTTCCTTCTTGTCATCACTGTTCTTCATTGTTCCTGATTGAAACTAATTTTCTCAATATCCTTAGCACACAGCTCATCCAATCCTTCTCATTACTGCAATATGAGTATGTTGACATCAATGACAACACTGGTTAACCTCATACTTGCAACCTAATACATCATTGTGGATGACTCTAATCTCATTTGGATCTTTTGTTTTAAGATCTTTTGTTGTTTTCCTAATTTTGATCCCTTGAGGACAATTGTAAAACACACTAAGTATAAAGTGCCACAACAAATTGGGGGGCTCTCTTACATAGTAAAGGGGTGTTGTTGTCTTGTTGTCTTTCTTTTTCATTATGGATGTGCCTCAAATTCCACTTTTAACTCCATATAATTATCTTGAATGGAAGAAAAACATGGAGTTTGTGTTGTATAAACAAAAGTTACATAGAATAACTTTAGGCACAGATCCTGAACCCACGTGCTACTAAAAGAAGAAAATGGTTAGATAGAAGAGATGAGGCTTTTGGCACACTTTGTCTTGCTATTTCTCTAGATCTGAGATTTCATGTTGAGTCTTGTACAACACCAAATGAGATATGGACATCACTAGACAATCTCTTTGACAAGCAAGATAAAATAAGAAGGTTCAAATTGGAGAATGAGCTAATTGCACTTAATCCTCAAGATTTTGATCAAATTGAAGATTTCTTCACCAAATTTAAGTCTCTCCAGTTGCAACTCAAATAGTGTGGTCTTGAGAAAGAAGATGAACAATTGATTCTATCTATTCTTGCAAAATTGGGTCCTGCATATCTAGTTTGTGTTTCTACCTTTTATGCTACAATGGATGCCTTTGGTAGTGAGTTTAAAATGCCTTCACTTGAGGAGTTTGCTGCACAACTCACTAGGGAACAAGCCAAGCTACTACACATGGGCACATTGAAGTCTCCTAGCAAACAGGCTCTAGTTGCAACACAAAGCACAAAAGATCCTAAGGCTTCACATAATAAGGGAAAGAAACAAAAGAATTCAAAGTCTAATGAGAAAGAGAAAAAATCAAAGAAAACCTCAACTCTTCTTCCAAAGAAGAGTCCAATAAGAAGAAGAAGCCAAAGTGTGCTTATTGCAAGAAATTGGGTCATGATGAGACTAAATATTATGAGAATTTTTTTGAAGAGATATCTCAACTTCTTCAAAAACATAACATTGAGTATTCTCTATCAACAACAGTTTTACCCAAGTCTTCTTCTTCACCACCATCATCATCTACATCTATAGGGACAGTAGGTATTTCTTATGGGATAGAAAAAGCAAAAGGACAAGCACTCTTTGCTTCAACAAGTCTACAGTCAGAGAGATGGCTTCTTGATTTAGGAGCTTCTCATCATATGGCATCTTCATAGGGGATGTTCTCTTCATTTGAGTCATGTACTTCACCATCTATTCTGATGGGTAACAATACATACATGCATGCAACTGGAAGAGGAAATATTGATGTTGGAGAGAATACATTCAACAATGTGTTGTGTGTACCTTCCTTGATAACCAATCTCCTTTCCATCTACTAGATTACTCATTGTGGTGCAGGTAAGACAGTTGAGTTCACTCATGATTCTGTGATCATACAGGACTTGGAGAGAAGAGATATCATTGTCGTTGGGATGGCTGATCATACATCTCACTTGTACACTTTTTCCCATTTTTTTTCTGATGATGATGTAGATCCATTGATTCCTATTCACACTCATGCATCAAGTGTGAATCATGTTTGTAGGGAAAAGTATGGTCACTTGAACCTTGGTGTTCTTGCACCTACTTTGGTTCCTGAGACTAGTTTTGAGCTTCCTCCTTCTCCCACTTCTACAAAGATTGGCATTGACATAGCTTCATCCACTTTAGTTGAGCAGGATATTCTTTGTCTTCTAGATACAGGTTTATGGGATGAGTACTTGACAGGGATTGCAGACTTGTTTCATGAGTCCTATCTTGATGACTTGGAGGACATCATTGATGACATTCATCTCCTTTTCAAAGGAGTTGATTCTTCTACTTCGAATGAGTGGGCACCTTCTCCTCTTCACTTGTCACAGTTTGGCATTGAGTTGGAGTGTCTTGACCATCATTTGGAGGATTCTTTATCTTTGGAGATTGATGATCTTGAGTTTTCATTTTGTCTTGGATTGTCACATTCTTTAATCAGGCATGCATTACCTGATTATGTGACATCTTTTGGTTGTGACATGTGGACACTTGAGTAGTTTTCAGAGACATCATACATCAGGAGGCTTTTTCCCTCATACCTTGAGATGGAGTTTCTTCGACATCAGCGTTTGGACTTGTTTCTTCCTAAGGGGAAAAATGTTGTTTGCAGGTTTTTGGATTCTCTTCACCATTGGCATAGGAGCTACTTCATTGTGGGGGGGACCTATAGTCTCACATTTTCTCTCCTATGGGGGGTAATTGATTGTACATATGTGTTGGATATTGTTCTTGGGGGGTCTTGAGTCCTCCTTCCATCACATCTTTCGTTTGTTTTTTGCATTCTCACTTTTGGAGAGGAGTTTTGTCCCATGAGGCTTTCTCCTTTTCTCCACTTGAGATTTGTTGTACATGGGTACCTAACATGGCCTAGTAGCCAGGACCCATCCATCATTGCATCTTTGTTTTAGTCAACTACTCCCTAAGTTGCACGTAAAGGGGGTGTTGGTGTGAACACATAATTCACACATGTTAAGTTGAATTAGTGAGTCTTCTAAGTGTTTCTAGTTGGCTCTAGTTGTGTGTTGAGTTATTGATAGTTGGAGTTAGTTATCTTATCCTCCACATGTGCAATTAGTTATCATCCTCTAATTGACACATGTTGTAGGAATATCTCCACTTTACACTCCACCTTTCTAGCTCTCACCTTACCTTTATAAGCAAGGCTCACTCATTGTATTTCATATGACAGTTCTATAGAATCTTGCTCCATTTTTTTAGCATCTTCTCTTGTCATCTTTGTGTGGAAGGTTGTCTTGATTGCAAGTGATACTAGATTGCTGAGTCACATTGACTCTTACAATAAGGGTGAAAAATAGAATTATTATTTAAATTTTATTACAATTTAAATATTCAATGTGATAAGTACCATGTTGGCACTATCTTGTAGACTCACCATATAATGCCTCCCGTGGTCCATAAACATGAATATACAGTAGTTCATAAATTATTAATTACCTTAATAACTATCTGTAAAGTGAATATAGCAATCTGTGAACGTTTCTATTTATATGGATATATGTATGTTATATTATATTCTCGTTTCTGATTCTCTATCGTTAACCATACCATGAGTCAGAGGTCATATTAAAGGCTTTTTAATTATTTCACAATGTAATTATTTTCTGAAAACATTTTAATTATTCATAATTTAATAAAATAGACTTATTTTTTTAAATGACAACTTTAGTTTTTTTAAATAACCAATATTCTATATTCTTAAAATCCAAACAATTAAATGTGTTATTATGTTTATATTATATGAAATAATTATTATATATATTAAATATTTTATGAAAAGTATTAATTATTAATTAATATTCTTTAATAATTATTAGATAATAGTTTAAATATAATAAATATTGTTTAAATAAAATATTATATATTAATGATAATTATTCAATGTATTATATATTTAATAATATAATATATTTGTGGGTGGTTGGGAGGGAGCCTTGCCACCTCATCATGGGTGGCAAGGCCGAGACATATCAGGAGGTAATGATGGTTTGCAGAGGCAGAGAATAGGCATGAGTGGAAGGGTTGGCGCATTCATTAAGGCTAGTGTTAGATTTGGAATGAGCTGGGAGTCCAGTTGGAAGTCGAGAAGCTTCGACAGACCCTTTGATAAGCAGTCTGCGGGGGTCGCAATCTCTCCCAGTTATCTCCCTCTGTTAGCAGTCAAATGCCTTCACACTTTGTGCTTATAATCTCTGTAGAAGCCATTCGGTGTGGGGGAATGGACACCCCGGTTAGGCTTACTAGTAAGAAAAGGCAGATGGCTTTTCTTGGGGCTGTCACCAATCTGAGATTGCAGCGAATGCTCCGACGCTTGGATGAGCTGATGGTCGTGGCTGTGAAAATGCTTCTAGGGAAAGCCTTCATGAATAACAGTGAAAGGTATAGGGTGGATACTGATATTTCCTCACGGGTGTTGGCCATGCTCCTCGAAATTGGAACGGATAAAGCAGAGGCAGCGATGATAACAAAAGGAATCTTCAACTCTGAGCATCTAGGGGACCTAGATTTCTCCCTGCAGGTTGCTAGTCCAGGCGTTGGTATCCCAGGGCCAAGAGACTGGCTTCTGCTCGCAGATCCTGGTGAGGTTATCAAATTGTTTCCATTCATTCTGGATTCCAGAGGCTTTGAGTTGGTGTTGATGAAGGAACAGGCAGAGATACCAATGGACTACATTAAAAAATCCCTTGGTATGGCGCCGGTGGATGGGCTCGACTGGGTTGAAGGCTTCAGTAGGAAGCTGTCTGAATATAGCAATTAGAGGTAGTTGGTCCCTTAGCTTCCTTTTGTATAGTTGAAGCAAGGTATATATAGGTTTTTTCAGATATAAGAAGGCTATTACTCCTAGTGAATAGTTATCGGGGGACCCTGCGTGGTAAAAGTATTTGACCCCCAGTATGTGTGGGGCTTCTGTATGGTCCTCTCTACCAGCCATGGATAGGCTGTAACCTCTGTATTTCTTTGCCAGAAACTTTAATATAAATCTTTATTATGAATAATAAAAAAAAATAATATAATATATTTAGTATTAATATTAAATATATTATATAACAAGGATGCCTACCAAGGGTGCAGTGATTTGCATTAGTTTAAAGATTTAGTGGCAAAAGGATTAACGAATTTAAAATTTAACATAAAATAGATTACATGTTTGTTTACATATTTATTTTATACAATTATGTTAATAAAGTTAAATGGTTTACGAATTAAAATTTTTCCACAAAGTTCATTTTTAAACTAAAACCTTGAAAATTAAATTAAATGACACTTTATTTTTTTTTTAAATAACCAATATTCTATATTCTTAAAATCCAAACAATTAAATATGTTTTTATATTTAAATTATATGAAATAATTATTAAATATATAATATATATTAGATATAGTATGAAAAGTATTCATTATTAATTAATATTCTTTAATAATTATTAGATTATAGTTTAAATATATTAAATATTGTTTAAATAAAATATTATATATTAATGATAATTATTCAATGTATTATATATTTAATAATATAATATATTTAGTATTAATATTAAATATATTATATAACAAGGACGCATTGTGTCACGTTCCTGCAATGGTGCAGTGATTTGCATTAGTTTAAAGATTTAGTAGCAAAAGCATTTAGATTAACGAATTTGAAATTTAACATAAAATATATTACATGTTTGTTTACATATTTATTTTATACAATTATATTAATAAAGTTAAATGGTTTACGAATTAAAATTTTTCCACAAAGTTCATTTTTAACACTAAAACCTTGAAAATTAAATTTAACCCCTAAATCATCAATGTTGAACCCTCCATCATAAACCTAAACTCTAAACCCTAGACACTATACACTAAACACTAATCTGTATACCCTAAACACTAATAGTTAATCTAAATGCTTTTGCTACTAAATCTTTAAACTTATTATCAATTACAATGTTATTCATTTTATTCAACATTACAATGGCAGGAACCTGATACAATGTGTCTCTTGTTAAATAGGACAGCCAAGGTTTTCATTGTTTGTTGCATGCTAGGAATGCATTTGTGCAACTAGTCTAGTTTATAAAATAATTCACGTGCCTTGTCTATGCTTCAACATTTTACATACATGCATACTAGGGTAGTTACAATTATAACATTTGTGGAAAGTGACCCTTCTTACAAAGTGAATTAAAAAAAACCTGATATCATAGAGATTTTGTTTCATCCCTCCTTTACTATTGGGATTTTTTTTGCAAGAAGGCTTTACATGGTCTATTTCTTTGCATGCCCATATATACCCACTAATTAGGCATTAGTTCAATTTATGGGAGGTTTTTGTGTTAGTTTGCGGTAAATGGTAGTCTTTAGAAGCGTGGATATGGGTAAATGGTAGTCTCTAGAAGCATGGCTATGGTAGACATGGGCGGAGATGGGGTCACCCATGTTACCAGAATTGCATTTGAACTTCAAGTTGTAGAGTGGAATAACATTCATAATAATGGGTAGTTGTAAAGTGTGTTGAAGAGATTGAGGTGATTGTTGATGGACGTGGAAGAGAATAGGCCCCCACTCTCTAAGAAATAAAATCAAAGCTCAAAGAAGATGACCTTAGGAAATAGTTTTTAATTCTTTATTTCCATTGTTTGTCAATTTTTCCCAATAAAGTTAGCCCTCTACCTAGTCTATGTCCTATTTTTGTATCACAACCTTACAAGTTTGGATATAGTCTATGTCATGTATAGCAATAGCATGATAATTCTTGAAAAAACATTGGGACAATATCCTTCACCAAAACCAACATCCAAGGAATATCATTCCTAGAACATTTCTTTTTGCATACAAATATTTTCTATAATTTCATTTTAACATTTCTTAAGATTTAAAAAGGATGTAGTTTTATTCAGTTGGACATGGTCTATATCATATTTGTTTGTAGGAAAGATAGTATTTTTTTTTTTGAATGTGTCACTCCTTCTTTGTCCATGGTATTGCTATTATGAATAGGTGTTTCATAACATTTTCAATATTTTCATTTGCAATATCATGGTGAATTTCATTCTTATCTAACATTTCATTATAATCAAAATTAACATCTTCAATTTGCATGTCATTAGATGGTAAACAAGAAGATTCACCTTGATGAGCATCTGCCAAACCCACCCTTCCAATCCTCTTCCTTTCCCTATCTTTTTTCCTAATTGCTTCAATTTCCTCCAATGTAACTTTCCTCCTCCTTTTTGCTTTACGACAACTGTTGCTCCCCATTAGGGGAACAAAAATATCACCCTTATGATTGTAACAAGAAAATTGTGCCTCCAAAAGTGCATAAAAATATTCCTTTCACTGTCATAGCCAGAAATCACAAGTATTTCGATAGCAGAGGGTCTCTGGTTGCGGAAGTCGGGCCCAACAATATTCCTTTTGTCTTTTTTCTACTTTTACAAAACGTATATCCGTTTTGAAAATGGATATCCGTTTTGGAAAAGCCCAATTCTCTGCAACGGACACTTGCAACGTCCATATGGCTACTACAAAATAGATATCCATTTTATTATGTGTACATTTGGATTCTAGACTAGGGATTCATTGTATTATTCAATAAACTTGTGAATTACCATCTAATTTCAATGTTTACACACTAATCCACCTAGGTATCAACTTAATAAAGCTCTGGATATAAGCCATTATTTGATTTTAGGCTATCATCAAATGAGGAGCTTCTAAAGGCAAAAATGTTGTCCCAAAAGAAGGCTCAATGTTATTCGTAAAGACATTAGATTGTTAAAATACAAATTCAAGGTTAGATATTCCTTGGGCTATTTTAGTATAGAGAAGCAAAATTGCAATATATGACTATCCTAGGAATTAGAATGGTTGATCATAGGATATTCATGGCATTTTGATATTAATGGATGGATTGATGGATGTTTAGGGAGTTTAAGTTTAAATGTAATGTATGAGAATTCTTATTTATGAAGGATCTAATATGTCTTATGTCTTATTTGCAGGCCATTTAAGAAAGAAATGAAAAGATACCAAGGACTATCATAACACCTATTATAATTAGGTGCATCAAAGGATTGTCATCCAGGACCTTACCACTATGGGAAGTTATCAAAACCATGTCATGTTTAAAATTAAAGGCTTTATCACCTCTTTGTCCCTATAGGCCTATTAGAACAATAGGTCACATTTTATTCATATACCAGGGTTGAGAATAAACACTAAGCATTTGTAGTTATGGCAAGTGTAAATGGAAATAGAACACAACTTTAGACAATCTATCCTCTCCTAGATTGCACTGACTGAGTGGAAATTAAAAATTCCCTATTAATGTCCTTTATATACTGAAGGTATGGGTGAGAAAGGTAAACTTTGTATGGTGTAGACAAGTGATGCAGAGCAACACAGCAAAAGCTTACAAACAGGGTGTCAAATACCCATTAACCCACCAATTGCTCAAATAGCTTTTAAAATATCCTTCCCAAGGTCCAAACGAGACCGAAATACACTCTTTCTTTACTATCGGTAAGACATTTCTAATGTCTCATCGAACTATGCTTCACATGTTCTTCCTTTCTCTATTGTCAGCTAGACTTATCATTATCGGTAACCTTCAAATTTGTTAGCTCGATGTGGGACCTCTCACCGATGTGTATAATCCATCGCTCAGGCTTATGCTGTCAGTGTGACTCCTCTGTTGTTCTCTGATATGTATAAGAGGACAGATCAAAGTAATTAGCATGCTCCCTTCAAAGTAAAGACATGAGAATAGAGCACTTGTGAGATGGTTATTGTAAAGGGACAAATCAAGTAGAGACATGCAGTTTCCTAGAGAATTTGGAACACTTCTGCTCAGGTGATTGTAGGACAAACAAAGATGTTCTAACTTCCCCAGACCACCAAATTCTGCAAGTATGCTCCCCTTCAAGTTGTTGTGTGAAATTCTTTTCCAGTGAAGTTGTGAGTCATTGGCAAGAGATTTGGGAATAGAACCCTCTAGTCCATTTCTTCTTAAGTCAAGTATCTTCAACGCTTTCAACTGGTCAAACCAAGGTGGAATCCTTCCCTTGAAAGAACTAAAAGAGAGATTTAAAGTGCATAACAAGGAGAGACCTCCTTCGGATGGAAAAAGGGTACCTTTTAATTCCAATTGAGGGAGAATTATGGCCACCACTCTATTGGTATGTTTCTTGTACCAAACACTGGTCCAGAAGCACACATTTTCCTAAATTGGTAGAAGTATAGTTGGAGAAATGTGGTCTCCTCGACTACTATTATTGTAGGATATGCATAAATGGGTTTGTTGAAAAGGCTTTAGAAAATTTCAAGCAAATGCAATTGGCAAGTGTAAAGCTAGATTCTACAACCTTTGTCAACATCCTCTCTACCTCTACCAAAATGGGAGCTTTGGAATAGGGTATGGACATTCATCAAAGCATAATAGAAGTGGGATTTTTGTAGATATTCTAGTTGGAAATGCTCTAGTAGACATGTACAGAAAGTCTGGAAGCATAGACAAGACACATGAACTGTTTGAAAAAAATGCCTCAAAGAAATGTGGTCTCATGGAATAAGATGATTGCAGGATATATACACACTTACTCCGATGTGAGATTCACCACCCTTGTCTATCAGTAAGACCAATACCCTCAGTGAGACTTTTTACTTGCATTCTGACGTTATAAACTCTCCCTGATGTGCTTACTATCCATTAGTCATCGGTAAGACTTCTACATCGGTCGGACATTCTCTTCGATTTCCAATATCGTATCTCACACCGAAATAATAAACACCGAACTACACCATCGGTGTGAGGACCGCCCTTTTTACTACTGTTGTTATGACTATTTACAGTACTGTTATTGTTACTTTCATATTTGTGGGATAGCAGTTCCCGGAATTTGTCAGACTATTTAACTTTATTATGTTTTTGGAAAAACTAATTGGGTGATGTTTGGATAAGTTTACTTTTCAGAAAAATAAATTAGGTGATGATGGAAAATTGTAATATTATTTTTAATTATGTTAAATTGTACTAGGGCATGAGAATGCATGTGTTATTTAAGTTGCTTCGGCTATGATGAATTTATGTGGTTACTGATCTTGTAATTGAGTGTGCAGGGATTACTAATCGAACCACAGATTTCGGAGATCATTCCACACCTTGTTATTTGTTATTCCCTGTTAAGCCGATCTAGTTCCACAAGGAACCAAGATCTCTTTGTGTTTGATGTCATGATGTAATGTGGTCTTTCGTATGGTCGAGTGGGTTAGGTTACCCTCATGTAACATTATTTTTATAAGTAAGTGTTGTAAAGAGATTGAATTTGAAATTTCTTATTTTATTTAAATTATGAGCCCTTTTTCTTGTGCTTTACCTTGACCAGGGGTGTCTTGTATGGGTTAAAGTTGACCCTGGGTTATACCCCATGGGTCCAGGGGCCCATTTGGCATGGGTAACCCTTGAGTAACCTCCATCTAGTCAACTTAACCTTCCCCTGAAGTTAAGTGGCGAAAATTGGAGGTAGGAGGGGACATGATGGGTTGTACCAACACTCAACCCATCCCCTCTACTTTCCCCTAGATAAGAGATGCCATCCATTAGTGAAAGTCACCTCTTCTTTAGTAAGATTCCCCCATGTACTATGGGGACACCCATGTGAAGAAAGGAGAAAGAGGCATGGGTCACCTGTCTTGTTCCCATTTAACTCTTTTTTTATTTCTCCCATGAGAAAGTGGAGTCACATGAGAGGAATAAGGAGTACCCTTGGGAATGGAGAGTGACATAAGCCACCTGGACAGAATAGTGGTTTTTGGGAAGGGTGAGGAGGTGACAAGTGTCACTTCCCCATTTCTCAAAATTAGAAAGAAAGAGAATTTGGGTTATTTATTTTCAAATTTTGGGATGAGAGGGAGTTAGTTGAATTTTGGGGAAAAAACTTTCATTTTGGCCTTACCAAAAATAGAGAAGTTAGTTTGGAAGATAGAGAAGGGAGAGGGAGTTGGTGGCTAAGGTTGGAAGTGAACTCTGTGGACTCTGCAACAACTTCATTCCAGGAGGGCTTTGCAAGGTTGGTCTGAATTTTACCTTTGTTTTGTAGAACTGAAATGTGCATGAAATGTGTGTGAAATATGTGTTTAAATTTGTTTTCTGTGGGGTTCTTGTCGGGTTGTTTGACAGAGCGACTCCCACTTGGGAGAAATGCTCATCAAGTTTGGGGTAGGGGAGGAGAGATCCTCCTCGGGTGCATACCTATTTCCATCTTTTGGGATGTTGAAAGCCTTGAGGGCATGTATCTGTGACTGTATTTTTGACTTGAGAGTCATATACAGATTTCTTACAAATTGTGATCACACTTGGTTGAGACCAAGAGAAATTTATATTAGTTCATTGATCTGTCAGGGTGACACTCTGGAGTCGAGTGTGTCCACTCTCCTGCCCCTTATGAAACTCACTGTAGTTGAGTTTCCGTATTGTGTAAAATACCCACGGGTGTATGTGTGCTTTGGGATTGTTGTTGTTTCTGTTGTGAAGTGGAGTGTTTGAGTACCCAGGTGTGAGTATGGTCTCCCTAGCTCGGGGGTGACCCTCTTGCGGGTCTACGGTAGGGAGGAGAGCTAGATGAGTGTATTTTCTTCTTTGTTTGTCTTTGATACGCAGGTTTTTCTCTTGGAGCTTCTGGTTGGCTATTTATGAAGAAACAATTCATCTTCTTGTCATGAGAATTAGGCCTGGTTCATTTCATAGAGATGAAGAGAGAACACCTCTCTTGTTATTGTTGTAAATTAATGATATTCTGGGAGTGAAGAAAATCACCTCCCTGATCTTGTTATTATTGGACTTTTATTGGTTGTCATAAGTTTTCAGTTGTATACTTGATCCTCGTGTTGATCCACGAGAGGAGCCACGTGCCGAGTCACGTATTGAGCAACGTATGGAGCCCCGCGTTGATCCACTAGAGGTGCCACGTGTGGAGCCCTTCGTTGAGATTCCCGACACAACAGCAGAGGAGGTAGGGTCAGCCTCCCGAGCACAGAGCAGGAGTCCTCCGAGACTTTTGAGACAAGAACAGGTTCAGCATGGAGTATATGAGGATGGTGTGGAAGAGCCACTTGGGAGACTTAGAGACAGAGGGGACCCTATCAGAGATCTACTAAGGCTCAACCCACCCACCTTCGCAGGAGCTACAGAGGGAGCTGTGGCCGAGGCTTGGCTAATTAGCTTAGACAGGTGTTTCACATTACGACCGTATGGGAGCAACACGAAAGCACGAGTGGCAGTTCATCTTCTTAGGGATGCAGCAGCCACCTGGTGGCGCACAGAGGAGTGCAAGCGCCAACTCTCCGTGGATACACTCACATGGGACATCTTCATTGAGCGCTTCAATGCGCGATATTTGTCCGAACATTATAGACAGCGCAGAATCGATGAGTTCCATGATCTACAGCAGAGGGGACTCACCGTTACTCAGTATGAGAGCCGATTTATAGAGCTTTCTCGTTACGCGGAATACCTCCATGACGAGAAAATCTTAATACACAAATTCATCAGGGGGCTAAATCACGGGATAGCAGGACCAGTTCGTATGGCAAATCCCCAAACCATGAGCGAGGCTGTTGAAAAGGCCCTTATATCAGAGGAAATTCAGGGACGAGGACAGAATTCACGCCCACAGTACCAGGAACGGAATCCCCAACAACAGCAAAATTTTCGAAGGCCTCAAAACACAATACAGAGAGGAGGATATAATCCTTCATCATTACCTCCTAGGCCTCCACAGCAGCAGCAACATCAGCAAAAATCCAAATTTCAACAGAGGGGACAGGGAGGACAGAACCGTGGATGGCAGCAGCAGGGACCACGCAGGGATCAGAGACAGCAAGGTTCATCGGCAGGACCCGCAAGGTCCCAGTAGTCTTACAGAGGCTCACAGGGATCCACCGGAAGGACTGGGCAACAACAATTGGGCAGAACACAGTCAGGGCAGTTACAGGTTAGAGGACCATGTTATGTATGTGGTGGGGCAGGGCATCTGGCTAGAGAGTGCCCGCAGGGATTTACTGCAGGGGGTCAGCCCCGATCAGGAGGGTCTGAGCAGACCGTAGGTGACGTGGGCAGATCTCACCACATGTTTGCAGCGGTTGATAACCGCCAGGCCGATTTCCAGGCTTCTGTCATCGAGGCAGCAGGTACGATTAGAGACTTTCCCATCTCGATCCTTTTTGACTCAGGAGCTACTGACTCTTTTTTGTCTACATCGTTAGTGGAGCGTTGCAGGCTGGTGGCTTCTCAGCAAGACATTAGGTGGGAAGTTGAGTTGGCCTCAGGGGCCAGGATGTTAGTAGATACCTTGGTTAAAGACTGTGAGATCACATTGGGACCCTTCACCACAACATGCGACCTTAGGATTATGCCATTAGGGTCTTACGGAGTAGTTCTGGGTATGGATTGGCTTGCGGCACATAGAGCCAAGCTTGATTGTCACCAGAGAACGATTAGCTGTTTAGACGATCATGGTTCGTCGGTTGAGATAGTGGGCATTCAAAAGCCCACGGCGGTTCGTATAATATCCGCACAACAGCTTAAGCGCTGTATGCGAAGGGATGTCAGATGTTTGCCATCACAGTCAGTGATAGAGCAGAGGATGAACCTGAGGCTACTTTAGATGATCACCCTATCCTTAGAGAGTTTGCCGATGTATTCCCGCCAGAATTACCTGGTATGCCTCCACGTAGAGAAGTGGACTTCCACATCGACTTAGTGCCAGGTGCAGAGCCGATATCCCGCGCACCCTATAGAATGACGACCCATGAACTCACTGAACTTAAGCTGCAGTTGGAAGAATTACTTGAGAAGGGACACATCCGACCTAGCGTTTCACCATGGGGGCGCACCAGTGATCTTCGTGAAGAAGAAGGATGGGTCTCTTCGTCTATGCATGGACTACAGGAATGTGGGTGGGGCTCCGCCCCACTCCACATCCCCCCCAATCCCTTATGCCTCTCGCGGCCTGCTCAGGCCCGCCGCTCTGCGGCCACCATCGCTCCTGTCCGCCGCTCTGCGGCCACCGCCGATCCTGTCCGCCGCTCTGTCACTGCGGCCACCGCCGCCCATGGCCGCCGTCGGCTGTGGAATCTAAAGAAATAAAATGTTAGGGCTTGGGCCCTAACATATGATTGGTTTATTTGAATATAAATACAGTTTTTATATAGCTCTATATATAGGCATATATATATACTATATATGTCTATGTATATGGCTATATATATAATATAATAATGATTATATATCTATATATATATATAGAGATATAGATATATAAGTCGTGGTAAACCAATTTCATCCTATGCATAGACATTAAAATAAAAATATTATATATATATATATATGTATATATATATATATAGATATATATATATATATATATATATATATATATATAATATACATAGTAAATCCATGAACCATTTTATTGGGCCCTCGTTTAAAATCGTTATAAACTATGTCTCATGGATATAGAGAAAAAAAAAATATAACAATTATATTCTCACAGTAGATGTTATTAAGTGTTGAACACAACAACCAAAGAAGATATATTACCATGAACAGAGTTTTATAAAGTGGTGAACCACCTACATCTATTGACAACGTCATACGAGTCACAATCAGTGTATGAATCGTAATTAAGAGTAATAGTAACAACAGTAATTCTAAACAAGAGAAAATAAAATTATAATGTAAAAGAGAGTTTAGGAATATTCAGTGATACTCTGGAAAGAGTTTCTCGGAAGTTTCAACTATTAACGTACTAACAATCACCTAGAAAATGAAGAGGAAAATTACACAACTCCTTGCTCAAAAGAACACTGGAAATAAACTTAAGAAGCCACCACTGACAATCCATGTGGCCATATTAATCTCACTGTAGCAAACGATCTCATATGTAAACCTGTAAGAGGGTCCGAAGAAGAAAAACTAACATTGGAAAACACAGAGGAGAAAATGTGCGACATTTCTCACACGGGATAAGAGAACTAAGTTGACGGACCCTTCTGCCAAATTTGCTTAGGAACAAGTTGACTAAGTATTTACGAAGAGGAGGAACCTAGATCGGGGAAGATTAGGAGACCGAGTCCAGCGAAATAGTAAACCAGCCTTTGTGACCTAGATCATCCTGAAATTAGGTTTAATATCAACAATAACTGCAGTGATAACCCTGATTGACGTAAATCATGAAGAAAGGACAGGATGCACATAAAGAAAGCATAGAAAATGAAAGAGAGAGAGACTGAAATATAAACACACTAAATGAACTAAGAAATAGTTAAGGTAAGGGCGATAAAGATATAATCAAAATTAAGAACTTGTGAAAAGGGAAGAGAGGGCAACCAAACCGCCTTGTTGAAAATGCTAAGTCATAGGAGGAGTATGTTTCAGGAAACAAGAGAGGAGACAGACAACCCTGCCTGGCTGAAAAATGACTAAATAGGGAGATCACTAGCCGGTTTAGTCGGAACAAGGCGTAGTGGGGAGTGGTTCCTCTATCAGCGAACCACGTGCGTAAATGAGTGCAACGTAATTCCCACTAACGCCGTAAGGCATTATGCTACCGAACATTGCCGAGGGTTCGATTTAAGAACTTTGGTAATCTCACTCTTGCAATGACGTTAGCAGCATTGTATAGACCCTCTTGTTGATCTATATGCTTCTGGTTGCGCGCCATTGTACTTGTATTCCGCCGATGAGTATAGTGTTTCGCCATGAGAGAACACCGTTGAGCATGAGTATATTATACTATGTTTCAGGAAACAAGAGAGGAGACAGACAACCCTGCCTGGCTGAAAAATGACTAAATAGGGAGATCACTAGCTGGTTTAGTCGGAACAAGGCATAGTGGGGAGTGGTTCCTCTATCAGCGAACCACGTGCGTAAATGAGTGCAACATAATTCCCACTAACGCCGTAAGGCATTATGCTACCGAACATTGCTGAGGGTTCGATTTAAGAACTTTGGTAATCTCACTCTTGCAATGATGTTAGCAGCGTTGTATAGACCCTCTTGTTGATCTATATGCTTCTGGTTGCACGCCATTGTACTTGTATTCCGCCGATGAGTATAGTGTTTCGCCATGAGAGAACACCGTTGAGCATGCGTACGCATGCGAAAGGGGTTTTTAGGACAGTGTGAGAAAAGTTTTTCATATCTCGTGTCATAACCACATGACAGATGTGGCTATGACACGTGCGATGTGTGTTGTGACCACAAGGT
Organism: Cunninghamia lanceolata; assembly: GCA_027924645.1. Classification (NCBI taxonomy): domain Eukaryota; kingdom Viridiplantae; phylum Streptophyta; class Pinopsida; order Cupressales; family Cupressaceae; genus Cunninghamia; species Cunninghamia lanceolata. Next base: position 3,240,762 of record BSBN01000749.1, on the reverse strand, counting down.
TCATCAGACTAATGACAGTGCTTTTGTTATCCTGTTATGTGAAGAGACTTGTAATTCTGGATTATTAAACATATGTGATTTTTGGTTGATTTAAGCAAATGATTGTGCAATGATATTAGATGTTGTTTGGAAGAAAATGAAGGAATGGATATGGAACTGGAATATGTTTGCAGTATGATATAAGATTTCATGTTTAAGATGCATGTAGTTAATTTTGCTTCGGCTATGGTATTTATATGAGATATTGACTTCGAGTTTGAGTGTGCAGGTATTTCTAACAAACCACTATTACAGGAGACCATCTCACACCTTTGTTGTTTCCCTTGTGATCCGATCCAGTTCAATGAGAAACTGAGATCAACCCCTTGTGTTGGAACAGTTAGGTACTATCGTAATGTGTTCTTTTTGCAGAAGGTTAAGGGATGTTTGTATCTTATTTTCATTTTTCTTATGTTGATCATTTTCATGTGAAGAGTTAACCCTAAGAGTCTAAACTAGGTTGAAAAATAACCTAGGGTTGTACCCCTTGGGATTAGGTACCTTTTTGGCTAGGTTAACCTTGGGTTAACTACCATAGGGTCACCTTAATCCAGGGGTAAGGTCAAATGACGAAAAAGGGAAGTGGGGTGGGAGACATGGGATGAGTGGATTCCCCACTCATGCCCACTTCCTAATCATGGAGCATGCCACCCCCTCTTTTAGGTGGGCTTGTCTCCCATGTGCCCATTTTTGGTAAGATTCCTTGTGGGTGGGTGTGGTGTCACCCACTTTGATATTATTTTAAATTATCTTTTTAAATTTTTTAATCCTAGTGGGTTTGAATGGGAAACCCTTGGGAGTAGGGTTGGAATGTGACATTTTTCATTTTTGAGAAATTCAGAAATTAAGATGAAAATGAGTTTTAAAACTAAGGAAGAGAAGAAGAGAAAGGTGTGGATTCATTGTGGGAGGAAGGCAAATTTGAGAAGGAGGGAAGAGGAGCTCTACTTCACCTCTCATTCCTTTTTGGGCTTGTAAGGTTTGATCTTCCATTTCTCTTCTCTATGTAAATGTTGCGTGAAATATTTGTTGTCTTGATGCATGAGTTGAATGACAGTCTTCTTGAGTTTGTTGTTTGTTTTTCAGATTTTTGTTGTTTTGGGGTGTGTTGACAGAGCACCTTCCAGTTGGAAGGAAACGCTCATCTTGTATGGGAAGGGGCGGTGTGATCCTCCTCGGGTCATCTTGTTTCTTGTTAAGAGAAATGCCTGGAAGGCATGTTGGTTTTTTAGCCAAAAAAATGACACCTGGGGGTTAGTGTTGTCTACTTCCCTACCCTTTTTGTTCTCACCTAAGCTGAGACTTTGATATGTGAGTAAGCTATGGGGTTATGTGTATTTATTGTTTGGTCGTTAAAATTCATTGTTGTAAAGTGTAGTCTTCTGTGTTCTACCCTGGTATGAAGATGGTCTCCCTAGCTCGGGGGTGTCCCTCTTGTGGGACGATGGTAGGGAGGAGAGCTAGATGGTTGCCGATTTTTCCCTTGTTGTTTTGCAAGCTACAGATGCAGCATGTCAAAAGTTTTCGAAGATAGATTTACCTTGTTAAGAAAATGTCATATCTTCCTGTATGTAAAGAAAGTTTGGTCTTTTAATGATCATTTGTGTAAAAGTTTAGAGGGCAAAATTCTTTTGAAAATTGTTGTTAAATTTGTAAAAAGCAATTTTCATCATCATTTTTTTTTTTTTTTTAACTGAAGTTCTCACATTATTCATCAAGCACACTGTTTACCCTTGTATCTTCTCGAGAGCATAATTTCTTTCATAACTATTCTAAGCATGACTCATGTTTACTCAAATTTCTTTCATATCCTCTACACTCAAGGCGAGAGTCAAGAAGACTTGCTAATGAAACATCACGACATAAGACTGCATTGTTCATTCAAGAAACCTAGGGATATCAATACACCATCCTCTCTTTCACATCAACATGCATCCCAAACCTTCTATCACAGTTCCATAGTTTTTTCATTATCTAAATATCATTGCACATAAGTGAAAACCTTTTTCAACTTGTATTAAATTAAATAGATTTCCTTTTAAGATAATTCTCCAATAAAATATAGGTTATTACTATTATGCTTACTGCATCCTTTCTTTCTTTTTACTTTGTTTTCTCTTTCCAAAATTCATGATGCTATTTACTAGACAATATATTTAAGTCAATAATGTAACGATAATAGGTTCATTTGATACAATTTACTTACTCATCTTATAATTTGAGTAATCAAAACATACAATTAAATAAATCATGGGTTATATAGACATAATACATTTGTAGCTTGACATCAAATAACAGATATTACACTCACTAAGTTAAGAAATTCTAACATATATCATATCAGTTTATACATACGTTCAACAATATGTGCTTTAGTAATTTGAATTCCTAACCAGAAGATCATGGGATATGGTGAAATTTAAATACATTTGTTGTTTATAGGATTAAAATAAAAAGAGACTCCCTACTTCAAGTGATTGCATTCATACTTATAATTATATCTCCTTTATTTGTACATAATCATTCATACCATGTCACAAATATTGAGTCCTAAATCTTACCCTTCATATATGTCTTATACCTCCTATCATTAGTTCATATGAAAATAAGATTACACGAATCACATCTATTACCCCTCTATTATCTCCAATTAACACTAAATACATGACTATTATGAAAGTGATCCCTCTTTTGTAAATGATCCCATCACTACTTCAACAATCACCCCTAAATATTCTATTTATCAATGCATGACCCCAATATTTCTTGTCTACCTAATATTTCTCTAAGGAGTTAATCTATTTAGAAAAACGATTTTCACCTCAAGGAAGTTCTTTTCACTTTTCAACAAGTGTAACAGTTACCCTTGTATTCTCTTGAGAACATGATTTCGTTCTTATCAATTCTAAGTATAAGTCACGTGTACTACTATCTCTTTCATACCTTTTAACTTTTCAACAACGATGTAAACATCACACATTGACTTCAAAATTTCTCCACTATTAGGTTGAATTAATTTAGAGGCCCTTTGAATTGTTCATCTAGTTAATGATAATTAGTTGTTCTACACTAATACCATTATTTATTATATCATAGTCATCCTCCTAGAATTATATAAAGACATAAAAATGTATTTTATTTATATCGGAGAAAGATTTGTTAATAAATTTCCCACTCACAAAAGGACATTGGATTAAATCTATACACAAATAATTATATTTAGAAATATGCATAGGTCATAGTGATCTAAAAATACATTTAGTTATATTTTATTTATATATATTTAAAGTGGAGCATGGGCATACCATAATACCTACCATTGTGGTTAAAATTTATAAGCCATTATTTCCTCTTATTCGCCCCTTTTAATTATTCGGCTATTAAATCGTCTAAGATCCAATAAAACTATTTATGTTTTGTCAAACTTCCAAAATCAATTTACATAATTACAGATGTACACATAGATATATAACATCCATAACTAATTAACTTCATATGTCCTATCGTCATCCATAGATCCTATGTTGTATTTGTGTTACCCGGAGTTTCGTTAAGAGGAATAGAAATATGTATATGATCCTATTTAACTCAAAGCGTATAATCATTCCAAATTTAAAAGAAAGTAATACAATTGGTTTACTAACAATACAGATCACATTACTTTTGGACATCTTCAACCTAATCACCCATTAACTGATTTATATAATTTCCTTTCTATTGTTCATCTATTTATCTCATTATGAGCCAAAACAATTATTTGTTAATTTGACAATTTCCAATTATCCTCCATATTAATACCTATAGTGAGTTCAATTAACTATAGTCTATTTATATATTCAAAGCTAGATCATTGTTGTTTATTGTTCCAAGTCTATACAAAACTCCACTCACCAACACGAATGATTAAAACATATACATAATTAAATCAAGAGTTTCTTCATACATTTGTTGTAACTGAAAAACAATTCAATAGTTATCCCACTCAAAGTATTCATACATTTAAACATGTGTGTTTCCGATATTAATTGCTCAAATATATATAAATCACCATTTGCTATCCACATAATCTTATTGCAAGATTTCCCACTCACCTAACAAAGGTATTCTAAGCAAATGAACACATTTACAATTGGTTCCAATTTCTGTATTTTCCCTAAATTTCTATTTTCGATAATAAACAAATTGTGTAGGCCATGTGTTGTTTATTAAACTAAATTAAAGGCCACCCACTCATACAGTAGGTTTATATATTTAAACAAGCAGGGTAGTTGTAAATATCTATAGATTGAACCTTTAATAAAGATTTATATACATCACTTTGTTAAACATTATTTTATTAATGGTGCTCCACTCATATTGCTTAATGGCCACCCACTCATAAAAACAATTGTTTATTACCAATCATCTTATTACTTTATCTGTAGTGGTTTTATAAAATATTGTTAATTTAATTTCTTTATGATGACAACTATGTTCCACTAGTTCCACTCACAATAGAAATTGGATTAAATCTTTTCCACTTACACATGTTGGAGCAATCAAAAAAATAATGCATGATCTTATAATGGTTTTATAATACATTTGTTGTCTCCATCGCTACTCCACTCACCAAGATATACTATTCATATCAACATATTTATTTTTATAGTATTGCCACCATCTTCCACTACCCCTTCAATTCAGGATGTCTATAATTTATTCTACCAATTACATTCACTACTTTCCCCATGAGCGGATTCCAACTTGGCGCTCATTGAAAGACAACAAAAAAAATTTAGTATTTCCTTTCTTTTAAATTAACACTTAGCCAAAGTTTGTTATAAGCCTCAATTTAACATAGGGCTTTTCAACCCTAAAACCTAATGTGTGTTGTTTGAGCCCCTTTTTTTTTTTTTTTTTTTTTGCAGGCAAAGGAGACTACGGCGGCTGAACCAGATAGGGAGGTCAGCGCAGTCAGGGGGGGGCCGAGTGCATGGGATGGTCGTGGGCGGATGGTGGTGAAGAGTTGCAGGGGACGGCGATGAACACGGCCGCGCGGCAGTGGAGGGAAAGGCCGCGGGGAGTGGCGTTTTGGTGTTCCGCAGGCTGTGCGGATGTGGGTCATGGGGATCCGTGGTGGCAGAGTGCGGAGAGGGGCCGCGGAGATGGCCGCGCAACAGGCAGAGCGCGAAGAGGGTCGGGGCCGTGGTGTGGAGCCGTCGGAGGTGGCGGCTCTGGCAGTGCTATTGGAGGATAGCCACGGTTGTGGCAGCGAAGGTTCGGGTGTGGGGGTAGCCGCGACGGCTACTCTGCAAGCGAGGTGCGGAAATAACCGCGGTGGTAGAGAGAACGGGGTGCGGGTTGGGGGCTCCACTCCTTTCCGCCCCACTATGCCACAAAAACATGCGGTGGTGGTTAAAACCCCACCTTTGTAATAATTTTGAAGTTAGATATACTGGTTTTTCCAAATACAATAGTTTAAATAGGATTTCAAACTCAATGCATCTTTTATTCAAAATAAAATTGCAAAGTTTGATTAAAACTATATAAACTCTCTCAATCATATTTATAGATAATTAGATAAATAAAATTCATATATAAATACAGAAATAAAATAAATACCAATGGAATTAATCTAAATCAAATTTCTATTTTTGTTTGTAAAACTAACCAATTGCTTGATTAAATACAGAAATAACTACCAATTGAAATTTCTATTTGTTCATTGACATTTGGTATCAGAGCCCAGTTTCAACATTGGGATCTCTAAGTTAGTATGTTGTTGGGCCAACATGGAGTGGGTGAAGTATGGATGACCCTTGACCTACTCTGTGTATCTTATCTGGGAAGTTAAGTGGTGGTATTCATGATTGAGAAGCTGTAATATGAATGTGCTTAAATTTTACGTTGATGTTTGCAAACTTTGTTCAATAGCAATTTTTGTGTTTCAAGTATTACTGAAAGGAAAAAGTTCTTTTTTGCAATCTAATCTGAGTTGTTTACATTTGAAAGGTTGGAATTGCTTAACTAGTTGAAATGCTAATTTTCTTTATAGTTCAATGTTAAAATGGAAAAGACAGTTTTAAATATTTGAGTTATTCTCCATATTTAATGGATTCTGTTAATTTAGAAGGATTAGAGGAAATCTAGCATGTAAATTTAATCTGTTTGTAAATTTACGAAGTCTTAAATGTTTATGAAAATGGAAATTTATACTTATAATAAGGGGATAGCTATTTACCATTTCTATCGATTAAGTGAAATTGGGATATATATATATATATATATATATATATATATATATATATATATATATATATATATATATATATATATATATATATATATATATATATATATATATATATTATATCTAATTGTTATGACAATCTCTTTATAACAGGTTGATTTGGAGGAAATGCATAAAGTAGTGAATTTGAGAAATTTTAGGAATTGGAATTATACAAATACATAAAGAATATTTTTCTCTAAATAAATTTATAAATATATATATAGAGATATATATATATATTTCTCATTTTGAGTAATTATCATTTTATAGAATAATAGAGAAATTGAAAGTAATTATAATTGTTATGACATTGAATGTTATATATCAATATAAAAAAAAAAAAAAAAGGGGATATATATATATATATATATATATGAAATATATATCTATATATATACATATATTATCGTTGATATATATACATATATATATATATATATTTATATATGAATATATATAAATATATATATATATATACTTGTAAATATATTATTATTGATAATAATCAACGATTTGTGAAAGACTGTCAAAGTTTAAGCCGCGGATTAAATGACAGTCGCGGTTTAGAATAGGCGGTGGGGAGAAATCCCCACCGCAGACCCTCATACATATATATGAAGGTGTGGAGTGGGGCGGAGCCCCACCCACACCCCACGTCGTGGGAATGTGGGTGGGGCTCCGCCCCACTCCACATCCCCCCCCAATCCCTTATGCCTCCCGCGGCCTGCACAGGCCCGCCGCTCTGCGGCCACCGTCGATCCTGTCTGCCGCTCTGCGGCCACCGCCGATCCTATCCGCCGCCCTGTCACTGCGGCCACCGCCGCCCATGGCCGCCGTCGGCTGTGGAATCTAAGCAATAAAATGTTAGGGCTTGGGCCCTAACATATGATTGGTTTATTTGAATATAAATACAGTTTTTATATAGCTCTATATATAGGCATATATATATATACTATATATGTATATAGCTATATATATAATATAATAATGATTATATATCTATCTATATATATATAGAGAGAGAGAGATATAGATATATAAGTCGTGGTAAACCAATTTCGTCCTATGCATAGACATTAAAATAAAAATATTATATATATATATGTATATATATATAGATATATATATATATATATATATATATATAATATATATATATATATAATATACATAGTAAATCTATGAACCATTTTATTGGGCCCTCGTTTAAAATCGTTATAAACTATGTCTCATGGATATAGAGAAAAAAAAAATATAACAATTATATTCTCACAGTAGTTGTTATTAAGTGTTGAACACAACAACCAAAGAAGATATATTACCATGAACAGAGTTTTATAAAGTGGTGAACCACCTACATCTATTGACAACATCATACGAGTCACAATCAGTGTATGAATCGTAATTAAGAGTAATAGTAACAACAGTAATTCTAAACAAGAGAAAATAAAATTATAATGTAAAAGAGAGTTTAGGAATATTCAGTGATACTCTGGAAAGAGTTTCTCGGAAGTTTCAACTATTAACGTACTAACAATCACCCGAAAAATGAAGAGGAAAATTACACAACTCCTTGCTCAAAAGAACACTGGAAATAAACTTAAGAAGCCACCACTGACAATCCATGTGGCCATATTAATCTCAACTGTAGCAAACGATCTCATATGTAAACCTGTAAGAGGGTCCGAAGAAGAAAAACTAAACATTGGAAAACACAGAGGAGAAAATGCGCGACATTTCTCACATGGGATAAGAGAACTAAGTTGACGGACCCTTCTGCCAAATCTGCTTAGGAACAAGTTGACTAAGTATCTACAAAGAGGAGGAACCTAGATCAGGGAAGATTAGGAGACCGAGTCCAGCGAAATAGTAAACCAGCCTTTGTGACCTAGTTCATCCTGAAATTAGGTTTAATATCAACAATAACTGCAGTGATAACCCTGATTGACGTAAATCATGAAGAAAGGACAGGATGCACATAAAGAAAGCATAGAAAACGAAAGAGAGAGAGAGACCGAAATATAAACACACTAAATTAACAGAGGAAGAGTTAAGGTAAGGGCGATAAAGATATAATCAAAATTAAGAACTTGTGAAAAGGGAAGAGAGAGCAACCAAACCGCCTTGTTGAAAATGCTAAGTCATAGGAGGAGTATGTTTCAGGAAACAAGAGAGGAGACAGACAACCGTGCCTGGCTGAAAAATGACTAAATAGGGAGATCACTAGCCGGTTTAGTTAGAACAAGGCGTCGTGGGGAGTGGTTCCTCTATCAGCGAACCACGTGCGTAAATGAGTGCAGCGTAATTCCCACTAACGCCGTAAGGCATTATGCTACCGAACATTGCCGAGGGTTCGATTTAAGAACTTTGGTAATCTCACTCTTGCAATGACGTTAGCAGCGTTGTATAGACCCTCTTGTTGATCTATATGCTTCTGGTTGCATGCCATTGTACTTGTATTCCGCCGATGAGTATAGTGTTTCGCTATGAGAGAACACCATTGAGCATGCGTATGCATGCGAAAGGGGTTTTTAGGACAGTGTGAGAAAAGTTTTTCATATCTCGTGTCATAACCACATGACAGATGTGGCTATGACACGTGCGATGTGTGTTGTGACCACAAGGAAAATGTGGGCATGACATTTGGTATCAGAGCCCAGTTTGTAAACACTGGGCGTATTTGGGCACGTTATTATTCCGCAACTTTGGCTAATTAGTTTCTACCTTGTTTTGTAGGATGCCTCCCCGACGTGTTCGACGAGCGCGATCACGCCACACAGCGTCAGTCGAGGTGCACAGCGATTCCTCAGCCGAGGGACTGGCACCCGTAGATACAGCAACACCACCTGCACCACCTGCACCACAAGCACTACTAGTACCACAGGCGACACCAGTATCAGATATAGGTCCACAGATCTTACAGGCACTACAGACTATGCTAGACAGGTTACCACCAGTGATTCCTGCGCTACGTATAGAGCCTCGTGTTGATCCGCGAGAGGAGCCACGTGCCGAGTCACGTATTGAGCCACGTATGGAGCCCCACGTTGATCCACTAGAGGTGCCACGTGTGGAGCCCTTCGTTGAGATTCCCGACACAACAGCAGAGGAGGTAGGGTCAGCCTCCCGAGCACGGAGCAGGAGTCCTCCGAGACTTTTGAGACAAGAACAGGTTCAGCATGGAGTATATGAGGATGGTTTGGAAGAGCCACTTGGGAGACTTAGAGACAGAGGGGACCCTATCAGAGATCTACTGAGGCTCAACCCACCCACCTTCGCAGGAGCTACAGAGGGAGCTGTGGCCGAGGCTTGGCTAATTAGCTTAGACAGGTGTTTCGCATTGCGACCGTATGGGAGCAACACGAAAGCACGAGTGGCAGTTCATCTTCTTAGGGATGCAGCAGCCACCTGGTGGCGCACAGAGGAGTGCAAGCGCCGACTCTCCGTGGATACACTCACATGGGACATCTTCATTGAGCGCTTCAATGTGCGATATTTGTCCGAACATTATAGACAGCGCAGAATCGATGAGTTCCATGATCTACAGCAGAGGGGACTCACCGTTACTCAGTATGAGAGCCGATTTATAGAGCTTTCTCGTTACGCGGAATACCTCCATGACGAGAAAATCTTAATACACAAATTCATCAGGGGGCTAAATCACGGGATAGCAGGACCAGTTCGTATGGCAAATCCCCAAACCATGAGCGAGGCTGTTGAAAAGGCCCTTATATCAGAGGAAATTCAGGGGCGAGGACAGAATTCACGCCCACAGTACCAGGAACGGAATCCCCAACAACAGCAAAATTTTCGAAGGCCTCAAAACACAACACAGAGAGGAGGATATAATCCTTCATCATTACCTCCTAGGCCTCCACAGCAATAGCAACATCAGCAAAAATCCAAATTTCAACAGAGGGGACAGGGAGGACAGAACCGTGGATGGCAGCAGCAGGGACCACGCAGGGATCAGAGACAGCAGGGTTCATCGGCAGGACCCGCAAGGTCCCAGCAGTCTTACAGAGGCTCACAGGGATCCACCGGACGGACTGGGCAACAACAATCAGGCAGAACACAGTCAGGGCAGTTATAGGTTAGAGGACCATGTTATGTATGTGGTGGGGCAGGGCATCTAGCTAGAGAGTGCCCGCAGGGATTTACTGCAGGGGGTCAGCCCCGATCAGGAGGGTCTGAGCAGACCGTAGGTGACGTGGGCAGATCTCACCACATGTTTGCAGCGGTTGATAACCGCCAGGCCGATTTCCAGGCTTCTGTCATCGAGGCAGCAGGTACGATTAGAGACTTTCCCATCTCAATCCTTTTTGACTCAGGAGCTACTGACTCTTTTTTGTCTACATCGTTAGTGGAGCGTTGCAGGCTGGTGGCTTCTAGGCAAGACATTAGGTGGGAAGTTGAGTTGGCCTCAGGGGCCAGGATGTCAGTAGATACCTTGGTTAAAGACTGTGAGATCACATTGGGACCCTTCACCACAACATGCGACCTTAGGATTATGCCATTAGGGTCTTACGGAGTAGTTCTGGGTATGGATTGGCTTGCGGCACATAGAGCCAAGCTTGATTGTCGCCAGAGAACGATTAGCTGTTTAGACGATCATGGTTCGTCGGTTGAGATAGTGGGCATTCAAAAGCCCACGGCGGTTCGTATAATATCCGCACAACAGCTTAAGCGCTGTATGCGAAAGGGATGTCAGATGTTTGCCATCACAGTCAGTGATAGAGCAGAGGATGAACCTGAGGCTACTTTAGATGATCACCCTATCCTTAGAGAGTTTGCCGATGTATTCCCGCCAGAATTACCTGGTATGCCTCCACGTAGAGAAGTGGACTTCCACATCGACTTAGTGCCAGGTGCAAAGCCGATATCCCGTGCACCCTATAGAATGACGACCCATGAACTCACTGAACTTAAGCTGCAGTTGGAAGAATTACTTGAGAAGGGACACATCCGACCTAGCGTTTCACCATGGGGCGCACCAGTGATCTTCGTGAAGAAGAAGGATGGGTCTCTTCGTCTATGCATGGACTACAGGCAGTTGAACAAGGTGACGGTGAAGAATCGTTATCCTCTACCTAGGATTGACGACCTTTTTGATCAGATGCAGGGAGCCAGAGTGTTCTCGAAAATTGATCTAAAATCTGGGTATCATCAATTGCGCATCACGGAGTCAGATATTCATAAAACTACTTTTCGAACCAGATATGGCCATTATGAATTCACAGTGGTACCTTTCAGGTTGACGAACGCTCCTGCAGTATTCATGAGTCTCATGAACGGGGTGTTCCGTACATACCTAGACCGGTTCGTGATCATATTCCTAGATGACATTCTGATTTATTCACGGACTGAGGAGGAGCATGTAGAGCACTTGCGTCAAGTTTTGCAGCAATTACGAGGGCAGCAACTTTATGGCAACTTGGCGAAGTGTGCCTTCTTCAGGACAGAGGTGCAGTATTTGGGACACATTTTATCAGGCGAAGGCATCTTCGTAGATCCATCTAAAATTAGAGCAATCCAGGAGTGGCCGGCACCCACGAACGTGACAGAGGTCAGAAGCTTTATGGGGTTAGCCGGGTATTATCGTCGGTTTGTCGAAGGTTTCTCCAGGATAGCACATCCCATTACTTCCCTTCAGCGAAAAGGCAAGGGTTTCACTTGGACCGAGCAGTGTGAAAAGGCTTTTGGAGTCCTCAAAGAGCGTCTTACGAGCGCTCCTATTTTAGCAGTTCCAAATCCTTCAGAAGAGTTTGTAGTTTGTATGGATGCATCATTAGAAGGTTTGGGAGCCGTGCTTATGCAGGATGGTCGAGCGATCGCATACGAATCGCGGAAACTAAAGACACATGAGTTAAACTATCCTACGCACGACTTAGAGCTTGCAGCTGTTGTTCATGCCTTGGTTCGCTGGAGACACTTTCTCTTAGGGCGACGCTTTGAACTCCATTCAGACCATCATAGTTTGCAGTATATTTTTACACAGCCTAATTTGAATGCCCGCCAACGGCGTTGGATGGAGTTCCTATGCGAATATGACTTCGATGTCCATTATATCAAAGGGAAGGAGAACGTGGTCGCTGATGCTTTGAGTCGAAGACGCCACGAGATCCAGACCCTGACCTTGAAGATGGACTTGAAGGATCGCATCTTACAGCATCTGCCGGAGGACGAATGGTTTCTTGAAGTGCAGCAGGCAGTACTAAATCAGAAGGCCCTTGAGGGCAAATTTACAGGATATACCCTTGATTTTGATGGTATGCTTCGACATCGGCAACGCATCTATGTACCCCATGCGGGTAATCTTCGGATAGTAATCCTATCAGAGGCTCATAGAGCACCCTACGCAGCACACCCAGGAGTGAAGAAGATGCATGCTGACTTACGACAGCTTTATCATTGGGCTGGGATGAGGCGTGACATTGCCGAATTTGTTGCTCGTTGCCTGGAATGTCAGAGGGTCAAGGTCGAACATCAGTATCCAGCGGGACTGTTGTACCCTCACGAGATACCTGAATGGAAATGGGATACCATTTCTATGGATTTTATCGTTGGTCTACCTATGTCATCACGTCGCCATGATGCTATTATGGTGACAGTTGACAAGCTGACCAAAGTGGCGCATTTTTCACCAATATGTACAACATACAATGCACCATCAGTGGCAAAGGTGTTTCTTGATCAGATTGTTAGACTTCATGGGGTACCTCGCCGCATTATATCTGACAGAGACTCCGTATTCACTTCATCGTTCTGGAAAGCCTTACATCAGGCGTTGGGCACACAGCTCAACTTCAGTTCAGCATATCATCCGGAAACCGACGGACAAACAGAGAGAGTTAACCAGGTGTTAGAAGACATGCTTCGCATGTATGTGATGGACCACCAGTCTAGATGGGAGGAGTACCTGTATCTAGTTGAGTTCGCCTATAATAATGGGCATCATAGCTCGTTGGGTACGCCTCCTTTCCAGGCATTATATGGCAGACCATGCAGAACACCTTTGAGTTGGGATCGTATAGAGGACAGAACAGTCATCGGCCCAGAGATAGTTCAGAATATGGAACTGCAAGTTAAACAGATAAGACAGAGGCTTCTGGAAGCACAGGACAGGCAGAAAAAGTATGCCGATGCTAAGAGGACAGACCGAAGCTTCTCTGTGGGGGAAAGATTATTTTTGAGAGTGCGGCCGCACAAAAGTCCAATCCGTTACGGAAAAGGCTCTAAACTCGCACCTCGATTTGTAGGACCTTTCGAAATCTTGGAGCGGATAGGACCAGTAGCCTATCGTCTAGCCTTGCCACCTAGCCTGTCACGTATCCACGATGTATTTCATGTATCAGTTTTACGTCAATATATTTCTGACTTATCTCATGTGTTGGATTGGAGTGCTCTTCAGGTAGAGGCAGACGGACAACTGGCGTTGGAGCCAATTCGCATATTGGCTCGTCGGACGCTGGCCCTTCGAGGTCGAGAGCTGGACCAGGTTAGAGTCCAATGGGACTTATACGACGAAGTCACTGCAACATGGGAAGATGCAGAGAGATTGAAGACCCTGTATCCTCACCTTTTTGACGACTTCCAGGAGGAAGTACCGTCTTAGGGGGAGAGGATGTGAGGACCGCCCTTTTTACTACTGTTGTTATGACTATTTACAGTACTGTTATTGTTACTTTCATATTTGTGGGATAGCAGTTCCCAAAATTTGTCAGACTATTTAACTTTATTATGTTTTCGAAAAAACTAATTGGGTGATGTTTGGATAAGTTTACTTTTCAGAAAAATAAATTAGGTGATGATGGAAAATTGTAATATGATTTTTAATTATGTTAAATTGTACTAGGGCATGAGAATGCATGTGTTATTTAAGTTGCTTCGGCTATGATGAATTTATGTGGTTACTGATCTTGTAATTGAGTGTGCAGGGATTACTAATCGAACCACAGATTTCGGAGATCATTCCACACCTTGTTATTTGTTATTCCCTGTTAAGCCGATCTGGTTCCACGAGGAACCAAGATCTCTTTGTGTTTGATGTCATGATGTAATGTGGTCTTTCGTATGGTCGAGTGGGTTAGGTTACCCTCATGTAACATTATTTTTATAAGTAAGTGTTGTAAAGAGATTGAATTTGAAATTTCTTATTTTATTTAAATTATGAGGCCCTTTTTCTTGTGCTTTACCTTGACCAGGGGTGTCTTGTATGGGTTAAAGTTGACCCTGGGTTATACCCCATGGGTCCAGGGGCCCATTTGGCATGGGTAACCCTTGAGTAACCTCCATCTAGTCAACTTAACCTTCCCCTGAAGTTAAGTGGCGAAAATTGGAGGTAGGAGGGGACATGATGGGTTGTACCAACACTCAACCCATCCCCTCTACTTTCCCCTAGATAAGAGATGCCATCCATTAGTGAAAGTCACCTCTTCTTTAGTAAGATTCCCCCATGTACTATGGGGACACCCATGTGAAGAAAGGAGAAAGAGGCATGGGTCACCTGTCTTGTTCCCATTTAACTCTTTTTTTATTTCTCCCATGAGAAAGTGGAGTCACATGAGAGGAATAAGGAGTACCCTTGGGAATGGAGAGTGACATAAGCCACCTGGACAGAATAGTGGTTTTTGGGAAGGGTGAGGAGGTGACAAGTGTCACTTCCCCATTTCTCAAAATTAGAAAGAAAGAGAATTTGGGTTATTTATTTTCAAATTTTGGGATGAGAGGGAGTTAGTTGAATTTTGGGGAAAAAACTTTCATTTTGGCCTTACCAAAAATAGAGAAGTTAGTTTGGAAGATAGAGAAGGGAGAGGGAGTTGGTGGCTAAGGTTGGAAGTGAACTCTGTGGACTCTGCAACAACTTCATTCCAGGAGGGCTTTGCAAGGTTGGTCTGAATTTTACCTTTGTTTTGGTAGAACTGAAATGTGCATGAAATGTGTGTGAAATATGTGTTTAAATTTGTTTTCTGTGGGGTTCTTGTCGGGTTGTTTGACAGAGTGTCTCCCACTTGGGAGAAATGCTCATCAAGTTTGGGGTAGGGGAGGAGAGATCCTCCTCGGGTGCATACCTGTTTCCATCTTTTGGGATGTTGAAAGCCTTGAGGGCATGTATCTGTGATTGTATTTTTGACTTGAGAGTCATATACAGATTTCTTACAAATTGTGATCACACTTGGTTGAGACCAAGAGAAATTTGTATTAGTTCATTTATCTGTCAGGGTGACACTCTGGAGTCGAGTGTGTCCACTCTCCTGCCCCTTATGAAACTCACTGTAGTTGAGTTTCCGTATTGTGTAAAATACCCACGGGTGTATGTGTGCTTTGGGATTGTTGTTGTTTCTGTTGTGAAGTGGAGTGTTTGAGTACCCAGGTGTGAGTATGGTCTCCCTAGCTCGGGGGTGACCCTCTTGCGGGTCTACGGTAGGGAGGAGAGCTAGATGAGTGGTATTTTCTTCTTTGTTTGTCTTTGATACGCAGGTTTTTCTCTTGGAGCTTCTGGTTGGCTATTTATGAAGAAACAGTTCATCTTCTTGTCATGAGAATTAGGCCTGGTTCATTTCATAGAGATGAAGAGAGAACACCTCTCTTGTTATTGTTGTAAATTAATGATATTCTGGGAGTGAAGAAAATCACCTCCCTGATCTTGTTATTATTGGACTTTTATTGGTTGTCATAAGTTTTCAGTTGTATACTGTTTGGGAGGAGAAAGTTCATATCTGGGAAGTTAAGTGGTGGTATTCATGATTGAGAAGCTGTAATATGAATGTGCTTAAATTTTACGTTGATGTTTGCAAACTTTGTTCAATAGCAATTTTTGTGTTTCAAGTATTACTGAAAGGAAAAAGTTCTTTTTTGCAATCTAATCTGAGTTGTTTACATTTGAAAGTTTGGAATTGCTTAACTAGTTGAAATGCTAATTTTCTTTATAGTTCAATGTTAAAATGGAAAAGACAGTTTTAAATATTTGAGTTATTCTCCATATTTAATGGATTCTGTTAATTTAGAAGGATTAGAGGAAATCTAGCATGTAAATTTAATCTGTTTGTAAATTTACGAAGTCTTAAATGTTTATGAAAATGGAAATTTATACTTATAATAAGGGGATAGCTATTTACCATTTCTATCGATTAAGTGAAATTGGGATATATATATATATATATATATATATATATATATATATATATATATATATATATCTAATTGTTATGACAATCTCTTTATAACAGGTTGATTTGGAGGAAATGCATAAAGTAGTGAATTTGAGAAATTTTAGGAATTGGAATTATACAAATACATAAAGAATATTTTTCTCTAAATAAATTTATAAATATATATATAGAGATATATATATATTTCTCATTTTGAGTAATTATCATTTTATAGAATAATAGAGAAATTGAAAGTAATTATAATTGTTATCACATTGAATGTTATATATCAATATAAAAAAAAAAAAGGGGGATATATATATATATATGAAATATATATCTATATATATACATATATTATCGTTGATATATATACATATATATATATATATTTATATATGAATATATATAAATATATATATATACTTGTAAATATATTATTATTGATAATAATCAACGATTTGTGAAAGACTGTCAAAGTTTAAGCCGCGGATTAAATGACAGTCGTGGTTTAGAATAGGCGGTGGGGAGAAATCCCCACCGCAGACCCTCATACATATATATGAAGGTGTGGAGTGGGGCGGAGCCCCACCCACACCCCACGTCGTGGGAATGTGGGTGGGGCTCCGCCCCACTCCACATCCCCCCCCAATCCCTTATGCCTCCCGCGGCCTGCACAGGCCCGCCGCTCTGCGGCCACCGTCGATCCTGTCTGCCGCTCTGCGGCCACCGCCGATCCTGTCCACCGCCCTGTCACTGCGGCCACCGCCGCCCATGGCCGCCGTCGGCTGTGGAATCTAAGCAATAAAATGTTAGGGCTTGGGCCCTAACATATGATTGGTTTATTTGAATATAAATACAGTTTTTATATAGCTCTATATATAGGCATATATATATACTATATATGTATATAGCTATATATATAATATAATAATGATTATATATCTATCTATATATATATAGAGAGAGATATAGATATATAAGTCGTGGTAAACCAATTTCGTCCTATGCATAGACATTAAAATAAAAATATTATATATATATATGTATATATATATAGATATATATATATATATAATATACATAGTAAATCTATGAACCATTTTATTGGGCCCTCGTTTAAAATCGTTATAAACTATGTCTCATGGATATAGAGAAAAAAAAAATATAACAATTATATTCTCACAGTAGTTGTTATTAAGTGTTGAACACAACAACCAAAGAAGATATATTACCATGAACAGAGTTTTATAAAGTGGTGAACCACCTACATCTATTGACAACGTCATACGAGTCACAATCAGTGTATGAATCGTAATTAAGAGTAATAGTAACAACAGTAATTCTAAACAAGAGAAAATAAAATTATAATGTAAAAGAGAGTTTAGGAATATTCAGTGATACTCTGGAAAGAGTTTCTCGGAAGTTTCAACTATTAACGTACTAACAATCACCCGGAAAATGAAAAGGAAAATTACACAACTCCTTGCTCAAAAGAACACTGGAAATAAACTTAAGAAGCCACCACTGACAATCCATGTGGCCATATTAATCTCAACTGTAGCAAACGATCTCATATGTAAACCTGTAAGAGGGTCCGAAGAAGAAAAACTAAACATTGGAAAACACAGAGGAGAAAATGCGCGACATTTCTCACATGGGATAAGAGAACTAAGTTGACGGACCCTTCTGCCAAATCTGCTTAGGAACAAGTTGACTAAGTATCTACGAAGAGGAGGAACCTAGATCAGGGAAGATTAGGAGACCGAGTCCAGCGAAATAGTAAACCAGCCTTTGTGACCTAGTTCATCCTGAAATTAGGTTTAATATCAACAATAACTGCAGTGATAACCCTGATTGACGTAAATCATGAAGAAAGGACAGGATGCACATAAAGAAAGCATAGAAAACGAAAGAGAGAGAGAGACCGAAATATAAACACACTAAATTAACAGAGGAAGAGTTAAGGTAAGGGCGATAAAGATATAATCAAAATTAAGAACTTGTGAAAAGGGAAGAGAGAGCAACCAAACCACCTTGTTGAAAATGCTAAGTCATAGGAGTATGTTTCAGGAAACAAGAGAGGAGACAGACAACCGTGCCTGGCTGAAAAATGACTAAATAGGGAGATCACTAGCTGGTTTAGTCGGAACAAGGCGTCGTGGGGAGTGGTTCCTCTATCAGCGAACCACGTGCATAAATGAGTGCAGCGTAATTCCCACTAACGCCGTAAGGCATTATGCTACCGAACATTGCCGAGGGTTCGATTTAAGAACTTTGGTAATCTCACTCTTGCAATGACGTTAGCAGCGTTGTATAGACCCTCTTGTTGATCTATATGCTTCTGGTTGCATGCCATTGTACTTGTATTCCGCCGATGAGTATAGTGTTTCGCTATGAGAGAACACCATTGAGCATGCGTACGCATGCGAAAGGGGTTTTTAGGACAGTGTGAGAAAAGTTTTTCATATCTCGTGTCATAACCACATGACAGATGTGGCTATGACACGTGCGATGTGTGTTGTGACCACAAGGAAAATGTGGGCATGACAATCGGCTAGACCGCCTCTATCAGTGACACTTTTCTTCTCGCCTCCAAGAGTCCATCTCTTTTTGATGTTCCTTCTATCGGTGTGACTCCCTCTCATCGGTGTAGTTCTCAACCATTCTTTCGATGTGCCGATAAATAACCCATCGGTGACACTTAATGATTGTCACCCCGATTTGACTTGATCGGTGAGATCAATGTTGTCAGCTCAATGGAACTTTGTCTCTCCGATAACTATTATCAGTCTGATGTCTTCAATTTAGCCTATACATAACATGACTTGTTATAACCGATCAACTAACGTATCTTTTCCCAATTTTCCCGATATGGCCGGTCAACCTTTGTATCCTTTGACATGTACATTCACCATTTACAACCACGATAAACGATAGCAGGATATACACGAAATGTCCACGCATACATAAATGATATACCCATGGATTGTATCTTCGGTGAAACAATACCAATGGTACAAAATTTTTCATAGATCAACAAAACGGATATCCGTTTTCAGAACAGATATCCATTTTTAGAACAGATATCCGTTTTGAGTTGCTTTTACCGAAGCAAAACTGATATCCGTCTTGCTTTGGTACAAAGCAAGACGGATATCCATTTTGATTGTTGACTTTTTATGGATTGTAATGTGTTTTAATGTTTCAGTCTCTTCTTCGAACTTCACCCTTCGTGCTGACGACTTTTTTTTATGCAAAATTGATAAAACGAAAAGGGTTTATAGAAAAAATTGTTAGCTTTCTAAAAATATAAGATTTATTTGGTTATCATTTTATTAAATAATTATTAATAATTTTCAATATACCGTGTCACTGAAATCCTGATGGACACACTGATTGAAAAACATCCATAACTTTCAAACCATTTCACCTTTTTGAGATCCGAAACCTGCGTCACACTCTATATTTTTCTGGCTATAGGTTAAAAAAAATTGAATTTTGATTTTTTTTTATCGAGTTAGGTTGGCTGGAAAATTACTTTTTATTTTTTAAAAAAAGTCACAGTAAAAAAATCATAACTAATTATTTTATTAGAAAAAAATTTCAAATAAATATGCATCACATCCAGACATGAGTCCTCTACTTATTTTGAAAGTTTCAAAAATATATATATATTTTTACTCATAGTTAGGTTGGCTGGACAGACACCCACTTTTTTTTTTTTTTGAAAAATTTAATAGCTGTTCATTGAAATATTCAATTTTCACTAAGTAAATTTAGTTTAAAAAAAAAAAAAATTAGTAGCCTATAAACTAGATTCAATTCTCTACAAATTTCATTCTTACATCTTTTTCAAATTGTATAGATAATCCATTCAAAATTTCACATGAACTTGATAAAGTCTGATTTTTTGTATTTTCATTGCCACTTAGAGGTATAGTTTGGCCCATCATGATCCTGCACATACCTGTATACCAAATATATGTGTCTGTAATGATTGATGTAGGGTAAAGGCTATGCAATGTTTTTACATTTGCCTCCCTTGATGGGACTATGTGCCTAAATTTTGTTTTAGGCATTTACTAAATATATGTGTTTGTGATGATTGTTGTTGGGGGATGCAACAATAGTTTAGCTTAAATACCTAAAATTGGGATTTTCCAAAAATAGTAGTTCATCTAGTTCATATATTCACCCATTAATGTTAAGTAGTAGAAAATATTTAGTTTAAATCCCCATGGGTTCACAAAAAATAACATCCAAGGAAATTTAACTACTCATCAAGGTCACTCTACCATTTGTGTTAGGGGAGGCAACACTAATTTAGATTAAATCTCTGAAATAATCATTTGCCAATAATAGTAGTAAATAGTTCAAATCCATCCGCCCTCCACCCATTGTTGTCAATGAACATCTAATAGTTTAGTTTAAATCCTAAAACATGTGATTCATGAAAGATAACACATGTTAGTCCAAATCCTATGAAGTTCTCCACTAACATAACAAGGGGGGCTCAATAAAATATTTTATTTTTAATCATCATAAGCATTAATTATACGTCAAATAGTAATAACCTATTCAAATCCTATGAAAGCTTCTACCAACCAAAAATAGGGATCTAAAAATAATATTTTAGTTTATATAATCCAAAAGCACCATTTGCTAAAAATAAAAGTGATTTTATTTTAATCGCGATGAGCACCATTTAGTAAAAAAACATGCAATGGTTTAAAACCCATAAAATTATCAAGAAAAGAAAGCTAGAGATCTCAATAGAACATTTTAGTTTAAATCCTCACATTCATCATGGTTCAAGTGTTGTAAAGTCTCTACAATGAAAACCAAAGGTTTAAATTATTGTTTAAATCTTTAGAAGCACCATTTATCTCATATAGTAATAAATATTCAACTCTTATAAACTTCTCCACTAAATAAAACTAGAAATCTAAATACAACACATATCTTAACTTCTCATAAGCACTAGCTAGCAAAAATAATGGTCAATAGTTTGAATCCTATGCGATTCCACACTAAAACAAAACTAATGGCCTCGATACAATATATACAATTTGATGTTCCATAAACACCATTTATTAAAAAATAGTGATCAAAACATTAAATCTTGTTTTAAGATCTCCACTAAATAACATAAGGGGTGTCAATGCAACATTTCAACTTAAATAGATCCACAAGCACCATTTTCTTTATGCATTAATCAATACTTTAAATCTTGTGAGGGTCTTTACAAAAGAAAACTAGGGACCTCAACATAATTATTGTTCAACCCCCACAAACACCATTTTGATCTACCGTGAACAATAACCAACAATTCAAATATGTAAGGATCTCCATTAAAGAAAGTCAAGACATCTCAATACTTTAAGGTAAAATCTTGTCATGTATTTTGTGTTTTAGGCACTAATAAATACTTTGAATCTTGTGAGGGTCTTTGCAAAACAAAACTAGGGGCCTCAACACAACTATTGTTCAACCCCCACAAACACCATTTTGAATTACCTTGAACAATAATCAATAGTTCAAATATGTAAGGATCTCAATTAAACAAAGTCAAGGCATCTCAATACTTTAAGGTAAAATATTGTCATGTATTTTGTGTTTTATGCACTAATCAATACTTTGAATGTTCTGAGGGTCTTTGCAAAAGAAAACTAGGGGCCTCAACACAACTATTGTTCAACCCCCACAAACACCATTTTGCTTTACCTTGAACAATAATCAATAGTTCAAATATGTAAGGATCTCCATTAAACAAAGTCAAGGCATCTCAATACTTTAAGGTAAAATCTTGTCATGTATTTTGTGTTTTCTTTACCTTTTTCTCCCTTATGATAAAGAGAATCTTGTCACAGTCATTGCAAAAGAAAACTAGCTCGGGCTCAACATTATAACTATTGTTCAACCCCCACACACACCATTTTGATTTACCTTGAACAATAATCAATAGTTCATATATGTAAGGATCTCCATCAAACAAAGTCAAGGCATCTCAATACTTTAAGGTAAAATCTTATCATGTAATTTGTGTTTTCTTTCCCTTTTCCTCCCTTATGATAAAGAGGGGTTGTCAAATTCTGTAAATAATTTCTCAACTTATGTTTGAACTATATGGAATACACTATTAAGGACATAGAAATGAAAGGGAAAGAGAACCTAGTATACAAATTGCAACATCCTATATATTTCTTGAATAGATATTCAATAACTTGATGCAAGAACATACTACTATGCCCTTAAAGTGAAAACAAGCATAGTTGATTTCCCATCACATATACATTAGAGGAAAGATAATGTAGATTATAGATATAAGAAAATGTTGGTAGCATAACAACATGTAAATCAACAAGTTTTAAGAACATGAAAGAAGAAGAATAGAAGAAAGATAGATAGAAGAGAAGAGACACCAATATACATGGGGAAAAGCCCTTCAAGTAAAAAACTCCATGCCAAAGCATCAAACCAATGTATTAATCAACAACAACAAACATGTTATAATACACTTACATGCTCAAAGCCTTAACATGGAGATTTACATCTTGCTTCTCTGGAGGAAAACTGGTAGCATAACCCTACATAAAACACTCAATGCCTCCACCTCAAGCCCTCAATATATAGACTCATGGGTCCCTGAAAAACAACCATAAGGCGTTGCCATGGGCCCAAATAAGGTTAAAAAAAACATTGTAAAAATCCATACGACCCACATTTTCATGACACAAAATTCCAATGCCTAAGCTAAGTTTGGGCTTCTAGACTATTAATAGAGTATTCCTTACAAATATAAGATGTTTTCATAAGTTATCACAGTCAACCTAGCAACATAGGCACCCAAAATATAGCATTTACCTCCTTGAGAAAGATGCCTATGAAATACATCATAAACTATCAAAATGTTGGTCAAGATTCTTGGCTCATAATTAGTAACTCCCTATAATCATGCTCTTATGCATCATAAGAATCTATCATAGAATCTGAAATAAAATCTATCATAAGAATGTTTTATCAATAAGCCTTCTGTTGACACCTTACAACTCACCACAAGATGATGACACATGGAAAAAATGCCACATTGGAAATCCCACACCCCATTTTGGTGGAGCACAATTATTAAATAAAATACATTATAACAATTTTCAAATAATTACAAAAAAATTATTAATAATAAATAAATAAATTCAAGAACTTGCAAAGCTTGAGACACCTTAATTCTCAACATTCTACCATTTTTCAAACACCTTGCAAGAGTAAAAGAGAAACACAATCAATACATGAACCACCAAGGTTATCATATTGTCTCACCTAAACACTACTATGCTCATGAGATTTATAGAAGCACCTACAATATCTTCCAAGTGATCACCAACATGACAAAAGATTGGGATCCAAAAAACATGATGAAACACTAAATGTCACATAGACACACCAATGTATCCAACTTCAAACCTGTTACTGGAACACAACTCTAAAGTCCAAAACTTCCTCCAAAACAAGATTGGGCACGAATGCTCCAGAACGGTTAGAACAACAATGACAGCTAGTTGTTTACATCCAACTAAAAAACCCACCACTAATAGACCTTTTTCACATGACATATTCAGCCCATACTATAGCTCTTATCCCTATATAATCCACTGTCCTACTCAAAGTTACCAACTCCCATGGTAAAAAACACACCAAAACCATTAATGTGCAAAAAATCTAAAGAACCTTGATACTGCAGTCCAATGAAAAACAATCTACCAAAGATACACATACATCCTAGGAATCATACTGCATGAGCAATGTCAACCAAAGCAACTCAAAATATACCAATCAACACTTACATAAAAGGTGTGGCTAATAATCAAATCATGTAATACAAAGAACAATCATAATGATCTACAAACTACAACCAACTTGTTGTAAAACAGAGCATACTTCCACAAACAATTTTGTGCTCATTCTCTCACCTTTGATCTCTTTCACTTCTCCCAAGTCCTTCACATCTCAAATGATATACATTAAAGAACACATACTTTTGCTAAAAAATAATAAAGTACAACAATACTAGATGACCACAAACACAATGATGATACTAGATGAATGAGAACCTCTAGGAAGAAACATAAAACCATAAAGAGAAATTGCAAACCATATCACATCTTTCAACCAACACCGCCAAGTGCTAAGTTGTGCCCAGTAATACCCCCTTCACAAAACCCCAACTAAAAAGCCTTAACAATACCCAAATGTTCAATCTCATTAGATCAAACAAAACATATATATCTCACATAACCAAAATGGATGTAAGCTTCTCTAACCAAAGAAGATCAAACTCGAATCCATTCCAAAAATAAGAATTCAGCTCAATAACATCTCTAGGACTTCTCATAAATCAAACCATATACCTAAGGAGATAACCATGCCAAATACTCTTTGAATGAACCCTCCAAAACTAGAAAATATAGCTCAAGATCTATATCCATGAGAAAGCATAAAACAAAATTAATCTGAAACAACATGGGCAATACCTATCAAATCATTTTTTTGTCATGATCTGAGAGTGGGAATGAAAATGCTCCACTGAGATACACCAAGCCTCATAGAATCTCTCCAAGAACAATCTCTTCTCAAATTCAAACATGAACTCATGTCCATACCCAAGTGAAGGTGCCTTGGTCTTTTTGCTGAAATTTCACCATTCCAACATATGATCGCCACAACAAGAGATCTCTAGCCTCACTTTAATTCTCTCTAGTATCCATGAGTATCCAACAATCAATTCATGCTAACTTCAAATAAAACCTGAAAAACATGAAGCTTCAAAAAAAGATTAATACTCAAAACCAAATAGAACTGCACTAGACCATTGTCAAAACTCCCACTGCACATCTGAAAAATATAGGAACACACATGACATCTTAATCTAACATCTCCTAGGAGATCACATTCTCCAAAGAACATATCATGCCAAAGAGGCACCGCCATGCCAAAAATCTAATCTAGAATCAAGAGTCCATCATGGCACAAAATAATCACTGAAATAAGATTTATCTATTAAAACAAACAAATCACAAAACCATCTCCAATCATATGAAGACAACCATCCCTTCATGATGGAATTCAAGATGTCAAAATACTTTCAAAGCATACCAAAATCATACTAAAAAAACCTTACCATGACACCTACAACCACTGTAGAAGATCATCCATCACCAAGTAATAGATCCACATCATTGCCAAAACTCCCACTGAAACTATGATACCAAGCTATCTAAGGCATCATTATAACCATCCTCTGAATGAAGATCATCCATGACTCTAACATAATAAAATACTTCACCTACAATATCACCAATACAAAAGAATAAAGTAGAACCAAGATCTCCAAGTCAAGAAGATAAAACCATCACCATCAAAAGCTCACACTAAATCATGTACAACCAAACTATCCATGACATCATGATAAGCATGCTACAAGTCCCAATAACTAACTATCTAGGCACTCTAATCATCCATCCTCTCATCCCAATGCAACATACCAATGAACACATGACCACAAACAAGGCCAACTAACAAAGTCTACATCAACACAGAACCAATCTTGTGGATATAGATAGTCCACATCTGATTCATCCCATTACAATCAAGGAGTTGCACATACCTAAAAATTGCATAACTCGTAGATCTCAAATTAATGGAACATGCGAACTCATCATCACATCAGTAACTTACAAACTGAAATTACAAAGAGGATACCATGTAGATTTCAAGACTCAAACACTAGATCAACCCCAAACCTAATTTGCCAAAATAAATCCACATGATATGAGTAACCATACTCAAAAAACCCATCAGGTAAATACTATAGAAATGATGAGTGACTAATCACATACCAAAATCTTGACACTGAGAAAGCTGCAAATAACCTCCTCAAACCATGCCTGAAGCATACATGCAGCTATCTTACATCCAGAAATACCCCAAGGGATTCATAATCCAAGAAATAGTTTATTTGCAAATCTACAAAACCACAAGTTTTGATTAATTGTCTAAAACCTATAAAACCACCATGTCAATGACATACATGCAAATCCATATCCACTTATCATCTGAAAGACGCACAAGTTTGAAAACCACCAAAATAGTTAAACCACAATAATGGAATAACAAAGATAAGCATAACCATAGATTTTGAACAGAAAAACTACAAAACCATCAGATCAAATCAATATGAAACTGAGACATGCAAGTACAACCAACCAAAAGGAAGAAGAGGTCCAAGAACTCCAGGCCCACTAGTAGGCCAACTCCACAACCACCATGTACAAGTAGATAGAGGAGCTAGGTTGTTCCATAAGCTTTCAAATCATCCAATGATCAACTCCACAGACTACATAATTTGAAATTAACAAAACAATGCCTTCCAATTCTAGGGACTAAAACCAAACACCCAACATAAGAACATGTCAAACCATAGTCATGAAAACACAAGTTTCTCCATGTGATTAGGGAGTCAAGAACAAACAACCAACATGAATACTCTACTACAAATGACCATAGAATCAAAGAACACAACCACCATGCATGAGGGTTATTACTTACTATCAAACATGAGCTCCAAATCAATATCATATTAAATGTAACTACATAATCAACTCCAAAGGACTCCATCTTCTCCATCCTTCAAATACCTTCTATACCTTGAAAAAAAAGATCAACTACAAAACTTCCACTCAAACAAGGATTAATAATCAGCCAATTCCTTCCTACAGATCCCCTCAAGCTTGCTAGTCTAGGAAATCACAACATAAGAAATACCCAGAACCTTAAACACTAACATATCTATATTAAATATAATATATCTAAAGTATGCCGAGAGATATCCTTCTCGAGGCGCCTAATGTTAGGATTAGTCATTATTATATTGAATATGCACCTCGAGAAGGATATCTCTTGGCATACTTTAGATATATTATATTTAATTTAGATATGCTAGTGGCATTCAGAGCACAAGTGTAATCATAACCATAACACTAACCCTAACCCTAAAATTGACCCTAATATAATAAAATTAGGATTAGCATTTTTATTAACTAAATATAAAATTAATATTATATTTAATAAAATTTATTAAATACTAATTATAATAATATTAATAATATTTGAACCTAATTAAATTATTATTATTACATTATTAGAAACAAACGTTAATTAAATTAATATATAATTATATCGTATAATAATACATTAATATAATTAATGTATAATTAATTTTGTATTACATTATTAAATATAATGATATTATATTTATATTTATAGAATAATTATAAACCTTAATTATTTTAAACCCTAATTCAAATTATTTATCAATAAATTAAAATATTTTTTTATAATTTCTATAAAATATATAAATTATACTTAAAAATACAAAAAATATATATCTATATTTAAAAAATATATTTAATAATTTTTGAAAATTTCTTTAATTGTTAATTGGTATGCATATACTTAACTAAATTATATAAGTTGAATACAATATATTTAGGGTTCAGGTTATGAGGATATATTTAATTATATGCATCTTTAAGAAGTACAAAGGGTTAGATTTAGAATTAGGGTTAGGGTTAGCATTAGTGTTAGGATATAGGTGAGGGTTATGGTTACAATTATAATTACGAATTGAATTAGTGTTTGGATTAGGGTTGGAATTAGGGTAGGCTTAGTATTATAGTTAGGGAAAAAATTAGGGTTAGAATTATATAAGTTTAAGCTTAGAATTAGGGCTGAGGTTAGAATTAGGGTTAGAGTTAGAATTAAGGTTGGGGTTAGAATTAGGGTTAAGGTTATAGTTAAGATGTGGGTTAGGGTTAAAATAATAAAGTCAGGGTTAAGGATAGAATTAGAATTATTGTAATCATAATTCTATATCTAACCCTAATTCTATATCTAAATCTGACTTTAATTATGACTTGAGTTGTGGTACCATTACATTTAGCATATATTTCTATGAACATAACCATAACCCTAATTAGATTAAAACCATAATCCTAATATTCTATAATTAATGTATAGTTAATTTCTTATTACATTATTAAATATAATAATATTATATTTATATTTATAGAATTATTATAAACCCTAATTATTTTAAATCCTAATCCAAATTATTTTATACCCTAAATATATTTAAACCTTAACCCTAATTATTTAAACTGTTAAACCCTAACCCTATTTATTTTAAACTTTAAACCCCTAATTGATGACATGATTGTAATAATATTTTAAAATGTGCTATTATAAATATAATAGTATAAATATAAGTTCCCTATAATTTATATAATGCAATAATATTATATTTCTAGCCTTTTAAATATATATTATTTCTTAGCATATTTATATTTCTAACCTTTTATAGATATATTTATGATATTGTAAAATATATTTGTAAAAAATATGACTTAGTATTTAAAGGGCAAGTTTGAGTAGATAACCGTCATTAAAAATTTTACTTGACAGGAGGGTTGACCGTCAAGTTTAGGCCCTGTTTGTAATATTTATAATTATGTTAGAAATATATATAACATAAAAGTCATATTTACTTCTTGAATACTCTGCCAGACCTCCAACAGAAGATTACTGGAATCCTAGGTTGTTCGAGTGAAAGTCTCCTAGCTACGTATTTAGGCCTCCATCTAACCATTAACAAAGTCTCTATGGAGTTCTAGAAGGTGCTGGTTGAAAGAATTCAGAGCAAACTGGAGGGATGGAAGGGTGCTCTCCTGAGCCAAGATGGAAAGTTTCATCTTCTCAAAGCTTCTTTACAGGGGATGCCTAATTATGCATTAAGTCTCTTCAAAATTCCTAAAAATGTGGCTAATATGATTGGACAGATCCAGAAGAAGTTTCTTTGGACAGGGGTTGAAGAGAAAAAAAGAATTGCCCTTGTGAGCTGGGAGAAAGTTTGTGAGCCTAGAAGAGAAGGGGGTTTGGGCCTTAGAAGAATTCATTTGATGAACAAGGCACTTCTAGCCAAGATAGGGTGGAACCTTATCTAGAACAGTACTGATTGGGGGGATATCATGAGAGCCAAATATCTCAATGAAGACCAAGGTAGAAGTCTTATAGTGAAGGAGAGCCTTCCCAAGGGCTCGATTATTTGGAATGGGACTATCAAAACTAGAGGCCTCATCCGACAAGGTTTGAGATGGAGGATTGGGGATGGTAAAGAGGTTGACTTTTGGAAAGACCGGTGGTTGAAGGATAAACCCCTAATAGAGACGGATTATGGTAGGATTGTGGGTAGGACTAGCAAGGTGCTTGGAACCAAAGTGGTTGACTACATAAGAACCTGTGAAGGTCTCTAGAGTTGGAAAGAGATCCTAGGTTATGCCCGGGATGACACTGAGAGGGAAAAGATGGTTCAGCTTCAAAAATATTTAGAAGAATACATATTATCTTTTTTTACCAAGAGGGACAAGATGGTCTGGGATAAGGATAAGAGAGGGTTGTTTACTGTCAAAAGTATGTATAATATGCTATTAAACCATGGACAAGGAGGAGTTTGGAGTAAAATCTAGTTTCCTAAACTCATTCCGAAGATTAATTTCTTTTGGTGGACTTTAATGCACAATAAGGTCTTGACCCTGGACAATCTAAAAAGGAGAGGATTCTGTATTCCAACTAGATGTATACTATGTGAATCTAAGGAGGAATCTTCAGCTCATCTCTTCCTTCATTACAGTTTTTCTTGGGAGGTCTGGGGACTCACTCTCCAAAAGCTGAATGTTAATTGGATCCTGAATGCTAAAATGGAAATGTTGGTGGGGGAATGGAAGCACCCCTGGAATCTAGTTCTACCAATTTTGAAAGAACTCTAGAACCAAATACCTCCCCATTTAGTTTGGAGTTTGTGGAAGGAACATAATAATAGAATCTTCAGGGAAAAGAACAGAACCCCTTTGGAGGTATTTCAATGTTTTGTCAAGTTGTTAGCTGAAAACATCAATTCTTGTTAGTTTAAAGCTGCAGATAGCCACCCGAGGAGAGAAGAACTAAACATGATAAAGAACTAGAACCTGAACTCATACAAGGTGGACATGACTAAGAAGTTAGCCTAGGCTAGAACCAGATGGATTTCATCGCAGCAAGGGTGGGTTAAGCTAAACTTTGATGGCATGGCTAAAGGGAACCCGGGTGCTACTAGTGGTGGTGGTATCTTAAGAACGGATGCTGGAGAGTGTGTTGCTGCTTATGCTAGAGGGATTGGCATTAAAAGCAATAATGAAGCGGAAGCCATGGCTGTGCTATGGGGCATCAAGTTAGCTATCTCCATGAATATCAAAAGGCTGCATATTGAAGGTGACTCCCAATTAATTGTGAATGCTACCCTTGGTCATTATCAGATAGGATGGAACCTTGAGGATATCATGGGGGACATCAAGATCCTTCTTAATGATCTAGAGGCATATAAGATTTCTCATATCTACAGAGAAGGAAACGTTGTGGCTGATGCCTTTGCTAATGTTGGAAGTGGGAAGGATGGATGGCGATGTTGGAGAGGCGTCTCAAGTTTGTCTCAAGAAATTTGTAACCTGATTGAGCAAGATGGAAGGAGACAGGAAATATAAGTGGTGGGTGATGGTTGTTGTTCTTTGGTATCACTAGGGTGTGAGACAGGCGGGAGTTCCTGGTTTTGGGGAAAGCGAGACTAACAGTTCAAATTTTCAAATTATTTCTGGCGGGATTGTCAAGAATCTCCTGTAGGATGAGGTGGCAGGGTTGGGGTTGAGTCAACCAGGTCTTATTAACAGAAGTTGGGGTAAAGGGGTCCACGGGGATATAGGGGACAACATATATAATAGTACGAGAAGGAGATTGATGGGAAAGCTTGGTTGGCATGCCAAAAGGTGTAAGGACTTTGGTATTGGCAGAGATTTGGAGTCAGGATTTCACAATTCAAAAAGGACGAGGAGTGGATAGGTGGCTGGGAGATGGAGGATGGATCTGACAGCTAATTTCATGATCCATCGTGGTTGGTTTAAGACGGAGGCTGGCGTCACCTATCTTCACACGAGGTGGCAGCTAAATCCTTCCCCCGATGAGACATATCTAGGTGGCGATTTTAAGGCTTTTAACAATAATAATTGCAACATCATCATTACTAGAACTCAGCATAATTTCTATTTTAGTGGTCCCTTTCCTAATTTCAAGGCTGTGAATTGTGATTATTTCCATACTAATCAAAACC
Organism: Cunninghamia lanceolata; assembly: GCA_027924645.1. NCBI lineage: Eukaryota > Viridiplantae > Streptophyta > Pinopsida > Cupressales > Cupressaceae > Cunninghamia > Cunninghamia lanceolata. Next base: position 3,209,051 of record BSBN01000749.1, on the reverse strand, counting down.
AGTTCAGTTTCCTTAGCCATTCTTAAACCAGTAAGATGGAAGGAAAAATTAGGAAAATTGAACCTAGCTCAGCTGAGGAATTTAAGCAGGACCCTATTGTTTGGCATATTATCCAAGAGGGGGAGGTGGTGCCTTTCCTTGAAGGGATGACAGGGCATGATGAAAATCTGTTAAGATAGTTTGCGGAGATGTGGGATGAGGAAACCAGAGAAGTCAGGATTGGGAAGATTAGATTCCAAGTTTCTGAGGAGGTCATTAGGCAAGCCACTGTTTTACCCATGAAAGGCAAAAAGCATTCAAGGCGAAGCAAAGTGGCCTACCCAAAGCACATGAATCTCTTCTTCTATGAGGGGGAGGCTCGTGTGAAACTTCATGGTGGGTTCATGAGAGAGGATTTACCGGAGCCGTGGAGACAAATCTGTCTCATGATAATGAAGTTTTTTACACTGGAAGGGCAATTCTGGGTATACTACAAATATCACTTTGCTCTCTTAAATCATTTTAGGAACAAGGTTGAGATTAGATTTCCCTTCTTTTTACTCTCTTCGCTAGAAAATTCAATTAAGTCTATTAGGGAGCTTAGGGCCAAGAATTCCAATCATCCTCTCATTCTAATTCATCAAGGCCTTATTTTGAAACTGTATCATTTCCATCTTGCCCTATATCCGCCTAAACCTATTCAAGTTAAGATTCTGGAAGACCCACAAGCGGGTAGTTCTCATAGGGGTAAGGGTAAAGTGAAAACTTGCATTGGGACTCCTATAATTAAGGGCATCCCCAGTGCGGTGGAAGGGAATCTGTTTGAGACCCCTGCTTCTACTAAAAACACAAAACAAAAGCATGTTACTCCAGTGCAAGGAAGGAAGTCTGCAAGAGAGATAGGGTGGAGGAAATGGAGGGAACTCTGATGAAGAAGTAGAAGGAAGGGAAGGGTGATGCCACAGAGGATGCTCCTGTGAAAATTCTGGAATTGGACACTATTCTGGAAACTAAGGGTAGTAGTGAACATGGGGAGACCGCTCTTTCGAGTATCTACCGTTCCAAAAGGATTGCTGGGAAACCACTGATTAGTTCTCCAGGGGTGGAAGGTTCTAAGGATTCTGAGTTTGTGGAAGAGACTGTGGATGAAGAGGGAGAGGAGATTCTGACTGATTCTATGCACAAAGTTGAGGGCACTAGCCACTTTGCCTCGATGAATGAAAGCAGCTCTAAAAGTCTAGAAGGTAAGAAGAAGGCCACTGTTGGAAAGAAAAATGTGGGGGAGACTGTTCATCAAGACAATAAGGGGGATTGTGCTCTATGTGTCAAACATGCAGAGGATATCTAGAACCTTCAGAAAAAAATGGACTCAATGCAGAACAAATGGAAGGTCATGGCGGAGTTCGCAGCTAAAGCTTTACACCGGGTGGCTTCCATCTTTGTTGCAGTGAAGGATATGGATGACAAGGTTAAACAAGTGGGCATTAACAGCTTAGGTGACTACAAGGAGATGGTGGAGTTCCTGGCCAAGTTTGGGGTGACTGACAGCCCGTAGTTTCTTGTTTCTCATATTTTCTATTTTCTCTGTCGTTTCGTTGCATTTTGTTCTGTTGTTTTGGTCTGCTATTTATGTGATGTCAAGTTGTTGTTTCTAGCATGTTAATGGCCTAATGCATTTGGGGTTGTTTTGTTAAAGGGATCTAGACCCTGGTTTCTAACTGAACTTATCAAAAACATAAATATAATTTTTAAATAGCTTAGAATATATTTAATATAAATTAATTATGGATCCACCTATTTTAAAATATATATAATATAAATTCTATTTATAAAATCTAACATAAATAAGCTAGAATTTTTAAAATAGAAATTTAAGAATACAATATTTAATATAAGTTATTATTTTAAAACTTAATCACAATTAGCCTAATTATTTTAAAGTTTCAATACATATTTAATTCCTAAAATTGATGATAAGAATGTGTGATAGAAATCAGAAAACGCTATCATACCCATTAGCACCATTAGAACAACATTTAACATGAAACCTTTAATGATTGAATTGGATACAATGTGTAAATAGTCTATAAAAATTTGTCAAAAATATTTTATATATATTTTACGCCATAACAAAATAGTTTTTAAACTCCATCATATAGTGAGCCATTTATGCACTGGTAACAACTCTTCACTATGATGAACTTTGATAGTCACGTTAGACTTTACAGCATACAAGGTAGGTATACCATAGTGTGCATGTAACAACCTGAATGATGGAATGACCTGATGCACCTTAAATTTGATGGAGTACTTGAACTTTAAAATAGCAAGAAACCACTCTTCAACTGGGCCCATGTGAAAACTAATTCGTGATCGTCCCATAAGGAATCTCATGAACTTCGTACCAAGCTCATTAGAAAGAGTGTGCTTGTTGATGATCACTGTTGGCTTAATAGTGACCATCCAAATACATCCAAAAAGGTAGAGATCTTGAATCTCATGGTATAGAGCAACTGACCAGTCACAAAAATCTCGAATCTCTATTTGTAGATTATAAAATTTTACATCCAAGCTCATTGTCATGTTGGATTCATAGAGGAACTTAAAGTACTCAGCATAATTTTGAAATTTTCTTCCAATGGTTCTTGGCCCATTTGCATTAATTCTCTTAATCATCTTCTCCCTCAACCAATAACGAACACTCAATTCCTCTATACGAAGGATGATATTCGATGGAAGATACCAATGATAGTTGGACAACCAAGTTGACACCCATGTATTTGTATTATGTGACATCTTGCTCACCTGCATCAAAAAATTATCAGTTTACTCATTTTTACTATACCAAAAGATATATATTGCCACTCATTTTAGAAAACCACATATATGATACTAAATGTTAACCAAATAGATGTTATCAAAAATAAAGATATCATTCGATGGCATTTTTTTAAGGCATAATTGCACAATTAAGAGTATTTTATTTTCTAGTTTAGTGAAGTGCATAATTGCATGTTTTTTGTTAGTTTAATGTAAAACTATTCCATGGTTTGGTTCATTAGATTTAGAGAACATAACATTAGAAATAAATAATGTTTTAATAGTCATTCTTGACTTTGATATTAAAGTAGGTATGAGGCATGCAAATTTAAGATATTTTCTTATGAGATTAACATAAATATTGTGAACATGATCAATTAAATATGATTTAATAATTAAAATCAGAAAACCATTATAACACAAAATTAAATATTCAAACACCATTATAACATAAATTGACCAGAAAAAGAGAGCACCATGTATATCTTCATCTGTATAAATTGTGTTACAAATATACAAGATAGTTCATTCTTTCTTTCAAATGTGTAATACCCTTGATAGAATATAGAAATAGTGCATGCCCTACTATTCTTTGTTCTACTCTTCTCTACTATTCTCTGTATGCTCTGCTATTCTACTATTCTACTCTGCTCTATATAACTTGATCTTCTAACAATTTTAGCCTTTGTTAGTTTAATGTAAAACTATTCCATGGTTTGGTTCATTAGATTTAGAGAACATAACATTATAAATAAACAATGTTTTAATAATCATTCAACTTTGATATTAAAGTAGGTATGAGGCATGCAAATTTGAGATATTTTTTTATGAGATTAACATAAATATTGTGAACATGATTTTTTTTTTAATAAAAGGGGTAAAAACTTTATTGAAATTCAGAAAAGAACATTACAAAGCATCAAAGGGCCAAGGCCCCAGTAATCCATCAGAAATAGCCATACAAAGCATGAAACAACATCATCCTTCACCAATACCATTCCCATCCTCAGCAAGAATCTTCTCCAAGTCATGTCAGAGCTCATGAGGAACCTGCTCCCATTCATCAATCTTCCAACAATCTAAATGCTCAGAAGCCCACTTAGCCAAACAATCTGCTGCCCTGTTCCACTCCCTTGGAATATGGACAAAAGACACCATCTCCATCAAAGAACTTATCTGCAGAATTTGTTGCACCATCATAGCCAACTGCCAACTAACATCAGAAACCTTTTGTGTATTCAGCAAATTAATCAAAACCTATGAATCAGACTCACAGATAACCTTGCGCCATCCCAAAGCATAAGCCCTCTCCAAAGCATAGAGGATCGCCAAACCTTCCATAAGGTTGATAGTTTGCCAGCCTTCATGAACAGAGTAGAAAAAAACCACCGATCCTGAAAAATCCCTGCTAGTCCCACCAATCCCAGCAGGCCCAGGATTGCCCCTTGAAGAACCATCAGTATTGAGCTTCAGAATGCCAGACGGAGGGGGAAGCTATCTCCCCACCCTTTGCACTTTCTTTTTCACTCGCCTTCCTTTCCTGACACACGCAGAAGCTGGAGACAACCCTTGAATACCCAATCTATCCACCAGCTCAGCATCTCCTTTTTCCAAAGGGAACACCACATCACACTTAGATTCCACTGTCTCCCGAATCATACTCATAATTTTGTGCCAAACTTGTTGAAACAACAGCTTCTCACCTTGAAATATTCTGCGATTCCGTTCCAACCAAATCTGCCATAGTATGAAGGAAGGCCCAGCATACCACACATCTTGTAAGAAAGAGGCCATAGAAGGAGGTCTACCCAGACTACTCCAAAAATCCACCAGGGAGGAAGCATGAACACAGGGGCTTTTCCAAACTTCCCACCAAAAATGCCAAAGCTGCAAAGTCAAGGGACAACAGAAAAACAAGTGAGAGGAGTCCTCCTCTCCACATCCACACATAACACACATAGAAGGACCTTGAAAACCTCACTTCTGAATATTATCCCAAGTCAAGCACCTATTCCAAGCCAAAGTCCAAATAAAGCAGTTACACTTCGGCCAAGAAAGCTTATTCCACACTTTCTTCCACCAGTGAACCTCCACCCCATCTAGTTGGTTAGATAACAACACCTGATATCTAGAAGCAACAGTATAGACACCCTTAGGATTAGGAGACCAAGAAAGAACATCCCCTTCCTGGAGGGAGCTACAACGTCTACGAGAAAGGATACTATGAAACTCAGCACACTCCTCCTCCATACCAACAACAGGCCACTCATCAGGATTCTTCCATCTTGCCACCACCAACTGCCCATGAGAAGAAAAGGACTTGAAGTCACTCACCCTTGACCAACCAACTTCACAGAACCTCTAGCACAGAGTCACCAAATTAGGAAACTGAGAAACAATGGGAGGAAAACCATCCCAAGAATCAGACCAAAAATGAGCTTTTGTCCCTCTTTTACAAATCCAAAATAAACCATCCTTGACCAGAGCAGCCATTTCTTGAGCGTACTCCAAATCACCGAGCCTTTCCCCACCAATGGATACCAAGGAATATCAATTTGAGGGATCCCCGGGAAGTATTTCTAAGTTAATATCCTGGCCCAGATCCCATCGTGCTCCACACACCACCGCCAATACAATTTAGCAGCCAACGCCATCCCTGACAACGACGACTGCCTTAACCCGAGGCCGCTAAATTGCTTCGGGCTACAAACAATGTCCCATCTAACAAGGCTCCATTTAGAGGACAATAAGCTACCAGCCCATAAAAACTATCTTGCTAAGGAATCTAATTCCCTAACAAAACCCAAAGGGGCCACCTGAATCATACATCTATAAATGGGGAGAGCCTGCACCACAGACCTGAGCAACTGAACACGACCCGCAAAAGACAACTAGCGATGGGTCCAATGATTAACTTTCACATGAAATTTATCCAAAATATTCTACCAAGACTCCTTGGGAAGTCTTCCAATAGAGATGGGAATACCAAGATAGGTCAAAGGGAGAACCCCAGTCTAAAATCTCAAGATATGAGAAATTCGCCTCTGAATGGGACCTGGAGTATTGAAGAAAAAGATGGAAGACTTATCTTCATTAATCAATTGGCCCAAAGCTAGAAGATAAACATCCAACACCTTGCGCAAATTTGAAGCTTCCCTAATTGTAGCCATACCCATCAAAGTAGTGTCATCAACAAACTGCAAGTGAGATTGTGGAGGTAAACCACCTCCCCACCCCCAGCCCTGAATGAAACCTAACTCCACATTCCTTCTTATCAAGCATCCCAGACCCTCAACAAGAAGAAGAAACAAGTAAGGAGAGAGGGGGTCACCTTGCCGCAAACCCCGAGAGGCGCTAAAAAGCTCAGAGTGCTCACCATTTATTAACACAGAGAAGGAGACTGAAGTAACACAACTCATAACCCAATAAATCCACTCATCCCCAAAACTAAAAGCACCAAGAACCTTCCGAAGGAAGGACCATCGAACACGGTCATAAGCCTTAGCCATATCAAGCTTGATGAACATTGCCTTATCTTTGGAATTAGCCATAGAGTGAATGGTTTCAGTTGCAATAACAACCCCATCCAGAATCTGATGTCCCGCCACAAAACCACTCTGTTCCTCAGAAATCAGCACTTTAAGCCACTTTTTCAACCTATCAGCAATCAATTTAGAGATAATTTTATAAATCACATTGCAAAGAGAGATAGGACGAAATTGACTTAACCTATCCGCCCCATCACACTTTGGGATGAGAGCAAGGAAGGTAGAATTCAGAGCCTGTAACATCTGTTTATTCTTATGAGACTCCTGAACAACTGACAACAAGTCAAACTTGATAATCTCCCAGAATTCTTGAAAGAACTCAATCGGGAAACCATCAGGGCTAGGAGCTTTCCCCCTCTTCATATGAAACATGATTCCCTCTAGCTCCTCAATCAAAATATCACTCATAAGATGCTCATTCATCTCCCTAGAGACCAAAGAAGGAATACAAGAAAGGACCTGAGCTTCCTCATCAGAACCCCCCTGCGAGTCCTCCCTAAATAAAGAAGCAAAATATTGCATAGCTTCACATGTGATTTCCTGCAAAGAAGAAAGAGTTTCACCCCTGTCATTCACCAGAGTAGAAATAGAATTGCCATGTCTCCTGGCTTTCACCGAGTTGAAGAAAAAAGTGGTATTTTTATCCCCTTCCTGAAGCCACTCAATCCGAGCCTTTTGTTTCCAAAAAACTTCCTCTCGTAGCTCACACTCTTCCAATGCTTTCAAAGCCCTAGTCTCTTCTTGAAGCAGGTCCTCAGTCACTCCATCCTCCCTGATCAACCTTGTAATACCATCCAACTTAGCCTGGGCAGTAGTCTTAGCATGGAAAATGTTTCCAAAGCACTGCCGATTCCAACGTTTAAGCTGATACTTGACAAATTGAAGTAACTTAGCAAAAGTATACATTGCTGTACCATAAGCAGGTCTACCATACCTCCACCACTCAACAATATAGTCATGGAGAGAGGAGTCATGCAACCACATAAGCTGGAACTTGAAAGAAGGAGACCGAGGCACACGAGCTGAAGAAATAGCCAGCTTGATAGGCCAATGATCTGATCCCCTCCAATCCAAAATTTCAGAGCTAGAAGACCACAACCCACGAACCCAGTAGCAAGAAACCAGAAAGCGGTCAAGTCATTCCGCAATGCAGTGATTCCCAATCCTCCAATTATTCCAAGTAAACTGGCCATTAATGGGCTTGATATCCACAAGATTTAAAGCTGAAATGTTATCCTGAAGTAGCAGTGCAGAAGGCTCAAGCCTCGCAATACCACCCCTCTTCTCAGCCAACTCAGAAATAGCATTGAAGTCTCTAGCCATAATCCACGGATGGAAAGGAACCATGCTTCAGACAAACCGGATATGGGACCACAACAGTTGTTTACCCTGAAGTTCAGTAGGTGCATAGATATTGGAGAAGAGAACAGACTCCCCTGTCTCAAAACAAGAAGCAATCATAGAGATAGAAGACTGAAAGGACAACCACCAAAGAGGGTGGATCTTCCAAGGATTCCATAAACAAGCCACTCCTCCAGCAGACCCTTGAGCACCAATACACTGGCACTCTCCACTCCCCCACAACTTAGGCACTAAACCAAACATACACTCCACCGATAACTTAGTCTCCTGCAGGAAAAGAACATCAGGAGATTGACTTCTAACCAAATCACGAACAGCTTTTTGTCGAGGGCCACTGTTCAAGCCCCTTACATTCCAGGATAGAACAATCATTTCAAGGGGCTCGAAAAATGAGAATCCAGAGTCTTAACAGACCCTGACTCTACCAAAGTTTCCCCTGTTAATTTAATTTTATCCAAATCCTTTTTTCTACCAAGCTTGGAAGACTTCTCCCCAGCCCCTTTTTTGGATCCTTTTGATGAAGACCCAAATGAGAAGAAGAAGACTTATTAATTTTCACCCCCTCAGTACCTACATTTGAAACAAGAGGAGATCCATCCTCACCACCCTTCTTCCCTACTATAATAGGAACCGATTCCACCTGGACTTCCATTTGAACATCTGTGTCCATTTGCAAAGCCTTATTATCCTGCAAAACCTGAGTAACTTCAGAAAGAAGGCCCTTCTGTCCTGTACCTGAAGCACCCTGATCCATATTCACCAAGCTTGGATTCACTTCCTGCTGGCTAAGATCATCTAAAACTTCAAATTTGTTGAAAGAATCTTCATCCTGCCTTTCCTTCAAAGTCCTCTTTTGACCTTGATTCCTATTACGAGCCTTGATAGGAATGAAACCATCAGCCCCATCCACATCACTAGGAATGGGTTCCTTCCCCTTTTCAACTCTAGGGGGATTGCGGTGAGGCTGAGAAGGCTGGGAGTCCACAGGCCTAGCCTTAGGGCATCTCCTCTGTAAATGTCCATATTCATGACAGAGACGGCACCGAAAAGGAAGAGTCTCATAGTCCAACTGCTGCACCCAAGAGTAAGGACCCGCACACATATCCACCAAATCTGGCAAGGGTTTACTTAAATCAATCTCAACACAGATACGAGCAAAAGTCATCACCTTTTTAACTTGAGTCTGCTGTGAAGCACCAATTGGTTTTCCTAGCACTGAAGCTAACAAGAGTAAAACATCATCCCGCCAACATTCCAGAGGAAACCTTGGAAGCTGAACCCACACTGGAACCCGGTTTGGAAGCTCTTCAGCAAGATTGAATCTCGCATGCCAAGGTTTAATGAATAACCCAATCTGATTATGAAAATAGGGGCCTCCTTCAAAGGCCTTGTTGCGATCTGCCAAGCAATTGAATGAAACCATGAAAAAGTTATTTGCTAAAAGCATAACCTCCATTTCTCCCTCTGGCATCCAAGTCCATTGGGCCCATGATTCAAGAAATTGTAAAGAAACCTGCATCCCCATAAACTTGCACAGCAATGCATGCTTCGAATAATAATCAATATCTTCCGCAATCATCTCCAGCGGGATAACCAATTTTGGCCTCTCCTCACAACGTTCAAGACATCCATTGATCTTCGTAATCCGAGTACCACCAGACAAACCTGAACCAACCAACCCTGGATCTGGTAAGAACAAGTTATTATTAAAAACCTTCGAAGCATGCGAAGGAGAATTTACACCAACCGTTGCTGAGCAAAAATCCATCTTGGGACTAGCCCCTGAAGACTCCCCGATCGGCATTGAAACTAAACAAGATCCAAGGCGGGCAAGCAGGCCCCCGAGAAAAAAGAACCACCACTAGGGTTTAACCGATCCACCACCCAGCACTGCCTTCGAACTGCAGACCCAAACCAACCAGGCACAAAAACCCCACCCACAGCCTCCAACCAGGCACAAAACCCCCGCACGCTCAGGGAGAAAGATACACTGAAGCAACTGAAAAAACTTTGCACTGATAAAAAACACAACCCCAGACCTCCCCAAAACACATGCACTCCCCACACTTCGCACGACCAAGAAAAAACCAGAGGATCGGGCTAGGGAACGAAAGCCCTAGCTCGACATGCAGAGCAAAAAATCAACATCCTCAGCCCCCAATTATTGTGAACATGATCAATTAAATATGATTTAATAATTAAAATCAGCAAACCATTATAACACAAAATTAAATATTCAAACACCATTATAACATAAATTGACTAGAAAAAGAGAGCACCATGTATATATTCATCTGTATAAATTGTGTTACAAATATACAACATAGTTCATTCTTTTTTTCAAATGTGTAATACCCTTGATAGAATATAGAAATAGTGCATGCCCTACTATTCTTTGTTCTACTCTTCTCTGCTATTCTCTATACGCTCTACTATTGTACTATTATGCTATGCTCTATATAACTTGATCTTCTAACAATTTTAGCCTTTGTTCTTCAACTTTTCTCTTAGCAAGTTGTTTTCCCTTTTTCATCTTTTCATAACAGTCGTATGTAAATGGTGGTATTATTCTGAGACCTTCTAATGATTTTACATGAGATATAGCCACGAATGTCAATCCTGTTCTTTCTTTGTGCCCAATGTCAACAGTGGCTTTTGAAAGAGTTAAACCCTGTGATTTGTGTATTGTTATTGCCCATGCCAATCTTAATGGTATTTGGATCACACAGCCCCTTTGTATTGGTGTAATTGGAATTGTACGTGGAGAATGATCTTCAAATGGTATTCCCAAGTAATTATCAAACTCAACCATAATATATGTCGATGGTTCTAGTGGTGCACTTCCAGGTTTGTATATTATTTTTTGAACATACCCTAGAGATCCATTTACAAGACCTGCTTATGTCCAAAGATTAGAAGTTAGCATGACCCTTGCATCCTTAGCAATTAATAACTCCAAATTAAGTTCATCATTCTAACCTGCTTCTGGTGCATTGACACTACCCACTTTTGTTGCAATGCTACGTGCAATGGGCTACTTCAATGAGAATAGTTTTTTTTGTTATGGCTATGCACATTTTCATTTGTGGAAAATAAATGAACACTGCTATCAAATTCCTCATTGGTTGTTGCATCGATGCCAACAATAGTTCTTGTCATCAGCAACTTCTAGTCATCAATATTTGGCTTTGCATCTCTTAGATTAATGAGAAGTTGACGAAACCTTTGTTGTTCAACACTTTCTCCTTCTTGCCTAAATATTTCCAGACTAACAACAGTTTTGAATTCTTCCCATAGTAGTTTACCACGCCTGTTACTATCATATGGTGGTTTATCATTAACAGGAGGTAATTGTCCTAAATCTCCAACCAAAATCATAGATACACCTAGAAAATATTAAAAAACAATGACTTTCATTAGTGTGTAGAATTAATTTTTAAATTTTATTATAATGAAGCTATGTTTTCAAATAGAAATAAAATACATATCTTGAACAAAAAACAAACATATACCTCCAAAACTCATGTTTCCATTTTCAGGGAATGCTTGACAGAGTCGAGAGTCCACTTTCTCAAGAAAATTTTGTCTAATCAAGCTCATTTCATCAATCAAATTGTATTTTATGTGTCGCATCTCTTCTTGGAAAGTTGTCAGTCTTGTTCCTTCTAATTGGGAAAAATCTGTGATTGGGATTCGAAGTACTGAATGGATTGTTGAAGCTCCGATATTGAATGCTGCTACTCCTATCAATGCAAGTAATAGAAGTGGATTACGTTGTGGGATGTTGCATTTTGGAGAGCTTGATTGATAGCACCAATTAAATATGATTTTCCTGTTCCCGCCATTCCTTGAATTATCATGAATAATGGCAATGTATTTTGAGATCCATGATAATGTGTCATAATTATATCAAGTGTTTTTTTCTATTTGCCACCTAATGCTGCATAATTGATATTCTGCGGTATATCATCACATATGAGAAAACCATTTTCTTTTATGGTGCCTATGAACTTTATTGCCCTATTTGTGTACTCTTCACCTTGATATTCATTAGACCATGGTGTTTGTCTATCAACATCTCTTCTTCTAAACATATCTATTTCAGACACTTCCATAATCTGATTATGATGGAGCCTCAAAATAATTTCTCACTCATCTTCTGTTGTGTTTCCTTGAAAAGGTTCATTATCTTCAATTTCATAATCACTGCTATTTTCTACATCTTCTGAGGTAGTTCTTTGATCGACATGCCAAGGATTATAGTTAAATGGCTCCCAATTTGATATTATTGCATCATTATGAATACCAATATCTCTTTCTATATCACGAAATGGTTTGTAAAGTAAGAGATCAGACCAACAAAAATCAACCCATTTATCTGATTCACGTTTAGGAATTGATACAAACCTTAGAAATACTCTCAAAATAGCTGCCATTTCCCTTGCTTCCAATTTGTTATCTCTAACTCTTCTTGGATTATATATCCATGATCTAGTGACATCTATAAGTGAAACACTTTCCATGCAAAATGGCCTCCTTTTGTATCCATCAATAAAAGATTGTGTATGTTCTTCGTAATTATCTTCATTATCTTTACCTATAGGTTTGAATACCTCATGTGAGACATTTAGATTGACAAATTTTCTGCTGCTCTCTACTAATAAAAGTTCTAATAACATGTGGCATGTTTCTTGTGCCCCAATGTCTCTTTCTATAACTAATTTAGTAAGAAATCTCCTATATGCTCTTGACACTAAATCATCAGGGTTTTCCAAGTTTGCAAGTCGCATCAACATTTGATGATAACTTTCTAAACTTTTCTCTGCCTTGGCTAAATACTTGCCAATATACTTAATTACACAATGTTTGGAAAGAACAAGTTGCCAATCTATATTTGCTATCCACAACTGAAGTATGTAGCGATTGTGTGTATTAACCCTATCATCATTTCTTGCAGGTTCAAAATTTTTTTCACCTGTCTCCAAATCTTTGTATAATTTTGATCCCCCAAGATTCAATGGCCATGGAGCATTATACCTAGAATTCATAGTAACATAATTTTATTTCATTACAGTAAATTTTATATTGTTGATTCTATAAAAAAAATTCTATGATTTAAAATCTTACCTGCAAACCATCCGTCTTTTTTTCTTACGTAGGCATGCACCCTCTCTACACATTGTATGACATTCTACACAATTTAGAATCTCTTCATAGTCATGTTCCATATCTACTTGTGTAAGATTCCTTGTATTTCGAAGACATGGATGTTGAACAAAATTTTGGAATACCTATAATTCAAAAAAAATTAATATTTATTAGTTACATTAAAACATAAAGTTTATACATAATTATAAACTTTAAGAACACATGAATGAAACATACCTGTATGTTTCGTTGATGTGGATCTTCTCTAGGATTCCATGCATGAATAATTGAATGGAAGTATTTCTCTGCATTTTTTCTTTCCTGATCATTTCGCCAATCAAGATTATCCATATTTGGTGCTCCATCTATCCATAAAAATCCATGCACATGTGGTGATCCTCTATGTTGTCATTCATATCTAGACCAATAATCTTTTATATTCATTCCTTTTTGTAGTATTTGTTTCCTGAAAATAGTATGTGGCAGATGCATGTAGTGTGCCAATATATGAGGATAATCAATAATATTTTGTTTTCTCCAGTTTTGGGCTTGTCATGGATCTATTGGTGGCATTCTAGGCATAATTGCATGCAAATCTGACCAATACATGTCTATTGCACTCAAAGTGAAGAATATTGTTGGTGAACCAATTTGTTGAAGCATGTCCGTTAACTCTGCACGATATTTCACCCAATATGACCTTGTACCCCTTAATGATGTTCCAAACTGCATCAAGCGATCTGCTAGATGGGATTGGGGCACATTTTCCATATGTTCACGCAACTCGTTGATGGTGATCGACATATCTTGAAGACTTCTTTTTACAATGACTATAGATGAATTCTGTGCACGATGTCTCATGATCATGTTCATCATGTAATATCTAAATCGTGGGTGTCAACCAAAATGGTGATCCCTATATCAAAATAGATGTTTCACAAACTCATGTAGATGTACTCGTCTCATGCGTGGTTCTAGCCAATCACATCTACCATCAGGAAATAATGTTGGAAATGCCATATCAAGCAAGCCTAATGTGGAGTACTCATTAATAGGAGATGCACCAATTCCTGGCCAATCAATCAATGTTCCTGGATCTGTACCAGAGTTATTTACCCATGCATGGATTAATTCCATCTCTTTTTGAGCATTAGGTGGTCTACAAGCCATTGAGATTGTGTGATCAACGATATTTCCTTCATCCATCTCCATTAATGGACCCACAAATACAATTTCATTTTTATCTGAATCAAACTCTATGTGCACTGAGTTTAGCTTGTTGAAGATATTTTCATCAGAGTTTGGTGGAAGTTCACTAAGAGCAGCTTCATCTATCTGAACATCAGAATAGAACTTGTCATGTTCAATTTTGTATTTGAGTGCCTTATACACTTGCTCTCTATTGACTGTAAAGTTGTAATTTGTGCCACGTTGATCCCTCCTCCGAACAATAATATTTGACAATTCTTTTATATGATGTGGCAAAACCTTTGAAATATCTTTTACTTCTTGTGGAAAATTGATTGTGTGTCCTTTGTAATTGTATTGACCTCCAATTGCATGTGTTACTTGTATGATTGGGTTGACTCGTGCTATCAACATTTCCTCCACTTGTGTCAAGTTTGCAAGTTCTTTTGGTTGTAGTCATGGATCCATATTATTTGATGCTGAAAATTGATTATTGTCTTTCTCTTGTCGACATCTATTACATATAGGACCTTGAGGTGTGTGAGAAACCTTTATTCCAAGGTAACATTCTTGACAAATATAACACATGCTTGGTGAAACAAAGCTATCTAGGGCATGCCAATAATGCATCTAGAGAGTATTAAAATTTTGTGTGAAGCATTTCATTGGGGTTGTGTGTATTATCTCCATTGTTTCCAATAGTGACATTCATTTCATGTTGAGGTGCGTTAATTAGAATTTTAGGTACATACTCTATAGAATTTTCATCTCCTGCATTTGGTCGAGGATAGTACCTTTGAATTGTTCGACTATTACAGTCTTGTCTTTCTTCTCTTTCAGAGTTACTTACTTGTTCAGATGTTTCTGCATGACTTCTTATTGCCATATTATATTGTTGTCGATTCTGTGCTTCCAACTGTTCAATTGCTAATTCAGCCCTACGTTTATGATATCTCCCTACGCATGTCATTATGTTGTTTTCTGTGTGCTTCTCTTTCTGCATCTACCATTTCTTCTCTTTGTCATCTTCAATATTCCCTTTGATATTCTCTTTTCTATGCTCTATTATATTCTTTTTCTTGTTCCTTAGATGCAAAATTCATCCTTGGTCAAACCATTATTCTATACAATCCAAAACATAATATTTATCAAATGAGTCCAAAACATATAAAAAAGTATAAGTTAAGTAATTTTCAGTCTTAAAATTGTGTTAACTTATAAAATATTAACCCTAATATATTTTTAACATTAAGTTAATATTACAAATTTTAACCCTAATATATTTTTAATGGAATAATCAATTTTTATTCTCTTCCTAATCATGGATCATGGAGTGTGATCCGAAACGTCGATGCAAAAAACTCTACACAGTTTTCTCGAGAAATATTTTGATATTATTCAGATGGACTGTGGAAATATCATGTCCTTAAAAGATAATTGTCATTTTCACCATTATTAACATTTATTAGACTAAGTGTTGATATGAGTAGGAAGGAAGTTAAATCATTATTGTACACTATGGTCTCAATACCATATAATATATTGTAAACATCTGCAACAATTTTACAACATTAACCCAATTTTACTTGTCAAGTTTCAAAATATTTAAACATTTTGTTAATCCTAGTTATTAATCTTTTCTAATTTTCATCCTAACTCCTTTTTTAATTGACTTGAGGTTTAATGAGTTTCATTCAAGAATATTTGGCCATAGGTGAGTTTTTTTCTAACGAGACGGTTGTCTTACTAAATGTCTAACCATTAATAATTTAAATAAGTAAATAATTAAAATTTTAACTTAATTGATTAATTAAAAATAAACTCTATATTCTAATCCATCTCTCTAAGGCCATTTAAAATAGTATACTAACTCAAGTAAAAACATTAATTAAAAACTTTTATCCCTACCTTTTAAAGAAAATAAATAATTAAATCTTGAAGTTTAGAGAGGATAAATATTCTTAAAGCTTGTATTCTAAATGTAGGAAAATAAATAAATAAATATTTCCTTCCAAAAGTCCATTAGTTTGTTCATATGTATGAATGTTTATATACAAGTAAAAAAAAATTAATAGTAGTATTTACCTGTCTTCACAGTAGACCCACTTTGTTGTAGCTTGGATGAAACAGAAAAAAATATTGTTATAATTATATTGGATACTTTAACACCGTCTGCAGCAACGAATAAAATATTGTCAAAATTTAGTTTTTCATCTATCTATTCATTTGAATTTAGCTCCATATTAATTGGATTTTAATTAAATGCTTTTGTAACTCTTTTTTTTGAATTTGATAATTACATATATTTATTTGTATAATGAGTTTATTTGATATATACCATTAAAAAAAGAAAAACATTTAATTTAGAATTGTTAAATACCCTTTCAATTTATATAGAACTATTAAATACCCTTTCATATACATTTGATTTAATTTAGAACTATTAAATACCCTTCATATATGAGAAAAATCATACATGCTTGATAATTTGCATATATGAGAAAAAAAAAAAAACATACATGCTTGATAATTGATAAATAACACACAAAAAGTATTCAAGGAGGAATATACATAGCATTTGCCAAAATCATGGCATAACTATAACATATTGTTTAAATACAATCTAAATTCTTCAATGATGTGAAGCCAAAATCATGGCATAACTATAACATATTATTTAAATACAATCTAAATTCTTCAATGTTGTGATCAGAATGACTTTCTTCGTGTTGTTCATCATGATATATTTCTTTTAGAAAAGTAGAAAATCTAACTACTTTTCTCACTGTGTCATAATTTTTTTTTTGCAATATCTTCCATTTGGAAGATTTCTTCTTCTTCAATAGTTACAACAAGAAAGCTTGTGTTTTCAATTTCATGGATTATTTTGTTGCAGTGTTCTGTAATAGATTTTGATAATTTTTCTATGGGTGTTTCAACAACCCCATTTGAACTTATAGATTCATTTGACAGTACTGGGCTTGTAACTGAGATTTCCGATATCTATTTATGTTATTTGCTGGGAATAATAAAACAATAAATAAACAATCGAATTAATATATATGTAAAAGTTTTTAAAGAAATATTCAAGATATAAATAGTAAATAATGAAGGAAAATATTGAAGATGCAAATAACGTATATATAAAAACTAATATTAACACTAAAATTAATCAATTTGTACTATAGATCATCTTTGAAGCAAACTATGTAGATAAATTTATGGCTTGTGCAAATAAAATTATACCAAAATTAATAAATAATATAATTAATGTAATTAATATAATAAATAATATAATTAATATAAATTCTATATTTCTAAGTAATAGTTTTGATAAAATAAAAAATAAATACTCTATATTTTAACCATCCATATGGGATTTAAAGGAATATGCAAATATTTATTCTAAGTAATAGATTTGATAAAATAAATAAATTCTATATTTTAACCATCCACTATGGGATTTAAAAGGATATGCAAATATTTAATTCTAAATTTATTTCATCTAAAGTCTAAACATTTAAGAAATAAATATTAAAAGAAAAAGAAATAAACCAAAAATACTTTATCATTTCATTTTCTCCTAAACTGATTTTCCCAAAAAAAAGTTTTCCAAAAGTTAAAATAATTAATTCAAAAACCAATTAATTTAAGCTACCAATTAAATTAAAAATCAAAAACCAAAAAACAAATTAAAAAGATTAAAAATTTAAGAAATAAATATTAAAAGAAAAAGAAATAAACAACCAAATTAAATATAAAATGAATGAAAATATTAAAAATACACTTTTCACTCTTACACATTACTAAATATTATATTTAAAACTTTCTAAAATATTGAAATAAATCAAAAATACTTTTTCATTTTCTCCTAAATTGACTTTGCCTAAAAAAGTTTTCCTAAAATTAAAATAATTAACTCAAAAACCAATTAATTTAAGCTACGAATTAAATTAAAAAACAAAAGCAAAAAACCCAAAAACAAATTAATATCTATATCATAAGGGTAGATTAATAAGTTTGAATATTTGAAACTTATCATTCATAATTCATGAATTCATTTAATAATTATTATTTTATGATTTTAATAAATTAACACTATTGATATTAATAAAAATATTTTATTCTGGGTAAGTGCAAGAAGATGGGGGGTCAAAAAGGGGTCTTAAGTGGCCACTTTTTTTTCTGAAATCAGGAAATACTAGCCTTGGATGAGAAATTGAGCATAGTTACACTCAAAATTTGGAGATGCAACCAAAACAATGTTCATAGTGCTCCAAGTCTACTTTCTAAACTACTATTTTTTTTTTTAAAATGGCATAGATTAAGGGATTCAAAAGAGGGAGCCACAGAAATTGGTGTTGTTTCTGTCAAAAAAATATAACATAGCATGTTTTGTGGCTCTCTCAAAAGGTCAACGTTTTTTTGGTATTTTTAAAATCGCTTCAGTGAGAAATTAGCTAATAGCATGTAGTTTATGCCTGATTTTTCTGATAATTTTTTGATGAATATTTGATTTTTTACTAATTTTCAAAGTGGACACATCCTAAAAAATAGAATTTTGGCCGTGCTACCCCTATAAATTTTGAAAACTAATTGAAAATTATTTTTTTCTTTTTTTAATATTTGTAGAATGGAGTCTAGTTTCTAAATATGTAATTTTTTTGAAATTTCAATGAATAGTTAATTTACAATAAAAAAAAGACCAAACAGTGGTTTTTGCCCAAAAACGGACACACAAACAAAAGAAATTAAAGATGAAAGGTTTAAAATTGTTAAAATGGGAAAAAAATCATATCGTTAAATAGCTAAGAGAAATCCTAACATTACCCAGGTGTTCGATGTGTTCGACGTTGAAACACGTGCAAATCTAAGGGTTAGCACGAACGAAATTATGTGAAATATTGAAGAATTTAGAAAAACACGTCTGTGACTGTTCAAAAGGCACTCCAAGCCTTTGGGTTGGAAATCCAAAGCATATCCCAAGCCCAAGGCTTGGGATTCCCAAAGCAAGACATAACACGAGCGCATTATAACGCGCTTGCTTTATGTTTTGCTTTGTATTTTTCCTTTTCCGGAAGTCTGTTGTGTCATGTTTGACATAATGCGGGTGCGTTATAACGCGCTCGCGTTATGTTCCCCTTAATTTTTTTTTATGTTCAAGGCTATTAATCATGTATGTATGTATGTATGCCTATATGTATGTATGTATGCCTATATGTATGTATGTATCTATTTATCTATGTATGCCTATATGTATGTATGTATGTATCTATGTATGCCAATATGTATGTATCTATCTATCTATGTATGCCTATATGTATGTATGTTTAGTGTCGAGGGCAGAGGAGGGTAGAGATGGGAGTGAGCCAGATAGGGGAGAAGAGGGGTGGATAAGGATTGAGTGATTAAGGTTTAAGGTTGAGGGTTGAGCGTTTAGGGATAGGATTTAGAGTTTAGGTATAAGGGATTAGAGTTTAGGACCTTGAGGGATTAGGGTTTAGGGTTGAGGCTTTAGGGATAGCGTTTAGGGTTAAGGGTCGAGGGATTAGGTTTAAGGTAGAGTGTTGAGGGTAGAGGGATTAGGGATTAGGGTTTAGGGTTGAGGCTTTAGGGATAGCGTTTAGGGTTAAGGGTCGAGGGATTAGGTTTAAGGTAGAGTGTCGAGGGTAGAGGGATTAGGGATAGGGTTTAGGGTTGAGGCTTTAGGCATGAGGGTTAAGGGATTAGGGTTTAAGATATAGTGTCGAGTGTCAAGCATGTAGGGATAGGTTTTAGGGTTCAAGTTTTAACGGTTAAGGGTCGAGGGATTAGAGTTAAGGGTTGAGGGATTAGGGTTTGACGTTGAGGGTTGAGTACATTGAGGTTCGAGGGTTAAGGGTTTCGGGATAGGGTTGAGGGTTGAGGGATTAGGGTTAAGGGATAGGGTTGGAGGGTTTAGGGATAAGGGATTAGGGTTTAAGGTATAGTATCAAACCTGTTGAGGGTCTAGGAATAGGGATAGATTTTAGGGTTTAGGGATGAGGGATTAGAGTTAAGGGATGATGGATGACAAATTAGGGATGAGGGATTAGGGTTTAGGGATAAGGTTTAGGGTTAGGGTTGAGGGATTAGGGTTTAAGGTATAGTGTTGAGGGTTTAGGGTTGAGGGATTAGAGTGAAGGATTAAGGGATTAGGATTTGACATTGAGGGTTGAGGGTTTAGGGTTTAGGGTTTAGGGATAGGGTTGAGGGTCGAGGGATCAGAGTTAAGGGCAGAGGGATTAGGGTTTGACGTTGAGGGTTGAGGGTTGAGGTTTGAGGGTCAAGGGTTTAGGGATAGGGTTGAGGATCGAGGGATTAGGGTTAAAGTAGAGTGTGGAGGGTATAAGGATTAGGGATAGGGTTGGAGGGTTTAGGGATAAGGGATTAGGGTTTAAGGTATAGTATCGAGTCTGTTGAGGGTTTAGGAATAGGAATAGCATTTAGGGTTTAGGGATGAGGGATTAGAGTTGAGGGATGATGGATTAGGGTTGAGGGTTGAGGGATTAGGGTTTAGGGATAAGGTTTTGGGTTTCAGGTTGAGGGATTAGGGTTTAAGGTATAGTGTTGAGGGTTAAGGGTTTAGGGATAGGGTTTAGGGTTGATGGATTAGGGTTTAGGGTTGACGGATTAGCATTTAATGTCGAGGTTAGGGTTAGAGTGTCGAGGGTAGAGGGATTAGTGATAGGGTTTAGGGTTGAAGGTTTAAGGATTGAGGGTTGAGGCTTTAGGGATGAGGGTTTAAGGCTTAAGATATAGTGTCAAGTGTTGAGGGTGTAGGGATAGGGTTTAAGTTTTAAGGGTTAAGGGTTGAGGGATAGGGATTAGGGTTTAAGGTATAGTGTTGACGGTTGATGGTTTAGGGATAGGGTTTAGGTTTGAGGGATTAGGGTTTAGGGTTGATGAATTAGGGTTTAATGTTGAGAGTTGAGGCGTGAGGGTTGAGGGTTGAGGTTGAGGGATAGGGTTAATGGTCAAGGGATTAGGGTTAAATAAGAGTGTCGAGAGTAGAGGGATTAGGGTTTAAGGTATAGTATCAAGCTCGTTGAGGGTCTAGGAATAGGGATAGCATTTAGGGTTTAGGGATGAGGGATTAGAGTTGAGGGATTAGGGTTTAGGGATGAGGGATTAGAGTGAAGGGTTGAGGGATTAGGATTTGACGTTGAGGGTTGAGGGTTTAGGGTTTAGGGTTTAGAGATAGGGTTGAGGGTCGAGGGATCAGAGTTAAGGGTTGAGGGTTGAGGTTCGAGGGTCAAGGGTTTAGGGATAGGGTTGAGGGTTGAGGGATTAGGGTTAAAGTAGAGTGTGGAGGGTATAAGGATTAGGGATAGGGTTGGAGGGTTTAGGGATAAGGGATTAGGGTTTAAGGTATAGTATCGAGTCTGTTGAAGGTTTAGGAATAGGGATAGCATTTAGGGTTTAGGGATGAGGGATTAGAGTTGAGGGATGACGGATTAGCGTTGAGGGTTGAGGGATTAGGGTTTAGGGATAAGGTTTAGGGTTGAGGGTTGAGGGATTAGGGTCTAAGGTATAGTGTTGAGGGTTTAGGGATCAAGTTTAGGGTTGACGGATTAGAGTGAAGGGTTGAGGGATTAGGATTTGACGTTGAGGGTTAAGGGTTTAGGGTTTAGGGATAGGGTTGAGGGTCAAGGGATTAGAGTTAAGGGTTGAGGGATTAGGGTTTGACGTTGAGGGTTGAGGGTTGAGGGTCGAGGGATTAGGGTTAAAGTAGAGTGTGGAGGGTATAAGGATTAGGGATAGGGTTGGAGGGTTTAGGGATAACGGATTAGGGTTTAAGGTATAGTATCGAGTATGTTGAGGGTTTAGGAATAGGGATAGCATTTAGGGTTTAGGGATGAGGGATTAGAGTTGAGGGATGACGGATTAGGGTTGAGGGTTGAGGGATAAGGTTTAGGGTTGAGGGTTGAGGGATTAGGTTTTAAGGTATAGTGTTGAGGGTTTAGGGATCGGGTTTAGGGTTGAGGGATTAGGATTTAACGTTGAGGGTTGAGGGTCGAGGGATTAGAGTTAAGGGTTAAGGGATTAGGGTTTGATGTTGAGGGTTGAGGGTTGAGGTTTGAGGGTCAAGGGTTTAAGGATAGGGTTGAGGGTTGAGGGATTAGGGTTAAAGTAGAGTGTGGAGGGTATAAGGATTAGGGATAGGGTTGGAGGGTTTAGGGATAAGGGATTAGGGTTTAACATATAGTATCGAGTCTGTTGAGGGTTTAGGAATAGGGATAGCATTTAAGGTTTAGGGATGAGGGATTAGAGTTGAGGGATGACAGATTAGGGTTGAGGGTTGAGGGATTAGGGTTTAGGGATAAGGTTTAGGGTTGAGGGTTGAGGGATTAGGTTTTAAGGTATAGTGTTGAGGGTTTAGGGATTGGGTTTAGGGTTGAGGGATTAGAGTGAAGGGTTGAGGGATTAGGATTTGACATTGAGGGTTGAGGGTTTAGGGTTTAGGGTTTAGGGATAGGGTTGAGGGTCGAGGGATTAGAGTTACGGGTTGAGGGATTAGGGTTTGACGTTGAGGGTTGAGGGTTGAGGTTCGAGGGTAAAGGGTTTAGGGATAGGGTTGAGGGTCGAGGGATTAGGGTTAAAGTAGAGTGTGGAGGGTATAAGGATTAGGGATAGGGTTGGAGGGTTTAGGGTATAGTGTTGAGGGTTGATGGTTTAGGGATAGGGTTTAGGTTTGAGGGATTAGGGTTTAGGGTTGATGAATTAGGGTTTAATGTTGAGGGTTGAGGGTTGAGGGTTGAGGGTTGAGGTTGAGGGATAGGGTTAATGGTCAAGGGATTAGGGTTAAATAAGAGTGTCGAGGATAGAGGGATTAGGGTTTAAGGTATAGTATCAAGTCTGATCAGAGTGGTTTAGGAATAGGGATATCATTTAGGGTTTAGGGATGAGGGATTAGAGTTGAGGGATGATGGATTAGGGTTGAGGGTTGAGGGATTAGGGTTTAGGGATAAGGTTTAGGGTTTAAGGTATAGTGTTGAGGGTTTCTTTCATCAAATTTAGATTTATGGGTTCGATTATATTGATTGTCTCTCCAATTTTGGGGTGTGGATGTTTTGGAATCAATCAGGAAGTCTTCAGGAGACTTTGTGGAAGTGGATTGGAAATCGCTTGACAGAACCCCTGCTATTTATGCTTGGATAAGGATTTGTCACAAACTAGAACTTCTGCTTCCAAAGAAGATCTATCTCTCTTCCTCGATGGGCATTTTCTATCAAGAACTTGATAATGAGGGCTTGCCCCTTCATTATTATGCCTATCATATGGTGGAGTTCTCCCTCAAAAACCTTGTGGTCATTCAAGTCTGAAGGGGAAGGTTTGGAAAGAGATGTGATCAATGCAAAGGATGTGATCAATCTATAGCAAAACAAAACACGAGCGCATTATAACGCGCTCGCGTTTTGTCTTGCTATTGAAATGGTAAAAAAGTGTTGATCCCCACGATCCAGGCCCACATGCTCTATTTTTTTACTGATTTTGCACGTGCTCCAACAAAAAAGAAGTGCTTTCATGCTGTTGGGAAGTTCACATGCACATTTGACACATTGTACCACCTTTGCATGATCTTTCCACCACCTTTTCTGCTTTGCCAACTTGAGAAGGAGGAAATAACATAGTTTTCACACCAAGTTTGATATATATCTATTCAAATTTCAATTTTTGTAGTGTTGCAATGTTAATTGTGATTTAATTTTAGGAATTTAACATTATAGATTGGTTAATAGTATTGTTAGTAATTATATTTGAGTGTTATTCAATTTAACATTGAAAAGCAAGCAAGTGGTGAAAAACTCAAATTGTTGAGGAGTTTGATGCAAGAAGAAAAAAATACTACATAATTGGGTACTCTGTCCATTCGAATCTTCATTTTTTAGGTATGTCAAGTTTTTACATGCATGTTCTTTACATTTTCCTTATTTTGGATTGAATTACTTTATCATGCTTTATCATACATGTTTAAAATAGACATATTCCCAATCAAGAAAGCAACCTAGAATCTCACATGATGCCATGTATATTTTCTACACTTGGGCTCTTTAATAATTATGTGTAATAAACAGACCTTAACATACCATGATGTCAAACTATACAAGAATAAATCCTTACAACATAATAAAAATACAATCCCACTATTATCTTGTATTCATTTCTTAGGAACTAATATTGGTCTCCTTATCATGCTACAGACAAATTCTCTATCATGCCTAGGAAACGATCAAGAATTAAACCAACACAAGAAGAGATAGAAGCTAAGAATGCAAAGAAAGCAGTGGCTATGAGGGAACTTCATGAGAAGAGGAAATTGGACACGATAAATGAAGACATACCAATTGAAGAGGAACCACAACCATCATAGAGAGATATGGTATTGGCGGCACAAAGAGAACGAATGCAAAAACTTCGTGGTACGAGAGATTTGAATACCATAGTTGGAGACACATCCTCTACCGCAAGTCAACATGTAGGGACACCATCCACCACATCTCAAGTTGAGAGTACATCATCACTCACATGTGATGAAGGAGGTACGCCATCGTTCCCACCTCAACCTCAAGGTATGTCATCTATTCCATCTTTGATAGAAGGTATGCCATCTAACCCATCTCATTTAAATATTGATGAAATTTCTAATGTTGAGATGAATTTACCTAACTTAACACCACCTAGAATTTTGCATAGAAAGCCAAAGTATTTGATTGATATTAATGAGAATATTTTGCAGCCAATGGAAGGTAAGATTCCAAAACGCACTTGTAGAAGATATGCTAATAAGATTTGGAGATTGTTCTTTGAAAAGTTAAATGAGACTGCAAGATTTCAACTCTTTGTTGAAATGATGCGAAGTATAAAGTATAGGTCTATCATGAAGATTCTTGGGTTGAGAACATCAGAGGCTTCAAGTGAAAAATCTATTGTTAAGAATCTAATAAGTGCGTATGAGAGTGTGGGTAACACCTCACACACAAAAGATAATAATGCAACATGGTGTGTGATTACATCGACTATAGTAAGTAGTCAAACAAGGAAAGCTCGTCTCATTAGAAAGACGAGTCAACATTTGAGAATTAATAGGAAAACTTTATCAAGAGCCATTGGAAGATGCCAAAGAATTGATGACACTAATGCCAATGAATTATGGGCATTCTCGGGGAGACTACCACGAAAAGATAAACCAATTGTTGAAGCATTGAGATCACTAATTGAAGACTTTTGAAAGAATTACACAAGGGTATCTCCAAATCAAAGGGATGTGGTAAGAAGGAGAATTGGTAGTTAGAACCGCGAGCCACATGCAAAGCATTTTTTGGATGAGACTCAAACACAGTTTTATAGTAAATTTCTAGAGAAGTATCCTCAAATTAAAATTTGTCAAAGATATTTTGAAATGATAAAACCTTTCTATGTTAAGATAAATCACACATGCACTACTTGTTGTTGTAGATTACATATTGAATTTTCTAACCATTTTGATGCTTATAGGTCTATATGTTTAGATATGCATAGTAACAATGATTTGTAGGGTTGTGCCATATGTGCCCCACCAACATCTTCAAGAGACTTCATGTCAAGAATTTTATGTGAAAGAGAGGAAGGTCAAATATTCTACAAGAAATTATGCTTGGATGGCACATGTCATCGTTGCGGTGGCTTGCAACATTTGCCAATATGTGAACATATGGAAAGAACACATGCGGTTGGAAATGAACTAGTAGAGTTTGGCAAGAATAAAATAGTGGCATACAATACAAAAGATGGTAAAGAAGCAAAGAGGTGTGAATTGGTTATTGAAAAGATTCTAGTGTATCAGTTTATGCCTATATTTCGTGACAGCATAGTGTATGAGTATGCAAGACATGCCCATAGAGCTCGATGGTTGGACTTGCAATTCAAGTTATGCAAGGACACATTTCTGGTTGGTAGCATTGTTTCAGTCGTCAACTTTGCAAAGAACTACAGTCTACAGCCACAGCGTGACGTGCAATCACAATATTACAACTCCACACAGGTTTCTATATTTGTGCACATCACATTCATTCATGCGAATGATAGTACAAATGATGATAGGAAGATCATAAGGGAGTATAATTTCTATATTAGTGATGATCGCACGCATTCTATGGAGTTCGTGCAAGGTTGCTTTCAGGTGTTCTACAATGATTTGGCTAGAAGGGGCATATCGTTCAGTCAGCATATCATATGGTCGGATAACTATGCGTCACAATTCAAGAACTCGTGGAATTTCTATTGGCTGAGTAGGAGGCATAATTTTACAGGTATTCAAGATATGTGGAACTTTTGTGAGGCCGGGCATGGAAAGGGGGAGCATGATGGTGCAGGAGCATGTATCAAAAGAGCCATAGCACAAGAAGAGTTAAAGTATAAAGACAATGTAAAGTTGACAGATGCAAAATTGATTGTCGAGTGGTGTAATTGTTGATAACTGAGAGGGGGGGTGAATCAGTTATCCTAATTATTTCTGCTTTCTGAACTTTATTAATAATCAATGTAACATCAATCCAAATGAGCAAACATAATCATGAAATGGAAATACACATGACATAATATTTTTGATGTGGAAACCCTGTTAAGGGAGAAAACCACAGGGTGATTAACCCAAGATTGTATTCTCTGTTAGAAGAATGGAAATACAAAATGGCACTTGCCAATTAGGGCTCACAGCCCGAGCACACTGCTCACAAGGAGGCACACTACCTACAAGAGACACATTGTCTACAAAAAGAGTGTTATACAATACTTGAACTGATTGGAAGCATCTACATATGCTGGAGTTCAGTTCCGGTTAGGCTCAATATACTGATCTACTGCACTTCATCTTTCCTCTTCTCTTATGTTGCTTTCCTTTCACATACCGGACCTTCCTTACTGCTTCTATTCTTCTCTTCTACTTTTATTCACACATTATCAACAACCAAAAAATTTCTTATAACCAAATCCATCTTGTATATATATCCGCAAAAGTGATTTCATCACCTTTCTAGTCGGCACCCAGAATAGTCAATCTTTTCACAAACTCTAATCTGTCGGCTGAATCCTTGCACACCAAGTAATGTGGATCAAGGATATACTTGTGGAAATCATTAATTATGTCGGCCAAACATAATTCATGCCTTCATAACCTTTACCAATATCAGTAACACATTTGGAATACTGTCTGATGTTTTGTCAGTCAGTTCTTCCTCTGTTATACTACCAATCAGGAACCCGATACTCAAGTATTCATATCTTTTTCCTCATCTGTCACCAGAGGCTAAATCCTTGGAATCTATCACTCAAGGTAGTCCTCTTGGCTTTCCCAAATCCGCACTTCACTAAGATACTTCCTCTGAGAGATCCAGACCTGTCTGTCGGACCTTGCCACATGCTCTGTTCTTGTTTACCAGACCACAACATTCTTCACTCTGACTTCCGGTAGAGACATACCATCTCCTGCAGATGTGTGGGATGAACTTTGTTGCCATCAATGACAACAATCATGAATCCATATAGTGTCTCTTGCCAACAATCTCCCCCTTTGGCATTGATGGCAACACCTAGTGAAAAATGACCAAGTGTTTACACTATGCTCCCCCTTGGCTGATGCTCTATTTTTATATACATTTTCCAGAGCTCCCCCTTAGTTGGATTCCTCATTTTTCACTGCTCCTCACTCCCCCTTTGACATCAATGGCAAAGGGTAGGGTCCACACACTAAAATTTCCAAAAATAGTCTATACATGTCCGCATAAGTATATATATAAGTTGTACTTACATATACTTAAGTATGTCTGCAAAAGTATTCTTCAATTGGATGAGTTTTGCAGCCCAACTCTGCTTCATCCTGTCAAAATTGAGATGTGACCACTCAACAGGAACGCAAAAGCTTCTGCCCTCTTGAGATCTGTCAGATCATTGGTCCGGACAGTAGTCTGAGCATCACTTATGGCCTCATGCATGGCCTCTAACTTAGGGATGATGATCCTTCTAAGTTCACCCATCTGACTAATTATGTTCTTCCTTTCCTTCTCAAAATTCTTTATTGCATTTGTGATTGCAATAGTCTGACACTCTTGATTTACTATGGAGGATGAGAGAGGATCAAAACTTTGAGACAAACTTAGTAGTTTATCCTCTTGCTCTTTTATTTTCTTTTCAATCTCCACTATTGCTTTGGACCAGGAAATACAAAATTTGTATACTTCTCTGCCATCTTTAAGAGCATTTTCTAAGCTCTTTATCCCAATATTCATATTTCTTCTATCATTAATGATCAACCCTTGTACCTCTAAGAATCTCTTATCCAAAAACTCCTTCCAGACCTTTTCTTCTTCTGCCTTTTTATTTCCTTTATCCCCTCATCAGATTCAGTTTCCTCATCATCCTTTAGGCTAACATAGGACCTTGTTGCCTTTTTCTTTGTTCTCTTTTCTCCTTTTCTAGATGCTTGGACTTCCGGTTTTGAGTTTCTTGAGCTTTTGGCTGAGACAGGTGCTAATCTCTTTGATGATCTTGTCCGGGTGGAAGATTCTACCGGACCACTTTCCTTACTACTCTTTGCTTTCTTCTCTTCCTCAGCCCTTTCTGTCATCTTCCTGTGGGCATGAAGTGCCTCCTTTGAGATGCCAAGGCCTTTGGCAATATTTTCTACTTCTTTTCTTACCTTCCTCTTGATCTCTGGTTCTCTGAGTTCCACATGAATTTTTACACTCAGCTCCTCAAAGGTTCCAAACTTTTCTGCCTTTGGATCCTTTGGCTGACTTAGCATGTGTTGAACATGCAGTTCCACAATTTGTTCATCAACTTCATAAACCATGGGCATGATCCATACAGTTCTTGGTTCTACTACCTCCATTAGGCACTGATCAGTCTCTACCATAAAACAAACTGTGTCTTTGTATTTTTCAACAAGAGACTGGGGAATCCTTTCTCTTGCTTGCATCATGTTCTAAAAATTCTTGAAATATCCCCACAGAGCTGTATTTTGTGCTTTGTTATCACCAAGTCCATGCAAATAATCTCTGATTTGGATAGCCACTAATCTATCATTCTCCCACACCCAGCCACTAGATCCGGGAAGCTCATTCATAAAGTAGAAGAATAAGCACAATATTAATCCACCATACTTGAATGAATTCTTTTTATCTTTCTTTATTTTTTGCAGATTCTCCAAGAGTTGGTTCAAGAGAAGCTGACAAAGATCATAGTCTGCATCCTTTCTTAGCATTTCATAAGTAGTGTAGATGGCAGTTCCAGGTACTGAATTTTCCCTACTAGAATGATATATTTTATATCCAATGATCATGGAGGCATACTTGACATCCGGATCAAAGATGTCATCTACTGTCATTGCTCTTTTGTCAAACTTGGATCCGGTAGCCTCACTCACAGTTTGATTCTTCACAGATTTAAGAACAGGAATCCCACCAGATGAGTGTAATCCGGTAACTACCCTGATGGCATCTTTTCTGATGTTGAATGGTCTATTTAACCACATAAAGTTGTCATGTATTCTGCTCAAAATATACCTGACCCATTCATCCTCAGTAAAATAGGGGAAATGTACGTATTGTGCAAACTGCTTATTCTGGAGGCCCTTGTATTGGGGTTTGAGCTCAAATGAATCATCTAACAGTTGTTTGTGATAGATATCTCTTAGTTTGAATTCCCCAAACTCTTCAACATTTGCGTGTATGTAAACCCTAATATCTTCGGTGTGCAAAACGCCATGCAGAACACTGGAAAATGCTCCTAGGGGATCTACCTCCAAGGATTTGTATGGATATTTCTTAAATGTGGGGCGAGGTCTATCAGAAATCTTTACTATATTTAGAGTAGCCATCATCAAAGAATCTTACTGAAGGATATCAAGAATGAAGAATACCTTTTACGCAGTTTAGGGCACACGATGAAATCTGGATTGAGCTGTATGAAGAATCGTCTTGATCTTTGGGAGAAGTACTTGTAGAGCTCCTTTTCTCTCTTCTTGTTGAATGCAGAATGAACAAGTGATTAATGAGAAAACCCTTATATTGCTCCGCAAACCCTATTGTTAGGTTGCAATAAATGCTCGACCTAAGTTATTCCGGTTGGCCTTATTCAAATGACTTGAAGAACCCGGATCAGTCCTAATCTTTAAACATCATGCCGATCTTCCAAATCTTAACCATAGTTTGTTTGGATGTTTCCCTTATGAATCCTTCAATCCGCAACTCTTCTTGTGCCAGTTCCGGCACCAATTGACTAGCTGGGGGAACAAGGTTTTCTTTGTGTCTCCCCCTAAGCCAGAGCTCACTTTTTAATTTCCGGAAGGAATATCAGCACTAGAGTCTGGTGCGGATCCAACCTCTACATTCTTTGTACTTTTCTTTACCCAAATCTTGTTCATCTCATTTTTAACTTCATCCGCATTCACTTTTTGTTTCCCCTTATCTTGATTCTGATTATGATATACCGGACCTCTTTTGTCCTGATTCTTGCTTCTACAGAATTTTGCAATATGACTAGATCTATTGCAAATTTGGCAAACAACATTTCTTTGCATATTTGATTGATATCCTCTTGATCTGCATTGATTAGCCATATGACCTATTCTATTGCATGCAAAGCATCTACCATTGAATGATTTGTTCATTTGCATATTTCTACATTCATGAGATTTGTGACCATACCTTTTGTAGTTAAAACACTATCTGGAGAAGGATGAATTAGTCTGATTCATTCTCTTTCTGCACTGATTAGCTTTGTGACCAAAGTGATTGCAGTTGTGGCAGTATCCATTGAAGGATGGATATCTTTGAGCATTAGGCTGTCTTACCGGAGGTCTTCTAGGCCTATTCCTTAGATTTTCTAATCCAAAATTCTTCTGACTGGATCTGGAGCTTTCTCCTTTCTCATATCCCAAACCACACTTGTCATCTACCTTCTTTTGACTTCCAAGAAGAACTTCAAGTTGAGTAGAGCTTATCTTGAATTTCTCTTTATACTCATTTGCTGTTTGAAGATCCCTTTTGAGAGAGACAATTTGATCCTCAAGTTTTTCTTCATTATCTTTAGCATCTTCAAGATCAGATTCAAGATGTCTGATAATTGTATCCATCTGGTGGAAATCTTCTGATTTCTTCTTGAGAGATTGTCTTAGATTATCTTCAATTTTTCTTTTCTCTTCAACTTCTTGGGTAAACTTCATGACTCCTGATTCCATTTCATGTCTTACCATAATGATTTATTTTGATAACTTTTCACACAACTCAGTTTTTTCCTTCAGCTCTTCATTTGCATTATTTGCTTCACCTTGTCTTGCCAATTGTTAAAGCAGCTCCTTTCTCTTTTTCATAGAGAGACTTAATTTGTTTTTTAGTTCTCTCATGAAATCATCAGCCTATTTGAGTCTTTCCTTTAATTCATTGACTTCAGAGTTTGACTGTTCAAGATCATCAAAGGCAGTCTTGAGTTGCTCCCTTAAACCATATGCATCCATTTGAATTCCCAAATCTTCCTCAAGCTGTTAGGCTATATTAGGAGGAACTTAGCTCTGATACCAATTGTTGATAACTGAGAGGGGGGGTGAATCAGTTATCCTAATTATTTCTATTTTCTGAACTTTATTAATAATCAATGTAACATTAATCCAAATGAGCAAACATAATCATGAAATGGAAATACACATGACAATATTTTTGACGTGGAAACCCTATTAAAGGAGAAAACCACAGGGTGATTAACCCAAGATTGTATTCTCTGTTAGAAGAATGGAAATACAAAATGGCACTTGCCAATTAGGGCTCACACCCTGAGCACACTGCTCACAAGGAGGCACACTACCTACAAGAGACACACTGTTTACAAAAAGAGTGTTGTACAATACTTGAACTGATTGGAAGCATCTACATATGCTAGAGTTCAGTTTTGGTTAGGCTCAGTATACTGATCTACTGCACTTCATCTTTCCTCTTCTCTTATGCTACTTTTATTTCACATACCGGACCTTCCTTACTGCTTCTATTCTGATCTTCTACTTTTATTCGCACATTATCAACAACCACAACACTTCTTATAACCAAATCCATCTTGTATATATATCTGCAAAAGTGATTTCATCACCTTTCTAGTCAGCACCCGAAATAGTCAATCTTTTCACAAACTCTAATATGTCAGCTGAATCCTTGCACACCAAGTAATGCGGATCAAGGATATACTTGTGGAAATCATTAATTATGTCATCCAAACATAATTCATGCCTTCATAACCTTTACCAACATCAGTAACACATCTGAAATAATGTCTGATGTTCTGTCAGTCAATTCTTCCTCTGTCATACTGCCAATTAGGAACCCGATACTCAAGTATTCATATCTTTTTCCTCATCTGTCACCGGAGGCTAAATCCTTGGAATCTATCACTCAAGGTAGTCCTCTTGACTTTCCCAAATCTGCACTTCACCAAGATACTTCTTCTGAGAGATCCAGACCTGTCTGTCGGACCTTGCCACATGCTCTGTTCTTGTTTACCAGACCACAACATTCTTCACTCTGACTTCTGGTAGAGACATACCATGTCTTGCGGATGTGTGGGATGAACTTTGTTGCCATCAATGACAACAATCATGAATCCATATAGTGTC
This sequence comes from Cunninghamia lanceolata, assembly GCA_027924645.1. Lineage (NCBI taxonomy): Eukaryota > Viridiplantae > Streptophyta > Pinopsida > Cupressales > Cupressaceae > Cunninghamia > Cunninghamia lanceolata. The sequence goes on along the minus strand of BSBN01000749.1, from coordinate 3,176,351 downwards.
TCTTGCCAACAGTAATGCTTCCATGGGTCTAGGTAATGAAGGTAAGTCTTCAGTTCATAGATTTTTTTGGTTGATAGATGATACTAACATTGCACCATATGAGGATTGTTGTACACTGACAGGATCAAATGAGATGCACTCTTTCAAAAGCTCAATTGCAGGTTCATGGAGTATCCATACACGAAAGATGTCATGCTTTTGTTCTTCCTGTACAATTCAAGTCTGGGATGAGTGTGAGTCAAAGGAGTGGGTTGACGAATGACAGTTAAGTTATCTTAGCCCACTTGACACGTATCGACCCCCGACGGCATTGGAACTAACACAAATGGAATCATCAGTTGACTTTGACCACATATCAGATTTAGTTCAACCAAGTAATATAGGGCACGTATATGCATCTAATTTCATCTAGTTCAACCAGGTAATGTCATCTTACTTTGTAGTGTTGTTTTAATGTTGACTAATTTCATCTAATTTGCTACACATATCAATGTAGCGCACGTATATGCAGTTATTGTAGATGAAGATAATGAAGAAGGAACAGATTATTACTTATGTCATTGTGTTGAGGCCAAAAAAAAATTGGAGGCCCCAGTTACGGATGGAGAAAACATCGAATACCCTACAGGCTCAGTGGTTATTACTGGAACATGGCTTAGAAGGTACCCACATAAGAGTGTTAATATTTGGCCATTTTAGGACTTTGACACGCATCGGAAGATTCTTCATTACTCGAACCTTGTCGTGGCATCCAATGTTTATTTGACAAAGTATCAGGGTAGACCTTTGAACAAAATCTTGTGGAAGGTGCGTGAGTTTGACCATGAAGCAATACTTGACACAATAAAGAGTAGAGCAGACCCAGATGGTTCATTGGATTAATTTGTAAGTATTCACATTGATTTTGTAAAGTCATGTTACATTGAGTTGTAAGTATGCACATTAATTTGTATGCACATATATACACATTTTTACATCATCATGTTATGCATTTTTGGTGTCCTGCTCCTGATGCGACCAAACTCATAACTCACCCTACTTCCTCTAGACACCATTTGATGATCTCTCCAACACTCTAGATCCAGGGCGCCCAATCATTATGATGACCTATATACCATTCTCCCAAGGTGCTCATAATGAATGAAAAGAAGACCAAGGGCGCACAAGCTTAATAGACTTATTTCTTTCAATTTTGATGATCCAAACTCTTGCAAAACGACATCCACTTTCATGCCTTTAGATCTTCCTTCACATACAGGGTGCCAAATCAAGTTGAAAAATCTACATAAGGGCGCTAAAATGGATGAAAGGAGACATGAAATGCACATTAGGACTCCATGCTAAGGTTTGAGCCATTAAAGTCTCTTGATATTAGGCGCTCATGATGATGAAACTTAGAGCTTTTTCCTTTCCTATGCGCTCATCTAAGATGTTTGAATGATAAGGAGCACCTCGACCTCTATAATGTACATTGGGCGCCAAAATCAAGGTGATTTTAAGTCACTTTGAGTCATGTTGTGAAAAAGTGTCAATGTTGTCAAGTTGCACAAAGCAACTTTTGCATTTTTGGTGTCCTGCTCATGATGCGACCAAACTGACTATTCCAACGCGTCTGGATGCATACATTTACGCTAGGCATTGTCCTATTTTTCACCCAAACATGTCGAAACAGTCCGAGCTACATTGTACCGACGATATCCCTGAAGAGTCCAAAGTGCAAAAAGGCAGCAATCTTTGACGAGATGTTACTCGAAAACTGTGTCACTTAAAAACATTCTATCTGAGGTAACGTGATCATGTAGAGTGTCTCTACAATAACCTCTCTCAGTTTTTTATATCTCTGAGGCATTTGCCTGTGGTGAAAGGTTTTCTGCTACCCCAAAAATTGTCAGGAGGCAATGTAAAGTTACAAAGGGATGTAACTTTTGTCCTACTCCTGATGCGACCAACTTGACTATTCCAACATGTCTGGATGGGTACAGTTATGCTAGGCATGGTCCTGTTTTTCACCCAAACATGTCAAAACAGTCCGAGCTACATTGTACCCACGATATCCCTAAAGAGTCCAAAGTGCAAAAATGTAGCAATCTTTGACGAGATGTTACTCAAAAACCATGTCACTTAGAAACATTCTGTCTGAGGCAAGGTGATCACGTAGAGTGCCTCTACAATAACCTCTCTCAGTTTTTATATCTCTGAGACATTTTCCCGTGGTGAAAGGTTTTCTACTACCCCAAAAATTGTCAGAAGGAGGCAGTGTATTAAGTCAGGATGAAAGCCTATTCACTCTAGATGCCAATCTCAAGTTGCACAATCATGAATGGGCACCTAGAGAAATAAGGCGCTACATCATGGTTCCAGGGCCTTCAAATGGCACCCAAGCATGTAGGAGGAATTTTCAAGGAGCCAGAATGTTTTTGAAACTCTAAGGAACTAGTCCAAAGACTCTATGGTGCCATCTTAATGAGTGCCTAAGTTTGAATTGATCTTGTGATTGAAAGTTTAGTGATATATTGGTGCGAGATGATCTTCAGTTGAAGCAATCTAAGTTCCAGGAAGGGTTTAGAAGTTATCAACCTCTTCACTAAGTTAGGCGCACTTTACAAGTTTTCTTACCCAAGAGTTGCACCTCATTAAGACAAGGCGCATCTTAACCTCCGGGACTTATCCAAAGAAGTGCTTCAGTTTATTAGCACCTTTGGACCTTGTTTTGCATTCTGAAAGAGAAGGCGCACTTTAGAGGCATTTCTAACCCAGATTGATGCCCAGGTATAGTCATCTCTCTGGAGCATTACAATGTGTTTTAAAATGAAGGACATTTCATAAGTTGGGGAATTGATCACTGAAGACCTTGGAGTGTTTGAATTACTCTAAGCAAGAAGGTGCATTTCCATGGAGTAGCATACTCTAGATAGCGCTTAATGCCATCAAGGCGCAATTCCACCCTCACTTTGGTGCCTATCATCAAGAAGGGGCATTGGGCATTCCTTGAATAGTTCTGAGCATTTGAAGTTTGTGAAATCACCAAGGAATGTTGGGCGCCATGTGTATCCTCAACAAGCTTGAGTTTATGCCTAGACAAGTTGGCGCTTATTCATGTTTTAACTTCCCTCTTGAAGCACTTAACTTGGAAAAAAGTTATCTTGTTGTTAGTCAAGTGTTTGATGTGTTTTGGAGACTCCAAAAGACTTCATCTTGCTAGGTGCTCTTCTTGGCAACTACAACCTTCCACTGGCACCTAGATCCTGAAGAAAAACACTTAGACTTCAATTTTTATGCACTTAGACTTCAAGGCACCAAAACTAGTAGGAAAATATGTGGGGAGAAACCACGGTGATAAAAGTTGGGTAAATTTAACCTCCGAGTCTGATTAGGCTCCATATAACAACAATATTTATGTCATGTCCCTTTGCTTTATGAAACAAGCAGTATGTGTCAAGTCATAGGGATAACACTTTGGTCCTTAGAAATTTCTCTATGACTTTTGATAAGATTATCTACTATTATGTGGATGCTTGATAGTATTATCCCGATCCATTGGACTAGTGTGGCTATGAGGTTGGAAAGTGTTGCAACCTCCATCCTTTAAACTTCTCCACCTTGTTATGGGTTGTTTTGAGTATTTTCACTTGCTTTCTCTTTGAGAATATTTTCTAATGATACATGATGTGTCATAGATCATTCAACTTGATAAACAACATGGAGGGATTCTCATGCCTCCTATACTTCTTGCAAGTTTCTTTATAGATAGCTCACATCATTGTCCATCTAGGTGGTCATTTCCCTAAATATTATGATAAGATAATCCTGTTAATGAACTTTGGATTGAATGAGAATCAACATGCTTTGTCTTGACTAGAATAGTTGGGATGGACAAAAATCTATTGATTCTAGGTTGGGTTGTTAAAGGTCAAGAAGTTTTGGTGTCTAATGCCCTCTAACTCTAAATATTCAAAATTATAGTGGTTCAATAAGTTACAACAAACAGTCAGGTAGACAATAGACTATAAGGAACAAGGACTACACATGAATCCAAAACAACACCAGTCAATAAGGACATCACAAGTAACTCAACATTACTTCTAGAGGCGTTCACAAAAACAAAGGGGAGAACACAACTAGAGAATGCTAGACTGTAGTAGGGATGAGTGTCTGATGCAGAGCACACAGTGGAAGCATAGAATTATCAACTTTTGAACCTTCAAACTCACTATTGGAGAGACAACATACCATCAGCGAGCTTAAAATTTTATCGTCCAATAGGCCGATGCCACCATGACTCTGTTTGATTTCACTTCTGACAAACATCCCATCATTGACTCTTATCAGTTAGACAGACCGCTATCGGTGACTTTATATCCTTTCACACCGATTTCTTTGTCACTCTGATACGAGACTCAAAGTCCCTCGCCTATCGGTAGGACTTAATACCATCGGTACACTCAAAAACTCTTCTGTCGACACACCGATCTCACCAATGACAACCTTCAAACCACACCCATTGGTGAGACTCCAAACATCGGCAAACTCTAATCTCGTTGGGCTGATACACTGATGGATTTCTACTGTCGGTGTGACCCCCTTCATCAGTAAATCTCTCAACTGCTCTTCCGATGCGCCGATGGGATTATCTTCCGATACACCAATGTCTTCGACTTCGAACCACACTCATCAGCAAGAAAGACCACTATCGGAAAAGCCTAACCAAGCTCTGCTGATAGGACCAACTCTTGATGTCGATACAGGGTTCTTTTGAAGGCAAAGGGTGCCTAGGCTTATGGGGCTCAATTTGATGTATTTATTGAAAGCTCAAGGTGAATTGATGCTTATTGAAAATGCCACTTAGTCCTTCATTTGCATTATAGGCGCCATTTCCTATTGACTTATATACTCCTCCTCATGCTAGGGCGCCATAATGAAGTGGTTTAGACAATAGGTGTGCTTCACTTACTAGAGGCTTGTTCTCCTTCCACCTTAGGCACACTTTTATGGTGGAATAGGTGTCAATGGGTGCCTTGTCTTAAATGAATGCTCTCTCTAAGTTGGGCGCCCTTTTGAGGCTTTATGAGTTGCAAATTGCGCCTTAACCCTTCATGCTTGTTGCTCAATGTTTGAATGTTTAAGAAATTCTCCTTTAAGCACTCATCTTAATGACTTTTTCTCAAGGCGCAATCATCCTAATGACTTGGATATTCATCCTAGTGTTTTAGGATATCAGGCTACCAAACTTAGTCATTTTCAGGATCTCAAACATAAAGAATAACATGATGATTCATTTTTTTGTATTGCATATAGTTGACATTCTATGCTACTCATAAAGAATATTAATATTTTCTGTTCAACATGATGATTTTTTTTTTTTTTAAATACAACTTTTATCTTTTAGTTCCAAAATGAGGTTTAGGTGATACTTGAATAACAATAGCTTGCTTATTGGATCAACAAACATCCTATATAATACAATTGGACTTTAAATATTTGAAGTAGCCATCTACAAATATCCATTCAAATGTGGATTTATAATGCAAGTATGGACGCCATCAATAAAAAAGATTTGTATTAACCAAATATCCATATAGGCATACATCAATATCTGTCGATATAAGTATAACATATATACAAAATAGCCATATAGGCTTACAAGATTGCCATATAGGCATACAATGTCAACTATATACAATACAAAATATATGTCCACAAATGCCATATAGGCATACAACAAAGGAACACAATAAAAAGTCATTCCCCTCTGGCTGGTGAAGAAAATAGATCACGGGCAGCGTTTGATCTTCTAGGGGATGGAGACGTGCATGTGGGTGGTCTACTATGAACCCAAGGGCTACTCCTCCTATTTAGTTCTTCCTACATCTTTAGTTACAATAAAAAGAATAGACATTAATATATAGAAATTACATGTTATAAAAAATGAAACATTTAACAAAATAATCACTTACCGCTAACATAAAATCTGTCTCCTCACTTGCCTCAGTAGCAGGAATAGGCCCTGGTGATGTCATGTCCTATAGAAACCATCTAGATAGAAATTAAACTTCAAATAAATAATCTTTTGATTTTTCAAAAATAGACAACTATAACAATGAATGTAAATTGAAATTTACTAATCTACCTCATACCCCTGTCAATGCCATGGAGCTATGAATCGCAAAGGCCACACCCTGCTCCATTGCCCTATAAACATGGGGAGGTGTCTCCGCAGCCTGCATCATCTGGAAATACACAATAAAGCACACAAGTCACATACAAAAATCTAGTAAGTACAATTCATTCATTAAACTATTTATTTTATTACCTCTGTAAAGCTTTGAAGTCCACCAGCACTGGCAGGTGTTGCCGTGAAATCTACAGTATTAACCTATTCAACATCCAAAATTAGATATTAGAATACCATTCATATAATGATACTATTCACATGTAATATTTATAATTGTTTACTAGTTACATACCCCGACAGTAGATGATCTAGTGTAAAATGCAGGTGGAGAACCACTGAAAACTACATCGACGCTATAACCCTGATATTTCATTAAAATCATCAATTTAAATTAGTTAATCTTGCATTTCAAAAATAAAATTTAATAAATTAAATTCAATAAACTTGCTAATTTTTACCTGAGTATCAAGGCCGAAAGTCTCACTCAGGAGGGTATCTATCATCACCATCTGCTTAGCTGCAGATGTAGCCTGTGCACCTGCATCCTGACTATCCATGGGGTCATAGCCACATGCTGACCCGCAAGCCTGACAAGCATGGGGTGGGACCCTACTCCTTGCACTATCTCCCAACCCACTCTATGCTGCAGGACCGGCATGCTCTATGATGCTCTGGGTCAAGGCACTAATGGACTGTAGTGTATCGACCCCAACACTCTCCTTCACAATGGAAGGGATAGAAACATGCTCATGGGCTGGTCTGCTGATTACTCATCTCACTACCTGCTGTGGGTCAAGACGTGCCCCTGGTCTATCTTGTGCTGACCCCCCACCTCTACCCTGGAAGTCCCGCATATCAAAATAGTTTGGCACTTTATTGAGGACAAACTCACAGTAGAGTTTCCTCAAAAAGTATTGCAGGACCTCATTATTATTGCATGGAGGATGGTCAAAAACCATCCACCACCTCTACCCAAAATTGTCCCTTATCGCTTGGTTGTTGCACCAATGGATAGGGAACCTCTTGCATGTAATGGGTGGAGGTTGATTTGTTTGTGGGTTTGTGAAAATCGAACACAAGTCTAATTTTGTAATTTGTAATTTTTTCACATCTTGGTATGACAACTTGTCTGCATAGTAATCTCTAAACTCTCTCTTCTTATCCGTCCAACTAGTTATTTGCTTGCTAATTGAATCTACATTTGATAACATAGACTCAAGAGATTCGGCAAGCGTGGACCTATGCAAGGTTGAAGTGGAAGGATCTTTCAACCTTGCAATTATATCTTCAATTTCCTTTTTGTTGTTTTCAATTTGCCCCATTATATTTTCTTGTGTTCCAGGGGCATGTCAAGGAATGGATGGAGGAGGTTGTTGTTCTATAGGTATTTCCTCCTCAGGATTTTGTAGATTTTGAGGAGGAGGAGGAGGTGCATTAACATTTCCTGACAATTAATGAAATATACATCAAAAATCAACTCAAACCTACCTATTTAGAAACAAATTCAAATAAAAAAACAAATAAACTCACTCCTTTGGCGTGCTCGACATCGTGGCGGCATTTTGGCGATGAATCGATAAGATTTTTGTGTTGAATTGAGGAATCCAAAACGCAAGCGTGCTTTCTAGGGTTTGCAGACCATGGGAGTTGTGGAGAAAAATAAATAAAATGAGATGCAAACCTTTTTTTTTTAATTTATAGTACTTCATAATGCGCTCGCGTTATAACGTGCTCGCATTATAACGCGAGCGCGTTATAACACGCTCGTGTTATGTATTATTTTTTTTTTAAAACCATTTGGCCACTTTTTGGCCCCCCATCTTTTTGCACTTACCCTTCTAGTGATCATTATTTTTATTTAAATTATGATCACTAGGAATAGAATATTTAAATTTCAATATAAATAAATAAAAACAAACAAATTCTAGTTAATTCAAACCTTCGTAGTTTAACTCAGACTTATAAATGAAACTTACTATAACAATTTTTCCTAGCTACTATACCTCTTTACCCTAATATCATTCTCATATGCATGTATATTGTTTTTTGGATTTTCCATAAGCATGTTTATTATTTTTCTATTTTTTTTCATATGCATGTTTATTGTTTTTCTGGTTTTGTGCAGGTACAAAAAATTACCCTAATATCATTCCCATATGCATGTTTATTATTTTTATGGTTTTGTGCAGGTACAGAAAATTACCCTAATATCATTCTCATATGCATGCATATTATTTTTCTGGATTTTTCATAAGCATGTTTATTGTTTTTCTTTTTTTTTCATATGCATGTTTTATTGTTTTTTCAAAGAAATGCATGAGGGATTTCACAGGGACAATTATATGCATAATAATTATATATATTTGCATGCATATATACAAAGTTGTGTGTGTGTGTATATATATATGTAAACCTGAGAGAGCAGCAAAGATTTTTATATGTTTGAATGTTCTTACTACATGTTACATGTATTAAAATTTATAATAAGTAAATTTAATAAAATTCCATAAATTTCTTTTTATTTAATTTTATTTTTTATTTAAAATTTAGTTATGATGATAATTTATTAACTAAACTTCTAACAAACGTTAAATAAACTTCAATTAAATTTTATTAACTAAGTCAATTAAATAAACTTCTAACAAACGTTAATTAAATTTTATTAACTAAGTCAATTAAATAAACTTCTAACAACACTTGTATTAAATGAATATTATATCCCTATATGAAACTTAAGATAGACTAATTATAGGTCACTAAGAACTCCTATCATTAATGATGTCACTCTACAATATTCATTTGTGAAAAAGAAAGATTGTTATTCATGTCTAATAATTATATATTAATTATATTTCTAATATAATTTTTTTTTTAAAAGAGAAAGGTGGTGAACCACCCATAAATTAATAAAGAGAAAGAGTTACAGAATTGAAAACACATCCAAGGAGGGCAGCCAAGTAGATCAACAGGCCCAAAAATAGTCTGTAATACATAATATACGTCACCCAAGTCCTGATGCAGAAGAGGGGACAACAAACGGAGTAATCCAAGAGGAAGACAATCCGCCTACTCCACTACATCAGGAGTCCCCACCGCTAATATGCCTCCTTGGATGACATCCCGATCATCAAAAAAATCCTTGGGTCACTGAACTGCACAGGAACTGAAAACTCCTCTTTAATATATTTGTCAGAGGCTGGAGGAAGAAAACCGCATGAAGGAGAAAGGACAGCTCTACACAGCAGAACGAAGATGGTCAACGCACAAAACTAAGTCAGCAAAAATGATACATCACCCCTGCATCGGAGAGACACATAGCCATCGGCAAACAATCTCAATCCTGTGTTGATCATATTGGTCTTGCCGACGTTGACCTTCAACACGTCATCGGAGAGATCAAGGCACTCAGGGAGAGAGTTTAGGGCAAAGCCGATAGTGGAAATCAAGCCGATGGGCAGCTCCAACGATGGGACATAAAGATGTTCTCAACTGCCATTATGAATATAAACAAAAAGGAGACCATCAGCAGCTTCTTCTGCAAGCAACTCCATCATTCTACGCAATCGGATAGGGGTACTATCTTGACTGAGGATGTCATTAAAAGAACCCCATCCCTCTATCAGGTGATGGAGGACATAGGTTGAAAAAATCATATCCCATCGGCATACTACCCATTGTTGAAAAGACAGGGTAATATCATAAAGAGTCTAGTACATGTTAGAAGCATTTAAGAGCTCATGAATAGACTCCATCTGTTCCTCAAAAACAGAGAGGACATAAAAGTAATATGTAAGCTCGGATCCCACAGGCAATCTTCCCGTTGGCAAGAGAATTTGCAGAGACCTTTTGAGTGATTAGACAAGACCATAGCAGTGAATCCCTCCTGTATTCCAGCCCTTCCTGTATGCCTTAAAACACACCCACTACAATAAAGGAGTGGAGGTGACATGCACCTTGACATGATAGGAAAGTCCAAGCAAGTGGAGTGCCTGTGCAACCCAGCCTAAGAGGAGGTCACAACCTTTAAATCATCTTGGAGGAGTTTGCACACATGGCTGTTTTGACAAAGCTGGGCTAGAATAAGAACCTCTGAGGCTGAGGTTTGATCTATAGCCAAGTTGGCAAGTCCATCAGCGACCTTGTTGCCTTCCCTCAGAGTGTGCAAAATCCTGAAGTCCTCAAAGGTTTTGAGCAAGGGAAAGGCCTGTTGCAATATATAGTTAAGCTTCTAGTTGTCCAAGCCTTTAGCTTTAAGGGCATTGATAATAATCATGGAATCACCTTCTATCCATATCTGCTTAACTCAAAACATGACCGCCAATTGCAACCCATGTACTAGAGCCCAGACTTCGGCTTCATTGTTAGTGCCTATTGGTATCTTTGTTGCTTTTGCGGCTAACATAGAGCCATCCTCTCTTCTGAGGACACACCCCGTACCTGAGACACTAGGGTTGCCCCTACACGCACCATCAAAATTTAATTTAATGAACAGGGCTATAGGCGGTAACCATTTGACCTTCTCTCTGGAGACTAAACCATCTCTTGATATAACTAAGGCTCCTGTGTTGACTCCATCTAGCAGCTTCCATTTTCTTAAGACAATGGAATCCCATTTGGACCAATTTGGGTTTCTAGTTTTTGAATTTCTTATATTAGATAACACCATCTCTGATATAGCCACCTCAATGTTTCCACACACTGTCTTCAACAATGAGGCTTCTTTTTTGAAGATGCGGAAGTTTCTCTCTCGCCATAAGAGCCACACTACTAGAGAAGGACCCAGCTCCCAAATGCAAGCAAAGAACGAATCAGAGAAAGGAAGAGGCCAGTTTTTGAACATAAGAGCTAGAGAGCTGGAGACGGGGGAGGACCAGTTCAGCATGCGCATAAGCCATAGCCAGCATTCTCTGCTGAACTGGTAATGTAGAAGCAAATGGTCCACTGATTCTTCTTCTTTCCCACAAAGGGTGCAAAGAAAGTTTGGATCAAAGCCTAACCGTTTGATTCTATCACCTGTAAGAATTCTGTTGTTGATCGCCATCCAAGAGAATGCTCCAGCTTTCGGCAAAACTATTTTACTCCAACAAAGAATCGACGGCCAGTCTCTCATCAATTTTTCATTAGCTGATCTATACCCATCTTTCACTGTGTAACAAGCCGATTTTGATCCTGTCCAAGCTAAAACATCTTCCTTATCTGAAAAAATAACCGTTCTTTTGGCCAGGATCCTTCTTAGATGCACTTTCTGATTGTAAGGAAAATCACAATTCCTTGTGCTTTTCCAATTGATAGAGACATGACCACGCTCACTCTTAAAACACTAGTAGTCTTTCACTTTGTTGCCCCAATTCGACTGCAAGAAAAGTCTCACTTCTAGAAGGTCCTCCCTATTTGAAAGCTTAGGTTCCCCACACCAAGAATCAAACCAAAAGTCTGCTTTCTCCCCATTATGAATAATCCATGACAGTTTAGGAATAAGGAAATCTCTACATTTAGAGATGAAATTCCATATTGCTGATCCTCTTGGCAGGTTTTTAACTGTGAAGATTCGTTCCTTCTCATAGGAATCGAGGTACTTTGATTTCATTACCTATACCCAATTAGAATTCAGTTTAGAATAGAAGCTCCAGGCCAGCTTAGCTCCAAGTGCTTTATTATGTAATTCTAGGTCTAAAATGCCTGCTCCTCCTTCAGCCTTTGGTTTGTAGATTTTATCCCAAGCCAAGAGGTGAACTTTCTTCTCCTAAAACATACCTTGGCACATGAATTGCTTGCAAATCCTCTCAACCTTTGACAGAACTCCTTTAGGGATTTGATAAATGGACATCATGTATGTAGGGACTGCAGCTAACACTGAATTAATCAACACAATTCTACCTGCAAGAGAAAGTCGCCGACCTTTCCAAGATGACATTTTTGATTGCAAGTGAGTAAGGATGTTATTCCAAAGAGAGTTTTTGGGTCTTCCTGTGTACATTGGTAGGCCAAGATATTTTCCTGGAAGGGATTCAAGTTTGAAGTTAAAAACTTTGCTGATATCCTCTTGGATGGCCTGAGAAACATTAAAGAGATATACCACTGACTTAGATCCATTAACAACCTACCCAGAAGCTAAGCAATAATTCTCCACTGTGTTCCTAATAGAAATTGCCTCAGACAAAGAAGCTTTCCCAAATAAGAGGGTGTCATTTGCAAAGAGGGCATGTGTAAAGGAGTCTTGCATGCCTTTAATTCTTAAGCCTAGCCATTGAAGATTACTCTTGGCTGCCTTGATGGCCCAGGTAAGGGCTTCTGACATGATGATAAAGAGGTAGGGAGATATTGGGTCCCCTTGCCTCAATCCTCTTGAGGGATTAAAGGTCTCTGTGGTATTGCCATTAACAAAAACTGACATCTTGTAACCAGAAAAGCATGAGGAAATCCATTTGCAAAAATCTTTAGAAAAGCCCAATTTATCCATCATTGCTAATAAGAACTTCCACTCCACCCTGTCATATGCCTTTGACATGTCCAATTTTACCAACATAGCCTCCTATTTTTCTATATTGACTGAGTGAAGGATTTCATGAGCTAGAATTGCACCCTCAGGTGTTTCTTTTCCTAGGACGAATCCCCCTTGTTCCTCAGAAATTAGGCTTGGCAATATTTTAGCTAGTCTCAGTGGCACAGCTTTGGAAATAATTTTGTAAATAAAGTTACAGAGGGAGATGGGCCTGAATTCATCGAAACTTTGCGGGGCTTTTGTTTTAGGGATCAACATTAGATTAGTAGTTTTCATCTCTGTAAGGACATTTTTAAACTTCCTAGATTCCTCAACCGCTAAGAAAATATCTCTGCTGACCGTATCCCAACATTTTTGGAAAAAAATACCTGCCCACCCGTCTGGCCCAGACGCTTTCTCACCTGGCATAGAGAAGACTGCTATTTTTACCTCTTCCATAGAGAATTCCCTCATTAAGTCCACATTTTGGATATCAGATACAAGCTTAGGGACGAATTCAAGTGAGGGGATTCCATCACCTTTTGGAGCTGTCTTTTTGGAAAGTAGGTCACTGAAAAAAACTTTGGCTTCCAGTTTGATATCTTCCAAATCTGTGATGACATTCCCATTTTTTGAAATTATTGAGAGAATGGAATTGGAAGCCCTACGAATTTTAGCAGCCATATGAAAGAAAGACATATTTTTATCCCCCTGATTAAGCCATAATTCCCTAGACCTTTGTCTCCAATATATTTCTTCTCGACTCAGAATCTTCTCCAACTGAAGCTTTAAACTCTTCTCTAGCTGAAAAGAAGTGCTATCCATACCTTTTATTTATAATTTTCTCCTCTAGCTGTCTCAGGTCCTGAAAAATCTTAGCTTTTTGAGCAAAAATGTTTTTAAAATGTGAGTTGTTCCAGTGTAGGATTTTTTGCCTTACGAATTTAAGCTTTTGTACTAACTGGAACATGCGAGACCCCTTAACAAAAGGAGCTTGCTTCCACCATTCACTGACGTTTTGGATGAAGGATGGGTCATTAAACCACATTGACTAGAATCTAAAGTTTTTTCGGCTAGGCCAAAAGTCCATTCCAATTTGAAGTCTGAAGGGAAAATGATTCGATCCACCCATGGGTAGAATCTCTGATTCAAAAGTGACATTGAGACACAAGCACTCTGGGGAAAGAAGGAATCTGTCAAGCCTCTCTTCTATCTTACAAAAATCTTTTTGCCTATTTGTCCAAGTACATTTTCCATTTTTTGAACACAATCTAATAGGCCATTTTGGTTTATGAACTTTCTGAAGTCCTGTTGAGATCTTTGGGGGTGAGAAATTCCTCCTTTTTTTTCTGAGTCATCAATGATTGCATTGAAATCTCCTCCTAGGATGAATTTCTCCCTCTTAATGGCATTGAACCAAAAAGAGAGATCCTCCCACATCTCTCTCTTTAGACCTAAATTGGTAGGAGCGTAGACGTTGATCAGCCATAGATCACCCCCTTTCATTACTTGTGGAAATCTGCCAATTAGAAAATTACTATTCCTCTCTAGCACTTCAAGAGGGTGGATATGTGATTTCCATCCTATCGCCAGTCCCCCTGAAGCTCCAACTGCATCTACTGTGGAAAACTGCCATCCAAACTAGTTACTAAAAACTTGAGCATTCATTTTTGTAGAGAGCTTGGTTTCCTGAAGAAGTATAATGTCACTTTTATCCTCATCAATATGGTGCTTGATGAGGCGTCTCTTGTTAGGGGCGTTTAAGCCCCTAACGTTCCAGGTGAGGACTCTCATGGTTTTTGAGGAGAGCTGTGGGCTCTCCTCTGAATTGGACTATGAGCGGACACTACATTACAAGCTTCCTCCTTTCCTTTGGACTTCCTTGATTTTTTCTACCTTGCACTTTTCCTGGTGGGGGAGGCGAAAGACTTTTTCAATGGGCTCGTCATTTCTGATTGAGAAATACCCAGCAGAGGCTTATTAAGGATGTGGTCCTCTTCCAACATTACCTCGTCAGGTATTTCTTCTATCACGTTATTTGCTACCTTTTGGACTACTTGCTGCAGTAGATCCTTAAGAGTCTCATTGTCTTGGATTAAATCATTAGCAAAGCTCGGGGAGCCAGCCTCACTAGTTTGTATTACTGGTATTTCTATATCCCTCAGTAATCCAGTCATGGTTGTTGTATCCTTTTGGGACATCCGATGATCTTCCCACTTGAAGTCATCTTCTTGTTCCTCTAGAGGTTTGTCCTCCTGGGTATGCAAGATCTCACCTGCTTGGTTTAAGAATTTGCCACAGCCTGACAGTTCTGCCAAACCTTCATCCGCCCAATCCTGCTGAACACCTTCAGCATCTAGATCACTAACCTCCTTATCTTTAAAGCTTGCTAATGGTGAGGATAGCAGGACCTGTAGATTGATAGAAGTGTCATTTATTGCCCCATGATCCTTTCCTATATCAACGTCCTCTATTTCCCGCATTGCATCAAAGTGCAGTTGAGTGTTTTCAAGGGGAGGATCTTGAACCTCTTGAATCTGCTCTTGAAACTCTGAAGCTTGTCGAGGGGGGTTGTCTTCCACTGTGACAGTCTTTGAGCTCTTACGCAGGAATTCGAGACATCTTGTTATATCCTCTGGAAGCATGCCGTCCTCTAGCCAGATCTCTTGATGTATAATTATATTAAAAATATAATTATTAAATAAACTTCTAACACTTGTATTAAATGAATATTATATCCCTATGTGGAAACTTAAGATAGATTAATTATAGGTCACTAAGAACTCCTATCATTAATGATAGCACTCTACAATATTCATTTGTGAAAAAGAAAGATTGTTATTCATGTCTAATAATTTTTCCACACCTTAATTAATAACTCAATAACATTTAATTGGAATATATCTATTTCCATAAAAATATTTCAAGATTATATAATAATTACTACAAACTAACTTAGATTGATAACCTTTGCCATAAAATTCCTATAACCTAAGAATTAAAACATAACAAATATTCAAATAACCTAAATAAATATTTAACAAATACATCCAATATTATGAAAAATAAAGTTATTATTCATATTATGTGATTATTCATATCATGTGATTCAACAATAATAATGGACAATTAACTAAATACCAATTAAAGTTTAAAACAAAATAATTCTTCTCATTGTTTATACAAGAGTAAATGTCAAAAAATACATGGGTAAAAATTAACTTAACAGGAATTTAAATTATTTTATTTTATTCCATTCCAGTTCCCTTACCACTGAAAAATTTCCTATTCCAATTAAAAAAAACAAGATTATAAACTAATCAAAATCATCTACCAGATATTAAAAAAATTATCAAATAATAATTCTAAAAATAATAAGACATTCTATTTCTAGATTGATAATTACTGTGGTTGACAATTACTTCTTAAGGTACAAAAACCCATACATTGGAGGTCGGGATTTATATTGAAATTTTGTGATGTTATTGAACGGACAACCAAGTACGACAACCTTTGTGCTAGGTTCTTTTGAAACTTGAAGATTTTTAGTAATATTTCAACTTTGGCAGTCATATATGGAGGATTTTTTATTGAATTTATGGCGAAGTGATTGTGCTTGCTAATCAGCCTGTCGGTCAAGTCGGAGGGTTTGTGTTTTTTAGCATAACTTTGGTGGTTAAATTTGGATATTTTGTGGTTACGACATTTTTGATGAATAATTAAGTAAATGGTTGATCTTTATAGAACTTTAGCCAATCCAATACTTTCCTTCCATATTACCGACTTGCATAGTAAAAACATCCATTCCACCTTTTTCGTCATCAACACTTGAACACCTTGTTCTAGTAAAAACCTTGTTTAATAATGCTGGCAGCATGTTGCTTTGATTTTCCTTTACGCAATATCATTTTATTCAAGACAGTAAAACATTTTTTATCAAACCCATTTTATTTCCTTATGCAATGCATCGGTTCTCTGAGAACTAATTAATATCTGTTGCAGCAGCTATAAAATTTGAGGATCCCACCTTTTGATCGGTTGATCAGCTATGCAGAGGGCAGGAAGAACTGGGAGATACTCGTACGTGTGACCTTGTAGAGAGGACAGCTCAGAAGCCATGCGCCCGGAATAGTTGCCAGTGGGCTTGCAGGCCCTGTGCCCGCATCCTTACAAAACACTGCTAATATAGATGCCTCGAAAGGCTCAAAGATGAGTCTAAAAAAACCCCAGAAAATAGATCAGAGAGGCCAAGAAAAGGAAGAAGATCCATTAAGAGGCCTGTGAAGAAGCATTCACCCAAGGTTCGAATCCCAGGGAGGAATTTGGGGCATGTTTATGAGGTGGATGCTAATGGAGACTCATTGAGAAAGCAGATGGGTTTGATGGAGTGTTCCCAGGTATATATATCAATGCCTGTGTTCATAAGCTTCTAAATGTTTTTTTTTCATTTTGATTTGATATTTCACAGTTCATTCATAATTTGTTCTCAGAGCACAAATATGAAATTGTAAAACAGCTTCAAAAAATATAATTTAGTGCTATCTATTGAACCATGCCCTCAATATTTGACATTTAAGTAATATAATTTAAAAGATGTTAAATTGTTGAACTTTTTTAATAATGACATGCTATCTAATTAAATTGTTTGTGTGTTGGACTTGGCGTACAGATGTTTTTTTGGTCCTTGACCTATGTTGGACCTCGTGTAAAAGCTGCTCTATTGGCCTTGACCTGTGTTGGACCTCGTGCGGGAGCTGTTCTATGGAGTTTCAGATGAATTCTTTTGTTAAATGTGGCTACTCACCTCACATCTTATATCCTAAGAGCTCGAATGAAACTAGCTAAAAATAGTTATCATCACTTTATGAAACCGACAGTAGTGCCTCCTCGTTGCCTCACTAAGAATAGTTTTTCTATTTCTATTTTATTTAACTCTCCACTCTCGTGGATACTCAAAATAGCCCCACTACTGCAATTCATTTAATTATATTAATTTTGGTTAAATATTCAATTAATTTATGCTTCTTTTCTTTTTCTTTTTAAACTCTCATGGCTACTCAAAATAACCAAAATTAATAAAATTTAATGAATTGCAATAGTGGGCTATTTTGAGTAGCCACGAGAGTTTAAAAAGAAAAAGAAAAGAGGCATAAATTAATTGAATATTTAACCAAAATTAATATAATTGAATGAATTGCAGTAGTGGGGCTATTTTGAGTAGCCACGAGAATGGAGAGTTAAATGAAATAGAAATAGAAAAACTATTCTTAGTGAGGCAATGAGGAGGCACTACTATCAGTTTCGTAAAGTGATGGTAACTATTTTTAGCTAGGTCCATTCGAACTCTTAGGATATAAGATGTGAGGTGAGTAGCCACATTTAACAAAAGAATTCATCTAAAACTCAATAGAGCAAATCCTGCACGAGGTCCAGCACAGGTCGAGGCCAATAGAGCAGCTCTTGCACGAGGTCCAGCACAGGTGAGGACGAAAAAAACTCCTGCACGCCAAGTCCAACACACATTAAGGAAAAAAGGTAAGAAACAATTTAATTAGAGAGCATGTTATTATTAAAAAAGTTCAACAATTTAACATCTTTTAAATTATATTACTTAAATGTTAAATATTGAGGGCATGGTTCAATAGTTAGCACTAAATTATATTTCTTGAAGCCGTTTTACAATTTCATATTTTTGTTCTGAGAATAAATTATTAATGAACAGTGAAATTTCAAATCAAAATGAAAAAACATTTAGAAGCTTATGAACACAAGTATTTATATATATACCTGGGAACACTCCAGCAAACCCATCTGCTTTCTCAATGAGTCTCCATTGGCATCCACCTCATAAACATGCCCCAAATTCCTCCCTGGGATTCGAACCTTGGGCGAATGCTTCTTCATAGGCCTCTTAATGGATCTTCTTCCTTTTCTTGGCCACTCTGATCTATTTTCTGGGGTTTTTTTAGACTCATCTCTAAGCCTTTTGAGGCATCTATATTAGCGGTGTTTTGTAAGGACGCAGGCATAGGGCCTATAAGCCCATTGGCAACTCTTTCGGGTGCATAGGTTATGAGCTGTCCTCTCTACAAGGTCACACGTATGAGTCTCTCCTAGTTCTTCTCTGCCCTCTCCATAGTTGATCGACCGATCAAAAGGTGGGATCCTCAAATTTTATAGCGGTTGCGACACAGATTAATTAGTTCTTAGATAACCGATGCATTGCATAAGGAAATAAAATGGGCTTGATAAAAAATGTTTTACTGTGTTGAATAAAATGATATTGGGTAAAGCAAAACCAAAGCAACATGCTGCCAACATTATTAAACAAGGTTTTTACCAGAACATGGCGTTCAAGTGTTGATGACGAAAAAGGGGGAAAAGATGTTTATTCTATGTAAGTCGGTAATATGGACAGAAAGTATTAGATAGGCTAAAGTTCTAAAGACCAACCATTTACTTTTTTATTCATCAAAAATGTCGTAACCATAAAATATCCAAATTTAACTGCCAAAGTTATACTAAAAAACACAAACCCTCCGACTTGACCGACAGGTTGATTAGCAAGAACAATCCCTTCGCAATAAATTCAATAAAAAAACCTCCATATCTAACCACCAAAGTTGAAATATTACTACAAATCTTCAAGTTTCAAAAGAACCTGGCACAAAGGTTGTCGTACTTGGTTGCCCGTTCAATAACATCACAAAATTTCAATATAAATCCCAACCTCCAATGTATCGGTTTCTGTACCTTAAGAAGTAATTGTCAACCACATTAATTAGCAATCTAGAAATAGAATGTCTTATTATTTTTAGAATTATTATCTGACATTTTTTTTTAATATCTCATAGATGATTTTGATTAGTTTATAATCTTGTTTTTTTTCATTGGAATAGGAAATTTTTTTAGTGGATGCCCTTTCCAACTGGAGTGGAATAAAATAAAATAATTTAAATTCATGTTAAGTTAATTTTTACCCATGTATTTTTTTAACATTTACTCCTGTATAAACAATGAGAAGAATTCTTTTGTTTTAAACTTTAGTTGGTATTTAGTTAATTGTCCATTATTATTATTGAATCACATGATATGAATAATCACATATTATTCAGTTAGATATTTATTTAGGTTATTTGAATATTTGTTATGTTTTAATTCTTAGGTTATAGGAATTTTATGGCAAAGGTTATCAATCTAAGTTAGTTTGTAGTAATTATTATATAATCTTGAAATATTTTTATGGAAATAGATATATTCCAATTAAATGTTATTAAGTTATTAATTAAGGTGTGGAAAAATTATTAGACATGAATAACAATCTTTCTTTTTTCAGAAAAGAATATTTTAGGGTGACATAATTAATGATAGGAGTTCTTAGTGACCTATAATTAGTCTATCTTAAATTTCCATATAGGGATATAATATTCATTTAATACAAGTGTTGTTAGAAGTTCATTTAATTGACTTAGTTAATAAAATTTAATTAATGTTTGTTAGAAGTTTATTTAATAATTACATTTCTAATATAATTATACATTATTTATATTAGAAATACAATTAATATATAATTATTAGACATGAATAACAATCTTTCTTTTTCACAAATGAATATTGTAGAGTGACATCATTAATGATAGGAGTTCTTAGTGACCTATAATTAGTCTATCTTAAGTTTCCATATAGGGATATAATATTCATTTAATACAAGTGTTGTTAGAAGTTTATTTAACATTTGTTAGAAGTTTAGTTAATAAATTATGATCATAACTAAATTTTAAATAAGAAATGAAATTAAATAAAAAGAAATATATGGAATTTTATTAAATTTACTTATTATAAATTTTAATGCATGTAACATGCAGTAAGAACATTCAAACATATAAAAATCTTTGTTGCTCTATGAGCTTTACCCATATAGATGCATATTTATATATATATCTATATACACACACACAACTTTGTATATATACATGCATATATATATAATTATTGTGCATATAATTGTCCCTGTGAAATCCCTCATGCATTTCTCTGAATCCATAATTGTGTTTAATCTCTTTTTCTGTACCTACACAAAACCAGGAAAACAATAAGCATGCATATGAAAAAAAAAATAAATAAATAATAAACATGCTTATGAAAAATACAGAAAAAACAATATACATGCATATGAGAATGATATTAGGGTAATTTTTTGTACCTGCACAATGTAATACCCCCTCGTTTTTGGCTTGTGATAGTTGCTAGTTTCACATTACCTTTTTGGCAGATCTGAGATAGTTGTTAGTTCTTCCATTGCATTTAGATAGTTCTGAGACATTTGAGTTAGTAGGCCTATGGTTTATGCTTATATTGATCGTGATAGACTATGTTCGACTGATATAGTTCTGACATGTGTTATGAGTTATGATGACATTATTTCTTTTCCTCTTATGATGAGATGGACATGATTAGTGATGGGTTTAATATTATCATGTTTTATGCGATTTATTGATATCTGATTTTAAATAAAATGCTTATAGTCTTGTTCCAGAGTAGGGATGGTGTAGTACTACTCATTCTGAGCACCCTACTACACTGTGATTGCCTGACTCTGTGGGTGTTTGATACATATGCAGTCGTTCGTATACAACCTATTGTTCTTATGCAGGTTGCAGGTACCGGGCCTCGACTCCACTTGACTTAGCAGGTCTGAGCAAGCCCTACACAATGGATAATGTAGATGGAGATAACATGAGGTTTATCCCCTAGGTCAGTTAAACCTTCTATTTGATGGTCGTCACGTGGTTTGTAAGTCTATTGTCGAGTCCTTGATAGGTCAGCCTGTGTGTATTCTTGTTTGCGTAATTTGATCTATGATATTATAACGTTTTATTGTCAAATATTATAGTATTTTTTATGTAAATATTATAATATTTTTGATGTGTCGTATAATTAGAATATTCTTGGAGGAAGCTAATTAAGTAAATTGTAATACAAAATTAAGTTAACTATTCTTATGTGGTAAAATTTATTTGTGGGTAAAGTTTTATTTGAACTCATTAATGTCTATAGTTATGGATAGAATCATTCTGGGGGAATAATTAAATGTGGTTAGTTGTCAATTATGATTCCAGAGTGGGGAATCTCGATGATTAGTAAAAATTTAAAATTTCTGGTGAAGAGGATTCACGGGAAAGGATTTGGGGTGAGTGGGAATTTATGTCGGAAGCTTATTTTGTTCTGGGAGGAAAATTTTAAGAAGGGGATTCAGAAGATTGATTGGGAGGAAGGAAGAGAGAAGTTCAGAAGGAGGATTCAGGAGTTGGAAATTTCAAACCGGCTATGTTTTCAAATGAATTGTTTTGCTTATAGTTAAGATCTCTATAAAATGAAATCTCTATGTGTATATTGATCTTTGCATCTTATTGATTTGTTAAATCAATTAGATAGAAGTCTTGTTCCTCACTGAATTTTTGTTTTCTCCAAACATTGTTAAAACCTTTCATACTGCTACTTCTGCAATCAATTGTACCCTCATATCTAATGTTGTTCTTTTCTTTCCTATGGATATTGCTCTGAACCTCTCTGCAAAAACACTTTACTACCGATGGAAGGTGTAACTGAGTTGTAACCATCCTTCCTCTGGTTGCAAAGCACCCATTATGTGTCTTCCTCTTTGATGGTTTCCATGCTGCATGCTTTAATTGAATCCATTCTATACTCATTTTGCAAGCACCTCAATCTTGTGTAAATGACCTCTCGAAGCTACATTTTTTGCTTTTTCTTTGAGGAGCACCGTAAGAAATTTAAGTTCAGCCGCATGGCAGTTTGGTTGCCTCATCCTTCTGAAACTCAATGTTGTTATGGTCAATTTTCTTGTTAACTATCTATAACTTCTTCTTTTTCCACATGAGGATCAACTTTCTTGGCCCATAGTCGACTTTTCTTTTGAGACAAGCTTTGTTTTGGCCCCTAACCGTCGACCGGTTCGAGCAACCTGGTGGTATCCCTTATGTGATCTTAGCACTTCAAATCTAAACCTTATTTTGTTTCGTATCTACAGTCGATCGGTTCACCAAGAAGTGACTTGACCTTCCTGATAATCATTCTTGTTTGCTAGCATCCGTTATGATCTGTACATGTGTTCTTTTTGCACCCACGCAGGCCAGTGGGATTTCATCCTTATTTTTGCCATCGTGTTAACTGCTAATGCACTAAGAAGCAACACCATCCTTTCAACCTGGTTTGCACTCACTTTTAGGTTCTAAAAATTCCTTAGCGATCCATTTGTGCTGCTTCCGATCATTGCTTTCTTGACTGTGTCGTTTGAGGCATTCGACTCCACTGCTTACGTCCCTTTGTTTGTGCACCACATTTTGCCTTCACATCTTCAGGCCGTTGCGACTTCACTGCTGATCCAAACTTCTCAGTATTGTTTTTCTGCGTAGATGGATGTCCATGGAGTCTCGCGTTGTGCCTGAGACCTTGTTATGCTTTTCCCTTCGAATCCACCGTTGTGTCTATTCTCAAACTTGGAATCATTTAAGTTTAATGTGCTTTAGATAGGGATGTATGTATCAGTTTAATAACGATTTCATACTATTTCTACTTGAGTCAAGATTAGAAGGCAGTTCAGTCATTATTAGAATCTTGTTCTGCTTTTTAAGTTATAGAATTTGATAGAATCAGTGGTGTAGCCTTCTAACTATGAACCCGTCTTTTATTGGAAGATTCGTGACTCGTTCATTATTAATAAGTAATTCTCCTTACGCTTGTCTCTTTAGCCAAATTTATTAGAAATGAGGTTAGTAGTGTACCAGTGTGTAAGGCTTTTTCTAACTTGATCTTTTTTTACTTATGTTTATGGGATAGATTAGATTCTAGTGATTTCAAAATTTATCGTAGGCTTAGTCTCCTATTTACTTTTGTAGAATAAGGTAGTAATAATACTTAGTGGTATTACTCATTCTTCGGTGAATGTGTAGTGTTATTTTGGAAGAAGTCTTAATGCGAATCCAATTTAGGTCAAGCGTAGTTTAGAGTTAGTAACGTAAGTCCCCTTTTCATTAATGCTTGTTGACTTCGTGAGATCTTAGGACTCTAGGAAATTGTATGAGATAGTTATAAACTTAAAAGTCTTGTTTTCTCTCTTATTTCGAACAAAAATTGTAACTTTACCTATGCATGGAATAATGCCTATTTGAGACCTTGTATTTTCTTTTAGAATGATCTTTTGATTTTAAACAATAGGTATTTAAATATGTTTGAATGCTTTTATGTAATTGTATTTCGATAATTGGAGTCCTTATATACTTAATGTTTAAACCCTGTGTAGTAAGTGTTGTTCTTTGTGAATACTAGTGTATTGTTATTAATGGTATAGTCAATAACTTGTATTTTCGTGCAAAGTTGTTAAGATAGAGTCACTTAATATTGATGATTGAGATTAGGAACAAAATAAATATGGTTTGGAATAGTAATACTATCATCTTATTTGTTCTTTAGTCAGATCTTTTTTTAGCCTTTTTCCTTTATTTATGTCATGGGAGATTAGTAGCTTGTAGGTTAATGGTATTGCAAAGTTTTGGCCCACAATGTGAATTTCTTTCCTTCATTGTTGATTACCTTATGGTATAAAATAGTTAGCTAGGCATGGCCTTTTTTAATTGTTGTAGTGGCGTTCAAGGTGTGGTATGTCCGTATTTAATGTTTGTAATCTAAGAAAATGAGGGAACTTTACTTGTCATAATATTGGTATTGAATTATCTTCTTTCTCTTTATCCCTTGTTGACTTTATATTATTGTCATGGTTGTTGAAACCTAATTTCCATATCGGAAAAGGTACTATGGTAAGTTAGTAAAGAATTCAATCACCGACTCCAGAGGCTTAACCGTTTGGTATTCAACTTGATACTTGTGTCATTTTGTTTCATGATGTATGGTTTCATGTTTTGAAGGGAATAATGGGACTTATATTGTTGTGGTCAAGAGAATGGCCTATGTAATGGATCAGAATCTATGGTAACCCTTGTCCTTGCATGTTTTGGTTTTGGATGATTGGTCAGAGATTGCTAGGAGAGTGGCTTTCATGGTGGGGTCGGTGCCCAGAGAGGCCGCCTGGGTAATCCCATGGAAGTTGTAAGCAAGTGAAAACTTAATAACTTATTTAGGAGGGTTGGGGTAGTAAATCACATAACAAGATAAGTAAGATACCTCACCCATGCCTTGAGTGCTCTCGCAGGCTAAGGATGGGATGAGAAGGCCTAGTTGGCAAGGTCGACCTCCTTGTCTCCACAAGAGGACATGTCAGCTCCGCATGTGTCACCCTATGGGGCCGGTGCCTAGAGAGAGGCTGCCAGGGTAACCATAGATGGGGGCCAACTTCTAGTGAGAGATAACCTTGGTAACCCATGCTAGGACCATGCGATGACACTCTCCTTACTGCAGTCCAGTTTCTTCCTCTTTATCTTTTGTTGTGACCTCTGGAGTGCAGATTTGTCTTGATGATTGATCTTATCTTGATGATTTGATTTGTCTTGTTTTGGCTAGTACTGTTGTGTATGTGCAGTCTTGTTATCATGTTTTGTCTACATGGAGTATGCATCTTGTTATTGTGATCATTGTTGTAACCTTGACCTAGTGGAACCTCATTGTTATCTCCTAGCTCGGAGGTGTGGACCTTAGGGTTCCACATGGTTGGGAGGCAGAGCTATCCATTGTTCTTCTTGGATGTTTGGTTTGAGATCAAAGCATAAGTATTCTAGTTCTAGTTTTCTCTACACCTTCATGTGGTTGTTTACATTCATAATTGTACTATTTGTAAATCAATGTAATCGGACTTGTACTCTTGTATTGAAACTTATAATCATTCATCTCTATAAATGTATAAAGTATTATTCTTCTGTTGCATTGTGATGCATATCACTTGCATGGTTAGATTTCTATCTGATGCAGTTATGTTCCCTAGAAGTGTTAGCTATTCATTTCTTTTTATGTTGTTATAATTGTTGCTATCTCTAATGTGTAATGCATATCTTTGCTTTAAAAAAAAATATTTCTGTAATATTGTTGCTTGATAGTCTAGCACTCTAGGGTTCCATGGCAGGGCATCACATTTGGTATCAGAGCCAAGTTTAAACACTGGGTATTCTGGTTATAACTGAGCCCATTATGTGACCTAGTGCTTAAACTCTGTAGATTAACTTCATCCCTATTGTTTTCCTTTCTGTGTGTAATAAATCATCTTTGGTGTTGTAGGTAGATGCCTAGAGGTAAGGGTCGAGGTCGTGGTAGAGGTAGGGGTCGTGGGAGAGGTGGTGGCGGTACACCTCCTCCCTGTTCTCCTCATGAGAGTGCCCATGAAGATGGGGGTCAGAATATGGAAGGTCAAGACCAGCCTGAGGGAGCCCAGTTATGACAGTTACTTGAGGAGATTCTTGCCCGATTAGGTCCTAGACAGGAGGGTGAACAAGCTAGAGCAGGTCAAGAGGTAGACCAGTTGGAGCCTCGAGAAAGAGAGAGATCACCCAGGTGGAGAAAGTTGACAGCATAGCAGGAGGCCACACTAGCCAGCCATATGAGAGATCTACTAAGGGCACGCCCTCCCACCTTTGATGGAGCTGGTAGAGATCTAGAGGAAGAGACTTGGTTATTGGATTTAGGTAGGTGGTTCGCCATGCATCCTTATGGCAGCAACACCAAAGACATATGTGCTATTTTGCATTTCAAAGGGTTTACTTTGACTTGGTCGTGGTTAGAGGAGTAGAAGCTGCACTTGGACATTAGCACTGTGTCTTGGGAGTTGTTCTTAGAGAGATTCAGAGCCCATTTTCTATCTGATCATTAGAGGTAGCGTCATGCAGATGAGTTCCATGAGCTAAGGCAGATGGCCATGTCAGTTGAGCAGTATGAGCGCAGATTCTATGAGCTCAAGCAGTATGCGAGTATCGGGGATGACAAGTCTATGTTGGTGTAGCATTTTATCAAGGGCCTGAATGCCCGGATCAGTGGTGGTGTTTATGTATTCAAACCTATGTCTATAGAGGTAGCAGTGGAGAAAGCCCGGTTAGTGGAGGAGAATTTGGATTTGGCATTCAGTGGGCATACAGGTGTGCATACAGGTGTGCATATTGGCAGTGCACCTTCCTCAGGTTTTGGTTTGTGTGGTGGACATACTCAGGCATCAGGATCTCATCCACCCTCAAAGGGTGGACAGCAGTAGTACTCTCAGACCAAACTGAAGAATTATCAAGCTCGACAAGGTAATAGATTTCAGTCTAAGAAAGACCGGTCTTGGCATCGTAATAAGCACAATTGCTTTGATCAGCTAGCTCAGAGTATGTAGTCCGCAGTGAGCAGAGGTAGTTTCCAGCAGTCTAGTGCTTTCCAGGGTGGTGATGGTTTTGGTAGAGGCACAGTGTGCTTCTCTTGTGGCCAACAGGGCCATATTGCTAGACAGTGTCCTCAGAGGAGTACTTCAGGGTTTAGACATCAACCAGAGTCTTCAGAGCCAACTATTGGTGATGCAGGTAGATCACACAAAGTCTTTGCAGTGGTGGATAACTGTCAAGCAGAGCATCAGGGCACCATGGTGGAGACTTCTGGTTTCATGCGAGGTATTGGTTTTTCTATTCTTTTTGATTCCGGTGCATCTGATTAGTTCATATCTCCTCTGGTGGAGCATTGTGGCTTAGTGGCAACAAAGTAGGATGGTAGGTGGTAGGTTGAGTTAGCTTCCGGGGCTAAGATTGCAGTTGAGTCTCTAGTTAACGGGTGTGAGTTGAGGATTGGCTCTCTATCTTCTACAGTAGACCTTCGCATCCTACCCCTTGGTTCATATGATATAGTTTTGGGGATGGATTGGCTAGAGGCCCATCGAGTTGTGATCGATTGTCGACATAAGTCTATTAGATGTGTGGATGATTCTAGTGCAGAGGTGGAGGTTATAAAAGTTTGAAGGAGAAAAGTTTAAAAAGGACAAAGACAAAAGGTGGAAAGTTCTCATTAACAAGAAATATGCGCCCTAGATATGAAGACACCACAATCCATGAGAAAGTACCAAAATCATTCATACATTAAGAAGAATTTGCCCAAAATAATAGAATTTGAGGGAGAAAAACCAAAAAATATTCTAAGTCTTCAAATTAAAAATTAGAAATTTCTCATTGACAAGCAATATGCGCCCTTGCAAGGGCACAAATTTCCCATAAACAAGAAATTTCTAACCTTGAAAATATTTCAACAAAATATTAGATTCTCATTGCATGTTGAGGAAATAGGCCTATGATATGAAAAATTAGAGTTTTTTTAATCATAAGTAGGCCGACCCTCTTGAGGAAAACTTAGAGTGCTATATAAGGAGGATTGAATCTTCATTTTATAGATTCAAACTCAAAACTGAAAATTCAGAATGGAGGAGTGAATAATCTAGCAAAATTACTTATCAAAGAAGCAGAAATTTTGGTGAAGGAAAGAGGAATCAAATTATCATTTTCCAGATTCAGATTCAAAGCAAAAAGCATATTTAAGGAGCAGTAAATTACCATGAAGTAAGGGCGAATCCAAGGATAAGAGCAGAATTAATCCAAGAGGAGCAAAGTTTCACCACCAAGACAAGGCAAATTTCAAAGGAACAGTGAAGTACATCTGGGAACATCAAAAGTTCATTAAAAGAAGAGCAGAAATTTATAAAGCAAGGCAAATTTCACAATCAAGATAAGAAATTGAGAAGTAAAATTCACTAAAAGGAGAACAAAAATTTCATCTAAAAGAGAAAAAATCCATTCAAGAGAAAGGACATGGAATTGTAGAAATATTTTTGAGAGGAAGGCGAATTTAGTGAGAGAAAGGAGAATAAAGGTTTCATTTCATCATATTTTTCCATGCTTCAAGATTGATTGGAATGAGATTGTGTTAAGAGAATGATGATGAAATTTTTTGAAATGCGATGAATTTCCTTTCAACTTCTTCACATGCATAAAGGTAAAAGAACTTGACATAATGCTTCCATTATTGAGTACTATGACTTGTGAATTTTTATCTTGCAGATATTGGAGAATCCATAGGTGAGCCATGCGTCTGAGGAAGAAGAGCATCCAGAGGATAAAGACATCAATAAATTCACCATCATCCTTCTTCCAATGGAGAACTTTATCACTGGAGTGAGAAATGTCATCATCACCTCACAAGTTCCATCATCCAAACATCCAGAATATCACTTCCAAGCTCCAGGATCATCCAAATCCATTTCATGTGTTAGAAAGATCAAGAGCAAGCATCATGCAATCTACTCCAAGAAGTCATGAACAAATACATCTCCTACTTTCGTCAACAAGCTTGAACGAAGGAATCCTACAAGAACAACATCACATGAGATGAAAAATAAGCATTAACATCAAGAAATTCATAAATTTCACTAAGGCATGAAAGACAACATTAGGAAATCCAAAATTCCCAAATTTTCAAGTTTGAGGCAGCAAAGTTCCATAGTTGAAAATCCAACAATTTGGGAAATATTCCAAGTAATGTGAACATGAATAAAATCAAGCTAATTTGCTCAATGCTGAGGTGGCATGTGCACGTCATGGATCCAATCACATTTTACCACTTCATCCATCTAAATTGAACACATGTACTTCAAGCAAGAGGTCAAAGAGGATGCCCATGTTGGAGATTCTCAAAGATTCCATTTCAATCTTATCACCTTGGGAAACGTACCTTTGTTTCCTCTCTCATATTCTAAAAATAGGAAGCTGTTGTAACTACCTTGTGTTGTCCAAATTTTGGCCATTGATTCTCGAATCAATCCTGGCCCTTCGTTGTAATTGTGGAGTCTATAAAAGCATCACTTCTCTCATTTGCAAGAATATATATAGAAGAGTAGGAGTAGATATTGTTAAAATAGTGAGTAGAGTAGACTCTTCAAAGTCATTGAAGAGATTGTGGAATTGTTGTAAAATACTTCTTGGATCAATACAAGCTCATTGTTGATTTTCCATGGTGATTTTGTGTGATTACAGAATGTTCGCATGGTTTCAAATTCTTGCAAATGATTGAGAAATGTTTCCAAGTAGCTTAGATAGTAGATTAGAAGTTCATTGATATAGTGGATTTATGATGAGATATTTGATGAGTTCCTTTATGTTCATACTTTTTGTGATTTGTTGCTTGCAATTCACAATGCAAAGTTAGTCTGAACCTTCATGTGCTTTAGTTCGATTGTGGATGTTCATTCAAGTTGCGCCAGCTATGGGTATTTGGATGCATGTTCACAATATGAAAATCCTTTATTAACCTTAGAATATTGCACAAACTTTGTTTAATTGTTGGTTCCAATGGTGAAGCAAAGTTAGGTTTTCATGAGGAATTTGTCTATCATAGCATGTTTCATTATATCATTGTCCTTAGAATAGCTTTCTTAACCCTTATCTTTTTCCTTTTCTTTCATAGTCGGTTGGACTGAGTTCCACTTCACAAAAAGGAGAATAACATATTTGAGTGAAGAAAGGAGCCAATTCAACATAAGTCCCTTTGTGAGTAATAGCAAAATCACATCAACTACTGAGTCTACCCATAGCAAAACATGAATAAGGAACCTTGGAGTTGTCTCGATTGATCACATTATTTAGCATTCGAGAGACTTTATTCAAGAGACGATAGAATACTTAGTATTTTATTCTGAGTTTGCATTGGCGTAAAAAACACATCAACAGGTGGTACTAGTGTTGCTTAGATAAAAGTGAAGGGGGTTCGGAGCTGAAAAATCTGAAAGTATAGGGAATGGCCTTCGCTTCAAAGTGGATTATTAAGGCCTTAGATAGTGATGAACCATGGAATGTTCTAGTAAGGAATAATATATGTTCTTCTCTTCCTAGAAAATGCAAAGGTTGGGGTACTCTTCACATTGAAGACATTATTTGGGAATTTCTATGCCAAGCCCTTAGGGTCTGTTGTATTTCTTAGTATCTAGAAAGCATGGGAATATGTCAAAAGGCTAATTTTGAATAGAAATGCATATGATGTGAATAAAAACATGGTAATCATTCATAGATCCATCTAGTGAAATGTGGAACATTTAGGTAGACTGCTTGCTCTTCTACAGGGGTGCTTTTCTAAAAATGGAATAATTTGGGTTTGAAAACATTGGGTGATCTAATAGAAAACAACTCTCCCAAAACCTAGGATCATATTAAAACTAAATTCAAATTTGCTGACTCAAAAAAGAGAACTTTCTCTACCTTATGCAAGGCATGTCTGGGTAACTTCTCCCATGGGATCTTTGTTGTTGGAGAGGAATGTATTGATAATCTTGTATTGCTAAATGGAACTAAATTAATGAATGTGGAGCCAATATATATATATATATATATATATATATATATATATATATATATATATATATATATATATATATATATATATATATATATATAATGTGCACCAACTCCCAGGTGGTATTCAAGCATATCAACATTGTTTGAAACTTCCCCATAGAACAAAAGAATTATCTAAAGCTCTTAAGTGGATCTGGTCAAGAGTCATTGAACCCAAAAAGTCTAGTTTTACATGGCTTCTTTTCCTGAACAAACTCAATCTAGGTTTAGATAATGGTTTGTGTTCCTTGTGTAATATTATTGAGAATGGTTGGCATATCTTCTTTAATTGCAAATATGCATTGTTTATTTGGTCCTACTTTATGTGTAATATTCCTAATTGGTCTCCCATCAAAGATGTTAACTGGAAGGAAATTTTATGTGGGTATGTTAATAGTCTAAATGTGAAATCTAACAAATTGTGGCTTGTCTTGTCTACTGAAATTCTTTGGTTTTTCTGGAAAATGAGAAATGAAGATAAGTTCCAAGCCAAAAAGAGGGACCTCATAGAGGCTTGTTTATGACTCAGAAACTACAAATTGATTGAACAGGTTGTTGTTACATTGGAAATGATAGAAGATAAATTCAACAAAATAATTGATGATGGAGCTATGGTCTACAAAGAAGATATTTAGCGGGTACACCATTGTAATCAGGGATGGATGAAATGTGAGGAGAAATTTGACATAGAACATAAAGAGTTTCAGGATAGATACTGCATCCAGCACTAGATAGAAAGAATGAAAGATGAGTTTAACAGGTATGTGGAAACACCATTTCAAAATTACAATCCTAACACCGATCGGGTGAGGACAACCATTCCTAGTGGAAGAGCTTGTGCTAGAGATTCATTCATGGATAGTGATAATAGAGTCTAACACATTAAAACTCAAAGACATTAGTTCCTCATTAGTCAATAGAAGGAAGGCAACTATAGAACAAGTGCTATGGAGGATAGATGGGGTACAGAGTTGGGTGACTCTCAGGGTTTCTACTTTGGAGGATACATGCAACACTCAAGGGCCACACAGGAGAAATATGATAGGGTAGAGGGTTTGAAGCTAGATGAAGAGGAAGATGGAGATTTCAATGTGGCCTCTAGTGCAATAGACCACAAAGCAAATTGTAGAGTAGTTAAATCAATGGATCAAGAATGATTTAATTTATAAATGATAACTCATATATTGTAATAGAACATAGAGATATAGTTTAACTATATAATCTGGTATAGGGTACAGATGCTTCGTATTATATTGTTCTTTTGGTTTATATGGTGCTTAATGCCCAATTATAATTGACTAGTGTTTTTGGATTGACATAGGTTGTACAGGTAAATTTTTGGTGTGGCCTTCTTGGCCATGTTGATGTACTACATCCTTCTTTTCTTTTGAATATATAATGTGCATGATCTTCAATCCAAAAATTAATTAGTTGGTATTATTTTGTATATAAAAATAAGTATTGATTGTCTTATATACAAAGGATATGAACTTGAAATACATTTTGTGGATAGGTTCTAGATACTTTTAAACTTATGTTGTAATTTATTTGATAGAACTAGACCTTAGAAAGGGTTGTGTGCCCTCTTAAACCAAGTTTAGGGAAACTATCAATCTATGGCTTGAATTTTAGATCAATATATACTCTTGTATGCTTTTTGTATGTGGAACCATTATAAATTATTACTGATAATTAATGATAGTTAGATCTAAGTAAATGGTATAGGGCACTATAACAATTAATTTTAAACTCTTGAATGGTCCCATGATAGGTCAATGTTTCCTCCTATTATTTCTATTAATTCTAATTGTGGAATTGATCTACAAAAGCCTTTAATGACTTGGTGTTTATTAATGTGTTTTAAGCATTGTAATAATGTGCTTAGATAAAGATGGCATTTATTTGAATAATCATGCAATAATATAGTCTTGAATTAGAGAACTATTTATTTCTGGTTTGTTGTGGGATTAAATTATACTTTTATATTTGCATATATCACCATTTAATATCATATGTTAGATTAGCATTGATTTCTAGGTAATAATGTTTAGTAGTGTTAAATGATGAAATAAAGGTATAGTCTCCATTATAAGTTCTAGGGAGTAGAAAGCTACTATTACATATGTTAACCCAAGTTATAAATTGTATGACACCATCTTGTGGTTGCAAGTTCAAGTCCCAAACTACGAAGTCTCTATGCTACACATATGTAGGCAAGGCCATCATGGATGAGCCCTCGAGGCATTAGGTTGTTCCCTTAGGGCCTTTAGTCTTGCTAACTTTTGCATTGACATGTTTATTTATTGACTTTACGAAACTAATGTTTATATTTAGTTGTGCAGATTCAGAACTGTCACCTATGTAGGGTATTGGAGCTAAGAAATAATTGCATTACCTTGTGAACAGATGATCATGTGGTGTTTATTGTAATTGAGAATAACTATATAAGGAATGCTCAAATCGTGATTTTCATTATAATAATTGATGCAAAATTTATGTCTATGTATAATTGTATCCAACGTTGGTTGTTCTAATTGCATATCAGTTTTAGATTTTTTGTGTTATGATATTTTTATATTTTAAAACTTTAACATTTGGCATTAAAAGTGTGGTATTAATTTATGTTTTGAGGTTCATTCTCTAGTGTTATAGGTTGGGGTAGAAATCTAAAAGTGAATAGCTTCAAGCCCTTGTGAGGGATCCTCTTCTAATCTCCAACCACAAACAAGATCCCATGAGGTCAATCTTCATCTGACAAAGTTGTGTCACACTTTTATAAAGGAAATGACCAACACTGATCCAACTTTTAAACTTGAATCACTGAAAAGTGACATATATGTTTTGAATTTTGAAATGATGTAAACTAATAAAATATTTATTTTTTTAATATATTTTATGTTTGTATTTAAAAAAAAAATTAAAAAATTATTTGAATATAGTTTTTAATAAATTGATACTATAATTTAGTTGTGGATAAAATGCAGAAAAATGATGTTACATGAGATGTCAATCTTTATATAGTAATTTTTTTTTCTTCAATTTTTTTGTGTGTATTTATAACTGGAAACTTTAGGGCATAGATATATTTTTTTTCCCAAATTTGTTAAATATATATTTTTAAATAAATATTAAAATGTGCATGTATTAAAACGCAGTTGTTTCCATTCCATGTCAACTTTTGTATTAACTATTTATCTAAAATAGAAAAAAAATTATACCATCTTGATATAGATTCTTTTATCTAGGCATCATATTTTTTCTATTTTTTTAATAAGTTTTACTATTTTTCCTTGACATGGTAATTGACCTAATGTTTTGTGTTGAAAAACTATTTTTAGTAAAAATAAAATAGAAATTATAAATAATAATTAAACTATTAAAATATGTATATTTTTTGAAAACTAAACATATAATCTACAAAATGGTATTTTTATATATTTTAAAAAAATGTTATTTACAAGAGTAGAAGTTGTTGAAATCTCAAGTTTTTCGAATAATCTTTTTTTTTTTTGGTAAATTGGCCTCATTGTGGTGCTACATATGCCTTTATCCAACAATTTTAGTTGCAAAAAGGGTGGACATATCTAACTTAGGTAGAATAAATTCTACAAGATCACATGTTTGAGCAAAATTGATTTTTAGTTAGAAATATTTAAATTCACTTATGCTGATATGTTGGCTGAAAGTGTGACACAACATTGTTCTTTTACATTCTTGGATGATAAATGCTACTGCATAGAGGAGCACTCAAGTCTCTAAAACCTTTTCATGGGAGCTTCAATAACCATCAAGAAGTGATTCTCTATATGTTTTCTTCAATAACATGACAGTTCACAATTTCCAAAAGAGCCAAGAGAGAGAGAGAGAGCTTCCTTTTCCTCAATCTTGCATCTTGCATACCTAGAGATAATCTGTAAGAGTCAGGTACGCTACAGGGGTCATTTTAGTGTTGTTTGAGCATTACCTCTAACAACTTCCAAAGAGGAAGTAGGAGAAGCAACATTCAAACTTTTAGAATATTTGGGACACTAGCAGGTCATGGAGACGTTCACGTGTAGTGCTTGTGTCTAAGAAATATTCATTCAAAATTTGCACATGTTCTCCTAAGAATGAAATAAATACATGTTTGTTATAGATTTTGGCAAACCTTAGTGATGGGTAAAATAGGCCAAGGTTTAGGTTCAATGACCCTAGAAACATGCTATTGTTACCAAATTGTGCTTGGTAGCCCAATTGGGCTAGACTGTAATAGTTGTTTTCTAATGCTTTTAGAACTCAAGTGAGTTCAAAGGAAGGGGTAAGAGAAAACTTAAGTTCATAAGCTATCCTAGAATATCTACTACCTAGATGGAGGACTAGTTTAAAGATCAAGTTACCAAGATCAGATAATAGCTCAATTTGAGTTGTTACATGATCCAAATAAAATAAAGAAGTACCCTAGCAAGCTAGGAGGTTGACATGTGAACTTGAAGCTAAACTAGTTCTTTGACAATCATGTTTTAGATGTGTTCATGGCAATCCATTCATTGCAGTTTGGTACAGTTTTGGAGAGGTACTTTTAACTTTGTCAAATTTGTCATGATTATAAACACATATTTCATGTAGGGTAAGTGCAAGAAGATGAGTTCACTTTTTGGCCAAAAAGTGGAAGTGTTTTTCCTATTTTTCAAATTTTGTCATACTTGGAGTGACAATTTGAAGCACTTGCACATAAAATAGTAACCTATGTTATTTCAACTTTATGGAAAATAAATAATAAATAGAAAATTATGTTCAATAGTAGAAAAAAGTACATATTTAAAAACTAGACTTTCATATCTATAATGGGTTTTAATTTTGTTAAAATATTCTGAAAAAAAGGTCGTCAGCCATAGTGGTGAAACTAGTTTTTTCTCTTACTATTTTCATGGTTTCCAAGTTGCAGGTCCAAAGCTAAGGCTTGGGTTTCCAAGCCTAAAACTAATGCAAATTGGTGTGTTTGAAATTTCAAAATTTTAGAAACAGGTACCCGTTTCTAAAAAATAAAAAAATTATCCATAGGCATGTAGAAAAATAAAAAAAAAACTTTTTGAAAACGGGTACCCGTTTCACCCGTTTTGCTTCGGGTGCCTGATCCTAAATAGGTACACGTTCTAGGCAGCATTTTTCATCCGCAGGAGACTTCCGCAAAATGTATACTCAACTTCTTGCT
Organism: Cunninghamia lanceolata; assembly: GCA_027924645.1. NCBI lineage: Eukaryota > Viridiplantae > Streptophyta > Pinopsida > Cupressales > Cupressaceae > Cunninghamia > Cunninghamia lanceolata. Next base: position 3,140,151 of record BSBN01000749.1, on the reverse strand, counting down.
TTAACCCTGCAATAATGTTCAGTTTGTGCTATGCAATTGATTTAGAAAGAGAAATTATACATGAGATATTGCATGAGATGAAATAACTATTATATTCAAAGAGAAGTGTTTATATGATCCCACACAAGCTGTGGGAGTAACTGTAGGTGATAAGATACATAATAAAGAGTACATTGCAAGAAAAGAAAGCATATAAAAGCAAAATGGGACCCATCATTGCTTGAGTGAATGACGAATCCCATTGGCCGCATCAGCATCTCAAGTTGTCCTAGTGATATCGCCGAGAGAAGGCCTACAGGAGAAAGACAAAATGATGTTAGAGCTCAGTGTCTCCTCTATGCCTCTATATACAATAATTGAAAATGTACTTGCTATTCTATACCTGATCAGTAAAGTGGAACTAATAAACTGAACATCAAATTAAGAGGAATGAAACAAGAGGAAGAATATCAGATCAAACAACCAAGAGAGAGGCTTCAACCTTAATGTTTTAACTAACATGTTTATTCATTGTGTAGATACAAGTACATTAGGATCATTCATTAATGTCATCTCATTTGTTACAACAACCATAAAAGCATGAGACAGTCAATAAAAGTTTAAAATACTTGAGATGTGACAGTCAGCCTCTATGGAGCAATTTGAAGTTCCCTAGGAGCAATCAAGGCAAATATTCTTCTTAACAGATCAAGTAAAAGTGCGGCATGTAGTCATAATAAGCATTCATCATGCATGAATACCAATCTATTGCTACAGGAGGAGTGAGGAACAGCTACAAAAATAATGCAAAGGATAGCTATCAAGGTCATAACAAATCATATCCATAATCACTGAAGGCATAAAAGCAACAAGCATGGTCAAAGGTGTAGCAACAATCATGAAGATGCCCGAAAGAGTAGATGAGTAAGGATAGGACAATCATCAATGCAAAGGTACAATCTATAAGATAATGAGGAGCTACCACTTAGAGGCACTCATAGTTTACCTCCATTTAATCCCTTGAAAGCAATAAAGGTAGTACAAAGGAGTATGGAACAACAGAATGTACCATTGATTGTAGCAAGGATAAATTGAAGTTATGAGGTAGTGAACCCTAACAAGTAGTAGGAGGTCTGATAACAAGAGGAATAGGAATAACAAGTCACCACAGTCAAGTATAAAGAAGGAACAAGCCATATCAGTGACTAGAATGGCATAATGTAGTGAATGAAGACACCAGCTACAAGTGACAGTTAATGAGGCATGGAAGTAGCAACCAACAAGAAGATAGTCATCAGACTTAGGTCCTGTAGCCTCCAATACAACACATAAATCCATGTGTTCAGGGTTGTTATGAGAATCCTCATACTTATAGAGACCTGAAGGTATGCAAAAGAGTGCCAAGAAGACATGGAGAGTACCATCAAGAATGAAGAAATGGTCATTTACAGTGTCATGCCCACATTTCCCATGCGGTCAGGACACGCAACACACATGTCATGTCTACATTTGTCATGTGGTCATGACACGAAATATCAAAAACTTTTCCACATGTCCCTAGAAACCCCCTCGTACGCGTCAGCGTGCTCTGTGGCAATACGCATAAGGCGTATACATGTCAATCAAATCTTGGGGAGGAGCATTTACATATGCAATCCCCTATGTGATGATAGCCATCTAGGGGGTTATGCGACTCGAGGAGCGTCACTACTAAGGTTAGGGCTGATTTGACCTGAACCCTAAGTTTCCTAGTTCAATGATACGATTACGACAGGAGTCAAAATCTAACCCTAATTCTAGAACATTAAAAAAAAGAATAAAATAGGCTAACATTAAAATAATAATCATAAGGAAAAATAAGATGTTAACTAATGCCAAAGAATTTCATTTAAAACAACTGTCCTAAGTCTCAGAAAATTTCAGTAGCATAATACGTTATTAATGTTTGAAATAAATATTTTAAAAAAGGTTTCCCTCACAAACATTTACAAGAAAATTTAAATAAAAAGATTAACTTAAATTTACCTGAATACATTACAAAAATTACCCACCCTAATAATTAAAAATCAAATTAAATGAAAATAATTAACCCAACAATAATAAAAATCCACTAATAAATATAATTCCAACAATTATATTTATTAAAAGTCAAAAGTAAAATTCTCCAAGAAAAGAATTAAAACAACCTTCTCCAACCCAACAAAATCAATTAACAAAGTTAAATTAATAAAAGGGATATCCAATTTAATTAAATTAAATCCCACTAGTAAGGAATAATATAGAAACTTGTCTAAAATTTAAAAACCAAAGGGGTAGAAAAACCCACTAAAATCCCTAACTACCATACCCCAATTTAAAATACACAATTAAATTAAAACCCCACATAATAATATATAAAATTCCTAAGTAACATTACTCGAGCCAAATAAATAAATAACCCCTTTCCATAAGAGAAGAACCCAAGATGAAAAAGCACATAGAAAGATACTAAATTTCAAAAGAAATAAAAGAGAGAACTCAAAATTCACGTGCAAAGGAAATGAAATAAAATAAATTAACTATATCTAATTTCCCACTCAACTCTTCAACCCTAAAGCATGTCTATTATTTTATTACTTTCTTCCTATTTGCCCTAACCCTATCTCTTTCTTTTCCTCTATCCTATTCTTCTTTCATTTTGTTTTCTCAATTCTATTTTCTCTTTGTTGTTTTGTTGCAGGTTAGGGTTTATTCCTCAATGGCTTGGGTAGCCATGAAAATACTACACAATGAGGTATATACTCATTTAGTATCATACATGGTATTCTTTTTATTTTTATTATATATATATATATACACAAAAAACTATATATATATATATAAATATATTCATTGTGTAGATCTGAGAAAACATAGATTTTTTTTTTGTGGTTTTAAAATATTGAGTGCTATATATATATATATATATATATATATATATATATATATATATATATTAGCAATTAATAATAGTAAATACCAAAATGTGACAACGGCAGATTGCAGGTTAGAAGCAGTAATAGGGGCGACGAATCATATGATAGCACCGCCATCATGAAGGAGAGATCGTTGGTTTTAAGTTTTGAAAGGGCGTTGGGTGTGAGGAGGGAGCTAAGCCCCCACCCACACCCTCAGCCCCCTCCCCACACCCCCAGCGAACAATATAAAATCTGTGGTGGGCGGCGGTCTATGGCTGCCATCCACCACAACCCCTTCGTTTTCTTTGATAATTTTTTTCGGTGTTTAAAACAATTTCAACCCTCCTCTTTCACAATACAGTTCGGTTATAATTTGTTTCAATCTATCATTCAGTGTTTGATAGTATACACAACATTTACTATATATATTCATGTGTGTGTGTGTGTATATATATATCACAGCCATTCTATATAAAATGTTTTCCAACTGTCAATAGATTAAGATATGCATAAAACAAATATAAAAATGTATGTATAAATACACACACACACACACACACACACACACACACACACACACACACACACACACACATATATATTATTTTTTTACATGGAAAGTAAATAAATTGAAATCTAGAGTTGTACAAAATATCAATTTCTATATATATATATATATATTCTCATATATCTATATGTATATTCATATATATATTTACATTTCCACCAATATACAAGGGTATGCTCATCAAAACATGTAGAAGCTAAAAGTCCCCAAAGAATTCATTTCTCTTCTCTCATTAATATCAGCAAAAATGAAATTCAGAAACATAACTTAGGCAAAAAAAAATATTTTTGTAAGAGAAAAAAAGTGTTTATCTAGTTTTCTTTTCCTTGAAAATAAAATGACAGTAGCTATTCATTTTGAGCATACAAAGCATACAAATAACTTTGAACAGCAATATATCATTCTATTCTTTTCTATTCAAATGCAACACAATATTCTAACAAGAAGGTAACATTTAACATAGGACGACAAGAAGGATTTTATATCAGCAAATAATAAATGCATCACAATTTGGAAAAATTACTTGCATACATAGGAATAGTTTTCATTCCACCATTTCAACACAATACAATAATGGGGAGTACTTTTTTTTTAACAAATACAATAAGGTCTCCAAGACCATGGCTCACAAAAACAACCAACAAAATAATACAATAAAACTGCAATGCCCATTTCTCCAAGCTCAAAGACCACCAAAATAACCTGCAATAAATTTTAACACAAAGAGGGGGAAGCCAAGCCACAAAAACCGCTCTCCTCCCTACCATAGACCCGCTAGTGGGTCGAGCTGGGAGGTAGATCATCACACAGGTTCTATCATTCCACAACAAATTCAAACACAAGCCAACACAACAAAATCACCCATAGTTTATGCATAATACAAAACTCATAGAAATGAGTTTGGAGGGGTAGGGGAGTGGACTGCTCGACTCAAGAGGTCACTCCAAAACTCATAGTCTCAACACCACAAGGCCTCAAGCCAAAAATATGATATCTCAATGAAATACAAAATCACCATGGCACTCATGCCAACCAAAACGATGGGTGTTATGTTTGGTCAAAATAACGTGTTGTGTTGTAGAGTTGTTCAAAACAGGTGTTGGAATTTTGAGAGTTGGGTGTCTTCGAAAAAAATGGCCAAAAAACTATTTTTTCAGAATGGATCCAGGAAAAGATTTTATGTGGCTATTGTTGTTGGGCAAAGAAGATTTGGGCAAGTTTTTTTCCCATCTCTGCCATGCATTTTTAGGGTTTTGTTTTGTCTGGAAATGGTGCTTGTGGAATTTCAGAGTGTTACAATTGTCCATGGTGGTCATAGTTGGTGTTTATCATTTTGTGTTTTTATTTCCTTGTATTGGTTGTTAGTATTGAAGACATTGAATTAGTGCATTTTTTTTTTCCAGCTTTTATATCAGTGGGACTCTTCGCATTTTTATTTAGCCTTTTTTAAATAATATTTAGGGTTTCCTTGCTAAAAATTTTAAGGTATAGAATTAAACAAAATATGCATCCAAATAAACCTAGTTTACCTGTCAAGTGGACTCTGTTCAAAGTAATTCAAAGGTAAGCTTTTATTATGTAATGCATGGTCGATGAGAGTCAACTGACACTTCTTATTGTTATTGTAAGAACCTACACCTTTTAGCAGCGATTCGTGACCAGTTTCCAAGCATTTGAGTCTCCCATAACCTAAATCTTCGTAATGGACTTCTCCTAGAAGACCAAATCCCTCTTTTCTCTAATCTGACCGTGATGTTTTTTTCCCGCCCTTATCTATCCAGTTATTATAGTCACCATTATTCACATCTACATAAAATATGATTTTCCACTTCTTGTTTAGCTATGTTATTATTATGTTTTCCTATGGCCATCTAGTCTCTGAGATGTGAAGACCGTGTGTTTAGACTTCCTAATCCCAAATAATTTTTTGATTAGCCGATAGGCTTTTATACGTGAGCATTATAGTGCTCAGAAAATTGTCTCATGCCATAGAAAAATTCACACTGGAGAATTTCCTAAGTTCTCATACGCCCGTATCAATGAAAAACTATAGATTCTCAGTGTTTTGACCACTTCATGATAGCCACTATGCATAGACAGTTGGCAATAACAGAGGAGGGTGTTTGGTTGCATTCTGGTTTTGTAGAGGAGAAGAAATTGAACAAGTTAATGGGGCAAATGACATTTTTCTGTGAGGGTGTTTGGTTGCATTATGTCTTTAGTAGGGTTTTGGGTGACAGGTTAGTAGCTCCACCGTTTTGAGCAGTGCATGGCTGGAGCTCGAATAGTGATTCTGAGTGGCTACAATAGCAGGGCATGAATGCATTTTGTGGCAATGTTTCCAAAGGATTAGCGAGGGCTCTATTTTAAGAGGAGTGACAATGGTGGAGGTTGTATTCAACTGCCAAAATCTATTGGGTTCTTCTACAAGAGTTGTTGATGCCATGGTGGGGTATAGGTACTTGCTTATCTCATTTGGCAGGGGTGTTTGCTCTTGCAAGTGGAGGTCTGTGGTTCAATTCTCCTTCCCTTGTCCTCTCTCTTGGAGGTCCTGCAGATACATATGTTGCATTGTAGTGTTTGATATGTATGCTTGGTGACAAGCCCATAGGGTGGGATAGGACACATTGTAGTCTTTGATTGGTCGACTGAGAAACTTCAAAATATGGCTCAAAATGTTGGCCACTGCAGTTTGAGAGGAGCATTGAGAAGTTTTGAATATGTTTCAAGGATTTTCTAAATATTTTTAGTACCCTTTATAAGACTTTACATTGTAAAGATTTGCTCAAGTAGTTAGGTTTCTTAACATTGTGTATCAGATCCAAGTTTTCATACCAAGTCAAGTAGATCTTTGTTATTATTTGGAAATCTTGTGTTTCTGATCCAAATAAATTAGGGTATTTAAATTAAATAATATCCTCATCCAATTTTATTTTCAAAGAAAGAAATAGGTGTAGTGACCTTTCAGTTTTTGGTTGTCCGTTCTGACTTCCAAGGAAGTCAAAGTATGTTGTGACCTTTCAGCTTCTTTCTGAAAATGTATAAATGAGCTCAATTCAAAGCCAAAAGGGGGGAAGTTCTAGGCATACATCTCTTCTCAGAGATACATCTCATCCACTGAGATTGCCGAACAACTCTCCCAAATGAAGTTTCTAGAGCATACATCTCACCCACTGAGATTGCTCACATTGCTTTGTATGAGCTCTTCTTTTATGAAATAAAATTGTTTAGCACATGGTTTATTTTGTGTTTATAATATTGTAGGCTACTCACCCAGTATTGTCCTCTGAATTGCAAAATAATTTAGATCAGTGGTATCAGAGATATTGGCATCCTTGGACTAATGATCTCCCTACTTGGCCATGGATACCTTCTCACCCTCTATCTCTCTATACTGGTGTAGGTAAATATTTACGGCCTCCACACATTCTTTAACCCTTATTATCATGTCAGGCTTTGGATTTTTCCTTTTGCCATTACCAAAACAATTTTCCCCTTCCTATCCATCCATCACTGAGATCAATCTCCCCACGAATCTCTTCCCCACCTATTCCACCATTGAATACCACCTCAACTGATCCCATGTATCCATTGTTGTTTCTTTTGCTTCCAGATTCTCTAGTCATCAATAGACGATGCAAGGAGTAGGGAATCCTAGATTTGGATATATGGTGGACACTTGCATTACAATAGAGGATCTTTAGAATTTAAAGAATGAGATCTTGCATGTGTTTAGTAAGTTACTAGAGAACGCACTAGTGGGCCTCATTTCTTTTGGGGAAATTGTCACTACTCATGATCTCTACTACATCTACTACTCCAGACATCCCTGCTATATCCATATGTACTTCTTGGTGACATATAGTTGCATCTGAATGGTTTCAAACTCATGGCCACTCTACTCTACTGTAGACATGGGAAGGTCTAGCAGGAATTTTAGAGGAGACACCAAGATTATGTTTAAAGTCTACGACTATGAGAATTGACTTAATACCATGGAGTTTCCTTATTCACATCCCACACGAGAAGAGAAGATCGATTCATTTATCAACCACTCCTGCACCTTTTCGACACTTCTTCTCCGGCAAGGAGGAGTCCTTCGAGTCAAGCCTGGCCTTTTCCTTACAGTTGTAGCTGATAGAGTTCAAGATATCATCAAGAAAGCAATCAACATCAAGCTTCCCTTTGTCATCGGTGCTAGTGCTAAAGACGAACATGAACATAGTAGGTAGTGGCACACTTATACTCTCGTCAGTGAAACCATCTCTAGTTTTGCCGCAAGCTAAGGCTACCCTTAAACTTCTACCCAGTTGCCCAAAGAGTCAGAAAATCTGACCCAGCTTCTTTCCACATGAAAAATGGTGACACCTTGGCCGTTCGATTCTCTCTTGCAACCTCGACATCTTCTTCAAATTCAATGCCTGTTGAAACTTTGCGAGTCTTTGACAACGAAAATTATTATTATTATTATTATTATTGGTAGCTGACTAATTTAGACGTTACTCTCACCAAAACTAACGTCCAAATTACCCATGAGATGGTTACATGTGTTGATCGATAGTATGGATGCCAACACCAATGTTAACATTAGCATTCCATCTGGAAAACAAGTTGACAAGCTCCACATTGCCTAGTATGTTGCTCTTCAACCTGGTGGTGGATGTGTTTATAGAAAACCTAACATATGCATCAAGTGGATAAAATTCCAATGGAAATTTCAAGCAGGGGCAATGGGGCCCATTGCCTCTCAAGAGGGGACGAATGATCCAAATAAACTAGGGTATTTAAATTAAACAATATCCTCATCCAAATGTTATTTTCAAAGAAAGAAATAGGTGTGGTGACCTTTTAGTTTTTGGTTGTCCATTCCGACTTCCAAGGAAGACAAAGTATGTTGTGACCTTCAGTTTCTTTCTAAAAATGTATAAATGAGTTCAATTCAAAGCCAAAAGGGGGGAAGTTCTAGGCATACATATCTTCTCAGAGAAACATCTCATCCACTGAGATTGTCGAACAACTCACCCAAATGGAGTTTCTAGAGCATACATCTCACCCGCTAAGATTGCTCACATTGTTTTGTATGAGCTCTTCTTTTATGAAATAAAATTGTTTCACACATGGTTTATTGTGTGTTTTATAATACTGCAGGTTACTCACCTAGTATTGTCCTCTGAATTGCAAAATAATTAAAATCAATTTCTAACAATGTTAGGTCACCTACCCATTTATTTTAACTAGTTTTGATGTTGCATTAAACTTTTATAGATTAATTAAGACTAGAACTTAAGGATTATTTAAGTAATTGAATCCCATCAGTGGTGTTTAAAATAGGCTCCATGATCAATGGTTGATGGCTCCTCCCTAAAATGAAATGGCACATTGGGCTGTGTCTCACTTGCCCTAGTTTTTTCTTGCAAAGATGTAATGTTTATCTTTTGTGGGTTTTGCTCTGTTCTTCTGAGTTTGATGGTTTATGCTACTGGTAGTTATAGGTGTTGCTATTTTTATTGCATTTCTATAAGTATATATGTTCTTTTTTTCTCTGTTTATGGGTTGGTTATGTTTTTCTATAGTTTTTGCGTGTCTATATGTTATAAATTATCTAAAAAAGAAAATGAAATTACAGAAAATAATGCAGATATAATATTACAATAACTCCAGGATGGACAAAACACTGTCATTTACATTGGAAAATCCAGTTGTATATTTTAATAGGTCAGCATTAGCATTCATAACTATAATATCTATCCTTCTCATAGCATTATGTTTGGGAATTGCAGTATATGTTGGTATGTGGGTGTTTGCTTATGCAAATGTTATTGTTTCTAGTGTTGCTAGACTGTCTGCAAGAGAGGCATTGTAGGTATTCATTGGTTCAGCCTGTGTTGAGTTTAGAAGGGAGTCTTAAGTAGATGTAAATAGAAAAAAATTTCTCTGATATTTCTTTGTTAAGATTCGGTGCAGGTGCTCACTTGTGCAGGAGGCTTTTTAGCTATTATTGTGATCAGTATGCCAGTCATGGGAGTAGTAGTTCTATATGCTGCCTTTTAAGTATATTTGGAGGTAGACATGCAAAATTCCATGAAGGTGACCAGATGTAAGATTTGAAACACTTTTTAGTTGATGTATATTTTAATTTACTAGGAGAAACTTCACCATTTATTGCCATTTTTGACAATACATTTTTCTATGGGCCATAATAAAGTTAAGTCTTTATGCTATAATTTTGATTGTTTAATTTTGATATTTCATTCTAAATTACTTTACCCTAACCAATATGGATTAGTATAGGTTTGTAATTTACTTTATATGTTCTTCTCATTTATGTCGTTGAAGCTTCCATACTCTAAACCTGTAAACAATTATCAGTATTTAAGAGTAACAATCTACATTACAGGTTTTCTTTATATTGTAGTCAAAGTGCATGCATTATAATATTGATAGTTCATGTTAGTCAGAATGTTTCTTTCATTCCTAAATGTCTTAATTCACATACTTCCAACCAGAGGTTTGGATCTGGATCCTTGTTGCTTATGTAAGTTCTTCATCTTTTAGTCAATGAAAGAATATTATTGTTTCGTGGTTGCATCTTGAAAGTTCATAATTTGGGATTTTAATAATTTTATCTTTGATTTACATTGCCACTTCTTGTCTGTTATGGATGTGAGGCCTCATTCGTGACACTTTTTGCATAGCAGTCTTCTCGCCACAAGGATTAAGGAGGATGAGTTCTTAAGGTAATAAGACTCTAGTAAATATTGCATGATGAGAATAGGTCCTTTAGAAAATATAGATATCCCTATCTACTAAATAAGGAAATCTATGAAATTATACATTTAACTAACATTGGTCTTGTAACAACTAGCACTTAGAAACATATCCATGGTATTAGATGGCAGGGTGCCAATGGAAAGCTTGGAATAATTGTATATACATTAGGAGTTCAATTAATTATGAACTTCATAATTTTTCATGTAGTATGGTGCTTAATGCCTTATCTTAGCTCAAAATATTTTTGGTTTTCCTTGTTAGGTTGGGCTAACTCTATTCTATATAGGATTTGAATTGACAACTTTCAAATTTTGCTATGTTTGAACCATTTGAGACTATTGTTTGTTATATCAGAAGGTGTGAGAATAACTGAGTATGCTAGTTCTTCATTATAGCACATGTGGATCTAGTATTTATAGCACATCTAGATCCAGTATTTATTTCATCTTTTAGCAAGTATAGCTTGGAGTGTTTATTAAAAAACTCCACCACAGTGCAGTATCACAGTTCTAGATATGATTTATAGTGATGTGAATAATACCAAAGAGTTTGATTTTTTCTATTAAATATTCCAAGAAAACATCTTGTTGTACACCTCCTACCAATTCAAGAAAAAATCAAATCTTCCAAGGAAACATCTTGTCCTGCACCTCCTACCAATTCAAGACAAAAGATCATGTAATTTCCTATATGATTTATATAGAATCCATTTATGAATGTCTATACATGATGTGGAAGAGGAAGCTCATAAGGGAAGATGGCAGAAAGAGGTAGGTCTACACATGTGTTGCACTTTCATGTTATATGATTAATGTGAAGCCTGGCATGTGTACTCAAAGATGCTAAGACCCTTTTTCTCAGTCAATGCATTGGAAGTTGGTATTTAGAAACCTTTATATGCCTTGCAAATTAGATGCATTATCTATGTAGAGGAGCTCATGGATAACTATTAACAACACTATTTGTAGTTTGCATATTAAGTTGATATGTGTTTGAGTAGTGCCCTCTCTTCTGGCCTGGGGGAATACAATGCCGATTATTAGGCAGGAAATTTTATCCTTCCTTAGATGCATGGGCTCTATTTTTGTAGTTGAAGTATGGTTTTGTATAGTTACAAGAATTTTATGACCAAAACTAGTCACTATTAAATATGCACTATTACAGTTTGATTAATTTTGTGTTCAGACTCTAACCTGTTTAAATGAGTTCTTCTCAGGATCAGGATAGTTAGTGGAGAACAATGCAAAAATATATTGGATCAGATGTCATGTCCATGGTTACCTTCCCAGTCATAAGTTTTGAGCCCATGACAATGATTCAAAAGATGGCTGAGGTATAACAAATCTCAAGTCTCGTTGTAAATTTGTAAATTTATAAAGTGTAGTGATTATCTTAATTTGTTTTGTGTTGTAATTAATGGAGTACTCTTATTTGCTAGATCTGGCAGATGGGTGTGAGGATCCCTATCTTAAGATGGTTTATGCATATGAGTTTAATCATTTTTTGGTCTATTTTAGTTTTAAACTTTTATTCTATTTAAATATCTCATTTTGAAATTACCCTTCACTAGCCTAATGCATTTAATTTATGGTTTTGACACAGAGACCTAGCAGTAGCTCGTAAAGGCAGCCTCACAGCATCAATGAAGCGTCACGCATGGAAGTGGAATTGTAGCTTTCCAGATTGCTTCATAAAAACTTAGAAATTTATAAGAATTAATTTTGAATAGTTACCATATTCAATTACATCCAATACTTCTCAATTAGATCCCTTGATGCAAGAGCATCCAGAGGTGTAAGAGCAATCTTGCATGACCAAAAAAAATATTGTGTTTCAAAATCGTTAAATTTGTTTCCATTTCTTTTCAAAATTAGTATTTTTGGTTCCATAATCACTTGAATAATGATGTAGAACTTTCAGTTTTTCTAAACTACTAAAAATAGCAACTTGCCATTTTAGGAAAGTTTGCATTTGGGCACGGATTGAAGCGAAAATTTATAGAAAGCTTCGTAAATGAAAAATAAGACCTTTGGCGAAGGAATCACGTAAAGATCATTTGTGAGCTGAATGATATTAAAGTTTCTATTTCCTGAAAAATGCCTCAAAATTATTCAAATTCAGGTTTGAGGCACTAAACGGTCCCGTATAGGTCCGAAAATGGCCAGAACTAACAAAGCAAGTTCTTAAAACGTAGAGCACTCTGCCAGCTTTTTGGTGCTTCAAACGGCGTGCCAATCGGATACCTGGATCAAAAGTTGACTCCCAGAAGTTGACCTATTTTTGGAGGGAGATGCAAATTTTAAAATTTGGCTGTTGTCTACCAAAAAGGGCTATTAATAACCATTTTTGGGAACCCTTGGTGGTAGTAGACTTAAGGGGGAAAGTGTAGAGTCAAGAATAGGTGGGAAAATAGAAACCCTAGTTGATTTGGGGTTATAGAAGGTTGAAGATTCTAGAGCCTGAGGATAGGTAGTTGTAATGTGTTGCAGCCTATAGAGGATTGATCTTTTGATTGTATTTGAGCTTCTGTAATGTAATGAATTGTCCAAATCAATAAAAGAACATTCTATTTTCTATGTGCAATTTTTATTGTTGTGTGTTTTATGATTTACCCCTTCATCAAGTGGTATCAAAGAAAGGGTTCCTAAGTGTGTAGATAGATCACCGACTGTGAGGTAGTTTGCACCAGGACCTAAGGTTGTGGGTTTGCTGTGGAGATCAAGATTCCTCCACGAAGAAATCATATTAGAAGGAATGCTTTGATGGAAGATGGTTTTAGAGCCCTACAAAGGCAAATCGATGCATTGCAAGAGGAGCTACAAAGAGGGTTTGAGCCGAGAACAAGAGCAAAAAGCAAAGATGAAGTTGAAGAAGAGCTATCTGAGGAAGAACAAGAAGCTGGAGGAGATTATGTAGAAGTTAGGTTGTTAAGAGCCATTTCAAAGATCAAAAAGAGGCCCAAAATCAAAGTTTCTACCTATTCTAGAGATTTGAACCTAGAACAACTTATTGACTGGATCAATGATATGGAAGAATATTTTAAGTATGAAGATATGGAGGACCCACATCAGGTCAAGTTTGCAAAAACAAAGTTGAAGGGCCATGCCAGTATTTGGTGGAAGGAGGTCCAGTTAGAGAGGAATAGAAGAGGAAAAGGAAAGATTACTAGATGGGATCAAATGGTGGAAAAACTAAAGAAGTAGTTCATTCATGTGGACTATGAAATGGAGTTGTTGAAGAAGTTACAAGGTTTGAAGCAAGGTGGCAAGTTTGTTAAGGAGTATACAGAAGATTTTTATAAGATTACTATTAGGACAGGCCATGCAGAGGCCAACAAGGAGAAGGTATCATGTTACATTGATGGGTTGAGGCCAAGTATTGAAGAGGAGATGAGCCTGGTGAAAATGACTACCATAGAAGATGCGTATCAGTTTTCCCTGAAGGTGGAAGAGAAGATGAATAAAACATTCGATAGTAAGCAAAGGGGAAGAGGTCAAGGTGGAAGGACTAGTGGAAGACCCTATGGAGGTCGAAATGAAGATCTAAAGAAAAGTTAAGAAGCTAGCACCAGTCAAAATCAGAAAGGAGATAATACCTATCACCCTCGTGACTAGAATAATGGTGAGTATAGAGGAAAAGGAAGAGGCAAACCTAGCCAAGGACCTGGAAGAGGAGGTTTCAGAGGAACCTGTTTTCAATGTGCAGAAGAAGGACATCAAGGAAGGACAAACAGAAGACTTGAAGGTAATGTACGAATTGCACATGTATATGAAGATGCACAGTCTGAGCATTTTGAAGATGCTGAAAGGGGAGAAACCTTAGTTGTCAGAAGAACCTTGTTGAATGAGGAGAAAGAACTAGATTAGAGGAAGAGTTTGGTCCACACAAGGTGCAAGTGTGAAGGTAAGTGTTGTGAAATTATTATTGACAGTGGAAGCACTGATAATCTTGTTTCAAAGGAGATGGTTAACAAGCTAAAGTTGACAAGAAGAAAGTATCCACATCCATATTGGATCACATGGTTACAAAAGGACCATAGAGATTTGGTCAATGAACAATGTTTATTCAAGTTCAAGATTGGGGACTCCTACCATGATGAGGTGATGTGTGACATCATATCGATGGATGCATGTCATAAGTTATTGGGAAGGCCATGGTAGTATGATAGATGTACTGTCCATGATGGTCATGCAAACACATATTCCCTAACAAAGGATGGAGTTCACCACAAGTTGAAGCCCTTGAAGGAGGTGGAAGAAAAGGTATGTAGTACTGCCAAAATTTCCTTAGTAGATGGTAGAAATTTTTTGGAGGGTATGAAGCATGAGTGTCATTGTTTTGCATTGATTCCTAAGATTAGTCAAGAGAAATGTGAAGATGTACAAGCAGAAGTTGCAGATATGTTGGAAGAATTTCAGGACATTGTCTCTCATAATGTACCAAAAGGTTTGCCACCAGTGAGAAAAATAAGTCATCAAATAGATTTCATACCAGGAGCCAATTTGCTGAATAAGGCAACCCACAGAATGACCCCTGCAGAGAATGAAGAGTTGAACAGACAAGTTTAGGAGTTGTTGAGGAAGGGACTGATAAGGGAGAGTCTAAATCCATGTGCGGTACCTGCAGTACTAGCACCAAAGAAAGATGGAGGGTGGAGAATGTGTACAGATTCCTGAGCCATCAATAAGATCATGATCAAGTACAGATTTCTATTGCCAAGAATGGATGACATAATGGATTGTTTGAGTAGAGCCAAGTACTTCATGAAGATTGACCTGAAGAGTGGGTATCACCAGATCTGAATCAAAGAAGGAGATGAATGGAAGACAACCTTCAAGAAAAAGGAAGTTTTGTATGAGTGGTTAGTCATGCCATTTGGGCTAACCAATGCACTGAGCACATTCATGTAGCTAATGAACGAGGTATTGAAAGAATTTTTGAGAAGTTTTTTTATTGTTTATTTAGATGATATTATGATTTTCAGTAAGACTTGGGATAAGCATCTAATGCATATCAGAAGAGTTTTAGAGAAGATGAGGGAGGAGAAGTTGTTGATTAATCTAAAGAAATATAGTTTTGTAAAGAAGGAGTTGGTATACCTAGGATTTGTTGTCTTAGAGGAAGGTCTTAAGATGGACCCAGAGAAGGTGAGGGCTATCATTGAATGGCCTATGCCAAGGAGTGCTACAGAGGCACAATCTTTTCATGGTTTGGCAAGTTTTTACAAAAAGTTTATCAAGAATTTTAGTAGCATTTGTGCACCCCTAATGGAGATGATGAGAGGAGATAGAAAAGAGTTTAGATGGACTACAAGAGCAACCAAGAGCTTTGATACATTGAAGCAGAAAGTCACAGAGCAAATTGTTTTGGCACTTCTAGATTTTAATAAGGTATTTCAGGTAGATTGTGATGCTAGTTGCAGTGCTATAGGAGTTGTTTTGAGTCAAGAAGGTAAACCCATTGCCTATTTTAGTGAGAAAATTAATGATGCAAAGAAAAAGTATTCTGTTTATAATAAGAAATTTTATACAATAGTTCAAGCTTTGAAGAAATAGAGACATTATTTGTTGCTAAAAGAGTTTGTTTTATATACGATCATCGGGCTTTGCAGTATCTTAATAGTCAAGGAATGTTGAACTAGAGGCACTTAAAATGGGTTGACTTTTTGTAGAGCTATACTTTTGTTTTGAAGCACAGGAGTGGGAAGTCCAATAGAGTTGCAGATGCTTTGAGCAGAAGGAAAAATTTGTTGACAGAAATGAAGATAGAGGTTGTTGGGTTTGATGAGCTCAAAAGTTTGTATCCTGAAGATCTAGATTTTGTAGAGGCTTGGAAAGCTTGTTTGGAACCTGTTACTTTGGACATGACAAAATGGTTGGATTTCATAATCTAAGATGGCATGTTGTTTAGGGGAAGTTGGTTGTGCATTCCAAGGAGTTCCATGAGAGAGAACCTGATTAAGGAGAAGCATAGTGGGGGATTAAAGCTGGACACTTTGGTTGAGATAAGACCATTTATATTATTGGTGAGCATTATTATTGGCCACAATTACAGTAGGATGTGAGGAAATTCGTGCAAAGTTGTAGAGTGTGTCAAATAGCAAAAGGAGCAAGTCAGAATATAGGGCTATATTAGCCATTACCTATACCAGAGAAGCCATGGGATGATATTAGTATGAATTTTCTTCCTGGTTTACCAAGGACACAAAGAGGACATGATTCCATTTTTGTGGTGGTCCACAAATTCTTAAAGATGGTACATTTTATTCCTTTTAAGAAGACTAATGATATTGTTCATATTGCTGAGTTATTTTTCAAGGAGGTGGTGAGATTACATGGTCTACTAATGAGCATAGTTTCAGATCGAGATACTAAGTTTGTTGGTTATTTCTGGAGGACATTGTGGAAGAAGTTAAAGACAGATTTGAAGTTTAGTTTTGTACACCATCCACAGACTGATGGACAAATAGAAATGGTGAATAGGAGTTTGGGTAACCTGCTACGATGCTTAGTAGGAGATAAGCCCATGGGATGGGATTTGATTTTACCATCGATAGAATTTGCTTACAACAATTCTGTCAATAGGAGTACTAGTAAATCAACATTCTAGATTGTATATGGAAATAGTCCAAGAAATGCTTCAGAGTTAAGGAAGCTAGATAAGGGAGAAAGGACAAGTGCCAAAGCTAAAGGCTTTGTAGAACACCTAAAGAATTTACATGAAGAAGTGAGAAAGCACATTATTGAGATGAATATTCAGTACAAGGCTAAGGCAGATCAAAAAAGGAGATATAAAGAATTTTAGGTAGGAGATGAAGTCATGGTTCACTTGAGAAAAGAAAGGTTTCCAGTTGGAACATATAATAAGTTGAAAATAAAGAAGTTTGGACCATGCAGAATTTTGAAGAAGCATGACTCAAGAAATGCATGAGGTAGAGCTATCAAGTGGGATCAACATTTCCCCTGTTTTCAACATTGTTAATTTATCAGAATATCATGAAGGTGGAACAGAGGATGGACCAAAAGAAGAACAGTGGAGTATTCTAGCATCTACTTCAAATGAGGAGATAGAAGAGATGTTGGATAGCCATGTGGGAAGGATACTCAGAATAGGCAATATGAAGAATATTTGGTGAAGTGGAAAGGAAGGCCTGTTCAAGATTCTTCCTGGTTATCTAAGGTAGAAGTTGACCGTTTGGCATTTTCCTCAAACACCTGAGATGTGACAGGGTCACTTCTCAAAATTACCCTGGGTGTCTGATGCAGTCCAACATCCAGAGGTGTACAAGCAATCCTGCATCACCCAAAAAAAATTGTGTTTCAAAATCATTGAAGTTGTTCCTATTTCTTTTCAAAATTAGTATTTCTGGTTCCATAATCGCTTGAATAATGATGTAGAACTTTCAGTTTTTCCAAACTACTAAAGATAACAACCTGCCATTTTAGGAAAGTTTGCATTTGGGCACGGATTGCAACAAAAATTACAGGAAGCTTCGTAAATGAAAAATAAGACATCTAGCGAAGGAATCATGCAAAGATCATTTGTGAGCTGAAACATATTAAAGTTTTTGTTTCCCGAAAAATGCCTGAAAATTATTCAAATTCAGGTTTGAGGCACTAAATGGTCCCGTACGGGCCCAAAAATGATCAGAACCATCAGAGAAAGATCTTAACATGTAGAGAACTACGCCATCTTTCTAACACTTCAAATGACGCGTCAATCGAATACCCAGATCAAAAGTTATGGCTCCCAGAAGTTGACCTATTTTGGAGGGAGACGCAAATTTTAAAATTTGGCATATTGTCTGCTAAAAAGGGCTATTAATAACCATTTTTGGGAACCCTTGGCGGTAGTAGAGTTAAGGGGGAAAGTGTAGAGTCAAGAGTAGGTGGAAAAATAGAAACTTTAGCTGATTTAGGGTTACAGAAGGTTGAAGATTCTAGAGCCTGATGATAGGTAGTTGTAATGTGTTGCAACTTGAAAATGATTGATTCATTTGATTGTATTTGAGCTTTTGTAATGTAATGAGTTGTCCAAATCAATAAAAGAATATTCTATTTTCTGTGTGCAATTTTTGTTGTGTGTTTTATGATCTACCCCCTTCATCATCTCTTCCTTCTAAGGAGACTTTCTACAAGTGATCTATAACTAAAAACAATCAAATACAAAAGCATATACAATTTCTCCAAACAATGCTTCTCAACTGTTAAAATCTCAACTTTTCAACTTTTTCTCATGCTCTTCTCTTGCTCTATGCTGGCAGCATATGGTAGAGACTCCTGCCACTGCGCGGCTCTTGTTTCATTATAAGAAACATTGTTTTCAAACCATTTATCTAGATCTTATCCATGCAGACATTTTGTTTCCTTGTTTTCCAAGTTTTTAATGTGTAAAAAGACTACCCATATTCTATAAGACAATGTGCTATTAAAATCAGTCATGAATTGATTGTATGGTCAGTATGTCTAATAATATGGTATTAAATACAATCATGAATTGATATGGTATGTATGCAATATTGTAATTGTTTATACTAGGGATAACGTTATGCAGATCAGAAACTAGTTTATTTTGTTTCCCTATCATGATTATCAAATAAATATTTACCCACTTTAGTTACAACTATAAAATTTACGAAAGATTAACATTCAATATTTTCAATATTGATTGAAATTTTTTGTACATTGGACTATTTCTGATTTGAGAGCATAAAATGGGCTCTAACAATTACTTAATTCTATTGTGTGAAATATTTTAATGTTGATCATTTTAATTGCAAGTCTTCACATTTATAGGGAAATTAAAGCAAGTTACCAAAGATTGTATGATTCATATTTCTCTATTTTAGTTACATATCCATAAAAAAATTGCTTAAAGGAAATTAAATTTAAAAAAACAAATATTATAGGTTTGATATGCTAAACTACACTAAAAAAAAAGAGAAGAAAGAGAATTTGTTAAATAAAATATTAATCAATTCACCATTCATAACCAATGCCTATTTTGATTATAGAGTCAAAACCTATCATGGACCTAAATAAATAAATGTACAAACATTAGAAGCATTAGTGTAAAACTAAAGTAGAGAAGTAGAAATGTAGAGAAATATAAAATCAAAAAACATAAAAAAATTCACATAAGCCTATCACCCTAAACCTATATAACATAAATAAATATAGAGACATTAGTGTAAAACTAATGTAGAGAACTAGAAGTACATATAAATGTAAAATAGAAAACATAAAAAAAAAACTTCACATAAACAGGTTGTCTTTAATAATTCACAATTGCTGAGGGATACTCCATACATTGTATTGAAAAGATATCTCAATATGCCGAAAACCTGATAATCTTAAACCTTTTGATGCTAGTGTGCCATTTAACTCACCAAAAAGAACATTGCCCAATTAATATCGAATGTTTTGATAAACAAAACAAATATCCATCTAATTTAACAATTCAAATCACATGATAAACATTCTTACAATTCAAAGCACATGATAAACATTTTATTAGATCTTCCTCATTCATTTCCATGTCACAGTCAGTCTCAAGCAATAGGATCAAATCTCACTAGCTTCTTTTTTATTTTACTCAATACCAGGGTGGGATTAAGGACCCGAACGCACCAAGACTACCAAATAATAACCTTATCCTACGACTCCGGTTAAGCAAGCACAATCAGACAGTCAAAGATCGAATGCACTAGGTAAGTTACATGAGATTTAACAAGCCTCAGACTGACGTAGCCTCTTCTAAATATATAAATAAATCTTTATTTTGAATTATGGCTCAGCTTAAAACAATTTAACACAAAATTAAACAACTCATTCAAAATAAACCTGATGCTTATAGTGTACGATTAACAATTTCGGGAAAATATACAACCAAACAGTAGTATTCCTGAACATCACAAGTATCTGCAATTGTACATTACAAAAGACAAATGAAGATTTTGTGGGTACAATAAAAAAGTTTTATTCCCTAATGAGGATCAAATAACTGCTGGATGGTGTACATGCACGCCAAGGTCTGTAATGTATCTGCATCTTACACTGTCCGGCCGTTTGAGTTTCTTCAGTGAAGGCCATGGTTAAATGCGGCACATTTAACAGCTTAGAAAAGCGACATCTCAACATAAAATACGTGCAAAACAATCTGTTTCAAGAAGTCCTGCAAAACCAAAACAATGGCGCTGTTAATGTCAATCAAAACTTAGAAAACGCCGAAAGTAATCGAACTTTTTTTTTTGGACTTTTACAGTATCGCCCACCTGGAGTTATTCCATCCTTGACAGTAAAAAATTGGTTTGTGGAAAACGTCTCTGAAAATCTAGCAGATCAATTGCAAGTTGGAAGCCATCCAACTTCCTAAATTTCTTGAAGTTTGTTTATGTTGACTCTCACAGTTTTCAACACAGGAGCGATTTTCAAAAAGCACGATATAAACACCAAATCTGTTTTCCGGTACCTTCCAGTTCCATCGAATTCCAGAATAAATGTCCTCAATGGTAAATTCCCTTCACTCTTCTTCATCACGTCCTGTCTGAAAATTTTGATTGTGAGTTTGAATTATGTCGAATCATTACAAGTTGGACAATAAAATAGAACTTATGAGATTGTTCATTTCTAAACTTGAGCATGAAACTCGGCTGAGATTGTTCATTTCTAAACTTGAGCCTGAAACTCGGCTGTGTCGATTCGAACCCTTTTATTAAAGTATGAGTGTGTAGTTACAAAAGAAACAAAAATTACAACCACAAACAGAGCAATTAGAAATTATTTCAGTATCATTTGAACATTTTGCTTTAAGAAAATCGAAGGTAAAGAACATATATTTCATAAACCATCATTTCAATTAAGGATGTTCTTAAATATCATCCACTTCAACAGTCAAAGGTTAATTTTGGGCAATAAAAGTAGGACAAATATTTAACATTTTTATTGTGAATGAGATGTAAAATTACTTTTTAATTGTTTGACCATTGAAATAGATGATATTTAAATAGAGTGTTCAACTAATGATTTCAAACAATCTCGATGTACTAAACTGTTTTGATGAAAAGAGAGAGAAAAAATGCTTACCTCAGAAATAAAACCACGAGGGAGAGGAACAGGAATACATAACTCTTCCAATATTGTTGAATACTGATATCACTGAACCAACCATATCTGTAACATTTGATTTTTTTCAATGGTTCCGTTCTAAAATATTTTAGATATTTGAAGTCGGTTTCCGAATGGAGACATCCCGATAACCATACTTCGGAGTCGTCGAAGAAATGGCAACGGATAGCTTTTATAATTTCTAATCTTGGGCAATGGATAGTTTTGAGTGAATCATACAGTCCGATAAGGGCGAGAGACTTAAGACTCGAGGAATATATTCTCCAGCCTGAATTATTTGAAAGCAATCTGCATTCGATTACCGTCAAATTTTGAAGGAGGCAGCATAATCTTAAAAGCACTTTAAATGCCTCCTCACTCAGCTCAACGTCGTCAAGAAAACAAGTTACTAGTTGAGAGAAACCATGAAAAAGGGCAGGCATCTTTGTCATTTGAAAAGTCTTAAGAGACAGAGACACGAGTGTCTCACAGTAAAATAGAGATGAAGGAACCTCCAGTGTATCACTACTTTCATAGTGTATGCGCTTCATACCTTTTAAAGACGCACACATCGTCCACTCGTGAATGTTACTTTCAAACCAGTCACAATTGTAAACCTCAAATACTTCCACACAAGCACACTGCATGACAATAATCTTGCTAATTACGTCTACAATAGTGTTTTGAATAGTCATTTCAGATGGACTATTACAAATAGAATAAAAAAACTCCACGTAAAACTTCAGATGCCGTAAATGTTGGGTTCGGTGAAGCCCAAATATTCCCTTTCAATGTAACCGCTGGTTCCTTCAACTTCTTCTGACAGCATCTCCATGTTTATGCAACCGTTGTCTTCTAACTGCCAACTCTTGATTTTCTCTGACTATTCTGAATTTGAATCATCTTGAGCTGAACAGTTGGTGTGAGAGAATATGTTCTTTCTGGGCTGAACGTTTGGAGTGGGAGTTAGTTTAGAGTGTTGTATTTAATCTCTGTAGCCAGAGTGCAGCTGCATTGGATTACTGAAACAATGTTTAATATAGAAGAATCCCCTTCTG
Source organism: Cunninghamia lanceolata (assembly GCA_027924645.1). NCBI lineage: Eukaryota > Viridiplantae > Streptophyta > Pinopsida > Cupressales > Cupressaceae > Cunninghamia > Cunninghamia lanceolata. The sequence goes on along the minus strand of BSBN01000749.1, from coordinate 3,117,734 downwards.
TTCGTTGTGGATGTAGCCATTTTAAATGGTGAACCACGTTAAACTTCTAGTGTCTTGTGTTTAATCATCTCTGTGTGTTCATTTTATTTCCTGCAATTACTTTGTCTGCATTCTTTTAAATTTACAATTGGTATCAGAGCTAATGGTGGAAAAGCTATTTTGGAAATCGTGAAGAGTTTCCAGGAAAATGGATGTAGCATCTTTGGATGACTGGGCTCGAGCTCTCATGTCTTGGTCGTATGGCTCTAGAGAGAGTTTTGATGAAGTGGGAGCTGTGGTGACTATTACAGACAGTGACACGGAGCTAGATGAAATTGTGCCAATGGACATAGATGAATCCCCTGTCTATTTGGCTGCTGATCCTGCCACTGAAGTTCTTATGGGTGATGTCAATCCTGATTCCCCAAGCACTGCTCAGGCGAGGTATGTGTGGGAAAGGCCTTTGCAAGATTTGAGAGGCGAGGATTTTGACATGCCAGAAGAATCAAAGAGCCTACACAGGCTGAAGGAAACAGAGGAGACAGCAGCAATAGATGTTGATGTGAAAGCTAAAACAAAACGTCGTGTACATTGGTGGGATGGCTGGAAAAGTAAGGAGGATTCGACTGAAGAGGAGAAGGATGATGAATTTGGAATTGCATCTGCACCAGAAGAGTTTTTAGATCTTAAAATTGAGCTTAGAGCACTTCTTGAACGCACAGGTGATGCACAACACAGGAAATCCATCATGGTGGAGTTGCGGAAGAGGGCAGAGGCAGATAAGAGTGGTAAGTCTATAAAGGACCTGATATTGCTCCTCTATGAAATGGTTTCTCTCACTTCTGCCTTTTGCCTCGATGATCCAAATACCTTTGCTTCCAGTGTTCATAAGATGTTGAAGCAGGGCCTCAACATTCATGAGGAAAAAGATGTGCAGGCGGAGATCCCGGTTCAAACCCCAGATGAGGAGGTCGATGAAGATGTTTCTTTTTTTAAGATGCAGCCGGAGGTAAGAAAACAGGTTATATTTAATTTGGCTGCTCCTATTTGTTTCGCTGCTCCTATCAGGGGCAGAATGGAGAAGGAGCGCGTAAAGAATTTCATGAAACGCAAGGTGAGAAATTATGGTTTTAGTTCCACAGCTAAGAAGTTAAAAGTATTTTGTGAGGAAACAACTGTTGCTGTTGCATGTGGAATTTTACCAATAGAAATCGATGAAGCTCCAGCCTGTTTGGCTGCTGGGTACAATGTAAAAGAACCCATCACAGATGATTGTGCGAAGGTTGCAAAAGATAGTGCTGAGCCTGATGATGTTGACCTTGCCAAGGCTTTGGATGAGACTGCGTTATTTGAGAATAATGATGCCCAGAATGGTGGAGTTGTGGACATGGAGACTATTGTTGTAGGGGAGGAGAAATCCCAAACAGCTTTGTACTGCAAGGAATGGCTCCACGAGGCCAAAAAGATTACCTTAACAACTGCTTCAAAGCTTGAAGAATCAGATAAGAGAGCCCAAGAGATTTCTGAGAATGGATTGGCCCAGCTCGTTGATCTGCAGCAGGCTTATGAGGACGCTTCAAAAGAAAGGGACATTGCTTGGAAGTCCTGGTTTGAAGTTGTGGAAAGACAAAATTCGATAGATATGGCTGCCTTGATGTTGAATACCAAAGAGCTTCAGAGGGTTAAGCAAGCGCTGAACTTAGCTATGGATTCGACCATGGATGTGGATGAGCCGCTTCATCTAGATAGAGGACAAACTATTGGAGATTTGTTTGATGTTGATGCTGTGAGTAGCAGTGATTCTTCATTATATTTTGGTCCACAAATGGAGGAATTGGAGGTTATTAAATCGGATGAGCTTTGGAGGAGATTAATCCGAAGTGTTCGTGAACAGCATTTGGAGACACTACGGTCTTCAATTTTGATTAAAATTTGACATTAAGGTTCTACTTAGAGGGGATATCTTTGAGCAGCTATCTCAAGCAATATTTGGTCTTCAAGTGGGAGATTGTTGGGTTCGGTGAAGCCCAAATATTCCCTTTCAATGTAACCGCTGGTTCCTTCAACTTCTTCTGACAGCATCTCCATGTTTATGTAACCGTTGTCTTCTAACTGCCAGCGCTTGATTTTCTCTGGCTATTCTGAATTCGAATCATCTTGAGCTGAACGATTGGTGTGAGAGAATATGTTGTTTCTGGGCTGAACGTTTGGAGTGGGAGTTAGTTTAGAGTGTTGTATTTAATCTCTGTAGCCAGAGTGCAGCTGCATTGGATTACTGAAACAATGTTTAATATAGAAGAATCCCCTGCTGTTCGTTGTGGATGTAGCCATTTTAAATGGTGAACCACGTTAAACTTCTAGTGTCTTGTGTTTAATCATCTCTGTGTGTTCCTTTTATTTCCTGCAATTACTTTGTCTGCATTCTTTTAAATTTACAGTAAACACGTCCAAACTTTCCACCATTTTTTAGAAACCGCAGAAACGCGAACGGCTTCCTTGAGAGGAAGTCTAGATAGAATATGAGAACAGAGCAGGTCCTCTGGAAAATCCATCAACAGATCTCTTTCACCCATGTCTTACGTGACCTTCAATTGCAGTGTTGAAATATTCAGAGCTGAACGATCCAAAATGTGGCTTGAGAATCAAAAATAAAAATTAAATGTGCCTTGAGATGAATTTATCTGCCGATTTGCTTTTTAAAGTGTGAGCTTTCAGTGGAATATTTGTCTCGCGCCGGTTTTTTTTTTTTTCAGTCACTGAGTATTTTTCAATAGCCGGCTTTGTAATTTATTTTTGCCAAAACTGACTTTGACACTTCAAGTGAATGTGATAGCCATGTTTCTTTCGTTGCTGATTTGGCAGGGTGAAATTCTTGAATGCTGTAATATTGTTTAAATTCGTGAGGTACGGAATTGTAATCAGATCTGGGGACTTTTTTATATTGATTTGCTTTAATTAGCCTATAGGCTTTTATATGTGAGCATTATAGTTTTCGGAATTGTCTCAAGCCGTAAAAAAATTCACGCCTGAAAATTTTCTAAAGTCGTCCTTTGTTCCTATCGGCGTATTCCTTGAACCTCCTATGGGTGCAAGTGCTAGTTTCTAAGACGCGTGGCCTCCATTTTCCTCTCCACCAACACAGCTTCTACGCACCATTCCCACGCATATTAACTGCTCTACAGGTAAATTTCATTCTTCTCACGCCGGGAAACTGGAAAATATCACCGGAAACAGGTCATGTCATGTCATTTCATTTTATCTTTTCACTGTCATTTGGCGCTGTTCATTTAAGTTAATTGGATTTGACTGCTTATGGAGTTAAAGAGGATTAAAGGGAAGTTTGAGTGTATATCTAAATCATGTCTCCCCAAACGTTTCACTTCAGTTTCACATGACGTGAATGTGAATTATGCAATAATGAAGGCATTCGCGTGGGGAATGGATCTGCGCATTTAAAGATTAAATTTAATGTTCTATCTCAATTAATGCTGACAGGCATACTCATGATTTTAAATTATAAGTAAAATCAAACGTTTGCTTACAGCTGGCAGGGATTTCTAGGGATTTATATTATAATATATTATATGATTATTATTATTATATATATTATAATAATATATCTAACATTTATTATAATATTATATTATATAATTATAAAAGATATATAATATAGTTAGAATTATGGTTTTGTTTAGAGATTGGGTTAGGATTAGATATAGGGTTAGACTTATAAAGCAATATTAAGTGTAATATTACAGTTATGTTTATAATTAGGGTTAGATTTACAATTAGGGTTAGATTCAAGGTTATGATTACAATTACAGTTTGGGGTAAGGTCAAAACTAAGGTTAAATGAGAATTAGGGTTTTGTTTACAATTAGGGTTTAGGTTACGGTTAGTAATTTTATCATTAACTCTATTTGTAATCCTAACCCTAACCCTAACTTTAATTATATCCATAACTTTAATTTTGATCCTGAATATAATTCTATCTCTAATCCAAAGCGTATTTCTATCTCTAACCCAAATCGTAATTATAACTCTAACCATAATTGTATCCCTAATTCTAATTGTAACCCTAACCCTAATTATAGCCCTAACTATAACCTTGATACTATCTCCAACCCTAATTGTATTGTTAATCTTAATTCTACCAACCCTAATTCTAACCATAAACCCAATAGTAATCCTATCCTTAACCCTATTTGTAACCCTTACCCCAAACCTAATTCTAACCCTAACTCTAATTATATTCATAACCTTAATTTTGATCATGATCATAATTCAATCTCTAACCCAAACCGTAATTCCAACTGTAACCCTAATTGTATCCCTAATTCTAATTGTAACCCTAAACCTAATTATAGCCCTAACTATAACGCTACTTCTATCCCTAACCCTAATTGTATCGCTAATCTTAATTCTAACAATCCTCATTCTAATTGTAAACCCAATAGTAATTTTATCCTCGACCCTATTTGTAACCCTTACTCCAACCCTAATTTTAACCCTAACCCTAATTATATTGGTAACCTTAATTTTGATCCTGAATATAATTCTATCTCTAACCCAAACCATAATTTTAATTGTAACACTAATTGTATCCCTAATTCTAATTGTAACCCTAACCCTAATTATAGACCTAACTATAATATTAACTGTAATCCTAATTCTAGCCAGAACCCTAACACTATTCCTAATTGTAACCCTAACTATAATTCTAAACATAACCCTAACCTGAATTATGTCCCTAACCTTAACTATATTTCTAACCCTAATTCTAATTTTGGCATCTTCATCCATATTATCCACGCCTCCATCCTTCAAACCCTCACATGCTCCAATCATTATTTCCAGACCAGCCCTTACTCATAGGCCACCAACCATCAGTTAATGCCCAAAGGTAGGGTGGAAGAGGGGGATAATTCAATTCAAAAATTATAAAAACAAAATAACAAAGCAATATCAAAGAAAAGCCTAAGGAAAAACAAAGGCTACAAAATAACCTTTAACACACTACAACACAGACCAAAACCTATACAAACACACCCAAAAATGACCAAGAAAATAATGAAGAACAACTTAGATGAAGCGAATAACACTAATCAGATTCAATTCAAGAAGAGAACTTGTCTCCGAGGTCAACAATGGCAAGAGACTCTTTGTCTTCCCTATCAACCTCAAAGCATCCCCCCTGAATATATTTTTTCCCTCCTTCCTTTGTTGTTAATGAAAATTTTTCATTGATTTCTTTTTTTAACAAAATTGTAGGCCTAATTATGGTTCCATCATCCTTTTGTAATGGACCTACTAGATGCCTAATGTATGCCTGAAGCTCAATGATTTTTCTTTCAATTGCTTCTTCATCATCTTGTCTCTATGCATCCTTTGGACGAGTGTGTTAATTGAACCCTATAGTTCTTCTATTTCTTTGGTTCTTGAAGTTGGGCCTAGATCCATAGTGGAAATCTAGAAATCTCTTACACTAACCTCACTGTAGTCTTTATCAAGAATTGGCATAGCAATGTGTGCTACCCAGGACCATGAGGCATTTCTCAAAATAGAAGATATGATTATTTCTTTCTTCTTCTCCTTCGGCTTCTCAATTCTACTCAAAATGCCTGTCAAGTCTAATGTAGGTACCTCTACAATTGGCTTTTTTTTAATTTTGTTTTGTAGCCACTGAGGGGTTGAAGAATCAACATCTTTATTTTCTACTTGATGCAAATATTTGGATCCTTCCCACTAGCAAGGAGGAGAAGAAGTAAGGACTTCTTATTGTCCTATCACTTTATTCATTTCTTCTTCTTGAATGGCCTAATCCTTAGTATCGACCTCTTTATTCACCTTAGAGATGAGTGGTTCTTGTGTTAACACTTTCTCAACCAATAAGGCCTCCTCCTGGGTCAATCGTGGGAATTCTTCACTTATTTTCCTTCATTGGTTGATTAGTTGCTACATCATTAGTTTGTTCTTGAATTATATCTATATCCTGATCAACATCTTTAATCTCTTCCTTAGGTTGGACTAAAATTCCCACATAAATATTTTGGGTGAACTCATCACCCTTATTTGCAATTTCCTACTCCTCTATTTCCTTGCAAATTTTATCTATACCCTCCAAAAATGTTACCTCTAACTTGTCTTGGGAGGACAGTGGAATATTAGAATTTATCTTCATGGTTGCATTTACTACGAAGAGGGCATTGGTAGCGACCTCCAGTGGGAAATCTTGGGAAAGCTAGACCATGAAAGTAGAGGGGATGATGATTGGGATAGAAGGGAGTTCAGGAAAAGAGGATGTGGATGGAATAGTTGGGGGAGTGGAAGATGAAGAGTGTGCAATAGGGGAAACTTGCAATTACTGCATAGATATGGATGGTAATTGCAATGAAATTGAAGACGATGAGATGGAAGGAAGAGATGAGGATGAAGGAGGAGATGATGTAGATGGAATAGTAGTTGAGGAAGTGAGGTGGAGAAGATGCAATAGTGATAGGAATGATAGAAGTCCCCTATGAAATAGTGGTGGGTGTGATGGAAATTGGTGAAGAAGCAGAATAAGGATTAGAGACCCCTAGAGGAACTGATACATAGATGATAGATGATTGCAGATTAGATGGAAGAGAAGTAGTAGGAACAGTGGGAGAGGTAGGTGGCATGGTTGGAAGAACAGCAGGGAAATCTAAACTCTTCTTAGTTTTCTTTGGTTTCCTTTGGAGGTGGCATTCAAGCTCTCCTTCCCCTTCTTCTTGGTCTACTTTTCTTTTATAAACCCTTGTTCCCTCTGAGGAGGCCTCTTGGATTCCTTTCTTTCATGGTACAGGTGGTCTTCTTGTCGCTTTCCCTTTTCTTTTCCTTTTTATTTAGCAGTAGGAGGAGGTTGAGATGCTTTACCTTCTTGGACTTCCTCATCATCAATTTCCATTACCTCATTATGAGGACTATCACTTCCACCTTCTCCAGATGGGCCTTCCTCATCATGGGCCCTAGATGATTTTACTACCCTGGGCTGCACTGGTGTGTATGTTAATACACCTTGATTTACTAATTGGGTTATTTGAGCTTCTACCCACCTCCAATTGTACTTGATATTCTCCTTCATTATTTCATCAAGTGAGCCCACTTCTTCTTCAACCCAATTAAGAGGAGCAATGGGTTGATCAAAAACCCTTACATTCTCAGCTTGTTGTACTAGTTCTCCATCATCTTCTATTTGGTCTAGGACCTTGACTATGTTGAATATTTTGATTAGATGGAGGGGAGACATGAACATCTTCTCTTCCTCACTTCAAATTCATCATGGCAGTTAAGTCAGAAATCCTCTGTGTTCCTCGTGATAGTATTTCTTCCCAACATTTTTCTCTAGCTTATGGTTAGGGTCAAAATGAGCCCTGACATTATAGAAGAGGAGATGGAATTGTTGCCACCCCACATCTGTTTCTTCTTCTAGGAAATGGTATTGATGCCCCATATGGAACTATTGGTTTATCCACTTTCTAGTAAACCCTTTTATCCTCAAATATGTGAATCTTAGAAAGTGGATAAACCAATAGTTCCATACTTCTACACCAAATCCATGGCAGGAATAGACAACCTCATGTTCAAGTCACCTTGGAGCATTCTTATGATATGTATCATAAAGGTGTCATTTACCCTTTTAAAATGCACCAAAGAGTTGTTCAGCTCTAGTTGAGGCTAACAATCATATACTTTCATTTCACCATCCTGATTACCAACATTTCCAAGCTTAGTTAGTCTAGGGTATGGAAAATTCCTTGCCATCATGTACAACACATATGATGTCATATAAAATTTCTTAGAGTCCTTTAATGAGAGCATCTGTTGGTGAATATTGTCACTAATTACCTTAGCCCAATATGTTTTCTCCTTTCCATTAAATATTTCTTCAATAAAATAAATCATCTAACCTTTAAAGGTTGATGCAGAGGAAATACCCATTTCTCTGCTCAACAGAGTCATCAAGTCAATGTACTTGGTTATGAAATCACTCCTACATAAGATTTTAGGCAATTTAAACAATGCAGACCTTGGTTTCTTCATCCAATTCTTATTCATGGTTTTCCTGCAGGTTTATGGCCCTTGGTCATAGATTCCTTTACCATAATCCATTGTAACATCAAGCATCTTGGCATATATAGGGATGCCCAAGGCTTCAAAGATAGCCTCTAGAGACAGTTCAGCTATTACCCTTCCATCAAGTACAAAAATTCTCCTTGAGATAGGCTCATAGTGCTCCTGGCGCTCCATAATCAACTCTGGACACTGGATTGATGTTGAAAACCCTCCATCTTGGGCTATGCCATTGCTCACCAATTTCTTGGCTAACTATGTGGGATTGGGCCCATTCATCTTATCTTTGAACTTTTCGAAGTCTATATGCCCAAGGATGGTATCTATTACATTGTCCCAAGTGGAGACAATCTTGGAGATCTGAGACACACCTTTGAACTTGTACTTCCTCTTGCTAACTCAAGACATCCACCTACACTATTTGGGCAAATTCCATACATAGAGTTAGAAGATCAGTTTATTCATTAATCCAAAATTAAAGATTTTGTGAGGTCTTACTACGTAACAGGATAATACAATAACTTATAAGTGAAAGATATCTTAGGATAATGTTGAACTCAAAAAGCTCAAGGGGACCAGAGTGAAGCTCAAAAATACTATCAATTATATTTTGGAACTCAACAAGGCTACATGATGAAGAGAAGAAATCCCTTGAGAATTTTAGGTTAGGTAAGAAGGTCCAAAGTAATTTCCATCTTTTAGAGAGGATAGAACAACACACTGCTTGCTTCAAGGGAACTTTACTTAGAATGAAGGTCAGCAAGCCATCTGGTAAATCATTTAGGCTCAGTCGAGATCTTTTTGGAGCCATAACTTTTCATTCAGTAAGCTATGGCGTATTTCAGTGAGGTTGGAGCAGCCGAGGCAATTAATGGGTCTCCTAAAAATCTAAAAAGTGTAATTGAACAAAGAAAACTCTCAAAGCCGATTTGTGCAGTAATTAAAATATTTGTCCTCAATACTATCTCGCCAACTAAATTTTATTCAAGTATTTATTATTACCATTGTGTGGGAATCGAATGACCATGCAACTAGCATGATTTTAGTAATGGTAGTTCAGTAAAGGAGCTCAAATAAATGGATAGTGTAAGATGTCGATTCACTTCGACAACTTGGAGGGCATTCACAGACCTTTGAATTTCGTACAATAATTATTTGAGCCACTTTAAATCAATTCTTTTTAAAAATATAGTTATTAGGCCACTGAGTTGTTGCTAGCTGGTGCACTGTGCAATACATCTTGGACATACACTCAGTGTGTTTTTGGGCGTAGCGCACCCATCTTTCCAAATTCTCTGTCTTTGGGCGATGCACACCGATATTTCCAAATTCTATATTTTAGAATGGTAGTGAATATTTTTTTCCACGATGATTTGCTCGGTTAGTATGGTCCTCGTCTCTACTCTCTACTTGGCTACCTACTTAATATGGCTCCCGTTTAAAGTTTGGTCCCTAGTCCTATGTTATCCACTTACTTTATTATATATCCTTGTATGCATCTACTACTTTTTCCCTTTCCAATGTTCACATACCTTACACATTTGCCCTATCCATTTATTTATGGCTCGCATGCATGTGCTATTCACTATGATCTAACCCTTTTTTTGTCCCAAGATTACTACTATCACAATGATGAGGTCATCCTTTTTGTCTAGGACCAATCCTACACTAATTTAAGTTTTTAATTCAAATTCGACCAACTTCCTACCATTACCCCTTTCACCTAGAGTTGACTAAACACAAACTTACGTGATATGTTGATATTTCCTTGTATGTAAAGATATTCAATGTATTCATTCTAATCAATCAAGGAATATGAAAATAAATCATATAAATCGAATATGAATTGTGAAAACCAAGATCGTGGAAAGACTATGAAACATGAGATTACAAGTGAGAACAAACAATTTGTATTAACAAATAATAGGTATAAATAGTAGAGGTTGCACACCAAACTCTCCACGAAACAAGGATAGGTGGTGATATTCAAAGAAAGAGAATAGTGTAACTACCCTAGGAAATAGAGGCGATGTGTCAAGTCTATTGACACCTATTATAAATGACTCACCAAGTTGAAAATGTCAATTGGCATGTGGTATAAGTTGCCTAACTATGATTGAGTTAGTGTTAACTCATGGAGTTATACACCAACACCCCCCCTTAAGCATAGTTTTGATGCATAAATCTGTGGGTCTAATCCAGCAGCAACATGGGAGACTCTGAAATGTGGGAATGCTTCTTAGAGTAACCTCTAGGTTTTAAGGAAGCTGGCTCTTCCGTTCTTTCAGTGGGGTTTTGAGAAAAGAGAGGAAAGAAAACTAGATTGCAGAAATAAATGCCTAAATCTAAGGGGATCCGTCGGATTTAAAACTTAGTTGCACAGTGTTAACCTTAATATATTTAACTAAAAATCAAAGAGCATAATGCATGATTGAACCCAGTTTATAAACAGATTAAACAAAAGCAAAAGAAGCAGAGAAATTAGAAACAAGAAATAGAGACACTCATATGCACAGGACAGAGCTTTTCATTATTCGAACAATAATAGGTTACAGAGGCTAAAATTGTTGCACAAAGTAAAATTTACATTCTCCTAGAGAAAGAACTACAAAGGCAAAAGGAAACTTTGTCTGCTGGCCGCATAAAATCTTTGATCTAAAAAACTATATTAGAACTCTCTGTGTATGAAGAACTCCCGGTACCTGTCTCGGATCTAGCCTTTTATAGGCTGAAAAACCCAACAAAATATCTTCAACTGTTTCTCTAAAAATATACAACTAACTCCATGAAATCTGGCACAAATTTGGCAAATAACTGTTATTTGAAGCTAAACTGTGGCTGCAACTAAAAATGATAACTGAACTGGTTGTATCTCTATGGTTGAAAAATGCATCTCTATCTCTATTGTCTCCGGCCTGTGTATTAGTTTCTCTTACTACCGCTTTATTTGCTATCCTGTAGCTTGCCATAAAAATGAAAGTGGTTGCACAATCATTTAGGGTTTCCACTTTTGTTCACGGGATGAGAGAGTCAAATAAAATAATAATTTTAATGACACTTCACTTTATTAGTTTGTTGTGGCCTTTTTTTTAAATGAAACTCATAAAATAAAGCTTTAGCTTTATGTAACCGGGCCCACCATCATTTAACATGAGACTCTTCATTTCTCTTTTAACTCTTTAAAGTTATCTGTAAAATATGATACATTTAAATAAAATGAAACAAACATTTATTTACTGCCTTCGGGTTGCTCCACATGGTGGGCTCCACTTCTTCATTTTGCTCCTCTCTAATGCTGCTTCCACGTGGTGCTTTCTGCATCATTTTTTAGCTTCTCTTCATTGCCTTCCGTAGCTGACATGTGTCATTTTCCGCTTCTTTCTTGAACCCCTATTCTGCATCTTCGTTGTTTCTAGTTAGAGCTTTGGTAGTTGTGACACTTTATTTTTTATTGAGTATCTTCAGATATGTAATATGGCTGTGTCAGGAACTCAAAATGTATTGAAGCCAATGCTATGTGATGAATGATGGAAACCTCTGAATCATAGCATCGTGAGATCTTCCCCGCTGCTCCCACATTCTTCTTCCTTCCAAATTGCCTGTGAAGCTTCTCTAAAGGCCAAGAAATGGACAATAGCGTTCATTCATCATATAGCATTGCATTGGTCTGACTATCATACTTTGGCCACCACTTTGAATGATGTCAAGCCTCTGTATCATTTGGTTGACACTCATCCTCTTGCAAGCACATGCCATCCTTAATATATTTCTTACCTTCATTTAAATGAGCGACTCCTTTGCTGTCCGAGCCTCATTGAGCATTTTGGCTGCATCGGAGCTTACAACAAGCTACTTCATTTTGAATATGCCATCATTCATGATTCTGTAGCATCTTATATTTGTTTTAGATATAAATGGCCGAGCCTTATTTCTTGAGACGCTTGTGCCATCCATCAAACTGTGCTATATTGACATGACTGCGCCATGATTTGTTGGAGCACCACGATTTTTTTGTGACTAGTGCTCTTATTATGGGCAACTTCTCTTTCGTTATGCTGATGCTTGAACACCGACACCATGATTTGTTTAGACCATATGCCACCGTGTGTTGAAACTTCATGTGGCTTCAAACTTTTGATGATAGCGTCCTCCCTTTGAAAAGGCCAACTCCTTTAACTGTGCTATATTGATATTTGTTGTATCTCTGAGTCTTCTTCACATGACAGGGACCGCACCATCATATGTAAAGGCCACGTGAGACTTTGAATGGGAGCGTGCCTTCAATACAGAGAGTTGCTCCATTCGTTGTGTTCTTCTTATCTTTATTCCTCATATGCTATGTCTTTATTGAGACTGAGCCTTATTCAAAACTACATCATTGATCTTATGCACCGTGCCATCTTTTGGACTGTGATTCCTTCTATATGCTAGCTGCACATTGATATCATTTGGGTGATGCCATATATTGTGGCTCTCTTGAAATATTAATGCCTTTGAACACCAAGTCCCAAACCGCACCTTATTATCCACATTCCTCTTTATAATGTTAAAGCCTCCCTGATGAGCACTTGAAATATAGATGCTGATGGTTGTGTGGCAGCGCCTTGCTATGCCAATAAGTCCTCCTAGTCAATGCTACAGTGTAGGGCAGGGCATGGGCCTCTTCAAATGAGTATATTCTCTATTCTTGTTGAGTCTCATTTTTGAAACTGCATATCATATCCACTTTATAGAGATACTGAAATATATGCAATGCCTCCACCCATAACTGGACAACGCCATCATATTATGAGCTAGATTTGAGCCTTCTCATTAATGCATCATGATATATCTAAGTCGCTCCATCATATTTAATGCTTGGGCAACATGCTATTTTCAAACCCTAGTGATCTTTATTCCTTTGATGACTCTCACACATCATGAATCCTTATCAAATCAATGTTAAATCTTATTCTGATATGAAACTCAGTGATCCTAAAATTTTTGAAATGGTGCAAAAATATAATCACCACATAGCTTAGGTGAGTTTATGAATGATGAGTCTTGGTAGTGCGCCATTTTAGGTACTCATTTACAAATGTATATCTCAGAAAATGGAGAAAGAAAGAAAACCCTGTGGGAAAAAACTTTCCTCCAAAAATCGAGAAAACAAAGAGAGGACTAGATTGCCCCCCCAGAAGATGATGATGTCGATGTCGATTCTAATGTAGATATGTAGAACTCCTGAAGCATGTCGAAGTTGTAAAACTTGCCCTTCTATTGATTTCAAGAGATTTTAGCAAACTGATTGAAGTAAGTAGTGTTTTACAGGATAAAGACTAGGATGTAGGTCTAAGAAATGTACAAAATATCTGAAGACAAGGATGTGCATATGCGCACATATGAATGAGGTAAGAATCAATGCGATTCAATTTGTAATGTTTTAACCTCCCCACTACACTTTATAGATCAGTGTGCTTACATTTCACTTTTACACTTTCAATATCTTGACACTATATGAGTGTTTTTACAAACTAAGAATGCAGGTAGAGTTCAATTTTTCTACTATATAGAACCAACTAAGCTAAGATGAGAGTTTACACTAGGCTCTAAAGTAACATCATGATTGTCTTCTTCACCAGATGTGAAATGTGAAAAGATGAAGGCGCACTCAAAGTTGCAAACCTTGCCTACTTGTTGATGGTGAAGTTAGTCACAAACAAACATGAAATAAAAGTTACACAACAACCCTTATTTATCTTGAAAGATATGATGAATTCAAAGAATTCATGATCCCAAGTCTCCGTTGATTAGTTCATAATCTACTGGCGTTACTCAGTGGTTGATGTGTGTTGCTGTTAATCATTCAGGGGCCTTACGTTGATCAGTAGATTTTGTGTTTTTCTGCAAATATGCTACACAGAAAGGCTACTCTACACAGTATATTTCTTCAAATAATGTGTCTACAGGTTGATATTTGCATGATTTCTACCATTATTTGTAATTCTTTGCATGATATTTTCAACACTACATGCATTTAGCTCAAATATGCTAATGATATTCAGTTATTACAAGATTTCGGCATATTTCTCTGTTCTGCTTATTATTTATCTGTGTATTGCAGTTATGGAAGTGATTTCAATGAAATTAAGAAAAAGAAAATAACAAAAATAGGGTTTAAAGAGTTAGATTCCCAAAATTACTTGACTGAGATCATTGATCCACATACATATTCCGATACAGCAATGAAGAGAAGAAAACTAGAATTATACTTCACCAGGACAGTCCACAAATCCGCATGATCCAGTGCAAATCTTCAAAGGAAGAGTTGACAACAACATGTAATAAAATGAAAGCGCTTCTATTGAACACAGCATTCACCAGTACATATCCAGAAATCAACTTGAAGATTACGTAAAGATTACAATCAGGAAGTAATCTGAAGCTTCATCTCCATTCAGTATGCTTTAAAATAAGTATATTTACAATGATCTGAAGAAAGAACCTTGACATTTCAACAATTCAGTCCTTATTGTCTCAGTAATCTAATCTCTTACATGGAATTGTTACAGGTTAGATTTAGAATGATTGACCTCTTCCTCTATACAGAAAAGGGGCTCAATATATAGCTCTGATTTATCCCCAATACGGTGCCAAAACCCTAGTCAATCAACGGTCCATACCTCCAGTTGCAGCATCAACGGTGGGAAACAAATCCAATCCAAAAATATCTTTGAGCAGCATACTCATCCTGGGCATAAGATGCCCCCTTTGGAAACCCTAACAACTCAAAATATCTTCTGTTCTCTATTTAATAATGTTTTCCCATCTGTATTTTGTCTTCTCATTAAAGGCCTTGACTTCTCTCGCTTCCTCTGTGATCTGATCTGTCATTAAGTTTCACCTCCTATACATCTACAACCCTGCCAATAGACACAAAAAATGGATTAAAAATACATCAAGTTGCTTCATCAATTTATTACCTGGTCAGAATGTTAGATGGGCACTAGTTGCAGCAATTTTGGCGCCTTTAAACTTCCCTTTTACAGTCGGTTATGTATATCCTCATCATCAGCATGACTCTCGCAGTCGGGGCGAGCTAATAATTTCCCACCGATCTTACATTTTTGGCCGATGTCTTTATTTCTTTGTATCCGGATAAATACATTGTAAACATACAAGCGCCCCCTTAACATACAAAGAATATTCTATTTTTAACTCTCTTTTGACATCCGGCGCTTTGCATCTATCGCGTTGTATGTATCGCTTGTATCTTTCTTTCGATACAAGGCTTGATACATACAAATTTCGGACTTAACGCTTTCCATAAACCACAATCTATTTGCCCTTCGGCTCCGCAATGTATCTTTTTTGATATACATTCGGGTTTTGATGCATGCATTATACCATATTTAAATTTCTTCCAAGTTCCATCTTGTATGTCAGCAATGCATAAAGTGCAATGTATCTTCCAATATACATTCGGGTTTTGATACATTGCATTAACCAAGTTTTAATTCTCTTTGAATTCCGGTGCTTGTATGTATTAAGCAATGTATGTTTCGAAACATACGACTTAAGAAACGTTAATAACTTTTTAGATTCGTCCAATGTATAAATCGTAATGCATATTTGCTTGTATGTCACCAAAACATACAAGCCCACATACATACAACAATTTAACTCTATTTCATGAGCCTTTCGGGTCCGCGGCCTGCACATTGGCAATGTATATAACAAATGTATATAAGATACATACAAACATAAGATGCATCCCACAGATTTTAACCAAACATTCACTTCAACTCATAACTGCGTCGGGTCCAACCTGTATGTACAAATAGAACATCAGCAAATGCATACAAGTATAAAAGCATACAAATAACTTTGTATGTAAACCCGATATACAAAACCCTTTGCATGTGCAACATACAACGACCTAACATACAAAGACCATTGTATATGCAACCCAATTTGTAAAAGACTTTGCATACAAGCGACCTGATAGACAAAGGGCTTTGTACATGCAACATACAAACCCGAATGTACATTTTACCAAAACACTCATAACTTGCAAAATATAGCGAATTTTAAGATGGTTCAAAAAGCAACCTCTGTTCATTTTTGACAAGGAATTCACCTGTACTCTGCCCTGACACTTAATGCAAAATTTTCTCTATTTTCAACAAGGTTTGTATTATTCACTCTCTTTTTCCCTTTACCACCAAGCAGAACAGCACACACAAGAAAAAAGAAAAAAGCCACAGCAGGGGTCCTCATTTTGCTAAGGAGTAAAATGGGGCGTGTTGTGAACATCACAACAACTAGCAACCAAAAAAAATAATTAAATTCAAACCATTAAAGAAAACTAAATGAAAATAAATTCATAACTTCTAACTATGTCCTCTGTAAATCATTACATAACTTGAGACCTAATGTATTCAATAAGTGCATGAATTTTCCTTTCAGTTTAAGTAGGTGCACGTGATTAATAATCCTCATCTTGAAAATTAGTTGAACAAACTAGTGACTGACATTAGACTACATAGTTGATGTCATTCCCTCATAGCCAACCAGATAGAGCCTTGCTGCCAGCAGGCGTCCATAGCCCCGAGAAGGTTATCGTTACAATTCTCCTAAGTAGAGCCCCACTACCAGCAAGCGTCTATAGCCCCGGTGGAGTTACTTAGATGGCTTAATCTAGATTTCCAGTAAAATCTATTTTATTCATTTTTTTTTGTATTTGATAGAACTTCATAAGATATTACATTTGTAACTTCATGATGCAAGGAGTGGTCACTTGCTAAAATTAAGCTGAGAATTGTAATGGTAGCAAGGGGGAGCTCAAATTTTTCACCTAATATACACTGGTAAGTTCAACAAACCCAAGGATTTTAGGTGTGTCATTATGAGAAACCTTCCTTGAATACTCAACCCACAGTTATTGAATACAAAATTTCACAAAGTTAAACAACTTTCTACATTCATGACAGTCACAACAAGTTATGCATAAATTTTAAATAATTAACCTGAATGTTCTAAATTTTCTATTGTTTTCAATGGTTGTTAGTATGCTCCTGCATACTCTAAATCAAAATAAATATCCCTACTGAGGAAATAACAAAACAAGCCAAAACAAGCAGATTGTACAAACAACTATACAAGAAATGTATACTATGATACACATGGCTGTTATGGCACTACTTTAGGCTTGAAAATAGTGTTTGAGAAGTTGTCCATTAACTGGTAATGGAACATCCTCACCGGTTAAAGTCTTAAGCCTGTAGGTGCTGGCTCTTAAAATTTCAGAAATTTGAAAGGGACTTATCCAGAGTTTATCAAACTTACCATGATCTCCTTTCCTTTCATGTGCTTTGTCCCACATTAGGACTAAATCTGAGATCCTGAAAGCCTTAATTCTAGCTCTTTTGTCAAACCAACATTTGACAACAGCCTGATGTTTAGCAAATTGTTCAATTGCTTCACTTCTTTTTTCTTCTAGGTGCATCAACTGTAGAAACCTAACTTCTTGTTTATTATCTATGCCCAGGTATTCTTGTGCAAACTGCAATGTAGGAATCCTTAGGTTAACAGGGAGGATAGGATCCACCCCATACACTAGATGAAAAGGAGAATTTCCTAATACAGCCTTGTTCCTAGTTCTATCTACCCACAAGGCATACTTTAATAAAGTGTTCCACTCCCTTAGATTTTTTTTTGTCAATTTCTTTATGATGTTTAATAGGTTCTTGTTTGTGGATTCTGCTAATCCATTCCCTTGGGGATAGTAGTTTGAGGAAAATTTCAAGATGATCCCATAATCAAAAGCCCAACTTGATAGCTTAATTGAAGCAAAAGCAGACCCATTATCACATACTAAAGCATATGGAACTCCATACCTAGTCACTATATTTCTTTCCAAAAACCCGATGACATCCTCAGCATTGCATGTCTTACTGCTGACAGCTTCAGTCCACCTGGTACAGTAATCAGTAATAGTTAAAACATACCTGTGGCCTGAAGATGATGGAGGATTGATAGGTCCTATGAAGTCCATTCCCCATTGAGAAAATGGGTCCATCTCCATCACGGGCTGCAAAGGTTGAGCAACATATTTTTCTCTGTTTGCAGCAACCTGATACATATGACAATATTTGATGTGTTCAGCAGTATCTTTAAAAATTGTGGGCCAGTAATACCCTGCCCTGAGGATAGCATGAGTGGTAGCTAGAGGTGATCCATGTGCAATCCCAAACTTATCATGTAACTCTGCTAACACCCTATCTACCTCTTGTCTTTCCAGGCATCTAAGGTATATCCCCTCGTAGTTTTTCTTGAAAAGGACTCCTCCTTTGATCATATATTTCTGTGACCTTATCTTCAAGGCTCTCCTCTGTGAGGCCTGCAGTCTTGAAGAACATCTTCCAGTAATCAGGATGTGTCTGATGTCTGAGTACCATTCTCCATAATCTTTTGCATTTATAACATACTGCTGGCTCACGATATTAGGATCAATTTTTGATATCATCTGGCTCAATGCCTATCCTCTTACTAACTTCATGGGTGTAATGTCCATATCATACTCTTGGAGGATAGTGATCCATTTAGCTCTTTTCTCACCTGGTTTGCTTTGCATTAATAACATCTTTACTGCTGCATCAGGTACTACAACAATCACTTTACTTCTCAAAATGTAATGCCTGAATTTCTTAACTGCTCAAACCAGAGCAAGTGCCTGTCTCTCAATGTCCATGTATCTAAGCTCTACATCTCTGAAAGGGTAGCTCATGAAGGCTATAGGCTTTTCCTCCTTTTCTTCATTTCTCTGTGTTAACACTGCTGTAGAAGTATGCTCTGAAGCAAATGAGTAGATGTAAAAGTCCTTGGTATAATCTGAACTGATCAAAACTGTAGCATTTGATATGGCCTTTTTAATATCTTCAAAAGCTACTCTAGCTTTAGGTGTCCACTCAATTTTAGTGTCCTTCTTGAGCATGGCGTTCAAGGGTCTGACAATTTCCACAAAGCCAGTGATAAATTTCCTAACAAAATTAATCTTACCAAAGTAAGATTTGAGCTCCTTCTTGCTTCCAGGAAGCTGTATCTTCATGATTGATTCCACCCTATCAGGGTCAATGATGACCCCATTTTTTTTTATTAGGTGGCCCAATAGCTTCCCTATGGTTACCCCAAATATGCACTTTTTAGGGTTCAGGGATATCTTGTATTGCTCACATTTCTTCAGCACCTCTCTTAGGTTTTTTACATGGTTTCCTCTATCTTTAGAGAAAATTGTTAAGTCATCCATGTATATGACTATGAATTTACCAATCAAGCCTCTAAAGGCTATGTCCATTGCTTGCTGGAACGTTGCCCCAACATTTATTAACCCAAACAGCATGTGCCTATAGGCGAAGATCCCCCACTTTGTGGTGAATGCGGTTTTCAATCTATCAATTTTGTCCAGCATCACCTAGTTATAACCAGAGAAACCATCCAAGAATGACATCATCTTGGCACCATTTACAATTTGCAGGACTTCATCCAGAGAAGGCAAAGGATAATTATCCTTTTCAGAAGCTCTATTTAAGTTTCTAAAGTCTACGTACAACTTGATGTCGCCATTCTTTTTCCTTACTGGGACCAGGTTTGCCACCCATGTGGGATGTCTCATAGGAAATATGATCCTAGCATCAAGAAGCCTTTTAACCTCTTCAAAAATGATGGGCTCCAGTAAAGTATTGATGGGTCTCTGTTTCTGCCAAAAAGGCTTGACGTCTGGCTTCAAAGGTATTGTATGAGTGATGACTGATGTGTCGTAAGTTTTCAACTCATCATAAGTCCAGGCAATGACATGGATATAATCTTTGAGAGCTTGGGTTATTCCTTCCAACTCCTCCTCTGTGCAGACCTTCCCAATCATAACATTTCTTTTTTCATCATTTTGTCCAATATTGACCTGCGAGTACTGTCCTCCATCAGCCTTTGGAAGATTTTTCTGTTTTAGCATATTGTCTAGATCAAACACTCTTTCTAGCTCTATCATTCCCTTAGGAATCTTGTTACTAGGCAGCTCTAGGATTTCTTCTTCTTCCCAGACATGATCTTCTACATTCCTTTCATCTATGATTTGTGCGTCAAAAATATCTTTGTTGGAAATAAAGTCCAATATATGTTGATCATCATCAAATACTTGAAGATTAGTTACATTCTTAGGCACAGAAAGTATTGATACTAATTCAACTAAGAATCTTTTCAGACCAGATATGGACAGTGGTTCCAAAGTACTGGCAGCCTGGGCTAAGGCATTTGCCCTGTGATTTTGTTCTTTGGGTACATGGGTGATGTTGAAGGCATCAAAATCTTCTATCAAGTCCCATACCCTATGTCTATAATTGGACAACTTCCTATAATTGCAAGAGTATAGACCTCTCACCTGTCTCACAACCAATTCCAAGTCTCCATAGACATGCAGAATTTTTACTTTTTTTCTAAGTGCGAACAGTATCCCATGAATTAGAGCTTCATACTCTGTCACATTGTTTGTACATGGGAACTGCAATCTGTATGCTGCTAAGTAGGATTTTCCAGATGGATCAATAAGATCTATTCCTACTCCAGCTCCTTGCTTTGACTTGGATCCATCAAATCTGAGGATCCATGGCTTGTCTTCAATTAAAGGTTTGTCTGGGCCTTCTTTCTTCTTTTTAGCTCTGGCAGCTGCACCATTTGATATCCATTTTAACTTTGGTGTTTCAATTTTCCAAGACTTCCCCTTATCTGCATTATGGGAAGCTGATATCTCTTCTTTCCTTTTATTATTAGAAGAAAAATCTTCTGAGCTAGGCAATGTCTGCTTTTTTAGAATATGCAGACACAATGAACAAACAGTTTCTGAACGAGGTGCTTAATGTAACCCGCACCATCCCTCAATCAAAACATCCTGTGGGGATCTTTGCTGTTGTGTCATCTTTTGAATCTCTTTTGATAAAAACTCTTCGAACTTGGACAAATTACTACCCCTATCTTCATCAGATAACTCATAATCTGATTCTACTAAACAATCACTCCCTGGGGTGATTTTCTTCTTGCTTTTAGCATTACTCTTGTTGCATACCAGTATCTCTTCTATCATCTGAATAGAACATTCATCTTGATATGTGCATTTTCTTATTCTTGTAGAAGACAAACAAACATCAGTATCACTATCACTATCTACAGAACTCACTATGGATGATGATGAAGATGCTTCACTGTATGCTTGTTCTAACTCCAACATGTCTAAACAAGCACCACAAGTCCTTTCAGAATGTGCCTCATAATGCAACCTACACCATCCATCAATTAGAATGTCCTGAACAGGCATTTTTAACAACTGACATCGTTGCACCTCTTTAAACAAATGCATCTCAAAATTCTTGAAATGATCTACCTCTACTTCATTTCCAGGGTTACAATCAGATGCTAAAGTTATCCTATCATCTTGAGGATCATCATCATGATTATGAAAGTCAAACATCAGGATCTCCTCTATGCTGACAGTTTGGGGTCTGATGGAGTAAACTCCGGGTTCCACATCCACATACATGATTTCACTGGTTTTGTTATATTCAATGATCATGTGCTTCATGCGAGGTTCAACATCTATCCTTATTTGATTTGGTATCTCTCTCCAGGGCAACCACATATAACTGAAATCAGTTGACATGTATCCGTTAAGGGTTTTTGACCAGTCTCTGCTGAGTAACATCCCATATGTATCAGGTATATCAACTACCTGAATATCAATATAGTACTGATTTCTGGGGTCTGAAGCTAACTGGATGTGA
The DNA here is from genome assembly GCA_027924645.1 of Cunninghamia lanceolata. NCBI lineage: Eukaryota > Viridiplantae > Streptophyta > Pinopsida > Cupressales > Cupressaceae > Cunninghamia > Cunninghamia lanceolata. The sequence goes on along the minus strand of BSBN01000749.1, from coordinate 3,095,853 downwards.
ATGTGAGTTAGTTCTCCTACCACATTCACCTTTGTTTTGTCTAATTGGGTCACTTTCTTTAATGATTTAGCAGGGTGTAACCCTAAAGCATTGCATATGGATAGGGGCATTACATTGGTAGATGCTCCTGAGTCTACTAAGCAATTGTGAAAATTTTTACCAAACATCCTTATGGTAAGGAGGAAAGGAGGTGACTCACTCTTGTCTTTGTATAGGGTCATGTGGGAAGTCTCTGCAACTTGAACAGTGGCTGGCATTTTATGTTTAACATTAACATCCCTAGTAGCGTGATCTTTATTTCCAGACTGACCTGAGGTATGACTATCTTCCTTTTGAGCAGGATCATCTAATGATTTCATGAAAGCTTTCCTGATAGCAGGGGTTTTAAGCAACTCTGATAATGGCAGTCTGATTTTGATCTTTTTCATTTCATCTGCTAGGTAAGTGACCAATTTGTCAGATTCAGGAGGTAGATTACCAGTTTTTGGTACTGTATTCTGTGGTGCCAAGTATTGAGCATTATCCTTGGGAAATCCAAGGTTATTACTTGCCTTGGGATCAGGTGGAGTGTTGAAATTGTTTGGAGGCAAGGATGTGGTCAAAGGATCAGCAGATCTGTTTGATTTATTCCTCAAGTTGTAATTATGCCTACCCTAAGGTTGCTATTGATAAGCATGTACCTCCTCATGTTCAATTGATGGCTCATTCTCATCCTCAAATGGAAAAACATAGTTGGATTCAAAAGCCATGGCTGATTCCTCACATGCTGAGGTGTAGTCCTGATGAGATGAAATTGTCTACTGACAAGGATGATGCATCAAGCTCTCTAGCACTGAGGCAGAATCATATTCATAGGGGACAATTTCATTTTCCTCTACATAAGGTGGATTTCATGAAGTATTGGACACTTTAGTTTGGAATATACTAGTAGCAATCCTGAACTGAGGACAATCTAGCTCTGTATGAGCATTGGTGTTATGTATCCTACACTAGTTTTTAAGTGCTACCTCTGCAAGGTTTACTCTAGTGGTCTGTTTGGATTCACTAGGAGGTAGGTTATCTAGAGGTGATGGCAGAGAACCATTATTTGGCCTAGTGTTCCACACTTTAGGCTGCCTAGGAGGATTATTGTTGCCATTGTTATTGTAATTATTGTTGTACCCGCTATCAGGATAATTAGGTCTGTCATTGGCATAACCTCTATTCTGATTTGGTTGAGAATAGAAGTTCTGACTCCTCAGATGAGTGATCTCAATGGTGAGTTTCCTTAACTGTGTTGATATCTCCTTTATTTCTTCTCTCTCTTCTTGAACCTTGGCCACTACATTCTCCATCTGAGGCTTGAAAAAAGAAGATCCATTGTTACTGTTGGATTGTTCCATAACCTGAGGTACTTGTACTTGTCCTGGATATTGTAACATCTGGCCATTTCCATTTGGTGGTGGCATGATACTGAATGGAGGTATTTGCAAAGGGGCTGGCCTCACAGCTGGAGGTATCATGGCTCCATTGGTCTGTTGGTGAACAAGAAATGTAGGGAAGGCAATATTTGGTGTGGGAGCAGGAGCCAATTGCTGGCTGACTTTGATAGCTTCTTCAAAAGCTCCTGCCAAAGTTGTTACACCAGGATGTGCTTTCCTGATAAACATGGAAATCAAGGGATCCAAAGCTAAATAATAAATGCTCCTAGCAGCTTCATCTGCTACGGCATAAGTTGCTACTACCTTTGGGATCATTTTCTGGAATCTTGCATTGAAGTTAGCAATAGGTTCTCCTTCAAATCTCTTGATTGTGGTAAACAAATGATAATTCATTGAAAGATCTATAGGTATTTTCAACCTATCCCTAAAGGCTTTTTCTAAGGCATCCCATGAATCGATTTAACCTTGACCAAGATTGATATACCAGTTATATGCCTCTTCCCCTAAGGAAAATGGAAATAACCTACATACGACATCTTGATGTGCAAATCTAGCCCTATCACAAGCTTCTTTGAAAATTCTGATGTGATCATCAACATCCTGATATGGATGATACTTAGGACAAATTTTATCAGGATTCTTAGGCAGAGCATAATATGCATTAAAAGTCAGAGGTGACTCTGCAGCAAAGAATGATATTGGAACTAGTGGAGGTTGGACCTGAGGTATGATAGGTTGAGGTTGGACCTAAGGTGTGACAAGTGGTCCTGTAGGTGTTTGAAACCCGAGAGGAGTTATAGGAGCACGTTCTGGTGAAGCTCCTGATGCACTAGAATTAGGAGAGTGATGAATGTCCACAGTTCTAGGTCTAAATCCCCTAATAGGTGATTCTTCAGAGAGTCCACTAGATCTAGACCTGGTATTTGGCTTGGGAGCCAAGATTTCCTAAATTTAAGGGAGATTGGCTGGTTTACTGTAAAGATCAGTTGAAACTCCCTACCCAAGGCTATATTTATGCTTGATTTTGGAAACTTCACAAATGATTAGCATGCACAAACTTAAAATTGCAAATCTTTGCATACAACTTGAATACTGAGATGCTTGAGTTGTTACCTTTCTGTCTGCATCATCAAATCGGACAAAAAACTTACTGATGATGAGAGGTGGCCCTCCTTCTAGTGCCAGTTTCTGTTGATGGTGATGTTAGTCACAAACAAACATGAAATAAAAGTTACACAACAACCCTTATTTATCTTGAAAGATACGATGAATTCAAAGAATTCATGATCCCAAGTCTCTGTTGATTAGTTCATAATCTACTGACGTTACTCAGTGGTTGATGTGTGTTGTTGTTAATCATTCAGGGGCCTTATGTTGATCAGTAGATTCTATTTTTTTCTACAAATATGCTACATAGAAAGGCTACTCTACACAGTATATTTCTTCAAATAATGTGTCTACAGGTTGATATTTGCATGATTTCTACAATTATTTGTAATTCTTTGCATGATATTTTCAACACTACATGTATTTAGCTCAAATATGATAATGATATTCAGTTATCTATGAGATGTCAGCATATTTATCTATTCTGCTTATTATTTATCTGTGTATTGCAATTATGGAAGTGATTTCAATGAAATTAAGAAAAAGAAAATAACAAAAATAGGGTTTAAAGAGTTAGATTCCCAAAATTACTTGACTGAGATCACTGATCCACATACATATTCTGATACAGCAATGAAGAGAAGAAAACTAGAATCATACTTCACTAAGACAGTCCACAAATCCACATGATCTAGTGCAAATCTTCAAAGGAAAAGTTGACAACAACATGTAATAAAATGAAAGCGCTTCTATTGAACATAGCATTCACTAGTACATATCCAAAAATCAACTTGAAGATTACGTAAAGTTTTCAATCAGGATGTAATCTGAAGCTTCATCTCCATTCAGTATACTTTAAAACAAGTATATTTACAATGATCTGAAGAAAGAACCTTGACATTTCAACAGTTCAGTCCTTATTGTCTCGATAATCTGATCTCTTACATGGAATTGTTACAGGTCAGATTTAGAATGATTGACCTCTTCCTCTGTATAGAAAAGGGGCTCAATATATAGCTCTGATTTATCCCCAATACGGTGCCAAAACCCTAGTCAATCAACGGTCCATACCTCCAGTTGCAGCATCAACGGTGGGAAACAAATCCAATCCAAAACTATCTCTGAGTAGCATACTCATCTTGGGCGTAAGATGCCCCTTTGGAAACCCTAACAGCTCAAAATATCTTTTGTTCTCTGTTTAATAATGTTTTCCCATCTGTATTTTATCTTCTCATTGAAGGCCTTGACTTCTCTCACTTCCTCTGTGATCTGATCCGTCATTAAGTTTCACCTCCTATACATCTGCAACCTTGCCAATAGACACAAAAAATGGATTAAAAATACATCAAGTTGCTTCATCAATTTATTACCTGGTCAGAATGTTAGATGGGCACTAGTTGCAGCAATTTTGGTGCCTTTAAACTTCCCTTTTACAGTGAATTATGTATATCCTCATCATCGACATGACTCTTGTAGTTGGGGTGAGCTAATAATTTCCCACCGATCTTACATTTCTAGCCGATATCTTTATTTCTTTGTATCTGGATATATACATTGTAAACATACAAGCGCCCCCTTAACATACAAACAATATTCTAATTTTAACTCTCTTTTGACATCCAGCGCTTTGTATCTATCGCCTTGTATGTATCGCTTGTATCTTTCTTTCAATACAAGGCTTGATACATGCAAATGCCTTTGTATGTCCCTTTCGGACTTAATGCTTTCCATAAACCGTAGTCTATTTGCCCTTCGGCTCCGCAATGTATCTTTTTTGATATACATTCGGGTTTTGATGCATGCGTTATACCGTATTTTAATTTCTTCCAAGTTCCATCTTGTATGTCGGCAATGCATAAAGTGCAATGTATCTTCCAATATACATTCGGGTTTTGATACATTGTGTTAACCAAGTTTTAATTCTCTTTGAATTCCAGTGCTTGTATGTATTAAGCAATGTATGTTTCGAAACATACAACGACTTAACCAACTTTAATAACTTTTTAGATCCGTCCAATGTATAAATCGTAATGCATATTGGCTTGTATCTCACCGAAACATACAAGCCTGCATACATACAACAATTTAACTCTATTTCATGATCATTTCGGGTCCGCGGCCTGCACATTGGCAATGTATATAACAAATGTATGTAAGATACATACAAACATAAGATGCATCCCGCGGATTTTAACCAAACATTCAGTTCAACTCATAACCGCGTCGGGTCCAACCTGTATGTACAAATAGAACATTAGCAAATGCATACAAGTATAAAAGCATACAAACAACTTTGTATGTAAACCCGATATACAAAACCCTTTGCATGTGCAACATACAACGACCTAACATACAAAGACCATTGTATATGCAACCCGATTTGTAAAAGACTTTGCATACAAGCGACCCGATATACAAAGGGCCTTGTACATGCAACATACAAACCCGAATGTACATTTTACCAAAACACTTATAACTTGCAAAATATAGCAAATTTTAAGATGTTTCAAAAAGCAACCCCTGTTCATTTTTTACAAGGAATTCACCTGTACTCTGCCCTAGCACTTAATGCAAAATTTTCTCTATTTTCAACAAGGTTTGTATTATTCACTCTCTTTTTCCCTTTACCACCAAGCAGAACAACACACACAAGCAAAAAGCAAAAAGCCACAGCAGGGGTCCTCATTTTGCTAAGGAGTAAAATGGGGTGTGTTGTGAACATCACAACACTACTACAACAAGTCTTTGATCTTTTCCTTCTTGAATAAAGGTTGATTTAGAAGTGAACTCAACTATCTTGTTAGATTGTGTGAGTGCATATATTGAAATGTAATTTTTGAATAAGTCAGGAATGAAATAGACATTATGGACATATCCATTTCCCAATTTAACAGTACCTTTGCCAAGGACATTATGGTAGACTTTGTTCATTAATATTTTGTTAGTATTGTAGTGTTTGATCCTTACAAATAATTCCATGAATGGTGATGTGTGATCACCTACTATTGAACTTAGAACCCATATATTTACATTTGATTTTGGCAATGCCATTACCTTTTGACCTTCTTTTAGGTGATAAAATGGTGCAATTTAAACTTCTTGATGCTCAATTTTTACTTTTAAAGTGGTACTTTAGTGCAGTCTGAGTGTTTTTGAGCACTCTAGCTTAATACCCCCCTTAAAGTGACACTTTATAATTGAGTGCACTTGACATCTATTTACATATTTGAGTGGATTTTTCCCTTTAGTTTGATTTCGCTCCAAATTGTGCAATTAATGGAATGAGTGCTTATCATCTCCCTACAAAAGCGTGATCGGGCACTTTATAAAGATAGTGCGATATAAGCTTTGTTGGATAGAGGATGAAAAAAGAACCACCTTTGCAAAAGGAACAACTCAATTTCAAGTCAATTTGCAAAAGTTACGGCCCTTTGAAAATTTTGCATATGCAGAAAAAAATACACTTCCAGAAGATAATTTTTCAATGTGTTTGGAAAAAAATTGCATACAAGGAGTGAAGGAAAAAAAACTTGTGTATGAGGGAGAAATTTAAGCCCCCTGTGGTAGAGCGTGACCAAGAGCTTAATTGCCCATGTGACCAAGGGCTTAGTTCTTAAAATTCCCCCCCCACCCCCCTTCTTGGCTTTTTGCCTTTGCATTTGAATACAAAATACAAATGAATAGTGCCAATACATATGGCATTAACTTTGGCAACCGTCACAAATAAAAAAAATTTTTCAAACAGCTTTTCCCTCCTATTTGGTCACCGTCAGGTGGGGCCCTCAAGGGCGTTTGAATGCGTTTCGGCGTGGTCAACGCTGACCATTGGGTGTATTGGACCGTTGGATGCAAGGCCGTCAATGGTTTTTTGATGGAAAATGCCACGTCATGGCTGAAGACTCCCACGTATTTGCTCTTGACCGGGTCCAACGTGGTCATTGGTGCCACGATCTGCATAGGCCTCTATGGTCGTTTGGCTTTGTCAGCTACAAAGAGTAGAGGGTGGCATCCAAACTAGATGCCTTTGCTCCTGTGGCGTCCCTCCTCATCAGCCTTAGTGGCCTCTGCAGATGTCGTCCAAACTTGGCCTTCTTTGGCCACTGCATGCAATATGATATCAACCTTTTGTGGCTACTTATGGATTCTGTTGCAATATGATATCAACCTTTTGTGGCCACTTATGGATTCTCTCTGACAAGGCCTTTCATGCTGATGTTGATGCTTGTAAAAAATAGCCTATATGGCCACTCTGGATGTCATTTGTGAGCTTTCAAACAAATTTGGCCAATGTGGCCTATGTGGTGCTTGTAAGCGAGGATCCACACTACCCTATGTGGGCGTTTGAAGACAATAAGAGCACACAGAAATGTTAAATAAAAAACAACCAAAACAAAGCAAAAAACACAGAGATGCAAACCTGATTCACACAATGAGCAAACAAGATTTAATGCTGACCATAGTGCTCTGATACCATGTGAGAACCAAGATCATGGAAAGGCTATCAAACATGAGATTACAAGTGAGAATGAACCATTTGTATTAACAAATAATAGGTATAAATAGTAGAGGTTGCATACCCAACTCTCCACGAAACAAGGATAGGCTAGCAATATTCAAAGTAAGAGAATAGCGTAACTACGCTAGGAAATAGAGGCGATGTGTCAAGTCTATTGCCACCTATTACAAATGACTCACCAAGTTGAAAATGTCAATTGGCATGTGCTATAAGTCACCTAACTATGATTGAGTTAGTGTTAACTCATGGAGTTATACACCAACATAATTTCACATCTACACCCTTCAATTGGTGCTCTAAAAGTAATCTAGCATTGCATAATTATTTTAGGGACATTTGCATGATTGAAGAATGTTGTTCTCAATTTTATATACACTCCAAAAGTTGATGGAGATGAAGAACCCTCACAACTCAATCATAAGACAACCTAACAAAAATATTTATTATTAGGGTAGGCCCATGCAAATATCTAGGGTGGAGAATGAAGTCAACATCGATATTAAATGAAGAACTTATAGTAGAAAAAAAAAGTAGAAAAAATGTAAGACCCTCTACTATCTAATGAAGGAAAATCTAATTATTTGAACAACTTGGAAAGGGAGGATGCAAGGGTGTCTGGAGTGCATCATCCCTCCAATCCTCTACATCAATTTATAATTCAACTTATAGTGCACTTGAAATAAAGGAGCTAGGTTTGTTTTCATTGGCTTCTAAAGAAAGGTAGAAGGTGAGGCACAATAGGATAAAATTGAAAACAAATAAATATTTCTAGGTTCATGAGTACATAAGTGAAATTAAGATGAATTAAAATTAACAGGGGACCTGCCATTTTTATGAGCTTATGATATTTGTGATCAAGCAATTTTTTATTTTTAGGAGAAATAAAAGTGAGCCTATAAAATGATAAAATAATTTGAGCTCACATTGAAATCAAATGATCTTATTAAAATCCATGCTTAGGAAATAAATATCTAGGCCCTCGATATTTATTCTCACATTTGTCTTAAAATCATAAAAAAGAGCTCATGATAAAAATGTTAGAGAAAAAAGGTGAAGAAAGTGGCGATCATAAATGATAGTGACTTGGGTGTGAACATGGAAGATGGTTCTAGAAATGAAGGTGCAAACCACACAATGAAAATCTGATTCAAACCTTATTATCCTCTAAGCAATGTAGAATCGATGGAGATTGCAACAGAAATTAAAACCCATTAAATAGAAATAAAATGCACTAAGCTATGAATACATAACACAGTATGTAATGTGGAGAAAACCCTTTCAGGTGAAAAACTCCACCATGAAAAGAGGCTCCAAGTTGTATTATCTTCAAATATATGAGATTACAATACATGCACTTCCTCTATTTCTTCAGTCCTCAATCCAATGGTGCCTATTACTCTCCAATCTGATAAAAATGTAGTACAAATATCTTTATAAAAGGAGGTTGCCTTCTAGGGCAAGATAACTGACAAAATATTGATCGTCAGATCTGTGACCTAATGACGAATGGTCTAAATTTACAATGATAAAATATAAATAAAATGTGGTTTCGGGGGCACTGCCCCTAACCTCTCATCGGGAGGATGATCCCCCTGGACCCCTCACAGGGGGAAACCCTCTTGCGACCCCCCATCATGGAGGAATGAGCGTCAAGAACAAGATATAAACATGTAGCTGAAACAAGATCGCTGCTGGTGAAACTTTTCATTCCTTATGGGTAATTTACAAATAATATTAGGAGTAATTAATTACATAGGATTTGCAAGGTTGATGGCACCTTAATCCTAATAGATGTAAGATACACAAGAAATGATGTAGAAATTGATTAAAAGAGGCAGTTTCTAGCATTTATTAGTCCCTACCTTCCATAGGGAATACTGGGAGTACTTATATTTCCAGTTCTGACATTTTCTTTACCTTGATTTACATGGAGGGAGAAAATATTTTAGAATAGTTAAGGTTTTCTTTTTGTCTTTTTTTTTACATAAAACATGTTTTTTACATTTCTAATTGAATGTTAGTTATTTTTGCTAGTTAAAAACTTCATTTTCCATTTAAAAATTTTTGGAAAAAGTTGTCCAATAAAAGAGGGCGAAGGAAAAATTAAACAAAATTTCTAAAGTTTGGAGTTGTTTATTAGAGGCAAGCTATTGTGTGTTTTGTGGCTGCATTTATTACATTGGTTCATTCCTTCCTCCATATTATAGTTAGCAAGAAAATCTCCAAATGACAATAGCAAAGAGCCACCTACTTATTAGTTCCTGTCGTAGGCAGGATTACTTATGCATCCATGTGATGCAATTTGTTTTACTTATTTGACCAATCAACATTGAGTATTAAATTCATTTTACAAATATACTATAGTTTATAATTAATTTTTTTATTTGATAATTTGATAAATGTGATTTATTTGTTCCCTTATTGGACAATCATACGAACAGTAAGGATGAAAAATAGAATTATTATTTAAATTTTATTATAATTTAAATATTCAATGCATATATAATAGATAAGTACCATGTTGGCACTATTTGTAGTACTATGCTAAATAAAATAGTTTATTAGAAGATGCTACTGTACTCTCTATTTTCAATATTAGTCTATTCAAGTAACTTTCATTCTATTCTATGTCTTCGTACAATCATATATTATACAAGGGAATACATGTATTATAACTCGGCACTATGTAGAAATGATTCCTTCCTCACATAGATGAATTATTAGTTTTATAATCATTCAATGATTCCTGTGTAAGGCTACTTGCCCCCTACGCTGTTAACTAGTCTTTTAGTTTACCCTAACAAGCTTAAATTAATATTAAATTGTAAAAGATATTAAAAGTTGGACTTTTAAGAGTATTGTTGGCTTATAATGGCACACATTAATATTCAATGTTTTATTAGTTCCTACCATAGGCATTACTTATGCACCCATGTGATGCAATTTGTTTTACCTATTTGACCAATCAACATTGAAATTCATTTTGCAAATATACTATACCTTATAATTAATTTTCTTATTTGATAACTTGATAAATGTGATTTATTTGTTTCCTTATTGGACAATCCTATGAATAGTAAGTGTTCGTGTGAACACATAATTCACATATGTTAAGTTGACTTAGTGAGTCTTCTAGGTGTTTCTAGTTGAGTCTAGTTGTGTGTTGAGTTGTTGATAGTTGGAGTGAGTTGTCTTGTCCTCCACATGTGCAATTAGTTATCATCCTCTTATTGACACATGTTTTAGGAATATCTCCACTTTCCACTCCACCTTTCTAGCTCTCACCTTACCTTTATAAGCAAGGCTCACTCATTGTATTTCATATGACAGTTGTATAGAATCTTGCTCCATTTTTTAAGCATCTTCTCTTGTCATCTTTGTGTGGAAGGTTGTCTTGATTGCACGTGATCCTGGCTTGCTAAGTCACATTGATTCTTACATGGTATTAGAGCCTAATCTGTAATTTCCTTCCCTCATTGGAGAGGTTTTGCTGGGAGCAGTGTCATAGGAGCATCCTGGAGCAAATATGACATCACAGTTGTGATCAGGAGGCCCAAATCTATATAGATTGGCTGTCCAAACACCGAAATTGGAGAAGTTGAAAAAAAGGTAAAAACATTTTGCTTCTCCCCTCCGACAGCAGGGAATATTCCCTGTGCAGAAGGAACCTTCACCTGCGTCATCCGCATCTTGCCATCATTTGGTAATAAATCGCTGGTTTTGATTCTGCAGATTTTGTTTTTAGTAAAAAAAATATGTTGAGGGTACCGACAGGGTACTAGACCCCCTATCGGCCTCGTACTCTGCTGACGGGTGACCACTTTGACCAAAGGCTTCGACCTTTGTAAAATATTCATAGATTCTTAAATTTTCAATAGGTTATATATCAATGGTCTTCAAAGCTTCCCCGGCCGGCATCTTTCAACTACGGCGGTCATTTGATGGTCACAAAACTTCGTCAGCGTTTGGCATCAGTCATCACTTTTCCGTAATCTCACGGCGGCAATCTAGATCCGACCTTGGCGATTACTCAGTGTCTGTGGCACTCGCTTTTAAACCATGGGCGATCATATTACTATACTTGGTTGTCTTCTTACAATCGGCAGTGACCAAAACATTCATCGTCGACCATCTCTCACTAATCGACAGTCATTCCAAGATTGTTGGTTTGTTCTGATCTGAGGTAAAAGCTTTCAATGCCAGATCTGTCACATCAAAAGTTAGCGGTCACTAAGTGGTCTAGCGGTTTCAGACAAGGTGACCACATAAGTTTTTGCTGGAGAAGTTTCCAACAATTTTTTGTGAATCTCTGCAGACTTCAGTCGACATTTGATCTCTCGGGGGTCGACGAAGCTTTCACGTGGTTCAAAGATTAAAGAGCCCAAATCTCTGACTAACTTGTCAGTGGTTTTTCTATAGTCAGCATCCAAAAACCTCTTACTAGGAGGTCTTTAGATTGACAGTGGTGATCTTAGTCATTTTTCTGGTTGTTTAAGTACCGGTCAATAAACAATTCACAGGTTTAATAGATTTTACTGGTGGTTTAGGTGAAATTCTTCCACCATCAGCGACTAGAGATTTTAATACCCAGTGACAGTCAACGTGTACCAATTGATGTATTCCTTGTACAAACAATCATCGACGTTTATAATCAGCGCTCCTTGATCCATTTCCAACGACCTCTACAGTGAGCAGCAATCGACAGTTATTAACAGTCGTCGATTGTTCCTCGGCAATGGCACAGTATGGCAGGAGCCTTTTGGCTTAGGCCCTGCTGGCCAGGCGTGAGGGCTTCGGCCCACTTCAAATGTTTTTTCAATCGCCTTTAAAATTTTCCATTTTTTTCATAGTTTTTTATAAACAAAAAACTATTTTAATTTGCAAGTATGCCCCACGGTATCATTTGGAATATTCCCGTATCTTGACTGTGATTTTGGAAAACAATTGTTTTTTTTCCTGCAAGCGGTTTGTCACTCAGACAAGGCAGTATTTGCACATAGGCAGTTTTAGCCCAAATCGGTGGTTTTCTCCCTGAAAGTAGTTTTTGTTTTCCAACAGTTGTTTTGCGATAGGAGGAATATTCTAGCCAGGGAGAATATTCCGTCAACAGGGGGCCTGTTTTGCCCCTCAAAGTGCTAAAGTAGGGATTTTTTCATTTTTGTACAACTTTTGCCCACGATGTTGAAATCAGGGAAACGAGATATCAACAGAAAGCTGACAAAGAGCACTTCGCATTGGTATTAGTCATTTTCATAGATTTTGTTGTTTGATAGAATTTATTGCAGGTTGAAGACAGATCTCTCTTTTTAGCTCCCGAGCTCATAACTTTTTTCCACAATCTCTAATTTTTGCGATTCAAGCGGCATCGGAAAGGTATTCAGGAGGTCTACACAGTCATCATACACTTTTCTCAGATTTTTCCCTAGGTGCTTTTTATTTTATTTTTTAGTTTTATGGCATTTGAGTGATAACTTGGACATTTTGATACTTGAGAGGATGAAATTTATTTTAAGAGGATTTGTTTGTTGTAATACATCATTGTGGATGACTCTAATCTCACTTGGATCTCTTGTTTTAAGAGATTTTGTTGTTTTCCCAATTTTGGTCCCTTGACGACAATTGTAAAACGTACTAAGTATAAAGTGCCACAACAAATTGGGGGTCTCTCTTACATAGTAAAGGGGTGTTGTTGTCTTGTTGTCTTTCTTTTTCATCATGGATAGGCCTCAAATTCCACTTTTAACTCCGTATAATTATCTTGAATAGAAGAAAAACATGGAGTTTGTGTTGTATAAACAAAAGTTACATAGAATAATTTTAGGCACAGATCTTGAACCCACAGGTGCTACTGAGAGAAGAAAATGGTTAGATAGAAGAGATGAGGCTTTTGGCACACTTTGCCTTGCTATTTCTCTAGATCTGAGATTTCATTGAATCTTGTACAACACCAAATGAGATATGGACGACACTAGACAATCTCTTTGGAAAGCAAGATAAAATAAGAAGGTTCAAATTGGAGAATGAGCTAATTGTACTTAATCCTCAATATTTTGATCAAATTGAATATTTATTCACCAAATTTAAGTCTCTCCAGTTGCAACTCAAACAGTGTGGTCTTGAGAAAGAAGATGAACAATTAATTCTATCTATTCTTGCAAAATTGGGTCTTGCATATTCAGTTTATGTTTCTACCTTTTATGCTACAATGGATGCCTTTGGTAGTGAGTTTAAAATGCCTTCACTTGAGGAGCTTGTTGCACAACTCACTAGGGAACAAGCCAAGCTACTACACATGGGCACATTGAAGTCTCCTAGAAAACAGGCTCTAGTTGCAACACAAAGCACAAAAGATCTTAAGGCTTCACATAATAGGAGAAAGAAACAAAAGGATTCAAAGTTTAATGAGCAAGAGAAAGAATCAACAAAAACACCCAACTCTTCTTCCAAAGAGGAGTCCAATAAGAAGAAGAAGCCAAAGTGTGCTTTTTGTAAGAAATTAGGTCATGATGAGACTAAATGTTATGAGAAAAAAGTTTGAAGAGATGTCTCAACTTCTTCAAAAACATAACATTGAGTATTCTCCATCAATAATAGTTTTACCCAAGTCTTCATCTTCGCCACCATCATCATCTACATCTACAGGGACAACAGGTATTGCTTATCAGATAGACAAACGAAAAGGACAAGCACTCTTTGCTTCAACAAGTCTACAGTCAGAGAGATGGCTTCTTGATTCAGGAGCTTCTCATCATATGGCATCTTCACAGGGGATGTTCTCTTCATTTGAGTCATGTACTTTGCCACCTATTTTGATGGGTAACACTACATACATGCATGCAACTGGAAGAGGAAATATTGATGTTGGAGAGAATACATTTGTTAGAATATGAAAAGATTATTAACCTAGAAAACTAGTGCAAATGAATAGATATTTAAACTATGAATGCAAATAATACGATATCAAAATAGCAACACAGAGTTAGTCTCCAAGAGAGTAATGCAAATGCTAGAAGTAAAATAGCATTAAGAGGATGCAAAAGCAAAAGATGCAAAATACAAGACAGGTAGCATGCTTATATAGACTAGGGAGAGGGAGGAGGTGGCAACACCGACCAATGAGGAGCAACCATCTATCGGACTAAAGATAGCAAAGTATCTTCCCAAGATAGCTAATGGATGCTCACATGTAGGAAGGTGACACCTTACAACCACTCACCTAATAAGACATGCTTTATTAACCTAAGCGAGATTAATAGAAGTATAGGAAAAACCTAGGAATATAGGGAAAATTAAATAACCCACTAGGAAATAAAAACCTACACTAACACCCCCCATAAGTGAAGCTTAGGTGGATGTAGAAATGGGTCTTGGCAAATCAAGCCTGATGAGGTACCCTTGTACATAAAATTCTCCCCCAAAGAGAGAGAGAAGAGACCCCCCCAAAAGTAAAGAGAGTCAGGACTCTAAGTGAGAGGAAGAAGCCCCCTAGAAGATGAAGCATCCCGCACCCCCAGCAAAGCTCACAAATGAAGGAACTTGCTCTCAGTGAAGGGTTTGGTGAAGATATCAGAAACCTACTCAGAAGTCAGACAGTAGTGAAGGTCGATGACGTGGCCATGGATGAGCTCCTGGATGTAGTGCATGTGGACCTCTATGTGTTTTGTCCGCTGATGATGGACCAGATTCCATGAGATCTTAATGGCACTTTGGTTGTCACAAAATATGACTGATGGTCATCTTATCTGGATACAAAACTCAATGAGAAGATTTTGAAGCCAAATGGCCTCAGTGGCAGCACACACAGCCCCCAGATACTCGGCCTCAGTAGAAGATAGAGCAATAGCAGACTACTTCTTGCTCGACCAACAAATAGGACCTGAACCAAGTGAGAAGCTGTAACCTGAGGTAGACTTGCGATCCTGAGAATCGCTCGCCCAATCTAAATCTATGTAGCCCACCAAGTCAAGCTTAATGTCTGCTGCATAGTGAATCCCAAAACTGTGAGAACCCTAAATGTAGTGAAGGATCCACTTGGCTGCTTTCCAGTGCAGCTCATGAGGCTCCTGCATGAATCGAGAGACCATGCCTACAGCATATGAAATGTCAGATCTCGTATGAGTCAAATAAATGAGACTCCCAACAAGCTGTCAGTACAAAGTGCCATCAACAAGTGGAGAAGAACACTGAGCCTCAAGTTTGACTCCAGAAAGAAAGGGAGTCAAAGCAGGCTTACAGTCAGCCATATGAAACCTCGAGAGCAAGTCTAGAGGATTCTTGGACTATGTGATGGTAATCCTGAAAGAAGACTAAAAGATCTTAATCCTGAGAAAGTAATGCAACAAGCCCAAGTCAGTCATCAAAAACCTGTCATGAAGGGCAGTTTTGACTGTCCCAATGGTGGATGAAGAACTCTCTATGATCAGCAAGTCATCAACATACAGAACTAGAAATAGGAGTGAATCATCCTACTGCAGAATGTAGACATTGGGATCAGAATGGCACCGAGTGAACCCAACTGATAGAAGGAAGGAGTCCATCTTGGCATACCAAGCTCGAGGAGCCTATTTGAGGCCATAGAGATGATGCAGAGGTCAGGTAGAAAAAGGTTGTAGAAGTTCACTCAATGAACTTAGATCACTTCCCCCAAGAGGTTTACAACGTGGTATGTGAAGACAAAAAAAACCTACACAAGGCTATTACAGAGATTTACCTAGCCTAGGACCACTATCCAATGTCCTTTTCACAGGCTGTCCAACTCTCACCTTGAAGAGTTGCTACTCAATCCCTCCTTTCTACACAACCACCTTGGTTTGATTCACAATTTCCTACCCACACCTCTACCAACATGAACAACAACACAAATCAACATATACTGACTTATGACATGCATGAAACTGACCCAAACTCTCATTCCACTCCTCATACAACAATGGACAACAAGTTTTTGTATGACTGTCTTTTGATAGTGACAAGGAAGCTTCTATCATGTACCTTTATGAACAAAACTAGTGTTGATTCCCCTACTCACAATAACCTTCACATAAATCTATTGAGGACAGCACCAACAAGAGTTTCTCTGACAAAAAGGCTATAAACTATATAGGACTATTCACCAAATGACTGTCTTACAGCAGAGTTAAAGAGGAAACCCTTCTCTTGAGCATAAATAAAGATTTAAACCTTCAATCACCCTTCCAAAACCTCAGATGACCATCAATGCTTAATGCATACTCAACATTTGATGTGAGAGAACAACCAACTACTTATGTGTAGGCCCACACTGTATTTAAAAGGACAGAGGATAGCAAATAGGAGGATGACTGTCCTATGATAGTTTTGAAGTGTCCATTTCTTCTTATCTGCTTTGAGAAGACTCCAAACTACAATTACTCCTCCAACAAAGATCACAACATCACATGCAACCATAAGGACAAATCCCTATTGTTTTGACACTCACTACAGTACTGCACTGATAGGAGAAGTACGGTAGATTAACTGTCTTCAATGAAACAATGTTAGAGAGTAGGTTATCTTTGCAAACAAGGAGACATTTGACACCAGATTAGCCATTCACAGGCATTCTATGATCTTCATTGCTTGGTGCAAGAACCAAACACAAAAATTAAAGTGTTTACCCTCCATCAGCCCTGCAAACTGTACTGTACCCACGTGCAAGACAGCAAGCTATTTTTTTCTGTCAGCATTTGATGTTTGCCTTCTAAAGAATGGTTTAGGTTGGAAATAGGAAAAGAGGTGAAACCAGATCCCTTGTCTGAGTAGTAGGGCTCTTGTGCAGACCTGTATCCTCCCCAAAACATAAAGAAAAACTCCAATCTATCACACCTATGACTGTTTTATGACTGTTTTCTTCCAATAGCTGTTGTCCACTATTTATTTCTCAACTAGTCACTATTTTGACTAGCTAAAAGCATGCCAAACATCTGGAGAAGGAGTCTTCCACCTGCACAACATGGAAAAGAGCAAAATCTAATCTAATCTTCCCCATCCTACTAAAAATGGTTGAATTCTCAGAGGATGGAGAAAGAATTCACCATTTCTTGTCACAAACCCTAGCTAAGAGGGTTTCAGAACAGCTTATGTAAACTAGATTATTTCTCCCTTCAAATAAAATGTCAAGAACTCCAAATATATGTAAATGAAAGCTACTTTGCAGTATTAACAGATTTTAAACATTTCAACTCACAAGGAATCCGTACAAAGCCGTACAAAGAGCTGTTTCTAATAAAAAATGCAGAAAACTATTTTTTCTCCTTAAAAAACTCCTTTTCATATCTTTTTGGCACATTTACAAACTCCAGTATTATAGGAACTTTCCCAACAGTTGCTCTTCCTTCTCAGTCTGTACAACTGCCTAGGAAGGCAGAAAATCAAAGGAAAAGGCAATTTTTTTTCGTAAAGAATAAGTTTCTAAAGAAAACTCCAAATTTCAAAAATATAACTCCTAGAAAATAGGCCTAGGATAACTCCATAATTAGACTAGTCAAACAAATGACTAAGTCTTTATTTCAACACAACAAAATGGCTTTCAAAGCCATAGAGGTATGAAAAATTAACTAGGAAAAACAACAAAACTATGGAGCTCCTGCACCATACTCCCCCTGTAGGAAAAACTCAAGTCCCTTAAGTTGCCAATTGTTGAAGTGTCATACCATGCTTCAGAATATCTGCTTCAGTCATCCAGGTGGCCTCTGATTCAGGGAGATCCTTCCATTTCACCAAGTAGTCCTTATAGATAGCTCTCCGAGTCTTCTTGATAACTTTGGAATCCAGAATGCATTCCAACTGTAAAGGTTTGCTTGGAGGCAAATCCTTGATCCAATTAGCATCTTCAGCCACCACATCTGATCCACTTTCATCAGGCAATGGAGGTCTAAAAGGAAAAAGATCACAAACATTGAAAATTAGAGAGATACCCAGGCCATCCGGTAGCTCAATCTCATATGCATTTGGACCAAATTTGTGCACTATCCTGCATGGTCCAATCTTCTTCATCAGGAGTTTAGTTGGTTGACCCTTTGGCAACCTCTCTTTCCTCAGATATGCCATGACTAAGTCACCAACTTTGAACTGTACTTCTCTTTTCTTCAAATCTGCCTTTTCTTTGTACTTTGTGCCTAATTTTTCTACTTGCAACTTGACTTGATCATGAACTGTTTTCATGGAGGCAGCAAACTCTTCACCAAGTGCACTCCTTCTATCCCAACCTTGGAGATCTTTCAGCTCAAGTGGCCCTCTTGGATGAAAACCATACACTATCTCAAAAGGACTTTTACCAGTGCTCCTATTTCTTGAATCATTGTAGGCATATTCAGCCTGACTGATAACCAAGTCCCATGCCAAACCATGCTGCTTTGTAAGGCACCTTAAAAGGTTTCCAAGAGACCTGTTAACCACCTCAGTCTAACCATCAGTTTGTGGATGGTACGCTGATGAAAAAGATAACTGTGTGCCCAGCTTCTTCCACAAGGTCCTCCAAAAGTGACCTACAAACTTAGAATCTCTGTTAGTTACAATGGACAATGGTAAACCATGCATCCTTACTACCTCTCTGAAAAATAGGCCTGCAACATGAGATGCATCATTTGTGCTTTTACATGGCACAAAATGAGCCATCTTGCTCAACCTATCAACTATGACAAACACACTATCCACCCCTCTGGCTGTCCTGGGTAACCCAAGCACAAAATCCATGCTGATACTTTCCCAAGGTCTGTTGGGAATGGGAAGGGGCTGGTATAGACCTGCATTTGAAGACACACCTTTGGCTCTTTGACAGATTGCACAACTAGCTACATATTTTCTCACATCTGATTGCATCTTTGGCCAAAAATAGAACCTTGTAACTTGTTCTAGTGTCTTATCCAAGCCAAAATGTCCTCCTAAAGAACCATTATGCTTCTCCTTGATGATGTTGTCCCGCATAGAGCACTTAGGAACACACAGCAAATTGCCCTTAAACAAGAGGCCTTCCTGCAAAACAAAATCTGCATACTCTCCATGGAATGTGTTAGCCAAGTTCACACAAACATCATAAGCCTCTTTGAAAACAGAATCTTCTGTATACAGCTCTTTTAAACAGTCAATACCCATGCTTTCTAACTGAATTTCATGAACAAGAAGCAACCTCCTACTCAATGCATCAGCCACCTTATTAGAGACACCTCTTTTGTGCTTAATTGTGAAAGTATAAACTTGTAGCTATTCCATCCATTTAACATGTCTATGGTTCAATTTTTCTTGACTGTTTAGAAAGCTTAAAGCATGATTGTCAGTAAATACAATAAATTCCTTGGGCAGCAAATAGTGTCTCCATTTCTTAAGAGCTTGCACCATTGCATAGAGTTCTAAGTCATAGGTAGAATACCTTTGCTTGGCTTCATTCAACTTTTCTGAAAAGAATGCCACTGGATGTCCTTCCTAGCTGAGAACAGCACCAATAGCTTGCTGACTTGCATCACACTCAACAACAAATACCTTATCAAAATCAGGGAGTACTAAGGTAGGTAACTCAACCACCTTTGTTTTTAACAACTCAAAACTATCATCAGCTTCCTTTGTCCACTGGAATCTACATTTGACTCCACCCTTGATGGTGTTGAGTATGGGAGCACTAATGTGACTGAAACCTCTGATAAACTTCCTATAGAAAGTCGCCAATCCATGGAAACTTCTCACATCTCCCACTATTTTTGGGGTAGGCCAACTGAGAATAGCCTCAACCTTAGAGGGATCCATCTTCAAACAACCATTAGAAATGACAAATCCCAGGTATACAAGTTCAGTTTTCATGAACTCACATTTGTCTAAGTTGATCATCAACTTGTGCTCATGCAGCTTCGCCAACACCTGTCCAACATGCTTCACATGGTCTTCTCTTGTCCTACTGAAGATTAGTATGTCATCAAGATAAACAATAACAAATTTAACAATGAATTCAACTAATACCTCATTCATCAGGCGCATAAATGTACTTGGCGCATTGCTAAGACCAAATGGCATAACAAGCCATTCATAAAGACCTTCATTGGTCTTGAAAGCAATCTTCCATTCATCTCCCTGTCTAATCCAGATTTGATGATATCCAGATTTCAAATCAATCTTTGAGTAATAGCATGATCCTCCCATGTAATCCAAGAGATCTTCAATCCTTGGCATTGGAAATCTGTATCTTATGGTGATTTTGTTTATGGCCCTGGAATCTGTGCACAGTCTCCACTTTCCATCCTTCTTAGGAGCAAGTACACTTGGAACTGCACAAGGACTTAGACTCTTCCTAATTAGCCCTTTCTCCAAGAGATCTTGAATTTGCCTTGCCACCTCTTCATTTTGCTGTGGAGTCATCTTGTATGCAGCCTTGTTAGGCAATGTAGCACCAGGTATTAAGTCAATTTGATGACTAATATCCCTCATGGGGGGTAAGGAGTTGGGAACTTCCTCTACCACAAGGTCTAGATACTTATCCAAAAGTTGCTGTACTTCCAATGGAATCTCTTTCTGTTTTTGTGCTTGCTGATCTGATCCACTCTTGGGCTTCATGACCAAGGCATACCCTTGGTTGTCATTCTCTTTCAAGATATTTAGGAATTCATTTCCATTCAACAACATGACACTGCTGTTATTTTCCTTTCCCTTGGGATGCTCCAACAAAGGATCCATTTTGAATGGCCTTCCATTCTTGGTGATGACATAAGTGTTCTTCTCACCATCATGCTGAGCTTTAACATTATACTGCTAGGGAGGATCAAGAAGCAGGTGACATGCATTCATAGGGATGATTTCACATAGTACTTTGTCCTTGTAGTCACCAATTGCAAATTCAGCCCAAGCTTGTTCCTCCACCATGAAACTTTGGTTCTTGTTCAACCAAGAAATCTTGTGAGGACTGATATGAGGCAGCCTCTTCAACTTACACTTCTCAACCATCTCAGTGGATACCACATTCTCAGTAGACCCTGAATCCACTATGATTTTGCAAAGTTTCCCATAGGCTAGGCCTTGGGTTCTGAAAAGACTCTTTCTCTGAGGGGGTTCTAGCTTCAATGGCATCTTCAACATAGACCTTTTTATCATCATACTTTCTCCATGTAGAACAGGTGCAGCACTTCCCATCGGTGAACTCACACTCTCACAGTCATCATCTTTCACTAACTGATTTCTCTTCCCACTGTCATGAGAGCTGCTGGCTTTCCCTAGACATTTGTTCATTGTATGGCCAACTTGGTTGCAGCCATAACATCTTCCAGTGAAGGCTCCTGGTCCTCTACCACCTCCACCATTTCTACCTCTACCATTATGATTTCTACCACCTCTGAAACCTCCTCTATGCTCTGTTGCTGATTGAGTTTCTTGCTGGCTGTTATTTTTAGTTTTGTTGAACTGTCCACAGCCAAAATTGCCTCTACCTCTTTGATTTCTGCCACCCCTACCTCTGGCACTTTGATCACCCTTCCTTCTCAGCTTTTCTTCAACTCTGGAGGCCAACAGAAAACATTCATCCACTGTCTTTGGTAACACCAAACTTATCTCATCTTGCAGATTGTATTTCATTCCATTCAGGTACCTAGCCACCATCCCTTTTTCATCTTCATTATGATTGGCCCTCATACTGAGTCTATGACACTCTTCTGTGTAGGCAGCCACATCCATGTCTTTTTGTCTCAAATTCTGAAATCTCCTTATGATTTGAATCTCATAGTCAGGTGGCATGAACTTACTTCTGAGCATAGCCACCATTCTGCTCCATTTAGTGATGGGACTCTTCCCAATCTTCTCCCTCTCACTTTGCATATAGTTCCACCATACAAGTGCAGAACCTCTTAGCTTTGTCTTGGCAAATTTGACCTTTTTGCTGTCATTGAACTCCTTGTAATCAAAGAAGTTGCACATAGCTTCTATCCAGTCGGTGAGAACATCTCCATCCAACTTGACATGGAAGGTAGGCACCTCCATCTTGGGATCACCACTATCTCCATGAGCACCCTTAAGTGCATTCAAGAAGGCTTTTTGATCTGCAGACATATCCTGCTCCTGAGGACCCTCTTCTGCCTCTATTTCTTCATTTGTCTCTAAAGAACTTCCTTCTTCTTTGGTCTTGCCCTTAGACTTCTTCTCTTCCTACAATTTTGCTTCTTGCAGTCTTTCTTCAACCATCTCTTCCACCAACTTCTTGATGGCATCTTGACTCATTGTCTTGGGAGGCATTGTACTAGCCTCTGTTTCAATTTCCTCTTCTGACATACACTTTCTTCAATCAGAATATTGACTCTGATACCAATATGATGCAAAGGTCAGGTAGAAAAAGGTTGTAGAAGTTCACTCAATGAACTTAGATCACTTCCCCCAAGAGGTTTACAACGTGGTATGTGAAGACAAAAAAAACCTACGCAAGGCTATTACAGAGATTTACCTAGCCTAGGACCACTATCCAATGTCCTTTTCACAGGCTGTCCAACTCTCACCTTGAAGAGTTGCTACTCAATCCCTCCTTTCTACACAACCACCTTGGTTTGATTCACAATTTCCTACCCACACCTCTACCAACATGAACAACAACACAAATCAACATATACTGACTTATGACATGCATGAAACTAACCCAAACTCTCATTCCACTCCTCATACAACAATGGACAGCAAGTTCTTGTATGACTATCTTTTGACAGTGACAAGGAAGCTTCTATCATGTACCTTTATGAACAAAACTAGTGTTGATTCCCCTACTCACAATAACCTTCACATGCATCTATTGAGGACAGCACCAACAAGAGTTTCTCTGACAAAAAGGCTATAAACTATATAGGACTGTTCACCAAATGACTGTCTTGCAGCAGAGTTAAAGAGGAAACCCTTCTCTTGAGCATAAACAAAGATTTAAACCTTCAATCACCCTTCCAAAACCTCAGATGACCATCAATGCTTAATGCATACTCAACATTTGATGTGAGAGAACAACCAACTCCTTATGTGCAGGCCCACACTGTATTTAAAAGGATAGAGGACAGCAAATAGGAGGATGACTGTCCTATGACAGTTTTGAAGTGTCCATTTCTTCTTATCTCCTTTGAGAAGACTCCAAACTACAATTACTCCTCCAACAAAGATCACAACATCACATGCAACCATAAGGACAGATCCCTACTGTTTTGACACTCACTACAGTACTGCACTGACAGGAGAAGTACGGTAGATTAACTGTCTTCAATGAAACAATGTTAGAGAGTAGGTTATCTTTGCAAACAAGGAGACATTTGACACCAGATTAGCCATTCACAGACATTCTATGATCTTCATTGCTTGGTGCAAGAACCAAACACAAAAATTAAAGTGTTTACCCTCCATCAGCCCTGCAGACCGTACTATACCCACGTGTAAGACAGCGGGCTGTTTTTTTCTGTTAGCATTTGATGTTTACCTTCTAAAGAATGGTTTAGGTTGGAAATAGGAAAAGAGGTGAAACCAGATCCCTTGTCTGAGTATTAGGGCTCTTGTGTAGACCTGTATCCTCCCCAAAACACAAAGAACAACTCCAATCTATCACACCTATGACTGTTTTATGACTGTTTTCTTCCTATAGCTACTGTGCACTGTTTATTTCTCAACTAGTCATTGTTTTGACTAGCTAGAAGCATGCCAAACATCTGGAGAAGGATCCTTCCACCTGCACAACATGGAAAAGAGAAAAATCTAATCTAATCTTCCCCATCCTACTGAAAATGGTTGAATTCTCAGAGGATGGAGAAAGAATTCACCATTTCTTGTCACAAACCCTAGCTAAGAGGGTTTCAGAACAGCTTATGTAAACTAGATTATTTCTCCCTTCAAATAAAATGTCAAGAACTCCAAATACATGTAAATGAAAGCTACTTTGCAGTATTAACAGATTTTAAACATTTCAATTCACAAGGAATCCATACAAATCCGTACAAAGAGCTGTTTCTAATAAAAAATGTAGAAAACTATTTTTTCTCCTTAAAAAACTCCTTCTTTTCATATCTTTTTGGCATGTTTACAAACTCTAGTATTATAGGAACTTTCGCAATGGTTGGTCTTCCTTCTCAGTCCGTACAACTGCCTAGGAAGGCAGAAAATCAAAGGAAAATGCAATTTTTTTTCATAAAGAATAAGTTTCTAAAGAAAACTCCATATTTCAAAAATATAACTCCTAGAAAATAGGCCTAGGATAACTCCAAAATTAGACTAGTCAAACAAATGACTAAGTCTTTATTTCAACACAACAAAATGGCTTTCAAAGCCTTAGAGGTATGAAAAATTAACTAGGAAAAACAGCAAAACTATGGAGCTCCTGCACCAAGAGAGACTTCTGAAGACGACACACAAGTGAAGAATCCTAAATGAAACCTTGTGGTTGCTCCATGTAGATCTCCTCCTGAAGGTCACCGTGAAGAAAAGCACTCTTCACATCCATCTGGTGTACTTCCCAATGATTAGCTACAGTAATGGCAAGAACAAGTCGAATGGAATTCATTCGGGCAACTGGTGCAAAAGTCTCAGAGTAGTCAATCTCAAGAACCTGGGAGAATCCTTTGGTGACCAAGCGAGCCTTATGCTTGTCAACCGATCCATCTGCTACAAATTTTGTCTGATAGATCCACTTACATCGAACAAGTTTTCTTCTCTTAGGAAGAGGGACAAGATCCCATGTGTGGTTCCTCATCAAGGAACTATACTCCTCCTGCATAGCTATATCCCACTCAGGAATACCAGAAGCCTCATGAAAAGACTGTGGATCTTAGGCAATAGCAATGAAGACATGTGGAGCATCCTGGAACTGTGAACGAGTTCACCTAGTGTCTAATGGATCCCCAACCCAATCACCTGCAGACTACAAGGTCTGTCTAGCCCAAAGTGGACCAGAAGATAGAGAATCTGGAGGAGAATCATCAACCTCTGAATGATGACTAGGAGAGGAAGGAGGTGAGTCCTCTGAATCGCTCTCTGCATTAGAAGTGGAGGTAGAAGACTGCTCAGGTGAATCTGACTCATTAGAAGATCTGTCATGTATCCCAAGTGACTCCAATGTCAAAGTAGAAGGAGTTGGAGAAGTGATAGAAAGTGAGCTCAAAGAGCCCTCCTTAAACTGAACACTCCTCTCAATGAACAACTCATGTGTAGTAGGGTGGAGCAACCGATAACCCTTCACACCATCAAGATAACCTACAAATATGCAAGGTCTGCTCTGCGGATCCAAGGCCTTGCGTCTCTCTACAGGAATGTGGGCCCATCCAGGGGAACCAAAAACTTGAAAGTGCTTAATTGATGGTTTTTGACCGCTCCAAGCTTCAAAAGGAGTGACTCCCTTTAAGGCTCGATGAGGAACATGATTCTGGATATAACAAGCACAGTTAATGGCCTCTGCACAATACTGTGGTGCAAGAGATTTGGAGTGATTCATGCAATTTGCCATTTCCTTCAAGGACCTATTCTTCCATTCTGCAACACCATTTTGCTGAGGATGATTGTATGGAACTGAATGCTGCAAATCAATCCCCTTTGAAGTGCAAAACCTCTCAAACCGATGGTTGACATACTCACCACCATTGTCAGTGCACAAAACTTTGATGGCTTTCCTGTATTACTTCTCTACAAAAGTTTTGAAGTCCTGAAAATGATCAAAGACCTCTGACTTTTGTTTGAGAAAGTACACCCAAGTATATCAAGAAAAGTCATCAATGAATGTGAGGACATATCTAGCCCTGCTAAAAGAAGGATGCTGAAATGGACCAGCCAAATCACTGTGAACTAACTCCAGTATCTGTGAAGCTTTCCATGCCTTACCTTTGTCAAACTTTTCCTTAGGATGCTTACCAAGAATGCAACCTTGGCAAACACCCCCTGAAAACTGAACTAAAGGCAACCCTGTGACCATGCTCTGCTAGTTGAGCTGCTACAAGTGGCGAAAGTTAAGATGGCCAAACCGCTCATGCCATAATCTACTTACATCATTAGAATGAGTGAGCAAAATAGTCAAAGGAGGATCAGGAACAAAGTGAGAAAATAGATAGAGCCATGACTGATGATCTGCTCTCCCAACTGCAACTATAGAACTGCTATGCAACTCACGAATCTCCACTGAATCAGGAGTGAACTCAACCCGCTTGCCTGAACCTGTGTGAGTGATCTAGTATACCGATAGGAGATTAGTTGATAATGAGGGCACACAAAGAACATCATGGAATGTACCATCCCCCACATCAACCGACCCTGTCCCACACACCTCAATAGGAGTGTCATCACCCATCAAAATAGAAGGCATAGTACACGGCTCCAAAGATGCAAGTTCTTCCTTAGATGAAGCCATGTGGTGCAAAGCACCCGAATCAAGAACCCAAGTGGATGGTGAAGAAGCAACTGCAACAAGGGCCTTGCTCTTTCCTTTCCCCTTGCTATTTTCTTTTTCCTTATTAGACCCATCTTTAGAACTCTGTTTGATAGACTTAGGAACACTAATATTATTCTTCTCAAGAATATGTGTCAAGTGATCAATTTATTTCTTCAAACATTTATGTTCATCATGACCGGGTCTTTTACAATAGGTACATTGGACCCTCTCTTTCTTAGGCTTATCGCCCTTGGAAGATTGGGTCTCATTAGTTATTTTTGAAGCAACCGATATCTAATCCTTCTTCTCTTTGCTATTCTTCTATTTCTTATCCTTACTATTGGTGTTACTACTTTGTCCTTTCTATTCTTTTGTGTCTTGGTTGGCATCCAAGGCATGTGACTTAGAGGACTTAAGAGTGCGCATCTAGATTAGCTTGTCCTGTTCCCAAGTGAGATTGACAACAAAATCATCTAAAGATGGCATGGTGAATTGAGTACCAAGTGCACCCTTAGTAGCATAGAAAGTAGAAACAAACATAGAATATTCTGAACTTAGCTTAAAGAGAATACTAAGAATCAGTTGTTCATCTGTCTTTTCAATTCCACATTGTTTTAACTACAGCCTTAGTGATTTTAATTTAGTGAAGAAATCTTAGATTGTATTGAAATTGCCTGGACTTAAACTAATTAGTTCATTTTCTAACATATGACCCCACATCGAATCTTGTGTGCCAAATAGTGTTTCTAGCTTTGTCCAGATTTTATTTGATGTATTCAAAGACTTAATGTGAAAGAGCAAATCAGGAGAAATAAACAAACACAATGTTCCATATGTCTCATCACATTTGTTAAACCACTTAGGCTTATCTTCATCTTTAGCAGGTTCAGTTTCAAGTCCCATAGTTATGCTATTTAATTCAGCTTTCCTTAAGTGAATTGTCATGCATGATTTCTACTTAAAGTAATTGTATGGAGTTAGGATGGGCACATTTGTTTGATCCATGATGAAGAAATGCAGAGAAGAAATGCTGAAAAGAAGAGAAACCAACCAAGACAACCCCCCCTTTTTCACTCAATTAAAGAACCCCCAAGAAAATATGATTTGGCACTTTATATTAGTGCATTTACAACTATCACTAGCAAGAAATATTAATTGGTCTTAATATCAATGCATTAAAAAGCCCTCACGAAGAGCATATGCTAAAAAATACAACTTTGGCACAATACCCAGAGAAATAAACAACACCACTGCAATCTACTCAAAAAATCATGCACTTTCTGAAAAAGAATCGCCTCGATACAAGGTCGTATGTGAAAGTTATGAACCTCCGAAGTTTCCAAAATGAGAACTATGCAGTGTCACGACTGAGAATCTGCAATTTCTGAAAAATCTCTGCATCAAAATTAAAAAAAGTCCACACTAGTACATAGCACACAAAAAAATAGCCAAAATAAAAAAAAAACATCGTGGGAAACAGAGTCCGTATGAGCAAGAACAGAGCATTTAAAAACTACCTTCAAAACTGCAACTGCCAATAGAGAGGGGTCCTTTTGTAGCTTTCTGAGTGCATTTTTACAAAATATATAGACTGCATAAAAAAACCAAAACATACCCAAATAGTTTTTCTGTGTTGCGAACAAAACCCAGAAGATGTTTTTCTTGTTGATGTATAGAAGATGTTGATACAGTATAAACAGAATGCCTTTAGCTACAAAAAATGACCCCAACAACCAAAAAATGACATGCAAAGGCTGAATCAGCTACCTAAGACAAGCCTCCTGGATGTGTTGGAACAACTGAAAATGCTATCAGTATAACCAAAAATGTTGCAATCACCTAGATTTCATAAAACACATGTGCAAACCCCAGAGATTAAAAAAGTTTCCGTCAAACTTTTCTGATTCTCAAGATCATCTGAAGATGCAAGAGAAGAGCATACTGGGTTTTTTAAAAAACTGTAATAAGATTGATTAGCCCTCCCTAAAATCACAAATATGGAAACTAAAATCTACTATTGCACATAGAATAGCTCTGATACCATGTTAGAATCTGAAAAGATTATTAACCCAGAAAACTAGTGCAAACGAATAGATATTTAAACTATGAATGCAAATGATATGAAATCAAAATAGCAACACAGAGTTAGTCTCTAAGAGAATAATGCAAATGCTAGAAGAAAAATAGCATTAAGAGGATATAAAAGTAAAAGATGCAAAATACAAGCTAGGTAGCATGCTTATATAGACCAGGGAGAGGGAAGAGGTGGCAACACCAACCAATGAGGAGCAACCATCTATCAGACTAAAGATAGCAAAGTATCTTCCCAAGATAGCTAATGGATGCTCACATGTAGGAATTTGACACCTCGCAACCACTCACCTAATAAGACATGTTTTATTAACCTAAGCGAGATTAATAAAAGTGTAGGAAAAACCTAGGAATATAGGAAAAAATAAATAACCCACTATGAAATAAAAACCTAAACTAACAACATTCAACAATGTGTTGTGTGTACCTTCCTTGACAACCAATCTCCTTTCCATCTACCAGATTACTCATTGTGGTGCATGTAAGAGAGTTGAGTTCACTCCTAATTTTGTGATCATACGGGACTTGGAGAGCAGAGATATCATTGTTGTTGGGATGGTTGATCATGCATCTCGCTTGTACACTTTTTCCCATTTTATTTCTGATGATGATGTAGATCCAATGATTCCTATTCACACTCATGCATCAAGTGTGAATCATGTTTGTAGGGAGAATTTTGGTCACTTGAACCTTGGTGTTCTTGCATCTACTTCAGTTCTTGAGACTAGTTTTGAGCTTCTTCCTTCTCCTACTTCTACAGAGATTGGCATTGGCATAGCTTCATCCACTTCAGTTGAGTAGGATACTCTTTGTCTTCCAGAAATAGGTTTATGGGATGAGTACTTGACAAGTATTGCAGACTTGAACTTCGTGAGTCCTATCTTGATGACTTGGAGGACATCATTGATGACATTCATCTCCTTTTTGAAGGAGTTGATTCTTCTACTTCGGATGAGTGGGCACCTTCTTCTCTTCACTTGTCACAGTTTGGCATTGAGTTGGAGTGTCTTGACCATCATTCAAAGGATTCTTTGTCTTTGGAGATTGATGATCTTGAGTTTTCATTTTGTCTTGTATTGTCACATTCTTTGATCACGCATGTAGTCCCTGATTATGTGACATCTTTTGGTTGTGACATGTGGACACTTGAGTAGTTTTCAAAGACATCATACATCAAGAGGCTTTTTCCCTCATACCTGGAGATGGAGTTTCTTTGACATCAACCTTTGGACTTGTTTCTTCCTAAGGGAAAAAATGTTATTTGTAGGCTTTGGATTCTCTTCAGCATTTTTCTTCAGGCATTCACCATTGGCATAGGAGCTACTTCATTGTGGGGGGGACCTATAGTCTCACATTTGCTCTCCTAAGGGGGGGTAATTGATTGTACATATGTGTTGGATGTTGTTCTTGGGGGGTCTTGAGTCCTCCTTCCATCACATCTTTCATTTATTTTCTGCATTCTCACTTTTGGAGAGGAGTTTTGTCCCACAAGGTTTTCTCCTTTTCTTCACTTGAGATTTGTTGTACATGGGTACCTAACATAGCCTAGTAGACGGGACCCATCCATCATTGCATCTTTGTTTTAGTCAACTACTCCCTAAGTTGCACTTAAGGGGGGGTGTTGGTGTGAACACATAATTTACACATGTTATGTTGACTTAGTGAGTCTTCTAGGTGTTTCTAGTTGAGTCTAGTTTTGTGTTGAGTTGTCAATAGTTGGAGTGAGTTGTCTTATCCTCCACATGTGCAATTAGTTATCATCCTCTAATTGACACATGTTGTAAGAATATCTCCACTTTCCACTCCACCTTTCACTCCACCTTTCTAGCTCTCACTTTGCCTTTATAAGCAAGGCTCACTCATTATATTTCATATGACAGTTGTATAGAATCTTGCTCCATTTTTTTAGCATCTTCTCTTGTCATCTTTGTGTGGAAGGTTGTCTTGATTGCAGGTGATCCTTGCTTGCTGAGTCACATTAACTCTTACAATAAGGGTGAAAAGAATTATTATTTAAATTTTATAACAATTTCAATATTCAATGCATATATAATAGATAAGTACCATGTTGGTACTATCTTGTACACTCACCATATAATGCCTCCCGCGGTCCATAAACGTGAATATATAATAGTTTGTAAATTATTAATTACCTTAATAACTATATGTAAAGTGAATATAGCAATCTGTGAAATATTTCTATTTATATGGATATATGTATGTTATATTATATTCTTGTTTCTCATTCTCTATCGTTAACCATACCATGAGTCAGGTCATATTAAAGGTTTTTTAATTATTTCACAATGTAATTATTTTTCTCAAAACATTTTAAGTATTCATATGCATTGATTTAATAAAATAGACTTATTTTTTTTAAATGACAACTTTATATTTTTTAAATAACCAATATTCTATATTCTTAAAATCCAAACAATTAAATGTTTTTTTATGTTTAAATTATATGAAATAATTATTAAATATATTATATATATTAAATATAGTATGAAAAATATTAATTATTAATTAATATTCTTTAATAATTATTAGATAATAGTTTAAATATAATAAATATTGTTTAAATAAAATATTATATATTAATGATAATTATTCAATGTATTATATATTTAATAATATAATATATTTAGTATTAATATTAAATATATTATATAACAAGGACGCATTGTGTCACCTTCCTATCAATGGTGCAGTGATTTGCATTAGTTTAAAGATTTAGTAGCAAACGCATTTAGATTAACGAATTTGAAATTTAACATAAGATAGATTACATGTTTGTTTACATATTTATTTTATACAATTATGTTAATAAAGTTAAATGGTTTACGACTTAAAATTTTTCCACAAAGTTCATTTTTAACACTAAAACCTTGAAAATTAAATTAAATGACAACATTATTTTTTTAAACAACCAATATTCTATATTCTTAAAATCCAAACAATTAAATGTGTTTTTATGTTTAAATTATATGAAATAATTATTAAATATATTATATATATTAAATATAGTATGAAAAGTATTAATTATTAATTAATATTCTTTAATAATTATTAGATAATAGTTTAAATATAATAAATATTGTTTAAATAAAATATTATATATTAATGATAATTATTCAATGTATTATATATTTAATAATATAATATATTTAGTATTAATATAAATATATTATATAACAAGGACGCATTGTGTCACCTTCTTGCCAATGGTGCAGTGATTTGCATTAGTTTAAAGATTTAGTAGCAAACGCATTTAGATTAACGAATTTGAAATTTAACATAAAATAGATTACATGTTTGTTTACATATTTATTTTATACAATTATGTTAATAAAGTTAAATGGTTTACGAATTAAAATTTTTCCACAAAATTCATTTTTAACACTAAAACCTTGAAAATTAAATTAAATGACAACTTTATTTTTTTTAAATAACCAATATTCTATAGTCTTAAAATCCAAACAGTTAAATGTGTTTTTATGTTTAAATTATATGAAATAATTATTAAATATATTATATATATTAAATATAGTATGAAAAATATTAATTATTAATTAATATTCTTTAATAATTATTAGATAATAGTTTAAATATAATAAATATTGTTTAAATAAAATATTATATATTAATGATAATTATTCAATGTATTATATATTTAATAAAATAATAGTATTAATATTAAATATATTATATAATAAGGACGCATTGTGTCACATTCCTGCCAATGGTGTAGTGATTTGTATTAGTTTAAAGATTTAGTAGCAAAAGCATTTAGATTAACGAATTTGAAATTTAACATAAAATAGATTACATGTTTGTTTACATATTTGTTTTATACAATTATGTTAATAAAGTTAAATGGTTTACGAATTAAAATTTTTTTACAAAGTTTATTTTTAACACTAAAACCTTGAAAATTAAATTTAATCCCTAAACCATCAACGTTGAACCCTCCATCATAAACCTAAACTCTAAACCCTAGACACTATACACTAAACACTAATTTCTATATCCTAAACACTAATAGTTAATCTAAATGCTTTTGCTACTAAATCTTTAAACTTATTAAGTCGAGAGGCTTCTACGCTAAGTAAATTCATCAATCAAAATGCTTTTGCTACTAAATCTTTAAACTTATTATCAATTACAATGTCATTCATTTTATTCAACATTACAATGGCAGAACCTGACGCAATGTGTCTGTTGTTAAATAGGGCAGCCAAGGTTTTCATTGTTTGTTGCATGCCAGAGATGCATTTGTGCAACTAGTCTAGTTTATAAAATAATTCACGTGACTTGTCTATGCTTCAACATTTTACTAGGGTCGTTACAATTATAACATTTGTGGAAAGTGACCCTTCTTACAAAGTGAATTAAAAAAAACCTGATATCATAGAGATTTTGTTTCATCCCTCCTTCACTATTGGGATTTTTTTTTGGAAAGAAGGCTTTTCACGGTCTATTTCTTTGCGTGCCCATATATACCCACTAATTAGGCATTGGTTCAATTTATGGGAGGTTTTTGTGTTAGTTTGCGGTAAATGGTAGTCTATAGAAGCGTGGATATGGTAGACATGGGCTGAGATGGGGTCACCCATGTTACCAGAATTGCATTTGAACTTCAAGTGGTAGAGTGGAATAACATTCATAATAATGGGTAGTTGCAAAGTGTGTCCAAGAGATTGAGGTGGCTGTTGATGGACGTGGAAGAGAATAGGCCCCCCACTCTCTAAGAAATAAAATCCAAGCTCAAAGAAGATGACCTTAGGAAATAGTTTTTAATTCTTTATTTCCATTGTTTGTCAATTTTTACCAGTCAAGTTAGCTCTCTACCTGGTCTATGTCCTTTCTTTGTATCACAACCTTACAAGTTCGGATATAGTCTGTCATGTATAGCAACAGCATGAGAATTCTTGAAAAAACATTGGGACAATATCCCTCACCAAAACCAACATCCAAGGAATATCATTCCTAGAACATTTCTTTTTACATACAAATATTTTCTATAATTTCATTTTAACATTTCTTGAGATTTAAAAAGGATATAGTTTTATTTAGTTGGACGTGATCTATATCATATTTGTTTGTAGGAAAGATAGTAATTTTTTTTTTTCCTGAAAGTGTCACTCCTAATCTGGGAATACTAGGAAAGCCGTTGAAATATATTTTCTAATTGTTTCTTTTTTATTTCTATAATTCTATCTTGATTTCTCCTGGAAAATTTTAAAGAGGCTTCACATTCTTACAATTGGCAAGTTTGACTTCACTATAGTTGACCTAATTTTTGGACTACATCCTTAGTGGTCTAAATGTTTTCTTTCAAAGTTCAAAATTTTACTTATAAGTATTGAATTATGTCATTACAAATAATCATTTTGGGTTTATATTTTATAAATAAAATCTAATGAAAATAACAAGAGATACAATCAAAAACTTAGACAACAAAAATCAAGGTAGAGGATCAAAGAGGTGAAATGAAACACACAAAAATCTTTCTATTATAAAAAAGTAAAATACCGATCTAGTTGATTCTCTTTAATTGTTCTTAGCCACCTCCTCAATAGGTATTTCATCCTCATGTCCCATTTCAATGTGCATTTTTATGCCATAACATGTCATTAATATGCATGTCACTATCGATACGTGTACATTAGCAAACTATTCATAATTTCCAAGCTTGATAAAAGGGTATTAACAAACTCCTTTAGTTTCTTCATCTCATACACAGCATTAGACTCGAAAGCTTATCATTTTTAATCTCTTACAAAGCATCAGGCTTGGAAGCTTATAAATTTTATAAGCTTATATGAGATCATTCTAACTTATAATACTTGACTTTGCATACATCTAGGAAGGTGGGTGCTATAAAATTTGTTTTAGGCATATACCAAATACATGTTTATGTAATGATTGATGTAGGGTATAGGCTATGCAATGCTTGTACATTTGCCTCCCTTGATGGGACTATGTGCCCAAATTTTGCTTTAGGCATATACTAAATATATATGTTTGTGATGATTGTTGTTGGGGATGCAATAACAGTTTAGCTTAAATACCTAAAATTGCGATTTTCCAAAAATAGTAGTCCATACTTCATATATTCACCCATTAATACATTAAGTAGTAGAAAATATTTAGTTTAAATCCCCATGGGCACAATTCACAAAAAATAGCATCCAAGGAAATTTAAGCACTCATCAAGGTCACTGTACCATTTGTGTTAGGGGAGGGAACACTAGTTTAGATTAAATCTCTAAAATAATCATTTTCCAATAATAGTAGTAAATAGTTCAAATCCATCCACGCTCCACCCATTGTGGTCAGTGAACATCTAATAGTTTAGTTTAAATCCTGAAACATGTGATTCACCAAAGATAATACATGTTGGTCCAAATCCTATGAAGTTCTCCACTAACATGACAAGGGGACCTCAATAAAATATTTTAGTTTTAATCCTCATAAGCACTAATTATAGTTCAAATAGTACTAAACTATTCAAATCCTATGAAAGCTTCTACCAAACAAAAGTAGGGATCTAAAAATAACATTTTAGTTTATATAATCCAAAAGCACCATTTAGTAAAAAAAAATGCAAGGTTAAAAACCCATAAAATTCTCTAAGAAAAGAGAGCTACAAATCTCAACAGAACATTTTAGTTTAAATTCTCACATTCATCATGGTTCAAGTGTTGTAAAGTCTCCACTACGAATACCAAAGGTCTAAATTATTGTTTAAATCTTTATAAGCACCATTTATCTCATATAGTAATAAACATTCAAATCTTATAAACTTCTCCACTAAATAAAACTAGAAATCTAAATACAATACATATCTTAACTTGTCATAAGCACTAGTTAGCAAAAATAATGGTCAATAGTTTGAATCCTATGCGATTCCACACTAAAACAAAACTAATGGCCTCAATACAATATATACAATTTGATGTTCCATGAACACCATTTATTAAAAAATAGTGATCAAAAGATTAAATCTTGTTTTAAGATCTCCACTAAATAACATAAGGGGTGTCAATGCAACATTTTAATTTAAATCTCCAAAAGCACCATTTTATTTATGCACTAATCAATACTTTAAATTTTGTGAGGGTCTTTGCAAAAGTAAACTAGGGGCATCAACACAACTATTCTTCAACCCCCACAAAAACCATTTTGATTTATAGTGAACGATGACCAATAGTTCAAATATGTAAGGATCTCCATTAGACAAAGTCAAGGCATCTCAGTACTTTAAGGTAAAATATTTTCATGTATTTTGTGTTTTATGCACTAATCAATACTTTGAATCTTGTGGGGGTCTTTGCAAAAGAAAACTAGGGGCCTCAACACAACTATTGTTCAACCCCCACAAAGACTCATTTGATTTACCCTGAACAATAATCAATAGTTCATATATGTAGGGATCTCCATTAAACAAAGTCAAGGCATCTCAATACTTTAAGGTAAAATCTTGTCATGTAATTTGTGTTTTCTTTGCCTTTTCCTCCCTTATGATAAAGAGGGGTTGTCAAATTCTGTAAATAATTTCTCAACTTATGTTTGAACTATGTCGAATACACTATTAAGGACATAGAAATGAAAGGGAAAGAGAACTTAGTATACACATTGCAACATCCTATATCTTTCTTGAATAGATATTCAATAACTTGATGCAAGAACACACTTCCTATGCCCTTAAAGTGGAAACAAATATAGTTGATTTCCCATCATATATACATTAGAGGAAAGATAATGTAGATTACAGATCTAAGAAAATTTTGGTGGCATAATGGCATGTAAATCAACACTTTAAGAACATGAAAGAAGAAGAATAGAAGAAAGATAGATAGAAGAGAAGAGACACCAATATACGTGGGGAAAACTCCTTCAGGTAAAAAACCCCACTCCAAAGCATAAAACCAATGTGTTAATCAGTAACAACAAACATGTTACAATACACTTGCATGCTCAAAGCCTTAACATAAGATTTACATCTTGCTTCTCCAGAGGAAAAAACGATAGCATAACCCTATATAAAACACTCCTCAATGCCTCCATCTCAAGCCCTCAATATATAGACTCATGGGTCCCTAAAAAACAACCATAAGGCATTACCATGGGCCCAAACAAGGTTAAAAAAACATTGTAAAAATCCATATGACCCACATTTCCATGACACAAAATTACAATGCCTAAGATAAGTTTGGGCTTCTAGACTATTAATAGAGTATTCCTTACACATAAGATATTGTCATAAGTTATCATAGTCAATTCACCAACTTAGGCACCCAAACTATAGCATTTACCTCCTTTAGAAAGATGCCTATGACATATGTCATAAACTATCAAAATGATGGTCAAGATTCTTGGTTCACAATTAGTAACTCCCTATAATCATGCTCTTATGCATCATTAGAATATATCATATAATCTTCCATTAAATCTATCATAAGAATGTGCTATAAATAAACCTTCTGATGACACCTTACAACTCACAACAAGATGATGACACATGGAAAAAATGCCAGCTTGGAAATGCCACACTGCATTTTGGTGGAGAACAATTATTAAATAAAATACATTATAACAATTTCAAAATAATTATAGAAAAATTATTAATAATTTAAATAAATAAAATTAGGAACTTCCAAAGGTTGAGACACCTTAATTCCCAACATTTTGTCATTTGTCGAACACATTGCATGAGTAAAAGAGAAGTACGATCAATACATGAACCACTATGGTTATCATATTGTCTCAACTGAACTCTATTGCACTCATGAGCTTTACAGAAGCACCTATAATATCTTCTAAGTGATCACCGACATGACAAAAGATTAGGATCCAAAAAACATGATGAAACACTAAATGTCACATAGACACGCCAATGTATCCAACTTCAAACCTGTTACTAGAACACAACTCAAAAGTCCAAAACTTTCTCCAAAACAAGATTGAGCATGAATGTTCAAGAATAGTTAGAACAACAACCATAGCTAGTTGTTTACATCCAACTAAAAAACCCACCATTGATAGACCTTTTTCACATGACATATCCAGGCCATACTATAGCTCTTATCCCTATAAAATCCATTGTCCTACTCAAAGTTACCATCTCCCATCATAACAATGTCATGCCCCCGAAGAAGATTATTATTAGACAAAGATTAATTATGCTTTTGGCCACCTTCACCATCGGAAGACAAAGGCACATATTATTATATGAGTCTAATCACCCAAGTCTATTCAAGTGAAGTGCAACAATCCTTTTATAAACTAATGCAATAAGGGGATGTGTTTAATATTATGAAGGTTGTAAGTTTGTTTAAATATAAGTAGAGTGAATTCATTTATGTGCAGCAATTAAAGAGGACAAAATCATTTCATATGAGACAAATTTGTCTTATCAAAAAAGGCATAATGGAAGTGCGATTCATATATGAGAATATAAAATGTAAATTAAGTTAAGTTTAATATATGATACTATGTGAATTAGTGAAGGAGATAACAGTTTTGTAAAAGATCCACTAACAAGGAGTATAATAATAAAGATCCATTAACAAGGAGTATAATAATTTAGTAAGGCAACACTTAACATATGTGATATAATATGAATTGTTTAAGAAAGTAACTTAGAAAAGACGGTGATTTATGAAATATGATTTATTAATGAAAAGGATGCAAGTTAGTAAAAGGTGCGATTTGGTTGGGAAGAATTGTCTCTCTATCAATAGTCACATCCATTCATCATAAGCACCTCTCTTGGAATGGTATATAATGTGGAAGGAGATATCTAAAGTGGAACAACAAGAGGAGAAAGGATATAACTTGGTAGAGATAAATCTAGAAAGGGAATAAGCAGTGACCCAAAAAGAGATCTGTAGTCTCACTGTTAATAAACTGGATAACAGTTAACATACTGGTCAACATGTGGTATCAAGTATGATGCATGGAATTCTAATTGACTGAATTGATATTTATCTTCTGTTTGATAGGAAGTAGTATGTTACATAGATAACACATTGCTACTGTTATATATATTTCTATTCATTATTATTCTTGTTATAATTTTTCCTATGCACAATAGAATCAATATAACGACTCCCTTAAAGTTCTCATCCAATTGACCATTCCATTTTGGAGGGGAGATAGTGCATATGAGGAATGCAAGTAGCTAGGAATCCATTCCGGTAGAGACACCCCAAGTGGGGTTAGGAGGCCGAATGACGATTGTCACTATGTGCTCCTAGGTTGGATGGAACGGCTCGAGGCGCCTTGTTTGATCTCCCAAGTGGTGTTCCACAATGATGATAGGCTATCTGGATAGAGCCTTAAAAAGGAATCCCATATGTACATTATGAATATTATAATAGTGATTAGAATTCTATCTATAACATCGTTGAATTATATGTGTATTTATTTGTTGATAACTAACATGGTTGTTGGATCTAAATCAAGATATTAGGTTGAAAATTTGCATTCCTCAACATTATCCATACCTCGATTAGGAATCCTAGGGCAAATTGAGTTAAGTCCCAGTAGGGGACATTACATCTTGGCATAGATAGGGATGTCGAAGGCTTCAAAGATAGCCTCTTGAGACAGTTCAGCTATTACCCTTCCATCAAGTGCAAAAATTCTCCTTGAGATAGGCTCATAGTGCTCCCGGCACTTCATAATTAACTCTAGACACTAGACTAATGCTAAAAACCCTGCAGCTTGGGCTATGCCATTGCTCACCAATTTCATGGCTAACTCTGTGGGATTGGGCCCATACATCTTATCTTTGAACTCTTCCAAGTCTATATTCCCAAAGTTGGTATCTGTTACATTGTCCCAAGTGGAGACATTCTTTGAGACCCGAGACACACCTACACTATTTGGGCGAATTCCATACATAAAGTTAGCAGACCAGTTCATGCATTAATCCAAAATTAAAGATTTTGCGGGGTCTTACTGCATAACAGGATAATACAATAACTTATAAGTGAAAGATATCTTAACCTCATCATAGTTGCAATTTATTTCAAAAGCAATTAAGCAAAAACCAGACATAGGCTACCTGATCAAATATGAGTGCATCCTATCAAAAGAGGGATTTTGATCATTCCATATATTTTATAGTTTCTGATCCTTTGTTGCGGGTCTCAAGGGCCTGTTGGAATTGCAGAAAATTGAGGCCTATATGTATATTTCCA
The DNA here is from genome assembly GCA_027924645.1 of Cunninghamia lanceolata. Taxonomy (NCBI): domain Eukaryota; kingdom Viridiplantae; phylum Streptophyta; class Pinopsida; order Cupressales; family Cupressaceae; genus Cunninghamia; species Cunninghamia lanceolata. The sequence goes on along the minus strand of BSBN01000749.1, from coordinate 3,056,145 downwards.
TATGCAGGTCATATACCCGCAAGAAGATTTTGGCACAAGATTAGCGGGTGCCATGGTGGTCAGGAAGGGAAATTACAGGAATTATTGCTTCATTTGGATCCTGTGAAGACATAAGGACTAGGGATGCATTCTGCATGTCTATCGGGTCCCCACAAAGTGATGAAATAGGAGTTCAGTGGAGATTTACTTCATATATGGAATTGCGGTTCTCAAGGTCATTTCGGATCATGCGGACCAGGAAGGTATCTAAGAAAATTTCTACATCTATTTCGGATCTCTGCAAAGGGTTTTGTTTGTTGATATGGTGTCAATTAGGGTTTTTCAGGATAGCAAACATTTTGGAGTCTTTGGAAGTCAACAGAGGTTTCGGTGTGATATTTCCTTGTTGCTCTGGATTTTCCAAGAGTTTATCAGTCAAGAGGTCTTCATGGTTTTGCTGGGATTGCTGGGCGAACCGGATCCGCGGGGTTTTAGGTCATGTCAGGATATTTCAACTTGAAGCTAATTTCCCCGCAGAACCTTTTAGTTAGTCGTCAGGTTTGGAAGGCATCTACGGTATTGCGGATGTTTTGGTGCGTGTGGGATTTGCAGGAGTTCGTAGTCATTCGGGAAAAGTGGGTTTGGAAAGCTGTTTGTCCAATGACTTCCAAATCCATCACAGATCTCCATAGAAGTTTATGAGGTCATCAAAGCGGGGGTTAGGTTTCCTTATTGATTTGCGGGGGTGAGAACACTTTTGGGATAAAATCCAGATCAAAATTCTAGGGGAAAGCTGTTGATAAAATTGTAGCAGCAAAAATGAAAGAAGAAATTGCAGAAAGATAAAGAAGAGATCAGAAAGAAAGACACACAATCACAGAGATAAAGAACATAGAAGTTTTAAAATGGTTCACCAATATGTGGCTACGTCCACTATCAACAGGGGAATCTCATTTTTATTAATTCTCTGGTTTTACCCATACAGTACATTCATCCAGCAACAATTTGTACATTACAACATTGTTCTTCATATTTTATCTTTCTTACAAAGAAGATGCCATTCACATGGCATGCACCGTGGAAAGGACAGTTGTTACACCAAGACGCTGCCATTACCAAACATAGGCAGCAGTTACAAAGAATAGCCGTTATAATTAGAAGAAATATTTTGGCTTCACTGAACCCAACAATTTCCCACTTGAAGACCAAATATTGCTTGAGATTGTTGCTCAGAGATATCCCCTGCACTTCCACTTGTAATGTTACATCAGCCCCAACGAAGATTTTAGCTTCACCAAATTATGTTCAAGAAAGCTCCAGATGAATCTCCTCCAAAGCATGTCGGTTTTAATAACCTCCAAAACATGGGCACACTTAATCAATCTCACCAGCAATGTATCCAACACAGGCACAAAGCTCTCAAAGCTCTTTTTCTTATTCGTCACATCTTGAGAAAATACTAAAATTTTACCCACACCCGTAGCACTAAACCCACTAGTTGATAACAGAATGTGTTTTTGCAATAACTGGGTGAAACTAATCTTTTCTGGACCATCAATGATCCCATTGCCTTTAGAATTGGGCATTTCAAGAGTTCTTTATGTTCCTCTTGAAACATTGGATTCATGGATCCTAGAGCCATTCAACCACTAATTTTTAGAGACATTGGAATCATTTACATCTTGATCCCCAGTAGTATTATTTAATCTAGTTCGGAAACCTTCCCGCAAACTAGAAATAGTCCCATGAAGTCTTAGCAGGCCCAACTCCCCTGCTGCTGTTGAGAACCTCTGTTCTTCATTTAAAACTTTACCACTCAAGAATCTTCCCCTAAGTAAAGACTGTATATGATTGCGATGTGAAAAATCTGAAACTGCCTGGTGCTCCAATAGTCTCTCAAGCTCTCTCTGCCTTTCTCTTACTATCCTCACAAGTAAATCAAGAATTGCTTGCCTTCCTTGCAATCTTGGTGCATTCCTATTCACATAATCTCTCTTCTCTCCCTGTATTGGGCTTCTCCCTTCCATTGGAGGTTGTCTGTAACCTTGTCCGTCCCCTCCTTGAATTGGTCCTCTTCCTTCCATAGGTGGCCTATAATCCAGTCTATCTCCCTGCATACCATCTCTCCGTTCCATAGGCATTGGATCTCTTCTCTAAGGTCTATCATTGTATCTGTCACTAGGCCTATTATTATACACCCGAGTATCCGATATGATTACTCTATTAATATACTTGTCCCCTCCATACTCCTTGTTGACAGGGTCAATATAAGAATCTGACTTCTTTCTTGTGTCTTCTACAATTTTTTGTCTTCTACAACTCCAGTTTCGTTAGCGGCAGTGATAATCTTGGGCACCACTCAGCTTTAACTTACACCTTTTCACCTGGCACCGGGAAACTTGTTGGGTTTCGCCCTACTGTATCCCACTCCGTTATTTCTTTGTTGTTGGACTAATTGACGACAAGGGTGATGCGGCCTCAAAATAAGTTCACTTTCCCAACTTTAGCCCGATTACCGACTATAAATAGCTAGGCCCCATGGCCGACCGTCCGCCTCCAAGACTCTTCATCTTCTTGCACTGGTGATGTTGCCTCCAAGAATAAATATCCCTCTCTCTCTTGCGCTTGCCGTGGATCTTGTTCATACTGGAAGATGGATCTTGTTCTTGTCCCATCTTCTTATACATGTTACAAAGCGTCTTGGGACCTCCACCAAACTTGCGCTTAGGCTTCCTTCTAGATCTTCGCAGGCTACCACAACTTTCTTCACAAGATTTAATGTTTTCATAGGGCTCCCATGTAATAGTAACCTCCACAGCTTCTTTGGTAATGGTAACCTCGACAAAGGTTTCTGCAGCATCAACTGTAGATGTTTCTGCCAATGGAGCTGAATCCGCAACAACTTCAATCTTCTCAGTGATTGTAACTATGTTCTCTTCGATTTTAACCTCCTCTTCACCAGCCTTGGAATTTATTTCAGTGATAGTTTCTACAAGAACTTTAGATTTAGTCGCTCTACTCTCTGGAATGGCATTACCATTTTCCCTTTCAAAATCATCCCAAACCACTGTCTTTTTAATTTTTGTATTTTCTATAGAGGCTCTTGCACTTTCTTTCACAAATATTTGATCAAATTCCAATAGGTTAAGAAATTCATCAATGATGGAATCAACTACATCATCTAACCTATCCATTTCACATGAAGCAAGACTTTCTACGACATACAGGGTGCCTACTTTGCTGCCTTGAGCAATTACCAAGGCCCCTTTTGTGACTTTCCATCTATTCAATTCAAAATTGACTTTACATCCTTGTGAAAACAACTGTCCAGCTGAAATTAAATTTTGTTTGAGCTGAGGGACATATATAACATCTTGCAACAAGCAACTATTTCCATTTTTTAATTTTAACAAAACATCCCCTTTGCCAATAACATCACAAGATTCATTATTGCCAAGAAGAACCTTACCAAAGTCACCAATTTACATATTAATGAAGTACTCCTTGCATGGAGTGGCATGAAACGAGGCTCCCGAACTGAGCACCCAAACATTTGGTGATATTTCTTTCAAGGCTGAACAAGAGCACCAATTGTTGCACTGACATCCTCTTTACATATCGGATTCACCTCATCTTCTTTTGGCTAATTTTCAACCTTCTTCAAAAACCAACAATTCTTCTTGATGTGGCCTTGCTTGCCACAATACCATCAACTAGTATCTCTCTCGTTGGATTTTAGCCTCCCTTGTGATTTCCTACGACTTCCTTTATCAGTCAGCATTGCTCTCACTCAAACTCAAACCTCTCATGCCAAATGATCGAGCACCATGGCTTTGATACCAATTGTTGATAAAATTGTAGCAACAAAAATGAAAGAAGAAATTGCAAAAAGATAAGAACAGAAAGAACGACACACAATCACAGAGATAAAGAACACGGAAGTTTTAAAGTGGTTCACCAATATATGGCTACGTCCACTATCAACAAGGGAATCTCATTTTTATTAATTCTCTGGTTTTACCCAGCCAGTACATTCATTCAGCAACACTTTGTACATTACACCATTGTTCTTCATATTTTATCCTTCTTACAAAGAAGATGCCATTCGCATGGCATGCACTGTGGAAGAGACTGTCGTTACACCAAGATGCCGCCATTACCAAACATAGGCAGCGGTTACAAAGAATAGTCGTTACAATTAGAAGAAATATTTGGGCTTCACCGAACCCAACAAAAGCCATATTGTCTTACCCATAGATCTTATAAAGCAAGGCACACTGGCAAGAAAGAGAGATCAACAATGTTCCACCACTATATTCTTCAGGGGGAGTTGATCACAAAGGAACCTTAAGGTAAGAAAATCAATTAGACTTACTTTCCCAACCTTATAACCCAAGACTAAATGAATGGAGCAGAGGTACAAGCACCCTAAAAGCACTCTACTTAAATATCATCCATTTTAATGGTCAAACACTCAATAGTAATTTTATACTTCATTCACAACAAAAAGTTATAAATATTTGTCCTATTTTTATTGGTCAAAATTAACCTTTGACTGTTGAAGTGGATGATATTTAAAAATAGCCCCCTAAAAGTACCATAACTTTTTTTAAAATTAACCTATAGATTTATATATATATGAATATTATAGAATTATCTCACATAGTAAAAAAAATTCACGCTAGAAAATTTCTAAACTTGTCGGGTGTTCAAGGAATAAACCGATAGAAACAACTGACAAGTTTATAAAATTTTCGGCCGTGAATTTTTACTGCGTACGCGAAGGGAAGGGGGTGACGGATTAGACAAGTCAACCTTAAACAGAAGGTAGGTAGAGTGCATGGACTTATAAACGGAAAATTTTCAGGCGTGATTTTTTTTTACTGCGTGAGACAATTCGGAGCACTTAATGCTCACATCTAAAAGTCTATGGGCTAATTATTTTAGTAATTTGATTTTTTCAAACATAAATATATTATATAGTACGATAAGAACAACCGAGCTAAGAGTATTTTACTATGGAAATTTTTTTATGATAAGAACAACCGAGCTAAGAGTATTTTACTATGAAATTTTTTTTACACTCGTCATTGTTCTATGGGCCTCTTCTTTGAACCTCCTATGACTAAGAGTTAAAAAAAAAATTATAAATACAATCTACATATTGTTGTTTGCATATTTTTAAATTCTTCCTTGTTTATTTGTTTCATATAATTTTCCCATTATTTTTTCAAAACTCCAGTGGACTATTGGTCTGTTTTGATGGTACCATCATCGATCAAACTCTTCACACATCATCCCCTTAGAATCCTTACGATGTTGGTCTAATAACATTTTAACTTTTTATTTTCCCTTGCAACAAATGTTTTAAGATTTCCTAATGATCTAGATTGCCATATGTACATTTATGAAAAATTCTAGAAAGACAATATTATATGGCATAATAAATGTTTTAATTGTGAAGTACTGTATAAAATTGAAATAACAGGCCACAGACCATCAAATTCCAGGCCTGCAGCACAGTAAAAACTGAAAAGCTGCCAAGGTTTATTCATGTAAGTAAACAAACTGCCTGATCCACCACCATCATCGGAGCAAACATAATTAGAAACAGTAGAGGATGATTATATATGCAGGAAGCCAAAGAAAGTGCAAGGCAGACAGGTGAGGTGAACTAACATACACAGAAAAATTTACAGAATGTCTTGTAAAATAAAGTGAATAACCTATTGATTAGTTTATAGGTTAAAAAATTATATTATTTTTAAAATTCTATATAAATCTTGGTAAATTTTAACTATAAAGAAAACAAGAATAATTTTATTACATATATCAATATTTTTGAATATATCAGTAAATTTATAATATCTATTAATTTTTTTAATTGAAAATTTGAAAATTCAAATTTCCTTTGAAGTTAAGTATATGAAAATTAAATTTTTTACACTAAAATTAATAAAAATATTATAGGAATGATTTTCTGAACCCATTAAAATTTACTCTTCACTATTTCAGTAAACAAAATACACAAACTTTGTCCGCTTCAATGTGTAATAATACAACTTCAAAATCAACCAAAATAAATTGTAAACACAAGTGCTAAACAAACCCTTTGTTGATGCTGAGAGAAATGCGATCTTCCTCTCAACTGTAAAATTCTTTCTAAGTCACAGATAACTTCTCAAGATCGCAGTCCAGGCATCTCACTTCCTTAAAATTCTTCCGTGATAACAGAATTCTGGTTTCTGTAGATGTTCTCGGAAGATTCAGCAACCGGTTGACAAATCGCAGAGCCTGAATGCCATCGAATCCTTCCTTCCGGGAGACAAATAAAGTTTTCATTGCAGGAGCGTGTTGAAGAAGATAGGTAACTAGAGGTATAGGATTATTAAATGAGGTTAAATTCAGATGAACTTGCTTCAGATTTTCCAGCGAGAAAGTCGCCCCTGAGATATCCTGCAGTGCACCATCACACCAACCAAAAACAATCAATACTTTGGAGAGACTGACCCAGGAAAAAATAAAGAAAATGAATTCTAATATACCCGAAATGCAATTTCAATGTTTTTATCAACGAATTTTCCTCTCCTGTAATACTAAAATAGAAGGCTCAAACGAGCATTTACAACCCTGACGAATATTAGAAGCAACATGCAGTCATGATGTATATCCAGTATAGTATACTATTATTCCACTCTACTTAAATATCATCCATTTCAATGGACAAACAATCAATTTCAATGGACCAACAATCAATAGCAATTTTATACTTCATTCATAATAAAAAGTGGTAAATACTTGTCCTAATTTTATTGGACAAAATTGATGACTCTTGAAATGAATAATAACTAAAAACAGCACAAATATCATATTTGAAAAGATTTTCAGTTTTCCACACTCACTTTTGTTTGAAATATCAGAAATACAATATTTGCAATAAAATAATCCAAATTAAAAACTTACCCGTGCAGAATAATCAGCCTTGTCTATGCACATTTGTTCTAAATCAGGAAATTCGCTTAGAATCATTACATCGCCATTAGAGATCCTTGTCAAGAGGGTAATTTTTCTCAGTGATTTTAGAGTTGTAAACGCTTTAAGTTCTGCGTCTGTACATAGATGTAAACATGCTGGCAAGTAGAATTCCACCTCAACGATATCCGAAAAGTCTTCTATTATAAAGCTCAGAGTCACCAATCCTGGGCAATTTGCTGTTATTGCTTTGATTCTAGAGGAAAGATTGAGCGAAATAAGACTGTCAGAACATATCTTTAGTCTCTCAAGTCCACTGCAATTACGAACGACTAAAATTTCCAAAACTGGACATAATTGCAACATTAGCTCAATGGTCTTGTCGTTCATCCTAACTTTATGAAAATTGAGTTTTGCCAGGCTGGCGAAGCCACTAAAACAGTCAGGTATGTTTGTGAGAGAGAAATTCCCGAGAGCCAAAGATTTGAGCTTGTGGCATAAAAAAATGGATGTGGGAACCTCAACTTCAGAGACACGAAAGGCGCTCTCTGTAATATTCATCTCTCTCACATCTTTCAGCGCAGCACGTTGAATCCACTCACAAATCTTGTCACCTATATTGTAAACAACCCATTCGTTTTGTGTAAGTTCAACTATTTTATAGCAACGGATAACGTTAAACTCGAAAACCTCAAGGGGACCAGAGTGAAGCTCAAAAATACTGTCAATTATATTTTGGAAATTAACAGGGCTAGGAACGACATCCTCTGATGAAAAGAAGAAATCCCCTGAAAATTTTAGGCGGGGTAAGAAAGTCCAAAGGAATTTCCATCTTTTAGAGAGGACAGAACAACGCACTGCTTGCTTCAACGGAACTTTACTCAGAATAAAGGTCAGTAAGCCATCTGGTAAATCGTTTAGGCTCAGTCCAGATCTTTTCGGAGCCATAACTTCTCGTTCGGTAAGCCAGGAAATTAATGGGTCTCCTATAAATCTAAAAGTGTAATTGAACAAAGAAAAAGCTCGAAGCCGATGCGTGCACTCATTGAAATATCCGTACTCAATCCTATCTCGCCAATTAATTTTTATTTGAGTATTTATTATTACCATTGTGTGGAATCGAACTACCACAGACCTAGCACGATTTTAGTAATGGCAGTTCAGTAAAAGAGCTCAATTCACTTCGACAGCTTGGAGGGCATTCACAGATCTTGGAATTCCGTACAGCAGTCATTTGAGCCACTTCAAATCAATTCTTTTTAAAAATGCAGTTATTACACCTGAGTTGTTGCCAGTTGGTGCACTGTGCAAGACGTGTTAGACATACACTCGGTGTGTCTTTGGGCGCTGCGCACCCATCTTTCCAAATTCTATATTTTAGAATGGTACCTAGTGAATAATTTTGTCCACGATGATTTGCTCGGTTGGTATGGTCCTCGTCTCTACTCTCTAGTTGGCTACCTACTTAAGACTGCCTCTCGTTTAAAATGAGGGGGTTTCTTGAGTATAACATGTAGGTAATAGGAGCTAGAGAATCAAAATTATTATTGAGAGATATTGGGATGTAAAGTTATTTCGTATTTGGTTTTGTGATTATTTTGAGGGGAGTGTTTTGATACATAAACATATTGACAAATAGCGTAATATTGTGGAAAGTTGGGTCCCTAGCCCTATGTTATCCATTTACTTCATTATACACCCTTCTTTGCATCTACTACTTTTCCCTTTTCTCGTGTTCACACACCTTACACATTTACCCTATCCATTTATTTATAAGTCCTATGCATATTTTTTATTCACTATGATCTAACCCCTTTTTTTGTCCCAAGATTACTAGTATCACAATGATGAGGTCATCCTTGTTGTCTAGGACTAATCCTACACTGATTTAATTTTTTAATTCAAATTTGACCAACTTCCTACCATTACCCCTTTCACTTAGAGTTGACTATTTAGACACAAGCTTACGTGATATGTTGATATGTCCTTGTAAGATATTCAATGTATTCATTCTAATCAATCAAGGAATATGAAAATAAATCATATAAATCGAATATGAATTTCACATTTGCACCCTTCAATTGGTGCTCTAAAAGTAATCTAGCATTGCATAATTATTTTGGGGGCATTTGCATGATTGAATAATGTTGTTCTCAATTTTATATACTCTCAAAATGTTGATCAAGATGAAGATCCCTCACAACTCAATCATATGACAACCCAACAAAAATATTTATCATTAGGGTAGGCCCATGCAAATATCTAGGGTGGAGAATGAAGCCAACATCAATATTAAATGAAGAACTTATAGCAGAATTTTTTTTTTAGAAAAAATGTAAAACCCTCTACTATCTAATGAAGGCAAATCCAATTGTTTGAGCAACTTGGAAAGGGAGGATTTAAGGGTGTCAGTGCATCATCCCTCCAATCTCTACATCAATTTATAATTCACTTAGAGTGCACTTGAAATAAATGAGCTAGGTTTGTTTCCATTGGCTTCTAAAGCAAGGTAGAAGGTGAGGCACAATAGGATAAAATTGAAAACAAATAAATATTTATAGGTTCAGGAGTACATAAGTGAAATTAAGATGAATTAAAATTAACAGGAGACCCACCATTTTTATGAGCTTATGATATTTGTGATCAAGCAATTTTTTATTTTTAGGAGAAATAAAAGTGAGCCTATAAAATGATAAAATAATTTGAGCTCATATTGAAATCAAATGATCATATTAAAATACATGCTTAGCAAATAAATATCTAGGCCCTTGATATTTATTCTCGCATTTGTCTTAAAATCATAAAGAAGAGCTCATGATAAAAAAGTTAGAGCAAAAAGGCGAAGAAAGTGGTGATCGTAAATGATAGTGACTTAGGTGTGAGCATGGAAGATGGAAGATACACAAGAAATGATGTAGAAATTGATTAAAAGAGGTGGTTTCTAGCATTTATTAGTCCCTATCTTTCGTAGGGAATACTGGGAATACTTATATTTTTTAGTTCCAACATTTTCTATACCTTGATTTACATGGAAGGAGAAAATATTTTAGAATGGTTAAGGTTTTTTTTTTGTCTTTTTATTTTTTACATTAAAAAATGGGTGAGTGCAGGATCATGATGGGCCAAACAATACCTCTAAGTGGTAATGAAAATGCTAAAAACAGACTTAAGCAATTTCACGAGAAAATTCGAATGGGTCGCCTACATAATTTGAAAAATATGTAGCAATAAAATTTGTAGGAAATTGAATGTGGTTTATGGGCTACCTTTTTTTTGAAAAAAAAAATTTTTGGTGAAAATTGGATATTTCAATGAGGCACTACTGAAATTTTTGTAAAAAGAATAAAAAGTAGGTGTCATTCTGGCCAATCTAAGTATATATATATATATATATATATATATATATATATATATATATATATATATATACAAGCAGAGGATGCATGCCCGGATGTGACGCATATTTTTATGAATTTTTTTGTCAGTAAATAATTAGTTATGAATTTTTTACAACTTTTCAAAAATATTAAAAAGTAATTTTCCAGCGAACCTAACTTGGTCAAAAAATATGAAATTCAAAAAAAAAAATAGACTTGTAGCTAATGAAGTGTAGAGTGTGATACAACTTCCAAATTTGAAAAAGGTCAAACGGTTTGAAAGTTATGGATGTTTTTCAATCAGTGTGTCTCTCAGAAATTCAAACATAGTGTAGGTAGAAAATTATTAATAATTACATATTAAAATTATAGTTAGACATATATTATATTTTTAGAATCTTGACAGTGTCCCATATATACTCTTTTGATTTTATCAAATTTGGATTAAAAAAAGTCCGTCAGTATCAAGGGTGAAGTCGAAGAAAATCTGTAAAAAACATATGAATTCTTCATTCACATTTCAAAGGCATGTTTGGTTTCTGTTGATGGGTGTTTTAGCACTCAATAATGCAAGTGTGATTGCTAGTTTCACACCTCTCTTGAAAAGTATCCTACCCTAGGTAAGACTACTCCAAGGTTTCTACAGCTAGGTCTGAGCTTGCTAGGAATCTCTCAGTTGGAATGTTCTAGTTGTTCCTACAAGGGGTCTTACATGCAATCTACAAATTTCAACAGTTGGAGTAGTAATTTATGCAAACCCTTTATGATTTCAGCTGATAAAACAATATGAAATGTTGCTGAAATTCCTAAATTAATGGTTGTTTTCAAAGAAAATGCAAAAGGGAATAGGGTTTTAAGAAAATCCTAAGCGACATTCACAATATGTGGACTGCTGCAAGTAGACAAATGCTCTAAAATTTAACCAGTTTTCTGAGTTACCAAACTAAAAATGAATGTTACAGCACTACAGAAAATGATGCTATTTTCAATGGAAATTGAGGAATTTTTAGATTACAATTCATTCATCAAATACCCTTGACAAATGGCACAATTTAATTTATAAAATGCAATTGAACTAAGCACAACTAATCAGCCCAGACTAATTTTGCACAGTTATCTACCATCAACAAATAACTAAAAGTATGGACTAAGAGCATTCATCAAATACTTTCAACAAACCATGAACATTGCAAAAGCACAACTAATTAACTATTAGAGATCAAGAGGCAAACCATGAAAACCAGATAAGAAAATACAATACACAAATTTTCAAGATAACTACAGAAACTTTCTTTGTATTACTTCAAATGGCAGAGTGTCAACAATTCCGCATCAAGAATTCTCCCTCAAATAATGGAAATGGCAACCCTTTATATAGGAGAGGAGCCATACCGAGTTTTTTGAATGGACAGTGGAGATTAATTCAACACCAACAATCCAGATTTACATCATTAAATGCATTTACAACAAATCATAGCAATCCCGGATTACATTTTGTCTCTTATGAAAAAGATGAAAAATAGCTCCTAGATATATTGAATCTAGACAATTTGACTACCCAACTGAATATATATATATATAGGAAAGGTTATTTTTGAAGCATAATAAGGACAAAATAGTGTCACATGTCACTCTAAATATAGTAGTTTACATTAGTGACGGGATTACATTTCAAAATATTCAAATTACACTAAGATTCATCATCCAAGTCTATTTTGTCTTCTTCTGCAATCTTGTTGCGATAGCTGACCCAGGCTGATAGTGTCAGATTGATGTTTGCGAGGTCCGGATTCTTGAGGTGATCCACCAGATAGTCCTTCAAAGTGTCATTTATTTCATAGATAAGGGCTAGTATGTTTTCATCAGTTGTTTTGAAAGCCTCTCTAACGTTGTCAAAGACTTCTTTCCTTAACTTTATTTGTTGATACCAGTCAATAGCTTTATGCAACTTATCCCCTGTCAAAATGTTTTCAGACAACAATGTCTGAGCAGGCAAATCTCTGATCACTTGCACTCGAGGAAACATATGAGAATAATATTCACCAAATGTATCACACTCCTATGCAAGTCTTTCCAGCGTCCCGAAGTTGGACCAAATTCTTATGAAATTTGGCTGCAACATCAATTGTCTTACATCCCTTCTCGCACACTTTGATCATCCAACTTTGTGTGCCTCTTGACAGAGTCTGAACTTCACCAAGTTTGGACATTTCATCTCTTGACAAAAAGGTGGTCACTGTCCTTATCTCACCATCTGAATCTACTGGTTTTATCAAAAATTGTAAACAGGCCCGGAGTTCTTCATTCTGCTGCTTCAGCTCTTTCTTTGAAAGTTTATCCTTATCTAGCTATTTCAAGATGGAAGTAACAGAACCTTTGAATTCATCAACCCTTTGAGCTCTTGTAGCTTGTCCCAAATTTACAATTGTTATAGTATAATCTTCTGTTCTAACCTGCTCTTTGTTTGTATTAGCCGGTGGGATAGCTATTTCAGCTATTCTAGACCCATTTTCATCCTTGTAAATCCTAGATTGCACCTTGGCTTTCTTTTGTTTCTTCAACTTTCGGGCATGTGACAAGATGGCACTTAGGTCCAGTTTCATTACTTCTACCTAAGGTTCTGGATATACGACTCTATTTTGCAGCCAGTCAAGTGCAGAAGAAGAAGGTTCTTTAGGTCCATCAAGGTCTTTATTATCTGCATCAGATGGCCCTTCAAGCAGCCTTTGCTCCTATTCTGACCCTTTGTCTAAGTCTTCTTCCTCATTTGCAAGGTTTCTCCAACTTACCAATACATCTTTTTGAGTTGTCTCAAGGATTGCTCCTGTTTGACTCTTTTCCGGAGGACTATCTAATATTTCAACTTTGTTTGCACTGGTAACTTCAGCCAAAAGTTCATCAATTATTTCATTTTTTGCCTCAACGAACACATCCTTCTCTGGTTCTTGCTCTTGGAGACCTAGTTTAGCACACACTTTTTCAATACCTAGCAGTAATGGCATGGCTAAGGGAGTTGAATCTTGCTCTAGGGCATCTTGGGAAATGGGAACAACAGCTGAGAGGGGGGCAGCACTTGAAGGTAGGCTAATCTGTGTCAAATTGGCAAAGGCATCAGACCTCAAAGTCAGTGAGATGATAGAAGTTAGTAGGAGGGAAGAAGTGACAATGGGAAAAGAAATGGACAAAGAAGGCAAGGGAAGAGAACGTGAAAGAATTGTAGAAATAGGAGGTAATGCAAGGGAAGTAGAAAGTGGGATGGCAGATATGGAAGGTAAAGATGTGGTAGTGAAAGAAGAACATGAGGTGGTAGCAATGGAGGAGATGGGACTGCTAGGAGTCCTAGAAGATATTGCCAATGAACAAGAGGCAGTTGAAATAGCAGTGGAAGGTGAGGTAGCAGTAGAGATAGTTTTCTGGACAATAGTTACTAAGGTCATAGGTGTAGCAGTGGAGACAACAGAGTGAGATGCAGCAGTAGCAACTGTTGGAGAGAGTATAGCAACATTCACATCTGGGGCAGCAGGGGATGGAGAAGTTAGCAAATTTGCACTATCAGTAGTGGCAATAGCGGCTTCTACTATCTTACTAGTATCTTTCAGTCTAGCTTTCTTTGTTTTTGACCCTTCTCCTGGCCCACTAGGAAGGTCCCTCTTCTTTGAAGCTCTTGTCCAGGTGGAAGGATGCATATCCTTCTTCTAAGTCTTTGTAACAACCTTCTTACTATTTTGTGCTTTGGCCTTTTCTGCCAAGGGTATGTGATCTTCACTATCTGATTTGAGTCCTTGGACTGGTTCTGCTTCATCAGTGATTTCTATGGGTTCATCCTCTTCTCCTCCAGATTCTTTTTCTGATTCAAGTGCAGTGTATGTGAGTTGAATCCCTTGTCCTACCAAGGCAGCAATTTGACCTCATACCCATGCTTTGCTTAATCTAATTGGTTCCTTCATCACAGCATCAAGGGAGCTTTCCTCAGCATTAGCCCAATTAGGTAAGGGAATTGGTTGGTGGTGTTGCACCTCCTAGGCACCCCAATGCATCACATTTTCATCATCTTCTAGTTGGTCAGAGACTGCAATAATATGAAACTTTCTTATGAATGCCAGTGATAATCTAGAGTGGGCCTTCTTCATGACCTCATAGTCATCCATGCAGTTTGCCCAGAAGTCTTCTATATGGATCTTATGAAATAATTTCTTACTCACAAACCTCTCCATCACCTTATTTGGATCAAAATTATTTCTTTTGTTGTAATAATGAAGATTGAGATGTTGAAGTTCTATGTCATAGTGCTCAACTAATCCCAATGAAGCACATGCATAGTTTCCTCCACCTAACAGGATGGGAAATTGGACATTCATTCTATGCAAATGCTTGAGTTTTTTAGCATAAGTTATCAGTTGTCTAGATAGCTCCAGGAGCTCTACTTTATCTGTTGGATATCTAGGGAGTCTATAAGCCATCCTTGTGAAGCCATGTATTCTCAAATATGTGAACTTCTCAAATATGTGAACTTCTCAAATTGAATATACCACCTCCCATACTTGGGGACTTCATTCATAGCTTTAGTGGATATTCTTAGAGCTGCGTTGCCTTGTAATAACCTGGTTATGTACATAGTAAAGGCATCGTTTACCCTCTTATAATGCATAGGAGATTGTATTAATTTGAGTTGTGTGTAGCATTCATAGACCTTAATCTGGGTTTTCTCATCATTTCCCACTTCCCCTACTTTGGACAGTTCAGCATAATGATTCTTCCTCGCCAATGCATAAACTACATAAGATATCCATCTAAAGAAATGTTTCTCTTTGAAGTTGTTGAATGCCTCATGGATGTTATCACTTAGGATTTGTGCCCAGTGGAACTTAATTCCTTTTAATCTTTCCTCAATTATAACAAACATCCATCCTTCGAAAGTTGATGCTGCAGGTAACCCATTATTCTACTCAACAAGGTTACTAAATCTCCTATTTCATCATGAAAGTCACTCCGATACAGCACCTGAGGAAACTTGACTAAGGCAGAACTTTTACTTTTTGCCCACTATTCAATCATATGTTTTCTACATCCACTTTCATCTTTCTTATAGGTAGCTTCTGATCCTACCTTATCTGGCATAGTCATTACTGAATGCCATGGAATGCCAAAAATTTTAGCCAAGGAGGGTGGACTTAGGTCAGCCAACACTTCTCCACTGGTAGTTTGCACTGTTCTTGTCACAATGTCATATCTCTCTGCATAGGTAACAATTAGCTCTGCACATTGAGTAGATGTGAAGAAGGCAGCAACTTCTGCAATCCCACTATCTTTTACCTTCTTGGCTCTTGGGGTTGGATTTGGGCCAAATAACCTGAGTCTAAAATCATCCAGGTCAATATGATCTAGGTCTGTGTCTCCTACATTCTTCCACCTAGTAGCAATCTTTGTTTCCAAGGGAATACCTTTGAACTCGTACCTCATGACTTTAACTTGTGCAGTCATCTAACCTGCAAGACTAGACCTTATAAGTCTTGATGCCTCTGAGATGGTTTTCTCGAACTCCTAAACTTAAACTCTAAGATTACCAAGTGGACTACTACATTATCAGGCCATGCAATGATAAATGAGTCTGAAATGAATCTACCAAGTTACCATCATATGCATATGAGAACATAAGTCTGAAATTTACTAACTATTGCATTTATTACATGATCAAATAATAGAGCAATCGTATACCAGTATATGTAATAAATACTCTAATGCTGCAAAATCCTAGTTAAAACATGTAAAACATCATAATTTGCTAAGTGCAGTCATTATTACACTCTCACAGAGCTGCAAGAGAAAAAGCGCTGATTTCAAGGTCAACCAATCTGGCGGACAAATCAGGATGGTTTGACCAATTAATTTGCTTATGTTTATATCGTTGTGACATCTTGTGGGAATTTCACAATCAGCTGACTTGCACGGGTTTGAGATGACACTGACTTGAGTTAGTCATCTGAGTTGGTCAGTTGCAATTTTAGAGCAAGGCGATCAAACAGACCTTACCACCTTTGCGCGAGACTAGGTATCATCCAATCTTGCAAAATTTTAGTAGGTAACCGACCAAGTAGGCAAAGGCACTTTCTAGCACAAGGGTCAGAGTACCAAGCATTTGGCGCAAAGCAGTCTTTTCACAGTTAGCAGGGATTTAGGGCATTGCAGACTTGCAGAACATTTCAGAGCCTCCGACCTAAGTCAGAGAAGTGATCTTTTAGCGTGAAGTTGGTGCATTCAAAAATTAGTGCAAAGCAAACCTCAGGGTCATGCTGGACTTTTGGGAGTCGCCGACTAAGTTAATTGAAGTGATGAAAAAGTGCGAAGTTAGAGAACTAAGTTTTAGCGTAATATTGATTTTGAGTCCTAGTGGGGGTTTTCAAGGCCACTGACTGACCGGATGGATCACAAAGTTTAGCAAGTTAGTTAGATACGCTCTTAGCACAAACTTCATTTTTCATTTATTTTGCTGATCGATTAAATGTGCTAAGGCAAGATCTTTTTGTTTTGCTAGGGTTAGGCAAATATCGGTTTCACTTTTTCTATGGGGAGGACCTCAGACAATGCTCAAAAAAAATGGATTACCTCCCCTCTATTCAACACCAGGGTTTCATTATAATAAACTATTCAACAAAGAAACCCTAACTTACGTGCCCTAACCCTATCATTTGTACATTTGCAACGCTTCTAGAAGAAAAAAGGCATTCAATTTTAATTGAAACCCTAACTAAAAGCCCTAAATGAGGAAATGAACTCCTACCTAGTTCACGGTGGTGAAGTGAGCTGAGACGTGTAGGCCAGGAGGAGGTCTCCGGGTCAAATCCACTAGTTGCGTAGGGAAATCAATCAAACTGTCACCAAAGAGCTCTCTGAGTATTCGTTCAATTTAGAATGAGCTCGAAAACGATGAAAATCCCCTTTTATCCCCCCGAATCGATCGCCATTAATACAGAATGTATGAAGTGTCAGTCAAGAGATTCAGCAAAATGTTAGGATTTGTGTGGATTAAGGTTGCTTCCAACTTGGCGGGCTTTTGGATTGTCATGGACCTAGTCGGTGGATGTCATTTTCAGCGTAAAAAGTGATCAGTCTTATTGTAAGTGCTTTGCAGGATTTTAGGGTTCCTTGAACCAGCGGGGAATTTGCCACTCTCTGACTTAGTCGGTGAATAAACATTGCAACGCGAAGTTGATGACAATTTGTTTTAGCACTAAGGTCAGTGGATGCGAAAAGTTGCGCTAAGGTCGGCCAGGTAGAAATATAGCACCGGGGTCGGAGGGAAAGGATTCTAACGCAAAGGTCGGATAAAGGGCATTTTAGTGCAAAAGATAGTCAAACCTAGTTTAATGAAATGCAGAGACTTAGACTTGGTAGATTTTGGAATGACCTATTAACATCAAATTTCTAACATAGCAGGAAGTGCATTTTGACCACTTGACCACTTAGGAGATGAAAAACCTACCTGACACTCTAAGCCAAGATTTGAAAGAGGGGGTCCCTATTTTTTGAAATGGGGCGTGTGTGCAGGGCACAATAGTTTCCCAAGACTAAATTTTGGGGAGAATTTTTTTAAAATCAAAATATCCATTATGGAGAAACGGATATCCATTTTGGAAAAATGCATTTTTTAAGCATTTTTTCAAAACGGATATCCGTTTTCTCAAAACGGATATCCGTTTTCTCAAAACGGATATCCGTTTTGAGAAAACTTCCCAAGCCTAAATCCAAGCCTAAAAAAGTGTTTCAAGATTTTGGCTAACACTTTCAAGCAATTTTTTATCCATTGCCACTGTTTGGTCCATCATGATCTCGCACACACCCAAATGTTTTTTAGATTTCTAATTAGATGTTAGTTCTTTTTGCTAGTTAACAAGTTCATTTTCCATTTAAATTTTTTTGGAAAAAGTTGTCCAATAAAAGAGGGCGAAGGAAAAATTAAACAAAATTTCTAAAGTTTGGAACTTTGTTTATTGGAGGCAAGCTATTGTATGTTGTGTGGCTGCATTTTGTACATCAGTTCATTCTTTCCTCCATATTATAGTTAGAAAGAAAATCTTCAAATGACAGTAGCAAAGAGCCACCTACTCATTAAATAGGGCATTCAAGGTTTTCATTGTTTGTTGCATGCCAGGAATGCATGTGTGCAACTAGTCTAGTTTATAAAATTAATCACGTGCCTTGTCTATGCTTCAACATTTTACATACATACATACTACGGTAGTTACAATTATAACATTTGTGGAAAGTGATCCTTCTTGCAAAGTGAATTAAAAAAAAACCTAATATCATGGAGATTTTGTTTCATCCCTCCTCTACTATTGATATTTTTTTTGGAAAGAAGGCTTTTCATGGTCTATTTCTTTGCTTGCCCATGAATGCCCACTAATTAGGCCTTGGTTCAATTTATGGGAGGTTTTTGTTTTAGTTTACGGTAAATGGTAGTCTCTAGAAGCGTGGATATGGTAGACATGGGCAAAGATGGGGTCACCCATGTTGCCAGAATTGCATTTGAACTTCAAGTGGTAGAGTGAAATGACATTCATAATAATGGGTAGTTGCAAAGTGTGTCAAAGAGATTGAGGTGGTTGTTGATGGACACGGAAGAGAATAGGCCCTCCACTCTCCAAGAAATCAAATCCAAGCTCAAAGAAGATGACCTTAGGAAATCATTTTTAATTCTTTATTTCCATTGTTTGTCAATTTTTACCAGTCAAATTAGTCCTCTACCTAGTCTATGTCCTTTTTTGTATCACAACCTTACAAGTTTTGAATATGGTCTATGTCATGTATAGCAATACCATGAGAAGTCTTGAAAAAACATTTGGGACAATATCCTTCACCAAAACTAGCATCCAAGGAATATCATTCCTAGAACATTTCTCTTTGCATAAATATTTTCTATAATTTCATTTTAACATTTATTAATATTTAAAAAGCAAATAGTTTTATTCAGTTGGACATGGTCTATATCATATTTTTTTGTAGGAAAGCTAGTAAATTTTTCTTTGTGAAAGTGTCACTTCTAATCTAGGAATACTAGGAAAGTCATTGAAATATACTTTCTAATTGTTTCTTTTTTATTTCTATAATTCTACCTTGATTGCTCCTGGAAAATTTTAAAGAGGCTTCACAGTCTTGCAATTGGTAAGTTTGACTTCACTATAGTTGACCTAAGTTTTGGGCTACATCCTTTAGTGGTCTGAATGTTTTCTTTCGAAGTTCAAGATTATACTTATAAGTATTGAATTATGTCATTACAAATGTTCATTTTGGGATTTATATTTTATAAATAAAATATAATGAAAATAACAAGAGATACAATCAAAGACTTAGACAACAAAAATCAAGGTAGAGGATCAAAGAGGTAAAATGAAACGCACAAGAATCTTTTTATTATAAAATGGTAGAATACTAATCTAGTTGTTTCTCTTTAATTGTTATTAGCCATCTCCTCAATAGGTATTTCAACATCATGTCCCATTTCAATGTGGATTTTTATGCTATAACATGCCATTAATATGCATGTGACTATTCATACACATTAGTGAACTATTCATAATTTCCAAGCTCAATAAAAGGGTGTTAACTAACTCCTTTATTTTCTTCATCTCCTACAAAGCATTAGACTCGAAAGATTATCATTTTTATAATCTCTTACAAAGCATCAGACTTGGAAGCTTTTAAATTTTATAAGATTATATGAGATCATTCTAAAGAAAAGATTACCCTGTGGGCATGAAACAATTGACTAACTTATAATACTTGACATTGCATACATCTAGGAAGGTGGGTGCTGTAAAATTTGTTTTAGACGTATACCAAATACATGTGTCTGTAATGATTGATGTAGGGTAAAGGCTATGCAATATTTTTACATTTGCCTCCCTTGATGGGACTATGTGCCTAAATTTTGTTTTAGGCATATACTAAATATATGTGTTTGTGATGATTGTTGTTGGGGGATGCAACAATAGTTTAGCTTAAATACCTAAAATTGGGATTTTCCAAAAATAGTAGTTCATCTAGTTCATATATTCACCCATTAATGTTAAGTAGTAGAAAATATTTAGTTTAAATCCCCATGAGTTCACAAAAAATAGCATCCAAGGAAATTTAACTACTCATCAAGGTGACTCTACCATTTGTCTTAAGGGAGGCAACACTAATTTAGATTAAATCTTTGAAATAATCATTTGCCAATAATAGTAGTAAATAGTTCAAATCCATCTGCCCTCCACCCATTGTTGTCAATGAACATCTAATAGTTTAGTTTAAATCCTGAAACATGTGATTCACCAAAGATAACACATGTTAGTCCAAATCCTATGAAGTTCTTCACTAACATAACAAGGGGGCCTCAATGAAATATTTTAGTTTTAATCCTCATAAGCATTAATTATACTTCAAATAGTAATAAACTATTCAAATCCTATGAAAGCTTCTACCAACCAAAAATAGGGATCTAAAAATAACATTTTAGTTTATATAATCCAAAAGCACCATTTGCTAAAAATAAAAGTGATTTTATTTTAATCCCGATGAGCACCATTTAGTAAAAAAACATGCAAGGGTTTAAAACCCATAAAATTATCAAGAAAAGAGAGCTAGAGATCTCAATATAACATTTTAGTTTAAATCCTCACATTCATCATGGTTCAAGTGTTGTAAAGTCTCCACTACGAAAAGCAAAGGTTTAAATTATTGTTCAAATCTTTAGAAGCACCATTTCTCTCATATAGTAATAAACATTCAACTCTTATAAACTTCTCCACTAAATAAAACTAGAAATCTAAATACAACACATATCTTAACTTCTCATAAGCACTAGTTAGAAAAAAATAATGGTCAATAGTTTGAATCCTATGCGATTCCACACTAAAACAAAACTAATGGCCTCGATACAATATATACAATTTGATGTTCCATAAACACCATTTATTAAAAAATAGTGATCAAAAGATTAAATCTTGTTTTAAGATCTCCACTAAATAACATAAGGGGCGTCAATGCAACATTTCAACTTAAATAGATCCACAAGCACCATTTTCTTTATGCACTAATCAATACTTTAAATCTTGTGAGGGTCTTTACAAAAGAAAACGAGGGGCCTCAACACAACTATTGTTCAACCCCCACAAACACCATTTTGATCTACCACGAACAATAACCAACAGTTCAAATATGTAAGGATCTCCATTAAACAAAGTCAAGGCATCTCAATACTTTAAGGTAAAAACTTGTCATGTATTTTGTGTTTTATGCACTAATCAATACTTTGAATCTTGTGAGGGTCTTTGCGAAAGAAAACTAGGGGCCTCAACACAACTATTTTTCAACCCCCACAAACACCATTTTGATTTACCTTTAACAATAATCAATAGTTCAAATATTACAAAGGATCTCAATTAAACAAAGTCAAGGCATCTCAATACTTTAAGGTAAAATATTGTCATGTATTTTGTGTTTTATAGACTAATCAATAGTTTGAATGTTGTGAGGGTCTTTGCAAAAGAAAACTAGGGGCCTCAACACAACTATTGTTCAACTCCCACAAACACCATTTTGATTTACCTTGAACAATAATCAATAGTTCAAATATGTAAGGATCTCCATTAAACAAAGGCAAGGCATATCAATACTTTAAGGTAAAATCTTGTCATGTATTTTGTGTTTTCTTTACCATTTCCTCCCTTATGATAAAGAGAATCTTGTCGCGGTCTTTGCAAAAGAAAACTAGCGGGCTCAACATTATAACTATTGTTCAACCCCCACACACACCATTTTGATTTACCTTGAACAATAATCAATAGTTCATATATGTAAGGATCTCCATCAAAAAAAGTCAACGCATCTCAATACTTTAAGGTAAAATCTTATCATGTAATTTGTGTTTTCTTTGCCTTTTCCTCCCTTCTGATAAAGAGGGGTTGTCAAATTCTGTAAATAATTTCTCAACTTATGTTTGAACTATATGGAATACACTATTAAGGACATAGAAATGAAAGGGAAAGAGAACCTAGTATACACATTGCAACATCCTATATCTTTCTTGAATAGATATTCAATAACTTGATGCAAGAACATACTACTATGCCCTTCAAGAAAAAACAAACATAGTTGATTTCCCATCACATATACATTAGAGGAAAGATAATGTAGATTACATATATAAGAAAAATTTGGTAGCATAACAACATGTAAATCAACAAGTTTTAATAACATGAAAGAAGAAGAATAGAAAAAAGATAGATAGAAGAGAATAGACACCAATATACATGGGGAAAATCCCTTCATGTAAAAAACCCCACTCCAAAGAATCAAACCAATGTATTAATCAACAACAACAAACATGTTAAAATACACTTACATGCTCAAAGCCTTAACATGGAAATTTACATCTTGCTTATCGAAAGGAAAAACTAACAGCATAACCCTACATAAAACACTCCTAAATGCCTCCATCTCAAGCCCTCAAGATATAGACTCATGGGTCCCTGAAAAAACAACCATAAGGTGGTGCCATGGGCCCAAACAAGGTTAAAAAAAAACATTTTAAAAATCTATACGACCCACATTTCCATGACACAAAATTCCAATGCCTAAGCTAAGTTTGGGCTTCTAGACTATTAATAGAATATTCCTTACAAATATAAGA
The DNA here is from genome assembly GCA_027924645.1 of Cunninghamia lanceolata. Taxonomy (NCBI): domain Eukaryota; kingdom Viridiplantae; phylum Streptophyta; class Pinopsida; order Cupressales; family Cupressaceae; genus Cunninghamia; species Cunninghamia lanceolata. Next base: position 3,033,144 of record BSBN01000749.1, on the reverse strand, counting down.
TGTTTTCATAAGTTATCATGCAGTCAACCCACCAACTTAGGCACCCAAAATATAGCATTTACCTCCTTTAGAAAGATGCATATGACATACGTCATAAACTATCAAAATGTTGGTCAAGATTCTTGGTTCATAATTAGTAACGCCCTATAATCATGCTCTTATGCATCATAAGAATCTATCATAGAATCTGCCATAAAATCTATCATAAGAATGTTTTATAAATAAACCTTCTGATGACACCTTACAACTCACCACAAGATGATGACACATGGCAAAAATGCCACATTGGAAATCCCACACCCCATTTTGGTGGAGCACAATTATTAAATAAAATACATTATAACAATTTTTAAATAATTACAAAAAAATTATTAATAATAAATAAATAAATTCAGGAACTTGCAAAGGTTGAGACACCTTAATTTCCAACATTCTACCATTTGTTGAGCACCTTGCAAAAGTCAAAGAGAAACACAATCAATACATGAACCACCAAGGTTACCATATTGTCTCACCTAAATTGTACTGTGCTGATGAGCTTTACAAAAGCACCTGCAATATCTTCCAAGTGATCACCAACATGACAAAAGATTAGGATCCAAAAAACATGATGAAACACTAAATGTCACATAGACACGCCAATGTATCCAACTTCAAACCTGTTACTAGAACACAACTCTAAAGTCCAAAATTTCCTCCAAAACAAGATTGAGCATGAATGCTCCAAAACGGTTAGAACAACAATGACAACTAGTTGTTTACATCCAACTAAAAAACCCACCACTAGTAGAGCTTTTTCATGACATATCTAGGCCATACTATAGCTCTTATCCCTATATAATCCACTGTCCTACTCAAAGTTACCAACTCCCATGGTAACAAACACACCAAAACCATTAATGTGCAAAAAAATCTAAAGACCCTTGATACTGTAGTCCAATGAAAAAAAATCTACCAAAGATACACATGCATCCTAGGAATCATATTGCATGAGCAATGTCAACCAAAGCAACTCAAAATATACCAATCAACACTTACATGAAAGGTGTGGCTAACAATCAAATACTGTAATAGAAAGAACAATCATAATGATCTGCAAACTACAACCAACCTACTGTAAAACAAAGCATACTTCCACAAACAATTTTCTGCTCATTCTCTCACCTTTGATCTCTTTCACTTCTCCCAAGTCCTTCACATCTCAAGTGATATACATTAAAAGAACACATCCTTTTGCTAAAAAATAATAAAGTACAACAATAGTAGATGACCACAAACACAAATGATCATACTAGATGAATGAGAACCTCTAGGAGGAAACATAAAACATAAAGAGAAATTGTGCAAACCATATCATATCTTTCTACCAACACCACCAAGTGCTAAGTTGTACCAAGTAATACCTCCTTCACAAAACCCCAACTAAAAAGACTTAACAATACCCAAATGTTCAATCTCATTAGATCAAACAAAACATATATATCTCATATAACCAAAATGGATGTAAGCTTCTCTAACCAAAAAAGATCAAACTCGAATCCATTCCAAAAATAAGAATTCAGCCCAATAACATCTCTAGGACTTCTCATAAATCAAACCATATACCTAAGGAGATAACCATGCCAAATACTCCTCGAATGAACCCTCCAAAACTAGAAAATATAGCTCAAGATCTATATCCATGAGAAAGCATAAAACAAAATTAATTTGAAACAACATGGGCAATACCTATCAGATCATTTTTTTGTCATGATGTGAGAGTGGGAATGAGAATGATCCACTGAGATACATCAAGCCTCACAGAATCTCTCCAAGAACAATCTCTTCTCAAATTCAAACATGAACTCATGTCCATACCCAAGTGAAGGCTCCTTGGTCTTTCTGAAGAAATTTCACCATTCGAACATATGATCCCAACAACAAGAGATCTCTAGCCTCACTTCAAGTTTATCTACTATCCATGAGTATCCAACAATCAATTCATGCTAACTTCAAATAAAACCTAAAAAAACATGAAGCTTCAAAAAATGATTAATACTCAAAACCAAATAGAACTGCACCAGACCATTGTCAAAACTCTGACTGCACGTCTGAAAAAGCCTGGAACACACATGAATGTCATAATCTAACATCTCCTCCTAGGAGATCACATTCTCCAAAGAACATATCATGCCAAAGAGGCACCTCCATGCCAAAAATCTAATCTAGAATCAAGAGTCCTTCATGGCACAATACCAAAATAATCACTGAAATAATATTTATCTATTAAAACCAACAATTCACAAAACCATCTCTAATCACATGAAGATAACCATCCCTTCACGATGGAATGCAAGATGTCAAAATACTTTCCAAGCATACCAGAATCACACTAAAAAAACCTTACCATGACACCTACAACCACTGCAGAAGATCATCCATCACCAAGTGATAGATCCACATCACTGCCAAAACTCCCACTGAAACTATGATACCGAGCTATCTAAGGCATCATGATAACCATCCTCTAAATGAAGATCATCCATGACTCTTAACATAATCAAATACTTCACTTGCAATATCACCAATACAAAAGAATAAAGTAAAACCAAGATCTCCAAGTCAAGAAGATAAAACCATCACTATCAAAAGCTCACACTAAATCATATAACCAAACTATCCATGACATCGTGATAAACATGCTACAAGTCCCAATAACTAACTATCTAGGCACTCTAATCATCCATCCTCTCATCCCAATGCAACATACCAATGAACAAATGACCACAAATAAGGCCAACTAACAAAGTCTACATCAACACGGAACTGATCTCATGAATATAGATAGTCCACATTTGATTCATCCCATTACAATCAAAGAGTTGCACATACCTAAAAATTGCATAACTTGTAGATCTCAAATTAATGCAACATGCAAACTCATCATCACATCAGTAACTTACAAACTGAAATTACAAAGATGATACCATGTAGATTTCAAGACTCAAACACTAGATCAACCCCAAACCTAATTTGCCAAAACAAATCCACATGATATGAGTAACCATACTCAAAAACCCCATCAAGTAAATACTATAGAAATGATGAGTGACTAATCACATACCAAAATCTCCACACTAAGAAACCTGCAAATAACCTCCTCAAACCATGCATGAAGCATACATGCAACTATCTTACACCCAGAAATACCCCAAAGGATTCATAATCCAAAAAATAGTTTATTCGCAAATCTACAAAACCACAAGTTTTGATTAACTGTGTAAAACCTATAAAACCACCATGTAACTGACATACATGCAAATCTATATCCACTTATCATCTGAAAGACACAAGTTTGAAAACCACCAAAATAGTTAAACCAGAATAATAGAATAACAAAGATAAGTATAGCCATAGATTTTGAACAGAAAATCTACAAAACTCTCAAATCAAATCAATATGAAATTGAGACATGCAAGTACAACCAACCAAAAAGAAGAAGAGGTCCAGGGACTCCAGGCCCACTAGTAGGCCAACTCCACAACCACCATGTACAAGCAGACAGAGGAGCTAGGTTGTTCCATAAGCTTTCAAATCATCCAATGATCAACTCCACAGCCTACATAATTCGAAATTAACAAAACAATGCCTTCCAATTCCAAAGACTAAAACCAAACACCCAACATAAGAACATGTCAAACCATAGTCATGAAAATGCAAGTTTCTCCATGTGATTAGGGCGTTAAGAACAAACACCCAACATGAATACTCTACTACAAATGACCATAGAATCAAAGAACACAACCACCATGCATGAGGGTTATTACATATTATCAAACATGAGCTCCAAATCAATGTCATATTAAATGTAACTACACGATCAACTCCAAAGTACTCCATCTTCTCCATCCTTCAAATACCTTCTATGCCCTAAAAAACAAGATCAACTACAAAACTTCCACTCAAACAAAGATTAATAATCAGCCAATTCCTTCCTATAGATCCCCTCAAGCTTGCTAGTCTAGGAAATCACAACATAAGAAATACCTAGAACTTTAAATGCAATAGAACCAAAACATAACATGGAACCACCGTAGCTCTGATACCAATTGAAAGGGAAAGAGAACCCAATATGAACCTTGCACCATACTACATCTTTCTTGAATAGATATTCAATAACTTAATGCAAGAACATACTACTATGCCCTTAAAACAGAAACAAACATAGTTGATTTCCCATTACATTAACCATTAGAGGAAAGACACCTCTGTCCACCCACAAGATAGAATTTGAAAGTCACATGTATGAAAGAGAATATCAAAAGCCATGCAAGCTTTTGCAACACCATGTTCAGGGATATTCCTCCTAGATTTATATGCATAGCTGCAGGTTTTGAAACTCCTTAGCCACCTAATTGCAAATCCCACGTTAACTTTTATTTCAACCAGGCCACACACCTATGCTGGCTTCTAAAGCTCCTAGCATCAAAACCCTACTTGCTTCTTCATATGGTGCTACATTGGCATCTTTCGTTTCTCTATACCTGCTCGCTATTCTTTCTCATGGCTACACCATGTCATTCAAATCTAACCAGCATTTTGACATCAATGAAGGGATCTACCTTTCTTACTGGCTTTGAACATAACATCCAGCCAATATATGGTTCTGGGCTTCGAACTTGATGAGGCGAGCACCTTTCCTTGAAACTTCATCAACCTCGGTCTCTATTCTTCCCTATGCAAACCACTCACAGACCTTCATCGTTTCATTTATACGAGCCTCTCAATAATATATAGACAGGCAATAGTTCCAGCTAGCAATAGTAATTCAATCTCCCCTTGGAGTGCTCATTTTCTCACGTCTACTAGGGCTTGTTGGGCAGCTCTATTCCTCTACATATTTTCCATTGGAGTGCAAAATTTGCGCAATACCAACCAGTTGAGACATGAAGCAATAAGAAAAACCTAGTGGGCTAGATCCATCCAAGGTGTCAAAGAATATGAAATCCCCAAAGCTCCTTGCACGTCCCCAACTAAACTTTTCCATGAGCTACTTAGCAAAGATTTAAGTCCTCTGGCAAATAATTTAATTTCTTTGATAAATACCAAATGCAGCGCTAAAAGAGAGATTTGTCTCTTAACTGAAGTTCACTAGCATATAATTTAGTTTCTTGCATAAATTCCAAGCGTGCAGCTAGAAGTGACATTTATCTCTTTACTAAAACTCTTTTATCCAAAGCATTAAGGTCCCTAAATAGGAGAACACCTCCCGTGAATGGTTCTTTCAACCTCTATCTTGTTAGCATACATTTGATACTGAGTTAAGTGTCATCCTCAACCTTAGCCTTAGCCGCACGCTAAATCCTTCCTTGATCTGTTTTACAATCTCTGCTCTTCTTCAGCTTAGAATACATAGCTGAAAAGTGACCACTTATTGCTCCAACACTATGTTACCAGAAACACAATGGTTCTGTTTCCCGTTTTAAGGGGCGAAACGCCATTTCTGTTGTGAACATCCCTTTTCTAGGCTTGTTGTTGGGTTTCTGCCGGTTGCTCTTCTGATTTTTGTATTTTTCATATTTGATTTTTATAAACTTAAAATCCACACCTCCACCTTTGCTTCTGTCTTTTGCATTTATGTTTTTTTGGTTTACTTTCTCGAAATTTTGGTAACACACCTTAAAATTTTAAACATAAATCCCCGCGTTTCTGTTTTTTAATTTTTATAATTATATTTTTGAAAATGTATATATACATATAAAATCAGTTTCTTATATACAACTTCTCAATACTCCAATTCTCGTCACTTGTCATTTTAGTTTCTCGTTTCTGGTAACATAGCTCCAGCCCCAAGGATAGAATGAAAAGAGAGCCTCATGATCTAAAATGAAGTCATTGCCATCCATACCCATTGGCACAAACTCTCTAGATAAATCTATTGATTCGTCCAAAGGCCATAACACAAAGATCCAAGGACGAAAAAGCAACCTCGGGAGCAACCTCCACCAGCTGATTCTCCGTTCTCAATAGGAGAACATACTCAAAACCCATTGTTAGATATTGTACTTCCAGCGGATTAGGCACTAGAGGAGCCACCCCTGTGCTTGTAGAGACTTAAAGAAGCTCCAAAAAAATAAAAATAAAAATAAACAAACAAACAAACCAAGACTTTCCTTTCTCCTCTACTCTAAGCTTGAAACCCATCGAAGAAAGGAATTTCTTTATTTTTGAGCAAAATAATGTTTGACATATTTAGGATACCATATTGGGTTTCCAAACCATATTTTAGGACAGAGAAGGACTAGGGCGTGAGCCAGAGCAATTGCAGTTATTTTATGAGCAGTTACTAGGCACATGGCTAACCCTACGGCAAGCAAAGCAAGAAAACATTAGTAAGGGAGAGGGGCCAGTCGCCGCCCACCCTAACTTCACGCACGTCAAGCACATAGCTAGACATATTGAATTTTGACGATTTTTTTTGGGTTTTTCCGTATGCGACCAAAGAGCTTAAAGCTATTCTTTCAACTTTTGGCACTTATATATTTCCCTGTAGGACGTGTTATGTGCACAACATTTGTACACTTGTCTTAATTTCATTGGTTAATTTACAAATGTATTGGTGCATTTGTGAAGATGTACAAAGGTTGTGAACATGTATTGGTGCATTTCTGTCAATTTATTTGGTTGGTAGTTTACATGTATTGGTTCTTTTTAAAAATTTAATTGGGGGGTCAAATGATTAAAAACATAGCGGTTATTAGGGCGTGGGTGGCAACTGGGCCCTCTCCCTTATTTCATAGTCAAGCTCTTGAAAGAGCCCCACAAAATAAGGAAGGCAGACTTCTTTGAGCAGAGGTAAATCTAGGTCTTGGGTAATCTTGATAATAACAAAGATAGCATGGGTACATCTAAATATTTCAAATTGACCTCTAACCATTTTCCAAGGGAGTTGCCAATTGATTCTAAATATTTTAAATTTCAAAATAAAGCAAGAGGCGCCAGCTAGAAAGAGAGATCAGGTAGCCTTCCACCACTATATTATTTAGGAGCAGCAGAACGCTCTACCACCAAAGAGAATATGATCACAAAGGAGCCTTAAGGTAAGAAAATCAATTAGACTTGCTTCCACGACCTCACAACCCAAGACTACACGGATGAAACATAGTCACAACCCCCCTTAAGAGTACCAGAGAATACCCTACAAAAATTTGAATCTCTTTGTTCAGTGACCTTTTTTTTACGATCCTTGATTTTGATTCATACAATTTTTCCATTCGCTCTACCACCAAAGAGAATATGATCACAAAGGAGCCTTAAGGTAAGAAAATCAATTAGACTTGCTTCCACGACCTCACAACCCAAGACTACACGGATGAAACATAGTCACAACCCCCCTTAAGAGTACTAGAGAATACCCTACAAAAATTTGAATCTCTCTGTTCAGTGAGCCTTTTTTTACGATCCTTGATTTTGACTCATACAATTTTCCCATTATTTTATCAGAACTTCAATGGACCACTGATTTGTTTTTACGGTACCATGTCGATCATTTTAATATTTGCAAAACACTTTGAATTACAATTTTAAAAATTGTTTGACACTAGAATTCACCATCAAATTTTGAAAATAAATAATCATATTAGAAAATAATTAAAAATACACTAAATTACATATTTTCAAGTATATTGATTTATATAATTTATATTTTAAAGTATATTGATTTATATAATTTTTAAAAATAAATTATCATTATATTATAGCATATAACAATTCTCAACAGTATCCATTTTATATTTTGTAAGTGAAAAACTAGTAGTTATTTTTTTTTTTAAAATTTGAAACAAAAATTACATATAAAAATTTTTAATTAAAAAATTACATTTAAAAATCTTTAATTAAAAAATACTTCTAAACTTTTTCTAAATTAAAAATATCTTTTAAATTTTCAAAATAACAACAACAAAAGATTAGTTGGCAAATAAAAAATACAAAGATAAAAAGGGTATAAAAACTGAACGGAAAGTTGACTGCAAAACTGAAAATATGTTCACAATTTACTCTTTCGCTGATTAAGTACACAAACTTTCCCACCTTCAATGTTTCCCACCTTCAGTGTGTAATAATACGAACCAAAATATAAATGCTAAATAAACCATCCATTGATTCTATGGTTCTCTTCACCCACAGACAAATTCTCAAGATCGCAGTCGAGGCATTTCACTTCCTTAAAAGTCTTCCGTGATAAGAGAATTTTGGTTTCTGCAGATGCTCTCGGAAGATTCAACAATTGGTTGACAAATCCCAGAGCGTTAAGGCCATCAAATCCTTTTTTCCGAGAAACTAATAAAGTTTTCATAGCAGAAGCGTGTTGAAGAAGATAGGTAGAGGTATGGAGTAATGAAATGAGGTAATGTTCAGGTGAACTTGCTTTAAATTTTCTAGCGAGAAAGTCGCTCCTGAGATTTCCTGCATTGCATCATCACACCTAAGGGAGAGAAACTGCAGTGCACCATCACACCAAAGCAAGAATATCAATACTTTGGAGAGACTGAGTCAGGAAAAGATAAAGAGAATGAATAATAATATACCAGAAATGCAGTTCCAATTTTCTTATCAACTAATTTTTCTCTCCTCTAATATTAAAATTGAAGGTTCAGAGTATTTACAACCCTAACAAATATTAGAAGTAACATGCAGTAAAGCAGTAAATCAAGAATAGACACTATTATATGGCAGTTTGTCACTAAGCTATCTGGTAAATCGTTTAGGCCCAGTCCATTTCTTTTTGGAGCCATAATTTTTGATTCAGTAAGCTATGGCACATTTGAGTGAGGTTGGGGTAGTCGGCGAAGTTAAAGAGTTTAGGTTGCAAATATCTAAAAAGGTGAAATTGAAGAAAGTCGGATCTCAAATCCGAAGGTGCATTAATTAAAAAGTCTGTCCTCTCGCCAACTCATTTTCATTTGTGCATTTATTACCGTTGTGTGGGAATTGAAGAGCCACCCACATGGCACGATTTTAATAATGGACCTGGAGGTGTAAGATGTCACTTCGATAGCTTGGAGTGCATTCACAGACCTTCGATTTCCGTACAAGAGTCATTTCAGGGGCTTTAAATCAATTTTTTTAGAAATGCGGTTATTAGACAGTTGCCAGCTGGTGCATCGTGCAATACAATACGTGTTAGACATAAACTCACTCTATGTTCTTTGGGCGAAGGCGTACTAGATTTTCAAATTCTATATTTTATAATGGCAGTGAATAGTTTTGTCCCCGAGCTGGGGTTTAAGTTGCCTCACCTCATAGTTCGAGGTTGTTGGGTTGTAGATTTTTCTTACGGTAAAATATACTAGCACTTGTACTCATAGGATGTTTAAGGAATATGTCGATAGGAACATCCGACATTTTAGAAAATTATAATGTTCACATATAAAAACTTATCGACTAAATATTTTTTAAAGAATCAAAATTATTATTGAGAGATTGGGGTGTAAAGTTATTTTGTATTTAGTTTTGTGATTACTTTGAGTGGAGTGTTTTGGTACATAAACATATTGACAAATAGCATAATCTTGTGCAAAGTTGGGTCCCTTGCCCTATGTTATCCACTTACTTTGTTATACACCTTTCTATGCATCTACTACTTAACGCCTTCTCATGTTCACACACGTCACACATTTGCCCTATCCATTTATTTATTATTCCCATGCACACACTATCTAATGTGATCTAACACCTTTTATACCCCAAGATCAATTCACAATGACGAGGTTGTCCTTATGGTCTAGGAATCATCCTACACTAATTTAATTTTTTTAAATTCAAATTTGACTAACTTCCCACCATTACTCTTTTCTCTTAGGGTTGACTAAACACAAGTCTACATGATATGTTGATATGTCATTTTATTTAAATAGATTAAATGCATTCATTCTAATCAATCAAGGAATATGAAAATTAAGCATATAAATCGAATATCTTTCACATCTACACCTTTCAATTGGTGTTATAAAAGTAATTTAGACTTGCATAATTATTTTATAAGCATTTGACAAAAATATTTATCATTAACATTGGCATCTAGGGGGGAGAATAAAGCCAAAATTGATATTAAATAAAGAACCTGTAGCTATAAAATAAATTAGCAAAACCATAAGATTTTATACTAGATATCCCTCAAACTTCTTGTGTTTATGTCTTCTTAAACTTGTGAATGTGGGATTTTACATCACTTGAATTATATCCTAAAGGATTTGGACTTTAAAGTCTCACACCTAGAATTTCTATTGCAAAAGGTGTCAAATTAGGTGCACCTTGTGGTATTTATTAATCATTTGATGGAGTTATTTCCTAAATATTTAAGGATGCACCTTATACTTGATTAAGGTGCCACTTGCGTACCACCTTGTCAAGTTTGAGTGGGTGTGGAAGGAGGTACCATAGAGGGAATACATGTTGGAGTTAATACTTCACTATTATCGTGGGGTAAATCTATAGCAATACTCACTTTTTTTTTTCCTAAATTTCATCCCATGCTACTTCTTGTATGAATTGCACATCTCTACTAATTATCATTTTTCTGGTTATTTGATTATACAATTTGTAAGTGTTTGTGTCCTTCCTATATCCTACAAAGATGCATTTTATCCCTTGTTATTGAATTTCTTTCTTAATTCATCTAGGACATGTACATCATATGCCATATATCTGAACACTCTTATATGAGAAACATTGTGCTTTCTTTTGCTCCATGCTCCCTCTAGAATCATGTTCTTAACACTCTTAGTCCAGACATCTATTCATTATGTAGATTGTGCATGCTAAAACCTCTACCCCATAATTATTTGGCAAATGTATGGTCTTTAACATACTTTTGGCCATGTCCATATTTGTTCTAGTCCTTCTCTCTGCCACACATTTTTCTGAGGTGTATACTTGGTAGTAAATTGCTTGTGGAATCCATGATCCTTGTAAATATTTAGAAAAGTATTTGAGATATATTTGTCACCTCTGTCTATTCTCAAAACTTTGATATAGTGTCCACCTTTTTCTTAACTAAGATTTGAATAGGCAAAAAATCTTTAAATATGCTTCAAGAAATACACCCATGTCTTTCTAGTGTAGTCATTAATGAATGTCAAAAAATAAAGCATCCAACAATTAAAGGTGTCTACACTGGTCCACACAAGTAAAAGAAGAATTTCCAATGGTGCCTTTTCTCAGATTGATTTGCCTATTGTGAATGAATCTCTATGCTACTTTCCCAAAATGTGTTGGAAGTAATCCACACATGGATTGACGATGGACTAGCCATAAGGGGCCAGTAGCTGAGTTGGTAGAGCATTTCAGCAACAAGTGGAAGGTCCTAGGTTCGAGTCCTAGCTGGTCCATATGAGCAGCAACTCAACAATTAGTATCAAAGTCAGGCTAGGAGCCACAAGCACCTGTGAGTGTGGCTTCAAGGGGGTGTTGGAATTAAGACACACCTAGACTAATGATGGACTGTCCACAAAGGGCCATTAGCTCAGTTGGTAGAGCACTCCAGTAGTAAATGGAAAGTCCTAGGTGTTGGGACCCAAAATAGTTGCAACACAAAACTCTAAAACATTCCTAAATCACCTAGGCCAGGGATTACCATCAGGGTGATAGGAAGAGGTTTATGAACAAGTTTTAGGTGATTTTAGCCAACTAACATGAGTGGGTAGACTCCTCTACACTTTGAGCTTAGCTTAGACTCTAGAGGGATATTCCAAGGGGCATACCTGAGTAGGTATTAATATCAAAAGCATATGAACAACTAAAAATATCTAGACAACCAAACCCAACTCATCATCTTGACCCCAAAGCTACAACTAAGTCAAGAATAAATGGCTATCATAAAACCACTATATAGTTGATTCAACTGTGCAAATGTACATGCATAGGAAAGATGATTTTTTCCCCTAAACCACAGGTGAATGATTTTTTTATTTTAAAGAGTGATTTATCTCTATCCAATATGGACCGGCGCCTATTCCATAAGGCAATAGAGTCATAGAATGCAAGGAGGAAAGAAAATACACAACATAGGATCAATAGAACTAGACATATATTCACATGTATATGGCACTAATAGATCCTCATATAATGGACATACTTAATAATTCAAAATAGAACTACAATTATTCATATGCAACAAAAGAATGGCAAATACAAAGCATTGTATTAACTTGGATGATGTCACACACCTCCAAACATCTGTTACAATCATACCAACAAATGTGGCAAGAGAAAACATACAACTGTGATTATATATTTACCAAAATCACTACAAACTCCCATGGAGACATACCATTACATTCATATCTACATTACATAGCCTTCCTACACTATGTTGAATATGTAACATCACATTCCATAATGCTAAAACAAATTAACATAATTATTCATCTTAATCAAGAATTAGATTAAATCATGATTATCCAAATCAAAGTAAACAAAAATGAATCACTATCATTTTGATAATGAAGAATGTTATTCTAAATTTGAATATAACAAAGCTTACAATTTCAATATCTAATTACATATCATTAGTTTCATAACTTTCACTATACATGTACAAATCTATGCTGAAGACATCAAACATCAAATTATACATAATAACTGACTATCAAGTCATAAAATGAATAGCACTATATCTAGAACATATGACATCCATCTTCATAAGCCTTGGCTTCTCTCATGATTGGGAAGGAGTGCATCATTCAAGTGCTTTTCCTCCAACCATAGACCGGTGGTCCCTCGCACAACTTCCTACCTAGAAGTGGCCCTACCCTTCATGGAAGGGATAGATATAAGGAACCATTAGGTTAGGCATCTGAGTATCTGGTGTTGTGTCATTCATAATACCTCACGGTCACATAACTATAGATCCACTCTAACTATGTATGACACTACTGGATACATTATGCCTTCTAGAGCTCTGTGGACCGACAATGCATGCAGAGATGGATGCATTAATTTGGCCAAAGATTTTCATACATGAACGTTAAGCAATGAACATTGTCGTTTGTCCACCACCTCGACTCGACTTATAAGTTGTCATGTTCTACAGTAAACATATTTTTGACCCTTCTTGGTCTAGAATAGTTAATTTCATAATGTCTTAGTCCATTCCTTGGACATTCGACTCTAGTCCTGAAAACCCATTCTTAAAGTCCTTGATTTCTTAAGCATCTGGGAACTAGTGACTACATGTCACACTATCCCGCATTTCATAAAGAAACAGGTACATTCGTGGTTTCAACACTTAACCCTGCTCGATTGGTGTTTAATTTGTTTACCTATTTTCAAGGTTTAAGCTCAGTTCATAACATCAATGAAATGCTTATAATGACTCATATAGTCGATCTCTTTATTAAGTTCTATCTTAAGAGATCTTCCTAATACCATAGATATATAAGACTAATTGCCATTCGCAAGATGACATTCACCTTCTTTTATACCACTAGTCTATAGAAAACCAAGGTAAGTTCTTGTAAATAAAGAACCTATCAAGAAATTACTTCCTCATAACGAATATGACATGCAATCGTGGCTACCAAGAACCAATGTTATATCTATATATAATAATCTTCTCATCTCCATGAGAAGTCGATATGACTACAATATACACAATATACATAAACAGTTGAGGCTCAACATCATTTACCATCGGTTTGACAGGATAAAGAATTAGTGCATATGGCACCAACTTAGTTATACCACTGAGTTTAAAGTGTTTGTATCTATCATGATCTACAGCCATAGTTATTATGGCATGCAATAGCTCTATGGTATCGATTTCATAGGCCAATACCATCAGCCTTCTCTTAACAAATAATTATCGCCCTATCGGGCTTAGTAATTAAACACTAGGTTTTCAAGTTCTGTTGACTAATAAATAATTTAAAGAAAAAATTTTAAAAGATACATGGCTCAACAAGGATAACTGATATTTCGCAGGTGCTCATGCATGCATAACCACCAAAGGTGTTACGGCCTCAAGCTGGCCGAGTGGGCCATTAAGACATGGTACTTCAAAGAATCATCACAAAAATAATACAATAAGTCTTCAAGATCCTTCAACAACTAGAGATATTCATCAAGATATACATATAAATATATTCACAACTTAGCATGTTGTATACATACATAATTAGTTTCCTCTAGTCGACACTATCGACGTCCTCCATTGACAACAGATTATAACTCTATAGGAAACCATTTATATATATGAGCCATGAGCTCTTAAAGTTATCATACCTTTGATTAAAACACATCAATAAGTGTCTTACACACTGGGCTTGAGCCTTCTCGCCCTTTTCTTACGGCTGTGACAGCCTTGTAGCCCACTGCTAAATAATATCTCTCCATTATTCACCACCCCGCTCTCTCTTTTCTAGACATCGAATATATGATAGATAATAAATGAAGTCTCTATTTTGATAGCCTTCAATAACTATCAAAACATGGTTCTTTGCATGTATTCCATGCATGCCATCTCGTGGGATCTTTTGATCCACGTAATCCACTATTGGCCGGTCTATGAGGAGGGCTCTAACAAGCCACCACTTGACCTAAAATCTCTCTCCCCACTCCTCGTGAATGATGGATATCAGGGTGGTAAGAACATGGATAAGTTAATATAGCTATATGCATAGTCAAGATACTATTGGCATCAACCTCTATAGAGGTTCACATAAATATAATCACCCTTAACTAAATAATAAGGGTTAAATAACTTCTATAATATCAAAGATCATCATCATAATGAAAACAAAGGACAACACACTAATAGTTTAGGGATTTCAGGGTCGAGTAACACTTCCCCTCAATAGACTATAGACCTTAGTCAAATAACAAGAAAAAAAAGAATTAATATCCCAATTGGAAAACAAGGAAAATAAGAGAATTCTTCATCTCTTCACAAGACTAACTCTCGACTTGCGATGATGTTCTAGGAACATCATTTAGTCATCATAACCATTGTCGAGATAGCACCACCGACAAGATGACTCAAAGAGGAGATCATTTTTTTAGAAAGAAAACATGACTCAGGACAACTTACAGAGGGTTCATGAGGACATCGAATTCAATACTCAGATGGCTATTTGGCCCATTTCCTGACATCTATCTTCTCCTCTCAGATGATACTCTCCTTCCATCTTTGAAGGATGATTTCTTTCCTAATCACACTCACCACCGGAAATTCATGATTAGTGTATCATCATATGATCGATAAATCATAATAATTAAATAATCATTTCAATCTTGATATCTCATATCTAACTAGCATAAGTTAGTTTCCTCATAAACAATGATTAATCTGAAGTTTTCCACAAACATCTAATCATTCAACTCTTAACTAATCATCTTGATTACCATACAAAAGTAAGATTAATCTAAATCACAAGTTGGGGATGTAACATATCTCCCCCGATGATTAATTATCTTAAAAGTTAATCAACATAATAAGAAAATGTTTCAAGAGTATAATAATTTTTTCAAAAAAGATGAGGGAATCTCGCATAGAAATCATCATAGTTTTCCCAGGTGGCATTTTCCTCTGCATATTGGTTCCATTGGACCTTGCACTATGTTATCTCTTTGTTATGTAAGTGTAGCTTACGCATTTCGAGCACCTTGATGGGCTCGATCACCACCACCCATGGGTCCTTCACCTTGAAATCATTCCAATCAAGTATATTAATTTGATTATCTATAATGTTAAACTTTTTTAAATAAGAAACATGAAACACATTATGCATCATGGAAAGAGCTAGCGGTAGAGCAATTCTGTATGCTACTAGGTTGATTTCTGCGAGAACTTTGAAGGGACCCATATACCTAGATGCCAGTTTGGACATCTTTCCAAATTTAATGGAACTCTTCTGAGGTTTTTCCCTTAGGAGAACTTTCTCTCCCACTTTGAAATTCCTTTCGATGCGCTTAGCATCTGCATAACTCTTTTTTCTATCATTGGCTTCCGCTAGCCTTTTCTTAATCAGATGGACTTGCTCTTCCATCTCTGACAGCATTTCTAGACCAAGGCTAACCCTATTTTCTAGCTTGTCTCAGCTTATAGGGGTTCTGTACTTTCATCCATATAATGCCTCAAATGGAGCCATCTTAATAGCTGAGTGATAGGAATTATTATAGGCAAATTCCACTGGAGGAAGATAATCCTCCCACTTGTATTGTTGATCCATGCAATACATCCTCAATAAATCCTCCAGCACTTGGTTTACCCTCTCAGTTTGGCCATCCATTTCAGGATGGTAAGTAGAGCTATATTCAACTAGGTTCCAAGTGAAGAGAACAAGGTTTGCCAAAACCTCGATGTCAATCATGCATCCCTTTCTGAGATAATTTTCTCAAGAATGTCGTGCAGTCTTAAAATATCTTGAACAAATTTTTGGGCTATGACAGGTGCCCCATCCATCAAGTTCCCAGGTATAAAATGAGCGGCTTTGGTGAGTCTATCCCTACCACAACCAAGATAGCATTGTGCCTGTTCTTGAACATAGGAAGTCCTTGCACAAAGTCCATGCTTATAATCTGCCATTTCCACTCAGGAATTTCAAGAGGGTATAATAATCCTACCGGGTGATGGTGTTCTGTCTTCAACCTCTGGAATTCCATACATGTACCTACAAAATTTGTAGCATCCCTCTTCATTTCCTTCCAGAAATATAGGGGTTTCACATCAGCAAGTAACTTTGTTACTCTAGGATGTCCATAATATGGTGCAAAATGTACCTCTTTCCATACCATATTCCTTAACTCTATAGAGTTAGGTACATACATCCTTCCTTTAAACCTTAATAACCCATCCAATTCAAGGTTGAATCCCTCATATCTTAGATTCTGGGGGTTTTCCTCAAGGGCTTGTTTTACCTGCTCGTAAAACTTATCTCCCTTAGATTTCTGTAACACCTAATTCCTAAAATTAGAATGTATGGAGATCATTAAGGAGATGTGTCTTCTTCTACTCAAATTATCTGCCACTCGATTATCTTTTCCTTGTACATATTTAATCTCAAAATCATAATTCGAGATGAATTCCAACCATATTCTTTGTCGATCATTAAGATGTGGTTGAGTGAACAGATATTTAAGTCCTTAGTGATCTATTCTCAGCTCAAAAGGTTTCCCAAGTAAGTAGTGTCTCCACATTTGAAGTGCATAAATGACTGCTGCTAGTTCCAAATCATGTGGGGCATAGTTTTGTTCATAATTTTTTAATTTACGTGATTCACATGCAATGACTTGTCCATCCTAGACTAGTACACCACCTAAGCCTTCCCTTGAGGTGTCAGTGATGACTACAAATTGACCCTATGGGTCAGGTACCTTCAAAATTGGTGTTGAAGTCAATTTTTCCTTTAGTAGGTCAAAGGCCTCCTAGCACTTTTCTGACCACTCAAATTTCTTACCTTTTCTCTGCAAGGAAGTTATAGGATATGCAATTTTAGAAAAAAATTTAACAAACTTCCTGTAATAACCTATAAGGCCCATGAAACTTCAGACCTCATGAACATTTCCTGGTATCGACCATTCAAAAATAGCCTTGATCTTAGCTAGGTCCACAGCTATTCCTTTACCTGAGATTATGTGGCCCAAATACTGTACTTCCTTCTGAAAGAAAGTACACTTAGAGAGCTTGCCATATAGTTTATGCTCTCTCAACCTTTGAAGAACAATTCTTAAATGTTGCAAATGTTCTTTCTCATTCTTAGAATAAATTAGAATGTCATCAAGAAATAGTAGGACAAACTTGTCCAAACAATCCCTTAACACACTGTTCATTAGATTCATAAATGTCACCGGTGCATTCGTTAATCCAAAAGGTAGGACAATGAATTCATAATGCCCATACCTTGTTCTGAAGGCTATCTTATGGATGTCCTCATCCTTCAACCTCAATTGGTGATACCTTGACCAAAGATCGATCTTTGAAAACACAGTTGCACCCCTCATTTGATCGAAAAGATCATTGATGCAAAGTAATAGGTACTTATTCTTAATGGTTCCTTTGTTCAACATGTAGTAATCTATGCATAATCACAAGGTACCATCTTTCATTTTCACAAAAATGATCGGTGCTCCCTAGGGTGATACAATAGGCCTAATCAACCCTTTATCTAACAATCCCTGTAATTGAGCTTTTAGCTCCATTAGTTCTGTGGTGGCCATTTTGTAGGGGGCTTTAGAGATGGGTTCCGACAATGGAATTATATCAATGGAGAAGTCAAAGGCTCTTTTAGGAGGTAATCCTGGTAGCTCATCTAGAAATACGTCCTCAAAATCTCTAATGAAAGGATACATGTCCATATCTAATCTTTCCTGACCTATGGACTCCTTCCCAACTTCATTGAGTTTCTGAGATTCATAAAACATTAAGTCATCTTGGAAATAGGTTTCCTCAGTCTCATTTAGTTTTTCCATTTTGACAGAGAAAAGTTGGCATCCTTTTCTTTGAGCTCTTTTCATTTGCAAGGAAGAAATTTGTCTTAGTTTCACTTCCCTAGGTTTTCCTTGAAGAAAGACTTTGTTTCCTAAATCATCCAAACACTCTACTATTTTGACATAACAATCCACTTTGGCTCGATGTCTCCATAACCAATTTATCCCTAGGATAACATAATATGAGCCTAGTGGGGCTACATAAAGATTTAATTTCGTGGAGAAGTTCAGAAGTTCAACCCTAGCCTCAAACAATCATAGCTCTACCTGAGCCTTGGTTTGGTTTGCATATTCTGTAGACCATGTGTTTGACATGAATCTATCCTTTCTAGGAATTTTTCTTACAATTTTAGGAGAAACAAAACATTCAGTAGAACTAGTGTCATCTAAAACTGAAATCAGAAGACTCGATAAAATACATGTTGTCTTGTTGGGAGTTATTTGGTATTCAACTTGCCTGTTGTCCAAGGCTACATGAATGCATTGTTGGAATGCTTCTTGTTGAGAGGGTAGAGAGTTTCCTCTCGATTGTACTCCCTATGTCTTGTTAGGACACTATTTGGTGTAATGATCTCTGCTACATGTGAAGCACCCTCCCACTGGTCCTCGCCTCTCCTGAGGTTTTCCAGAATTATCTCCATTCTTCTTGGAGTAGTTTATTTCCTTTCTCTCTCCCTTGGATTCAATTTGCTTATTATTTATTCCCTTATCATTTTTCTCAGTAAAATTCTATTTCTTCCCCTTTTTATTAGAGGATTGTGAGGATTGGGGCCAGTTGTATCTATTTCAATTCCTTTCTCTATAAGTTGACATAGCTTTCAGTTTTTGTTCCTGTTTGATGGTCTTTTCATAGACATGGTCCATTGTAGTAGGACCATGAACATCAACCTCGCCCCCAATTTGGGTGTTCAATCCCATTATAAACTTTTGAATACAGAATCTCTCATCTTGTTGGTACTGCGGCACATATTTAAGCAGGTGGGTAAACTTTTCCCAATATTCATTCATAGACAGATCAACATGTTTTAGATTCTAAAATTCTATAAGCTTTTGATCATAGAATAGTTGAGTCAACCATCTTTGCCTAAAAAGTTCCTGAACCTGTCCCATGTAAGGCTTGTAGACCTCAAGCCTAGCTCCATCTTTTTATTCATCCACCTTGTGGATACTTCACCTGCCAGCTGGAATGCCCCCCCATACTGCTTTAGTAACCTCATTATAGTCCCTGATATCAAAATATTTTTCATTTCCATAAGCCATGCCTCCATGACATCTCCGATTACAGATCAATCAAATTTAGGAGGCATAACATTTTTCATGTCTCGGGATAGTTCTATAGCCATATGGCTCCTTCTATCCACTTCTTATCTATCCTCAGAGTTATTTTCTCTGTGATCACTTTGGGTGGTATCATTATGATGTGTCTCGTCATAACCCCCATCAAAGGCATTCCGCCTAGTTCCTTGCTAACCCCTAACTTCTTGTTCGAGAGTTCCTACTCTCACTCTTGTGTCTTGAAGCAAGGCAATAATTCAGTCAAGTTTAGTTTCGGAGTGCCTTGAAGGTTGCCCTTCATCCTGGCTATCTCCCATTCTGGTTCTAATCTAAACCTTTGTTGCAATCTACTTCTTCCTGAAGTTTGTAGATTAATCACGGATTAGTTTTTTCCATGTCATTGAATTCATTCATAATACAAATCTATTCCCATTCAAAGAAATGTGAATGAAGCCACTCTGGTAGACTTTGTTGTGTCAAGGATTGATATGGGCCCATCCACTCATGAGGCCAACATACAAAACTTCAATGTGGTAGTCGCAAAGCTAGTGGAAAGGATAGAAAGGGAGAAGCAGTCGAAAGATCAGTTAAAACAACAAGTACAGAGTCTGTCTTCTTACTTGAAGACCATAGTCGACACTTCTACCATGCCACTTAGCATTGATCATCAGTCAACCATCTGGGGCCAAGAAGGAGAAATTGAAAAAGGTACTATTGATAGTCTACAGAAATATCAAGTTTAGGGAAAAACCACTGAGAATTGGGTGAACAAAATAAAATCTATTGCATTTGATTACATTATTAAGGCAAAGACATTGCATTATGAGGCCTTAATTAAAAAGGAGGTCATTGAAAAAGAGTTAAAAAATGTCAGGAAAGAAGAAACTGTTTGGAAGGATATCCTGAAAGAGTTTGCGAAAATGAAGGAGATTGATGTCAACATCCTCATAGCAGAAAAGATCCTACCTGGTACAGAGGAAAATTACTTGGAAATTTGGATGGAAAGCATAAGTTGGAAATTGGTAATTATTGACCAAGTTTTAATAGAACAGGAAAGGCTGATGCTTGCTTGTAAATGAGTATCTGCAAAGCTTTAGGATCAGCTCAGTGCCATCCTCCCAAGTGCATCATTGATGGGAGAATCACAGGTAATTCAAGATGGTTTTTAGAATATGATTGACTGGCAACTTTTCAACAGAGAAGTTTTTGATGAGAACACAATGGACAATTTGGTCGATCTCTATACTTCATTGAAGATTTCCATCTCCCAAATACCAAGCATGCTGGCAGAATTGAGTAATGTCCACAAGTGCCTGAAAACTTGGAAGATAAGGATAGCAAACACCCTGATTCCTAAGGGAAAATCTGTCACCCCGACCATTCAACTTTTCAAAATGTTTAGAGAAAGAGAATCTGGTCTGCAAAATCAGTTTCTAGAGTTTACCACTCCATCGACGGTGCCATCAACAAGCAGAGAATAAATGCAAGTTTGCATATTGTATAGTTTTCATTTTTGTTGTGTTTGTGTTTAGCTCAATTCATAATTTTGGCTTGTTTTGTAAATAATGATCATGATTGAGTTTCTCCTTCGAGTCTAATCTTCTCTCTTATGATTGTAAAGTTAGGTTCATCCTAACTATTTCTCACATGATAATTATTTTAAGTGCCTAAGTGAGGTAGTTACTCTAAGCGACTAGCTTTGTAAAAGAAAGTTATTCGAAATCAATGCACTTAAAGAGGGAGTTGGTTACTCCAAGTAGTTATAAAAAGTGGTTAAGGTAGTTACCTTAAGTGGTTACTAACCTCACCTATATATACTTCATTGTATTTCAATCAAAAGAGGGGTTCAACTTTTTCACATTACAGTTTATGAAAGACTCGAATAGTGTTATTCAAGTTGGAAAGCAATAAAAAAATGTTTGAATGTGTGTTCAACTTGATTTCATGTGTTGTTATTGGTACTCGTATGTTTCATCAATAATGATCATGTGCTTCCCTTTCAAAGTTGCATTTTGAGAAAGATATTTTGCATCAAGTTTTGGTATCTCTACTTGGATGCATGGAACTTAAATTCATAAGTTTAACTCTTATTTCATCATTAGTGTTTGTTATTTTTTTGTTTTTGTTCTTATAATTCCAGAAAATCCAAATACCCCTATCATATGAGGGCGTTGTCCCTCTCAAACGCAGAGAGGAATTGACATAATCCTATGATTCTTCAACTGTTGTGAGTAGGTTGTTGCTAATCCAAGGGTGAACGAAGTTACTCAAGAAGATTATTTTAAAGCAACAAATCTGTTTACCAATAGATTTTTGGTGACTCTACTAGGGAAAATGAGCTGAAGCATTGGTGCCTTTTGATGCCTCAAAAATATACAAGTATCTTCCCAGAAAAGAAGTTGGAACCTCTATCTGAAAGAAGAATCCTGAAAGATGGTTTGGTATCGATGAACCCAGATGCATAACTTGCAGTCTCTTGAATCAGACAGTGATAGTGAAGATGAAGATTATCCTTTTTCTACATCCTCTACTCAACAAAATCAAGTTCTTGATGACCCTAAGCAAGTGGAGTTTTTGAAGAGTTTCTATGGTGGCATGCAACTTGCTACTAATCAGGTTCATCCCTCTTTACTTCAAACATTGCAGAAGATTGAACAAAAAGATGGGATGGAGACTTATTTTCTTGCTCGTGATCAAAAGCCCCTATCAAAGGAGATTCATGCACTAGAATGTACAAGAAACTATGCTGAGATATATCATTCGCATGATGAGGACAACAATGAAGAAGAAGACCAAAAAGAAGAAGTGATAAAGATAGAAGAAGAAGATTGTATGGAAACATACAATGATGAAGAAGAAATCTATCCAGATGATGATACATTCTTAGTCTCTTTGAAGAATGTCACTCCTCTTGTGACAACTTGCTCTGGTTCGACAACTATATCTTTTGAGGAAGGTTCCCATGACATGGTTAATGTTTAAGGGAATGCATAAGAAAATTTGGACCAAAGTGTAAACAAAGAAGATGAAGATGAGTTGCAAAGTGTTTTTCTGACATGCATGCAACCTGAGCAAGAGGAGAATGATGATACAATAATACCGCAAGATCATCTCAAGACTCTTGAAGATGATTTTATTTGTAAAGAAGATTTTATTCTTTCTCCTTTATCATTTGTTGAAGAAGAATCCTCAACTACTGGAATCAAAGGTACTACTCAAGACAAAGTGTTGAGTACTCCCACTCCAAATATGCAAGAAGATCATAAGGATACCAGGATTGATGAAGAGCTGCATGTTTTAACTTCTCCTTCACTACTTCCAAGAGAGGAAAATATTATTTCTTCTTCATCGATGATACAAGAAGACTTTAAAGAGGATAAAATGTATAATGTAAATTGATCACTTTCTCTTCCTCATGTGCAACCCTCTGATAAAGAAGATCCTGAGTTAGTAATGATAAAGAAGAAGGAGGACATTACTCATAAGAAGAAACAGTCGCAGAGTATTGAGTTTTCTTCATTTCTTACTTCACATGGAGGATGTCCAATTCATGATTTAGTTTTCTTTGATTCAATCTATCAAAAGAATCTTCAGATAGAGAAGATTGGTATGCTCGATGTGATGCCAAAAGAGATGATCAGTAATAAAAAGGGCAATACCAATGTGATACAAAAGGACTCAGATATTTATGATGAGAAATGGTTATTCGATGCTCTATTCAAGTAGTCCACACATTTCATATATTTTATTTTTCTCATCATACTGAAATGCCTATTGAGTCAGCAGGTGCCTATTTTTCTCAACCAGTTAATGGTTTCACATGATCATAATGAAACAATCTGAGGTAGAAGTCACCTACCATGTACATTGGTTAATTAGGAGGTTTTGTCATGTCTTTCTTGTTTTAGTTTCTAAGTGTCTTTGTTATCTATCCTTTTGTCTCGTTGGAGTCTCCTTGGTTCCCCTTGTACATCGTGTTATCTCCTGACTCTATTTGTCCAATGGATAAGGCAATGGTGATTTCTAGAGATTCTAGGTTCATCCTACGTCCACAAGGTCCTTGTCCCCAGTTAGAGCCAGCTGTTGACCCTGATGGAGTTATTAAAATCAGTTTTGACCACCAATAAAACAACTTCCCTATATCGGATGTAAAAAGCTCACAAAGTGTCATCGATTCTAGAAACAGTTTCGAAAACCTCTTAAGATGCTGATGAAGAAAAACTTTTATTTACCGGTGATATGTATAACTTCTGGATCATTACCTACTAGCTGATGAAGTGAAAAGAAAGTTAATATATATAGTTACAACTTCCCAAGATTTACGGCATGCGATTATTAATGCCCAAAGAAAACTGTTAAACAAATTGAATAAAGTTATGAGGTCGTAGAAATTGCATGGTAGAGGCATATGGAAAATGAGAGCGCATAGAAATGACTTATGAACATTTAACCAGTTTCCTTCAAAATAATGTGGTCTCATGAACTGCAAATATTGTAGGATATGCACATAATTTTTTGTTGAAAAAGTCATAGAAAGCTCCAAGAAAATGCATCTCTACGACCTTTCCCAGCATTCGCCTAGCCTGTGCCAGAATGGAGCCTTCAAACAAAGGTATCGATGTCCATCAAACCATATATGCAAGATATTTTTTTGGTACGGATTCTCCGGTAAACATATATGCAAAATGTGGAACTATAGACAAGGTTCATGAATTGTTTGATAGAATGCCCAAGAGAATATAATACACATGCAATAGAGCTCAATGACTGCATGATACACACAAAGTATGGTTTGCTAAAAAAGCCTTCAAAAATTTTGCAGATATAAAGAAGATTCCAAAGCCTTCACCTGCGTCCTCCCTCTGTGCTTAGAATGTCTCTCAAATACTTCATAGAACAAAAGTTGTTTTATCAGTTATTATAGTTGCAAGTGCTCTGGTAGACATCATTACAGAATGCAGAACCATAAAACAATGTCCTTGAATCATTTATACAATGTGTCAAAAAGATGTAAGCTCGCACATAGAAATCACTCTGGTAGACTTGTTTGAAGAATGATAAAGCATAGATGACGCACTAGAACTATTTGACAATGTCTTCAAAGAAATACGACTTCATAAACTGCATTGAGTGCAATATACACAAAATGGGTGCATTGAAACAGGCTTCAGAAACCTTCAAGCAAATATGATTGTAGTTGCAGCGACACGGTAATACTATATGCAAAATATGAATGCACCGACAACCTTCAGCAATAGTTTAAAAGAATGCCTCAAATGAATGTCATCTCATAAATGTAATGACCGCTAGTTATGCATAAAATGGTTTTGTTGAAAAGACTTCATAAATCCCCAAGCAAATACAACCGACTGTAGTGAACCTAGACCACAACCTGTGTCAAAATAAGAGCTTTGGAATGAAAGATTTGCCAGATATTATAGTTGAAAACACTTAGGTAGACTTGTATACAAATTGTGGAAACTCAAACAAGGTGTTGAAACTATTTTTAAGGATGCATCAAAGCAATGTGGTCGTATAGAATGTAAAGGTTGCAGAATATTCATTGTAAAGGCTTTTTAGTCTTTCTACCAAAAGTAGCTAACAGTTATAAAGCCAAGTTCTACAACTATTTGCCTACACCATCACTGCGCATGCCAATTTAAGAAGCTATAGTAAGTATATCAGTTTTCTAATTATCTCAATAAAGACAGTGTAAAGTTGGCAGAGTAACATCATAAAGTATAAATCTCAACACTATGAATATGCTCTGATGATTGACACCATGCTTCAGGAGGTATTTGAAACTAAAATGGGCCATATTGATCTGCAGGAAATCAGGAAGTCCTTGAATGGGCCAATATCCAGAGCTAGTAATTGAATGTGCAAAATGGTACAATCCCGAAGCCAGAGAGATCAGATCCATTGATGGGCACCTAATGGCCAAACTCGATGGGAATTCTATCGCCATCATTCTTTGATTTCCATACAAAGAAAAGTTCATCTGTGTTGATAAACAAAAGGCCTACAAGTACTTTAGTGACAAAAGGAGCAAATGCTTGAACAATTTGGCTAAGGAATGGATGGCAAAACTGAGAGGCGGACAATCCCAACTTCCTAAGACACTGTACCATATTCTTTTTATCAAAGAGATCTTCTATCTGAGTGCCCTTCTTCACAGGTTGACTGGCAGCCCCGACTCAACTAAGTTTGAAATGTGGATGTATCTCTTCATCATTGTCATATCGGTAGGAAAATAATTTATTGATTGGGGCTCCCTTATCAATGACTGCATACATGACCAGCTAATCCACTTCAAGACCAGTCAACGATTCCACATGTCATCCTACTTGGTGTATGCAATTGCCAATTTGAGATCATCGCCTGGTTTGAGTACCACAGGTGTTCTAAATCAAGAAACACAAGTTTATGACTACTACATGCAGTTGCAGTTAGAACAAAGTTTTGTATGTTTCAGACGAGTGAATGATGCTTTCACAATGCTTGCAGTAATGTTACTTCAAGGAAATACAGCTCTCATAATTTCAAAGGAAGCGTCATTGTTGATAAAGAAGTATGGTAGCTACTTCATTCAGTTTCCAAGGTTAACCTACCTTCGAGTAGGAGGATTTGATGGTTACCCTTCTAAATTGCCAAGGTATGTGGATGACAAGCTTGTTTTGATCGAGCTTTGCAGATAGTTGGTATCAGTTCAAAAGAAATGTCGAGACAAGAAGAACAAGGGAGTGGCATCCCCTATTTGCCTTGGTCACTACAAGTGTGAATCTATCTCAAGGGCTGAAAATATTGAGAAGGCCCTAGCCATGATGAACTTGTATACATACCAGATGAGATTCCCCTTTGATAGCAAGGGATATGTCAAGAATAATTTGAAGCTTGGTCCTAGATACATTCATTTCCCCAATCTCGAAGACTTTTGGGAGGATTATGAAGATGAGTTTGAGGTTAGAAAAAGAGACTGGATGAGGTTTACCTTAAAGCATTATCAGGATTTCAAGATGGAATGGGTCATTAAAGGCATTAAAGATGATGAATCAGATCTGATTCATCCCTTCTATTTTGAAGAAATCTAAACTCAACCTCTTCCTGCTATTAACTGGGCAGATCTAGAGGTTAGAGATGTCAGAGAAAGAACCAGTTTTGTGATCAAGAAGTTAGAATCCTGGATCAAGAAGAAGATATCCCAGATGACCACAATGAGACCAGTAAATAGGAAAGAGACACCAAGAGGAAGAAGTGATCACCAAGATAGTTCCACTTCATCAGTTCCTTCCCACACACCAGTTATTGATGTTCTTTCTCACAAGAGAACCCAGGGAAGTGGTGGAGATGAAGACCCTCCAAGGAGAAGTAATCTCCAAAACATATGTGGAGATGAACCCAGGCAGAAGAAGAACAAACCAAGGTCAAAGGAAAAAGTAATAGGTTCTACTTCAAGAGAAGAAGAGGAACAAGAAGAAGTCCTATTTGATCCAGGGTTTGATGAAGCCATACCAACCACATCTTCTTCCATACTCATTGAATCCCCTCTCCTTGAAGTACCACATTCTACTTCAGTTATGGAGCCTCCTTCCTTGAAGGATCTAGTGTATCAAACAAAAAGAGTTGAAGAGAAAGCGGCCTCACCAATACCTGAAAAACAAGATCTCCAATTAGGCAATGCACATGAGCTATTAGAAGATCTTTCACTACCATGGTTAGAACAAAGCCTGTTGAAGAAAAGGAAGGTAGAACTAGCGATTCCTGAATTCAGTACAGTTTCTAATCTCTTCAGGAGATTCGAGAAGCTGAAGAAGATCAAGGTGGCTTCAAGAATAAAAACTAACTCTAATTGAAGAAACATGTGCCTTGAGATAGCTCAGCCCCCTTTTGAAAGAAATGTGAATGAAGCCACTCTGGCAGACTTTGGTTTGTCAAGGATTGATATGGGCCCATCCACTCATGAGGTCAACATACAAAACTTCAATGTGGTAGCCACAAGGCTAGTGGAAAGGACATAAAGGGAGAAGCAGTCGAAAGATTAGTTAAAACAACAAGTACAAAGTCTATCTTCTTAGTTGAAGACCATAGTCGAAACTTCAACCATGCCACTTAGCATTGATCATCAGTCAACCAGCTGGGGCCAAGAAGGAGAAATTGAAAAAGGTACTATTGATAGTCTACAGAAATATCAAGTTTAGGGAAAAACCACTGAGAATTGGGTGAACAAAATCAAATCTATTGCATTTGATTTCATTATTAAGGCAAAGGCATTGCATGATGAGGCCTTAATAAAAAAGGAGGTCATTGAAAAAGAGTTGAAAAATGTCAGGAAAGAAGAAGCTGTTTGGGAGGATATCCTGAAAGAGTTTGCGAAAATGATGGAGATTGATGTCAACATCCTCGTAGTAGAAAAGATCCTAATTGGTACAGAGGAAAATTACTTGGAAATTTGGACAGAGAGCATAAGTTGGAAATTGGTAATTATTGACCAAGTTTCAAAAGAATAGGAAAGGCTAATACTTGCTTTTAAATGAGTATCTGCAAAGCTTCAAGATCAGCTCAGTGCCATCCTCCTGAGTGCATCATCGATAGGAGAACCACAGGTAATTGAAGATGGTTTTCAGGATATAATTGATCGACAACTTTTTAATAGAAAAGTTTTTGACAAGAACACAATGGACAAGTTGGTTGATCTCTATACTTCATTGAAGATTTCCATCTCCCAAATACCAAGCATGGTGGCAGAATTGAGTAATGTCCACAAGTGCCTTAAAACTTAGAAGATAAGGATAGCAAACACCCTGATTCCTAAGGGTAAATCTGTCACCCTAGCCATTCGACTTTTCATAATGTTTAGAGAAAGAGAATCCAGTCTGCAAAATCAGTTTCCAGAGTTCACCAATCCATCAACGGTGCCATGAGAAGCATAGAATAAATGTGAGTTTACATATTGTATAGTTTTCATTTTTGTTATGTTTGTGTGTAGCTCAATTCATGATTTTGGCTTATTTTGTAAATAATGATCATGATTGAGTTTCTCCTTCGAGTCTAATCGTCTCTCTTTTGATTGTAAAGTTAGGTTCATCCTAACTATTTCTCACATGATAATTATTTTAAGTGCCTAAGTGAGGTAGTTACTCTATGCGACTAGCTTTGTAAAAGAAAGTTAGTTATTCGTAATCAATGCACTTAAAGAGGGAGTTGCTTACTCTAAGTAGTTATAAAAAGTGGTTAAGGTAGTTAACTTAAGTGGTTACTAACCTCACCTATATATACTTCATTGTATTTCAATCAAAAGGGGGGTTCCACTTTTTCACATGATAGTTTATGAAAGACTCGAATAGTGTTACTCAAGTTGGAAAGCAATAAAGAAATATTTGAATGTGTGTTCAACTCAATTTCGTGTGTTGTTATTGGTACTCGTATGTTTCATCAATAATGATCATGTGCTTCCCTTTCAAAGTTGCATTGTGAGAAAGATATTTCGCATCAAGTTTTGGTATCTCTACTTGGATGCATGGAACTTAAATTCATAAGTTTAACTCTTATTTCATTATTAGTGTTTGTTATTTCTTTGTTTTTGTTCTTATAATTCTAGAAAATCCAAATACCCCTATCATACAAGGGAGATGCCCCTCTCAAACGTAGAGAGGAATCGACATAATCCTGTAATTCTTCAACTGTTGTGATCAAGTTGTTGCTAATCCAAGGGCAAACAGAGTTACTCAAGAAGATTATTTTAAAGCAACAAATCTGTTTACCAATAGATTTTTGGCGACTCTACTGGGAAAATGAGCTGAAGCATTGGTGCCTTTTGATGCCTAAAAAATATACAAGTATCTCCCTAGAAAAGAAGTTGGCGACTCTATCTGAAAGAAGAATCTTGAAAGATGCTTTGGTATTGAAGAACCCAGATGCATAACTTGCAGTCTCTTGAATCAGACAATGATAGTGAAGATGAAGATTATCCTTTTTCTACATCCTCTACTCAACAAAATCAAGTTCTTGATGACCCTAAGCAAGTGGAGTTTTTGAAGAGTTTCTATGGTGGCATGCAACTTGCTACTAATCAGGTTCATCCCTCTTTGCTTCAAACATTGCAGAAGATTGAAGAAAAAGATGGGAAGGAGACTCATTTTCTTTCTTGTGGTCAAAAGCCCCTATCAAAGGAGATTCATGCACTAGAATGTAAAAGAAACTATGCTGAGATATATCATTCGCATGATGAGGACAGCAATGAAGAAGAAGACCAAAAAGAAGAAGTGATAGAGATAGAAGAAGATTGTATGGAAACATGCAATGATGAAGAAGAAATCTGTCCAGATGATGATACATTCTTAGTCTCTTTGAAGAATGTCACTCCTCTTGTGACAACTTGCTCTAGTTCGACAACTATATCTTCTGAGGAAGGTTCCCATGACATGGTTAATGTTCAATGGAATGCATAAGAAATTTTGGACCAGTGTAAACAAAGAAGATGAAGATGAGTTGCAAAGTGTTTTTCTGACATGCATGCAACCTGAGCAAGAGGAGAATGATGATAAAATAATACCGCAAGATCATCTCAAGACTCCTGAAGATGATTTTCTTTGTAAAGAAGATTTTATTCTTTCTCTTTTATAATCTGTTAAAGAAGAATCCTCAACTACTGGAATCATAGGTACTACTCAAGACGAAGTGTTGAGTACTCCCACTCCAAATATGCAAGAAGATCATAAGGATACCAGGATTGATGAAGAGCTACATGTTCTAACTTCTCCTTCACTACTTCCAAGAGAGGAAAATATTATTTCTTCTTCATCGACGATAGAAGAAGACTTTCAGGAGGATAAAATGCATAATGTAAATTGATCACTTTCTCTTCCTCATGTGCAACCCTCTGATAAAGAAGAACCTGAGTTAGTAATGCTAAAGAAGAAGGAGGACATTACTCATAAGAAGAATCAGTCACATAGTATTGAGTTTTCTTCATTTCTTACTTCACATGGAGGATGTCCAATTTATGATTTAGTTTTCTTTGATTCAAGCTATCAAAAGAATCTTTAGATAGAGAAGATTGGTATGCTCGATGTGATGCCAAAAGAAATGATCAGTAATACAAAGGGCAATACCAATGTGATACAAAAGGACTCAGATATTTATGATGAGAAATGGTTATTCCGCGCACTATTCAAGGAGTCCACACATTTCATATATTTTATTTTTCTCATCATCTTGAAATGCCTACTGAGTGAACAGGTGCCTCATCCTGCACATCTCTTTTTCATACAGGTGCCTATTTTTCTCAACCAGTTAATGGTTTCACATGATCATAATGAAACAGTCTGAGGTAGGACTCACCTAACATGTACATAGGTTAATTAGGAGGTTTTGTCGTGTCTTTCTTGTTTTAGTTTCTGAGTGTCTTTATAATCTATCCTTTTATCTCATTGGAGTCTCCTTGTTTCCCCTTGTACATCATGTTATCTCCTGACTCTATTTGTCCAATGGATAAGGCAATGGTGATTTCTAGAAATTCTAAGTTCATCCTACGTCCGCAAGGTCCTTGTCCCCAGCTAGAGCCAGCTGTTGACCCCGATGGAGTTATTAAAATCAGTTTTGACCACCAATAAAATAACTTCCCTATATCAGATGTAAAAAGCTCACGAAGTGTCATCAGTTCTAGAAATAGTTTTGAAAACCTCTTAAGATGCTGATGAAGAAAAACTTTTATTGACTGATGATACGTATAACTTCTGGATCATTACTGACTAGCTGATGAAGCGAAAAGAAAGTTAAAAATTTGTATATATAGTGACAACTTCCAAAGAGTTACGGCATGCGATTATTAATGCCCAAAGAAAACTGTTAAACAAACCGAATAAAGTTATGATGATGTGCAAATGCCATAGTAGAGGCATATGCAAAATGAGAGCGCATAGAAATGACTTATGAATATTTAACCAGTTTGCTTCAAAATAACGTGGTCTCATGAATTACAAATATTGCAGGATATGCACATAAAGTTTTGTTGAAAAATTCATAGAAAGCTCCATGAAAATGCATCTCTACGACCTTTTCCAGCATTCACCCAGCTTGTGCCAGAATGGAGCCTTCAAACAAAGGTATCGATGTCCATCAAACCATATATGAAGGAGTTTTTTTGGTTGGGATTCTCTGGTAAACATATATGCAAAATGTGAAACTATAGACAAGGTCCCTGAACTGTTTGATAGAATGCCCGAAAGAATATAATACACATGTAATAGAGCTCAATTACTACATGATAAGCACAAAGTATGGTTTTCTGAAAAAGTCTTAGAATCTTTCACAGATATAAAGAAGAGTCCAAAGCCTTCGCACGCATCCTCCTTCCGTGCTCAGAATGTCTCTCAAATACTTGATAGACCAAGTTGTTTTATTAGATATTATAGTTGCAAGTGCTCTGGTAGATGTCATACAGAATGCAAAACCATAAAACAATGTCCTTGAATCATTTTATACAATATGTCAAAAAGATGTAATCTCACACATAGCTATCACTATGGCAGACTTGTTTGAAGAATGATAAAGCATAGATGACGCACTAGAACTATTTGACAGTGTGCTTCAAAGAAATATGGCTTCATAAACTGCATTGAGTGTAATATACACAAAATGGGTGCGTTGAAACAGGCTTCAGAAACCTTCAAGCAAATATGATTGTAGTTGTAGCTGACACGGTAATACTATATGCAAAATATGAATGCATAGACAACCTTCAACAACAGTTTAAAAGAATGCCTCAAATGAATGTCATCTCATAAAATGCAATGACTGCTAGTTATGCATAAAATGGTTTTGTTGAAAAGACTTCATAAATTCCCAAGCAAATACAACCGACTATAGTGAACCCAGACCACAACCTGTGTCAAAATGAGAGCTTTGAAAGGAAAGATTTGCTAAATATTATAGTTTAAAACACTAAGGTAGACTTGTACGCAAATTGTGGAAACCAAGACAAGGTGTTGAAACTGTTTTTAAGGATGCATCAAAGCAATGTGGTCTTACGGAATGCAAAGGTTATAGGATATTCATTGTAAAGGCTTTTTAGTCTTTCTACCAAAAGCAACTAACAGTTATAAAACCAAGTTCTATAGCTATTTGCCTGCACCATCCCCCCCCCCATGCAAATTTAAGAAGCTACAATAAGTATATGGGTTTTCTGATTATCTCAATAAAGATAGTCTAAAGTTGGCAAAGTAACATCATGAAGTATAAATCTCAACACTATGAATATGCTCTGATGATTGACACCATGCTTCAGGAGCTATTCGACACTAGAATGGGCCATATTGATCTACAAGAAATTAGGAAGTCATTGACAGAAGGAGAACGATCAAAATTGTCCTGAAGAATTGTAGAGAGTGGCCTAGTCAATGCAACTTGTTTTCCCACCACTGTCCAATGTCTAGAGCTAGTAATTGAATGTGCAAAAAGGTACAATCCCAAAGCCAGAGAGATCAGATCCATTGATGGGCACCTAATAGCCAAACTCGATGGGAATTCTATCGCCGTCATTCTTCGATTGCCATACAAAGAAATGTTCATCTGTGTTGATAAACAGAAGGCCTACAAGTACTTTAGTGACAACAACAGCAAATGCTTGAACAATTTGGCTAAGGAATGGATGGCAAAACTGAGAGGTGGAAAGTCCCAACTTCCTAAGACACTGCACCATTCTCTTTTTATCAAAGAGATCTTCTATCTGATTGCCCTTCTTCACAGGTTGACTAGCAGCTCTGACTCAACCGAGTTTGAAATGTGGATGTATCTCTTCATCATTGTCATATCGGTAGGAAAACAATTTATTGATTGGGGCCGCCTTATCAGTGATTGCATACATGACCAGTTAATCCACTTCAAGACCAGTCAATGATTCCACATGTCATCCTACTTGGTATATGCAATTGCCAATTTGAGATCATTGCCTGGTTTGAGTACCACAGGTGTTCTAAATCAGGAAACACAAGTTTATGACTACTACAGGCAGTTGCAGTTAGAACAAAGTTTTGTATGTTTCAGATGAGTGAATGATGCTTTCACAATGCTTGCAGTAAGGTTACTTCAAGGAAATACAACTCTCAGAATTTCAAGGGAAGGGTCATTGTTGATAAAGAAGTATTGTAGCTACTTCATTCAGTTTCCAAGGTTCACCTACCTTCGAGTAGGAGAATTTGATGGTTACCCTTCTAAATTGCCAAGGTATGTGGATGACAAGCTTGTTTTGATTGATCTTTGCGGACAGCTGGTATCAGTTCAAAAGAAATGTCGAGACAAAAAGAACAAGGGAGTTGCATCCTCCATTTGCCTCAGTCACTACAAGTGTGAATCCAACTCAAGGGCTGAAAATAGCGAGAAGGCCCTAGCCATGATCAACTTGTATACATACTAGATGAGATTCCCCTTCGACAACAAGGGATATGTCAAGAATAATTTGAAGCTTGGTCCTGGATACCTTCATTTCCCCAATCTCGAAGACTTTTGGGAGGATTGTGAAGATGAGTTTGAGGTTAGAAAAAGAGATTGGATGAGGTTTACCTTGAAGCAGATTCGGGATTTCAAGATGGAATCGGTCGTTGAAGGCATTGAAGATGATGAATCAAATCTGATTGATCCCTTCTATTTTGAAGAAATCCAAGCTGCTTAACCTCTTCCTTCTATTAATTGGGTAGATCCAGATGTTAGAGATGTTAAAGAAAGAACCCGTTTTGTGATAAGCACAAAGTATGGTTTGCTGAAAAAGTCTTAGAAACTTTCGCAGATATAAAGAAGATTCCAAAGCCTTCGCTCGCATCCTCCTTCTGTGCTTAGAATGTCTGGAGCTAGTGATTAAATGTGCAAAAAGGTACAATCCTGAAGCCAGAGAGATCAGATCCATTGATGGTTACCTAATGGCCAAACTCGATGGGAATTCTATCACCATCATTCTTTGATTGCCATACAAAGAAAAGTTCATCTGTGTTGACAAATAGAAGGCCTACAAGTACTTTAGTGACAATAGGAGAAAATACTTGAACAATTTGGCTAAGGAATGGATGGGAAAACTGAGAGGTGGACAATCCTAACTTCCTAAGACATTGCACTATTCTCTTTTTATCAAAGAGATCTTCTATCTGATTGCCCTTCTTCACAAGTTGACTGGCAACCCTGACTCAACTGAGTTTGAAATGTGGATGTATCTCTTCATCATTGTCATATCGGCAGGAAAATAATTTATTGATTAGGGCCGCCTTATCAATGACTGCATACATGACTAGCTAATCTACTTCAAGACCAGTCAATGATTCCACATGTCATCCTACTTGGTATATGCAATTGGTAATTTGAGATCATCCCATGGTTTGATTACCACAGGTGTTCTAAATGAAGAAACACAAGTTTATGACTACTACAGGCAGTTGTAGTTAGAACAAAGTTTTGTATGTTTCAGACAAGTGAATGATGCTTTCACAATGTTTGCAGTAAGGTTACTTCAAGGAAATACAACTCTCAGAATTTCAAAGGAAGCATGATTGTTGATAAAGAAGTATGGTAGATACTTCATTTAGTTTCCAAGGTTCACCTAGCTTCAAGTAGGAGGATTTGATGGTTACCCTTCTAAATTTCCAAGGTATGTGGATGACAAGCTTGTTTTGGTCGAAATTTGTTGACAACTGGTATTAATTCAAAAGAAGTGTCTAGACAGGAAGAACAAGGGAGTGGCATCCCCTATTTGCCTCAGTCACTATAAGTGTGAATGTAGCTCGAGGGTTGAAAATATAGAGAAGGCCCTAGCCATGATCAACTTGAATACATACCAGATGAGATTCCCCTTCGATAGCAAGGGATATGTCAAGAATAATTTGAAGCTTGGTCCTACATACATTCATTTCCCCAATCTCGAAGACTTTTGGGAGGATTGCAAAGATGAGTTTGAGGTTAGAAAAAGAGACTGGATGAGGTTTACCTTGAAGCAGATTCAAGATTTCAAGATGGAATGGGTCATTGAAGGCATTGAAGATGCTGAATCAGATCTAATTGATCCCTTCTATTTTGAAGAAATCCAACCTCAACCTCTTCCTGCTATTAATTGCGCAGATCCAGAGGTTAGAGATGTCAGAGAAAGAACCAATTTTGTGATCAAGAAGTCAGAATCTTAGATCAAGAAGAAGATATCCTAGATGACCACAATGAGACTAGTAAATAGGAAAGAGACACCGAGAGGAAGAAGTGATCACCAAGATAGTTCCACTTCATCAGTTCCTTCCCACACACCAGTTATTGATGTTCTTTCTCACAAGAGAACCCAAGGAAGTGGTGGAGATGAAGACCCTCCAAGGAGAAGCAATCTCCAAAACATATGTGGAGATGAACCTAGACAGAAGAAGAAGAAACCAAGGTTGAAGGAAAAAGAAATAGGTTCTACTTCAAGAGAAGAAGAGGAATAAGAAGAAGTCCTATTTGATCTAGGGTTTGATGAAGCCATACCGACCACATCTCCTTCCATACTCATTGAATCCCCTCTCCTTAAAGTACCACATTCTACTTCAATTATGGAGTCTCCTTCCTTGAAGGATCCAGTGTATCAAACAGAAAAAGTTGAAGAGAAAGTGGCCTCACCAATACCTGAAAAACAAGATCTCTAATTAGGCAATGCACATGAACTATCAGAAGATCTTTCACTACCATGGTTATAACAAAGCCTATTGAAGAAAAGGAAGGTAGAAGAACTGGTGATTCCTGAATTCAGTACAGTTTCTGATCTCTTCATGAGATCTGAGAAGCTGAAGAAGATCAAGGTGGCTTCGAGAATAAAAACTAACTCTAATTCAGGAAACATGTGCCTTTAGATAGCTCAGCCCACTTCTAAAATAAATGTGAATGAAGCCACTCTGGCAGACTTTGTTGTGTCAAGGATTGATATGGGCCCATCCACTCATGAGGCCGACATACAAAACTTCAATGTGGTAGCCGCAAGGCTAGTGGAAAGGACAGAGAGGGAGAAGTGGTCAAAAGATTAGTTAAAACAACAAGTACAAAGTTTGTCTTCTTACTTGAAGACCATAGTCAAAACTCCTACCATGCCACTTAGCATTGATCATCAGTCAACCATCTGGGGCCAAGATGGAGAAATTGAAAAAGGTACTATTGATAGTCTGTAGAAATATCAAGTTTATGGAAAAACCATTGAGAATTGGGTGAACAAAATCAAATCTATTGCATTTGATTTCATTATTAATGCAAAGGCATTGCATGAGGAGGCCTTAATAAAAAAAAGGAGGTCATTAAAAAAGATTTGAAAAATGTCAGGATAGAAGAAGCTGTTTGGAAGGATATCCTGAAAGAGTTTGCAAAAATGATGGAGATTGATGTCAACATCCTTGTAGTAGAAAAGATTCTACCCAGTACAGAGGGAAATTACTTGGAAATTTGGATAGAGAGCATAAGTTGGAAATTGGTAATTATTGACCAAGTTTCAATAGAACAGGAAAGGATGATGCTTTCTTGTAAATGAGTATCCACAAAGCTTCAGGATCAGCTTAGTGTCATCATCCAAAGTGCATCGTTGATGGTAGAATCACAAGCAATTCAGGATGGTTTTCAGGATATAATTGATCGGCAACTTTTCAACTAAGAAGTTTTTAATGAGAACACAATGGAAAAGTTTGTTGATCTCTATACTTCATTGAATATTTCCATCTCCCAAATACCAAGCATGGTGGAAGAATTGAGTAATGTCCACAAGTGCTTGAAAACTTGGAAGATGAGGATAGCAAACACCCTGATTCCTAAGGGCAAATCTGTCACCCTGGCTATTCAACTTTTCAGAATGTTTAGAGAAAGAGAATCTAGTCTGCAAAATCACTTTACAGAGTTTGTCACTCTGTCAACAGCGCCACGACAAGCAGAGAATAAATGCGAGTTTGTATATTGTATAGTTTTCATTTTTGTTGTGTTTGTGTGTAGCTGAATTCATGATTTTGGTTTGTTTTGTTAATAATGATCATGATTGAATTTCTCCTTCGAGTCTAATCTTCTCTCTTTTGATTGTAAAGTTAAGTTCATCCTATCTATTTCTCACATGATAATTATTTTAAGTGCCTAAGTGAGGTAGTTACTCTAAGCGACTAGCTTTGTAAAAGAAAGTTAGTTATTCAAAATCAATGCACTTAAAGAGGGATTTGGTTACTCCAAGTAGTTATAAAAAGTGAAGGTAGTTACCTTAAGTGGTTACTAACCTCACCTATATATACTTCATTGTATTTCAATCAAAAGGGGGGTTCCACTTTTTCACATGACAATGTATGAAAGACTCGAATAGTGTTATTCAAGTTGGAAAGCAATAAAGAAACATTTGAGTGTGTGTTCATCTCGATTTCATGTGTTGCTATTGGTACTCGTATGTTTCATCAATAATGATCATGTGCTTTCCTTTCAAAGTTGCATTGTGAGAAAGATATTTCGCATCAAGTTTTGGTATCTCTACTTGGATGCATGGAACTTAATTTCATAAGTTTCACTCTTATTTCATCATTAGTGTTTGTTATTTCTTTGTTTTTGTTCTTATAATTCTAGAAAATCCAAATACCCCTATCATACGAGGGAGCTGCCCCTCTCAAATGCAGAGAGGAATCGACATAATCCTGCGATTCTTCAACTGTTGTGAGTAGGTTATTGCTAATCCAAGGGTGAACGGAGTTACTCAAGAAGATTATTTTAAAGCAACAAATATGTTTACCAACAAGGAGCTAGGTTTGTTTCCATTGGCTACTAAAGTAACGTAGAAGCTGGGGCAAATTAGGATAAAATTGAAAACAAACAAATATTTTTTAGTTTCATGAGAACATAAGTGAAATCAAGATGAATTAACATTAATAGTGGGCTCATGATATAAAATCAAGTAGGGTTTAAATATTTGCTTTTAATAAAGTGATTTTTTTTAGTGAAGAGGGTGCATAAAAGAATGTTGAGAAGAAATATAATGAAATCTATTGGCGAT
This sequence comes from Cunninghamia lanceolata, assembly GCA_027924645.1. Lineage (NCBI taxonomy): Eukaryota > Viridiplantae > Streptophyta > Pinopsida > Cupressales > Cupressaceae > Cunninghamia > Cunninghamia lanceolata. The sequence goes on along the minus strand of BSBN01000749.1, from coordinate 2,994,404 downwards.
CTTATTTTTGAAACGTGCCTTCTATTTATTCAGGCAAGATATCAAAGAATGATTCAGTGTAAATGACAAACACAAGAATTTCATTAGCTTTAATCAATCCCTAGTTCCTACTAACTTAGTCAGCAAATTTTGTACCCCCATTTCTTCCAATTTCTTCAAAGACTAGCACTAGTTATCTACCCACCACTTCTCATTCTTCCCATTGATACAAGTGTACCATTGTCTCATTCCAATTTTGATATTATCCACCCAACTTAATACTAAATAGAGATGTAGATTCTCTAGTAACTTTTGGTCCAAACTAAGTACTCAGATTTGGAAATCCAAGGCATAGGTTGATGCCCAAATGCTTGCATAGAAATTTTTGCATTATAAATTACTAGTGGGAGAGAGAATTCCTTTTGTTTTTACTATCAAGGAGTCAAATGTCTCACTTGTCAAGCCAATAAAACTATTAAACATATTTTTGAAACTGGACTATTACTTTAGAAAAGCTAGAATGGTGTGTTTAATAAGATACCTTCTCTTTTTAATCACCACGTATAGTGGAAAGAATCCCTTCCTAGGCTTGGATTGGCAAATAATGGTGTGGGGGATTCTATGAGACATGTGATTTTATTACATATCTAAAAAATTAGATGCACTACTATTTTTTCAAAAATTAACATTCACCAGGCTAATAAACTACAAAAATTTACTCTTAACATTTTCTTTCAAATTGCTATATTATGTTCTTAGCTACAGATGTTCACTAAACATCAATCCTAATGTTGATCCTTAGTTGGATCAAATTAAGTCACACATCAAAAGCCTCCAATGTAAATTTCTTAACAAACACAAAGATTAACATTTCTGTTGTTCAATGGCAGGGATTTTCTTAGATCTATCCTCGTCATGGCTACTCTATCTTTTCTTAAACTCCTTGTGAGAGAGGCATTCTCCGCTAAAATGAGTTTATTAATATGTCACTTTGTGGCTAAGCCCATGGTTTTTTAAAAAAAACTTAAGACTATTTTGTTTGAGGAAAAGTAAATATTTGCATATTTGTTCTTTCAAGAGAAATAAAGCTATGCATATTTGTTCTTTCTTTCTTTCAGTGGCCTTTTTAGCTAAACCTCATCCACAAGTTTAGTTGTTATCTACTACATTCAACCAGGTGCACGATGGAAGTTTCATTTTGAAGGCTACCATTACAACAATTGTTCCAGATTATTGTGTTTTCTTGAAATACTTTGTTTGCTTGCGGCGGTTATGGAGACTGAGACAATGTTGATCTAAGTTTGGGAGCTAGAGTGAATGGAGACTAAATGTAAAGTACAACTAGGTACCAAGGTCTTCATCCATGATGGGAGTTTGTTCAAGCAATATTTGACTTTGTTGTAGTCCAATCAAGGGTTCTGCTAGGTTCTTTATGAAAAGATTTCGATCAGGCGGGGGTGTTAGCAATGCTCCAAGTAGAGGATTGATGCTTGATTTAAAATAGAAAGAGTTCCCTATAAGCCTACACAGACTTCAATAGCTTGAGATAATTTTGAAACGATCCCTAGCAGCCTATTGGACCTGTGAGAAACAAAGATAGGACAAAGGTTTCCTCTCATTCTTGCAGGGTCTTTGAGATTTAGGTAGTGATTTTTACTAGAAACGTGTTAAGTTTGATAGGTGTTTGTAGCCTTTTAGCAAATCCTATTTTGTTTATTCTTTCTTTTCTTTAGTTAGTGATTTTTACTAGAAACATGTTAAGTTTGATAGGTGTTTGTAGCCTTTTAGCAATTCCTTCGTTGTTTATTCTTTATTTTCTTCTTTGCAACCCTGCACTACTTTCTCTCCTTTGTAGTTATTTTTCACTTTGTGTCAATACAAAAGAAAGTAAGCTCATAAAATGATAAAAATAATTTGAGCTCATGCTCACATTAAAATCAAATGATCTTATTATAAGTCACGCTCACAAAAATAAATATCAAGGCCCCTGATATGTACTTTCACACTTGTCTTAAAATCATAGAGAAGAGCTCACGATAAAATTGTGGAGAAAAATGGTGAATAAAGTGACAGTCATAAAGGATAAAGACTAAGGTTTGAACATGGAAGATGGAAGATATACAAGAAATGAAGGATCAATTGACTAGTAGAAGTGGTTTCTAGCATTTATATTATACATTATAATAATATAAAATATATAAAATAAATTAAGTATATGAACCAAGCCCTATAGCTTTCATGCATGAAAATAATTTATTTATGCTCACTAGTTTCATAAATGACTCTGCAACTCAGCTCACTAATATCATAAGTGAATTTGCAACATTCTCGTGAGCTTCATTCTTATATAGTAAGACCTTACCATTCTCTACTATCTCACACAGGGTGGGTGCAAAAAGTTGGGGGGCCAAAAAAGTGGCCAACTTTTAAAAAAAAAAGTTTTAGACATAACGCGAGTGCGTTATAACGCGCTCATGTTATGGCTTGGTGTTGTTGATCCCAACATCAAGCCATAACGTGCTCGCGTTATAACACGAGCACGTTATATTTTGTTGTATTAAAAAAAATAGCATTTGATTTCATTATTTCACACAATTTGGCAAGAAAACCCGTGGCTTGGAGAGAAGATAAGCACGCTCGCATTATAGAAACCCATTTCGTCAACTGTTTCTCACCGATTCATCATCAAAATGCTGCCACAACGTCGGGGAAATCAAAGAAGTAAGTTCTATTTGCTTTTTTGTGTGAATTTGTTGCTAAATAGGTAGGTTAAAATAGTTTTTGATGTAAATTTCTTACATTTACAGGAGTTGATAATGCACCTCCTCCTCCTCCTGAAAATGCACAAAATCCTCCATCACCTAAACAACAAATACCTACTGAAGAAGAACCCCAACCACAAACACCTCCATTTATTCCTCAATATGCCCCTGAAACACAAGAAAATATAATGGGACAAATTGAAAATAATAAAAAATAAATTGAGGACTTAATTGCAAGGTTGAAAGAACCTGCAACTTTAACCTTGCATAGATCCATGCTTGCTCAATCCCTTGAATCTATATTATCAAATGTAGATTTGACAATTAGCAAGTAAATCACTAGTTGAATAGAAAAAAGGAGAGAATTTAGAGAGTATTATGTAGACAAGTTGTCATATAAACAAGTTAAAATGAATAAATTATAAAAATGGACTTGTGTTCTATTTTCACAAACCCACGACCAAATCAACCTCTACCCCTTACATGCAAGAGGTTCCCTATCCATTGGTGCAACAACCAAGTGATAAGGGACAATTTTGCATAGAGGTGGTGGATGGTTTTTGACCATCCTCCATGCAACAATAATGAGGTCCTGCAATATTTTTTTAGGAAACTCTACTGTGAGTTTGTCAAAAATAAAGTGCCAAATTATTTTGATATGCAGAAGTTCAAGGGTAGAGTTGGGAGGTCAACACAAGATAGACTAGGGGAACGTGTTGACCCATAGCATCCAGGGAGACGAGAACTCACTAGACCAACCCATGAGCACATTTCTATCCCTTCCATTGTGAAGGAGAGTGTTGAGGTCGAGACACTTCAGTCCATTAGTGCCTTGACCCAGAGAATCATACAGCATGCTAGTCTTGCAGCACAGCATGGGCCAGGGGAGAGTTCGAGTAGGGTTCCACCCCATACTTGTCAGGCTTACTGTTCAGCATGTGGTTATGACCCCACAAATAGTCAAGATGCAGGTGTGTAGGCTACATCTGCAGCTAAGCAGATGGCAATAACAGATGCCCTCCTGAGTGAGACTTTTAGGCTTGATACTCAGGTAGATCTTAGCAAGTTCATTGAATTTAATTTATTAAATTTTATTTATGAAATGCAAGATTAACTAATTTAGTTTGATCATTTTATTGAAATTTTAGGGTCATAGCATTGATACAATTTTTAGTGGTTCTCCACCTACATATAACACTACATCTACTGTCGGGGTATGTAACTAGTAAACAATTATAAATATTACATGTGAATAGCATCGTTATATGAATGGTATTCAAATATCTGATTTTGGTTGTTGAATAGGTTAATATTGGAGATTTCATGACAACACCTTCCAGTGGTGGTGGACTTCAAAGCTTCACAGAGGTAATAAAATAAATAGTTTAATGAATGAATTGTACTTACTAGATTTTTGTATTTTATATTCATATCGTTGGTTACATTTCATTGCACATCTTTCAAACTCAAAAAATTACTATACATTGCATAACTAATAACTAGATGTTGATAGATGACAAAATTTTAATTATAATATAGTTATTTGAAAAAATGCCTCAAAGAAATGTGCTCTCATAGAATGTCATGACAAGCAGATGCATAGACAAGGACATCACCATAAGACCACATTTCTTTGAGGCATCTTTTCAAACAGCTCACTGCCTTGTCTATGCTACCAATTCCCTCTTTCACCTTTACCTATCTTATGCCTCTAAACGCATTGCTGCCCCAACCCCACAACCTCTTTCTATTACTTCACCTACTCCACTAGCTATGCCCCTATCTTCCCCACCATATATCCACCTATTACTACTTCACCTTCCTCATTGACTTCTATCTCCCCTCTAACACCCCTTGATGTAGAGTAGGGTATCAAAGATCAAACTCACTCAATCAATCCTTGTTAAAGTCTTAACACCTCAGACAAAGTGATTTTCTTCACAATCTTCCACTATGCCTTATAGGACAGCAAAAGGGGTATTTTTGACATAATTTGAAGGAAACAACTTAACCCCATGAACTAAAAACTATTTTGGATACCCATTATCCTCTTACACAACATATTTCAAATGCAGATGAGGGTGTTTTGTAACACAAGGGTCAAAATAAGACTGTTACGCTGCAATTTAGGCCTAATTAGGCTAGTGTAGATAGGTCACCATAGAGTTTTCTAATCCTAGACTTCAAATCTTCACACCAACACCTCAGGCATGTCAAAGATGGTCTGCCCAAACAATTCCAACCATTACAAACCTTTTCTCATGAGATTTTCTACAAGCCCTAGCTCATTTGCACATTCTATACCCAAAAACATGAGATTTTCAGCCTAGGGCAACATCAACCAAACTTGCATCACTATTATAGTTTTCATAATTGAATAATATTGTTTTATTTTTAGATGATGCAGGTTGTAGAGACACCTCCCGATGTTCACAGAGTAATGGAGCATGGTGTGTCCTTTGTGATTCATAGCTCCATGTCTTTGACGCAGGTATGAGGCAAATTAGTAAATTTCAAATTACATTCATTGTTATAGTTGTTTATTTTTGAAAAATCAAATGATTATTGATTTGTAGTTTAATTTCTATCTAGATAGTTTCTATAGGACCTGACATCGCCACAACCTAATCCTAGTATTGAGATAAATGAGGAGACAAATTTTTGGATAGTGGTAAGTGGTTATTTTGTTAAATGTTTCATTTTTTATAATGTGATTTCTATATATTAATGTTTATACTTTTTATTGTAATAGTTGCAGATCCATGAAGAACTAAATAGGAGGAGCAGCCCTCGGGTTCGTAGTAGACCACCCTCATATGGGTCTCCATCCCCTCGAAGATCAAAGGCTGCCCGTGATCTATTCTCTTCACCGGACAGAGGACAATGACTTTTTATTGTGTTCCTTTGTTGTATGCATTTATGGCTATTTTGTATATATGTTATACTTATATCGACAGATATTGATGTATTCCTATATGGATATTTGCTTAATACAAATCATTTTTGTTGATCATTATGTAATATGGATAGGTGCAGTGTAGATCATTTTTGTATGCCTTTAGGTTTCAAAGTTTAATTGTCAAAGAATCCATCCCAATTGATGATAAGAGAATTTGAGTTTTGGGTTGAAAGTTTGAGTCTCTTAAAACTAGACATGCTCGAGAAAATAGAGAAAGGAAGATTGGTCATGTGTGCTTGTTTTTTAAATGTTTGAATTGTATGTTGTTGTATGGTATTGCTTTTTTGTGTGTGTGTTCAAATGCGTGTTTGAATTGTTATTTTATGTATTTTTTGATACTTGTGTTGTACTAAGTTTTAGATTATTGTAGTATGGGATGCATATAGTTCTACCTTGGGCATGTGTTATTAGTAAGACATATATCCTCACCCGAAGAGAGCTTTCATAATATGGGATGTGATTAACAATTCATGTGGATTTGGATATGATCTTGGATGTATAGTTCTAAGTCAAACTTGTAGGATTAAAATGATTTGTGGTTACTATCAATGGTCATATTTGGCTTGATCATGTACTTGTATTTATTTGTGTATGAGATGCTAGAAAGGATGTGTTGATGTTAGTTGAGAAATTTATTTCTATGCATTTGAGATGTTTTGGATCCATGAATTTATGTGTATACTTATGTGTTAATAAGGAAATAAATTAAATAAGATAATAGGGTGAGAACCCAAGATCGAGGAAAACATAATAGGAGAAGATCTAAATCTACCAAGAGATCAAAGTCAAGAGGACGGAAAGAAGGTTGTTGGTTTTGCAAAAAAGATGGACATGTCAAGAAGGATTGTTGGTGTTACAAGAAAGCCCAAAAATAGCTGAAAGAAAATGAGGTTAACACGACTCTTGAAGATGATGGAGGAGATCTTGTCTTGGAAACAAACGACGTTGCAGCCGACTCATAGATATTAGACTTCAGTGCCTCCTTTCATGCAACCTCAAATTGGGATGCCTTCAAAATATATCAAGAAGCAAAATTTGGCAAAGTTTATCTCAGTGACAATGAGCCATGTGCGATAGTTGGCAAAGGTGACATATTGCTACAAACAAAGAATGGAAGCAAGTGGCTATTAAATGATGTAAGACATGTTCCTAAACTTAAGAGGAACCTGATTTTAGCTGAACAACTTGATGCTCAAGGCTGAAGCATCACCTTCTCTTCCATTATTTGGAAAGTGACCAAAGGAGCCTTAGTTGTTACAAAAGGTAGAAAATCAGGATCTCTTTATGTGCTAGAGTGTACCACTGAAGTGGGAGCTACGATGGCCATAGTGGACAGCGAGATGGAAGTTGGGATTAGGAGACTTGGCCATATGAGCAAGAAGGGAATGGAAATTTTGCTCAAAAGAGGTCAACTTTCTGGTTTACAATTAGCAGATTTAGAGCTATGTGAGTATTGTCTTTACAGGAAACAAAGGTGGGCAAGCTTCTCCAAAACTAGACATGACAAGAAGTCAAGACCCTTGGAACTCATGCATTCCAATGTCTTCGGTCCCATGGAGGTAACCTCCATTGGAGGAGAAAACTATTTTATAACTTTTTTAGATGATTGTACCTATAAAGTTTGGGTCTATATGCTCAATAGAAAATCAGAAGTGTTTGCAAAATTCAAAATTTTTAAGGCTGTTGTTGAAAATCAAATCGGGAGCAAAATTAAATGTCTAAAAACTGACAATGGGGGGAAGTTTTGCTCTTTGGATTTTGATACTTATTGTGTAGATAATGGTATTCAGTACATCAAGGTTGTACCATTTACACCTCAAGAAAATGGTGTAGCCAAAAGGATTAATCATATGATTCTAGAGAGGGCACGTAGCATGCTCTCTAATGCTGGTTTGAGTAAAGAGTTTTGGGTTGAGGCAGTTAACACGGTGGTTTATTTGATCAACAGAAGTCCTTCTACTAAGCTAGATTTTGACATTCTAGAAGAAGAGTCATTTGAAAGGAAGATCTCCTATAATCACCTTTGAGTCTTTGGTTGTGAGGCGTTCACTCACATTCCCAAGGAGAAGTGAACAAAATTGGATTTCAAATCCAAACAATGTATCTTCGTCGGTTATGGGGAAGAGCAATATGGATTCAGTTTGTGGGATCCTATTTCAAAGCAAATCATTCGCAGCCATGATGTGGTCTTCAATGAAAAAGTGTTTCCTACCTTGCAAGAATAGAGGACATCTACAAAAGAATATATTTTGTTGGATGATAGTTTTAGTGGGTGTGATTCGTAGTTTCCACATCCGTCACCAGCAGCCGAAGGCATTTCTCAGTCATCTATACAAGGTACAATTCAAATACCAGATGAAGTGGGAGCCATGCATCCTACACCACTTTCATTTACAGATGCCAATATTGGAAGTGTTCCTTACCAACTACAAGTGGAGTCAATCGCACCACAAGATGTTTTAAACATGGAAGTCCAACATCCCACGCTGCTTCGGCAATTGTCTTCACATACAACTTTGACTCCTCCTCAACGTCTAAGTCTTCCTCCTTTCACTCCTATGCAGCATCTCTACAATCCTACGCAACCTTCAAATTGTGACTCAATTTGTAGTGGCATACAAAAAATAGTGGGAGTTACCATACGGGATGGAGAAGAAGAGACGCCCACTATGGGAGAGCGCTCTAATAGAAGAGCTTTTGGTTATGATGCGGGGGGGTTATAAACATATGAAACTTCACCGTTCACTATGCCAGATGGTCAGCGACCTCAAGAAGAAGATGAAAGATTTAAAAAGACTATCAAAGATTTTTCAACGCAGCATATGAATTCTTATTTCCAAACAGTGAACCCACATGCCACATCCTCTTTACAAAGTCAAAGTCTCTTGATTCCAACGCAGCTAGCTTGGAATGCTTCACAGTCTCCAAACCATGATATTTCTTCCTCGCCAAAAGTTAGGTAGTCGCCAGTATTAAGGGAAAGAGAAAATTCTCTAAGTGTAAATTCATTTGTACTGCCTATAATCTACTAGTCACTAGAAATTCAAAGGAACAATACAGAAATACAGGGCAGTGATGTTACACAACAGAGGAATGTTCTAGCTACAACATCCATTGAGCAGAGCACTTAACAAGGCAATTTACAAATTCCTACATTAAGGAGGTCTACCAAGGAGAGGAAACCTCCTTCAAACTTTGATGATTACCAGCTACTCATATCTGATCAATCAGAGCCAACTTCATTTTGAGAGGCCTGTAATGATAGGGATAGTGAGAAGTGGATGGCTACAATGAAGGACATAATGGAGTCACTAATGGCAAACCATACATGGGATCTAGTCCAGCTTCCTCTGAATCGAAAGGCATTGAAGAATCGGTGGGTGTATAGACTGAAAGAGGAAGAAGGAGGCACAAAACGCTACAGGGCTAGACTTGTAGTGAAAGGGTATGATCAACAAAAAGGAGTAGACTTCAATGAGATTTTCTCACCAGTCATAAAGATGAACACAATTCAAGTTGTCTTGGGCATAGCAGCAGTTTATGACCTTGAGCTTGAGCAACTCGACGTCAAAGCTATTTTCTCCATGGTGACATAGAAGAGGAATTGTACATGCATCAGCTAGAAGGTTTTGTCAAGCAAGGGCATGAAAATCTGTATTGCAGAATAAGGAGAAACTTCTATGGTCTAAAACAAGACCCTAGGCAGTGGTACATCAAATTTGATAATTTAATGATGGAAAATTAGTTTATACGTTGTGAATTTGATCCATGTTTATACTACAAGGTGTTGCCAAGTGGTGAATTTGTTTTATTGCTGCTCTATGTTGACGACGTGCTCATAACTGACACAAACATGAGAGTTATTGGTGATTTGAAACAACTCTTGGGTAACAAATTTGTAATGAAGGACCTTGGGGTAGCAAAAAATATTCTTGGCATGACCATCATTTGAGATAGAAAGAAGAAAGAAATCATATTTTCTTAGCAAAAGTATATTGAAAAAGATTTGGACAGATTCAATATGAGAGGTGCTAAGCTAGTTAGCACTCCACTTGCTGATCATTTTTGCTTGTCTTCTGCATTGTGTCCCAAAACACAAGAAGACCAAGACTACATGAAATACATTCCATATTCTTCAGCTATGGGAAGTCTTGTGTATGCAATGGTGTGTACCCATCCTGATATTTCCCATGCAGTGGGAGTTGTGAGTCAGTTCATGAGTAATCCCGATAAAATTCATTGGAAAGCTGTGAAGTGGATATTGAGGTATCTAAAAGGCACTTCTGATTATGCCTTGTGCTTTGGTGGCAAAGTTGCACAGCTACAAGGCTTCATTGACTCTAATATGGTGGGTGACTTGGATAAAAGAAGATCTACATCAGGCAATTTTTTCACTTTTGTCGGGGCTGTTATCAGCTGGGTCTCAAGATTGCAACAAGTAGTTGCTCTTTCCACTATTGAGGCTAAGTACATTTCCCTCACTGAAGGAGCAAAAGAAATGGTTTGGTTGCAGCATTTGTTAACTGAGTTGGGATCCAAACAACAAGTTTTCACACTCTTTTGTGACAACAACATCACTATCCATTTGGCCAAGAATGCGACATTTTGATGCAGTGGCATCCCGATCATCAATTTTGGGATTGCATTTTTTTCTTTTTTTTTTTTTTTTGGTTTGTTGTGCATCTCCTGTCACCCATATGTCAGTAATTTATTTGCTATTTCTGTCATCCATTGCTGAGGCATTAAATTGCTATGGTGAGGTCATGGTAGCCATTTAACTGCAGGATTTAGAAATCAAAAAAAGCCTTAGATCGTGCATTGGAAAGAATGGACCAATATAGAAAAAGCATTAAACCTCCAATTATACTTTTGAGGTCATGCTGAAGCGAATAACGTTTCTTTTCCCCTCTCTGAATGCGTTGTAGTCTCATTATTCTGGCGTCTCCATCTTTTTCTAGCTATGTCTGGTTGCATTTATTTCTGATGCTAAACATGGGTAGTCCATGGCGACTTCATCGAGGTGACTCTTATCATCCGTGGATGCGTTGGTTACCTGGAGGAGCATATAAACTATCTAAGCTTGATATAAGTTGAAGCAATAGAGGAAGGTTATAATGGGAACTTAGAATAAAAAGAGCAATGAAGGAGTTCGATGGGGATGGACGGGTGTGTTAGTGTAGTTCGTAGGAAGGTTGATTTATGCCCATAATAAGGCCGATCATAGCAGGCCATTGGAAATGTACTTCTTGTTTGGTTGAAGAGTGAGGGAAAACAAAATATAATAGTCTCAGTTAGAGAGAGAGTCATAGAGAATTGTTGGGATAGAGGGATGAGTCTTGCTGTAGAGACTGATGCACAAACAAATGTAATTCATGTTTTGATAAATCAAGGGAATTTTTGAGTGAAGTCACAGTTTTGATATGAGCTCAATGATTTCAATACTTCTCTGGAACTGATCATTTCATTCTTTTGTCATTATTCCTGCATATGGATTTGATTTTTGTTTCCTATAAATAGGTTTTAATCTGAATCTATGAATTCTTCCATTATGGGATCTGAGAGAAAAATGTGTTTAGAATTGGTTTCATCAAGTGGTATCAGAGCACTAAAAGATCTGGGCAATAAAAGTTTGATGTGGGTTTTGATAGTTTGATTTTTTTTTGGAAACCTAGAGTGTTATGTGTGTTTGGAGAGTTAATGGGTTCTAGAAGAAACCTAGATTCCCAAAAGATCTGGGCAACAAGCACTATGTGTGTTCCTAATTTTGATGGGTGTTGTGTATGAGTGTTGCAGTCTAATGATTGCTGTAGAGGCAGAAGATCACTAGCATGGTGGAAAATATGCACATGAGAGTTGCTGATTAATACAGTAACAGAAAGAAGAAGCACCAAAAGATTAGGAAGAGAGAAAAGAGAGAAGCCCTAGGTGAGGTGCAGAGGTGTGTTGTTGAGTGTGAACAGATCGCCGAAGGAGAGGCAGTTTGCACTTGGAGATTGAATAAGAGAAATGGGTTTTTGTGTAAGAAAGCCTGTGATAATCCCATATTGGAATAGATATTGGGATGAAGTAGAAAGTAGAAGGTACCGAGAGGGATTAGAAGAGATCTTGAGAAGAATGGAGATCTTGGAAAAGATTTATTTTCCTGACCAGGTTGTGATTGCACAAAGCAGACAAGGAGAGAAGAAGAAAGTTCTCATGGCGGAGGACTTGAATAAAAGTAAGAAAAAGATAAAAGAGCAGGTGCAGCAAGGAGCACTAGAAAAAGAAGAGAAGAAGGTGTTGATGATGAAGGCACCTGAGGAGACATCATGGTCTCTTGATTTATTTTCTAATGATTTGTTTGAAGTTGTGAATACAGGTGTGAAAAAGACTAAGGACAAGCCTTTGGAGGCAAAGAAATAAAGGGCAAGAAGAGAGCCCGTCAATGGAGTCAGAGATAAGAGAAAAAGAAGCCAGATTGCAGCAATAGATGATAAAAGATAGTTTGTACCTGAAGCTGGAAAGAGGGCTGATCAAGAAAAGAAGAAAGCCTGTGAAGAAAAGGAGTTGGCAAGACATGCGACCAAGAATATTTGGAAATTGGGGCAGTAGACCAATGAGAAGGTAAAAGTTCGTTTTGATTGTGCAAGTGGTAATGGGAAGGTAGATGTGTAAGTTTAAAAGTAAAAGGGTAAACTAGTAGATCATGGGTATATAATTCCATCTTGGCAAAAGAAATCAATTGTTGATGTACAACAAAGAGGAGTGGTTTGTATTAACTTTTGTGATAGAAAAATGGCATCAAGAGTAGAAGTTGACAACAAGAATACGAAGGATGTTGATGAGGACTGCGAATAGTTTGATAAGGAAAAAGATTATTCAGTGACAAAAAATGACAAAAGTATAGATTTTCAGAAGTTTGAAGTTGATCCTGTTGATGTTCAAGGTAATTCTGAGTTTAATGCTATAGTTCATGTTGCTAAAGATGATAAATATAATGAAAATGAAAATAAAACCATGTCTGCAAAGCAACTGGATGTGCAAAACAATCTGAAGGCAAATTTGGAAGGTGAAAGTGTAAAGGTGATTACAGTAGAGAAAGAAAGTGTAGAAGGTACAATGAAAGAACCAGAGGATGTAGAAGAGGCAAAAGACTTATTGTCATTTAATCACAGTCCGGTCGTAAAGATTCCCAACGTAACTTCTTTTGCACAAAGCAAAGATGAGGTTTTGTTTTCATTTGAGATGATGTCCATAGATGATTGTGATGATGAGTCAGCATGGTGGAGATTTGGAGTTGATAAGGAGAATCAAAGGTGGAAGTATGCACAGAGGGAAAGAAGCTGACAAATGCAGACAACAAAACTTCGAAGGCAACACTACACGTATGGAAATGCAACAAATGTTAAGGAATTGGAAAGCAAGGAAAAAGAAAAGAGGAATCGTGGACCTCATGAGCAGGAGCTCATGAATTTTTCTTCCTGGGGAGTCTGATACAGTGGCATCTCGATCATCAATTTGGGATTGCATTTTATTCTATTTTTTTTGGGGGGGGTTTGTTGTGTAGCTCCTATCACCCATATGTCAGTAATTTGTTTGCTATTTCTGTCATCCAGTGCTGAGGCATTAAATTGCTATGGTGAGGTCGTGGTAGCAAGTTAACTATAGATTTTAGAAATAAAAAAAGGCCTTAGATCGTGCATTGGAAAGAATGGACCAATATAGAAAAAGCATTAAACATCCAATTATATCTTTGAGGTCGTGTTGAAGCGAATAACGTTTCTTTTCCCCTCTCTGAATGCATTGTGGTCTCATTATTCTGGCGTCTCCATCTTTTTCTAGCTGTGTCTAGTTGCATTTATTTCCACTGCTGAACATGGGTAGTCCATGGTGGCTTCATGGAGGCAACTCTTATCATCCGTGGATGCGTCGGTTACCTAGAGGAGCATATAAACTATCTAATCTTGATAGAAGTTGAGGCAACGGAGGAAGGTTATAATGGGAGTAGAATAAAAAGAGCAATGAAGGAGTTTGATGGGGATGGACGATTGTGTTAGTGTAGTTCGTAGGAAGATTGATTTATGCCCATAATAAGGCCGATCATAGCAGGCCATTGGAAATGTACTTCTTGTTTGGTTGAAGAGTGAGGGAAAACAAAATATAATAGTCTCAGTTAGAGAGAGAGTCATAGAGAATTGTTGGGATAGAGGGATGAGTCTTGCTGTAGAGACTGATGCACAAACAAATGTAATTCATGTTTTGATAAATCAAGGGAATTTTTGAGTGAAGTCACAGTTTTGATATAATCTCAATGATTTCAATACTTCTCTGGAATTGATCATTTCATTCTTTTGTCATTATTCCTACATATGGATTTGATTTTTGTTTTTTAATCTGAATCTATGAATTCTTCCATTATGGGATCTCAGAGCAAAATGTGTTTAGAATTGGTTTCATCACATTTCATAACAGAACCAAACACATTGAGCTGAGGTATCATTTCATCTGTAGCATGATTGAAGAAGGAAAGTTGAAAGTTGAAAAGATTGTCACAAAAATCAATCCAGCTAATGCTTTGACCAAGGTTGTACCTAGAGAGAAGTTCAAATTCTGTCGGGCTTCTCTCGGCATTGTCAAGATGTGACATTGAAGATTGGAGTAGGGGAAGTGAGCAACAATCATTGGACTTCAAGTGGGAGATTGTTGGATTATGAAGTCCAATAGTCACTCTATTCTCCCACCAAAATATTTGTCTCTTGGTCTTCCTTATCCTTTGTGGATAGCTGTTTATAAAGAGATGTATTGCTGTTGTAATTGCATAGCATTTGTAACCTCATACAGAATAATAAAATTATTCCCCTACTCCTATGGATGTAGCCATTTATGGTGAACCACATCAATTGATTATCTCATGTGTGATTGATTATTGCGTTCATTCCATTTCTCTTTTGTTTTTTCATTGTTCCATTACTTTAACAGTCACATCTGTACATAGACGTAAACATGCTGGCAAGCAGAATTATGTGTGAAACAAGTTTCCTATTATTATCATGTTAGTGCTTCCATCTTAGAAGAAAGATTGAGACAGATAAGACTTTCATATCATATCGCTAATCTCTTAAGTCCATAGCACTTATGGACGAATAAAATTTCCAAAACTAGACACAATTACAACATTATCCCAATGGTCTTGTCTTTCATCTTTACGTTTTGAAAATTGAGTGTTGCCAGGCTGGCAAAGCCACTAAAATAGTCAGGAAATTTTGTGAGAAATAAATTACTAAGAGCCAAAGATCTGAGCTTGTGGCATAAAAAATGGATGTCGGAACCTTAGCGACAACTTTAGAGAAAGGGGAATCTTCAATACTAATCTCTCACATCTTTCAGAGCTTACATGGTGAATACATTCATTAGTCTTCTCACTTGTAAAGTAGGAGTGGATGCTATTAAACTCGAAAAGCTCAAAGGGACTAGAATGAAGCTCAAAAATTATGTTAATGATATTTTGGAATGCAACTGGTCTACATGATGAATAGACGAAATCAGCTGAAAATTTTAGGCTAAGTAAGAAGGTCCAAAGGAATTTCCACACTCTACTTAAATATCATCCACTTCAATGCTCAAACACTCAATAGCAATTTTACACCTCATTGACAACAAAAAGTGATAAATATTTGTCCTATATTTATTAGTCCAAATTAACCTTTGACTGTTCAAGTGGATGCTATTTAAGAATAGCCAAATTTCAATCTTTTAGAGAGGACATAACAAAGCACGGCTTTCTTCAAGGGAACTTTCCTCAAAATGAAGGTTATTAATCCATCTGGTAAATGATTTAGGCCTAGTCCATTTTTTTTTAGAGCCATAACTTTTTGTTCAGCAAGCTACGATGTATTTCAGTAAGATTGAGGCACTCAGGGAAGTTAATGGGTCTAGGTAGTAAATATATGAAAAGTTTAAATTGAACAAAGAAAGAGCTCAAATCTGATGTGTACAATAACTAAATACTCTGTCCTCTTTCCAACTCATTTTAATTTGCACATTTATGTTGTGTGGGAATCGAAGGGCCCCGCACATGGCACGACTTTAGTAATGGGATTCATCAAAAAACTAGATAATGTAATATCTAGAATCACTTCCCATAGCTTGAAGTGCATTCCCAAACCTTGGCATTCCGTACAAAAAATATTTCAGCCTTAAATCAATTCCTCTTACAAATGCAGTTATTAGATAGCTGGTTGTGGCACATAAATTCACTACAATACGTGTTGCACATAAATTCACTATATGTCTTGGGGTGTTGTGCTCCTATCTTTTCAAATTTTAATCTTTGAGGACATCATCTCTCTCCATACTAATTTCCCTCATATCTTTAAAAGTATTTTTATGATTGAAGAATGTTGTCTTCAATTTAAATACTCTCAAGATGGTGAGCCCTCACCACTCAACATATAACAACCTAACATAAAATCTTTATCATTAACATTGGCCTCTACAAATCTCTAGAGTGGAAAATAAGATTAGCATTTATATTACATAAAGACCCTGTAGTTGTAAAATAAATTAGCAATAAAACAAATTAGTAAAAATGTCATATTATATACTATCTAGTGAAAGAAAATCCAATGGTTTGACCAACTTGGAGAGGGAGGACGCAAGGGTTTTAGTCTTGGAGTAGATCATCCCTCCAATCCTCTACATCAATTTCTAATCTAACGGAAAGTGCACTTGAAATGAAGGAGCTAGATTTGTTTCCATTGGCTACTAAAGCAAGGTAGAAGGTGGGTCAAATTAAGATAAAATTGAAAACAAATAAATATTTTTAGTTTCACGAGAACATAAGTGAAATCAAGATAAATTAAAATCAAGTAGGATTTAAATGTTTCCTTTTAATAAAGTGAAATCTTTATTGAAGAGGATACATAAAAGAATGTTAGAAAAAATAAAAGGAAATCCATTGGCGATCTTATTTCTCAAACTTGCCTTCCATTTATTTAGGAAAAATATCAAGCAATTTAAAGACCTATGGGATTTCTTTTCAATGCAATGGTTTCTATGGAAAGATATCAAAAAATGATTCAGCCTTAATGACAGGCACAAGAATTCCATTACCTTTGATCAATCCCTAATTCCTGCTAATTTAGTCAGCGAGTTTTGTACCCCATATCTTCCAAAATTTGAATTTAGTCTCATTCCAAATTTGAATTTATCCACCCACCTTAATACTAAATGGAGATGTAGATTCTCTGGTAATTTCTGGTCCAAACCAAGTGCTCAGATTTGGAAATCCAATGCAAAGGTTGATGCCCAAATGCTTGTCTAGAAATTTTTGTATTATAAATTTCTAGTGGGAGAGAGAATTCATTTTTTGGTTATCATCCAATCAAATTTCTCACTTTCCAAGCCAAAAATACTATTAAACATATTTTTTTGAACTGTACTATTGCAAAGAAGAAAAAAACTTAGAATGGTGTCTTCAATAAGATACCTTCTCTTTTTTATCACCACTTTACTCTTTTTTATCACCACCACGTAAAGTGGAAAGAATCCCTTCTTAGGCTTGGATTGGCAAAGAATATTATGGGGGATTCTATGAGATGTCATTTTATTATACATTTGGAAAATTAGATACAATACTATTTTTTCAAAAGCTAACATTCACCTACTAAAACTACAAAAGTTTACTCTTTTAACATTTTCTTTCAAATTTCTATATTACGTTCTTAGCTACAAAGTTTGCTGAACATCAATCCTAATGTCGATCTTTAGTTAGATCAAATTAAGTCCTAGATCAATAGCTTCTAGTGCAAATTTCTTATCAAACACAAAGATTAACATTTCTGTCATTCAGTGTCGAGGATTTTCTCAGATCTATCCTCTTCATGGTTGCTCTATATCTTTTCTTAGAATCCTAATGCTAGAGGCATTCTTTGCTAAAACGGGTTGTTAATATGTCACTTTATGGCTAAGCCCATGGTTGTTAATGATGGGTTTTTATTAAAACTTAAGACTATTTTCTTTGAGGACAAGTAAATATTTGCATATTTGTTCTTTCAAGACAAGTAAATATTTGCATATTTGTTCTTTCAAGACAAGTAAATCTTTGCGTATTTGTTCTTTCTTTCAGTGGCCATTTTAGCTAAACCTCATCCACAAGTTTAGTTGTTATCTACTACATTCAACCACATGCATGATGGAAGTTTCATTTTGAAGTCTACCATTACAACAATTCTTCCAGATTATTGTGTTTTCTTGAAATACTTTGCTTCCTTGCAACAGTTATGGAGACTGGCTACAATGGAAAGCATACCTAGGTACCAAGGTCTTCATCCATGATGGGAGTTTGTTCAAGCAATATCGGACTTTATTGTAGTCCAATCAAGGGTTCTACCAGGTTCTTTATGAAAATATTTGAATCGGGTGGGGGTGTTAGCCATGCTCCAAGTAGAGGATTGTTGCCTGATTTAAAATAGGAAGAGTTCTCTATGAGCCTACACAGACTCCAATAGCTTGACACAATTTTTAAATGATCCCTAACAGCTTATTGGTCTTGTGAGAAACAAAGATAGGACAAAGGTTTCCTGTCATTCTTGCAGAATCTTTAAGATTTTGGTAGTGATTTTTACGAGAAACATTTTAAGTTTGATAGGTGTTTGTAGCCTTTTAGCAATTCCTACATTGTTTATTCTCTATTTTATTCTTTGTAGCCCTGCACTACTTTCTCTCCTTTGTAATTATTTTCCACTTTGTATATAAAAAAAGTGAGCTCATTGAAAAAAAATGAGCTTATGCTCACATTAAATTCAAAATATCTTTATTAAAAGACATGTGCTCACAAAAATAAATATCAAGGCCCCTGACCCTGATATGTACGCTCACACTTGTCTTAAAAGCATAAAGAAGACCTCATGATAAAATCATGGAGCAAAAAGGTGAATAAAGTGACAATCATAAAAGATAAAGACTAGGGTTTGAGCATGGAAGATGGAAGATATACAAGACATGAAGGATCAATTGACTAGTAGAGGTGGTTTCTAGCATTTATATTATACATTACAATAATATAAAATATATATAAAATAAATTAAGTATATGAACTAAGCCCTATAGCTGTTGATTTTCTAGCTTGAAAAGTGGAGTGGAGTTGCTTTAAAGCAACTCGAGTGGATTTTCAGCGATAATAGTTTTTTTTATCTAAGAATAGAATGTTTTTGAGTTTGTGAGATTGAGATAAAATCAAGAACGATTTTATGTGTGATTTAAAGCTGAATAAAGCAAGGAAAGTTTCTTTTCTTGCACATTATGTAAAGGAGCTGGGCTCTATATATCTAAGATTGATGTAGGAAACTCAAATGGTATCTTTGAAGAGAAAGTTTGTTGTTAGGCTGAATAGAAGATCCAACAGTTGTAGGTTTTTACCCACATTGGGGTTTCTTGGGTATATCTGTGTTATTTTCTATTTGTGATTGGCTTATTGTTATTTTTGCTTCTGTTGTTATTAGATGTTAAT
This sequence comes from Cunninghamia lanceolata, assembly GCA_027924645.1. NCBI lineage: Eukaryota > Viridiplantae > Streptophyta > Pinopsida > Cupressales > Cupressaceae > Cunninghamia > Cunninghamia lanceolata. Next base: position 2,975,215 of record BSBN01000749.1, on the reverse strand, counting down.
TAACCCAGAGTATTGATTGTTCTAAATCAGATAGAGGTTATATTCTGTGAATTTATTGTAGAATTAATCTGTAGATGGGTTATAAGAAATTAACATGGTATTAGAGATCCTAAACTCTGAATACGAAGCCAAGATTTGTGACGTAGATTTCAAGAAAAAAAATCAGATTTTTGTCTCCCATTTCTTTTGTGGCGATGGTAACTAATGTTCAATATGAGGACATGCTTGAGGGTGCGTCTAACTTCTTAGAGTGGAAGGTCTAGATTACATCTGTTCTTAAGGAAAATAGGCTGTGGATCTATGCTAGTACAAAGGTGATACCGCCAACAAATGATCCTGTTGCCCTAGATTCACATGAAGTCAAGGAGGCCAAGGCACAGAGGATTATCCTAGATGGGGTAAGAGATCATCTAATTCCTCATCTATCGGAGAAAGACACCGCCAAGGAGATGTGGGATACGCTTACAAAACTTTATTAGAGCTACTATCAGAGTCGTAAGATGATGCTAAAGGACAAATTGCATAACACTAAGATGTCTAAAGGCAAGAGCATGACCTCTTACTTGTCTAAGATGACACAGGTCAGGGATGAGTTGGCTGCTGTTGGAGAGACAATTGATGAAGATGAGTTGGTGTGTATAGCCTTGAATAGTTTTTTGAAGCACTAGGAAGTGCTTGTCAAGTGTGTGGTTGGAACAGATCGGCTACCTGATTGGGCAAGGCTTTGGGATAATTTCATTCAGGAGGAGATCTATGAAGGTGCTCATCGAGGAGATTAGACAAAGAAGTGTCAAGATGAAGAAAATCTTGCTCTTGCAAGCAAGGGCAAGCAAAAGTCTAATAAAGAGCAATCGAAAGGTTCTTCCAAGAGTGGGAAGAAGAAATATTTGAGCAATATAAAATGTTTTTGCTGTCATCCAATGGGTCACTATGCCAGCCAATGTCTGAATAAGAAAAATAAGGACAAGCAAAAGAAGCAAGTTGCTACCACAACAGAGGTGAACGAGTTTGCATCACGATTTGAGAATGCGTTTTCACTCATTGCCTATCTCTCAAGTTTAATTGTCAATAGGGTATGGTATATTGATAGTGGGGCTTCTTGCCACGTGACGAGAGTTAGAGAATGCTTCACCAAGTTGGAGGAGAGGAAGTTGGATTTCTATATTGAGCTTGGAGATAATGCCAAGTACCATGTAACTGGTGTTGGCCCCGTCAAGTTTCAGAGCGAGTCTGGCAAACTCTTGTTGGTGGAGGATGTGTTGTATGTCCCTAGCATGACGAAGATTTTAATCTCGATTTCTACTTTGGAGGACAAGGGTTGCATCATAACCTTTGAAAGGGGAAAAGTCTATATTCATCCCAAGGATTCCAAGGTTGTAAAAGTGATTGGAGTTAGACACAACAGCTTGTTTTGATTATAGTTTGAGCTAGCACATGCATTGGTAAGTAGCTGTAGAGGGATAGGAGAATTGTAGCATAGGAGGACAACTCATCATCACCATGGAGCACTTAATGTGCTCAAGGAAATTGTGATGGGGCTGCCTAAGATGAAGACAGAAAACCATGAGGTGTGCAAAGGTTGTGCTCTTGGGAAATATGCCAAGACCAGTTTTCCAAGTAGTGATACTAGATCCAAAGGATTTTGGATCTTGTACACTCATATGTGTGTGGGCCCATGTCAACAGTATCCTTGAGGTATGAGTATTATGTTACTTTCATTGATGACTTCTCTAGGAAGATGTGGATATATTTTTTGAAGAATAAAGATGAGGTCTTTAGTAGGTTTAAAGAGTTTAAGGCTCTTGTGGAGAACCAAATAGGGAGGAAGATCAAGCTACTGAGGTTTGATAATGGAGGTGAGTATACCTTGAATGCCTTTAAAAATTTCTGTACTCAAGAAGGTATCAAGAAAGAGTTGACAGTTCCATACAACCCTCAGTGGAATGGGGTTGCTGAACGAAAAAATAGGGCTATAGTTGGAGCAGCCAAGGCCATGCTCCATGATCAAGATCTACCTTGGTTCTTATGGGCAGAAGCTTGCAATACAGTTGTGTATTTGCAGAATAGGAGCCATCACAAAGTGTTGGGCAAATTGACTCCAGAAGAGGTGTTCACCGGTAAGAAACTAGATTTGGGGCACATTCGCATCTTTGGATGCCTTGTGTATTGTCAAATTCTTGTGGACAAGAGAACCAAGTTGGAACCAACTGTAGAGAAGCGTATCTTTGTTGGGTATAGTGAAACTTCTAAGCCCTATCGGGTTTACATTCTTGTCCTCAAGGAAATAGTTATTCACAGAGATGTGAAGTTTGAGGAAGAGAGGGCTCTTCAAAAGTCTAGCACTTTGATGAATGAGGAGAAGCAATCACCCACAATTGAGGTAGAACAAATCCCTCAAAATTAAGTCCCACAAGCTGGAGAGCAGAGCAAGCAGGCCGAGCAAGTTGATTAGAAGGAGGAAAAAGTAATTCCTCGGCCTCAAATTCCTATTACTGAGAAGAAGAGAAATAGGGCAGCTGAGCAGAAACTGAGAGAGGCCTAGGAATATGTTGGTGACCCACAGGATTCAGTCAGACAGAGAAAAGCTCCCAAACGTTATTTTGATTATGTGGCACTTATGAGTTAATTAATTGAAGACGAGCCTTCCAACTTTCAGGAGGCATCCATGCACCAAGTATGGAGGAATACCATGGTGGAAGAGTATTCTTCATCGTAAAGAAAAGCATGTGGGAGGTGGTACCATGGCCATAAGGTAAGTCTGTGGTGGGCTCGAGATGGTTGTATAAGATTAAGCATGCTGCAAATGACAGTGTTGAAAAGTTTAAAGCTCAGTTTGTGGCTAAGGGGTTTTTCTCAAAAGGAAGGAATTGACTATGATGAGACTTTTGCTCCAGTAGCAGGTACTCATCCATAAGAGCTATCATTTCTATAGCAGCACAGATGGGTTGGATGATTCACCAGATGGATGTAAAGATGGCCTTCCTCAACAAAGAGATTGAGGAAGAAATTTACATAGAACATCCAGAAGGATTTGAAGCACATGGGAGGGATTCTCATGTATACAGGTTGAGGAGAGCACTGTATGGGCTCAAGCAGCTCCTAGGGTGTGGTATTTATGTATTGATAGTTACTTGCAGAGTGTGGGCTTCATCAAGAGTGAGGCAGATCTGAACTTGTACTATGTTCAGGTGAAGGATGAACTTCTCATATTGGTGTTGTATGTTGATGATCTATTTCTCACAGGGTCAGAGGAGCTCATAGTCCACTGTAAGCAGGATCTTGCAGGAGAGTTTGAGATGAAGCACTTGGGGTTGATGCACTACTTTCTGGGATTAGAGTTGTGGCAGAAAGAGGAAGAGATATTCCTTGGACAAGGGAAGTACATAATTGATATCCTAAAGCAATTTAGGATGGAGGACTGTAAGCCCATGTCCATGCCACTTGTGACCAACTGGAAGAAGATTGATGCTTCTAGATCAAAGGCAATGGACCCAACTTTATATAGACAGTTGATAGGCTCTCTTATGTATCTAGTCAACACTAGGCCATACATTTGTTTTGTAGTGAACTCACTTAGTCAGTTTATGTGGAACCTAAATGTGTGCATTGGATAGCTGTTAAACATGTTTTGATGTATCTCCGAGGCACAGTTGATTATGGGCTGAAGTATGTTCAGTAGGATGGAGTGAATCTCGAGGGGTTCACCAATGCAGATTGGATAGGCAGTACAACTGACTGGAAAAGAACTTTAGGGTGCAGTTTCAATTTGGGATCAGGAGCAATCTCTTGGTACATTAGGAAACAAAAGTAAGTTGCACAGAGTTCTACTGAGGCTAATTATATGGCAGCTAGTATGGCTACATGTCAGGTTATCTGGCTTCAAAAACTTCTAGCTGGGATCCTTGATCAGGAGCTAGATCCTATAGTCATTTATTGTGATAATCAGAGTTGTATCAAACACTAAGAATCCAATGTTTAATGACAAGTCAAAGCATATTGAGATAAAGTACCACTTCATCAGAGAATGTGTGGAGTAGGGGACAGTGAAGCTCCAGTACATTCCTATAGACGAGCAGATAGTAGACATCCTGACCAAGGCCTTGATGAAGAGTAAGTTTGAGTTCTTTAGGGATAAGTTGGGTGTTGTGCAGAACACCTTCCTCACTAAGAGGGAGTGTTGATTTTATAGCTCAAAAGGTGGAGTGGAGTTGCTTTAAAGGAACTCGAGTTGGATTTTTAGAAACAATAGTTTTTTTTTTAATCTAAGAATAGAATGTTTTTGAGTTTGTGAGATTGAGATAAAATCAAGAGTGATTTTATGTGTGATTTAAAGCTGAATAAAGCAAGGAAAGTTTCTTTTCTTGCACATTAAGTAAAGCAATTGGGCTCTATATATGTTAGATTGCTATAGCAAACTCGAATGGTATCTTTGAAGAGAAAGTTTATTGTTAGGCCGAATAGAAGATCCAACAGTTGTAGGTTTTTCCCCACATTGGGGTTTCTTGGGTATATCTATGTTATTGTCTATTTGTGATTGGCTTATTGTTATTTTTTCTTCCACTGTTATTAGCTATTAATTAACCCAGAGTATTGATTGTTAAATAAATCAAATAGAGGTTCCATTCTGTGAATTTATTATACAATTAATCTGTAAATGGGTTATAAGAAATTAACAATAGCTTCCATGCATGAAAAGAATTTATTTATGCTCACTAGTTTTCTAAATGACTCTACAACACATGCTGACTAATATCATAAGTGAATGTGCAACATTCCTGTGAGCTTTATTCTTATATAGTAAAAACTTAACATTATCTATTATTTCACACACAAAATTATACAATGTTTCTGCAATTTAATGACTAAATTTTTTCTATTAATATATGACTTTATAGTGCTTCAATGTCTAAATTTTCTATCAATATATGAATTTTAAACAAATCTATTTAAATGGTGTGAGTATAGAAAATAAAAATTAGCCTCTAATAAAATGAAAAGATTAGGGTCCCAATTTTTATATATAATAGTGTAATACGTGTCTATCCTACAGAATTAATGTTTCTAAAATGAGGTGATTTTATTTTAGGATCAAGGAAAATCTATTAAATGTGGACGAATTGGAAATTTCTAAAGAATCTAAAAATAACCAAATTTGAGAGATAGAAATTGAAAAAATAACCAATTGGTGACATATAGGCACTCAAAATTCCTTTATCATGTTAGCATATAGATGATAGTGAGTTGAGTTTCATTTCAACCTGTGCCTTAAAGTTGCATTCTTACTTTGATTTGTCTCTTTAGTACACTCATTTTATTCAAAGCATTAAGGCCCCTATAAATTTAAGGAAAACACTTTCATTACTCCCTTAAAGGGTTCTTCACCCTCTATCATTGTTAGCATACATTTGATAGTGAATTGAGTTTCATCTTCAACCACTACCTTAGTTGTATTTTTAGTTTGATTTGTCTCTTTAGTTCACCCTCTGTCATGTTAGCATACATTCGATAGTGAGTTGAGTTTCATCCTCAACCTCTGCCTTAGTTGCATTCTTACTTTGATTTCTCTCTCTAGTAAACTCCTTTTATTCAAAGCATCAAGGCCCCTATAAATTTAAATAAAACACTTCCAGCTTACTCCCTTAAAGGGTTCTGCACCCTTTATAATGTTCAAGGAATACTTTAAGAAATGACCTCTTGAAAATTCTATAGAATCCTTGTAAAATCCAATACAAAGAAGCATAATATCCTACGTGATTTTCTTTTATATTGGAAATCAAATATTAGAGAGGATGGTAATTTTTTTCCTTATATGATGTTTTTTCAATTTAATAACTAAATTTTTCTATTAATATCTGACTTTTATAGTGACTGAATGTCTAATTTTCTATCAATATATAAATTTTAAACAAATTTGTTGAAATGGGGTGAGTTTAGAAAATAAAAATTAGAAATAAAATGAATAGATTAGAATCCCAATCTTTAAATACAATTGTGCGATATATGTCTATCCTAAAGAATTAATGGTTTTAAAATGAGGTGATTTTATTAGAGGATCAAAGAAAATCTATCAAATATGGACGAATTGGACACTTCTAAAGAATTTAAAAATAGCCAAATGGTGAGATAAATCCACTAAAAAAGTCCTTGAAGATGAAGATGAATGTTAGCATACATTTGATAGTGAGTTGAGTTTCATCTTCAACCTCTACGTTAGTTGCATTGGTACTTTGATTTGTCTCTTTAATAAACTCCTAACATTCAAAGGATTAAGGCCCCTATAAATTTGAAGAAAAATAGTTCCATTACTCCCTTAAAGGGTTCTTCACCCTCTATCATGTTAGCATACATTTGGTAGTGAGTTGAGTTTCATCTTCAACCTCTATCTTAGTTGCATTCTTATTTTACAATATCTTCCATTCTTTAATGTAGACCATAAAATCCTCAAATAAAATATGTAACAAATAATTACAAAATAAATGCATGCTCTAAATATTAATGTTAATAATCTATGTTTAAGAAATTGTAAATTTATTTTATTTAAAAAAAATTATGTCAATGACATAATATCACTCGTTACAAATATTACACATTATATAAAACAATGAAAGTAAACAAACTGCCTAATTCACCACCATCCAAGAAAAACATAATTAGAAATAACTAACCCATTGAAATTATTTAAATAAACAAATTAATTACTAAGAACTTTTTGCACACACTGTAGCAATCTTGAGTTGGAATTCTGTAACAAATATTATTAGTTATAGTGGATGATGATTATATAGACAGGAAGCTTTGTTGAAGACCGAATGAAAATATAGAAAATTTTACATTATATAATAAATACATTTTATAATTTTTAAAAGTTTTGAGAAATAAATACTTTTATAATTTTTAAATAAAAAACACATTTTAATTTTTCTAAATTAAAAATATTTTAAAAAATTTGTAAACAACCATAACAAAAATAAGAACACACAAAGACTCAACACTCATGCGCTCTCTGCTTCCCATGGTTGTTTAGGGTTTTTTAGGGTTTTAGCTCTGAGTGCTTTCGATGTCAGTGGAGGCTGCTGCCTTGGGCAGTGCCTTTGGGACTGCGAACATGATGGAGGACGATCGTTCCAACAGATGGAAGAGAGCAGTAATAGGGGAAAAGATGGGTTCTTCTAAATGCATGTTGGGACTTCCTGTCAAAAAAGTTTCCGCAGAAGGTATAGCTCTAGATATTTCGAATGTTCTACTTAAAGAAATCGTGGTGACCAAGGATCTTGCTCTGGTAGGTAAGTTCTTTTCCTTCCGTCCCAATATTGAGATGGTCCGAAAATGGGTGATCTCTTGGTGGAGAATCAAAGGTAGTGTTTCGGTTATTGCTATGGCAAGAGGGTTATTCCTATTTAAATTCATGAATAGGGAGGATATGATAGCTACTCTTGCTAGGGGACCCTAGCTTTATGGATCACATTCACTTGCTTTGTGCCCTTAGAAACCCGGGTTTGACCTTAGCTCGGACCCCAATAAGTCTGCTCTTGTTTGGGTTAGATTACCAGGGTTTCCCTTAGAATTCTGGGATGAGAAAATATTTACCGCTATTGACAACTCCTTTGGCTAGTATCTTACTATGGATCATACTACCCATACTCAATCCTGTTGTGTTTATGCTCAGTTTTGTGTCAATGTGGAGATCAACCAAACCCTCCCAATGTCCATCGAGTTAAACTCTAAATATGGGATTTGGACCCAGCCAATCCTTTATGAAAATGCTACCACTTTCTGTCAGATATGCAAGAAGAAGGGCCATTTAATGACCCAATGTAAAGCAAAGAAAATGGGCAAGAAGAATGACCCCCATAATGAGGTTGAGGATCATTCACAAAAAACTGTTACCCCTGGCAATCAGGGAATGGGGGTAATGTAGAAAATGCTTTCCCAGATGATAATACTAAGCAGGCTATGGAAAAAGATTGTCAGACGGCTTCGGGTAATGGGTATAATGCTTACCTAGATGATAATACTGAGAATGTTTTGGACAAAGCTTGTCAGAATGATGTTTTAGATACAGTTAATTATATGGATCAACAGACCACCAATGGGTTTGAGGAGGGTGAAATACAAGACCAATTGATAGATGGGGATGCTGAAGAAGGTAAAGTTTTGTGGGATGATCCGCAGGTTCTTCCTAAAGAGACAACAGATACTGAAGGAGCAATAGCTTTTGAGTCAACCTAGGATAATGCTCTGGAAATAGGTGATCAAGCAACTAATCCTTCATTGACAGTGGAAATCGGTCCAAGTGGTAGTGGTAATGAACAAGAGGAATGGATTACCCCTAAGAAAAAGACTCGTAAAGGTAAAAAGACTGCTGATGTTGGCACTAACTCCAAACAAGGGAGACTGACCCTACGGGAAACACGGCAAAGAGAGATTGCCAGGGAAATTGCCAGTGGTAAGCAAAAAACACTAGAGGTCAATTCCCTCAAACCTTCTAAATGAGGATTTTATCCTGGAATCTGAGGGGTTTCAACAGCCCCACCAAACAGTTTGAGGTTAAAAACTGTGTTTTAGATAATAAATTAGATATCTTGCTTCTTCAAGAGGTCAAGATGAATGAGGAGAGCTTTAAGAAGATAGCTAATTACATATAGCCTAAGGCTGAGTTTTGAATTAGTCTGGCTATAGGGGCTTCTGGTGGGATTGTTACAATGTGGAACAGTGCTAAAATTCAAGGTTCTCTTATGGCTTCTAGCAAGCATTTTCTGGTTATCAACTTCTCCTTGCCTTCATTCAATTGGTATTTAATCAATATTTATGCTCCTAATACTAGAGTTCTGAGGCAATCTTTGTGGACTGATTTGAGTAGCATTCTGACCAATTCCACACACTCTAGATGGATGTTGGCTGGTGACTTCAACACTCCATTATATCCCTCTGAGAAATCTGGTGGGATCCTTGATTACTCTGATAGCATGTTTGACTTTGCAGAATTTATTAATGTTTGGGGATTGCTAGATGTGGAGCTGCAAAATTAGATTTTTACCTGGTCTAATAGACGACGAGGTGACCATATGATCCAGGTTAAATTAGACAGAGTTCTTATTTCAAGTAACTAGGATAATCATCATAATATGCATTTGCAGGCTTTTCCTAGAACCATATCTGATCACTGCCCTATCTTCCTTCATTGGCAAGATCAATGTTAACAGGGCCCTTTCCCTTTCCGCTTTGAAGCAATGTGGATTAAGCATAAAGACTTCAGACAACTTGTGACTCAATGGTGGCAAATTCCTATCCAGGGTACTCCTATGTTCAAATTGGTTAAAAAGCTTATGCATGTCAAACAGGAGGTTTGTGGATGGAATAGATACAATTTTGGTCATGTGTTTTGTCAGAAGAAAAATATAGCTAGAAAACTAGTGGATATTCAGCAGCGGATTGCTCAAGGAGATGTTTCAGAAGACACTACTAAGGAAGAACATGATCTGATTTTGGACTGGAGGAATCTTATGTGCTGAGAAGAGGTCTTTTGGAAACAGAAGTCCAGAATTCAGTGGCTTAAAGAGGGAGATAGGAATACAACTTTTTTCCATATTTCTGCCATGAAACATAGGAAGGCTAACTCCATCACAAAATTATGTTTGGGAAATGGCAATGTTATCATTGAGGATAATGAGATTGGAGAACAAGCTGTGATATTCTTTCAGAATTTGTTGACTAAACAAGCTAATGTTGTTGACAATGGCAGGACTATGAATCAATTCATTGACAAAATTCCCTATCTGATAACTGAGGAAGATAACCTGGAAATGCTAAGGCCTATATCTGAGGAGGAGGTTCATGCTGTTTTATTCTCTATGGGTCCCTTCAAAGCTTTGGGTCCTGATGGCTTCCCTCCTATTTTTTTCCAGGAATATTGGGATATTGTGGGGGCTGATCTTACCACTGCAATTTGTGATTTCTTCAAAATTGGTAAACTTTTAAAACAGCTCAATAATACCTTTATTGTCCTTGTTCTGAAAAAGATGAAACCCACCAATCTTTCTTAATTCAGACCTATTAGCCTATGTAATACTATCTATAAACTTTGCACCAAAGTCCTTGTCATGAGAATTCAACCTTTTTTAGATAAAATTATTTCCCCTTCTCAAAAAGGTTTTGTCCCAGGTCATCAAATTCTGGATGCTGTGATCTCCACTCATGAAACTATTCATTCCATGGATAAGAGTAGAATACCTGGCATGGCTCTTAAGCTGGATATCTCTAAAGCCTAAGATAGGGTCTCATGGACTTTTCTGTTTCAAGTTATTAGGAAATTTGGGTTTAATGAAAAATATATCTCGTCATTTGGACAGCTGTTTCTTCCACCAAATTTTTAATCTTGGTTAATGGGGTCTCTAGGGGTTTTTTCTCTTCCTCGAGAGGACTCCGTCAGGGGGATCCTCTTTCCCCTTACTTGTTTATCATAATGGCGGAGGCACTCGGGAAATACATTCAAGCTAATGTCGCTTCTAAGCATCTTGTGGGCATCAAACCTGCTTCCTCCCTTGCCCCTATGTCTGTGCAACAATTTGTTGATGATACCATTCTTTTCGGCATCTCTTCTGTGATTGAAGCTTGGAGATGGAAGAATATTTTAAACCTTTATGCCATAGCTTCTGGGCAAAGCATAAATTTCCAAAAGAGTAATGTGTATTTTTTTAATACTCCTAATGATCTCTGACAAAAAATCATTAATATCCTGGACTGTGCTGAAGATGATCTTCCTGCCATCTATCTGGGTCTTCCCTTTACGGTTAAAGAGGTGTCTCAAAGTTTTTGGAACATTATATTGGAAAGAACTCAGCGGAAATTGATTGGTTGGAAAGGGAAATTACTCAGTAGTGTTGGCAAATTACAGCTTCTTCGGGCCTCCTTGCAAGGTATACCCACTTATTTCCTGTCTCTTTTTAAAATTCCTACTTCTTTTGCTGACAAGCTAGAACAGATTCGAAGAAAATTTTTATGGACGGGAGTAGAAGATAAATAGAGAATGTCCTTGGTCAGTTGGGAAAAAGTGTGTCTCCCTAAATCCCATGGAGGTCTCAATATTAAATCCATACGCAACATGAATAAATCCCTTCTCTCAAAAATCAATTGGAACCTGATTCATCAACATAAAGATTAGGGGGAAATCATGCAAGCAAAATATCTACATGTCACTGACTGGTCCAACTTCCTCCAACAAGAAGGTTTACCTCAGGGATCTGTTATATGGAATAAAATGCTGAAATCTAGAAGCCTTCTTACGCAAGGGATTAGATGGAAATTGGGTAATGTTATGTCTATTAAGTTCTGGATTGATATTTGGATAAAAGATAAGGCTCTTATTACTCAGGGGGATTATGGTGAAATTGCTGGCATTGCTACTCAATTTTTTGGCGATAAAGTCAGCGATTACATGTTAAATAATAATGGCTACAAGAGGTAAAAAAATTTATTGGACGGCTGCACACATCACCCCGATCTCGCCTCTAGAGTTCGGGCTGTTCAACAGTTGATTCCAGGAGTCAAAATCCCTGTCTTCCCTCGTGAGGATGAGCAGTTTTGATGGCCGGATAAGAATGGACGTTTCTCTGTTAAGTCTGCCTATCATTTATTGGTTCCTGAGGTTCATAGAAAGGAGATATGGAGAAAAGTTTGGAACCACAAACTTGTACCGAAAATTAATATGTTTTGGTGGGCTTATGTTCATAACAAAATTCTGACCCAAGACAGCTTACAGAAGAGAGGTTTTACCTTGGTCAATAGATGTTGTCTGTGCTATGATAAGGAGGAAATTGTTTCTCATCTATTCCTTCACTGCAATTTTGCTAGGGAAATCTGGAACTTAATCCTAAGTAATTTTGGTATTCAGTGGGTCTGTAATTCTGATATTACAGAAGTTATTAATAGCTGGTATCCACCCTTTTCTCATCCCTAGCTTGTTGAGTTATGGAATCAAACTCTGCCGTGTTTGAGCTGGACTTTGTGGAAAGAGCGCAATCATAGGATTTTTAGGGATACTGCTAGAGATGCCTCTCAGGTTTCTCACACTTTTATTAAGACTCTTATGGAAAGTGTCACTAATGCCCATATCTGAATTGTGGAGAAACCTCTGACTCATGAAGAGGAACAAATTGCGGCGAATTGGAAGATTCTCAATCATATACCTGTTCATAACAATGCCAAATTGTTGCAGAGGCTTAATACTAGATGGAGTCCTTTGAATCCTAACTAGCTGAAACTTAACTTTGATGGGGCTTCTAAGATGGATGGTACAGCTAGTGGGGGAGGGATCATAAGAGATGACAAAGGGTTGATGGTTGCTGTCTATGCTGATGGTCTGGGCTATCAAAGCAATAACTATGCTGAAGCAACTACTCTTCTATGGGGGATTAAATTGGCTATATCCCTTGGTATCAAGAATTTGAATATCTAGGGGGACTCTAAAATGGTTATTAATGCAGTTAACAATGTGTCGACTGTTGGCATTAAGTTGAAAGATATTATTAGGCATATACAAATTCTCCTGCAGAAGATTCCCAGTGTGGACATCTCACATATTTACCACGAGGGTAATGGTGTTGCAGATGCCTATGCTGAACTTGGACAACAGTATTCAAATTAGCATTGTTGGTGCCAAATTGATCATATCCTTTTAAATGTTAAGGCTCTCATTCTAAAGGAAGTGACAGGTTAAGGATGAGTAAGATTTATTGGAAAGATAGCTCACTTTGTCAGCTCTTTGGGAGGGTGCTGACGTGCCTCTTGAAGTACGGGTTTTTTTGTACCTTCTTAATTATCATTTCCGCTCCTTTCTTTTATAAGGCTAGCGGGCTGCTTGATCATTATGGTGTTTGCCATGTAATTATGATTAAGCATGGGATGAGTAAGCATCATCTTTGTAAGGTTTCCCATATTTATGATAATGCGTGTTGTTTTATCACCAGTATCATTAGCCTTGATCAAGGGAGTAATGTTACCGTAAATATGACTGGGGAGATTTGGGATTTTTGTGAACTGCTCTGTAATTCTGACATGGGTGGCGATAGAATCAGAACCAAACCTGTCTCTTGCTGTGAGTTCAAAGACAACCTGGTGGTCTGGCATTATTGTAAAGAGGGTGGGATTAGTCCCTATTTGGAGTGGCTCAACGGGTATAATGAAAATTTATTTGAACAGTTCGCTAGGTCTTGGCAGAATTGGTGTGTTTCTGTGGGCGGAATTAGTTTTGAAATTTTAAAAAGTGTGATTGCTATGGCCACTGGTATGTCTACTCAGGGGATTAAACTGCAAAGGAAAACTAAAATTACGGACCTTTCCAGTCAGAAGCTCTTTCTTGGAGATGGTGAAGAATTAGTCCCCTATCAGGGGGGATTTGACAGAGCCAAGCTGCCCGAGCCTTGGGACGGTGTGTGTTTTCTCCTCATGAAGTATTTCACCCTGGAGGGGTGCTTCACCAGGTTCTACAACTATCATCTCCCCCTTTTGAATCATTTTCGACGCAATGCTCATATTAGCTTTCCTTTTTATATACTTTCTTCCCTTGAGCATTCTGTCCTTAGGGTTAGAGCTAAATTAGCTAAGAACCTTGCTAAGAAACCCATCCCCCTTCATCAAGGCCTTATCCTCTGTCTTTATAACCACCATCTTGCCCTAGAGCCATCTAAGGCCATTCAAACCAATAGTGGGGAACTATCTTCTAACCCTAAGGATATTCCTGGTGTTGAAGAACCATGCCCTTCCCCTATTCCTACTAAGACAAAAGAAGTTTCTTTTTCTACTCCTGAGGAGATTCCCGTTGATACTCCGGGTTCTACTGTCAGTACGAAGGGCAAAAAGAGGAAGACACATGCTAGTGAAATGGGCACTGGGGGGCTGCGGTAGGGACCCCAAAAAATCCTTGTAGGACCCCTGTGGGACAAGGTAGCAAGTCTCATTCATCTGATAAGGTTATTAAGGATGTTTTCTCCTCAGGAGTTAGGCAGTTGGGGCAAATTGCTGGAAAACCTGCTCTAAAAGAAAAACTTATTAATTATTCTGAGAGCGCTTCTGATGAATCCACCCAGGGGGATGAGGCTAAGGATATGGATGTTCAGGAAATCTCTAAGGATGCTGATGGTAAGTAGGAGACTCAAGAAATGGGGGCTACTACTGAGGATGCTGCTGATTCTGCTGAAAATGCTAGCAAAGTGGGAGAGATGTTTTTGCAAGAAGCCGATGATGAAATGGACACTGATGCTAGCCTGGGAGCTAAAATTGCGGTTTTGAGGGCTCGCATTGAGAAACTGGAACAGAATCTTTCCACTGTGCTTAGGAATTCTATTTTCCTCAATATTTCTGTGCTGCAAAACCTGGGGGTTACTTTTACTGCTAACAATGATGATCTTGCTACGAAATTGGATGACATTATTAAATCTATGGTTAAGTAAGGAGAGAATCTACCTCCTTAGTTTTTACTTTTATATAGATGATACTCTGCTACTCTGTATTTACTATCTTAGTTTACAGCGGCTGGTTTTGTTGTTTATGCTAGGAAAATAGTATTTGATGTATCTGGTTTAAGGCACTTTTTGTACTTGTTGCCTTTGTGGCCTCTTTATTTTTTGTAAGGGTTCGGCCCCTTGTTTAGCTGCCTTATATTGTCAAAAACAAAAATAAGAAATGGGAAGTATTATTGAAAAAATGAAAATACATTTAACAAATGGGAAAGTGGTGGGAAGAAAATATAATAGAAATGATTTCGTGAACCATCTAAAATTTAGTTTTCAATGAGTAAATTCAAATACTTGATTCTTTAGTCATCCTGTACATAAAATACACAAACTTTCTCAGTTTAAATGTGTAGAAATGACATTCACCCTTCCAACAGCAAAATCAACCAAAATAAACTGTAAAGACAACCACTAAATAAACCCTCTTTTTGTCAAGGGAAATTCTATGTTCTAATTATGTGTTCTCTTCACCACAAAATTCTCTCTGAGTCAAATGCATTTCTCAAGATCACAGTCGAGGCATCTCGACTCCTTAAAAGTCTCATGTGATAAGAGAATTTTGGTTTCAGTAGATGGTCTCCAAAGATTCATCAACCGGTTGACAAATCCTATGACATTAACATCACCGAATCCTCCCTTCATGTATTGTCGAAGAAGAGCAAAAAGAGGAATAGCGTCATCAAAAAATGAATAGGTCAAGTCTAGATGAACTTGCTTTATATTTTCTAGGCGAAAAGTCGCTCTTGGTGCCATCACACCAAACCAAGAATATTAATAGTTTGGAGAGATTGAGCAAGTAAAAGATAAAGAATATTAATTTTAAACTAATAAGTTGAATTATTTGGCCATGTAAATGATGCATTATTAAATATGATTGGCCAATAGTTTATAATATAATTATACATCTTAATCATATTCTCCGGTAATATTATATTCCCGCCATTAATTTTGGGACAATTTTTGCCTTTACTAATAAATTATTATGTAGTTTTAGGGTTATTTTCTCTTTCAAAATGGCTTTTGTTTATTACCATTGATTATGAATTTGATCTCATGGCTCTTATTTAATTCCGGGGGCCATAAGCACATGCCTTTTAAAAGGCTTGGTGAAGCCCCGCCTAACTAAAATGAAAGTCATAATAAACCCTAAGCCAAGGTACCGGGTATGGAGCCATCTTATTAGTGGAAAGAAAAATCCAATCACACTAGTAGATCACCAGCATAGCCTGGGGCATCCAGATTCATTGTGAACAATTGATCTAGTGCATGTTTATAATGTTAGTGATGGCAGATACCTAAGTTCAATTCCAGGCATAGTTCCAAATCCAATACCAGTTTGTTGTTCTAGATCTCACAAAGGCCCCTACCCAAACAAAATATAAGGTGCAAATTTACTCTTTTTTAATTTCATTTAGTGTTTAGTTTAGTTTGATAAACATATTGTTATTTATGCATAGAATTGTAGTTACAGATTTCATTACCAATTTTAGATTGAAATTAAATTTATGATAAAAAAATTTAGTTTTATGAAAATAAAGAAAAAAAAATAAAGAACAAAATTAAATAAATTTTAAAAAATTGTAACATTTTGGTTATATATATATATATATATATATATATATATATATATATATATATATATATATATATATATATATATATATATATATATATATATATATAAACTTTTCTAAAAAGAGAAACATCTATGTTTTTTTATCTCGTAAAATTTTTAAGAGAAAACGCAGAAACATGTATTCTTTATTTTACATTCTTTAAAAGAATTAAAATATTTCTCTTTAATTTTTTTTTAAATACTTTTAAAAATAGAATAAAATCCTTGCAATCAACCACATATATATATATATATATATATATATATATATATATATATATATATATATATATATATATATATATATATAAAATCCTGTAAAACCTGTAAACATAAATTGTATGAAAAATATAAAAAATCATATATGATAAGACAATCTTTATTGCCAATAAAAGCATTTGTATTCAAATCATTTATGTAGATCTAATACAAATAATTTTTTTCTAAACAAATAAATAATTTCTCCTCCATCTGGTATCATGCATGGCCATGCAAATAATATGAAACTTTTAAATCACCCCCCCTCAAATTTTACCTGTAACATGAAATAATGCCAACATCAGTTCAAATAAATAAATCATTTAAAAATAATGTTATTAGTTTTCAAATAAATAAAATCAATAATAGAGATAAACAAAATAAATAGAGAAGCCTATCAAAATAGAGGAGGTGAGAAATGGGTTTCTCATATTCACATTTAAAAAATTATTCTACAGAAAAATGAAAGCATTTAAAAATCATTCTATAGCAAAACAATTAGGAAAAAATGAAAGGATTAGGTAGAAAGAAAAGTATTTGTGCAATTGTTTTAGCAAGTTTTAAATATAATAGAAGTTGCATATTTAACTCCTAAAATATAGCTAACTTGAATTTTTAATGGAGTATTTGCTTTATTATTGTTTTAAACTTTTAAATTGTGCTTTATTCATTTTTTCTATTTTATTAGTGCATGTAATCATGATAGTATTTGACTAAGATTTATAAATAAATAATTATTTATTCTTATTCTTTATATTTGGATTTTTTTTTTATTATTATGTAGTTTTAAATATTTACTATTTTCAAATATGAAGGGACTTATATTTTATTCCCTTAATTCTTTTAAGGGTTAGTGTAATGAATTTTTTTATTATTATTCTATTGAATTAGTTTATCATTTTAAATTGCCTTAGAGAGATGAGTTAAATATAGAGTTTATTTATAATTAATCAATTAGGTTAAAATTTTAAATATTAAAATTTTTATGGTTAGGCCCAGTCCTTGACCTCTGCAAGGGGCACTGTCCCTTGATCTTACCAGTGGCTACCACCCTAAGGCCCCTGCTTCAAAATTACAAAAAAAACAAATATATATAAGGGGACTGCACCAATCAACTATGCAAATTTTTAAAAGAAAGTTCACCATTCTAATTTATTTCTTTAGTGATTATTCATTAGGATTCGCCATTGTAATTATTTTTTTAACTAATTGTTCATTAGGATTCGCCAAGATTTTTTTAGCAATTTCCAAAATGTGTGAAGATTCGCTAGGGAAATTAATATTTTTTCGAAAAAAAAAGGAAAATTATAGCACTTAGCTAGGATTCGCTAGGATTTTATAAGTTTTTTTAGGGGAAATCCTTAAAGTTATCCCTGAACATCAGTCCTAACGTTGATCTTTAGTTGGATCAAATTAAGTCCTAGATCAACAGCTTCCAATTCAAATTTCTTAACAAACATAAAGATTAACATTTCTGCCATTCAGTGTGAGGATTTTCTCAGACCTATTCTCTTCATGGTTGCTCTATATCTTTTCTTAAACTCTACGTGCTAGAGGCATTCTTTGCTCAAATGGGTTGTTAATGTCACTTTGTGGCTAAGCCCATGGTTGTTAATGATTGTACTTTGTTAAAATGTAAGACTAATTTCTTTGAGGACAAGTAAATATTTGCATATTTGTTCTTTCAAGACAAGTAAATCTTTGCATATTTTTTCTTTCTTTCTTTCATTGGCCTTTTTAGTTAAACCTCATCCATAGGTTTAGTTGTTATCTACTACATGTGTATGATGGAAGTTTCATTTTGAAGGCTACCATTACAACAATTCTTCTAGATTAGTGTCCCAATTTTTATATATAATAGTGTGATATGTGTCAATCCTAAAGAATTAATGTTTCTAAAGTGAGATGATTTTATTTTAGAACCAAGGAAAATCTATCAAATATGGATGAATTGGAAATTTCTAAAGAATCTAAAAATAGCCAAATTTAGGGGATATAAATTGAAAAAACAACCAATTGGTGACATATAGCCACTCAAAATTCCTTTATCATGTTAGCATACATTTGATAGTGAGTTGAGTTTCATCTTCAACCTCTGCTTAAGTTGCATTCTTACTTTGATTTGTCTCTTTAGCAAACTCATTTTATTCAAAGCATTAAGGCCCCTATAAATTTAAGGAAAACACTTCCATTACTCTCTTAAAGCGTTCTTCACCCTCTATCACGTTAGCATACATTTGATACTGAGCTGAGTTTTATCTTCAACCTCTACCTTGGTTGCATTTTTACTTTGATTGGTCTCTCTAGTAAACTCATTTTATTCAAAGCATTAAGGCTCCTATAAATTTAAGGGAACCACTTCCATTAATCCCTTAAGGGGTTCTCCACCCTCTATCATGTTAGCATACATTTGATAGTGAGTTGAGTTTCATCTTCAACCTCTGCCTTAGTTGCATTCTTACTTGGATTTGTCTCTCTAGTAAACTCCTTTTATTCAAAGCATCAAAGCCCTATAAATTTAAACAAAACACTTCCTGCTTACTCCCTTCAAGGGCTCTTCACCCTTTATCATGTTCAAGGTATACTTCAGGAAATGACCTCTTGAAAATTCTAAAGAATCCCTAGAAAATCCAATATGAAGAAGTATAATATCCTACGTGATTTTCTTTTATATTGGAAATCAAATATTAGAGTGGATGGGAATTTTTTTCCTTATATGATGTTTTTGCAATTTAACGACTAAATTTTTCTATTAATATCTGACTTTTATAGTGATTCAATGTCTAAATTTTCTATCAATATATGAATTTTAAACAAAGCTATTGAAATGGGGTTAGTATTGAAAATAAAAATTAGCCCCTAATAAAATGAAAAGATTAAGGTCCCAATTTTTATATATAATAGTGCCATATATGCCTATCCTAAAGAATTAATATTTTTAAAGTGATGTGATTTTATTGTAGGATCAAAGAAAAACTATCAAATAGCCAAATTTGGGAGAAAACATTTGAAAAAATAGCAAATTGGTGACATATAGTCACTAGAAAATTCCTTGATCATGTTAACATACATTTGATAGTGAGCTGAGTTTCATCTTCAACCTCTCCGTTAGTTGCATTCTTACTTTGATTTGTCTCTTTAATAAATGTCTTTTATTCAAAGCTTTAAAGCCTCTATAATAAGAATTAAAAATTAAAAAAAAAAAACTTCCATTACTCCCTCAAAGCATTCTTCACCCTCTATCATATTAGCATACATTTGATAGTGAGTTGAGTTTCATCTTCAACTTCTATCTTAGTTACGTTGAAGGTGTTCCCTTTATGAGAGAGAGCGCTGACATTGGAAATCAACCGTCTCCATTGCTGCAGAAGCATGCAAGACGATTGCAGCTTCCTGAACCATTTGATTTGCCAGATTTTGTTCATCATTTTTCATCTTGCTTTCGTCTGCATTTTTTCACCGGTTTGTGCAAATAACGTTTACTTTATGTGAAGACGTTTGCAATTCTTTTGTTTCTTTAATATTGATGCTTGCAGATAGGATTGACAGTTATATGCAAACATTAGATATGGCAGGGGCATTTATGAAAAATTGAAAATCTACACAAAAGTCACGCCAGGAAAAACATCGTGTTTTCGTGTCTATCTGTGACTCTTAAAAACCCTTTTTAAAATTTTAAACTGTTTTGAAATCCAGTGGAATGCGCTAGATGGTTTCCACGTATCCATGAAGGTACAGATTGCCCGGAGATAATTTCCAGATTGCCTTTGAATATGAGGTATTGAGGTGTAATGCAGGCTGCAATATAAATAGAACGAGGAGGAGATTCCTGTTACCGTCACTCAATCTTTTTATCACATAATACATTACCTCTTATTTGGTGCTTTTATTGCTCACATAGCCTTTTGCTCTTATTGCTTTTATATGTATTCTTTTTCTCTCTAATCAATATTTCCGCTCTAAGAAAATGAGTTTAATTTAATACGATTAAAAATATATAGTTTGTCCTTCAATTTTTTTAAATTTTTTTGAAATATTCATCAATTTCTAATATATTTATAATTAACGGAAATGTATATTTTTATTTTTTATGAACAATATAATTTAGAAATAAAATTTAAGTGTCCTGAATCTCCATTCTCCCAAATTTTACATTTAAATAATATTTAGGGGATCCTCTTTTTTAATATTAAATTTTTAAAGCTCTTACATTCCAATGATAGCCATATTTCATGAAATTATAGATTTAAAAATTCAAATGTGGACAACATTAATACATTGTACAGAAATATTTGATTCATAAATTTATATTTTAAATACACATTCATAATTTAATTTTATACATGAATAGTTGGATTATATATAAAAGGTTTTATGTATATTGGTTTACCATTTCTTTAAATTTTTTTGAACTCTAAACTTTTTCCTCTCTTAACTTTAAAAACATTCTTATTATTTATGATCTTCTTTTAATATACTTTAACTATGTTCTTCAAATCAAATTCATTCAATATATATTATATATTTAATTTTATATTCAATAACATATCATATTAAAGAGAAAATATTTTTTTTTAACTATATATAACTATATATATAGAATGAATATCTCTTTGCAATATATATTACATTGTTTTGTGATACAAGAGTAGCATAAAGACATTTGTTTTTCTTAACTTCATCCACCTAAAATATAGGAAAAGGAAAAATAAAAAGATTGGAGAATCCTAAAGAATTAATGACAGTGACATAAACAATTTATAACCAATAAATATAAGGTGTGGTTATTATCATGGTAAATCGTCTTATTTTAAATGATTTTTGGTAACCTCTAAGACATCATGTCTAAGGGACAATTAAAATTAAGGATAAAACTTATTTTTTTAATAATTTGTATTTACTAAACATAACATTTAAATCATGTCATTACAACTTTGTATTTCTTACAAGTTAAATTAAATAATATTATAAAATATAATAAATATAAATATAATATAATACATG
Source organism: Cunninghamia lanceolata (assembly GCA_027924645.1). Classification (NCBI taxonomy): domain Eukaryota; kingdom Viridiplantae; phylum Streptophyta; class Pinopsida; order Cupressales; family Cupressaceae; genus Cunninghamia; species Cunninghamia lanceolata. The sequence continues at coordinate 2,953,828 of BSBN01000749.1, read as the reverse complement.
AAACATCACTTAAATTGTTAGATTTCTTACAAATTAATTTAAATAATATTATAAAATATAATATAGATTTTACATATATATTACATAACAAATATATAATATATCTAATATGAATATATGATTTTATAATATCATAATATTTAAAATATATACTTAATAATTTACATTATATAAAATATAATAATAAATAATAAGTAATAAATATATTATATATTGTATATATAAAATAAATGTATTCAATTTAAATATACAACTTGTAGGAGGACCCTTGAGTAGGTCCATTGCATCAATTTTAGCTAGAATAATGACCTCATTCTTGTGGACAAATTACATTTTGGGTGGAGGCTTAGTAGATTTGGGTTGTTTGGTCATGACTATTTTTTAACCGTGCCATCCATCTAGATTCTTGCATAGGATGCGTAGCAACACACTTCACCATCTTGACTTGCAACTTTGGCATAACTGGGCAATCCTTGATCTTGTGGTGAAGGGCTTGACATCTAAAACATGTATTAAGGAGGTTGATGTCTAGGTGAATTTTATAAAATGTACATCACTCGCTTGAATCTTGATAAATTTGTTTAGGGTGCAAATGAGGTCTAGCTCCACACTCTTTTATGGGGTTGAGTTATGAAAAATTTCTTCGGCACATGACAAATAAAGTGTAAAAGTGTTGGATAAATTTCTCTCTAGAGGAGGGGCTACATAGGAATAGGGAGTCAAAGGAGTTTCATTTTCAAATCTAATTTATCGTGTTGATTTTATTGATATTTAAATATTAGAATGATTTTATATTACATTACCTTATCCCTCTCATGATGGTATTGATTTTTTCATGCCACGAGCTACTCAAGACCCCAATCTTCCTTTGAGAAGGGGTGATTGTCTTAACCCTACTATGGCTACTCAATCTAATGAAAATGAAATATTTATGATGCTCATAACGAGAACCACTTTGATCATCAAGAAAATTATGACCATGATGCTCAAATTGCCAAACAAGATCTTATCTCTTAAACAATTTGTCACCCTTTTGCACTAAACTTTAATAAATGCACCTCTTGGCATATATTCTACTTGGCATTGGATCTTTGGTAGTCTCTTCTAATAATCTCCATCCCATCCTTTTTTTTTTTCGAGTCTCATCATACCACTACTACAAGTTCTATAGCTACTACTACTCCTATTGTCACTCCTAGATTTGCCCCTATTGTTTCCATACCTACCTCAAGTGATCCCATCCCCCTAATGTTCCACCTATAGTATCATCCTTATATTCATACACCTACTAGCGTCATAGCTTCTACTCATGTGTTTCACACCATCCATCATTCCCAACCTATGTCTCACATTAATCCTCCTTCCCAACCTATGTCTTATATTAGTCGTCCTCATCATCTCATTTTCACCTCATCTCATAATGTGGTTCCTCCCTCCATGGCTATGTTCGTTGCCTATTTCCACACATCCTCATTATACATTCTCAACTATTTCATGCATGTATAATTCTACCATTAGCCCTACCTCTAACTTGGATATAATGTTACAAGATATGGCTACTCTAAAGAAACAAGTAAATGACAATAAGAATACTATTACATACAATCACCTACATCACACACAACTTGCTTATGAGGTTGTTATATAACCATTTTGTATGGTATCTATGGTGGCAAGATTTGAATTATAAAATGGTGAGGGAGATCCTAACATGCATTTACAAGCTTTCACGATGGTATGATTAGATTTTGCTTATTAGGATAGGATTTTGGCCAAGTCACTTCCAACAACCTTAAAAGAATGTGTCAGACAATGGTTTTAGTCTTTACCTTCATGTTCTATACACTATTTTCAAAAGTTTACAGTCACTACTTTTCTAAAGCACTTCCACATCAATATAGTGATAATAGAGATAAAGAGATAGAGAGATGGACAGGAATAGAGAGAGAGGAAGAGAGGAGAGATAAAGAGTAGTAGAGAGAGGGGAAGGAGATAGGTAGAGAGAGAGAAGATATATAGACAAACAAAAATTTAACATGGTGTCGTAAACAAAAGTTTAGATCTTTATTTTCTACAAACAAACCTTTGGAAGACAAACTTTCATTTAATCCTTGCAAAAGGAAATGCATGACTAATCAAACTAATAGCCCTCGAATTGTAATTGGAAACATCATATAATCAAAATAATGTCCATAGTTTTCAATACTTATTTTTGCTACCCTCTTCAATTTGGGGGAACATGACTATGAAAAATAAGAAATTACTAATCTATTTAAGTGTAGACAAGTACAAAATAAAGAATTCATTACCAAAATACTATATGAGTCTACAATTGGCAACATCCATACCTACAATTAGTGCCATGCTGGTTGCACAAACAAATTTGTTACATAAAATAATAATAATAATAATAATTAGATAAAGAGAGAAGGATAGAGAAAGGGGGATGCGGGGATAGAGCAAGGAGCTCGAGGAAACAAAAAGAGAAAGAGAGATAGACAAAGAGAAAAGTAATTAGATAGAGAAAATAAGAAATTACTAATCTATTTAAGTGTAGACAACTACAAAATAAAGAATTTGTTACTAGAATACCATACAAGTCTACAATTGGCAACATCCATACTTGTAATTATGAATCAAAATAATAATAATTAGAGAGAGAAGAATAAAGAAAGGGAGACAGGCGGACAAAGTAAGGAGAGAGAGGAACCAAAAAGAGAAAGACAAAGAAAAATAGAGATAAAGAAATATATATGGAATTACATAACAATTATAAGCAATATATATTAGTTATTATATATATTTATTATTTTTAGTTATGTACAATACAATATACATTAATTATTTCAAGCGTTGGTATGATGCAAGAATCATCCACCATTGGTCCTCTGCATCCATTATGTGTTGCATACAAAACTAGGCTAGCAACGATGATCCAAAAAAAATTGAGTTGACCATATGTGAATTTCTTAATTCACAAATTGTTTCCTCAACTCTAGAGGAGTTCAAGCACAAAGTGTAGTGAATTGGAAAATGTGCAAAAGGATAGATTTCATAATCACACTTCTGAACCAAGTTTTGAAAATCATGGATGTGATCAACCTAAGGAGATCATTGTGTCAAATCAAATTGATTGTTGGGTTGGCTTCAACCAAATTGTGATATCTCAATCAATCCAAGATAGAGATAGGGATAGAGCTAGAGATATAGAAAGACAAAGAGAAATAGAGATATAAAGAGGGAGACAAAGAGATATATACAAAGATAAAGAGGCATATATATATATATATATATATATATATATATATATATATATATAGAAAGAGAGAGAGAGAGTTGATGAAATTATTAATTCAATTGTATGTTAATATGATTTGATAATAGGTGGAAGCCCCTGCAATAATTTGATAGGAAATAATAGGAACACAAGGGATGGGCCAGAAAGGAGGCATTCCTCTATTTTCTATGAATTTCTATGGATTGTGAATTATCTAAGGCATGCAATGCATTCGAGTGTAACTTGATAGATAATGAAACCTTCATTTTACATACTAATATGGACTTCAATAGATTATAAATTCCCTATTTCTCATAGCCATGTCTCCACCCAAATTTAAGAGCCTACCAAAAATGAGTATTGAAAAATAATTGTATTGGTTGGATTTAGAGTTCCAAATCACCTTGTGGATCAGTAGTGGAATCTTATGTAGTTTGAAAATATCTTTTTTTTCTTTGAAATAAAAAAATGTGATATCTGAATCAATCCAAGATAGAGCTAGGAGGATAGAGAGACAAGGAGAAATAGAGAGATATAGATTAGTAGTGGAATTTTAATGAGTTTGAAAATATGTTTTTTTCCTTTAGAATTTTATCCTGGAAACATAAATATTGTGATAATAGAATAGAGAGAAAGTTAGAGAGAGATAGTGATAGAGAGGGAAGGGGGAGGGAGGAGGGAGGGAGAGTTAGAGAGATTAACAAAGAAGTGGGGGGAGAGAGAGAGAGAGAGAGAGAGAGAGAGAGAGATACTCACTAACCCCATATCCACCAAGGTAAACACAAAATCTATAAGGAAGCGATGATGGCTACATTGCACAATATCAAGAAAATTCTTCTTTCCACTTCTATGTTGCATGCAAGGTGCCTCATGTATAGAAATGTATAATATGTCTCTCATTCTAGAAAGAGCATTATCTACTATATTAGATTCTTGCCTCTAACATAATCTATATCAAAATCATATGCTTGCAACTTACCCACTTTTTAGTTGATCATTCAAATCTTGTTGGCCAAGAAAGAACTTAAAGCTATTATGATTTGTTTTGACAACAAATCTTCCACATACCAAATACTTGTAGGTTAATTTTTAATTTTTTAAAAATTTTGTTAGGGTATCGATCTAGAAAAAAATCACCTTGTGATCCAATAGTGGAATCTTAAAAAGTTTGAGAAAGGCCCACCATACTTTTATTTTTATTATGTATAGTATACCAAAGGGTGTATGGACAAACCATATCCTTATTTATGTATGATCTATTGAACTAAAATTTGTTAATTCAAAGTACCTTTCAATTTCAACTAGAGAACATGGCTACATGCATAACCTTCCTATGAATAATTATTTTTAAATTTTACCTTTACCACACAGACAATTGAAGAGACATTTCCTAAAACACAGAATCATTAGCTATCATGGGATTACAAAACTAAGCTTAATTGCATAAACATAGTGGAAAATTGTCCTATTGTGTGATACTTGGGGCTATAGCCAAGCATTCTAATGGAAAACCCTACATTAAAGATCAAGGTATGGTACTTTTACAATGTTAAAAATGGAGCTTGGTATAGCTCCACTACTTTTCATGCCAATAATCTAATGACAAAGAAAAGAGAGTGACTTTCAATTGGTCATTTCATGCCAACAATCCAAAGATGACATGTGTCCATTGGAAACTACACTTATGTTTCTTAAGGAACTAATAATTCACCTTTAAGACCTATTTATTGTACCCATTGCACACTAAAGTGTGACTATCTCTTACAATAGCAAGATACCATTTCCAAGCTTTATTGATTCATACATGGCACGAGTATTACAAGTGGAAACAATGCTACTTATTGAAGTGGCTCAAAAAAGGACATTTACAACATCTCAAAAGTCCACGAAATAGAAATAACACTTAACACTGATGATTATTCAAGTCTCCCCTCATTTTACCACCATCCTAGCAATACATGATCAATGTTTTCAAGCATTTTTTTTGAATGAAATGCTACTATACTAGTCATTTAGAAACATTCACAATAATATTGGTTCATTAAAACAAGATATACATTCCATTGCAAAAGAATTTCAAATAGCTACCATCCATGGATTTTGCACCATACATCTCCAAATCCATTAACAAACACTGATGATGAAACTCCTGATTGGTCCTAATGAATGACAAGTCTTGTCAAGTCTATACCTAGACCTGCCATTTCAGTTGGATGCACTCGACATGCTTGGTAAACAAAAAGAGGACTAGTTAAAGGCACTATCACTTGCAAATAATTCAAAAAAAAAACTTTACTTGCATACCTACTTTTACCCACTACTATTCAAAAATAACTTTACTTGTGTGCATGTCAACATATTTAATTTACTCTATTTCTTTCCTAGCGTAGATTCAAATGATGGATGGACAACAACCATTCACCAGTAGAAAAACTATATTCTCTCTTCTCATGAAATTTTGATGTTCAATATGCATTTATATAGGGAACAACTAATTATTTTTATCTACATACTATTTCGGCATACCCATTGCACACTAAGATGCAATTGCTAGTTACATTCTGATTCTACAATATCTTCCATTCTTTAATATAAAACATATAAAATGGTCAATAACTATAAAATATGCAACAAATAATTACAGAATAAATGCATATTCTAAATATTAATATTAATAATCTATGTTTAAGTAATTGTGGTTTTTTTTTTTTTTTTTTTTATTTATTTAAAATTATGTCAATGACATAATATCACTCATTAAAAATATTACTAATTATAAAAACGAACTGCCTAAACCACCACCATCGAAGCAAACATAATCAAAAATAGAATTTAAATAAACAAATTAATTAGTAAGCATAAACTGTTTGCACACACTGCAACAATCTTGAGTTGGAATTCAGTATTATTTGCTACAGTCGATGATGAATCGATGATTATATATGCAAGAAGCTTTGTTGCAGACGTAAAAAAATACTTTTTATAATTTTTAATAAAAACAACTAATTTTTCTAAATTAAAAATATTATTAAAATTTTCCAAATAACCAAAACAAAATGAAGAAAGGGGAAGGATTACTGAAAACTAAAAATACGTTTAACAAGAAAGGAAGTGGTCAGATGAAAAAATTATAGGAATGATTTCCTAAACCCATTAAAATTTGCTTTTCATTGATTAAATCAAATACTTGATTCTTGAGTCATCCTGTAAATAAAATACACAAACTTTCTCGTCTTAAATGTGTAGAAATACCATTCACCCTTCCAGCAGCAAAATCAACCAAAATTAACTATAAATACAACAGTTAAATAAACCCTCTTTTTATCGAGGGAAACTGTGTTCCTCTTCACCGCAAGATTCTCTCTGACTCAAATAAATTTCTCAAGATCACAGTCGAGGCATCTCGTCTCCTGAAAGGTCTTATGTGATAAGAGAATTTTGGTTTTAGTAGATGGTCTCGGAAGATTCATCAACTGGTTGACGAATCGCACAGCATCAACATCACTGAATCCTCCCATCCGGGAAACTAATAAAGTTTTCATAGCAGGAGCGTGTCGAAGAAGATAAGCAAGTAGAGGAATAGTGTCATGAGATGAGATCAAGTCCAAATGAACTTGCTTTAGATTTTCCAGCCGAAAAGTCCCTCCTGAGAATTTCTGTATTGTACCATCACACCAAACCAAGAATATTAATACTTTGGAGAGATTGAGCAAAGAAAAGATAAAGAAGGAGAATTATAATATATCGGAAATGCGGTTCCAATGTCGTTATCAACGAAATCTCCTCTACTCTAATATTAAAATTGAAGGCTCAAACAAAGTTTTTAAAACCCTGAAAAATATTAAAAGCAACATGTAGTAAAGCAGGAAAGCAAGAATAGTACACTACTATTAAAAGCCTTGACTAAAAAATGTTATATTTGAAGCGAATTTCAGTTTGTCACACTCCCACTTTTGTTAGAAAAATCAGAAATACAATTATTTGCATTAAAATAATCGGTTAAAATCTTACCTTTGGATACCAATCTGAGCCCATGCACAGTTGTTCTAAATCAGGAAATTTGCTTAGAGTCTTTACATCGTCCTTATCAATCCAAGACAAGAGGGTAATTTTTCTTAGTGATTTTAAAGTTGTAAAAGCATCAAGTGGTAGATCACTAGTCAGGTCTGTATATAGACGTAAACATTCTGGCAAGTAGAATTCCGTGTCAATCTGACAGTCTGTAAACATTATTGTAAGGCTCACCAATCCCGGGCAGTTTGCTGTTAGTGCTTCGATGCCAGAGGAAAGATTGAGAGAGAGAAGACTTTTGGAACATATCTTTACTCTCTTAAGTCCATCGCACTCACCAAGGATTAAAATTTCCAAAACTGGACATAATTCCAACATTAGCTCAAGGGTTCTGTCGTTCAGCTTAACGTAATAAAAATTGAGTGTTGCCAGGCTGGCGAAGCCACTAAAATAGTCGGGCATTTTTGTGAGATAGAAATTATTGAGAGCCAAAGATCTGAGCTTGTGGCATAAAAAAATGGATTTAGGAACCTCAACTTCAAGGAAGCTTGTGGCATAAAAACGTGAATCTTCAATACTAATCTCTCTCACATCTTTCAGAGCAGCTCGGTGAATCCATTCACAAATCTTCTCACTTGTAAAGCAGGAGCGGATGTTGTTAAACTCGAAAAGCTCAAGAGAACCAGAATGAAGCTCAAAAATACTGTCAATGATATTCTGCAATGCAACTGGGCTACATGACGAAGAGAAGAAATCCTCTGGAAATTTTAGGTTGGGTAAGAAGGTCCAAAGCAATTTCCATCTTTTAGAGAGGACAGAACAACACACTGCTTGCTTCAAGGGAACTTTACTCAAAATGAAGGTCAGTAAGCCATCTGGTAAATCGTTTAGGCCTAGTCCATTTCTTTTAGGAGCCATAACTTTTCGCTAAGTAAGCTATGGCGTATTTCAGTGAGCTTCGTCAACCGGTTAAGTTAATGGAGCTCAGTAGTAAATATCTAAAATAAAGTTGAATTATAAAGAGCGAACTCAAAGCCAATGAATGCAGTAATTAAAAAGCATGTCCTCTCGCCAATTCATTTTCATTTGCACATTTATTACCGTTGTGTGGGAATCGAACTGGCACGCACACGGCACGATTTTAGTAATCGGCGTTCAGCAAACAGGCGGATCGTGTAACACGGAGAGCTTGGAGTGAATCCCCAGACCTTTGCTTCCCGTACAGAAGTTATTTCGGCCAATTCAAATCAATTCCTTTTACAAATGCAGTTATTAGACAATAAATACAATACGTGTTGGACAACATACTCACTGTTTGTCTTTAGGCCGTGCACACCCAGCTTTTCAAATTCTATATTTTAGAATGGTATGGTCCTCGTCTCTACTCTCTAGTCGGCTACCTACTTAAGTCTGGCTCTCGTTTAAAATGATGGGCCGGGGTTTCTTCAGGTATTTCATGTAGGCAATAGGAGCTCACTCTAGGTTGAGTGTGGTCAAATTATTATTGGTGTATGGTTGATTGAGGTTGTTGGGTCGTGGATATTTTTTATAATAAGAAAATAATAAAAATAATTTATTTTTCATATTAAGTTTTAATGTTAAAGTTATATTACTAGAGAATCAAAATTATAATTGAGAGATATGGGTGTACAATGTCATTTCCTATTTAGTTTTGTGTTTACGTTGAGGGGAGTGTTTTGATACATAAACATATTGACAAATAGTATAATCTTGTGTAAAGTTGGATCCCTTTCCCTATATTATCCACCTACTTCATTATACACCCTTCTATGCATCTACTACTTATTCCCTTTCTAATGTTCCCACACCTTATACATTTGTCCTATCCATTTATTTATTACTCCCATGCATGCGTTATCCACTATGATCTAACCCTTTTTCTACCCCAAGATTAGTTTACTCCTTGTTGTCTAGGACTCATTCTACTCTAATTTAATTTTTTTAATTCAAATTTGACCAACTTCCTACCATTATCCTTAAATTGCCTAGAGTTGACTAAACACAAGCCTACATGGTATGTTGATATGTCCTTGTATTTAAAGACTTTTAATGCATTCATTCTAATCAATCAAGGAATTTAAAATTCAAGCATATAAATCAAATATTTTTTAGATCTAACCTTTCAATTGGTGTTCAAAATAATCTAGCATTACATAATTATTTTAAGAGTATTTGCATGATTGAAGAATGTTGTCCTCAATTTTGTATACTCTCAAAAAAAGATCAAGGCGATGAGCCCTCACGACTCAATCATATCACAATCTAACAAAAATATTTATCATTAGCATTGACCCCTACAAATATCTAGAGTGGAGAATAAATCTACCATTGATATTAAATAAAGACCCTGTAGCAATATAATAAATTAGCAAAAATGTAAGACTTTATACTATCTAATGAAAGCAAATCAAAGGGTTTACCAACTTGGAGAGGGAGGATGCAAGGGTGTTAGTCTTGGAGTGCTCATCCCTCCAATCCTCTACATCAATTTCTAATCTAATAGAGAGTGCACTTGAAGTAAAGGAGATGGGTTTGTTTACATTAGCTACTAAAGCAAGGTAGAATGTGGGGCAAACTAGGATAAAATTGAAAACAAATAAATATTTCTAGGTCCATGAGAACATAAGTATTGGTCGAGCCTACACACCTATGCCACAAGCTCTCGCATAACCTAAAACATCTTATGTCTCCTATACCCATGCACTACAACCTATTAGAGCAGTCACTACAGCTAATCATAAGGAGCACTTAGCTATTCATTTCGATCTTGAAACCATTTTGAGCTCTTACTATGCTTGACAGAAGAGCATGCCGAATCAAACCTGTAGTTTGCTTAGTGTGAAGAACCCTTCTTTCTATAATTCTAGCATCACCTTCAATGAAAAAATGTCATTGTTGGTGCAACAGAGGACCAGTTTATCATTGTCACCAAAGGAAGGAACCAGAATGTTGCCCAACATTTCTTTGATGCCATGGTGGGATCCTCTCTCTTTGTGTTGAAGTTGAAAAACTAAATTGTAGGAGTGGAGAATCTAAGCCCCTTGTGGTGATCACTAGTGGCTATTCTCCATACAAAATTACATTTTGTATATGTTTTACAATATTTTAAAAAAAAATTGTCGATTTTAATCGATGGCCGAAAAATTCAAAAAAAAAAAAGAATTTAAAAAATGAGGCCTAAAACATTAATGGTTGTTAGGTCCCATCGCAACATTTTGTAAGGAGAATGATATCTAAATCACTCCTTTTTGTTGAGAGAATAGTTAATGCTCAATTATTATATAATGATTTTTGAGTGAAAATATAAATATATACTATTTAACAATAGACCTAATATTTTTATTGGTGCTTATTGATCATTTAATAGTACCTTGAATACTTATAACTAGTAAAAGCACCAAAGGTGCTATCAAATGGCCGATAGGCACAAATATTTATAGGCCTATCCTTAAATAGTATATATTTATATTTTTTCTAGAAAATCATTAAATGTAATAGTTGCTGGAGAAGGCTATAAATACTATAAGAAAATCATTTTTGCAAATAAAAATAATGAAATGGTATTAAATGAATAACCACATGAACTAAATCATGAATGTGCCATTATAAAACTAAATCATAAAAAAAACCATATATTTAGTAATTGCAAGATCTTTTCATCTTGTTGAAATTTCTTGTTCCCCCTTTATAATTGCCTCATTATGCTATATCTACAACTTATATAATACATTTAACACCACAAGAATTTTAAAGAGAAATGAAGACAATAGAAAAATGTATAATAACAACATAAACATATATCAATGTTTTGAATGTAACTTTTAATAAATCACATTGAATATGATATTAAATAGTAAGCTATATGAAATAAGATCACATGAAATATTTTATTTTATACAATTATTATTACATGGGAATAATTGAAAGAAAAATTATTATTGCAAGTATAAAGGCCATAACATTATTGTTAACAAACAATATTCATTTATGTAAATGAACAACAAATAAATTGAATATTTATTGGATGTTCTCTCAATGATCAACTTAGAGACAACGATTGCAATCGATTCCCTTCATCTTTCCTATTCTTAACATAATTTGCATTTTCTATCTTACTATATTGTTCAAATGAGAATGGTGGTGACATTCTCAAAGTTTTGAGAGATTTAACTCGAGAGATAGCAGTGAATGTTAAACCAACCCTTTCTACATCACCAATATTTATTGTTGTTCTATCTAATGTTAACCATTGTGACTTATGTATTGTTAAATCCCATGCCATTTTGAGGGAGATTTGTGTACGATTGCCTCTTGTAACAGGTGAAACAGGGACAAACTTTAGGTTGTTAACATCCAAAGGCACACCCACATAATTATCAAATTCCACAATCACACATAATGGCAACTCCGGTGGTTGAGTACCTTGATGATAAACTATATTTTTTATAGTACCAAGTTCTCCATTAACTAATCCAACATTTACCCACAAATTACATACCAACATCACACGTTGGCCAACACATAGTAGAACCACCCTATCCAAGTGATCATCATCAGCATCATGTGATTCTTTACATCAGGTGTATGTAGACACACTACGTGCAATTGGCATGTTGAGTGACTTTAGTATGTTCTTATTGTGGAGCAGAACCATATTGTTTGTGGCATATAAATGCATAGATGCATCAAATATTATACACTCCTCAAGACTTATTGAGTCATTTGTTCAACCCATAAGGAGTTTCCAATCATCATATCTTGCAATTGCATTCCTAATGTTTGTTAATATTTCTCTAAATCTAACTTATTCTGGATCATGCCCTTGATGACGAAAAATTATGTCCAAAGTCACAACTATTTGGAATGTAGTCCACAATGCTTTACCATATGTGCTACCTGTAAACATAGAAAGTACCATTTTTTCAAAATAGATTAAGAAACAAAACATTTACACCAATAAAATTAGTAAGGATAGTAATACAATAAGTGAGACCTGCATATAGTGGTATGTCTTGCATAGGAGGTAATTGGGCAAGATCACCAACAAGGATAATCGACCTTCCACCAAACGTTTTTGTGCCATGTGATGGAAATAATTGCATGTTGATATCAACAAACAATTTTGGGCCTATAAAACTCATTTCATCAATGAGAATATATTGGATATGCTTGACATCTTCCTGTAGAGTAGCTAATGATTGACCACTCAAAGGCTTGACATTTTTAATTGGAATTTTTAAAGATGCATGAATTGTAGTGGCACGTATGTTGAAAGCTGCAACTCCTGTCGGTGCAAGTAGTAGGAAGGGGCTTTTTCCATTGATTAACTTAGGATCCATTGCATGCCTAATACAATTAATTAGGTAAGATTTCCCTATTCCAGCAACTCCTTGGATGATCATCTTAAGAGGTTCATCATTATCAAGCAATTTAAAATGTCGCATGATTGCATCAAATGCAATTCGTTGCTTTTCACTTAAATTAATTTAAGGATTAAATTGATAATAAAATTCTCTTTGGATTGGATTTCGTAGTCAGCTTGACTTTATGAATTCTATAGTTGTTTCTTGTAAAACATTTGGCAATTGACATTGGTTCCAATCATACTCTATGTCAAAGTCACGCCTACCAAGAAGCTCAATATCAGATAACCAAAAATCTTGTCGTGGTGCCAAGCTAGACACAACTTACCACTCCTCCATTTCTACATTGTCATTAGGAGCATTATCTTCAATCTTTGCATCACTAGTATCAATAGTCTCTAAGTAAATAGGTGTCTGATGTACATGCCATGCATGATATGTATTTTTAATTATCTCTCAATGTTGAATAATTACTTCTTTTTCATCTCCAATATCAACTCTAATGTTACGAAATGGTTTATATAATAACAACTCACTCCAACAAAATAACTCATATTCAGGTGAGTCACTTTTTGGGATTGAAAGATATTGTGGCCAAACTCTAATAATTGTTGGTATATCTCGCGGCTTCCATTTTTGATATCTACGACGCGGAGAATATGACCAAGATTTCGCAACTTCTACCATACATAGATGATCTAATTATATAGGATGCTCCATATATGCATGGATGAAGTTTGTATTAGATGGATCATCATCATGGTTGAAATGTACATGATGAAACACCTTTCATCTAACATTCAAAGAAATGAAGGACAGGGTACACTCAACAAGAGGTAGTTTTAGTAACATATGACATGTTTCTTGTGCACCTATACCACGTTCATCAACTGTTTCAGTCAGGAATATTCTATATACACATAATGCAGGGTCATCTGGGCTATTTGTGTTGGACATCCTAGTCAGCATGTCATAATAACTCTCTGAACTCCTTTCTTCTTTGGACACATATTTTATAATATATTTTAGAATTGCATGACAAGACAATATTGGCTGACAGTCTATGTTTCCCCTCCATATGGAAAGCATATCTAGGTTGTGAACATTCACTCTCTCATCATTTCGTGCTGGTAAATATTTTTTTGTCCATCATCATCAATGAATAATTTGGATTTACTCTACAATTGCCAAAGAGCATTGTAGCAACAAACATTGATTTGACCCTTATTTTGTAGACATGTATCCAAGCTACATTTGGTATGGTGTTCAACGCGATTTAATAAATCTATGTAATCTAGAAGTTGAGCTGTAGCCAAAATTTTAGTTGTGTCCATCAAACAAGAATTCTCTTTTGTAGATCATGGCATGAATACATTTCTTTCATTCTCTTCAAGAGGATTCCATGCACTTATGAATTTGTCATAGAAATCATTTGCCTTTTGAAGCTCATTTGGATTATCCCAATCTAATGTATCTACATTAGGTGTACCCTCTATCCATACAACCATATGCTCATGCACTAATTTCAAACTAAGATTAAATTTAAATCTTAACTATATTATTTTTTTAAAAGAACTAAAAAAATTATAATATAAATATAAATAAACTAAAATTTATCATAATATCATTTTCCCTATAATCATTTATATTTTCTAAATAAAAAATTCTCTTAAAGACTTTTAAAAAAATCATTTATATATCCCTATAATCACTATCCAATACTTAAAATAATAAAATATTCAAAAAAACAAATTACTAAAAAAAGATAAAGCAATTTTTTTGTTTTTAAATAAATAAAGGCAATGTAGATTTTTAAATAAAAGGAAAAAAAAAAGAATAAACTAAAAAAGAGCTTGTCCATTATATTCTATATATTAGTAAACCTCCTAAATTAATGCATATCCAAGACTTAAAATAATAAAAGACTTAAATTATTCCAAAAAACAAATGCAAATTTTTTGTTTTTAAATAAATAAAGGCGACCTAGATTTTTGTTTTTCAGTTATACATTAATCCAAACTATCAAAGAACTAAATTAGCTATCAAAAACTAATTTCAGTTTGGATAAATTACTGTACAGTGAATTCAATCATTACAGATAGTTTAGTTTACAGTGAATTCAATCATTATTCAATCATTACAGTTTGCATAAATTTACTCAATCATTACAGACAGTGAATTCAATCATTACGGTTTGCATAAATTTACTGTACAATTTAGTGTCTGTATATATATGTCAGTTTATATATCAAAAATAATTTTGATATATCTGAACTAATTTTTGATATCAAAGAACTAATTTCAGCTATATATAAATCTAGATATCTTGCACTAGATATATTGTTTCAGCTAGATATTAGCTGTCACAATAGGGAAATTGCTATTCGAAATCAGTTTTTTTCTACCTATTCATTAAATGACAATGAGAGATATAATAATATTTTAGATTTGATAAATTTCAATGAATATTTATGGCTACTATTCACTTTATTTTTATTGTTACCTAAATCACCAATTTGGGGTGGAGAATATGCCATAAATGTATTGAATATATGGTTTCTACAAAACCACAAGGCACATACACAATTACAGATTGTAAGAACACATACACATTGCATATACATTTATTCTTTGCCTATTTATATCTTTCAAATTTAGTAGTAAAAAAAGATAAAACCATGCCCCTCTACACGAAAAATGAAACTAAATTTATTTGCAATATCAAACATCCATACCAAAATTCACCCAAACACTCTTTGATATGTGAAATAGAAAAGATCTAACCACCCAATTTAAGGGACTTATACACATTACACATGTTAGGTCTCTCTAAAGTAGCCAAAAACTTTCAATGTCATCACACTTTCTGAGTGGCATTCAACACAAAAAATTATATTTAGACTCTAAAACATAGAGGTGCATCTTTTCCAAAACCTATCTCACATCAATCACCACAAAGCCAACAAATTTCTACTAGCACTTGCAAAGCTAAAAAATAATATAGTGAATGCATCCCATCCATGCAAACAAACCCATTCCAACTCAATGGAATCATCTTAGAGCACTGGAATCTTGGGGATCATGCAAACAAACATGTTATGCTATGTAAAATAAATCTAACAGACAACCATAAAATTGATCTCAACTCCTAATAACATGTCTAGTGCAAAATTAAGGGCTCTGTCAACTATGAAAATAACAATGCAAGGGGATACATTCTTGTAGATAGCATTTCCTACAAGATATCTCTTCCACCTATGCAAATATGAGGGAGAAAAGAAGTGTAGAAAATATGTATACATTTTTTTTTCCAACCTAAAGGGCTATTTTACTCTACACAAGGACCCAGAACATATTCTTAGATTGAGTTAAGCCATGTTTTTGTTATTTGTCTTCCTTTCCTGTGGATGAGGAAATAGATTACAAATATCTCCTACATCTTTGGATAGCTGAAGGATGACCATCTTGCGATATTTCTTGGGGTTATTTATATCAATTGGCCAATCTATGCTTGGTTGAAGTAAGGGAGGATGACCATCTAATCAAATATTGCAAGATCCATGTGTTGCTGCTTAGCAATTTATATATCTAAAGAAACAGGTTGTTGCAAAGGATGACAAAGGTATGGTTACAATGTGAACAGTGAGAGTATCCTATAAGTCATTTTAAACATTTTGTGAAAGAAAACTAAAACAAATTACCATCTTAAATCAATGGCGACACTGATGATTTGAGATACATGTGGCGTATTCTATACCCTCAACTTGATACGAGTGGGAGGTTAAATCTATGTTACAAGTGCCTCGAAAACAAGCATGCAAAATGTGGCAATGTAGCAGATACACACAAGAACCGGTCCTTAATTAACGCAATTAACGATAACAATTGGTGATTTAAGAAATAGTCTAAAAAAACATGGTATATAGCTGTCACTTGCACCCATAAGAGGTTCAAGGAAAATGCTTCCTTCAAGTGATAAATATCACCACATGTCTTGATACCTTTTACAACAAGATTTATGGATCCCGCCTTTTTTATTTCACAACATTAGCATGAAAAGTAAGATTGTACCCTTTTCTACACATCTAACTAACACTGAAAAGATTGTGATGTAACCCTTTGACATAGAGAACATCCTCAATCCTGTTCTTTCCATCAATAGATATGATGCCTTTTCCACACATCTGAGCTAACTCATCTCCTCCAAACTTAATAACTCCACCATCCAACTTCTTAAGGCTGATGAACTTCTCTTTGTCACCAGTCATATGATTTGAACAACCACTATCAATGACCCAATATTTGGTGTCTTCTTTTCCATGGAAGGTAGTCCATATAACCATTGATTTTTCATTGTTTTGAACTGTTTGTAAGGCATCACATTTTCTAACCTCATTATTTTTGTCACCAACACTAATGGCCATGAAAAGTGTTTCATCATTTGAATCATGATTCTCATCTTCTGAAGAACAACTGTCTTCTAAGGAAAATAAACTCCTTTTGAATTTGCCATTTATGTTTTCTTAGTTTCTTTAAGAGGACATTTAGAAGCAAAGTGACCAACTTTTCTACAATTGAAACATTTGAAGGGTAACTTACCTTTGTATTTGTCGGAGGGCTTCTTTCTTTAGAGTTCTTACAAAGTTTGTTACAGCATCATCAAGACTTTCATCTTCATCAGCAATCTCATCCTTTGTCTTTTTATCGACTTTGAAAGCAACATCTTTCTTTGGAACATCAATATCAAACTCTCTCATTTAAAAAGTAGTGAGGGTCCCAAACATTTGGTCTAAGGAGTATGTATCCAAGTCAGTAGTCTACTCAATAGAAGATACTTTGGAACTATAAGATTTGGGAAGAGATCTCTGAACCTTTTTCACAGCCTCATCATCTTTTATTCCTCCACCAAGACCTTTGATACCATTGACTACTTCATTCACCCGGAGCATGTAACCGGCAATATTTTCATCTTCTGACATCTTTAGGGATTCAAATATGTACTTGAGTATTTGCATCTTGTCTTGCTTTACTTTCTTATCTCCTTCATAAATAGTTCAAAGTTTATTCCAAACTTATTGAGCTGAGCTACAACCTATCACCTTTGAAAGTTCTGAATCAGTTAATCCACTGATGATAGCAAACTTGGCCTTGGCATCATTATCATACTTCTTGATTTCATCTACATATATTGGAATAGAAGTAGGGACAGTGTAACCATTCTTGATAGAATCCCAAACTCTACAGCCTAGTGAATTGAAGTAGCCTTCCATCCTTACCTTCCAAAAAGCATAATTTGTTACATCAAACCTGGGAATCTCGTTGGATCCTCTTAATTCCATCTCAGACCTTCCTCAAGTGGTTAAACTTCCTTTAGAGGAACTTATCTCTGATACCAATTGTTATACACACCAGGATACTAAGAGGGGGGTGAATCAGTATCTAATCATTTTTTACTTTTTAACAACTTCAACTTATCTAGAGAAGATCATAACTTACCCATCAAAACATTAAGATGAACATGAAAGATTAATATAGTACACAACAACACATAACACCAAATGTACGTGGAAAACCCTAGAAGGGAAAAATAATTGTGAGGATTAACTCACAATATATGAAGCTCAAATAATAACTTTGTTTTAGGGGCTTTAACCCAAGGAAGCTACTATTCCCTATGTAACTTTCGTTTAGGGTTAAACCCAAGGAAGCTTCTACTCCCTAATGACTTTGTTTTAGGGTCACTCCCAAGGAAGCATCTACTCCTTCAAATGAGAATACAAAGGATTATTGTATAATAGTCTTTTCTTACTGTCTAAAAACTTCCATTGAAGCTCACACTTGATGATTACACTTATGTCCATTCACACTTTCTTCTGAAGATATGATCAATCAGGCACACTATACTTGATCACTATCTCAAATATGTCTTCAAGATGAATCTAGACAACATCAACAACTTCTGCTCTTTCTCCTCCAATCGCTCACTAATAATGCAGTTAATCTACTGTTATCTACTTGCGAGCCTTTTCAATCCAATTACAATCAAACCTGCCTAACAAAATTTGATCTACTATTAATACATGATATTGCAATGATTAAGTAGCTTTTCAAGCATATACAACATGAAAAATACATTTACAAGTCAGCCAAACAACACACACTATGAGATGTGTAGAAGATAGGTCCTAATTGTAACAACACATTACACCAACAAAAGATCCAAGCCTTGAGGACCCCAACACTTGCTTAACTAGTTTAAAAACATCCTTCATAGCTTCAAACATCAAGGAATTACCTTTGCACACTCTGCTCATTTGAAAATAGGGCAACTCTAAGGAAAACTTATGAAAACTTGAAGAATATTGACCACATCAACTTAAAAACCTTGTGCGGTACTAGAAACAAGAAAGATCTTCCTAAAACTTTTCCAGATGAGTTCACATGACTCATAAAACATCCCCATACACTCCTTTGCCACTACACATCAAAGCATTGTGTCATACTGCCTCAAACATTTACTCTGAAAACACTCTGTCATTTGAAACACATTGCAACATGTTGTCAATTGAAAAATTGAGCTATAGACCACCAAGAAGCTTGAAATAAGAAAGATGCATGCAATTCACATCCAATAACATGTCCACAAAACCACAAGGTCAATCATTCATATATGGAGGAATGCGGAGCATCCCAGTGAGCCTTCAACACTACAACATTCTACAAGAGCACATATTGTTGTTCTATCATGCATATCTTTTACAGTGGAGGGAAGTATTATTTAAAACTTTGGAAATAACACCTTCACTATCTTCTTGACACAACTTCATAACCACATGGCCACATCTACAATTGTAGAGGAATGTGGAGCATTCCATCACCCTGGTAGCAACCTTTTTACAATACCAACTCTATCTTCAAACTGTCAACAGAAAAACATCCTTCCGGTTCAATCAAAACATCATGAAACTTGGAACATACATAAAATAACATATTGTGAAGCTATGTTCCAAACTACAAAAGCTCAATAGCAAAATGATGAAAATGCAGAGCAATCTACCAGACAATCTTCAAAGAGTAGACATTCTAAAACAAGGGATGTCACCTTCTTCTGGAGGCCAAGTCTTCTTTGCATCATCAGATAAAACTTAGGATCAGTAGTATGGATCATACAACATGCTTCAAATCAATCAGGAGCACATCCTCGGCATCAACAACATAATTGATTCTCTTTGTGCTTCTAATTGGTATTGATCAAGCTTCAAACACAACTTTCCTTTTATTAGGAATGTAAATTTTATGACCTCCAATCATGAGCTTTCTCTTTTTTAGGAATATGAAGCTAAGAGAATTATCTTACTTTCTTGGTAGTTTCATCAGTGTAAGCTATGTTGACATCAATGTATGTGATGTTGACATCAATGACAACACATATGGCCAACAAAAAAATTGATCTAATTGCTTTATGATTGATTAGGCTTTCTTTTCCCATCTCACATTTTGGTGAACTTGACATATCCTACACTTGCACTTTTATATCTCATTGCTATGTTTGATTAGTTGATGATTTGATTAGACACGTATATTGCATATGTACTACTTTATCTTGAGCATTTAGTTTAGAAAGAAAAAAAACTTAAACGTTTTTCTTTTCTATTAGATTAGAAAACAAAAACATAGACAAAATTTTCTCATTCTTCTATCCCTCAATCAACAAATCTATGTTGTCATCACTCATTCTTCTCTATTGCTTCCTAAGAGTACATGAGTGTCCTAAACTTCATAGTTGCTTTATGAGTTTTGTGACCTAGTGCTCTGAGTATGAACATCCTATAAGAAGAAGTTATCGAATCCTAATGGGCTCCTGTCATTTAGCTAGTGCCGATGTTCCAACATTAGAACTTGATTTTGATAACTTATTCATCCCAGGAAGTTCTGGAACGTGACCATATTTAGATCACATCCCCACCTTGTTAATGATTTTGAGACACAACCTTCTCTTGAACCTCTTGAGAACTTCGTAGCCCATGTTCCCGAGGCCTAAATTTAAAAGCTAGATAACAAGTTGGCTAGTTTCTAGAATTCTCAAGCATGGAAAATTTAGCTGGGGAGGTCCTCCCTCTTATAGAGAATATAAGAAAGTTGTTACTTGATGATCCATAAGGTGTGGAAGTTCTACGTGGTCTAGCTCACATAGTGGATAATAACATTATGTCGTCAACTAGCTACATAGAGCTGCTCAACAACACATCTTCTTGAAACCAAACAGGGACACAAGTGTCGATACCCATGTCAACATCTTCTATTTCAATAGTCACTTCTTCTATTGTCACCACCACTACACAATTTGCTAACAACACTAACACTAGAACTCTAGGAGTGGGAACGTTACCTTTGTCCCACCTTTCTTTGGTTTCCAATCTACTTATCAAAATATTATTCCAACTATTTCCTAGTGTTGAGAAAATTTGCACAACATACTGCAAATTTTTGATATCACTCGAGGTTCATCAAAAGCTCAAGGCTATTGGGATTTGAGACACAAGAGTCTGTATGAGTTAATGTAGATTCAACATAGAGCCTTAGCTATATAACAGAGTACAACCAATTAGTATGATGATGGAGAGTCTTCAAATGGCTCAGTATAGATTAATTAATACAAAGCCCTTATATGTGAGATAATGCAGTCTTATCTAAGATAGCACTACCAGTCTACTTGGAACAACATTGTGCATATATAAAGAAGAATGCAAAATAATTGAAGACTCAATCCACGAGAAGCAAAGCGCAAAGTACCCAAACTACATCGTAACCATTTAAAGGTCAAAGGATCAGCCTGTGAGGTTTCAGAGCAAATGAAAGGCACTATTTTCTAAGTTTTAACATAGACATGAGGCTCAACCTCTAAATAAGAAAGGCATAGCTAATGTCAGATATGGGGCAACCCATAATACAAGTCATAGGCAGCAAGAAAGTGGATCTGCACTAGGGTAGTCTTTGCAATCATTAGCAGTTGTGACACAATTCAAGTGGCTCGCTATGAAATAATGTAAATTTAATATATCCAATAAACTAGATGTCTATAACTATATTTGATTCAAACTAGAACTAGCCATTTAATTATGGCACTAGGCATTTCAGGACAGAGTTCTGTTGATTCTAACATGACATACCAGGCAAAAGGATGGCACAATACTTTGATGGGATCATAGACAAATAAGAAAGGATGCCATATTACAAGTTGATCACTGTAAACATGGCATCCATCTAAGATTCCAGCACAACATATTGGAGTCCTGGCACTTAGAATTACAAATGGCATGTCATTTTTCACATGGTGTTGCCATTTCAAGTGAATGATACCTATATAAGGGGAGGCTACCATTCGAAATATGGTGCAGCCATTTATGGGCACACAGATGTATACAATTTGTTTAAACAAACTAAGACCTAGTAGAGTGGTGGCTTGTGTATGGAGGCTCGATGTAAGGTAAGGAGATGCTAAAGAATATGCACAACATAAGAGCATGGTGCAAAAGAGAGTGGCACCTCACATTGGTATGGCGCAAGCCATTGGAATCAAACAAAGGTCAAATATGAAAGCATACCAAACTTTCTTGGACCACAAGCCAAATAAAGAATGGCATAGTCTTCACATGAGGTACGAACTCTAAAAAAGATAGCACAACCTCTTGAAAACAAGGCACTATAAAATGAGGAGAGGCAATTAGTAAATACAAGACGTGGCACTATGACATCACACAAAAACTACAGTGCCCAACATCAAAATCTCAGCAACCCTTCGATGTGATATGAATCAAGGTCCAAGCATATATAGTAAGATGCCACCTTTGAAATTAAATGTGCAATAGGCACGGCCTCTATACAAGCTCACGATGCCCATAATGAAGGCACAACAATAAGTTTTCATTCATTCAAATGTATACACAACCATTGAAGAGAAACAATCACATAACAATGCAAATAATGAGACTCAATCACCATTGATCTGAAACAATCTAATGGCATGCACACACCACAAAGGAAGCAAAGGAGCGTTAGGACAAGAGTGTCAACTTGCCACTTGGCACAATGGCACAAGTTTGCAAGGGAAGGCAAAAAATTTCACTCCTAGAGAGCGCCATGCTACCACATGGTTGCAGCGGAAAGACTCTATTCATGGAAGGGTTGAAATATTTGTATTAAATCTTTTAAAAGGTTTTAATATTAAGATTCATGTGAGTCTTGGCTAAAAAAGCTGAGTAATTATTTTTTAGAGTCTCTTATTAATAATGGTGGGCCCTCCAAATAATGTTGAGCCTTGTTAAATGTAAAGAGTCTCATTTAAGTTTTAAAGGGTCACACAAATTAAAAGTAAGATTTAAATAAAGTAATAAGAGTCTTTTAAAAGTAGAGTCATATCATATGGTGGGTCCCTCAGGAAATAAAACTAAGGCTTTATTAAATTAAGACTTGTATAGCTTATGATTTACAAGAGATTAAAGCCTCTTAAAAGAAACTTTATTTAACATGTAGCATCTAAAGGGAAAACAAATCATCACTTTATTTCTAACGACAAGTAAAATGAGTAGAAATTTTATTTTCAAGAAGCTGATTAGATTTTTCCAACTCAAGAGAAATAGAAAGAGTCAGTTTGCTCCAATTATCAAGCTGATATTAGGGGATTTGTAGTTAGAGATATTTTGGACAGTTTCAGAGCATCTTCAAAGGGTGTTTTTCTTTAAATAGCATGAATCATCAGTAGAGGGAGAAGATAGTTTGAGAGATCAGAGAGTTTTCAGCAGCTATAGTAGAGACATTTTCTTGTGTCAATAGGTGCTTCTCATAAGGGATTTGAATATTGTATTATGTGCAAGTCTTTTGCCTTATGTACTTTGTTCTCCATCAAATAATGAAGAGAGAGTCATGTTCTATGTAGATTATGATTTATTTCTGACTCTTGTCTCTTATCTCTCTATTCTAAGCCTTTTGATTAATCTGATATGTATGCTGGAAATGTTAATCATGATGTATGCTCCTTAATGTTATCAATAGACTCTGTTAGGTTGAATCACTATGTTGTTTAGAATTAGGTAATGATTCTGGTGCATCGCCTTAGTAATTTAGGGTATTTCTTATAATCTTGTTTTTTCTTCCCTTTTTCTCAAACCCATAAACAAGAACCAGCTTCTTTAAAATATGGAGGTTATTTCAAGAGTCAATCCCACATTCTTGAAATTTCTCATTGTTGGTGATTACTTGCAAATTTAAACATCAACAGTTTCTGGTGACCATGGTGGGACACAAAAAAAGACTTCAGTCTTTATTTTCATTGAATCTTTGTTCTATATTTTATGAATTTGATGGAAAATTACAAAGATATCTACTCATAGGAGCATGAATCTTCCATCTGGTGACTCTTTCTCATATCTTTACTTTTGCAGACCATGGCATCCCCAAATCTCTATGTGCATCTCAATATTCCATCAAGAAATCTACTTTTTGTGACTTGGGATTCAAGTCCTCTTCTTCTACATCAACAAGGTTTGGTTCCTGAAGCAATGTGGAAAACATTACCCCATTTTTATGGAGATGGCTCAGTTTCCCTAGCAGATCATATTCAAGATGTTGTAAGTTTATGCAACATTCACCATGTCAGCTAAAAATGAGGCCCTTCTATTGTTGGATCTTCTCTCAGAGGCAAAGCAAGGGAATGGTATAGAGGATTGCAGCCTAGTTCAGTCACAAGATGGTACCAGCTTAGAAATCTCATCTACAATCAATTCCAAGAGAGGAAAGATGTCATCTCTCTCACTCAAAATCTCATCACAATCAAGAGGCATCCCATAGAGAGCATGTGTGATTTCAATACAAGATTTGATAAGGTATGGAAATTTTTTAGTATATATGAGACCTCGTCCAGTTTTTACATTTTTGTATTATTTGAAGGCTCTAGATCCTAAAATTTCTATTATGATACAAGCCTTGGGAGGTGAATCTCTGCCCCAATTGTATAATCTTGCTATTAGAGCTGAAAAGAGCCTCATAGAAGCTGGTAAATTGTCTCCTCTACCTTTAAAATCATTGTTTCTATTGTCACAAAGGATTGTGCCATGAATGCTAAGCCTTTACAAACTTGGCAATCCTATGCAAGATGGGAACATTCTTTGACTATGGGTTTGTCTATTTCGGGAATGGACCTCTGGAAGAGTTGTCTCCCTTTAAATGTCCCTTTGGATCTATAAACTGATGAGGAAAAGAGATAGAAGAAAACTTGAATAAATTGAAACTGAATTGAAAATCTATCCTAAAGGGGGTGATGCACCAATATTTTAACTCTAATCTGCAATATTATTCACAATTACTCTTCAACACACCTATTCTTACAACTCAAACTGATCAATTTTACTACAAAAGTGTTTCACAGAAAAGCATGAAAGAACTTGCATAATTTGTAACCTATAATAAAATCAAACTTTGTATACTTGCATCCAAAGAATAAGACAAAAAACCTAGAGGTTTTACGATAAAACACAGTAAATTCCCATCAAATCATTCAACATGAGACAAGACACTTGAATATGAGTAGATGAACACCTAGTTATATTGATAAATAGAAGAAATGCTCTACAAAATAATAATGAACTGCTGGAAAATAATGTGTTGCTACTATAAAACTGTAAAAATGGCTAAGTTACAAGTCTAAATCTCTCTCTCTAAAATGTTCAAAGCTAGGGAAAAAGCAAGAACTAAGGAAAAAGCATTAGATTTTTTTCCCTATAATACAAAATCTGTCTCAAAAAATGAATGAGAAGTCAACTCTAGCTCAACTGGACTCCAAAATATGCATGAATGAGTATGAAAAAGTAACTCCAAGTTGTTGGGTGAGCACAAGTAAAAACCCTAAAATTAAGGCCCCAAAAATCCTCCAAGATGAGCAAAAATAGCCTAGAACTCCAAGTCTCAAGGCACTTAACCAAAAAACTGCAAAAAATAGTCTCCTTTGACCTCAAGTCAAAAATAGAACTCAGATCTGTCCCTGCATGAGTTTGAGACCTCAATTCAACTTATCCTTCTATTTTTTGCATGATTAGAGGGCAAAAAGAACCTAATTTAACAAATATTAAAGGCAATGACATGGTTTTGCTTTAATAAGTGTTATCTAATACTTATGTCTCCCTCTAGGCTATTATTTAACAAGTATTAAGGCAATTTGTAATGAGCATTGCACTTAATAGGTGTTAAATTACATTGTTTTTTGTCATTTATTTATGCAAAAAATATAAGGGATTTTACATTATAACAATAGCCCTTAAGGCACAAAAATCCCCTTACAACTCTCCATGTAAAAATAAAAGCACTATTCTGCCCTTAGTCATCAAAAGGTCTCCAACTGTCAATATTGCTCTAAGTTTATGAATAAGATCAAAAAGACCCTCCTTGCACGAGCTTTCCTCAACCTTAAACCATCTAAGCATTTGATTGGTTAAGTGTTCTAAAGTCTAAAAAGCCACATCAAACTCTCAAAAAGCACATTACACCCTTATGACTCCCTTTAGCCATCAATATATTTCACTAGGTCTTATGATTTCATCTTTTGACCTCGACCTCATTATGTGATGCAAATAATTTTCTGAAGTAAAAAGTTAAAAAAGATTCTTCCCTCAGCCATGAGCTAGGTCTTCTTGGATAAAATACACTTCAAACCCTACTTTTCATCATTTTGCTTCTATCTTTTGGACTTCCTCTCAAACTGTTGTGCCACCAACACCAAGGGTTTCAAGGACTGATTAAAGCTTCTGGGTGGCTCTCCTTTGTAGATACAAAGCAACTATTGCAAGCAAGGAGTGAAGGAGAAAGTGACTAACTTCATTGGGTGCTACCAAGCCCTCTTCTCTTAAATTCCATATTCTCTTCTGAATGCTGATGTGCAAAGGGTTTTCATCAAAAACCCGCAGTTGCACATTCATGATAAGATATTGTTGATGTGTTGTCCTTCTTTTATGTATCTTTGCATGACTCCCCGTGATTACCAACTGTTGGTCATCCAGTATGAGGGCTCTTCCTCATCAACTCCCATTGGTGAGTCTGAAGTCGCTGCTCCACATTATCAATCATTCAAGAAACAAAACAAAATGTTCATCAAAATTAACTCTAATTCTTCAAACAATATTCAATCACATGTTGTAGTCGCAACACCTTTTGTTGCAACCCCCTATAAGTTTAAACCAAGGAATCAACACTTTTCTTAGCCTTCTGAATCACTTCATTCTATCATGTTACAACTTCTTAACAATAGCATCATCTAGCTTCCACTCATTCGCCCTTTTGACACGTCCAAACCGCTACCTCATTCTTTCGACTTGGAGGTCTTTTGTCAATATGATTGAACTCCTAGACATTACATCAAGCGATGCATGCATCTTAAACATGAAGTGCATGACCTAATCGACTCTAATGTTATCTAGGTAGTTGGTGAGAATGATAAAGAGAACAAATCCATAGCTCCACCAAACCAAAACTTGGAAATTTACATGAATTCGCTTCCCTGCCATGTTGTTAACCTTATGGAACCATCCGTCGATAGAGTACCTACTTCAATAACTTATGATCACCAAGATAAAAACCCAGGAAACCTAGATTCCTTGATAGATGCTAGCCCTCACCAAGATCCAACTGAACATAATCCACGCATCTCCTTTACCCACATTGATGCCTCTATTCATCCACCTAGTGGTCCTCTCTACATTACCACTGGGATTAACACAAACCCACAAGGGGAGTACTTGTTGGTCCCATATAATTAGAAAATGTAGTTGTGGAGGAGCTCCTCTACTTGCATGAATTATACCAAGATAAGTACAAGAAATCAAAATCTTGATTAGAACAAATAACGGTTTCACTCGCCCTACTCTCGATACCTTGACCCTCTCCATCTAAATCAGACCAAAATTCCTAGATGTGTCTAGTTTTCCATCATTCCTACCTCAAATCAATTTCATGTGATGTTGGGTTATCCATGGCTCACTTCCATGAAGGTAGTCTCCTTTGTAATCCATAAGTGTGTAAAGTTTCCATTTCAGGGATAGGTGCATATTGTATATCGCAATAGGTTCAAGTCTTTGTCTCTCCAGGGAAACTTTTCGCTTGATCATGTGAGACCATTATGTTTTCACTGAAATGCATAGTATACTATTGTAATTATCTATTGTATTATAATTATGTGGCATTCTACATTCTGTTTCAATACTTGTTTAGATCTAGATTTGATACTCTCTCTCGCTCTATATATATATGCTATTGTAATTATCTATTGTATTATCATGATGTGGCATTCTACATTCTATTTCAATACTTGTTTAGATCTAGATTTGATACTCTCTCTCTCTCTCTCTCTCTATATATATATATATATATATATATATATATATATATATATGCTATTGTAATTATCTATTGTATTATCATGATGTGGCATTCTACATTCTATTTCAATACTTGTTTTGATTTAGATTTGATTCTGTGTGTGTGTGTGTGTGTGTGTGTGTGTGTGTGTGTGTGTGTTTGTGTGTGTGTGTGTGTAATCTATTATTGAGGAAACTATTTATCCCCTTTAATTCATACATCCTTTTTCACTTTGGTCCCTGCAAAATTTGTAATTTATGAATGGTTGTTTCAAATTTATCCATGTGTGATAATTTATTTGTAGAATTTTCTATAATAAAGAAGTTATTCTAGGAGTTAAGGCATGGGAGTATTGTGCAAAGAGGTTTGACCAAGTTCATTGCCTGTGATAGAGAACATTATGTGTTTAATTTTTAAAATATGAGATTTAGCAAAAAATTCCACCATCCAACCCAAGAAAAGATTATACATGCACACACACACACACATAGAGAGAGAATCAAATCTAAATCAAAACAAGTATTGAAATAGAATGTAGAATGCCACATCATGATAATACAATAGATAATTACAATTGCATGTGATAGAAAACATTATGTGATTATACATAGAGGAAGAGGTAGTAGGTAAATGACATTTCAAGTTGAAATTGAAATGTACATGCACTTGATTTCCATTCATTCTAAAGTGAATTTTTCTTTGATTTGTAGAAGAACTATGGAAAATTGTCTTCTCACTTTCATTGGCACATTTGTGGTATGTGATAATAATCTTGAAATGTTAGCCAATGAAAGAATCACACATTGTGTTTATTCTATCATAATTTTTGTAGATGGATTTATGAAAATGCATATAAATGTATGATTAATTATGGCTTGTAATTTAAAGGATATATAATTGTTGTCAAAATCTATATGCTTGGTGAATAATTCCTTGTTGATGTTTTATCAAGACTTGTGCATACTCTCTTTCTTTATTTGTCATTCATTGTCTTCTATAGGGATCTTGGGAATTTCCTTTAAGGATGAAGGATTAGTAGTTGTGGAAATAATTTTCCTTTGCATCACATTTGTCATTAAATTCATAAGACTAGCACACACCATCTTTATTTGTTAATTTATGTTTAGTGAGGAGTGTTGTAAACAATTATCACTATTGAATTGACATGTGGCCTCAAATAACTACTTTATATGCTTCTACAAACAAATTTTGAGGTCTTCTATGGTTATAAATTTTAAGTGTAATTTGCTTACAAATGATGGCCACTATCTAATTGGATTCATGCATTGCCATATTCTATACTTGTTGAAATTTGGTGGTTGAGATTAGAATCCAACATATGCCTTAGGTTATATCAATGATTTAGAGGTCTTTTAGACTTTGGCCATATTGTTATAGCTTTAGACATGTATGATCGTTGTACATGCTTATAGGCAACATTTTAATGGTTTGAATATGAACTTTTTACATTTGAAAAAAAATCATTTTTTTGTTTCACCTTGGGATAGTTGAATTTTGGAGCTTAAGTTTTTATAAATTGTTTGCATGTATGACATTGTTTTATGAATTATTGTTAAGATATAGAGCATCTTCCATATTTTCTATCTATAAATGTTTTACATTCGATATTTTCCTTATGATTGCAACTTTTATGCTTCTTCCACCAATTATATTCATTCTTGCCTAAATTTAGAGCTTCATTAAGTTTTATTATATTTGTATAGTAAGAAGATGTACGATTTAGTGTATTTCCAAGCCCTGCGTGTGTGTGTGTGTGTCTATATATCAAAAAACAATTTTGTAAATTTATTGCATTTACTTCTAGATGTTATTTTATAAAAAAGTTCAACTAAATAAAATATTTCTTATTCTATTCCTTGATTTGTACTCTCTAATATATTAATTAACATATAATTTGCTATCATAATAACCATTGTACCTCATTGTAATGTAAGTGCTAATTCTAGCCCTTTGGGCTTTTTGTTAAATATACAAATTGGCAATGAAAATTTAAATGAAACATTTTCATATTTGTTCATTTGTATATGGCTGATCTAAGTTCTCAATTCATCTTTATTGCTCTCAAAATATGACTATATAATAAATATGGTGAATACCTTATCATATAAATAATTTAATTGTTTTATATTTATAAATTTTTTGTATTTTTCAAATTGTTGTCCTTGTCATCCCTATAAAAGATACTCTAAACAGTCTGTAAAAGGACTTCTATCCCCTCTCGTTCTACTTCCCCAAAACATCTCCTCACATCCCTATCCCATGAAATGCCGTGTAAAATAATTTTTTTTGCCCCAAATTATTTTGATATTTACGGGCAGCCTTTAACAAATAAAATTCCCCAAGGAGGCTTAAATAACTGATGTCCAGCTGGTACGCATGAACTTCACGCTCTCTGGAATGAATAGCAACAAACTTCTACCTTGAAAAATTGTTGTCAACAAACTAATTCGATAATCATCCTGATATTTATCATTTCTACCTTTGCTAGTTGGATTTTGCAGGAAAATTTTTGAATACAGACCCGAAACCATTAAATGCTACATCTTGTTCAGTAAAATAAATTTATAAGCGGTAGAGTCACCTCTGCCAATTCGTGAATGTAAAATTTCACTCACTTTCAATTACGTCCAATATTTACAAGTTGCAGAGCGAAATACCGATCGCTCAATTAAAAACCTATATATGTGTTGTTTAAAAAAACTTACAAATAGGTGTATGAATCGTTCAATTCTTTCCATTATTTTTTATTCATGGGTAAACGCTTTTGACCGGAGCTATGAACCGGTTACAATTATCAGGTGGGCAGGGGGAGACTGGACCTCGTGACCATCTTTACCGCAACGGAATTACTTAGCCAATCGGGCCAGGGCCCTTGCCCCAATTCTTTCCATTATTGATTGAACATTTTACAATAATTATTTCAGTATCATTTGAACATTTTACTTTAAATAAAAAATGAAGTTAAGAGCACGTTTCAAACAACATTATTCAACTTTAATTTCAAACAATTGGTATCAAAAGATGTAGAATACACAACTATTACATGTGAGAAAAACTTCATAGAATTTTGATATGACAGGGATCCATCTTGTTGCCTCAATGATTTTAGTATTGTAAACTATTCAAGAAGTAGAAAGCCAGTTTCCAAATGGATACACAATATTTGTTGGGTATAGGAAGTCCAACAGACTTGTTGTTTGGACTCCCGTGACTCTTCACGTTCCATTCTTGAAGGAATGCTATTATTTGAATTGAACCTAGAAATGTAAAGTTCTTCCTTATAAAAGGAGATATGCTGTAGAATATATGTACTATAAGAAACTCTAAGAAACTAAGATCAATAAATGATTTTCCCCTGCTTTCGATAGTGGACGTAGCCATATTGGTGAACCACGTTAAAAACTTCTGTGTATTTGTGTTTTTCAATCTGTCTTCATTTTTCTGCAATTCAATCAACAATTAGTATCAGAGCCTTGGTGCTCGATCATTTGGCATGTGAGGTTTGAATTTGAGTGGGAGCAATGCTGCTTGATGAAGGAAGTCATATGAAATCACAAGGGAAGCTAAAATCCTAAAATCCAGTGAAAGAGATGTTGGTTGTTGGTATTGTGGCAAGCAAGGCCACATCAAGAAGAATTGTTGGTTTTTGAAGAAGGCTGGAAATCAGCCAAAAGAAGATGAAGCAAATCTGGTATGTGAAGAGGATGCCAGTGCAACAATTAGTGTTCTTGTTTCAGCTTCGGAAGAAATACCACTAAATGGTTGGGTGCTTGGTTCGGGAGCATCGTTTCATGCCACTCCGTGCAAGGAGTACTTCAAAAATCTGCAAAGCGGTGACTTTGGTAAGGTTCTTCTTGGCAATAATGAATCTTGTGATGTTATTGGCAAAGGGGATGTTTGTTAAAATTAAAAAATAAAAATAGTTGGTTGTTGCAAAATGTTAGATATGTCCCTTAGCTCAGACAAAATCTAATTTCAGCAGGACAGTTATTTTCACAAGGATGTAAAGTTGATTTTGAATTGAATAGATGAAAAGTCACTAAAGAAGCCTTGGTAATTGCTCAAAGTAGCAAAGTAGGCACCTTGTATGGCGTAGAAACTCTTGCTTCATGTGAAAAAGATAGGTTAGATGATGTAGTTGATTCTGTCATTGATGAATTTCTTAACCTATTGGAATTTGATCAAATATTTGCTCAAGAAAGTGCAAGAGCCTCTACAGAAAATACATAAATTAAAAAGACAGAAGCTATGGAATGGAAGCCTTATGAAAACATTAAATCTTGTGAAAAAAGTTGTGACAACCTACGAAAATCTGGTAGAAAGCCCAAGCGCAAGAGACAGAAGGATATTTATTCTTGGAAGCAACATCACCAGCACAAGAAGATGATGAGATTTGGAGGCGGACAGTCGCCCATGGGTCCTAGCTACCTAAAGTTTGTAATCGAGCTGAGGTTGGGAAAGCTAACTTATTTCGAAACCGCATCGCCCTTGTCGTCAATTAGTCCAATGACGAAGAAACAACGGAGTGGGATGTAGCAGGGCGAAACTCAACAGTTTTCCCGGTGCCAGGGGAAAAGGTGTACGCTGAAGCTGAGTGGTGCCAAAGATCGCCGTCAATGAAACCGGAGTTGTAGAAGACAAGAAATTGCGAAAGATATTGCTCGGTTAAAAGCTGGAATTACTACTCTTTTAGATGCCAAGAAGTCTGTGAAAGGAGTAGCAGGGCCACTTTTGGATGCAGATTCTCGAATCACTGTGCAGGTGTATGAACTTAGAATGCAGATAGAGTTTTTGGAGTACTTGGTTTCCTTGTCTCAGGATTTATGTGCAATTACCCAGAGGCTGAGAAGTGTAGAGGAGTTGCCCAAGCCCACGGATATGCTAATGGGTAAGGCACATTCTGATGAGGTTCTTGCCCCTCTTCCAATACAATCAGGCAGTGGATGGTCTATTCAGCAATTTGGACATGCTCCTACTCCTGTTGCAGTCCCAAATGATTTGGGAATTCAATGAGAAATGAATCCTTCTAGTGTAAATGAGACCTTATATTCATCGTCCTTGTGTGCAGAGTCTGTGGCATCGAGGTGTGAAAATGGCAAGGGAGTTACTCATACCAAAGGGGCAATCCAGTCAGGCATTTCCCTATCTGATGGGTCTCCAGTGATATCTGATCAGTGTGTCCTTGGACTTGCGGCAGAGGACACACTGACTCCCGAGGCTGTTGCCATATTAGTGAAGACAAATGGGGTGTCTAAGCTTAATAAGGCTAAGAATGTCAACAATTCAGCTTTTGCAAACTCTACAAGTAATTTGGTACTAATCGGGAAAGGAGCAAAGATAGCGACAAAGTGCAAGGAATCAGTAGTAGCAGGACAATTTGTGGAAATTGGTGAATCGGAGGAAGTATTGGCACATCCTTCTGACGTTAGGGATGTTTTTTGGACAAGCTTGATGATAAGAAAGGTGGACAACCTGAATTGATATTGAAAGCAATTTATGCAAACTAGGTTCCTGAAGATAGGATCATTACAACAAATTTATGGTCTGCAGAAATTTCAAAACTTGTTATAAATGCATTTTTGGCTCAAAAAATTTCATCAGTGACAGCAATTTCGGCCCTATGTGAAGTAGCTGGAGTAGATGTTATTGAAGTTGCTTGTGTTGTTGGCATCTCAGAAGAGGAGAATTGTATAGATCTCATCGGAAGAATTGCTAATAGGGGAGCAGAGTTCATACTTGCTCGAGATTGGATGAGAATTTGATTTAAACTATTAGAGATGTTAAAAACCCATAAGAAGGGGATTCGAAGGGCAACAGTGAATACATTTGGATACATTGCAAAGGCAGTTAAACCACATGATGTGCTTGCCCCTTTGTTGAATAATTTAAAGGTCCAAGAATGTCAAAACCATGTCTATACAACATTAGCTATTGCTATAGTGGCAGAGACTTGTTCTCCATTCACTGTTCTGTAAGCCCTCATGAATGAATATTGGGTGCCGGAGTTGAATGTTCAAAATGGTGTTCTTAAGTCACTTTCATTTCTATTTTAATATATAGGGGAGATGGGAAAGGATTACATATATGCTATGACACCGTTACTTGAAGATGCACTTATGGACCGAGATCTTGTGCATAGACAAACAGCAGCTTCAGCAGTGAAGCACATGGCTTTAGGTGTTGTAGGACTTGGCTGTGAGGATGCTCATGGAGTGTGCATTTTAATAGAATGGGATGAGTTCAAAAGTTTGGACTATCAAAAGGTCTATGATAATATGCAGAAACCTGCATTCATTTTTGATGGGCATAACATTATAGACTTACGAGGGTAGCATTCACAAATGGACTGGCCAATGGATGTAATGGACTGGTTGGTTGGTCTAGTAATTAAATAACAATAAGAAATAGGTAGGGAAATGTGTGGTATGTTACAACAGTCATTGGACTTCAAGTGGAAGATTGTTGGGTATATGAAGTCCAACGGACTTCTTGTTTGGACTCCCGTGACTCTTTATGTTCCATTCTTGAAGGAATGTTATTATTTTCGAACCTGGAAATGTAAAGTTCTTCCTTATAAAAGGTGATATGCTGTAGCATATGTGTACTATAAGAAACTCTAAGAAACTAAGATTAATAAAAGATTTTCCCCTGCTTTCGATAGTGGACGTAGCCATATTGGTGAACCACTTTAAAAACTTCTGTGTTTGTGTTTTTCAATCTATCTTTATTTTTGTGCAATCTTCTTTCTTTTATTTTCTCTGCAATTCAATCAACAATATTTACAGGTTAGAATGTTTTGACTGCAAATCAGCATAAAATGGTAAACACCACACTACATAGTGTGTTGTTGCCATTAAAGAGTATGCTTCCCACACATTTAAAAAGTCCCGAGAGTTTATTTTAGACCAATAACAACCTAATTCATTGTTACCATTTGACTGCAAAAAAACCTATTTATTACAATCAACCACTTCGTTATTTACGGAGAATTTATGTTGCATACTTTGTTTAAGATAAGCTAACGAAGAAGAATTGTGTGATAACTTTTCATGCCTCTTCCTTCATTTCCTCCTTAATTTCTATTTATTCATGCATTATGTGAAAGTTAATATGAGAATGAATTTTATATTCTTTGCAGCTCTGTTTTCCTCTAGTTTTTTTTTTCTTTCTGCAAGTTTTGCTTTTTTTTCTTTTAGCTAGATCATCGTGCAGGTTCAGTTGCAAATTCCACATGAGAGCTAGGAAGAAGTAGCATAAACAATCCTTTTGTAGGTATTGAAGATTAGAGCTATTAGAAAGCATGGAGGCAGATGTAAATTTCTAGATGCATGCATGTTACCTCCCCTAATTTTTTTTGCATGCCCTTTGCTTTCTTCCTATGTTAATTCTTTAAAAAATGTAGCTCTGTTTTCCTTTGTTTTTTTTTTTACAAGTTTTGTTTATTTTTCTTCTAGCTAGATCATTGTGTAGGTTCAGCTGCAAATTTCACATGGTATCAGAGCACATGGGAGCTAGGAAGAAGTAGCATAAACAATCCTTCTGCAAGCATTGAAGATTAGAGCTATTAGAAAGCATGGAGACGGATGTAAATTTCTAGATGCATGCATGTTACCTCCCCTAATTTTTTTTGCATGCCCCTTGCTTTCTTCCTATGTTAGTTCTTTAAAAATTGTACGTGCCTTGCAAGCACTGCATGATAAAGATCTGGGAAAATTCAGAGCTTTGTAAAAATCAAACTTACATAAAGTCTCATATATGAGTTTTTCTTAAAGCATCTAATATAGGTTTCTTTCATTTTGCTTCTGGGTAAACAAACTTCGAATAAAAGTTGCCAATAAAATACCAGAGCTTTGCAACTTTTCCTCCTATGGCAGCTAAAAGTGTTCTTTTGTTCTAAAGCTCCGATCTACATGAGATTCCAGAGTTGCATCCTTGAGTGCTTCCAAAGATTCTTTCTAGTGGGACAATACTAAGCATTAGATAAACAATGGCATCATCCCAACCGGAGGGAATCTATGCAATTCTTTGGAGCACATCTTTGCAAAATCATATCTTCCTGTCTTTAGATGATCAATTTATGTATTCAGAGACCGTGTACCTGTATGTTCATCCGTTTGAGCAATGTAGAATATGTACAATTGCAATTTCGAGCATTCGAGAATATCTCGAAGGTACTGCTGCAGTGGTTTCTATGACTCTGATATAATCCTGTTGCAGTGTGGATTTATTTGCAGTTCTTCATTGGAGTTGCAACTTTCTTTGTTAGTTTGAATAAATGGTTAAGAGTTTTTCTCACTCGATTTCTTCTTTCCTCTTTGTAATTGGGTACCTCATCAAACTTTGTTGCCAGGGCCCATATCTTTCTTTAGGCTTAGTCTCCTTAGTTAGACTTAAGGGGGGGTGTTAGTGCAACTAACTGTTTGCTTCGTGATTTACGGAGAACTTATATTGCATGCTTTGTTTAAGCTAAGATAACCAAGGAGGACTACGTGATGACTCTTCATGCCTCTAATGGTAAGCCAAAAGAAGAAGATATGTATTCGTTGGTTATGGTCTGCAATATAAGAAAAACACTGAATTCTTCTTACAGGGATATACAGACTCGAATTATGCAGGATCTTTAGATGACATGAAATCCACCTCATGTTATGTTTTTCATCTTGGATCTGAGCCAATTTCATGGGTTAGTAAGAAGCAAACTATTGTTGCTCTTTCATCCACTGAGGCTGAATATCGTGTCGCACGAGGAGCTGTGTGCGAAGTGATTTGGTTACGTCGCATTCTGGCAGATATGGACATTCTTGACGAGAAGTCACAAGTTCTCTATTGCGACAATCAGGGTGTGTTAAAACTCGTGAAGAATCCCGTTTTCCATGAGCGCACTAAGCATATTGAGGTCGAGTGTCATTACATTCGGGACCAAGTT
This sequence comes from Cunninghamia lanceolata, assembly GCA_027924645.1. Lineage (NCBI taxonomy): Eukaryota > Viridiplantae > Streptophyta > Pinopsida > Cupressales > Cupressaceae > Cunninghamia > Cunninghamia lanceolata. Next base: position 2,916,807 of record BSBN01000749.1, on the reverse strand, counting down.
TTGAACCACCACATCCAGCTCCAGTAATGCCCTACAGACTCTCAGATAGCAGATATGTTCACCAAGTCTCTTAGTAGGATCAAGTGTGAACTGTTTCGGGGGTACGTTTGTAAAAACAATGTAATAAACCCTAACAGCCAACGGTTACATAGACAATGTAATAGCGATTATGCTAACAACCTCTTCCTTCATTTCCTCCTTAATTTCTATTTATTCATACATTCTGTGAAAGTTAATGAGAATGAATTTTATTTTCTTTGTAGCTATGTTTTCCTTGGCATTTTTTTCTTTCTGCAAGTTTTGCTTCTTTTTCTTCTAGCTAGATTATTATACAGGGTCAGCTGCAAATTCCACACCATGGACACCTTAATAAGGTGTGCTTACGAAAATATAGTAGAACTTAATATTCAACAATAAAATTAATAAATTCCTAAATATAACTCATTCCAAATTCTTCCATGCGAAGCATCAATTATCAACAATAATTTAGTTTCTTGGATAAATACCAAGCGTGGAGCTAGAAGAGACATTTGTCTCTTTAGTAGAACTCTTTTATCCAAAGCATTAAGGTCCCTTGAATTAGGGTTCTTCATCCTCTATCTTGTTAGTATACATTTGATACTGAGTTAAGTATCAACCTCCACCAGCTGATCCTGCGTTCTCAATAGTAGAACATACTCAAAACCCATTGTCAGATATTGTACTTCCAGCGGATTAGGCGCTTTACGAGCCAACCCTGTGCTTGCAGAGACTTGAAGAAGCTCCAAAAAACAAACTGAGCCTTTCCTTTCTTTTCTACTCTAAGTTGGAAGCCATCCAAGAGAGGAATTTCTTCATTTTTGAGCAAAATAATGTTTGACATATTTTGGCCACCACATTGGGTTTCCAAACCATATTCCAGGACAGAGAGAGACTAGGGCTTGAGCCAGAGCGATTGCAGTTCCTTTATGAGCAGTTACTAGGCACATGGCCAAGTCTACGGCAAGAAAAGCAAGAAAACATGAGCATTTCATAGTCGAGCTCTTGAAAGAACCCCACAAAATAAGAAAGGCAGACTTTTTTGGGCAGAGGTAAATCTAGGTCCTCAGTAATCTTGATAAGAACAAAGAAAGCATGGGCAGATCTAATATTTCAAATTCATCTCTAACCATTTTCAAGAGAGTTGCCAATTGATTCTAAATATTTTAAATTTCAAAATTCTAGGGAAAGGCCATATTGTCTTACCCATATCTCATAAAAGCAAGAGGCGCAAGCTAGAAAGAGAGGTCATGTAGCCTTCCACCACTATATTCTTTAGGAGCAGTATTGCAGAACGCTCTACCACCAAAGAGAATATGATCACAAAGAAAATCAATTATAATTACTTCTACAACCTCACAACCCAAGAAATAACGGATGAAAGAGAGGCACAACCACCCTTAAAAGTACCAGGGAATACCCTGCAGAAATTTGAATTTCTCTGGTTTCGGCTCCTGGGAGAATACCCCTTTTTTAACGATCCTTAATTTTGATTCATATAATTTTCTCATTATTTTATCAGAACTGCAATGGACCATTGATTTGTTTTGACGGTACCATCACGATCTTTTTAACCTTTGAAAAAAAATTAAAATTACAGTTTAAAAAATTGTTTGACACTAGAATTCACCATCAAATTTTGAAAATAAATAATCATATTAGAAAAAAATTAAAAATACACTAAATTACATAATTTAAAGTATATTGATTTATATAATTGTTTAAAATAAATTATCATTATATTATAGCATATAACAATTCTCAACAATATCCATTTTAAATTTTATAAGTGAAAAAATAGTAGTTCTTTTTTCAAACCACAATATATCTGTAAAATTTTTCAAATATAAAATTTCATTTAAAAATTTTTTAATTAAAAAATACTTCTAAACTTTTTATAAATTAAAAATATCTTTTAAATTTTCAAAATAACAACAGCAAAAGATTAGTTGGCAAAACAAAAATACAAAGGTAAATAGGTTAAACAGACTGAATGGGAAGTTGATTGAAAAACTGAAAATATGTTTAAAACTTACTGTTCGCTGATTAAGTACACAAACTTTCCCACCTTCAATGTGTAATAATACCATTCACCCTTACAACTACAAAATCAACCAAAATATAAGTGCTAAACAAACCAATCATTGATTCTAAGGTCCTCTTCACCCACAGATAAATTCTCAAGATCGCAGTCGAGGCATTTCACTTCCTTAAAATAAAGTCTTCCGTGATAAGAGAATTTTGGTTTCTGTAGATGCTCTCGGTCGAAGATTCAACAATTGGTTGACAAATCCCAGAGCGTTAAGGCCATCAAATCCTTTTTTCCGAGAATCTAATAAGGTTTTCATAGCAGAAGCGTGTTGAAGAAGATAGGTAATTAGATTTATAGAGTAATGAAATGAGGTAAAGCAAGTCAAAGCTTAGTGTGTACTGTTTAAGCTCAGCGGGTGATGTTGAGATGAACTTGCTTTAAATTTTCTAACAAGAAAGTCGCTCCTGAGATTTCCTGCATTGCACCATCACACCAAAGGGAGAGAAACTGCAGTGCACCATCACACCAAGACAAAAATATCAATACTTTGGAAAAGATAAAGAGAATAAATAAATAATATACCAGAAATGTAGTTCCAATTTTCTTATCAACTAATTTTTCTCTCATCTAATATTAAAATTGAAGGTTCAAATAGAGTATTAAGAAGTTACGTGCAGTAAAGCACTCTTATTATGGCAGTTTATCTCTCTCACATCTTTCAGAGCAGCACGTTTCCACCCACAAATCTTGTCACTTGTATAGTAGGAGGGGATGCTGTTATACTCGAAAAGCTCAATGGGACCAGAATGAAACTTTGAAATACTGTCAATTATATTTCCGCATGCAACAGGGCTACATGATGAAGAGAAGAAATCCCCTGAAAATTTTAGGTTGGGTGAAGGTCCAAAGGAATTTCCGTCTTTTAGAGAGGACAGAACAACACACTGCTTGCTTCAAGGAAACTTTACCCAGAATGAAGGTTAGTAAGCTATCAGGTAAATCGTTTAGGCCCAGTCCATTTTTTTTGTGGACCCATTACTTATGATTCAATAAGCTATGGCGTATTTGAGTGAGGTTGGCTTAGTTGGGTTAGTCGGGTAGTAAGCTACCTAAAAAGGTAAAATTGAACAAAGCCAATGCGCGCAGTAATTATAAAGTCATTACTGAATTGAAGGGCCACACACATGGCACGATTTTAGTAATGGAAGTGTAAGATGTAGGTAACTAGATTCACTTCGACAGCTTGGAGTGCATTCTCAGACCTTGGATTTCCGTACAAGAGTCATTTCAAAGACTTTAAATCAATGTTTTTTTAAGAGATGCAGTTATTAGACAGTTGCCAGCTGGTGCATCGTGCAATACAATACGTGTACGGTGTTGGACATAAACTCACTATATGTCTTTGGGTGAAGGTGTACTAGATTTTCAAATTCTATATTTTATAATGGCAGTGAATCGTTGTGTCTCCGAGCAGGTACTACGCTCTAGGGCTGGGGTTTAAGTTGGCTGACCCCATAGTTTGAGTGTGGTCAAATTGTTATCGATGTATGGTCGTTTGAGGTTGTTGGGTTGTAGATTTTTCTTACAATTAAATATACTAGCATTTGTATCCATAGGAGGTTCAAGCAATATGTCCATAGGAACATCCACTATTTTAGAAAACTATAATGTTCACATATAAAAGCCTAGCCGCTAAATAATTTTTTTAAAGAATCAAAATTATTATTGCAAGAGATTCTGGTGTAATGTTATTTTGTATTTAGTTTTGTGATTACTTTGAGTGGAGTGTTTTGGTACATAAACATATTGACAAATAGCTCAATCTTGTGCAAAGTTGGGTCCCTTGCCCTATGTTATCCACCTACTTTGTTATACACCTTTCTATGCATATACTCCTTATCGCCTTCTCATGTTCACACACCTCACACATTTGTCATATCCATTTATTTATTACTCCCACGCATACACTATCTAATGTGATCTAACACCTTTTCTACCCCAAGATCAGTTCACAATGACGAGGTTGTCCTTATGGTCTAGGAATCATCCTACACTAATTTAATTTTTTTAAATTCAAATTTGACTAACTTCCCACCATTACTCTTTTTCTCTTAGGGTTGACTAGACACAAGTCTAAATGATATGTTGATGTCATTTTATTTAAATACATTCAATGCATTCATTTTAATCAATCAAGGAATATGAAAATTAAGCATATAAATCGAATATCTTTCACATCTACAGCGTTCAATTGGTGTTCTCAAAGTAAACTAGCATTGCATAATTATTTTATAAGCATTTGACAAAAATATTTATCATTAACATTGGCCCCTACAGATATCTAGGGGGAGAATAAAGCCAAAATTGATATTTAATAAAGAACCTGTAGCTATAAAATAAATTAGTAAAACCATAAGATTTTATACTAGATGTCCCTCAAACTTCTTGTGTTTATGTCTTCTTAAACTTGTGAATGTGGGTTTTTACATCACTTGAATTATATCCTAAAGGATTTGGACTTTGAAGTCTCACACCTAGAATTTCTATTGCAAAAGGTGTCAAATTAGGTGCACCTTATGGTATTTATTATTCATTTGATGGAGTTATTTCCTAAATATTTAAGGATGTCCTTATACTTGATTAAGGTGCCACTTGCGTACCACCTTGTCAATTTTGAGTGGGTGTGGAAGGAGGTACCATAGAGGGAATACATGTTGGAGTTAATACTTCACTATTATCGTGGGTTAAATCTATAGCAATACTCACTTTTTTTTTTTCTAAATTTCATCCCATGCTACTTCTTGTATGAATTGCACATCTCTACTAATTATCATTTTTCTGGTTATTTGATTATACAATTTGTAAGTGTTTGTGTCCTTCCTATATCCTACAAAGATGCATTTTCTCCCTTGTTATTGAATTTCTTTCTTAAGTCATCTAGGACATGTACATCATATGCCATATATCTGAACACTCTTATATGAGAAACATTGTGCTTTCTTTTGCTCCATGCTTCCTCTAGAATCATGTTCTTAACACTCTTAGTTCAGACATCTATTCATTATGTAGATTGTGCATGCTAAAACCTCTACCCAATAATTATTTGGCAAATGTATGGTCTTTAACATACTTTTGGCCATGTCCATATTTGTTCTAGTCCTTCTCTTTGCCACACCATTTTTTCTGAGGTGTATACTTGGTAGTAAATTGCTTGTGGACTCCATGACCCTTGTAAATATTTAGAAAAGTATTTGAGATATATTTGTCACCTCTATCTGTTCTCAAAACTTTGATATAGTGTCCACCTTTTTCTTAACTAAGATTTTAATTGGCAAAAAATCTTGAAAACATCATACTTATGCTTCAAGAAATACACCCATGTCTTTCTAGTGTAGTCATTAATGAATGTCAAAAAATAAAAGCATCCAACAATTAAAGGTGTCAGCATTGGTCCACACAAGTAAAAGAAGAATTTCCAATGGTGCCTTTTCTCATATTGATTTGCCTATTGTGAATGACTCTCTATGCTACTTTCCCAAAATGTGTTGGAAGTAAGCCACACATGGACTGATGATGGACTGGCCACAAGGAGCCAGTAGCTGAGTTGGTAGAGCACTTTAGCAGCAAATGGAAGGTCTTGGGTTTGAGTCCTAGCTGGTCCATATGAGCAGAAACTCAACAATTGGTATCAGAGCCAGGCTAGGAGCCACAAGCACCTGTGAGTGTGGCTTCAGGGGGTGTTGGAAGTAAGACACACCTAGACCAATGATGGACTATCCACAAAGGGCCATTAGCTCAGTTGGTAGAGCACTCTAGCTCAGTTGGTAGAGCACTCTAGTAGTAAATGGAAGGTCCTAGGTGTTGGGACCCAAAATAGTTGCAACACAAAACTCTAAAACATTCCTAAATCACCTAGGCCAGGGACTACCATCAGGGTGATAGGAAGAGGTTTATAAACAAGTTTTGGGTGATTGTAGCCAACTAACAGGAGTGGGTAGACTCCTCTACACTTCGAGCTCAACTTAGACTCTAGAGGGATATTCCAAGGGGCATACCTGAGTAAGTATTAATATCAAAAGCGTATGAACAACTAAAAATATCTAGACAACCAAACCCAACTCATCATCTTGACCCCAAAGCTACCACAAAGTCAAGAATAAATGGCTGTCATAAAACCCCTATATAGTTGATTCAACTGCGCAAATGTACATGCATAGGAAAGATGGTTTTTTCCCCTAAACCACAGGAGAATGATTTTTTTAATTTTAAAGAGTGATTTATCTCTATCCAATATGGACCAGTGCCTATTCCATTAAGCAACAGAGTCATAGAATGCAAGGAGGAAAGAAAATACACAACATAGGATCAACAGAACTAGACATATATTCACATGTATATGACACTAATAGATCCTCATATAATGGACATACTTAATAATCCAAAAGATAACTACAATTATTCATATGCAACAAAAGAATGGCAAATACAAAGCATTATATTAACTTGGATGATGTCACACACCTCCAAACATCTGTTACAATCATACCAACAAATGTGGCAAGGGAAAACATACAACTGCGATTATATGTTTACCAAAATCACTACAAACTCCCGTGGAGACATACCATTACATTTATATCTACATTACATAGCCTTCCTACACTATGTTGAATATGTAACATCACATTCCATAATGCTAAAAAAAATTAACATAATTATTCATCTTAATCAAGAATTAGATTAAATCATGATTATCCAAATTAGAGTAAACAAAAATGAATCATTATCATTTTGATAATTAAGAACATTATTCTAAATTTGAATATAACAAAGCTTACAATTTCAATATCTAATTACATATCATTAGTTTCATAACTTTTACTATACATGTACAAAGCTATGCTCAAGGCATCAAACATCAAATTATACATAATAACTGACTATCAAGTCATAAAATGAATAGCACTGTATCTGGAACATATGACATCCATCTTCAAAAGCTTTGGCTTGTCTCATGATTGGGAAGGAGTGCATCATTCAAGTGCTTTTCCTCCAACCACAGACCGGCGATGCCCCACACAACTTCCTACCTGGAAGTGGCCCTACCCTTCACGAAAGGGATAAATATAAGGAACCATTAGGTTAGGCATCTGAGTATCTAGTTTTGTGTCATTCATAATGCCTCACGGTCACACAACTATAGATCCACTCTAACTATGTATGACACTACTAGAGACATTATGCCTTCTGGAGCACTGTGGACCGACAATGCATGCAGAGATAGATGCATTAATTTGGCCAAAGATTTTCATACATGAATGTTAAGAAATGAACATTGTCGTATGTCCACCACCTTGACTCAACTTATAAGTTGTCATGTCCTACAGTAAACATATTTTTGACCCTTCTTGGTCTAGAATAGTTAAGTTCATAATGTCTTAGTCCATTCCTTGGACATGCGACTCTAGTCCTGAAAACCCATTCTTAAAGTCCTTGATTTCTTAAGCATATGGGAACTAGTGACTACATGTCACACTATCCCGCATTTCATAAAGAAACAAGTACGTTCATGGTTTCAACACTTAACCCTGCTCAATTGGTGTTTACTTTGTTTACCTATTTTCAAGGTTTAAGCTCAGTTCATAACATCAATGAAATGCTTATAATGACTCATATAGTCGATCTCTTTATTAAGTTCTATCTTAAGAGAACTTCCTAATACCATAGATATATAAGACTAATTGCCATTCACAAGATGGCATTCACCTTCTTTTATACCACTAGTCTATAGAAAACTAGGGTAAGTTCTTGTAAATAAAGAACCTATCAAGAAATTACTTCCTCATAAGGAATATGACATGCAATAGTGGCTACCAAGAATCAATATTATATCTGTATATAACAACCTTCTCATCTCCATGAGAAGTCATTATGACTACAATATACACAATATACATAAACAGTCGAGGCTCGACATCATTTACCATTGGTTTGACAAGATAAAGTATTAAGTGCATACGGCACCATCTCAGTTGTATCACTGAGTTTAAAGTGTTTGTATCTATCATGATCTATGACCATAGTTATTATGGCATGCAATAGCTCTATGGTATCAATTTCATAGGCCAATACCATCAGCCTTCTCTTAACAAATAATTATCGCCCTATCGGGCTTAATAATTAAACACTAGGTCTTCAAGTTCTGTCGACTAATAAATAATTTAAAGAAAACATTTTAAAAGATACATGGCTCAACAAGGATAACTGATATTTCACAGGTGCTCATGCATGCATAACCACAAAAGGTGTTCAGCCTCAAGCTAGCCGAGTGGGCCATTAAGACACGGTACTTCAAAGAATCATCACAAAAAGAATACAAGGCTTCAAGATCCTTCAACAACTAGAGATATTCATCAAGATATACATATAAACATATTCACAACTCAGCATGTTGTATACATACATAATTAGTTTCCTCCAGTCAACACTATCGACGTCCTCCGTTAACAACAGATTATAACTGTATAGGAAACCATTCATAAATGAGCCATGAGCTCTTAAAGTTATCATACCTTTGATTACAACACATCAGTAAGTGTCTTGCACATTGGGCTTGAGCCTTCTCGCCCTTTTCTTATGGCTATGACAGCCTTGTAGCCCACTACTAAATAATCTCTCCATTATTCACCACCCCTGCTCTCTCTTTTCCAAACATCGAATATATGATAGATAATAAATGAAGTCTCTCTTTTGATAGCCTTCAATAACTATCAAAACATGGTTCTTTGCATGTATTCCATGCATGCCACCTCGTGGGATCTTTTGATCCACGTAGTCCACTATTGGCCAGTCTATGAGGAGAGCTCTAACAAGCCACCACTCGGCCTAAAATCTCTCTAACCACTCCTCATGGGTGATGGATATCAGGGTGGCAAGAACATGGATAAGATATAGCTATATGCATAGTCAATATACTATTGACATCAAACTCTATAGAGGTTTACATAAATATAATCACCCTTAACTAAATAATAAGGGTTAAATAACTTCTATAATATCAAAGATCATCAGCATAATAAAAACAAAGGACAACACACTAATAGTTTAGGGTTTTCAAGGTCAAGTAAGACTCCCCCTCAATCGACTATAGACCTTAGGGTAAGTGCAAAAAGATGGGGGGCCAAAAAGTGGCCAAATGGTTTTAAAAAAAAATAATACATAATGTGAGCGCGTTATAATGACTCACGTTATGGGTTGGCTCGTCATTACCAAACCATAACGCGAGCACATTATGAACCACTATAAATTAAAAAAAAAGGCTTGTCATTTCATTTCATTTATGTTTTTCTCCTCTATCCCCATAGCTTGCAAACCCTAGGAAGTGTGCTCGCATTTTGGAAAAGCCAATTCAACACCAAAATCTCATTGATTCATCACCAAAATGCCGCCACGATGTCGAGCACGCCAAAGGAGTGAGTTTTATTTTTATTTTTTGTTTGAATTTGCTTCTAAATAGGTAGGTTTGAGTTGTTTTTTGATGTATATTTTGTTAATTGTCAAGAAATGTTAATGCACCTCCTCCTCCTCCTCAAAATCCACAAAATCCTGAGGAGGAAATACCTACAGAACAACAACCTCCTCCATCCATTCCTCGACATGCCCCTGGAACACAAGAAAATATAATGGGGCAAATTGAAAACAACAAAAAAGAAATTGAAGATATAATTGCAAGGTTGAAAGATCCTTCCACTTCAACCTTGCATAGGTCCACACTTGCTGAATCTCTTGAATCTATGTTATCAAATGTAGATTCAATTAGCAAGCAAATAACTAGTTGGACGGATAAGAAGAGAGAGTTTAGAACTATTATGCAGACAAGCTATCATACCAAGATGTGAAAAAATTATAAATTACAAAATTAGACTTGTGTTCAATTTTCACAAACCCACAAACAAATCAACCTCCACCCATTACATGCAAGAGGTTCCCTATCCATTGGTGCAACAACCAAGCGATAACAACCAAGTGATAAGGGACAATTTTGGGTAGAGGTGGTGGATGGTTTTTTACTATCCTTCATGCAATAATAATGAGGTCCTGCAATACTTTTTGAGGAAACTCTACTGCGAGTTTGTCCTCAATAAAGTGCGAAACTATTTTGGTATGCGGGACTTCCAGAGTAGAGGTGGGGGATCAGTACAAGATAGACCAGGGGCACATGTTGACCCACAGCGGGCAGTGAGATAAGTAATCAACAGACCAGTGCATGAGCATGTTTCTATCCCTTCCATTGTGAAGGAGAATGTTGAGGTTGATACACTTCAGTCCATTAGTGCCATGACCCAGAGCATCATAGCGCATGCCAGTCCTGTAGCACAGAGTGGGTTGAGAGATAGTGTGAGGAGTAGGGTCCCACCCCATACTTGTCAGACTTGTGGGTCTGCCTATGGTTATGACCCCATGGATAGTCAAGACGTAGGTGCACAAGCTACATCTGCAACTAAGCAGATGGTGATGACAGATACCCTCTTGAGTGAGACTTTTGGCCTTGATACTCAGGTAAATATTAGCAAGTTTATTAAATTTAATTTATTAAATTTTATTTTTGAAATGCAAGATTAACTAATTTAAATTGACGATTTTAATGAAATTTCAGGGTCATAACATCGATGCAGTTTTCAGTGGTTCACCAACTACATTTTACACTAGATCATCTACTGGCGGGGTATGTAACTAGTAAACAATTATAAATATTACATGTGAATAGCATCGTTATATGAATGGTATTCTAATATCTGATTTTGGATGTTGAATAGGTTAATATTGTATATTTCACGGCAACACCTACCAGCGGTGGTGGACTTCAAAGTTTTATGGAGGTAATAAAATAAATAGTTTAATGAATGAATTGTACTTACTAGATTTTTATATGTGACTTGTGTGCTTTATTGTGTGTACTTCCATGTTTAGATGAACATGTGTGTATGTTAGGAGCCATGATTTGCATCACTATTATAGTTTTCGTAATTGAATAATGTTGTTTTATTTGCAGATGATGCAGGCTACGGAGACACCTCCCCATGTTCAGAGGGCAATGGAGCATGGTGTGGCCTCTACAATTCATAGCTCCATGGCATTGATAGGGGTATGATGCAGATTAGTAAATTTCAATTTACATTCATTGTTATAGTTGTCTATTTTTTAAAAATCAAAAGATTATTGATTTGAAGTTTAATTTCTATCTAGATGGTTTCTATAGGACATGACATCACCAGGGCCTATTCCTACTACTGAGGCAAGTGAGGAGACAGATTATATGTTAGTAGTAAGTGATTATTTTGTTAAATATTTTGTTTTTTATAACATGTAATTTCTATATATTAATGTCTATACTTTTTATTGTAACAGCTAAAGATGCAGGAAGAACTAAATAGGAGTAGCAGCCCTCAGGTTCGTAGTAGACCACACACATGCGCGTCTCCATCCCCTAGAAGATCAAAGGCTTCTCATGATTTATTCTCTTCACCAGCCAGAGGGGAATGACTTTTTATTGTGTTCCTTTGTTGTATACCTATATGGCATTTGTGGACATATATTTTGTATTGTATATAGTTGACATTGTATGCCTATATGGCATTCTTGTAAGCCTATATGGCTATTTTGTATATATATTATACTTATATCGACAGATATTGATGTATGCCTATATGGATATTTGGTTAATACAAATCTTTTTTATTGATGGCGTCCATACTTGCATTATAAATCCACATTTGAATGGATATTTGTAGATGGCTACTTCAAATATTTAAAGTCCAATTGTATTACATAGGATGTTTGTTAATCCAATAAGCTAGCTATTGTTATTCAAGTATCACCTAAACCTCATTTTGGAACTAAAAGATAAAAGTTGTATTTAAAAAAAATGAATCATCATGTTGAACAGAAAATATTAATATTCTTTATGAGTAGCATAGAATGTCAACTATATGCAATAGAAAAAAATGAATCATCATGTTATTCTTTATGTTTGAGATCCTAAAAATGACTAAGTCTGGTAGCCTGATATCCTGAAACACTAGGATGAATATCCAAGTCATTAGGATGATTACGCCTTAAGAAAAAGTTATTAAGTTGAGCACCTAAAAGAGACTTTCTTAAACATTCAAACATTGAGCAACAAGCATGAAGGGTTAAGGCGCAATTTGCAACTCGTAAAGCCTCAAAAGGGTGCCCAACTTAGAGAGAGCATTCATTTAAGACAAGGTGCCCATTGACACCTGTTCCACCATAAAAGTGTGCCTAAGGTGGAAGGAGAACAAGCCTCTAGTAAGTGAAAGGCACCAATTGTCTAAACCACTTCATTATGGCACCCTAGCATGAGGAGGAGTATATAAGTCAATAGGAAATGGCACTTAAAATGAAAATGAAGGACTAAGTGGCATTTTCAATAAGCATCAATTCACCTTGAGCTTTCAATAAATACATAAAATTAAGCCCCATAAGCCTAGGCGCCCTTTGCCTTCAAAAGAACCTTGTATCGACGTCAAGAGTTGGATTGTTGATGACTTCCCAAGCTAGAGATAATAGTGAAAACAGTCCTTCCACCATTAGGATATTGAAAAATAATCATAATGTAATGATATATGGGATAACTAACATGCCCCTTGTGAAAAGTGATGATCATAACAAGAATGGTCACCTCAACTTAATGCCCAATAATTTTAATACTATCAAGTATCCACATAATAGTAGATAATCTTATCAAAAGTCACATAGAAATTTCTAAGGACCATAGTGTTATCCCTATGACTTGACACATACTGCTTGTCTCATAAAGCAAAGGGACATGATATAAATATTGTTGTTATATGGAGCCTAATTAGACTCAGAGGTTAAATTCACCCAACTTTAATCAGCGTGGTTTCCCCCCAAATATTTTCCTACTACTTTTGGCACTTTGAAGTCTAAGTGCATGAAAATCATGAGGATGAGCACTTAGGGATGAGATAGTCTTCATAAGAGTTTAAATAAGAACATCATCAAAATATGCCTTGGTAGAGAGACTTGAGACCATCATCAAATAAGCCAAAATATCTATCTCCAATGACTTGACACGGATCCCAAAACCACTTATTGGACCAATAGGATCCTAGGCGCTCACTTCATGCATTATGATCTTTCTAGGTACCAGTTTGATGCTCCATCACAAGGAAAGTGTGCCCACACTTGCAAGTGTTTTTCTTCAGGATCTAGGCGTCAGTTGAAGGTTGTAGTTTCCAACAAGAGCGCCTAGCAAGAGGAAGTCTTTTGGAGTCTCCAAAACACATCAAACACTTGACTAACAACAAGATCACTTTTTCCCAAGTTAGGCACTTTAAGAGGGAAGTTAAATCATGAACAAACACCAACTTGTCTAGGCGCAAACTCAAGCTTGTTGAGGATATACATGGTGCCCAACATTCCTTGGTGATTTCATGAACTTCAAACACTCAGAACTGTTCAAGGAATGCCTAATGCCCCTTCTTGATGATAGGCCACCAAAGTGAGGGTGGAATTGCACCTTGATGGCATTAGGCGCTATATAGAGTATGGTACTCCATGGAAATGTGCCTTAATTCTTAGAGTAATTCAAACACTCCAAGGTCTTCAGTGATCAATTCCCCAACTTATGAAATGTCCTCCTTCATTTTAAAACACATTGTAATGCTCCAGAGAGATGACTATACCTAGGCGCCGATCTGGGTTAGAAATGCCTCCAAAGTGCGCCTTCTCTTTCAGAATGTAAAACAAGGTCCAAAGGTGCTAATAGACTGAAGCGCTTCTTTGGAAAAGTCCCAGAGGTTAAGATGTGCCTTGTCTTAATGAGGTGCAACTCTTAGGTAAGAAAGCTTGTAAAGTGCGCCTAACTTAGTGAAGAGGTTGATAACTTCTAAACCCTTCCTGGAACTTAGATTGCTTCAACTGAAGATCATCTTGCACCAATACATCACGAAACTTTTAATCACAAGATCAATTCAAACTTAGGCGCTCATTAAGAGTCTTTTCAATATTGGCACATCTGAGAGGTTGAACTAGCAAGAGATGGCGCCTAGCTTCCTAGACCTTGTTTCAATATGTTTGAGTTTGAAAGTTAACTCAATGGTATCAAGATTGTGCCATAGAGTCTTTGGACTAGTTCCTTAGAGTTTCAAAAACATTTTGGCTCCTTTAAAATTCCTCCTACATGCTTGGGCTCCATTTCAAGGTCCTAGAACCATGATGTAGCGCCTTATTGCTCTAGGCACCCATTCATGATTGTGCAACTTGAGAATAGGCTTTCATCCTGACTTAATTCACTAAGGCAACCTCATCTTGAAGGCCAAACAACTTTTCCTGCCATAGCACCTTGATTGAAGACTCCACATCCTTGGGTGCTCATTTGGACAATTTGATGTGAAATTGGCGCCTAGACTCCAAGAGTCAACTTTCTGCTTTCTAGACTTGGCCAAATTTTGAGTTTCTGACTTTGTTCCTGTAAAACAATGAGATTGAGTTAGTCAAAAACTAATTCATTCCCTCATCATTCTGAATTAGCCTCCAGGAATGAGAAATAGGCTAATCCATTCTTCACTTGATGATCAAGCCAGAAACGGGGACATGACAGGGTAAGTTCTATCTAATGACATCACCTAATTGAGAGCATAGGAGGTATAAAGCTTAACGTTGACATGAGGACAAGCACTTAGTAAAGGAGAGTTTCTCAAACATTTAAACATGTGAATGAAGTCATATAAATGCACTAAGTCATCTAGGCATCATTTTCCCCTTGTGTACCCTTACATTTGCACCTAAGAAGAAGTTGCAACTTACACTGCCTCCTTCTGATGATTTTTGGGGCAGCAAAAAACCTTTCACCACGAGCAAATGTCTCAGAGATATAAAAAATTGAGAGAGGTTATTGTAGAGGGACTCTACATGATCGTGTTGCCTCAAACAAAATGTTTCTAAGTGACATGATTTTCGAGTAACATCTTGTCAAAGATTGCTGCCTTTTTGCACTTTGGACTCTTTAGGGATATCATCGGTACAATGTAGCTCGGACTATTTTGACATGTTTGGGTGAAAAATAGGACCATGCCTAGCGTAAATGTACCCATCCAGATGTGTTGGAATAATTAGTTTGGTCACATCAGGAGCAGGACGAAAGTTACACCCCTTTGCAACTTTACACTACCTCTTGACGATTTTTGGGGCAGTAGAAAACCTTTCACCACGGGCAAATGCCTCAGAGATATAAAAAATTGAGAGAGGTTATTGTAGAGGCACTCTACGTGATCGTGTTGCCTTAGACAAAATTTTTCTAAGTTACATGATTTTTGAGTAACATCTCATCAAAGATTGCTGCCTTTTTGCACTTTGGACTCTTCAGGGATATCGTCGGTACAATGTAGCTCGGACTGTTTTGACATTTTTAGGTAAAAAAAGGACCATGCCTAGCGTAAATGTACCCATCTGGACGTGTTGGAACAGTTAGTTTGGTCACATTAGGAGTAGGACGAAAGTTACACCCCTTTGCAACTTTACACTGCCTCCTTTTGACAATTTTTGGGGCAGCAGAAAACCTTTCACCATGGGAAAATACCTCAGAGATATAAAAAACTAAGAGAGGTTATTGTAGAGGCACTCTACGTGATCACGTTCCCTCAGACAAAATATTTCTAAGTGACACAGTTTTTGAGTAACATCTCGTCAAAGATTGCTGCCTTTTTGCACTTTGGACTCTTCAGGGATATCGTCGGTACAATGTAGCTCGGACTATTTTGACATGTTTGGCTGAAAAATAGGACCATACCTAGCGTAAATGTACCCATCTGGATGCATTGGAACAGTCAGTTTGGTCACATTAGGAGCAGGACGAAAGTTACACCCCTTTGCAACTTTACACTGCCTCCTTCTGACGATTTTTGGGGCAACAAAAAACCTTTCACCACGGGAAAATGCCTCAGAGTTATAAAAAACTGAGAGAGGTTATTGTAGAAACACTCTACGTGATCACATTGCCTTAGACGTAATGTTTCTAAGTGCCACGGTTTTCAAGTAACATCTCGTCAATGATTGTTGCCTTTTTGCACTTTGGACTCTTCAAGGATATCGTCGGTACAATGTAGCTCAGACTGTTTCGACATGTTTGGGTGAAAAATAGGACAATGCCTAGTGTAAATGTACCCATCTAGATGTATTGGAATAGTTAGTTTGGTCACATCAAGAGCAAGATGAAAGTTACACCCCTTTGCAACTTTACACTGCCTCCTTCTGATGATTTTTGGGGCAGCAGAAAATCTTTCACCACGGGCAAATGCCTCAGAGATATAAAAAACTGAGAGAGGTTATTGTAGAGGCACTCTACATGATTGTGTTTCCTCAGATGAAATGTTTCTAAGTGACATATTTTTTGAGTAACATCTCGTCAAAGATGGCTGCCTTTTTGCACTTTGGACTCTTCAAGGATATCGTCAGTACAATGTAACTCAGACTGTTTCGACATGTTTGTGTGAAAAATAGGACCATGCCTAGCGTAACTGTAGCCATCCAGATGCATTGGAACAATCAGTTTGGTCACATCAGAAGCAGGATGAAAGTTACACCCCTTTGTAACTTTACACTACCTCCTAATAATTTTTTGGGCAGCAGAAAACTGTTCACCACCGGCAAATGCCTTAGAGATATAAAAAACTGAGAGAGGCTATTGTAGAGGCACTCTACATGATCACGTTTCCTTAGACAGAATGTTTCTAAGTGACACAATTTTTGAGTAACATCTCGTCAAAGATTGCTGCCTTTTTGCACTTTGGACTCTTCAGGGATATCATCGATACAATGTAGCTCGTACTATTTCGACATGTTTAGATGAAAAACAGGACCATGCCTAGCATAAATGTACCCATCCGAATGTGTTGGAACAATCAGTTGGGTCGCATCAGGAGCAGGACACCAAAAATGCATAACATGATGATGTAAAAATGTGTATATGTGTAAAAATGGAGCAGAAAATTAAAAAAAAGACAAACCTTACAAATTAATGTGCATACTTACAACTCAATGTAACATGACTTTACAAAATCAATGTGAATACTTACAAATTAATCCAATGAACCATCTAGGTCTGCTCTACTCTTTATTGTGTCAAGTATTGCTTCATGGTCAGACTCATGCACTTTCCACAAGATTTTGTTCAAAGGTCTACTCTGATACTTTATCAAATGAACATTGGATGCCATGACAAGGTTCGAGTAATGAAGAATCTTCCAATGCGTTTCAAAGTCCTGAAATAGCCAAACATTAACACTCTTATGTGGGTACCTTCTAAGCCATGTTGTAGTAATAACCACTGAGCCTGTAGGGTATTTGATGTTTTCTCCATCTATAATAGGTGCCTCCATTTTGTTTTTAGCCTCAACATAATGACATAAGTAATAATATGTTCCCTCTTCATTATCTTCATCTGCAATAACTGCATATACGTGCCCTGCATTGATATGTGTAGCAAATTAGATGAAATTAGTCAACATTACAAAAACACTACAAAGTAAGATGACATTACTTGGTTGAACTAGATGAAATTAGATGCATATACGTGCCCTATATTAGCTAGTTGAACTAAATTTGATATGTGGTCAAAGGGTAAATGCAAGAAGTTGTGTCCACTTAAGGTGGAAGTTTCAGAGTTAGAGAAAAATCCGAAATCGGGGAACCAAAAACGGGATCCCGTTTATAGAAAACGCGATCCCATTTTGCTTCGGAATCCCGAGCCTAGAACCAAAAATGATATCCCGTTTTTTCCCGGGATCCCGAACCTAGAAGCCAAAAATGGGATCCCATTTCAAAATACGGGATCCCGTTTTATATAACGGGATCATGTTATATATAACGAGATCCCGTTTTATAAAATGGGATCCCATTTTTAAAAAGTATTAAATTTTTTTAAAAAAGGCAGAGACCCCATTTTCAACAGTGACAGGTGACAGGCGAAAACGGGATCCCGAGTTCAGACACCATCCAGCCACCAGGTAAGTGGATTTTTCCACTTCTACAAATTACCCATGAATTGTTTTAAGCTTCCCTTGTTTGTTTTGATGTAAAATACAATCAAAATTTAAATTTTGAATTGTTATTTAGGGTTTAGGGTTTATTAAATCAGTAGTTGATTTTTGATAGTTTAGATGTAAAATACAATTGAAATTTTGAAAGACTGTATCATATAAAAGGTTAGAATTTGAACAAACTGTCAAAATTATGTTTAAAATTGAGAATTGAATAGATATATTTAGACATTTTAGCTGTAAAATACAATTGAAAATTTGAAAATACTGTATCATATGAAATGAGAGATTTTGAACAAACTGTCAAAATTTGAGTTCAATTTGAGTGTTGAATAGCTGTATTTAAACATTTTAGCTGTAAAATACAATTGAAAATTTGAAAATACTGTATCATATGAAAGGAGAGATTTTGAACAAACTGTCAAAGTTTGAGTTCAATTTGAGTGATGAATAGCTGTATTTAAACATTTTAGCTGGAAAATGCAATTGAAATTTTGAAATGATTGTATCATATGAAAGGAGAGATTTTGAACAAACTGTCAAAAATTATATAGCATTGGGATGATATATATATTTGGTTTTTATAAAATTTACTTATAACAATGTATGTCATTGTATTTTAAAGGCATTATTGAATAGCTAACTATCATGTAAAAAAATTACAACAAACCATAATAAAACCAATTTATCACATCCAAAATGATGAAGCCATCATGAAACTTATGAAGTGTCAAGACCACATCCCCATTGTAATCATAAGAAAGACTTTTCCACCATACTTAACACCTACATATATGCTTATTTTGGAGAGAAAGAAAGAACCCTTTAGTCCTGAGGGACCCTAGTCTAGGCAGAATAGCAACAATCTATATAAGAAGAAACTTGTGATCGATTAAAATGATACAATAAAAATGGACACTTCCCAAGAGCTCCTTAATTTGACAAACTTCACCTTCCATTAGATACCACTTAGATACAAGACATGACTCCCCTCTCCTTGTTGAGGACATGCTATAAACATCAACCTGTGAATAGAAGCTTGGACCCTAAACTCTCTAAGATAGTAGCTCCACTGGACCTTGACATCAAAGAAGGCATATATAACCATGTCACCATGTTAAATATTACGTTGATTTCTTCATGTGGTCTTATGGTGATCTATGCCTTGAGACTCCATGTTTAAAGTCATGCATCATCTTGTGGTTCACCTCAATGCCAAACCTATTCAATAAAAGCTACTCAAAATGCACCCCCAAGTAGCCCTCGTGGTCATAGAAGAATTGTATAAACTCTTGGATGTCCAAGTTCATTCAGACTATTACTTATCCTAAATGGGTAGATCTAATGTGGTCTTAGTTAACAAGAAAACTAAGGGAATTCATGTTTGCACTAACTTTTGAGACATCAAAAAAGGATCTACCCCAACTTAGATAACTTTTCTCTACCAAACATTGATATGGTCGTGGATCTTGTGCATAGCCATATATATAAAATTTTATCATTAATCTGGATATAATATGGACCAAGTTGAAACATTTGAGTTAGACATGGAGACACCTAGATTATGGAGCTCGGTCTATGTAAGAAAACACCTCCTATAGACTCAACACAAACTTATCCCTCAACCCTCTAAATTGTGACTTACATCATTTGATTACCCTAGAACACACTATAGACAACTCTATACAAATTTGGCAAAATATATTTTCTCCCAACAGAAACTTGTATATGTAGAAGTATCTACTACTACATTAGATTTGATATACTTCTTAAAAGGAAAGAGTTGGGACTAACAACTAAATAGAAAACAATAACTAGTTTTGCATTTTCTAGGAAAAAGGAAACAAAATTCAGCTATCTAACCATCTTGACTAATTTATCTATTTCTAGCTAGATTGAACCCTAATTCTATATGCAATTCCAACCCTAACCCTAACACTAATTCTAACCCTAATCCTAACCCTAATTCTATATGCAATTCAAACCCTAACCCTTATTATAACCCTAATCATAACCCTAACCCTAAGTCTACTTGTAATTGTAATTGTAACTCTAACTCTAGCCCTAACCCTAACCCTAACGAGCTACTTGTAATTGTAATTGTAACCCTAACTCTAGCCGTAACCCAAACCGTAATTGTAACCCTAAACCGTAATTGTAGCTCTAATACTTACCCTAATTTAGCAACCCTTGAATTCTAATTCTAACCCTAACCTCAATTCTAACCCTAAGCCTGATCCTAATTGAAACCCTAACCCTAACTTTAATTAATCACGAGTCATGCTACAGGGATTTCTTCTACATATTTTGTATGCACGTGTTATTCCCTTATTGCATGTGAGTTCACCAATTATTTGGAAGTCTCCTAATTGGGAGGCGGGCTTGTATTCAAGCCCTATAAATCTTGTGTTTATAGGTGTTATGTTTAAAGCTATATGGAGACTTGTAATAGGAGGTCTTGAATTTGGTACCAATGATTGTGAGTTCCTTGTCTAGAATATGATGAACCTTTTGAACAAGAGAACCTTGTAGACCATGATGCATATCTTAAAATTTAAACTTGAACATTATCATCATGTGAATGCTTTTAGCCATCCTACAACCTCCTATCACCCTTCATCCTCTTATAGGGATATGCCACACAACCTCTCCAAGTTGACCATGCCAAACCCAAAGTCACAATCGTAAGAGGTAAAGAATCTTTTGGCCCCATTCAAGTCCACTCCCTAATAGGAGTGATACAATGCTAATAGGGTTGTGAAGGTAATTAAGTTCTTGATTAGCATGTTGGGTGTATCTAAGCAATACGATGATATAGTTAGTCCTGATTTCATTAATCTTAAGATCATTGAGCTAGAGTACTTAATATATATGGTATAGTTTTGTTCAATCAATAGTGGTAGGGAAAATTAATATACTACAATGACATCAAACATAAACCAATAGGTGTCTTAAGATATATTAGTGGTAGGGAAAATTATAGTGGCCCTAACCCTAGAGTAATAAGTTGAAGTAGTGTTAGAATTACTAATAAACTAAAAAACTTTATCCTAGGGTGGTGGGACAAATTACACAAGCCTTACAAAGCCTCTACCACTTCCTTGACATTTTTAACATTGTTCGAATTTGATAGGAGGGATTTATGTCACGTCCTCCTCATCTTAATTCTCATAGTGGATAGAATCATCCAATTTAGCATCAAGACATGAAGGTTTATCTTCATTATCTTAGAAATATCCTCTAATACTTACCCTAATTTAGCAACCCTTGAATTCTAATTCTAACCCTAACCTCAATTCTAACCCTAAGCCTGATCCTAATTGAAACCCTAACCCTAACTTTAATTAATCATGAGTCATGCTACAGGGATTTCTTCTACATATTTTATATGCATGTGTTATTCCCTTATTGCATGTGAGTTCACCAATTATTTGGAAGTCTCCTAACTGGGAGGCGAGCTTGTATTCAAGCCCTATAAATTTTGTGTTTATAGGTGTTATGTTTAAAGCTATACAGAGACTTGTAATAGGAGGTCTTGAATTTGGTACCAATGATTGTGAGTTCCTTGTCTAGAATATGATGAACCTTCTAAACAAGAGAATCTTGTAGACCATGATGCATATCTTGAAATTTAAACTTGAACATTATTGTCATGTGAATGCTTTTAGCCATCCTACAACCTCCTATCACCCTTCATCCTCTTATAGGGATATGCCACACAACCTCTTCAAGTTGACCATGCCAAACCCAAAGTCACAATCGTAAGAGGTAAAGAATCTTTTGGCCCCATTCAAGTCCACTCCCTAATAGGAGTGATACAATGCTAATAAGGTTGTGAAGGTAATTAAGTTCTTGATTAGCATGTTGGGTGTATCTAAGCATAATGATGATATAATTAGTCTTGATTTCATTAATCTTAAGATCATTGAGCTAGAGTACTTAATATATATGGTATAGTTTTGTTCAATCAATAGTGGTAGGGGAAATTAATATACTACAATGACATCAAACATAAACCAATAGGTGTCTTAAGATATATTAGTGGCAGGGAAAATTATAGTGGCCCTATCCCTAGAGTAATTAGTTTCAAAGTAGTGTTAGAATTACTAATAAACTAAAAAACTTTATCCTAGGGTGGTGGGACAAATTACACAAGCCTTACAAAGCCTCTACCACTTCCTTGACATTTTTAACATTGTTCGAATTTAATAGGAGGGATTTATGTCACCTCCTCCTCATGTCTTAATTCTCATAGTGGATAGAATCATCCAATTTAGCATCAAGACATGAAGGTTTATCTTCATTATCTTAGAAATATCCTCCAAGGCTTTGTGCATATGCTCATGCCACACATTGAGGATGTGAAATTTATCTAAGTAGAAATATAGAAATCCTTAGCCTAACCTTCTAGACCCCTTCAATATCATTGTATAGAAGGTAGATACAAGTAACATTTGATAGCATGGAGGCACAACTTAGGGATTTCAAGTTGAATGTAAAAAAATTATTCTTCCCAACAAATGCTAGATGTCTAGGAGCAATTTAATGATTTCTTCCATTATCTGCCTAGTCTAGAATATAATTACCTTTTCTTTTGATATGTTTGAAGGAGATAGATTTAAACAAGTATTCACCAAGTTTCTAGCTTCCAATATATAATAGTTTCCAATAACCACAAGCTTCATCTATGCTTTTTCATATGATCAATGTTGATCTTGGAATCTCCTTCCACACTAAGGGATATCTTGTTTAGTTTCCAAGTCATCTTGAGGCCCTGGATATCATGGCCCTAGAATCTACCATATTATTGTTCTTGACACCAAAATCATAAGCTTTAAGATAGGTAGAGGTTTTCCCTTATCATCTCTTAATAAACATACTCCTCCTACTAGGATTACCCTTGGCTACCCATCAAAATTTCAAGCTTAATCCATCCCAATGTAGGTGTGGACCAAAGGGTGTGAATATCAACATGGGTATCTCCTTGTTTTAACCTTATTCAAAGCAACCTTGGCCAATTATGAGCCTAATCAGTGCCTCTTCTAGCATGATCATATATTCCTCTTTACCCCAACAATCACCAAGTTCCTAAATGCACCATATTTCTTTAAAATAACTTCTAAAATTTGGGATGCATATTCACATTTAAGAAATACATGATGATTGTCTAGAGAAGTTTCCTTACTTAAATGCACATTGAAATTTTGAAATATATATTGCCCATTGTATCAATCATTATCATGGTAGTCCTAATAGCTCTCTTACATTTTGAAATTTGTACATGCATGTATACATTATTTGTATGTTTTTAATTTAAATTTATTTCAAGTGTAATTTCTTGAAACATATATATATATTCTTGATTTAATTTTAAATTTGTACTGAAGTTTGTATGTTTATATGTATATATATGCAGGTTCATATCTAGATTTTTATATATACATCATGAATCTAGATGATATTCACTTTGATGTTGAGGACTTCCTTAATGCACAAGATGATCTGGCCGCACCCCCACCCCCACCCCCACCCCCAGCGCC
The DNA here is from genome assembly GCA_027924645.1 of Cunninghamia lanceolata. NCBI lineage: Eukaryota > Viridiplantae > Streptophyta > Pinopsida > Cupressales > Cupressaceae > Cunninghamia > Cunninghamia lanceolata. Next base: position 2,893,135 of record BSBN01000749.1, on the reverse strand, counting down.
AAATGCCCCACCTCTAGATGCCCCACCTGCAGATGACCTGCCTCCACCTCCACCTCCACCCCCACCTGGAACTGACCAGGCTCGCTTGCGAGCCATAATAAATGAAAATGTGGATTCGATACAAGAAAAACTGAATTCCATTCGCAGTGAACAATTCATGCCACCTCATGTAGTACATTTTGCATCTTTGATGCAAAACATTGTAGATTCTATGAGGTCTATTGACTCAGATTTTGATGGATTCCGGAAATGGAGAGAGGAGAGGCGCCAATTTTATGCTGATGGCCTCTCCTATAAGACTATTTTGGATCTTAAAATCACAAAAGCTCATTTAGCACAATATTTTAGACATCCCATTACAAATGAACCTTTTCCTGCAAATAAGAAAAGAATATCAATCAGGTGGTGTAGGCATGAAGGAATGTCTGCCAATTTTTGGGATAGATGGTGGATGGTGTTTGATTATCCACCTCATGCTAATTGTGAGGTTCCTTTATAATTTTTGAGAAAATTATATGTAGAGTTTGTTATGAATAAAAAACCCAACTACTTTGATTTTAGATCATTCCAGGGTGTTGGTGGTGGCATGCCACAACAGAGGTTGGGGGCACGAGTTGATCCCCAATGACCAGTGCCTGTTCAACCTCTTATTGACCCTCCTATTGCTGCCATTCCTTCGCCCTTTGAGCATCGTGCAGTGGTATCCACACTAGGCACATTGAGTTCACTCTCAGGTAGCCTACATGAGCAGACTTCTATGATGGTAGCTCGAGTTAGAGAGCATGGAGGAGTTGATGATGGAAGTGGTCCTAGTGCCACTCCACATGTGTCGATGCCTCATACATGTACGAGTTGCAATCAGTTGTGTTATGGACCTGATCAGGCAGTTGCACCCACTTCAGCTACACATGCATCATCTGATAATGTGGGCACTGAATCATTTGTTGATTATCTATTTGCTGAGGATCATCCCATTGATCATTTGACACAGGTATATATAGGTTATGTACACATGTTGAATTTAAAACAATTTTTTAACCACGTGTTTTTAATCAACATATAGATGATTAATTAAATTGTAATATTTTAACAATCGAATTGTTTGGTTTGTTTGGTGTAGATGATGGCAATAGAGGTCACAATTGATCGAATTAATTTTTCATCAACACCTGTTCATCTCAGGCACCCATTTGGGGTACATTAAATCAATGATTTGTAAATTTGTAAAATTCAGTCTTGAATGTGTGTACAATTAAATATTTATGAACTTATTTATGAACTAGTTCAGGGTTCTTCCACATTGAATCCTCCATCTCAGGGTGTCTTGAGCGCTCCTCCATCATTGGGCATCTCACATGACACTCTTACAGTATGTATATTGTTTTAAAAAATTGGATATATACTTAATTTTTTCTATTTTGATATCAGTGTATCTAAAAACATGCACATACATATTTAATATTTTATAAATATGTCTATGCAGGTTGACACAACTATGAGGATGGGCATTGTACCACACTTGGATAATCCAAGTTTATATCAGGAGTCGACTGCATTTCAGGTTGTTGAAAAACGTATTTAATAACATGTACACTGTAAGTCAATTATATATATGTTTTAAAACCTAATTTGTACACACATGTGCTAACTTAAATATAAATGACATTGTAGGAGCTTGTTAGTGACACGTTTCATGATCAACACACAGCACATGCAGAGCAGGAGGACAGAGGAGATGGGCAGCCTGATACGGTATAATTTAAAATTTAGATTATATTTAAATTAAACAATTAAAATAAACATTGTGAACTTAAAGGAAATTTCTTGATATATATATATATATATATATATATATATATATATATATATATATATATATATATATATGTTGACATGTACATTCAAATTTTTTTTTTCTTAAAATATAGCTCGATACATGTCATGGAGCTAAGCCTGTAGAGATAGGTCCTGGAATAGAGGATTCACAACAAGTTCCTCTTACGGTATAATAATTTTTAAATATGATAGTTCTTATAAATTAAATTGAATTAAATCATTTTTAAAATCGTCAAGTATATCTAAGTTCAACTTGAACTTTCTCTTGTATTAAATAGATTGATTCAGAGCATGGAGACACAGGTCCAGGTGCACCAGAGCATGCCTCTCAGCCTCACATGGTAATTTAATTTTATGATATAAATTATAAATTTAAAAATTGTCATTAAATTAGATTTGGACTAATCATCTTACATCTAATTTCATATAAATCTTTCTCTTTTGCAGAGTGATTCAGGTCATCTGAGTAGTTCGCATGGTGTGAAGAGGACTCTTGATGATAGAGATAGTATGTGATAGGTTATTTCAAACATGGGCTATGTATAATTTGACTATTTCATGGACTATTTGTTATATACTGTTTGTCATGGACTTTATATATATATTGTTGTTCACCTGGACTTTATATATTTGACTATTTCATGGAGTATTTGTTATATACTGTGTCATGGACTTTATATATATATATATATATATATTGTTGAACATGGACTTTATATATTTTTTTGAACATGAACCTAGACTTTATATATTTGACTATTTCATGGATTATTTGTTATATACTGTTTGTCATGGACTTTATATATATATATTGTTGAACATGTGGACTTTATATATTTTTTGAACATGGACCTGGACTTTATATATATATTGTTGAACCTGGACTATATATTTTTACATGTCACACAATAAATGCAATCTTGTCGTAGTTCAAAATCATATACATGTCAAAGTAATAGTCATGTAAAACCATCATGTTAGTTTAGGTGCATCCATATTTATATATATGTTATCCATGCATACATACATTGCATATACATCATAAACTATAAAAGCATAACATCACATACATATGTATATACAAGCATCCCTAAATTTAATCATAAATCAAACACTAATCTAACCATGTGCATGAAGGAAAAGAAATGTAAACATTTGAGATCAACCATAATAAGATATATAGATTGACATCAATAGAAATAATCAATTGTCATATATAAATCTACAAGTGTCAGAGTGTTGATCTAGATTTGCGCTTAATGAAGAAATTGCATTGAAAGAATTTATGTAGTGATGAGGTCCTAATAAAGTTCCTCCATTCATTCACGGTATGCATATTTAGGTCCTGGTCAAATTTTAAGCAATAAAATGGTAAGCAAATCAAAACAAAGCATTAAAAAGTGAGATAAGTTCATGAGGATCTCTTGCCTACTAGGAGGGATCAATCTCTCACATCTTCTCATCTAGAGATCAACTAAGTTATATTAAATGATCCTAGCATGGTTATAGTTATATTTATCCAAGTGCCTTGGTGCTTGAACATCTTGTGTTGATCATGTAATTTAAGATGTCTTAAGGGGTCCTAATTTATGATGTCTTAAGTGGACACAACTTCTTCACCAAATTGTTGATAAAAAAACATGTGAACTATAACTTTGGAACTAGGCCTACAATTTATTAGTGGAGGTGGGAATTTCATTGTAGCATAAATGACACAAATTAGGAATGAAGTTACTAGAAATATTCCCCTTTGGTAAATCACATGTGTAATAATGACACCCATCTCTAAGCATTTAAATGTATTGAGTCTTTGTTCCCAAATAGTTTGCACATCATAATCATGGCCTCTTTCATTTCACTAGGAAAACTTACAATTGTGTAATCCTCCACATTCCTTAACTTTTTAAATCCACATTAGGACTAGCCCAATCTTTTAACACTTCAATTACATTATACTCTTGAGACCATTACCTTGCAACTATAACATTGTACCTCAAAGTGGGTTCAAGTGAATTCAACATTTATTTGAAAACTACTTCTCTCACCATTATTATAGTCTAATTTTCTACATTATTGATATAGTCTACATTTATGGTACAATGCCTAAAAGTATCTAGCAAGATATCTAAAAAGTTAAACACATCAAATTTTCTATCCAACCTATGTAAGTAGGATGCTCTAACCTACCAACATTTGTGACTACATCTCCTTTGTCCTCTAGCTAATCTATGAAGAAATATTATATTAAATTAAATCCCAAGGCCTTATGTGGGTATCATAGAGTGTCCTTGCAATCTAGTAACTTAGATTCCATTTATGCTTCTACACAAACTATTTATAGTTGAATAAACTCTCATCACTTTGGTTCTAGTTGACTTCTTATTTTATTTCACAGTCTTCTCCACAATAAGATTCATATACATGTATTTGAGAAATAAAAATCACTTGATTTGATAAGTTGATTAATAAACAACTTAATTTACAAGACAAAAGATTTCATCATAGATTTACTTCATTAATGCAAAGAAAATTGATGGGATATTCCAATATTTTACAAAATGAAACCATTTATTACCTTAATTATCTTGTCAAATCATTGAAATATACTTACTATATCATACTCAAGGTGTCATTCTCTAATTGGACTAAGCTAAAGTGTTCTTACTATATCATACTCTAGGTGTCATTATCTAATTGGACTAAGCTTAACTTGTCAAAAAATAATAATAATAATAATATAAATCTATACCTTCCCCTAAGCTTGCCCAACCTCATTAGGATTTGTCAACTTTAATTTCAAATCTTAGTGTAACTACTAAAATGAGAACTTCCCTTAGTCCTTTTAATACGATCTTTAGTGTCCATTAGGACTCAAGGGTATCTCCTGCTTGACATGTTTCATCCTATGAACACAAACCTTGGATGCGAATCAAATTTTAAAATAAGTTTAGGTCTATAGGAACTTATTTAAGATCTTAATACTTTACATTTTTAGACAAAAGGCCCTGGATCTCATCTATTTCTCCCCTCCACTTCCTAGCTATGGTCCCATATGGTTCTCCCACAATTTATATTCCTTTGTATCTTCCCTTCCCTCCACTTTGTGAAAGCTAGATTAACTTTATTATATGATTTATCCCATCCCACTTCCTATCCTACTGTCTAGTTTTACATCATTTCCCCATAAAATCGAAACACTCATTTCTTCCTAATTGTAGAAGCCTAACTGCCTTGAAGAAATCATTCCTTTCTTCAATTCATTTCATCCAATTCCCACCTGAAGTTTTGTAACATTTTTTGCAAAAGTTTGCCAAGTTCGTATACCCTGTCCCAAGTCAAATTTCTACAACTTCTTCAAAAGATTCCACCCACCCCAAGTACTCCCCTGCATAACTTAGGACCACCATTAATGACTTTCAATGGACATGATATGATGTAATATTTCCTCCAAATTCCTCTTAACATTGGTGGACCCTCAAAAATATGATTTGGGCATAAAGGTATGGGATAATGGTATAATTTAGCATGATAATCAAGTGTGTGCCATGTGAAAGTGACACGAGAAAGTATGGGTGGACATTTAACTCTCAAGTGACCAAGGTCCTTGTCCAACATTGCTTGTTGACATTGAACGATCTATATATTATAGTATCTCATTAAACTGAGAGATGGAAAACTAATTGCAAAGGAGAGACTAAGTAGGAAAAATGAAGGGGGCACTAGGTAAAAATGTGAGGTAGGGAAGGTCAATTTGGGGCTTGAAAAAGATGGTCAAGAGGGGGAAGAACACACAGGACATGCCACCAAGAGTGAAACTATTGGTAGGAGTGTAATTCACACCTACATGACTATGATTAGGACTTATTTATCATCATCAAATTTTCATGTAGGCTTGATGTGATTTTAGTACTTATAGATACCAAATGTTAGGAGTTTCAAGCCACAAATACTAATTCCACTTAACCTTAATGAGAGAAACTATGCTAAATAGTATGCAGAATCTATAATACAAAAGAAGAATAAAGCATAATTACAAGATAACACAATATGCACCTTGCAAAAACCCTTTTAGAAAAAACCTGGCCTCCAAAGGACCACAAACCCAATGTATTATCTCAAGAATGGGATTACAGAGATAATACATTTGTAGAGTTCTCCATGTAGGACTTTAGCAAAATTAAACAACTTCTTGCATTTGTAGTGTCCACTTAAGGTGGAAGTTGTATGCTAACTTTTTGAATGTCTTAAGGGGTCCTAATTTACGATGTCTTAAGGGGACGTCATAAGTTTTCAAAATTTGGTGAAGTTGCCCAAGGCAACCAAATTGAACAATATAATAAATCAAATTTGAAGTAAATTCTAAGTAGAAAAACATGGACATTTAACAAATAAAATACATAAAATAATAATTTTGATAAATTTAATACTGTAGAGTATAAAATTGTGTACATACACATGTATACAAATTTCCGTACAAAATGTGTAATAATGTAATTGTGTATGTACATATATGCCAACTCAAAATAATGTAAATACAAAATGTCGTTATATGCCATCTCAAGAAAATCCAAAACTTGAGGAGAATGCAGTAGGTCTTCATGCCCCCTGATATAAAAATAATACAAGCAATTTATCAATATATCTGAATCAAAACATGTATTTTAATTTATATAAAACTATCTAGATATACACAATTTGTACCTGTATTTACAAGTGCCTCTCAAGTTTTTGTTTCAAAGTATTTGATGAATTTGTGATGATGGCCTGAGGATATAAAAGGATAAATTAAATCAATTTCAACTAATAACGCACAAGAAATATCAAAACATGTATTTAATACATATTTAAAACAACAATATAAATCTATTTAACTATATTTACCTGTATTTACTTATTCCATTGTACCATCTCCATCCTCTCTTTTTTCCAACGCATCGATGATTGTCTCATGGTCTTCCATAGAAATGTTCCATAGCTCTTTATTTGTAGGTTTTTCGCGATACCTCTCTAGTTTTATATTTGTTGCCAACACCAAATGTGAGTAGTGTATAATCTTCTTATGTGTTTCATAATCTTTGAATGCAGGCAAACCATTCTTCCTTATTAGGTATTTCCGTAGCCAAGTGCCAACAACCACCACCGAACCTATTGGATAATGATAGGCATCATCAAAGAAATACTTAAAATTTGCTTAAGGGGATCAAAGAAGTTCTTAAAATATGCTTAAGGGGATCAAAGACTTGTTATCAAAATTTGCTTAAGGGGATGTCTTAAGGGGATCACCAAACCTATTGGATAAGGAAAGCCATCATCATCTTCTCGAGGTGCTGTTAACTTATGTTTAGTCTCCACACAACAAGCCAACCAATATTTAGTTTCCTCTTCATTATTCTTTAGTGCAACAACAGCATACACATGTCCTGCAAAATAAATTTTGATTCAATAACTTGCACATGTCCATAAACTTTGACCAATCAACATACATGCATTCATATGTACACATAAATAAATAAAAGCACTACAAATTAGTAATCAAAGTGAAATAAAATGAAATGATTTGAATTAAATTACCTTCTTGTACAAGGTCTGAAACACGGTCATAATCATCTGATACAAACAGTTGATCATTGTCTTCAATTATTGTTTCACTTTGATTGTGTGCTTGTGCAAGTGTCAATGGTCTTTGTTTCCACTCTTCAACCCATTCTGTATGCTCACATGCTTCCCAATCTCCTGAAATACAAAACTAACAAAAACATGCAAGCTCCCTTGTCCAGATAGTCCATGTACTTGCATTCAAACTCCTAAATGAATGCCATTTAGTAGATCCACTGATTGTCTGGCAATCAAGTCTAGGTAGAATATTTTCTTCTTCAACCAACCAAAAGAATTAACAAACTGTAGAGTACTCGCTTGATCCAGGTGTACATAATCTTGTATTGCACCAATCTACAATCCCACATGCATCTTTAAATTTTACTGCATCCTCAAATTTTAATTGTTGTCTAGCAAGAATTCTTTTAACACACGCACCAACTCCATCATGTTCTCCTTTACCATGTCCAGCTTCAAAAAAATTCCACATATGTTGGACATTATTCTCCTTGTGAACCCTACATAACCAATAGAACATTCGAGCATTCTTGAACTGCCCCATATAATTATCTGACCATATAAGATGTTCAGTCATCTGGATTCCTCTTTCTCTTAAATTTGTATAAAATATATTGAAACAATATTGAACAAACTCTGACGAGTGTAACCGGTTGTCACTCAAATAGAAATGATACTCCCTCAAAACTTTTCTATCATTCTCTATGCTATCATCTGCATGTCTATAAACAATATGAACAAACATAGCAACCTACACAGAATTGTAATATTGTGATTGAATTTCCTCTTGCGGAGCTAAAGTATAGTTTTCCGCAAAATCAACCACTGATAGTATAGTACCAACTGGAAATGTGTTTCTACATTCACGAAATTGTCCATCAAGCCATCGAGCTTGTTGAGAGTGCTTGACATATTTTGGTACAATTTTACTTTTAAATTCTGATATGAATGCATGCACACTAACCTTTTCTGTAATTAAATCACAATGCTTTCCAAATTTTCCATCTTTTAAAGAATATTCAACATTCTTAAATCTTTTAACATCCACTAATTGTTGTCCAAAATTATTTTCAACACTTTCATGCATACAAACTCTTAACAAAAAAAGATTGCCACAACTAGTGCATTGTCCAGAAATACATGAACTTAAATAAAAACTTTTTTCATTAGATCTTTCACAGAACAAACTTGATATAAACTCTTTTATTGCTTCAGTTGGCATATTAATATCACATTCTTGTATAATCATGTTACGATGTAAAGTACAACGTATAAATTGAAACACATCATAATAATAACGAAATTGAACATGCGTTTTACAACAACAAGATATTCGTTCCTTATTAATCTTTACATACCATGGTTTGCATTTTTCAAAAGATCTTTGACTTATTTTAATATTACTAGGTAACACTAATTCATCACAAAATTTTCTATAAAATTCAGTTTGCATTGTATCTAATAGGTGTTTTGGATGAGGATCGCGAACTTTGGACCTCACTCTTAATTTTAAAACATCTCTAGCATTAGACGATACCCTAGTATTATCATGCCAATATTTTTTGATCAAAGATCTAATTTCAACATTTAGTTTCATGTCAGATCTCGGGAGTCGACCACTAAAACTCTAACATTGGTTAATTGGATCATTTTCTATACTTTCTCTTCTTTTTGTTGCTCTTACCAATGTTTTAGGATGTATTTTTAGAATTCCACTAATATTTCTTACCATTCTTCTATTCAAAGTTGTTTTATTCACTATAGCAGTTGTTATAGCTCGTCTTGCTGCATTTTTATCTTTGGATTGACTATTACTTCCAATAGACTCAATGGCACTAGCAACAGTAGACATAGTATGTTTTAGTGATTGATCTTTTCTTCTTGGTTTAACAAAAATGCCTAACATTTTCATTACTTTTCTCATTTTCCACATTCTCATTAATTGCATCATTAGTTGACATTGAAATGATAGTTTTTTACGATAAAAAAATTCCTTGTATAATCTATTGGCATGTGTTCTTATTTGTCTCCAAGAAATTTTACCAGGAAGATTATCCAAAACATCTCTTTCAATTTTGAAAAAATATTTCTCATTTTCAACATCACTTCCTAGATTTTCATTTTCATTTTCAACTTCAAAACGATTTTCATTTTCAACAACAAAACGGTTTTCATTTTCATTTTCAACAAAAGGATTTTCGTTTTCATTTTCAACAACAAAACGGTTTTCATTTTCATTTTCAACAAAAGGATTTTCGTTTTCATTTTCAACAACAAAACAGTTTTCATTTTCATTTTCAACAAAAGGATTTTCGTTTTCATTTTCAACAACAAAACAATTTTCATTTTCATTTTCAACAAAAGGATTTTCGTTTTCATTTTCAACAACAAAACGGTTTTCATTTTCATTTTCTACAACAAAACGGTTTTCATTTTCATTTTCAACAATAAAAGGATTTTCATTTTCATTTTCAACAAAAGGATTTTTATTTTTATTTTCAACTACAATTTGTTTCAAATTTTGATCTCTACGAATATTATCAATCTCAACATTGTTATATCCAGCTTGTTTTAAATCTCCTATCAACACTATTTCTATTTCATTCAAAAGTGGATTTGAAGAAGTACCTGGATTTGTGCCCATTGAAACATTCTCCATAGCATTAATAGACGGATTTGAAGACATACTAGGAGTAGTTTGCATAATCGTATTAGTTTCCACATTCACCTCTTGCAAACTTGCATCATCTATATCCATGGTCTCCTCAATGTTTTTATCTTCAATAGTTGTGGAATTGGATGCTTCAACATTGTTCATTGATTGAATCTTTACTCTTCTATCTCTTTGTCTTTTTGCCTCCTTCACTCTCTTCGCTTTAATTTCTTCAGGAGTTAATAGCTTCCTATCTTTCCTCTTATTACGACTTTGTGATCCCATGATTAAAAAATTTATGAAGCATGTACAAATGAATGTCAAAAACTTGAATGTGTTTCAAGTCCTTCAAACAAGTACCAATTCAACAAAATTCCACTCAAATAACGTCTCCATGATGGCTTCTATCAAAATACCAACAATACTTCAAGTTGATGGACCTGCAAAAGAAAGAAATATGCCAAAGAATGTTGCAAGTGTCACTGTCGGTCGTACTATAGGGCAAGTTGCAGAAATGACAGTCATAGTACAGTCTTATTAAAAAAAGGGCAAATATGAAACAGGATCCCATTATAATAAACGGGATCCCGTTTTATTTACGGCCGATGAACAAAGAAACGGGATCCTATTTTATAAACGGGGTCGCGTTTCATAAACAGGATCCCGTTATTCAAAATTTGAATTTTAGGCTCAGGTTTTGCTTTGTAACCCACTTCGGAAAATGCTTTGGGGACCCGATCCTGACCTCTGGACCTAGTTTGACCTACAACTTGAAGGCCCTGTCAATGTCACAACAAAATAGTGACTTTGGGCATATATTTAAAGGTCTATTTTGCAGAATATTTTGACAAAATTAAAACCCATTATAGAGGAGACAATGTAGATTCTAAATATGTAATTTTTTTTACAATTAAATTAATTTTTCTATTTTTTAATCAATTTCTGATGAAATATGTTCATAACCTTGAATTATCAGAGTTTTTTAATATTTTAATAACTTTTTATTAAAATATTTTTTTGTAAAAAAAATTGTATGAAAACGTACTTTAGACAATTATTTTCAATTTAAAAAAAAAATTTCAAAAAATGTTAAGTTTAGGTCATCTTATGCGTGATGTACACGATGATTTTTTAAAAGACAAAAAATGACCAATAAAAAATTAATAAAAAAAAATATTCAATAAAAAATTACAAATAAATATGGAAAACATGCTTCAGTGAGTTACAAAGCTTTTCCCAAAAGGATTTTGAAAAATATGATTATTTAGGTCAAAATATGGATGACGTACACGTACATGGTATAGTAAAAAAAAGTGACTTTTAAACAGTGGTTTTTAGAAACACCTATTCAAAATCAATTTCTATCATCTGGGTATTGAAAAAAATTACATATTTGGAAACTAGACTCCGAGTACTACATTTCATATTTAGTGACTTTTTCCAAGATTCCACCGCTAAGTGCTTCAAATTTTTAGGTCAAATGTGACAAATTCTGAAAATCAGGGAAAACACTTCCACTTTTTGGCCAATAAGTGGACACAACTTCTTGCACACACCCCAAAGTCAACTGATGATTCCATCTATGTTAGTTCCAGTGCCGTCGGGGGTTGATACGTGTCAAGTGGGCTAAGATAACTTAACTGCCATTCGTCAACCCACTCCTTTGACTCGCACTCATCCCAGACTTGAATTGTATAGAAAGAACAAAAGCATGACATCTTTCACGTATGGATACTCCATGAACCTACAATTGAGCTTCTAAAAGAGTGCATCTCATTTGATCCTGTCAGTTTACAACAGTCCTCATATCGTGCAATGTTAGTATCATCTATCAACCAAAAATAATCTACGAATTGAAGACTTACCTTCATTACCTGGACCCATGGAAGCATTACACCACTCGACAATCGATTTTGCATCTGTCAACTTTGCATTGTCTTTATAATTTAACTCTTCTCGTGCTATGGCTCTTTTGATACATGCTCTTGCACCATCATGCTCCCCCTTTCCATGCCCAGCCTCACAAAAGTTCCACATATGCTGAATACCTATAAAATTATGCCTCCTACTTAGCCAATAGAAATTCCACGAGTTCTTGAATTGTGACGCACAATTATCCGACCATATGATATGTTGACTGAACGATATGCCCCTTCTAGCCAAATCATTGTAGAACACCTGAAAGCAACCTTGCACGAACTCCGTAGAATGCATGCAGTCATCACTAATATAGAAATTATACTCCCTTATGATCTTTCGTCATCCTCTGTACTTTCACATGAATGAATGCGATGTGCACAAATATAGAAACTTGTGTGGAGTTGTAATATTGTGATTGCACCTCACGCTGTGGCTGTAGACTGTAGTTCTCTGCAAAGTTGATGACTGAAACAATGCTACCAACCAGAAATGTGTCCTTGCATAACTTGAATTGCAAGTCCAACCATCGAGCTCTATGGGCATGTCTTGCATACTCATACACTATGCTGTCATGAAATATAGGCATAAACTGATACACTAGAATCTTTTCAATAACGAATTCACACCTCTTTGCTTCTTTACCATCTTTTGTATTGTATTCCATTGTTTTATACTTGCCAAACTCTACTAGTTCATTTCCAACTACATGTGTTCTTTCCATATGTTCACATATTGGCAAAAGTTGCAAGCCATTGCAACGATGACATGTGCCATTCAAGCATAATTTCTTGTAGAATATTTGACCTTCCTCTCTTTCACATAAAATTCTTGATATGAAGTCTCTTGAAGATGTTGGTGGGGCACATATGGCACAACCCTGCAAAATATTGTTAGTATGCATATCTAAACATATAGAACTATAAGCATCAAAATGGTCAGAAAATTCAATATGTAATCTACAACAACAAGTAATGCGTGTGTGATTTATCTTGACATAGAAAGGTTTTAACATTTCAAAACAACAACTATGCTAAGGCTATGGCTGTCTATGCGGGCAGTCTGGGCTGTCAAAGCAACAACTATGCTGAGGCTATGGCTCTCCTGTGGGGGATTAAACTGGCCATATCCCTCGGTATTAGGAATTTATATATCCAGGGGGACTCTAAAATGGTCATTGATGCAGTCAACAATGTGTTGACTGTGGGCATTAAGTTGAAAGATGTTATTAGGGATATACAGATCCTCCTGTAGAAGTTTCCCATGGTGAATATCTCCCATATTTACCGTGAGGGCAATGGAGTTGCTGACGCCTGTGCTGAACTGGGACAATGTTATTCAAACTGGCGGTGTTGGCACCAATTTGATCATATCCCTTTTAATATTCAGGCGCTCATTCTTAAGGAAATGTCGGGGTATTGATGAGTCAGACTTGTTGGAAAGACAGCTCAGATTGTTAGCTCATTGGGAGGGGGCTGACGTGCCTCTTGAAGTACAAGTCTTTTGGTACCTTCTCTACTGTCATATCAGCTCCTTGCTCTCATAAGGTGAGCAGACGGTTGGACCATCATGGCGTGTGCTGTGTAATTATTTTTAAGTATGGGATCCGTAAGCACCATTTTTGCAAGGTTCCCCATATTTATGATAATGCGTGCGGTGTTATCACCCGCATTATTAGCCTCGATCAAGCCAGTAATGCTCCTGTAAATTCGACTGAAGAGATTGGGGATTTCTGTGACATGCTGTATAACTCTAATATGGGTAGAGATAGAATTAGAACCGAACCTATCTCTTGCTGTGAGTTTAAAGACAACTTGGTGGTCTGGCATTATTGCAAAGAGGGAGGGATTAGCCTTTAATTGGAGCGGCTCAATGAATATAATGAAAATCTCTCTGAACAATTCGCCAGGTCTTGGCAGAACTGATGGGTTACGGTGGGTGGAATCAGCTTTGAAATTTTTGAAAGTGTGATCGCCATGGCCACTGGTATGTCTACCCAGGGTTTGAAACTGTAGAGGAAAACCAAAATTGCAGACACTTCTAGCCAAAAGCTCTTTCTTGGAGAGGGCAAAGAGTTAGTTCCTTATCAGGGGGGATTCGACAGAGCGAAGCTACCCGAGCCTTGGGACGCTGTGTGCTTCCTCCTCATGAAGTATATCACCCTGGAGGGGCGCTTCACCAGGTTCTACAACTATCACCTCCCCCTTTTAAATCATTTTCATTGCAATGCTCAAATTAGCTTTTTGTTTTATCTTCTTTCCTCCCTCAAACACTCCATCCTTAGGGTTAGGGCTAAACTGGCTAAAAACCCTGCAAAAAAACCTATCCCTTTGCATCAGGGCCTTATCCTCTGTCTCTATAACCACCATCTTGCCCTTGAACCCTCCAAATCTATTCAGACCAATAGTGGGGAACCCTCCTCTAACCCTAAGGATATTCCTAGTGCCGAAGAACCCAGGCCATCCCCTACTCCTGCTAAGTCTAAAGATGTTGCCTTTTCCACCCCTGAGGAAACTCCTAATGATACTCCGGGCCCTACTGTCAGCACGAAGGGCAAAAAGAGAAAGGCTATTGCTAGGGAAATAAGCACTGGTAGGGCTGTGATTGGGACCCCTAAAAATCCTAGTAGGACCCCAGTGGGCCAGAGTAGCAAGTCCCATTCTTCTGCTAAGATAGTCAAGGATGGCCTCCCCTTTGGTGTTAGGTGGTTAGGGCGTATAGCTGGCAAACCTGCTCTAAAAGCTAAACTCATTGATTACTCTAAGAGCAGCTCGAAAGAGTCCACTAGGGGGGATGAGGACAAGGAGATAGAGGTTCAGGACATTTCTAGGGATGCTGATGATAAGCAAGGGACTCATGATACGGGGGCTACCGCTGAGGAAGTTGCTGACTCTGCCGACAATGCTGACAATGCGGGTGAGATGTTCGTGGAAGAGGCTGAGGATGATATGGACACTACTGCTGGTCTGGGAACTGATCTAGCGGGTCTAAGGGTTCACATTGAGAAGCTGGAGCAGAACCTCTCCATTGTGCTCAAGAGTTCCATTTTCCTTAATATTTCTATGTTGAAAAACCTGGGGGTGCTTGTCAATGCAGACAATGATGATCTTGCCAAGAATTTAGATGACATTATTAAGTCTATGGTTAAACAAGGAGAGAATTTGCCTCCTTAGTTTCTATTGTTATTTTGGTGATGCTTTGCTACTCTACTACTCTGTTTTACTTTCTTAGTTTTGAGGCTGGTTATGCTGGTTATAATGGAATTTCTATCTTAGATTAGCAACTGGTTTTGCTGGTTTTGATGGGACTTCTGTTGTTGTTTCTATTTTGGTACTTCTTGTGCTTGCTTCCTGTTTGGCCTGTCTACTTTTTGTAAGGGTTCAGCCCCTTGTTTTGCTGCCTTATATTATCAAAAGCATTTCAAAATATCTTTGACAAATTTTAATTTGAGGATACTTCTCTAGAAATTTACCATAAAACTGTGTTTGAGTCTCATCCAAAAAATGCTTTGGATGTGGCTCATGGTTTTGACTACTGATTCTCCTTCTTACCACATCCCTTTGATTCGGAGATACCCTTGTGTAATTCTTCCAAAAGTCTTCAATTAGTGATCTCAATGCTTCAACAACTAGTTTATCTTTTCGTGGTAGTCTCCCTGAGAATGTCCATAATTCATTAGCATTAGTGTCCTCAATTCTTTGGCATCTTCCAATGGCTCTTGATAATATTTTCCTATTAATTCTCAATTCTTGACTCATCTTTCTAATGAGACGAGCTTTCCTCGTTTGACTACTTACTATAGTTGATGTAATCACACACTATGTTGCATTACTATCTTTTGTGTGTGAGGTGTTACCCACACTCTCATACGCACTCATTAGATTCTTGACAATAGATTTTTTACTTGAAGCCTCTGATGTTCTCAACCTAAGAATCTTCACGATGGACCTATACTTTATACTTCACATCATTTCAATGAATAGTTGACATCTTGCAGTCTCATTTAACTTTTCAAAGAACAATCTCCAAATCTTATGAGCACATCTTCTACAAGTGCATTTTAGAATCTTACCTTCCATTGGCTACAAAATATTCTCATCAATTTAAATCAAATACTTTGGCTTTCTATGCAAAATTCTAGGTGGTGTTAAGTTAGGTAAATTCATCTCAACATTAGGAATTTCATGAATATTTAAATGAGATGGGCTAGATGGCATACCTTCGATCGAAGATGGAATAGATGACATACCTTGAGGTTGAGGTGGGAATGATGGCATACCTCCTTCATCACATGTGAGTGATGATGTACGCTCAACTTGAGATGTGGTAGATGGTGTCCCTACATGTTGACTTGTGGTAGAGGACGTGTCTCCAACTATGGTACTCAAATCTCTCATAACACAAAGTTTTTGCATTCGTTCTCTTTGTTCCGCCAATACCATATATCTTTGTGATGGTTGTGGTTCCTCTTCAATTGGTATGTCTTATTTTATCATGTCCAATTTCCTCTTCTCACGAAGTTCTCTCATAGCCACTGCTTTCTTTGCATTCTTAGCTTCTATCTCTTCTTGTGTTGGTTTAATTCTTGATTGTTTCCTCGGCATGACGAAGAATTTGTCTGTAGCATGATAAAGAGACCAATATTACTTCCTAAAAAATGAATACAAGATAATAGTGGGATTGTATTTTTACTATGTTGTAAGGGTTTATTCTTGTATAGTTTGACATCATAGTATGTTAAGGTCTGTTTATTACACATAATTATTAAAGAGCCCAAGTGTAGAAAATATACATGGTATCATGTGAGATTGTAGGCTACTTTCTTGATTGGGAATGTGTCTATTTTAAACATGTATGATAAAGCATGATAAAGTAATTCAATTCGAATTAAGGAAAATGTAAAAAAACATGCATGTAAAGACTTGACATACCTAAAAAAATGAAGATTTGAATGGAGAGAGTCGCCAATTATGTAGTGTTTTTTTCTTCTTGCATCAAACTCCTCAACAATTTGAGTTTTTCACCACTTGCTTCCTTTTCAATGTTAAATTGAATAACACTCAAATATAATTACTAACAACAATACTATTAACCAATCTATAATGTTAAATTCCTAAAATTGAATCACAATTAACATTGCAACACTACAAAAATTGAAACTTGAATAGATATATATCAAACTTGGTGTGAAAACTATGTTATTTCCTCTCCTCAAGTTGGCAAAGTAGAAAAGATGGTGGAAAGATCATGCAAAGGTGGTACAATGTGTCAAATGTGCATGTGAACTTCCCAGCAGCATGAAAGAACTTCTTTTTTGTCAGAGCACGTGTAGAATCAGTATCAAAACAGAGCATGTGGGCCTAGATCATGGGGGTCAACACATTTTTACAGTCTCTATAGCAAGACAAAGTGCGAACGCACTCGCATTTTGTCCTGCTATAGATTGATCACATCTTGTGCATTTCTCTTTCCAAACCTTCCCCTTCAGACTTGAATGACCACAAGGTTTTTGAGGGAGAACTTTTCATGTTTCCTGTAAGAGCTTACCAAATGCTCCACCATATGATAGGCATAACAATGAAGGGGCAAGCCCCCATAATCAAGTTCTTGATAGAAAATGCCCATAGAGCAAGAAAGATAGATCTTCTTTGGAAGCAAAAGTTCCAAGCATAAATAGCAGGGGTTCTGTCAAGCGATTGCCAATCCACTTCCACAAAGTCTCTTGAAGACTTCCTGATTGATTCCAAAACATCCACACCCCAAAACTGGAGAGGCAATCAATATAATCAAACCCATAAATCTAAATTTGACGATAGAAACCCTCAACACTATACCTTAAACCCTAATCCCTCAACCCTCAACCCTAAACCTTATCCCTCAACCCTCAACCCTTAACCCTCAACCCTATCCTTAAACCCTTGACCTTCAAATCTCAACCCTTAGCCCTCAACGTCAAACCCTAATCCATCAACCCTTAACTCTAATCCCTCGATCCTCAACCCTATCCCTAAACCCTAAACCCTAAAGCCTCAAGCCTCAACCCTCAACGTCAAATCCTAATCCCTCAACCCTTCACTCTAATCCCTCAACCCTAAACCCTATCCCTAAATCCTCAACACTATACCTTAAATCCTAATGCCTCAACCCTCAACCCTAAACCTTATCCCTAAACCCTGATCACTCAACTCTAATCCCTCATCCCTAAAACCTAAATGCTATCCCTATTCCTAAACCCTCAATCGACTCGATAACCCTAATCCCTTATCCCTAAACCCTCCAACCCTATCCCTAATCCTTATATCCTCCACACTCTACTTTAACCCTAATCCCTCGACCCTCAACCCTATCCCTAAACCCTTGACCCTCGAACCTCAACCCTTAACCCTCAACGTGAAACCCTAATCCCCCAACCCTTAACTTTGATCCCTCGACCCTCAACCCTATCCCTAAACCCTAAACCTTAAACCCTCAACCCTCAACGTCAAATCCTAATCCCTCAACCCTTCACTCTAATCCCTCAACCCTAGAAACCCTATCCCTAAACCCTCAACACTATACCTTAAACCCTAATCCCTCAACCCTCAACCCTAAACCTTATCCTTAAACCAAATCCCTCAACCATCAACGCTAATCTGTCATCCCTCAACTCTAATCCCTCATCCCTAAACCCTAAAAGCTATCCCTACTCCTAAACCCTCAACCGACTCGATACTATACCTTAAACCCTAATCCCTTATCCCTAAACCCTCCAACCCTATCACTAATCCTTATACCCTCCACACTCTACTTTAACCCTAATCCCTTGACCCTCAACCCTATCCCTAAACCCTTGACCCTCGAACCTCAACCCTCAATGTCAAACCCTAATCCATCAACCCTTAACTCTGATCCCTCGACCCTAAACCCTCAACCCTCAACATCAAATCCTAATTCCTCGACCCTTCACTCTAATCCCTCAAAATCCTCAACCCTCAACCCTAAACTTTATTCCTAAACCTTGATCCCTCAACGCTCAACCCTAATCCAGCATCCCTCAATTCTAATCCCTCATCCCTAAACCCTAAATGCTATCCCTATTCCTAAACCCTCAATCGACTCGATACTATACCTTAAACCCTAATCCCTTATCCCTAAACCCTCCAACCCTACCCCTAATCCTTATACCCTCCACACTCTACTTTAACCCTAATCCCTCGACCCTCAATCCTATCCCTAAACCCTTGACCCTCGAACCTCAACACTCAACCCTCAACGTCAAACCCTAATCCCTCAACCCTGTCCCTAAACCCTAAACCCTAAACCCTCAACCCTCAATGTCAAATCCTAATCCCTCAACCCTTCACTCTAATCCCTCAACCCTAAACCCTATCCCTAAACCCTCAACACTATACCTTAAACCCTAATCCCTTAACCTCAACCCTAAACCTTATCCCTAAACCCTAATCCCTCAACCCTCAACCCTAATATGTCATCCCTCAACTCTAATCCCTCATCCCTAAACCCTAAATGCTATCCCTATTCCTAAACCCTCAACAGACTCGATACTATACCTTAAACCATAATCCCTTATCCCTAAACCCTCCAACCCTATCCCTAATCCTTATACCCTCCACACTCTACTTTAACCCTACTCCCTCGACCCTCAACCCTATCCCTAAACCCATGACCCTCAAACCTCAACCCTCAACCCTCAACCCTCAACCCTAATCCCTCAACCCTTAACTCTGATCCCTCAACCCTCAACCCTATCCCTAAACCCTCAACCCTCAACCCTCAATCCTCAACGTCAAATCCAAATCACTTAACCCTTCACTCTAATCCCTCAACCCTAAACCCTATCCCTAAACCCTCAACAGTATACCTTAAACCCTAATCCCTCAACCCTAAACCCTAATCCCTCAACGCTCAACCCTAATCCGTCATCCCTCAACTCTAATCCCTCATCCCTAAACCCTAAATGCTATCCCTATTCCTAAACCCTCAACAGACTCGATAGTATACCTTAAACCCTAATCCCTTATCCCTAAACCCTCCAACCCTATCCCTAATCCTTCCACCCTCCACACTCTACTTTAACCCTAATCCCTCGACCCTCAACCCTATCCCTAAACCCTTGACCCTCGAACCTCAACACTCAACCCTCATCGTCAAACCCTAATCCCTCAACCCTTAACTCTGATCCCTCGACCCTCAACCCTATCCCTAAACCCTAAACCCTAAACCCTCAACCCTCAACGTCAAATCCTAATCCCTCAACCCTTCACTCTAATCCCTCAACCCTAAACCCTATCCCTAAACCCTCAACACTATACCTTAAACCCTAATCTCTCAACCCTCAACCCTAAACCTTATCCCTAAACCCTAATCCCTCAACCCTCAACCCTAATCCGTCATCCCTCAACTCTAATCCCTCATCCCTAAACCCTAAATGCTATCCCTATTCCTAAACCCTCAACCAACTCGAGACTATACCTTAAACCCTAATCCCTCATCCCTAAACCCTCCAACCCTATCCCTAATCCTTATACCCTCCACACTCTACTTTAACCCTAATCCCTCGACCCTCAACCCTATCCCTAAACCCTTGACCCTCGAACCTCAACCCTCAACCCTCAACGTCAAACTCTAATCCCTCAACCCTTAACTCTGATCCCTCGAGCCTCAACCCTATCCCTAACTCCTAAACCCTCAACCCTCAATGTCAAATCCTAATTGCTCAACCCTTCACTCTAATCCCTCAACCATAAACCCTATCCCTAAACCCTCAACACTATACCTTAAACCCTAATCCCTCAACCCTCAACCCTAAACCTTATCCCTCAACCCTCAACCCTAATCCGTCATCCCTCAACTCTAATCCCTCATCCCTAAACCCTAAATGCTATCCCTATTCCTAAACCCTCAACCGACTCGATACTATACCTTAAACCCTAATCCCTTATCCCTAAACCCTGCAACCCTATCCCTAATCCTTATACCCTCCACACTCTACTTCAACCCTAATCCCTCAACCCTCAACCCTATCCCTAAACCCTTGATCCTCAAACCTCAACCCTCAACCCTCAACGTCAAACCCTAATCCCTCAACTCTTAACTCTGATCCCTCGACCCTCAACACTATCCCTAAACACTAAACCCTCAACCCTCAACCCTCAACGTCAAATCCTAATCCCTCAACCCTTCACTCTAATCCCTCAACCCTAAACCCTATCCCTAAACCCTCAACACTATACCTTAAACCCTAATCCCTCAACCCTCAGCCCTAAACCTTATCCATAAACCCTAATCCGTCATCCCTCAACCCTAATCCATCATCCCTCAACTCTAACCCCTCATACCTAAACCCTAAATGCTATCCCTATTCCTAAACCCTCAACTGACTCGATACTATACCTTAAACCCTAATCCCTTATCCCTAAACCCTCCAACCCTATCCCTAATCCTTATACCCTCCACACTCTACTTTAACCCTAATCCCTCAACCCTCAATCCTATCCCTAAACCCTTGACCCTCAAACCTCAACCCTCAACCCTCAACGTCAAACCCTAATCCCTCAATCCTACAACCCTATCCCTAAACCCTCCAACCCTATCCCTTAACCATAATCCCTTAACCCTCAACCCTATCCTGAAACCCTTAACCCTTGAACCTCAATGTATTCAACCCTGAACGTCAAACCCTAATCCCTCGACCCTTAACCCTTAAAACTTGAACCCTAAAACCTATCCCTACACGCTCGACACTCGACACTATATCTTAAACCCTAATCCCTTAACCCTCATCCCTAAAACCTCAACCTTAAATCATTAAACCTTCAACCCTAAACCCTATCCCTAATCCCTCTACCCTCGACACTCTTATTTAATCCTAATCCCTTGACCATTAACCCTATCCCTCAACCTCAACCCTCAACCCTCAACTCTCAACATTAAACACTAATTCATCAACCCTAAACCCTAATCCCTCAAACCTAAACCCTATCCCTAAACCATCAACCCTCAATACTATACCTTAAACCCTAATCCCTATCCCTCAACCCTTAACCCTTAAAACTTAAACCCTATCCCTACACCCTCAACATTTGACACTATATCTTAAGCCTTAAACCCTCATCCCTAAAGCCTCAACCCTTAATCCTTAAACCTTCAACCCTAAACCCTACACCTAATCCCTCTACCCTCGACACTCTAACCCTAACCTTGACATTAAATGCTAATCTGTCAACCCTAACCCTAATCCGTCAACCCTAAACCCTATCCCTAAACCCTCAAGGCTCAACACTATACTTTAAACCCTAATCCATCAACCCTAAAACCTAATCCCTCAACCCTTAGCCCTAAACACTATCAATAAACCCTCAACCCTTGACACTATACCTTAAACCCTATGAGAAAAGCTTTGTGTATGGTACATCCATAGTGAGTAATTAATAGTTGAAATTAGAAGGATGATCATTATGAGAAAAGATTTGCATTGGGGTACATCTATGTTTCTTACTATCCACCCCGCACTTGGGGAAGGTATATTGTTATGAAACAGGCAAATAATCTCCCATTGTTTACTAGCTCTATCCACAAGAACTACTAAACTATACCTTAAACTCTAATCCCTCAACCCTAAATTTTCAACCCTAAACCCTATCCCTAATCCCTCTACCCTCAACACTCTACCTTAAATTCCCTCAACCCTTAACCATAAACGCTATCCCTAAAGCCTCAACCCTAAACCCTAATCCCTCAAGGTCCTAAACTCTAATTGCTTATCCCTAAACTCTAAATCCTATCCCTATACACTCAACCCTCAACCTTAAACCTTAATAACTGAATCCTTATCCACCCCTCTCCTCCCCTATCTGGCTCACTCCCATCTCTACCCTCATCTTCCCTCGACACTATACATACATAAATATAGGCATACATAGATACATACATGCATATAGGCATACATAGATACATACATAGATACATACATATAGGCATACATAGATACATACATACATACATACATATAGGCATACATACATACATACATGATTAAGGGTAAGTGCAAGAAGATGGGGGGCCAAAAAGTGGCCAAAAAATTTTCAAAAAAATTTAAGTCATAACGCGAGCGTGTTATGGCTTGGTAATGACAAGCCTTAGGCTCGTCATTGTCGAGCCATAATGCGAGCACGTTATAACGCGCTCGCGTTATAACCTTTTATAAATAAAAAAAAAAGCATTGTCATTTCATTCCATTCTGAATTTCTCCTCCGCTTGCGGCTTCAAAACCCTCAAAAACGCGCTTGTGTTCTACAAAATGCCAATCAACACAAAAGGCTTGTCGATTCATCGCCAAAATGCCGCCACGACGTCAAGCACGCCAAAGGGGTGAGTTATCTTTGTTTTTTTGTTTGAATTTCTTCCTAAATAGGTAGGTTTTTGTTGATTTTTGATGTATATTTTGTTAATTGTAGGAAATGTTAATGCACCTCCTCCTCCTCAAAATCCACAAAATCCTGAGGAGGAAATACCTGCAGATCAACAACCTCCTCCATTCATTCCTCGACATGCCCCTGGAACACAAGATAATATAATGGGGGAAATTGAAAACAACAAAAAACAAATTGAAGATATAATTGCAAGGTTGAAAGATCCTTCCACTTCAACCTTGCATAGGTCCATGCTTGCCGAATCTCTTGAGTCTATGTTATCAAATGTAAATTCAATTAGCAAGCAAATAACTAGTTGGACCGATAAAAAGAGAGAGTTTAGAGATTACTATGCAGATAAATTGTCATACCAAGATGTCAAAAAATTACAAATTACAAAAGTAGACTTGTGTTCAATTTTCACAAACCCACAAACAAATCAACCTCCACCCATTACATGCAAGAGGTTCCCCATCCATTGGTGCAACAACCAAGCGATAAGGGACAATTTCGGGCAGAGGTGGTGGATGGTTTTTGACCATCCTCCATGCAATAATAATGAGGTCCCGCAATACTTTTTGAGGAAACTCTACTGCGAGTTTGTCCTCAATAAAGTGCCAAACTATTTTGATATGCGGGATTTCCAGGGTAGAGGTGGGGGCTCAGCACAGGATAGACCAGGGGCACGTCTTGACCCACAGCGGGTAGTGAGACGAGTAATCAGCAGACCAGCCCACGAGCATGTTTCTATCCCTTCCATTGTGAAGGAGAGTGTTGAGGTCGATACACTGAGGTCGATTAGTGCCTTGACCCAGAGCGTCATAGAGCATGCTGATCCTGCAACACAGAGTGGGTTGGGAGATAGTGCGAGGAGTAGGGTCCCACCGCATACTTGCTAGCCTTGCGGGTCAGCCTGTGGTTATGACCCCATGGACAGTCAGGACGTAGGTGCATAGGCTACATCTGCAGCTGAGCAGATGGTGATGACAGATACCCTCCTGAGTGAGACTTTCGGCCTTGATACTCAGGTAAATATTAGCAAGTTTATTGAATTTAATTTATTAAATTTCATTTTTGAAATACAAGATAACTAATTTAAATTGATGATTTTAATGAAATTTCAGGGTCATAGCATCGATGCAGTTTTCAGTGGTTCTCCACCTACATTTTTCACTAGATCATCTACTATCGAGGTATGTAACTAGTAAACAATTATAAATATTACATGTGAATAGCATCATTATATGAATGGTATTCTAATTTCTGATTTTGGATGTTGAATAGGTTAACACTGTAGATTTCATGGCAACACCTGCCAGCGGTGGTGGACTTCAAAGCTTTACAGAGGTAATAAAATAAATAGTTTAATGAATGAATTGTACTTCCTAAATTTTTGTATGTGATTTGTGTGTTTTATTGTGTGTACTTCCATGTTTAGATGAACGTGTGTGTATGTTAGGAGCCATGATTTGCATCACTGTTATAGTTTTTGTAATTGAATAATGTTGTTTTATTTCCAAATGATGCAGGTTGTAGATACACCTCCCCATGTTCGTAGGGCAATGGAGTAGGGTGTGGCCTCTGCGATTCATAGATCTATGGCATTGACAGGGGTATGAGGCAGATTAGTAAATTTCAATTTACATTCATTGTTATAGTTGTCTATTTTTGAAAAATTAAAAGATTATTGATTTGAAGTTTAATTTCTATCTGGATGGTTTCTATAGGACATGACATCACCAGGGCCTATTCCTGCTACTGAGGCAAGTGAGGAGACATATTATATGTTAGTGGTAAGTGATTATTTTGTTAAATGTTTCATTTTTTTATAACATGTAATTTCTATATATTAATGTCTATACTTTTTTTGTAACAGGTAAAGGTGCAGGAAGAACTAAATAGGAGGAGTAGCCCTCAGGTTTGTAGTAGACCACCCACATGCATGTCTCCATCCCCTAGAAGATCAAAGGCTGCTCATGATTTATTCTCTTCACCAGTCAGAGGGGAATGACTTTTTATTTTGTTCCTCTGTTGTATGCCTATATGGCATTTGTGGACATATATTTTGTATTGTACATAGTTGACATTGTATGCCTATATGGCATTCTTGTAAGCCTATATGGCTATTTTGTATATATGTTATACTTATATTGACAGATATTGATGTATGCGTATATGGATATTTGGTTAATACAAATCTTTTTTATTGATGGCGTCCATACTTGCATTATAAATCCACTTTTGAATGGATATTTGTAGATGGCTACTTCAAATATTTAAAGTCCGATTGTATTACATAGGATGTTTGCATTTTCTTTGATAGGCTTGATAGGCCATGGATTACATGATGGTGTTTGATGGAAAAGTATGGTACTAGAAGACTCTAGTTCATTCTTAATAGGCTTGTGATTGATAATATCTTTGCATGATTGCACTTGATCTTGGATCATGGGCATGTTGTTAGGATTTTGATTGCATTGTGATGTTTGATGGATAGGCATGGTGTAAGTGTAAGATACCCAACTAGTTCTACGAAAATTTTTCCTTACTTAAACACTTTTACTTGCTAACAATTCATCAACTACTTCAATAACATAAAGATATACATCAAGATAACTATTTGAATGAAACAACATTAGAGTTGGGTACTTGTCTTGTTACTTGATTCAATCAACTTGCAATGTCTTATTACATGGAAAATGCTTTCAATAGCATGAAGTACAACTCATTCAATGGAAATACAAGGACAGGCCTTGAAGCCTTGATGTTACAATGTCTTCCTTACTTGAGCAACATTTGAAGATTTGGAATGTTCAACTCATCACCTCACAAGGCAAGCGCATATTTGAAGGATTTACAGGTTTTTCTAACTTGGGCACCAAGTTGAGGTGACCTCCTCCTGAAGTTGTGCCTTGTCAACATTAGGTGCCAATTAGAGTTTATGGATGCTTTGGATTGTTTCCAAGAGTAAGCACCAAAACATCATCATTAAGAAAGTGTTTTAAATGCTAGGCGCCCAAATGAGCCCTCTGGAGTCTAGGCGCTCCTTTCATGCATTCTGTGTTCTAGGTGCCAATTGAAAGGAGTGGAGAACAGGGCAAGTGCCTTCCAAACTAGGTGTTTCCTTGAGGTGACAAGGACTTAGAAAGTGCGCCTAAGGTGAGCGCCTTGAGTGAAAAGGTCTAACAAACATCTTTGAACCCCCTTTCAAGGTTAGGTGCATTCTAGAGGTGGAAACAAGTAGAAGGTGCGCCTTGGCTTCCTTTGTCAATTCTTTCAAGTCTTTGTTGATTAGGAAGGTGGAATGCTTCATTGTAGAATGAGCGCCTATCTTCTAATGTCCAAACTACTTCTTCTGGCTCACTCTGTGGCTAGGTGCCAGAGCTAAACTGTTCACACAAGGGAGTGCGCCTAGACTCACTTGATGTTTTCTTACTACTTCAACCCCTGGAAGATGTTCCAAGGTGTTCCCTTTTACAAGAAACTAACCTCCCAAGTTCCTTCATGTGCTATTCCTTGAAGGCGCCAAAACTGAGCTCCAGTGCCATGGGATTGTGCCTAACATCTTTGAAGAGTTCCTAAGCCTTTTGCAAGTTGATATCCCAAACTCATGCTTCTAGGCGTAGCAGGAGCTTTCCAAAGGAGTTTCCAAGTTTTAGACGCCAAGCGAGGTCATGGGTGAATGGAACTGCACCTTAGGAGATGACTGGATCCTAAGCATCAGTCTGGAGTTATAGTGGAATTGATATGCACCTCAACTAGCTTAGGCGTCCATTTGAAGTGATTCCTTTAACACTTCTCTGTCAATCTCAACTACAAGGATGATCTCCTAATCCAATTTTGATCCTCTGGAGATGCAAATAGCTTTTCATTTCACTAGGCGCCATCAATGATGATCATCAACCAAAGCGCATTTCAAAGGTGAGATAGGCAAGTGAGGCGCCAAACTAGTCCTTAAGACTTATCTCCTTCTATCAAGTCAATTTCAACTATGTGAGAGAGTTCTATTCTAGGTGCAAAATGGAAATGTTTCATCAATTGGTGCATCTTACAAAGCTCCCAATTCTAGGTGCCAGAGCCAAAGAGTTTTTCCCAACACATGCACTTGGGCTAGGAATTCACCTAAGAGACATCACTTAGCTTTAAAACTTTCAATCTATAGCCATCTGGGCTAGGCGCTCCAATGGAGGATCCTTGAACTCATGCATTGGTGCCTTCTAGTTCTAGGCACCCATTTTGGATGATTCATCCTAATACTAGCGCCCAAAATGACTAGACTCTCTTCATCATCCAATTCACTTAGAAGACTCAAGTTGGAGACTTAGTTGTCTATCCATGTTCTCTGGAAGATTCATTGTACCTCTATGCACTTAGGCGCCCTAGTTGATGTGATTAAAGTGCTTCAAAGCTCCATGATTCTTGGTTAGGAGCACATTTGACATTGAGCAAGCAAGAAAGTGCGCCCTGACTCTAGGAGTCCTGCCTTAGTCAAGTTTAGTATCCAGACTTAACTAACTTCATGTTTTTGACTTTGTTCCTGCAAAAAACAAAAGTTAAGTTAGTCAAAAACCAATTCATTCCCTCATTATTTCAAATTAGCCTCCGGGAATGAGGAATAGGCTAACTCATTCTTCATTTGATGATCAGGCTAGAAACGGGTACATGACAGTAAGATACCCAACTAGTTCTACGAAAATTTTTCCTTACTTAAACAATTTTACTTGCTATCAATTCATCAACTACTTCAACTAAGCACTCCTCTAACAATTTTAATTGATCTTAAGGCTATCCTTCCTCTAAGCACTCTCTTCAACTCCCTCACTAAAGGCCCTTTGTAAGTTTGGGCGCATTTCATCCCAAGGCGCTTCAACATCATCCAAGGCGCAAATTCACTCTCCAAGACAAGGTGCAAAAAACCCTATCGTAAGGCGCTCAAATCTTGCTTCTAGACCTAGGCGCACAAACATGAGATTGTGACTTCAATCATCATTCTTGGTTAAGGCACACAAACTCTCATTCAAGGTGCATATCTTTCTCCAACAAGGCGTATATATTCCTCCAACAAGGTGCATATTCAATTCTAGGGCACTCTATCTTAGATTAAAACAGGGTATCTCCTCAACAAGGCGCTCCAAACCATACCAAGGTGCTAAAACACTTAATGCAAGTTCTTCAAGTGCTTATCCAACTTGATTCCTCCAACACAGGGCGCTCAATCTACTTTCTCAAACTTTCAACTCAAATCCTCACGTTATATTCTCCAAGGCAAAAAGGTGCAATTTGATTGAGGGCGCTAAAACTCTTAGGCGTACTTATCTCCCTGAACTTACCTCTCTTCTTCCCTAGGCGCCAGAAACACCTCTTTATCTCAACTAGGCACTTATCTTCTCTAGGCGCACATGGTCTTCAAGGTGCATTTCATTTATCAAGGCACCTATCTCTAACAATCTCAACACTCAAAGGGACTCAAAACTCATCTGGACACCATCACTTCCCTAAAGGTGCAAAATTGGTGTAGATACATTCCATTTATTAAGGATCATTCTGGCGCCCAAATCTTGTCAAAGCAAAGGATCAATAGGTTCTCTCTAAGGCACACTCCAGGGTTTGATCTTGCAAGACTTCTCATGTCAAAATTTTGACCAAGACACTCAAGGCGCTAGTCTTTATCATCTAACCCTACAATGCACTTACTCATTATGATATACTCCTCAACTTTGTATTCAACCTTGCCTAAGGCGCATATTCACTATAAGGCATTCTCACTTTGTCAAGGCTCAGAGGGCTTCAACTTGCTAAAGGGTAGAGGTCTAGGCGCATATCTAACTTGAAGCTCAAGGCCCTCCAACCCTCTTGCTCTGGAATTCCTTCTAGGCACTAAGTGACTTCTCCAATTCCTTGAAAACATTTGAAGTGTTTTACCTTCTCAAGGTGCTCCTTCGAACTTGACTCCAAGGTGTTATAATCTCAAAGGTGCTGACATCATCTCAACCAAAGGCGCTCAATGATTCATCCCATATCTAGGCGCTAAAACACTTAATCAACCAAGTCATTCAAGGCGCCATTTAGTAAACTCATCTTCCATGATATTCCTATCAAGGCGCATATCACTTCTCTCATGGGCTTTAGGCACTCAGTTGAGTGTTTCAATACTACTTAGGTGCCAAATTCATTTTAATGCACCAAACACAAAGATCTTTCAAACACTGGGCGCTCACAAAGAGTCTTCCAACCTTGGGCACTAAATTAGGTCTTTGCAACTATCCAAGGCGCATATCTTGGTTTGAACAACTTATGGTGCCAAGACAACTTCTCATTAGGGTGCTCAAAACACTTGTGTTTACATTTGAAGTGCTTTACCTTCTTAAGGTGCTCTAGACTAACCTGACTCCAAGGCGCTCCATCATCATCCGTAAGGCATTAACAACATCATCTCCACTCTAGGCAAAAACATCATCCAACTCCTTAAGGCACTTCACTATCAAAGTCTGAAGGCACTCTACCTAGACCTTTCCCCTAGGCGCCAGAACTCCTAAGTGCTCACCAGATAACTCTCTTCTTCAAGGCGCAAATCTTCCTATACTATGATTGCCTCTGAAATGCTGATTAACGTGATGTGAGGGTGCAAAGGCTACTCCAATCCTTAGTGAGCGCCTAGTTTAAACAAGGAGAAATAAAGCATTCAAAACTATCCAAATGATCATCCCCTTCCTAACGTCTTCACTACTCCGGAAAACCTTGGCTAAAATGACACATAACAACTCTTGTGCAAAGCACCTGAGCAAGAAAAGAGGGGTCCCCAATCTGATGGGGTGATGTGTGATTTGGTCACAACAGTTACCCTTTTGGGGTGATGTGTGATTTGGGGTGATGTGTGATTTGGAGGGCTCAATTCTTGAAGGCGCCCATTTTGTTCACCACTTGTAGCATCACTTGTTCAAGGCACATGTGTGATTTGGTCAAAAATAGGCACCTAGAGTGAATAGACTTTCATCCTGACTTAATACACTGCCTCCTTCTGACAATTTTTGGGGCAGCAGAAAACCTTTCACCATGGGCAAATGGCTCAGAGCTATAAAAAATTGAGAGAAGTTATTGTAGAGGCACTCTACGTGATCGGGTTGCCTCAGACGGAATGTTTCTAAGTGACATAGTTTTTGAGTAACATCTCGTCAAAGATTGCTGCCTTTTTGCACTTTGGACTCTTCAGGGATATCGTCGGTACAATGTAGCTCTGACTGTTTCGACATATCTGGGTGAAAAATAGGACCATGCCTAGCGTAAATGTACCCATTCAGATGCGTTGGAACAGTCAATTTGGTCGCATCAGGAGCAGGACGAAAGTTACACCCCTTTGCAACTTTACACTGCCTCCTTCTGACGATTTTTGTGGCAGCAGAAAACCTTTCACCACAGGCAAATGCCTCAGAGCTATAAAAAATTGAGAGAGGTTATTGTAGAGGCGCTCTACGTGATCCCGTTGCCTCAGATAGAATGTTTCTAAGTGACACAGTTTTTGAGTAACATCTCGTCAAAGATTGCTGCCTTTTTGCACTTTGGACTCTTTAGGGATATCGTCGGTACAATGTAGCTCCGACTGTTTTGACATGTTTGGGTGAAAAATAGGACCATGCCTAGTGTAAATGTACCCATTCGGACGCGTTGGAACAGTCAGTTTGGTCGCATCAGGAGCAGGATGAAAGTTACACCCCTTTGCAACTTTACACTGCCTCCTTCTGACGATTTTTGGGGCAGCAGAAAACCTTTCACCACGGGCAAATGCCTTAGAGCTATAAAAAACTGAGAGAAGTTATTGTAGAGGCACTCTACGTGATCACGTTGCCTCAGACGGAATGTTTCTAAGTGACACAGTTTTTGAGTAACATCTCGTCAAAGATTGCTGCCTTTTTGCACTTTGGACTCTTCAGGGATATTGTCGGTACAATGTAGCTTTGACTGTTTTGACATGTTTGGGTGAAAAATAGGACCATACCTAGTGTAAATGTACCCATTTAGATGCGTTGGAATAGTCAGTTTGGTCACATTAGGAGCAGGATGGAAGTTACACCCCTTTGCAACTTTACACTGCCTCCTTCTGACGATTTTTGGGGCAGCAAAAAACCTTTCACCACGAGCAAATGCCTCAGAGCTATAAAAAACTAAGGGAGGTTATTGTAGAGGCACTCTACGTGATCACGTTTCCTCAGACAAAATGTTTCTAAGTGACACGGTTTTCAAGTAACATCTCGTCAAAGATTGCTGCCTTTTTGCACTTTGGACTCTTCAGGGATATCGTCGGTACAATGTAGCTCCGACTGTTTTGACATGTTTGGGTAAAAAATAGAACCATGCCTAGTGTAAATGTACCCATTTAGACGCATTGGAATAGTCAGTTCAGTCGCATCAGGAGCAAGACGAAAGTTACACCCCTTTGCAACTTTACACTGCCTCCTTCTGACGATTTTTGGGGTAGCAGAAAACCTTTCACCATGGGCAAATGCCTCAGAACTATAAAAAACTGACAGAGGTTATTGTAGAGGCACTCTACATGATCACGTTGCCTTAGACGGAATGTTTCTAAGTGACACGATTTTCGAGTAACATCTCGTCAAAGATTGCTACCTTTTTGCACTTTGGACTCTTCAGGGATATTGTCTCCTTTCATCCAGTTTGGCGCCCTTATGTAGATTTTTCAACTTTATTTGGCGCCCTATATGTGAAGGAAGATCTAAAGGCATGAAAGTGGATGTCATATTGCAAGATTTTGGATCATCAAAATTGAAAGAAATAAGTCTATTAAGCTTGGGCGCCCTTGGTCTTCTTTTCATTCGTTATGAGTGCCTTGGGAGAATGGTATATAGGTCATCATCATGATTGGGTGCCCTGGATCCAGAGTGTTGGAGAGATCATCAAATGGTGTCTAGTAGGGTGAGTTATGAGTTTGGTCGCATCAGGAGCAGGACACCAAAAATGCATAACATGATGATGTAAAAATGTGTACATATGTGTAAAAATGTAGGAGGAAATAAAAAAAGACAAACCTTACAAATTAATGTGCATACCTACAACTCAATGTAACATAACTTTACAAAATCAAAGTGAATACTTACAAATTAATCCAATGAACCATCCGGGTCTGCTTTACTCTTTATTGTGTCAAGTATTGCTTCATGGTCAGACTCACGCACCTTCCACAATATTTTGTTCAAAGGTCTACCCCGATACATTATCAAATGAACATTGGATGCCACGACAAGGTTCGAGTAATGAAGAATCTTCCGATGCATGTCAAAGTCCTGAAATAGCCAAATATTAACACTCTTATGTGGGTACCTTCTAAGCCATGTTCCAGTAATAACCATTGATCCTGTAGGGTATTCGATGTTTTCTCCATCTGTAACAGGGGCCTCCAATTTCTTTTTGGCCTCAACACAACGACATAAGTAATAATCTGTAGAATTTCTTGTAGAATATTTGACCTTCCTCTCTTTCACATAAAATTCTTGATATGAAGTCTCTTGAAGATGTTGGTGAGGCACATATGGCACAACCCTGCAAATCATTGTTAGTATGCATATCTAAACATATAGACCTATAAGCATCAAAATGGTTAGAAAATTCAATATGTAATCTACAACAACAAGTAGTGCGTGTGTGATTTATCTTAACATAGAAAGGTTTTAATATTTCAAAATATCTTTGACAAATTTTAATTTGAGGATACTTCTCTAGAAATTTACCATAAAACTATGTTTGAGTCTCATCCAAAAAATGCTTTGGATGTGGCTCGCGGTTCTGACTACCGATTCTCCTTCTTACCACATCCCTTTGATTCGGAGATACCCTTGTGTAATTCTTCCAAAAGTCTTCAATTAGTGATCTCAATGCTTCAACAATTGGTTTATCTTTTCGTGGTAGTCTCCCCGAGAACACCCATAATTCATTGGCATTAGTGTCCTCAATTCTTTGGTGTCTTCCAATGGCTCTTGATAAAGTTATCCTATTAATTCTCAATTCTTGACTTGTCTTTCTAATGAGACGAGCTTTCCTCGTTTGACTACTTACTATAGTCGATGTAATCATACGCCATGTTGCATTACTATCTTTTGTGCGTGAGCTGTTACCCACACTCTCATACGCACTCATTAGATTCTTGACAATAGATTTTTCACTTGAAGCCTCTGATGTTCTCAACCCAAGAATCTTCATGATAGACCTATACTTTATACTTCGCATCATTTCAACGAATAGTTGACATCTTGCAGTCTCATTTAATTTTTCAAAGAACAATCTCCAAATCTTATTAGCATATCTTCTACAAGTGCATTTTAGAATCTTACCTTCCATTGGCTGCAAAATATTCTCATCAATATCAATCAAATACTTTGGCTTTCTATGCAAAATTCTAGGTGGTGTCAAGTTAGGTAAATTCATCTCAACATTAGGAATTTCATCAATATTTAAATGAGATGGGTTAGATGGCATACCTTCGATCGAAGATGGAATAGATGACATACCTTGAGTTTGAGGTGGGAAAGATGGTGTACCTCCTTCATCACATGTGAGTGATGATGTACTCTCAACTTGAGATGTGGTAGATGGTGTCCCTACATGTTGACTTGCGGTAAAGGATGTGTCTCCAACTATGGTATTCAAATCTCTCATACCATGAAGTTTTGCATTCGTTCTCTTTGTGCCGCTAATACCATATCTCTTTGTGATGGTTGTGGTTCCTCTTCAATTGGTATGTCTTCATTTATCGTGTCCAATTTCCTCTTCTCACGAAGTTCCCTCATAGCCATTGCTTTCTTTGCATTCTTAGCTTCTATCTCTTCCTGTGTTGGTTTAATTCTTGATCGTTTCCTCGGCATGACGGAGAATTTGTCTGTAGCATGATAAAGAGACCAATATTAGTTCCTAAGAAATGAATACATGATAATAGTGGGATTGTATTTTTTTTATGTTGTAAGGATTTATTCTTGTATAGTTTGACATCATGGTATGAACTAAGGTTTGTTTATTACACATAATTATTAAAGAGCCCAAGTGTAGAAAATATACATGGCATCATGTGAGATTGTAGGTTGCTTTCTTGATTGGGAATGTGTCTATTTTAAACATGTATGATAAAGCATGATAAAGTAATTCAATCTGAAATAAGGAAAATGTAAAGAAGATGCATGTAAAGACTTGACATACCTAAATAACGAAGATTTGAATGGAGAGAGTACCCAATTATGTAGTGTTTTTATCTTCTTGCATCAAACTCCTCAACAATTTGAGTTTTTCACCACTTGCTTCTTTTTCAATGTTAAATTCTTAAAATTGAATCACAATTAACATTGCAACACTACAAAAATTGAAACTTGAATAGATATATATCAAACTTGGTGTGAAAACTATGTTATTTCCTCCTTCTAAAGTTGGCAAAGCAGAAAAGGTGGTGGAAAGATCATGCAAAGGTGGTACAATGTGTCAAATGTGCATGTGAACTTCCCAATAGCATGAAAGCACTTCTTTTTTGTCAGAGCACGCGCAGAATCAATAAGAAAATAGAGCATGTGGGCATGGATCATGGGGGTAACCACTTTTTTACCGTTTCAATAGAAATACAAAACACGAGCGCGTTATAACATGCTCGCGCTATAACGCGCTCGCGCTATAACGCGCTCGCGTTTTATCCTGCTATACATTCATCACATCCTTTGCATTGATCACATCTTTTTCTTGCAAGGGCTTGCCAAATGCTCCGCCATATGATAGGCATAACAATGAAGGGGCAAGCCCTCATAATCAAGTTCGTGATAGAAAATGCCCTCAACCCTCAACTCTAATCCCTCGACCCTCAACCCTCAATGTCAAATCCTAATCCCTCAACCCTATCCCTAAACCCTCAAACCTCAACGTCAAATCCTAATCCCTCAACCCTATCCCTAAAACCTCAACGTCAAATCCTAATCCCTCAACCCTAATCCGTCATCCCTCAACGTCAAATCCTAATCCCTCAACCTAATCCATCATCCCTCAACTCTAATCCCTCATCCCTAAACCCTAAATGCTATCCCTAATCCTACACCCTCATCGATACTATACCTTAAACTCTAATCCCTTATCCCTAAACCCTCCAACCCTATCCCTAATCATTACAACCCTCAACCCTAATCCCTCAACCCTTAACTCTGATCCATCAACCCTCAACACTATACCTTAAACCCTAATCCCTTCAACCTCAACCCTATCCCTAAACCCTTGACCCTCGAACCTCAACCCTCAACCCTCGACGTCAAAACCTAATCCCTCAACCCTTAACTCTGATCCCTCATCTCTCAACCCTAACCCTAAACCCTCAACGCTCAACATCAAATCCTAATCCCTCAACCCTTCACTCTAATCCCTCAACCTTAAACGCTATCCCTAAACCCTCAACACTATACCTTAAACCCTAATCCCTCAGTCCTCAACCCTAAACCTTATCCCTAAACCCTAATCCCTCAACCCTCAACCCTAATCCGTCATCCCTCAACTCTAATCCCTCATCCCTAAACCCAAAATGCTATCCCTATTCCTACACCCTCAACAGAATCGATACTATACCTTAAATCCTAATTCCTCAACCCTTAACTTTGATCCCTCGACCTTCAACCCTAACCCTAAACCCTAAACCCTCAACATCAAACTCTAATCCCTCAACCCTAAACCCTATCCCTAAACCCTCAACACTATATCTTAAACCCTAATCCCTCAACCCTAACCCTAAACCTTGTCCCTAAACCCTAATCCCTCAACCCTCAACCCTAATCTGTCATCCGTCATCCCTCAACTCTAATCCCTCATTCCTAAACCCTAAACGCTATCCCTATTCCTAGACCCTCAACATGCTTGATACTATACCTTAAACCCTAATCCCTCTACCCTCGACACTCTTATTTAACCCTAATCCCTTGACCATTAACCCTATCCCTCAACCTCAACCCTCAACCCTCAACTCTCAACATTAAACCCTAATTCATCAACCCTAAACCCTAATCCCTCAAACCTAAACCCTATCCCTAAACCATCAACCCTCAACACTATACCTTAAACCCTAATCCCTCAACCCTCAACCCTAAACCTTATCCCTAAACCCTAATCCCTCAACCCTCAACCCTAATCCCTCATCCCTCAACTCTAATCCCTCATCCCTAAACCCTAAATGCTATCCCTATTCCTAAACCCTCAACAAACTTGATACTATACCTTAAACTCTAATCCCTTATCCCTAAACCCTCCAACCCTATCCCTAATCCTTACACCCTCCACACTCAACTTTAACCCTAATTCCTCGACCCTCAACCCTATCCCTAAACCCTTGACTCTCGAACCTCAACCCTCAACCCTCAACATCAAACCCTAATCCCTCAACCCTTAACTCTAATCCCTCGACCTTCAACCCTAATCCTAAACCCTAAACCCTCAACGTCAAATTCTAATCCCTTAACCCTTCACTCTAATCCCTCAACCCTAAACCCTATCCCTAAACCCTCAACACTATACCTTAAACCCTAATACCTCAACCCTAACCCTAAACCTTGTCCCTAAACCCTAATCCCTCAACCCTCAACTCTAATCCCTCATTCCTAAACCCTAAACACTATCCCTATTCCTAGATCCTCAACAGGCTCAATACTATACCTTAAACCCTAATCCCTCTACCCTCGACACTCTTATTTAACCCTAATCCCTTGACCATTAACCCTATCCCTCAACCTCAACCCTCAACACTCAACATTAAACCCTAATTCATCAACCCTAAACCCTAATCCCTCAAACCTAAACCCTATCCCTAAACCATCAACCCTCAACACTATACCTTAAACCCTAATCCCTCAACCCTCAACCCTAAACCTTATCCCTAAACCCTAATCCCTCAACCCTCAACCCTAATCCATCATCCCTCAACTCTAATCCCTCATCCCTAAACCCTAAATGCTATCCCTATTCCAAAACCCTCAACAGACTCGATACTATACCTTAAACTCTAATCCCTTATCCCTAAACCCTCCAACCCTATCCCTAATCCTTATACCCTCCACACTCAACTTTAACCCTAATTCCTTGACCCTCAACCCTATCCCTAAACCCTTGACCCTCGAACCTCAACCCTCAACCCTCAACATCAAACCCTAATCCCTCAACCCTCAACTCTTATCCCTTGACCTTCAACCCTAACCCTAAACCCTAAACCCTCAACGTCAAATTCTAATCCCTCAACCCTAAACCCTATCCCTAAACCCTCAACACTATACCTTAAACCATAATCCCTCAACCCTAACCCTAAACCTTGTCCCTAAACCCTAATCCCTCAACCCTCAACCCTAATCTATCATCCGTCATCCCTCAACTCTAATCCCTCATTCCTAAACCCTAAATGCTATCCCTATTCCTAGACCCTCAACAGGCTCGATACTATACCTTAAACCCTAATCCCTCTACCCTCGACACTCTTATTTAACCCTAATCCCTTGACCATTAACCCTATCCCTCAACCTCAACCCTCAACCCTGAACCCTCAACTCTCAACATTAAGCCCTAATTCATCAACCCTAAACCCTAATCCCTCAAAACTAAACCCTATCCCTAAACCATCAACCCTCAACACTATACCTTAAACCCTAATCCCTCAACCCTCAACCCTAAACCTTATCCCTAAAACCTAATCCCTCAACCCTCAACCCTAACCCCTCATCCCTCAACTCTAATCCCTCATCCCTAAACCCTAAATGCTATCCCTGTTCATAAACCCTCAACAAACTCGATACTATACCTTAAACTCTAATCCCTTATCCCTAAACCCTACAACCCTATCCCTAATCCTTACACCCTTCACACTCTACTTTAACCCTAATCCCTTCAACCTCAACCCTATCCCTAAACCCTTGACCCTCGAACCTCAACCCTCAACCCTCGACGTCAAACCCTATTCCCTCAACCCTTAACTCTAATCCCTCATCTCTGAACCCTAACCCTAAACCCTAAACCCTAAACCCTCAACCCTCAACGTCAAATCCTAATCCCTCAACCCTAAACCCTATCCCTAAACCCTCAACACTATACCTTAAACCCTAATCCCTCAGCCCTCAACCCTAAACCTTATCCCTAAACCCTAATCCCTCAACCCTCAACCGTAATCCGTCATTCCTCAACTCTAATCCCTCATCCCTAAACCCTAAGTGCTATCCCTATTCCTACACCTTCAACAGAATCGATACTATACCTTAAACCCTAATCCCTTATCCCTAAACCCTCAAACCCTATCCCTAATCCTTATACCCTCCACACTCTACTTTAACCCTAATTCCTCGACCCTCAACCCTATCCCTAAACCCTTGACCCTCGAACCTCAACCCTCAAGCCTCAACATCAAACCCTAATCCCTCAACCCTTAACTCTAATCCCTCAACCCTCAACACTATACCTTAAACCCTAATACCTATCCCTCAACCCTTAACCCTTAAAACTTAAACCCTATCCCTACACCCTCAACACTTGACACTATATCTTAAGCCTTAAACCCTCATCCCTAAAGCCTCAACCCTCAATCCTTAAACCTTCAACCCTAAACCCTATCCCTAATCCCTCTACCCTCGACACTCTAACCCTAACCTCGACATTAAATGCTAATCCGTCAACCCTAAACCCTAATCCTAAACCCTCAACCCTCAACCTTCAACACTATACCTTAAACCCTAATCCCTCAACCCTCAACCCTAAACGTTATCCCTAAACCCTAATCCCTCAACCCTCAACCCTAATCCATCATCCCTCAACTATAATCCCTCATCCCTAATCCCTAAATGCTATCCCTATTCCTAAACCCTCAACAGACTCGATACTATACCTTAAACCCTAATCCCTTATCCCTAAACCCTCCAACCCTATCCCTAATCCTTACACCCTCCACACTCAACTTTAACCCTAATTCCTCGACCCTCGACCCTATCCCTAAACCCTTGACCCTCGAACCTCAACCCTCAACCCTCAACATCAAACCCTAATCCCTCAACCCTTAACTCTAATCCCTCGACCTTCAACCCTAATCCTAAACCCTAAACCCTCAACGTCAAATTCTAATCCCTTAACCCTTCACTCTAATCCCTCAACCCTAAGCCCTATCCCTAAACCCTCAACACTATACCTTAAACCCTAATACCTCAACCCTAACCCTAAACCTTGTCCCTAAACCCTAATCCCTCAACCCTCAACTCTAATCCCTCATTCCTAAACCCTAAACACTATCCCTATTCCTAGATCCTCAACAGGCTCAATACTATACCTTAAACCCTAATCCCTCTACCCTCGACACTCTTATTTAACCCTAATCCCTTGACCATTAACCCTATCCCTCAACCTCAACCCTCAACACTCAACATTAAACCCTAATTCATCAACCCTAAACCCTAATCCCTCAAACCTAAACCCTATCCCTAAACCATCAACCCTCAACACTATACCTTAAACCCTAATCCCTCAACCCTCAACCCTAAACCTTATCCCTAAACCCTAATCCCTCAACCCTCAACCCTAATCCATCATCCCTCAACTCTAATCCCTCATCCCTAAACCCTAAATGCTATCCCTATTCCAAAACCCTCAACAGACTCGATACTATACCTTAAACTCTAATCCCTTATCCCTAAACCCTCCAACCCTATCCCTAATCCTTATACCCTCCACACTCAACTTTAACCCTAATTCCTCGACCCTCAACCCTATCCCTAAACCCTTGACCCTCGAACCTCAACCCTCAACCCTCAACATCAAACCCTAATCCCTCAACCCTCAACTCTTATCCCTTGACCTTCAACCCTAACCCTAAACCCTAAACCCTCAACGTCAAATTCTAATCCCTCAACCCTAAACCCTATCCCTAAACCCTCAACACTATACCTTAAACCCTAATCCCTCAATCCTAACCCTAAACCTTGTCCCTAAACCCTAATCCCTCAACCCTCAACCCTAATCTATCATCCGTCATCCCTCAACTCTAATCCCTCATTCCTAAACCCTAAATGCTATCCCTATTCCTAGACCCTCAACAGGCTCGATACTATACCTTAAACCCTAATCCCTCTACCCTCGACACTCTTATTTAACCCTAATCCCTTGACCATTAACCCTATCCCTCAACCTCAACGCTCAACCCTGAACCCTCAACTCTCAACATTAAGCCCTAATTCATCAACCCTAAACCCTAATCCCTCAAAACTAAACCCTATCCCTAAACCATCAACCCTCAACACTATACCTTAAACCCTAATCCCTCAACCCTCAACCCTAAACCTTATCCCTAAAACCTAATCCCTCAACCCTCAACCCTAACCCCTCATCCCTCAACTCTAATCCCTCATCCCTAAACCCTAAATGCTATCCCTATTCATAAACCCTCAACAAACTCGATACTATACCTTAAACTCTAATCCCTTATCCCTAAACCCTCCAACCCTATCCCTAATCCTTACACCCTTCACACTCTACTTTAACCCTAATCCCTTCAACCTCAACCCTATCCCTAAACCCTTGACCCTCGAACCTCAACCCTCAACCCTCGACGTCA
This sequence comes from Cunninghamia lanceolata, assembly GCA_027924645.1. Classification (NCBI taxonomy): domain Eukaryota; kingdom Viridiplantae; phylum Streptophyta; class Pinopsida; order Cupressales; family Cupressaceae; genus Cunninghamia; species Cunninghamia lanceolata. The sequence continues at coordinate 2,852,112 of BSBN01000749.1, read as the reverse complement.
AACCCTATTCCCTCAACCCTTAACTCTAATCCCTCATATCTGAACCCTAACCCTAAACCCTAAACCCTAAACCCTCAACCCTCAACGTCAAATCCTAATCCCTCAACCCTAAACCCTATCCCTAAACCCTCAACACTATACCTTAAACCCTAATCCCTCAGCCCTCAACCCTAAACCTTATCCCTAAACCCTAATCCCTCAACCCTCAATCCTAATCCGTCTTTCCTCAACTCTAATCCCTCATCCCTAAACCCTAAATGCTATCCCTATTCCTACACCCTCAACAGAATCGATACTATACCTTAAACCCTAATCCCTTATCCCTAAACCCTCAAACCCTATCCCTAATCCTTATACCCTCCACACTCTACTTTAACCCTAATTCCTCGACCCTCAACCCTATCCCTAAACCCTTGACCCTCGAACCTCAACCCTCAAGCCTCAACATCAAACCCTAATCCCTCAACCCTTAACTCTAATCCCTCAACCCTCAACACTATACCTTAAACCCTAATACCTATCCCTCAACCCTTAACCCTTAAAACTTAAACCCTATCCCTACACCCTCAACACTTGACACTATATCTTAAGCCTTAAACCCTCATCCCTCAAGCCTCAACCCTCAATCCTTAAACCTTCAACCCTAAACCCTATCCCTAATCCCTCTACCCTCGACACTCTAACCCTAACCTCGACATTAAATGCTAATCCGTCAACCCTAAACCCTAATCCTAAACCCTCAACCCTCAACCTTCAACACTATACCTTAAACCCTAATCCCTCAACCCTCAACCCTAAACGTTATCCCTAAACCCTAATCCCTCAACCCTCAACCCTAATCCATCATCCCTCAACTATAATCCCTCATCCCTAATCCCTAAATGCTATCCCTATTCCTAAACCCTCAACAGACTCGATACTATACCTTAAACCCTAATCCCTTATCCCTAAACCCTCCAACCCTATCCCTAATCCTTACACCCTCCACACTCTACTTTAACCCTAATCCCTCGACCCTAAACCCTATCCCTAAACCCTTGACCCTTGAACCTCAACCCTCAACCCTCAATGTCAAACCCTAATCCCTCAACCCTTAACTTTGATCCCTCGACCCTCAACTCTATCCCTAAACCCTAAACCGTAATCTGTCATCCCTCATCCCTAAACCTTAAACACTATCCCTATTCCTAGACCCTCAACAGGATCGATACTATACCTTAAATGCTAATCCCTTATCCCTAAACCCTCCAACTCTATCCCTAATCCCTTAACCCTCATGATTAATAGCCTTGAACGTAAAAAAATTTGAGTGGGACATAACGCGAGTGCGTTATAAAGCGCTCGCGTTATGTCAAACATGACAAAAGACAGACTTGCGGGAAAGAAAAATGCAAGGTAAAACATAACGCGAGCGCGTTATAATGCGCTCGCGTTATTTCTTGCTTTGGGAATCCCAAGCCTTGGGCTTGGGATTTGCTTTGGACTTCCAACCCAAAGGCTTGGAGTGCCTTATGAACAGTCACATACGTGTTTTTTTATATTCTTCAAAATTTCACATAATTTCGTTCGTGCTAATCCTCAGATTTGCACGTGTTTCAAGGTTGAACAAATCGAACACATGGGTAATGTTAGGCTTTCTCTTAGCTATTTGACGATGTGATTTTTTTCACATTTTAACAATGTTAACCCTTTCATCTTTAATTTCTTTTGTTTGTGTCCGTTTTTAGGCAAAAACCACTGTTTGGTCTTTTTTTCATTGTAAAATAACTATTCATTCAAATTTCAAAAAAATTACATATTTAGAAACTAGACTCCATTCTACAAATATTAAAAAAATAAAAAAATGATTTTCAATTAGTTTTCAAAATTTATAGGGGTAGCACGGCCAAAATTCTATTTTTTAGGATGTGTCCACTTTAAAAATTAGTAAAAAATCAAATATTCATCAAAAAATTATTAGAAAAATCAGGCATAAACTACATGCTATTAGCTAATTTCTCACTGAAGTGATTTTAAAAATACCAAAAAAAAGTTGACCTTTTGAGGGAGCCACAAAACATGCTATGTTATGTTTTTTTGACAGAAACAACACCAATTTCTGTGGCTCCCTCTTTTGAACCCCTTAATCTATGCCATTTTCAAAACAAAATAGTAGTTTAGAAAGTAGACTCGGAGCACTACGAACATTGTTTTGGTTGCATCTCCAAATTTTGAGTGTAACTATGCTCAATTTCTCATCCAAGGCCAGTATTTCCTGATTTCAGAAAAAAAGTGGCCACTTAAGACCCCTTTTTGGCCCTCCATCTTCTTGCACTTACCCTTAATAGACTCTAAGAGAAAAAAATTTAAGGGGAACATAACGTGAGCGCATTATAACGTGCTCGCGTTATGTAAAACATGACAAACAACAGACTTGCGGAAAAGGAAAAATGCAAAGCAGAACATAACGCGAGCGTGTTATAACGCGCTTGCGTTATATCTTGTTTTGGGAATCCCAAGCCTTGGGCTTGGGATTTGCTTTGGATTTCCAACCCAAAGGCTTGGAGTGCCTTTTGAACAGTCACAGATGTGTTTTTCCATATTCTTCAAGATTTCACATAATTTCGTTCGTGCTAACCCTCAGATTTGCACGTGTTTCAAGGTCAAACAAATCAAACACCTGGTTAATGTTAGGCTTCCTCTTAGCTATTTGACGATGTGATTTTTTTCACATTTTAACAATGTTAAGCCTTTCATCTTTAATTTCTTTTGTTTGTGTGTTTGTTTTTGGGCAAAAACCACAGTTTGGTCTTTTTTTCATTGTAAATTAACTATTCATTGAAATTTCAAAAAAAATTCATATTTAGAAACTAGACTCCATTCTACAAATATTAAACAAAGAAAAAAATGATTCTCAATTAGTTTTCAAAATTTATAGGGGTAGCACGGCCAAAATTCTATTTTTTAGGATGTGTCCACTTTGAAAATTAGTAAAAAATCAAATATTCATCAAAAAATTATCAGAAAAATTGGGCATAAACTACATACTATTAGCTAATTTCTCACAAAAGCGATTTTAAAAATACCTAAAAAAAGTTGACCTTTTGAGGGAGCCACAAAACATGCTATGTTATGTTTTTTTGACAGAAACAACACCAATTTCTGTGGCTCCCTCTTTTGAACCCCTTAATCTATGCCATTTTTTAAAAAATAGTAGTTTAGAAAGTAGACTCGAAGCACTACGAACATTGTTTTGGTTGCATCTCCAAATTTTGAGTGTAACTATGCTCAATTTCTCATCCAAGGCCAGTATTTCCTGATTTCAGAAGAAAAGTGGCCACTTAAGACCCCTTTTTGGCCCCCCATCTTCTTGAACTTACCCCTTAGTCAAATAACAAGAAAAAAAAATTAATATCCCAATTGGAAAATAAGGAAAACAAGATAATTCTTCATCTCTTCACAAGACTAACTCTCGACTTGCGATGATGTTCTAGGAACATCGTTTAGTCATCATAACCATTGTCGAGATAGCACCACCAACAAGACGACTCAAAGAGGAAATCAATTTTCTAGAAAGAAAACATGACTCAAGACAACTTACATAGGGTTCATGAGGACATCAAATCCGATATTCAAATGGCTATTTGGCCCATTTCCCGACATCTATCTCTTCCTCCCGGATGATACTCTCCTTCCATCTTCGAAGGATGATTTCTTTCCTAATCAAACTCACCACTAGAAATTCATGATTAGTGTATCATCATATGATCAATAAATCAGAATAATTAAATAATCACTTGAATCTTGATATCTCATATCTAACTAGCATAAGTTAGTTTCCTCATAAACAATGATTAATTTGAAGTTTTCCACAAACATCTAATCATTCAACTCTTAACTAATCATTTTGATTACCATAAAAAAGTAAGATTAATCTAAATCACAAGTTAGGGATGTAAGATATCTCCCCCGATAAGAATCATCATCCCCGATGATTAATTGTCTTAAAAGTTAATCAACAGCAAATGTTTCAAGAGCTTAATAAGTTTTTCAAAAAAGATGAGGGAATCTCGCATAGAAATCATCATAGTTTTTCAAGGTGGCATTTTCCTCTACATATTGGTCCCATTGGACCTTGCACCATGTTATCTCTTTGTTACGTAAGTGTAGCTTACGCATTTCAAGCACCTTGATGGGCTCGATCACCACCACCCCTGGGTCCTTCACCTGTAAATCATTGCAATCAAGTATATTAATTTGATTATCTACAATGTTAAACTTTTTCAAATAAGAAACATGAAACACATTATGCATCATGGCAAGAGCTAGTGGTAGAGCAATTCTGTATGCTACTAGGTTGATTTCTTCAAGAACTTCGAAGGGACCCATATACCTAGATGCCAGTTTGGATATCTTTCCAAATTTAATGGAACTCTTCTGAGGTTTTTCCCATAGGAGAACTTTCTCTCCAACTTTGAAATGCCTTTCGATGTGCTTAGCATATGCATAGCTCTTTTGTTTATCATTGGCTTCTGCTAGCCTTTTCCTAATCAGATGAACTTGCTCTTCCATCTCTGACAGAATTTCTAGACCAAGGCTAACCCTATTTTCTAGCTTGTCTCAGCATATAGGGGTTTTGTACTTTCATCCATATAATGCCTCACATGGAGCCATCTTAATAGCTGAGTGATAGGAATTATTATAGGCAAATTCCACTGGAGGAAGATAATCCTCCCACTTGTATTGTTGATCCATGCAATACATCCTCAATAAATCCTCCAGCACTTGGTTTACCCTCTTAGTTTGGCCATCCATTTCAGGATGATAAGCAGAGCTTATATTCAACTAGGTTCCAAGTGAAGAGAACAAGGTTTGCCAAAACCTCGATGTCATTCGTGCATCCCTATCTGAGATAATTTTCTCAGGAATGTCGTGCAGTCTCAAAATAGCTTGAACAAATTTTTGGGCTATGACAGGTGCCCCATCCATCAAGTTCCTAGGTATGAAATGAGCGGCTTTGGTGAGTCTATCCCTACCACAACCAAGATAGAATTGTGCTTGTTCCTAGACATAGGAAGTCCTTGCACAAAGTCCATGCTTATAATCTGCCATTTCCAGTCAGGAATTTCATGAGGGTATAATAATCCTACCACGTGATGGTGTTCTACCTTCAACCTCTAGCATTCCATACATGTAATTACAAAATTTGCAGCATCCCTCTTCATTCCCTTCCAGAAATATAGGGGTTTCACATCAACAAGTAACTTTGTTACTCTAGGATGTCTAGAATATGGTGCATAATGCACCTCTTTCCATACCATATTCCTTAACTCTACAGAGTTAGGTACATACATCCTTCCTTTAAACATTAATAACCCATACGATTCAAGGTTGAATCCCTCATATCTCGGATTCTGGGGGTTTTCCTCAAGGGCTTGCTTACTTACTTGTAAAACTCATCTCCCTTAGATTTCTGTAACACCTAATTCCTAAAATCAGAATGTATGGAGATCATTAAGGAGACGTGTCTTCCTCCTCAAAGCATCTTCCACTTGATTGTCTTTTCCTTGTATATATTTAATCTTGAAATCACAATCTGAGATGAATTCCAACCATCTTCTTTGTTGATCATTAAGATGTGGTTGAGTGAACAGATATTTAAGTCCTTGGTGATCTGTTCTCAGCTCAAAAGTTTCCCAAGTAAGTAGTGTCTCCACATTTGAAGTGCATGAATGACTGTTGCTAGTTCCAAATCATGTGGGGCATAGTTTTTTTCATAATTTTTCAATTTACGTGATTCATATGCAATGACTTGTCCATCCTAGACTAGTACACCACCTAAGCCTTCCCCTGGTGTTAGTGATGACTACAAATTGACCCTGTGGGTCAAGTACCTTCAAAATTGGTGTTGAAGTCAATTTTTCCTTTAGTAGGTCAAAGGCCTCCTGGCACTTGTCTGACCACTCAAATTTCTTACCTTTTCTCTGCAAAGAAGTTATAGGATATGCAATTTTAGAAAAAAATTTCACGAACTTCCTATAATAATCTACAAGGCCCATGAAACTTCGAACCTCATGAACATTTCCTGGTATCGACCATTCCAAAATAGCCTTGATCTTCGCTGGGTCCACAGCTATTCCTTTACTTGAGATTATGTGGCCCAAATACTGTACTTCCTTCTGAAAGAAAGTACACTTAGAGAGCTTGCCATACAGTTTATGCTCTCTCAACCTTTAAAGAACAATTCTTAAATCTTGCAAATGTTCTTCCTCATTCTTAGAATAGATTAGAATGTCATCAAGAAACAGTAGGACAAACTTGTCCAAACAATCCTTGAACACACTGTTCATTAGATTCATAAATGTCACCGGTGCATTCGTTAATCCAAAAGGTAGGGCAGTGAATTCATAATGCCCATACCTTGTTCTGAAGGCTGTCTTATGGTAGTCCTCATCCTTCAACCTCAATTGGTGATATCTTGACCGAAGATCAATCTTTGAAAACACGGTTGCGCCCCTCATTTGATCGAAAAGATCATTGATGCAAATTAATGGGTACTTATTCTTAATGGTTCCATTGTTCAACATGTAGTAATCTATGCATAATCACAAGATACCATCTTTCATTTTCACAAAAATGATCGGTACTCCCTAGGGTGATACACTGGGCCTAATCAACCCTTTATCTAACAATTCCTGTAATTTAGCTTTTAGCTCCATTAGTTCTATGGTGGTCATTTTGTAAGGGGCTTTAGAAATGGGTTCTGACAATGGAATCATACCAATGGAGAAGTCAAAGGCTCTTTTAGGAGGCAATCCCAGTAGCTCATCTAGAAATACGTCCTCAAAATCTCTAATGAAAGGATACATGTCCATATCTGATATTTCCTAACTTGTGGACTCCTTCCCAACTTCATTGAATTTTTGAGATTCATAAAACATTAAGTCATCTTGGAAATAGGTTTCCTCAGTCTCATTTAGTTTTTCCATTTTGACAGAGAAAAGATGGCATCCTTTTCTTTGAGCTCTTTTCATTTGCAAGGAAGAAATTTGTCTTAGTTTCACTTCCCTAGGTTTTTCTTGAAGAAAGAATTTGTTTCCTAAATCATCTAGACACTCTACTATTTTGACATAACAATCCACTTTGGCTTGATGTCTCCATAACCAATTTATCCCTAGGATAACATCATATGAGCCTAGTGGGGCTACATAAAGATTTACTTCTGTGGAGAAGTTCAGAAGTTCAACCCTAGCCTCAAACAAGCATTGCTCTACCTGAGCCTTGGTTTGGTTTGCATATTCTGCAGACCATGTGTTTGACATGAATCTATCCTTTCTAGGAATTTTGCTTACAATTCTAGGAGAAACAAAACATTCGGTAGAACTAGTGTCAATTAAAACTGAAATCAGAAGACCAAATAAAATACATGTTGTCTCATTGGGAGTTATTTGGTAGTCGGCTTGCTTGTTGTCCAAGGCTACATGAATGCATTGTTGGAATGCTTCTTTCTGAGAGGGTAGAGAGTTTCCTCTCGGTTGTGTCCTATGTCTTGTTAGGACACTATTTGGTGTAATGATCTCTGCCACATGTGAAGCACCCTCCCACTGGCCCTCGCCTCTCCTGAGGTTTTCCAGAATTGTCTCCATTCTTCTTGGAGTAGTTTATTTTCTTTCTCTCTCCCTTGGACTTAGTTTGCTTATTATTTATCCCCTTATCATTTTTCTCAGTAAAATTCTATTTCTTCCCCTTTTTATTAGAGGATTGTGAGGATTGGGACCATTTGTATCTATTTCAATTCCTTTCTCTATACATTGACATAGGTTTTAGTTTTTGTTCCTATTTGATGGCCTTTTCATATACATGGTCCATTGTAGTAGGACCATGAACATCAACCTCACCCCCAATCTGGGCGTTCAATCCCATTATAAACTTTCAAATACAGATCTCTCATCTTGTTGGTACTGCGGCACATATTTAAGCAGGTGGGTAAACTTTTCCCAATATTCATTCATAGATAGATCAACATGTTTCAGATTCTAGAATTCTATAAGCTTTTGATCATAGAATAGTTGAGGCAACCATCTTTGCCTAAAAAGTTCCCGAACCTATCCCATGTAAGGCTTGTAGACCTTAAGCCTAGCTCCATCTTTTTATTCATCCACCTTGTGGATGCTTCACCTACTAGCTGGAATGCCCCCCATACAGCTTTAGTAACCTCATTATAGTCCTTGATTTCAAAATATTTTCCATTTCTGTAAGCCATGCCTCCATGACATCTCCGCTTACAGATCCATCAAATTTAGGAGGCATAACCTTTTTCATGTCTCGAGATAGTTCTATAGCCATATGGCTCCTTCTATCCACTTCTTGTCTATCCTCAAAGTTATTTTCTCTGTGCTCACTTTGGGTGGTATCATTATGACATGACTCATCATAACCCCCATCATAGGCATCCCGCCTGGGTCCTGTAACTTCTTTTTCGAGAGTTCCTACTCTCACTCTTGTGTCTTGAAGCAAGGCAATAATTTGGTCAAGTTTAGTTTCAGAGTGCCTTGAAGGTTTCCCTTCATCCTGGCTATCTCCCATTCTGGTTCTAATCTAAACCTTTGTTGCAATCTACTTCTTCCTAAAGTTTGCAGATTAATCACGGATTAGTCTTTTCCATGTCATTTCATAATACAAATCTATTCCCATTCATGTAATCTTTAACAAGAAAGGAAATATTGTCAAAAAACTTTAATTGCATAATAGTATTCATTGGATGACATATAATCCATTAAAATGGCAAAATTTTGTTTACACCTTGCTACTACAAGTCATTTACAGTTTGGGATAATCTTCCCATATTCATTTCCCAACCTAGAGATTTATCATTTCATTTTTGGGAGGTGGAGGTACATGTAGGTACTCCTTCACAATCTCTTTGGGTACATCGTAATCCCTAGGATTATTTTCTGGAGCTGGTGCTATAGGTGCAGAGGATTCTGCTGATTCTTTAATAGAGTTAGGGACATCCATCTTTTCTGCTTTTCTTAACTCCTTCTTGATGTGTTTCACAGCATCAATGAAGGTTTCCTCATCAGTTAACCATGCTCCTACTAAGTAGCCAGTCTATTCAAGTCTTCTCATTCTTGAGGCTCATTCCCTCAAGACCTTAAGGTAATGTAGGCAATATCATGTTACCTTCTTTCTTGGCGTTGTTCTAGTTCTTACCATTCTAGCATAGAAGATCCAAACATTAGCATACTTTAATGTTGGTTAAAAGTAATCATAAAGTAGTGAGCTCATAGGTCTATGTATTGAACCTGGTATCTCTAATACCATATGTAGCATCACATTCCGTAATGCTAAAAAAAAATTAACATAATTATTCATCTTAATCAAGAATTAGATTAAATCATGATTATCCAAATCAGAGTAAACAAAAATGAATCATTATTATTTTGATAAGTAAGCATGTTATTCTAAATCTGAATATAACAAAGGTTACAATTTCAATATCCAATTACATATCATTAGTGAATAACTTTCACTATGCATATATACAAAGCTATATTCAATGCATCAAACATCAAATTATACATAATAACTGACTATCAAGTCATAAAATGAATAGCACTGTATCTAGAACATATGATATCCATCTTCATAAGCCTTAGCTAGTCTCATTCTTGGGAAGGAGAACATCATCCAAGTGCCTTTCTTCCAACCATAGACTGAGGGTCCCTCGCACAACTTCCCACCTGGAAGCAGCCCTACCCTTCACTGTGGACCGACAATGTATACAAAGACGGATGCATTAGTTAGGGCAAAGATTTTCATACATGAATGTTATGCAATGAACTTTGTTGTATGTCCACCACCTTGACTCGACTTATAAGCTATCATGTCCTATAGTAACAATATTTTTGATCCTTCTTGGTCTAGAATAGTTAAGTTCAAAACGTCTTAGTCCATTCCTTGGACATTCGACTCTTATCTAAAAAGCCCATTCTTAAGGTCCTTGATTTATTAAGCATCTGGGAACTAGTGACTCCACATCACACTATCCCACATTTCATAAAGTAACAAGTACGTTCATGGTTTCAACACTTAACCCTACTCGGTTGGTGTTTACTTTGTTTACCTATTTTCAAGGTTTAAGCTCAGTTCATAACATCAATGAAATGCTTATAATGACTCATATAGTTGATCTCTTTATTAAGTTCTATCTTAAGAGATATTCCTAATACCATACATATATAAGACTAATTGCCATTTGCAAGATGGCATTCACCATCTTTTATACCACTAGTCTATAGAAAACTAGGGTAAGTTCTTCTAAATAAAGAACCTATCAAGAAATTACTTCCTCATAAGGAATATGACATGCAATTGTGGCTACCAAGAACCAATATTATATCTATATATAATAATCTTCTCATCTCCATGAGAAGTCGATATGACTACAATATACATAAACAGTAGAGGCTCAACATCATTTACCATCGGTGTGACAAGATAAAGTATCAAGTGCAGACGGCACCAACTCATTTGTACCACTGAGTTTAAAGTGTTTGTATCTATCATGAGCTATGACCATAGTTATTATGGCATGCAACAACTCTGTGGTATCAATTTCATAGGCCACTACCATCGACCTTCCCTTAGCAAATAATTATCGCCCTATTGGGCTCAATAATTAAACACTAGGATTTCAAGTTCTATCGACTGATAAATAATTTAAAGAAAACATTTTAAAAGATACATGGCTCAACAGGGATAACTAATATTTCATAGGTGCTCATGCATGCGTAACCACCAAAGATGTTATAGGCTTAAGCTGGCTGGATGCCACTAAGACATGATACTTCAAAGAATCATCACAAAAAGAATACAATAAGGCTTCAAGATCCTTCAGCAACCAGAGACATTCATCAAGATATACATATAAATATATTCGTGGCTCAGCATGTCGTATACATACATAATTAGTTTCCTCCAATTGACACTATTGACGTCCTCCATTAACAAAAGATTATAACTGTATAGGAAACCATATATATATATGAGCCATGAGATATTAAATTTATCATACCTATGATTACAACACAAGAATAAGTGTCTTGCACGCTAGGCTCGATCCTTCTCGCCCTTTTATTACACTTGTGTCAACCCTGTAGCCCACAACTAGACAATATCTCTTTGTTCTTCACCACCCCCGCTCTCTCTTTTCTAGACACCAAATATATGATAGATAATAAATGAAGTCTCCCTTTTGATAGCCTTCGATAACTATCAAAACATGGTTCTTTGCATGTATTCCATGCACACCACCTCGCATGATCTTTTGATCCATGCAGTCCACTATTGGTCGGTCCATGAGGAGGGCTCTAACAAGCCACCACTCGGCCTAAAGTCTCTCTTCCCACTCCTCGTGGGTGATGGATATTGAGGTGGAAAGAATGTGGATAAGATAATATAGCTATATGCATAGTCAAGATACTATTGTCATCGATATCTAAAGACGTTCACATATATATAATCACCCTTAACTAAATAATAAGGGTTAAATAACTTCTATAATATCAAAGATCATCATCATAATGAAAACAAAGGATGAGACACTAATAGTTTAGGGTTTTTTGGGTCGAGTAACACTCCCCCTCAATCAACTATAGATTTTAATCAAATAACAAGAAAAAAAGAATTAGTATCCCAATTGGCAAATAAGGAAAACAAGAGAATTCTTCATCTCTTCACAAGACTAAATCTTGACTTGTGACGATGTTCTAGGAACATCGTTTAGTCATCATAACCATTGTTGAGATAGCACCACTGACAAGACGAATCAAAGAGGAGATCGATTTCCTAGAAAGAAAACATGACTCAAGACAACTTACAGAGGGTTTATGTGGACATCGAATGCGATACGTAGATGGCTATTTGGCCCATTTCTTGACATCTATCTCTTCCTCTCGGATGATACTCTCCTTCCATCTTCAAAGGATGATTTCTTTCCTGATCAAACTCACCACCAGAAACTCATGATTCTAGTGTATCATCATATGATCGATAAATCATAATAAGTAATAATCATTTCAATCTTGAAATCTCATATCTAACTAGCATAAGTTAGTTTTCTTATAAACAATGATTAATCTGACGCTTTCCACAAACATCTAATCATTCAACTCTTAACTAATCATCTTGATTACGATACAAAAGTAAGATTAATCTAAATCACAAGTTGGGGATGTAACATAATACATCCCTTCACTAACAAACTAGATAGAACATGTTTTGGTGCCAAAGAATACTCCTTAGGCACTCCCAGACCAGACAATTGGCTTAGTGACCAAACCTAGGAATGTCTTTCAAACATGTATATATAGCCATTTTGGTCCTGTGCAACACTTGGATGCTGGCAAATTGGTCAACAAGGAATCGCGCTGCATTAAAATTAGACCCACAACCCTCTATTAGAAGATCAACAAATAGGAAGGAGAGCCCATGCCCTACATACTGATTTCATGTCCTTAAGAGGATCTACAAAAAAATATGGATACTGAAACACACCATCCTCCCATTAATTTTGTGTACCTACACACAGACGACATACACTGTTTCAAACATTAGCAAGGTACATTTTTTCTATTGCACTTATCTAATTTTTCACTCTAATTTTTCCTCATTAGCAAAAATCCACCATGGTGAACCTTTCTTTCTTGGTGGGCCCCTTGGCACCTCAGTCGACAAATCTTCAATTTACTGAACTCTCCATATTTACCTTAGTCAGCGAAATCCACTTTCCCGAACTAGACCATTTTCCCCTTTATCAACAATTTTTTGTTTTCTTGAACACTACTTTCTATCCACCTTTGGTCAGTGAAAAATCATGTTCACAAACCATTATGCCCTTAGCTCCATTTTCACCTTTATCAGTGAATTTGAATTTTCTCGAACCTTACTTTTACCACCTCATTTCTTCTTTGTCAGAAAAAGTCCTTCATGAAGAACCATCTTCATTTTGCCCCTTGTCGGCAACTTTTACTTTTTCCAAACTAGCAGGCCTTTGTCTTTTATCGGTAAAATTCATCATTTTCAAACCTTGACCACTTTTTCCCTTTTTCTTCTTTTATCAGCAAATTCTCATTTTATCCAACTCTTCAACTCTTTCCCTTTTTGACCTTGTCAGCCAATTTGCCCTATTGGTAAATCACCAAAAATCTGAATTGTTTGACTAGTTTGGCTTTCCACAATTCCCCGACAGAACCCTTCATTACCTTTGCCTTACTCAAATTTTGCACATGTGTTTTCCTTATCAGAAAAACTAACTTTTTATGAAATTTGACCCTTTCTACTGTTTTCCTACCAGCTTCACTCCGCGAGCCTCACCTTTGCTTTTTCTGTGTCGGTAAATCTCTTGTTGGGAAAACCTCCAGTTGACGAACTTGGAGGTTCGTGAACCTCTACTTTTTCCAACAACGCCTTCCTTTCTCTTATGCTTTGTGCCTTGTAAACATTTAGCACTCACCGCGGCTCTGTCTTCCTTCCTCCTATCGGGGAATCTCACCATCGACGAGCTCTTGAGTTCACAAACTCAAAAAATCACTGACAATGGCCTCAAGCTCACTTCCTTTGCTACCTTAAACAAAATTTTGACCCGCCCAGTCACTTATATCGGTGAATTGGTGAATTTTTGAACTAGTGAACTAGTTCGCTAGTTCACAAATTCGCTAATTTGCTGATAAAGCACCCAAATGAGTTGATTTTTTCCAAGGAAGAAAACCATAACAAGGGGAAGGATTATACTTAGCATATTTTGGCATAAATCCCCCAAAAAACTATCTCAGATCAGATTTAAATGAGGGGTTTTGAATTCAAAGGTGAAACTTGGATAATTGAAGGATTTTAAGGGTTTTTTGGGGCTAAATGAAGCATTTTAGGAACTGGTAATTTTAGGCACCAACATTAGGTTTGAGTCCTAGCTAGTCCATATGAGTTGTAGCTCAACAAAATGCACCCTTCACATACACTATCTAGTTTTTTATCAATGGAAAATCTTTTACCATATTTTCTTATGTAGCAAATTTAAACCTACAAAATCCAAGTGTCCAAATTGCAAACGCCAAAGCCAATTTTAATATTTTTTTGTTGAAAAGTTACATGAGTGATATCTTGATGGCCTAAAAATAAAATAAAATAAAATATTGGACTACTAACTTTTTTTAGTTTTTTCTTAACCCACTTGGGGTCTCACTGAAAGGTGAGGTTGAGAAAATTGCAGCCACAAATCTAGTTTCAACCGCAAAGGGAACATTCTACTATTTTCCATTTGAACTTTGACTATTAATTGACTTGTTGGAAAGTGGTCCAAATTTACACATTAATTATTTTTATAAAAATTGTATACCCTTTTGAGCAAGTTGCTCAATTCTCATCAAATGATGTTTTAAGCTAAGAACATTGGAAATATCTAAAATAAGATTTCCCCCCTTGCTTAATGATAATATTGACATTGTCTTTTCTAGTGATTGACACTCTATTATCATTGTCGAAAGTAACATTATTATAAGGCCTTTAATATCATTTGATCTCTTTAGGTTCCAACAAGTTATGAATTCTGTACAAGGCTAAGGTTTAAATCATTTTAGGAAAGTCACCTTTTGGGTGGAGCCCACAACATAATTTATATACGTCGTGATAAGTGACATATTGTTTACAAAGTCAAAACTTTACAAACAATACATTTTCTCATTTTTAATACACTATATCTCATCAAACATTAAATGGCTTTTTAAAAAAATTGCCTTAAAACATTTTATGAAGTGCTTACATTGTGGAAAGAGAAAATGATCCAGTTGAATACGGGCATAATGTTAAAATGGGATAATCAATATGCACGTGGCCAAGAATTTAGTGCACTTGATAAGTGTTAGGCTCAAGGATGATCAGAGCAGTTCGAAACATAATACCAAAGTGAAAATGGTTGTTGCTAGTTTGTAGGGATAAGCATAAAAAAGATCTTAAATTATATGTTGGCTCAATCCCAAGGCAACAGTTGGTTGCTTTAAGAGTTACAGTATGTGGGTAAGCTAATTACCTTCCCTAATCTTACTCAGTAGTAGTCCAATCACTATCTTTAGATAGATAATTTTTGTTTTATGTGATTTGATTTGGTCCCTGGGGCTGCAAATTGAATGTTGAGGTAGAGAGTTAGTGTGTCTAATGGTGTGTAATGATTGTGACATAATAATAGTGACAAATGATATAATCTTAGCCTTCCAATGTAGTTGGTTATCTCTATAAATATGTTGTTTTCTAATATCATATGGGTTTGGTCTTGAATCTATTTTCATGCTTTAGTTTACATGTAGATAATTCTAGGGGATCAATTGTTGCAACTCAATTCTGATTTAGATGTATTTTTTTGTTTATAAGTTTGGATAAGGTCTAGTCACATGTATTCCTCTGCACATTTAAGGTTCCTTCATGGTGAATTGAGGTATTTTAGGGATTCATGACAGTGTGCTTCATAACTCCTCACGTCACATTTGTTGTCATGATGCATTAATGATTTTCTAGTGTCACAACACTAAGTTATTGCAAATATTTTGTAGCGAGTTTTGTTTTAATACATGTGGAGTATTTGTGAGCTATCATGGATTTATAAGTATTCTTATACATGTGATGAATTTTAATTTTATGTTAAATAGAGATGAAAAGGTGCAATGTAGTTCTCCTAGCTTTTGCAAATGTTACATTCTTCTCTTGCCTTGACTCTATTCCCAATGTAATAGGCACTAGTCTTGATGGCATGAAGGGAAGTCCTGTATTTTTCAACAAATTTATCTAGCTCCTCCTATTAGTGTAAAAATAGCTTAAGTTCTACATTCTTTCATGTTTCAGCAATATGACCTATTCTATATCTCTAACAAGTTGAAACTAATAAACTATTTAAGAAATCATGTCAATATGCTGACATCTTATACACATGTGTGGAAAATATAAGAGGATTCACATGTAGGAATAAAAACCTAGTTTTTATCATTTAGTGCATGTGCAAGATTGTGTCTCTCTACTTAAACACTATCTTAAAGATCTAATTACAACCACTCCCATGCTATGAGCTTAGTGACAAATTTTAGGGGTTTATCATGCTTTGAGTATAAACATCAAAGGTTTGAATTATAATCTTTGATTTCTCTTTAATTTTCCTATTGAGACCTTAATGAACACCCTCCTAAGTTTAGAAAAGTCCAATGAACAAGAAGAGTGACTCATTCTTATGCATTGGCTCTAAGTTTTCCTCTATTTGATCATGAGTCATCGCCTATTGCTCTTAAGTTGATATCTCTAGCCTTGATAAACAAGTTTGATGTTTGTAATCCCACAATAGTGTGTTCCACTTGTGGGATATCTCAAGTTTTACCTGAAATCTCATATATTTTTTAGAAAATTAATGATTTAAGTCTAGATGTGTTCTATCTAATGGGTTTTATTTTAAGGGGGTTAGATCAAACCCTCATAAATCAAATCCCCTTAGTTGGAACTCTCAAAGGCTTAAATCAAACCCTCGATGGAGTCTCCTCTACACATATCAAAATGCTGACAAACAATAATTTTGCTTCACTTTTTGGGGGATCAAATGAAGTCATATAGAAATTTTATTTTGTAAGTATGTAGCTCTTAGTATTACCCTTCAAAAAATTATAATATGTAATATGTTTTCCTTAATATTATATTTTAAAAAAAATTATAATAAATGTAGGTCTACTTTAAAAAAATAATGGTTTGTATACAAGACTTTCTAGATCTACGGTTTCAATTGTTGTAGAGGTGTGCCAAGATGATAGCTATTTTCCATCGTTCGTCCTAGTTTTTTTATTGGTTTCCCATTGATCCGCCCTTTTTCCTTCACTGTTTTTATTTTCGTGACTGCAAAATCTAGATGAGAGGTACCTAGTGTGTGGAAGCATATTTATTATTGTTTGGTAGGTAATCAAAATCAATTTGGACCATTTTATTTTTATCTCCTCCAAAAATCCCTTTGCTATTTTCCTTGGAAGCATATTTAGCTGAGCATTATAGTGCTCAGAATTGTCTCGCCAGAAAATTTTCAATAAAGTTGTCGGTTGCTCTCACGCTGGGAAAAAATCGTGTCACAAATAGTGACATGTTGTTTAAATTGCCCCCGCGGGATACTCTAGGATTTTTTTTATTTTTTTTTTCAGGAAAGGGGAACCATTGAAAGCAAATAACTCAATGAGCATATCAAATTGTAAGAACTTGCTTGCAAGGCCATGGAGGAATTTTTTTTTTAAAGCGTGTTTGGATTAGTTCTTTATTTTAATCTATTTGAGTAAGCACCAAAAACTGAAACCCCATTTCTGCCTTTTTAAATGTTCTGCTATAGTTGGACGTGGGAGTTTAAAAAAAAAATTAAGTTTTTTCTTTTCTTTTTGTGGCATTCTTTTTATTTTTTGAAAATAATAGAATTTTTGAAGTTGACACTTCATTAATTTTAGAAGACTTTCCTATTGGCCTCAAATTTTAGAGAGAATTTGCATTAAGAAAGAGAACAGAAATAGACAATAGATTGGGCATTTGCAAATTACCTAATACCATTCAACAATGTGTGTTTACTAGAGAATCCATCTACTAACAAAACTATGGGTATTTAATAATAACCTAAAAATTATTGCAATGAATTCAATTGTAGATGGGAGAGGGACGTCAACTTGTAAAATCAATTTATCGCAACTGAAGGTCACACTAGATAATCCATCTACTAACACTAAGCAATGGACATTTAATAATAACCTAAAAATTATTGCAATGAATTCAATTGTAGATGGGGGAGGGACATCAACCTGCAAAATCAATTTATCTTAGCTGAAGGAACATGGGATGATATATATTTGTAGACACTTAAAGGAATTTTTACATAAATATTTATAGTCAAAATTCACAAACATCAGTAGCGACAAGAACAACATGGTTCCATTAATTCACATCACAAGATAACAATCCAACTTCAAATTGTAGCTAATTTTTCCTTATAAAGACATAAAAATAGTGTGTGTTCACACATAGTCCTATAACAAGTGTTTAACTGATAAAGAATTAGCTATTATAGAAGACTTGCAAATAGTGAATGCTCACACATGGTCCTCTAACAAGTGTTTAACAAGTAAAACTTACCAATTTCTATTGCAAATTCTTGAGCTTAAAAACATTTAGTGGAATTTAATTGCTTAAATAAAAGAGCATGATAGTAAAATTGAGCATTTTTCTTCTTCTTCAAAGTGTTAGTGTCAAAAAGAGAATAATGGTTTTCAGATGCTTTTCGAGTAGTTTCCACTAACTACCATAACAATTTATTATAGCTAAGAATATTGGTCTTTCTTGAAACAAAATCTTGTATGTTTCTCGTGTAGACGGGAATTGAGAATTGGAAATTTGCCATACAATCAAACTACCATGACCTAAAAAGTATATAAATGAAGATTTTGATGCCTATATATGAAAGAGAGTATGTCAGACATTTATAATAGTTTACATACACATTTGAGACACCTCATATGATAATGAAATTTAAGTGTTTAAGCTAATAGATGTCTTTCATATAAAGAATCCAGACATGGTCATGTTGTGATGTTCACAGCATGCCCCATTTTGCCCCTTAGCAAAATGAGGACCCCTGGTGTTGCTTTGCTTTTTTTTTGCTTCTGCTTGTGTTTTTTCTGTCTGGTGGTAAAGGGAAAAGAAGAGTCAGTTTGCAAACCTTGTTAAAAATATAGAAAATTGCATTTTCAGTACCCTTGCATGATGTGGTTGGATTCCTTGTGAAAAATGAGCCAGGGTTGCTTTTTCAACCATCTTAAAATTCATCATATTTTGCAAGTTATGATCAATTTGGTAAAATGTACAATCAGGTTTTGCAGAATAAACAGTCAGTTGTTTGCCTTTTTTATTGTTGGCATTTGTTTTAAATTTTGAAAAAATTCATACTTAGTGGTTCCAGGTCATGGGCAATTTTGTCTGGGTTCCACTCTGTATCTTACATTTGATTGTTTTGCAAAAATACATCAAACACTTTAATTGCCATTATTTATTCATTGGAAGTGTTTTTATAGCGTTGAACCGCCGCGTTGAACCATCCGGTTGAACCTTTTCTCAAGGTTCAATGGTTCAAGGGTTCGCGGGGTTCATTTTCTTCTAAACAGTCGTGTCATGCGGTTGCCTTGTGTAGGGGTGTATCGTTGAACCTCCATTTTGAACCTTTTTTTTCGGTTCAAGGGTTCAAGTTCCAAACAGGGTTCATCGGGGGGACTCTCGCCGATATAAGGTTGTCGGTATAACGAAGGTGATCGGCGAAGGAAATGTGTGATTCACCGATGGGTGATTCTCATGCCGATGGAGAACATGACGAAAAGGAGATCGACAGGAGTCACGCCAATAAGTAAAGAGCATCGATGAAACAATAGTGATCGGCAAAGGAATTTTGAGGCTTGCCGATAGTATAGTCTTATGCCGATGGAAGAAAACAAAGGAATAAACAATAGAGAAGGGCCATTGGCCAAGCAGCGAATGTCGGCCAATCAATTTTTGGGCAAGCCGATAGTACAGTGTCACGCCGATGGGCGGGAAGTGCATAGCGATA
Organism: Cunninghamia lanceolata; assembly: GCA_027924645.1. Lineage (NCBI taxonomy): Eukaryota > Viridiplantae > Streptophyta > Pinopsida > Cupressales > Cupressaceae > Cunninghamia > Cunninghamia lanceolata. The sequence continues at coordinate 2,832,485 of BSBN01000749.1, read as the reverse complement.
GGAGTTTTAAACTCATTTTTTGGCGCCCATGGTATTTGTCTGGTCAGTGATAGTTGACCCGATGGTTTTGAGCAGTCTGTATGCAGTTTTAAACACGTTTTGAGGGTTTTTTGGACCTGATTTCCACTTTTTTTTGCACAGTCACCTTGATTTAAACGGATATTTTAGTTTCTTGCTGTTTATTTGATAAATTTGATACTTATTGCTTGTCTTGTCTTGCAGGCTTGCAGTTGAGGAAGCAGCTGGAACTTGATCTCAGTGACATCATGGAGGAAGAAAATCTGATTTCAGGAGCAGGAAGATAAAGATGAAGTGCAAAGAAGTCAAGGCCATTCAAATAGAGGACAAGGTTGCAGCTGAGAACATTATTGCAGCAGATAAATAGAAGTTATTGCTGAGCTGCCAGAGCTTCACAGAATGGGCAATATTTCACCCAGATTTGACACTGCTCAGGGATATTTTGGAGGACTGGTTCATCTATATTTATTGCTGTAACCAGGGGTTTAGTTAGGTTTTTTACTGTAGTGAGGACAATCAGAAGGTCTATATATTATGCCTCTCTGCACTGTAATACTTTACAACAGGGATTTTTAGGAACATACAGCAAGTTAGCTTAGTTTAGATTAGAAGTAGAAGAAGGAGGTCACCTGTTTGTCTGCAGTAAGGTGTACGTGGAATGTCTGGCTTCCTTACTATATCTGTAAAGCTTGTAAGTTCTCTGTAGTTTGATCAATGAAACTAAGAGTCATTCCTACATTGTAAATCATGTATGACTGTTTGTTTCTAATACAGTAGAATCTGGAGTTCTACATCTATCTTCTGAGTGTTCTCCTACTCTTCTTTGTGTTTTGAAATATTTTCTTTGAGAGCTTGCAATTTTAAATGTATGTTTGTGAAAATGCTCAGAACTTGCATTTAAGGTTTTTACTGTAGATTTGATCAAGTTACTGTGGTATTTACATAGTGCATAACAGAACAATTAGATCCTTCGATAGAGTAAAAGAGGTATAGATTAGATCTTTTTAAATTTTTCCAACCCATCTGAAATATTTAGTTGTAAACGCAGAAATCTAAAGAAAGTTGTCTCAAATTTGAAGAAGCATGCATAACAGAGTTAAAGGTAGATAGTTTTCATAAGTATAAAGGAGAAAGCTACAATAATTCAAGAAAACGATTTAAAACTTGCAGCACAGTAACACTTGTATGCAAATGAATAAAATACTTATTGACATATCTCATGATCTTTTTGCATATTCTTAGTCCAGTAAACCACAAAGAAACTCTAAACTATGTAAGGCCCCTTGAACATTACAGCTTCACATTGACCAACTAAACTTGACCAACCGAACCATTGTAGACTTGGGATTAGTTGAATCTTAAACGATTCCTTCTTATCTTTCAAGTATAGTTTCAGTTCATTATATGTGAATTTTAACTTATTGTTATGATTGCATCAAAGCAATCGCCAACAGTTTTCTAGCACTAGAAGGAGGGCCAGAAGGCTGTATATTGCAATCATCAACAGGTCACTATTGCTGGCATTGTTATATGCTTGGGCAAGAGAATGTTGGATGGTCAATCTGTCCCTTGTAGTTCACTCTAATTGAAATCATAAAATTTTAATTTATATCTCTTAAACCTATGCTAATTATTAAGCATACCTAGATATGATTCTAAGCCACTTTTGATTTAAATTAGATGTTGAACCTTAAGCTGTTCAAATTGCAGCCTCAATGGGAAGTAAAGTGAAATGGTACATTTGGAATTTTTTGGTTGCCATCTCCTTAACATAAGACCATAGTTATTGTTCAAGCCCAATTATTTGCAATGATTGGAACTCTGCAACACTATAAATTAAATCTTTAGTAAATCTCATGAACACATGTTAACATGGATGAATAGCCTCTATAATGGAATCTCCTTGTGAAAATATTTTGGAAATGTCAAGGCAAAATGAATCACCTTACTTGGCACACAAGTCTTGGAAGGGTTGAACAAATAGATGCCATTACTTATCAAAATACAAATTTGTAGTCAAAATAGGTATAGATTTATTGTTATATAATCAATTATGTAATATTAAAACATTAATTCTTAATATTTATAAATTGACTTACAAAATATACTTAAATGTTACTTTCAATTTCCTATCGACATATCCCTTGAACCTCCTATGGGTGCAAGTGCTGGTTATTATGGTTTGGTAGGTAATCCCAGTGTTTTTTTTTTATTTTTTTAAACAAAACTTTATTGAAAGTAGTTACCACTAATATACATATTTTTAATTTGGGAAGCAGTTTCCATAGGATTTTTTTTACAATTGTTGTCTTACTATTTATCAAATGTCTATTTGAAATTTAGAATTATGAAATATTTTTTAATGAAAAATTTATATATTAAAATAAAAATATTAAAATATACACTAAAATATTTTTAAAAATAATATGATATCACATGCCAATGTCAAACTAACTTAGTTAAGAGAAAATAATAATATTAATAATAATAATAAATTCTACCAAACATTTTATAACTATTTAAATTTACTATCTATATGTTAACTAGGTTCATAATATATATAATTTAATATATTTATGTATTCATGTAAATAAAAGTATAAATACATCTATAGAAAGATATTAATATAGAGGGTGATTGTTCTCTATATGTTAACTAGGTTCATAATATATATATATATATATATATATATATATATATATATATATAGAAAGATATTAACCTAGGACAAGAGTGTACCATTTCTCAATATGTACAATTGTATTAAAGACTTTCCATCAAAATGGCCCAAAATTAAATAGAAATTAATAGTGCTACAGTGTAATGTCATTGAAAAAATGGCCTATTGACTTTATCTATACAAAATGTATGTCTATTTTTTTTAGGTAATGGTACATAATTACCTTGTTCTCTAATTTAATATCTGTGGTAATATTTGTAGTCCTATACAATCATTATATTTATATAATAAGTATGCAATCATTCATTAATTATATTGTATTTAATTTTAAAAATGTTTAATTTTCATATTTATTTATATTTTAATATACAATATTGTATATTTAATATTTATATATTTGTTATTTAATTTAATATATATTTTATATAAAATAAGTATATAATCAAATAACAAATATATAAACATTTAATATATTATAATTAATGTAAATATACACTTTAATAATATGATATTATTATGGAAATAATTTAATAATCTATGTTATATAAATATATTATATATTAATTATATAATTATTATATTATTATTTCATATATAAAGCATATATAACTAAATAATAAAAATCTATAAATATTAAATATATAGTATATTTAATCTATATATAGTTTTACAATATAATATTATACTAAAATATATGTACATATAATATATTTTCGCGTTGGATAATAGTATGTCTCTCTCTTTCAATGTTAAGACGGTCTTTCATATGCAATCAATTTGAAAAGAACAAAGGGTTCCTAAGAGAGCTCTATGGAGAAATCCTCATAGAATGAAGAAGAAAAAGAAACTTTGTCTCTATCTTTTTATATTTCTAATTTGCATTTTCCTCTAATAATCTTTTGACATAATTAATGAAGCAATAGATTGGAGATATAAGTTCTAAAAGAAGTGAAAATAATAAACAAATTAAAAACCTTATCTAATTATTGATCTATGAATCAAACTTAATCTATTGGCATATACAATTTTATAATATAATATTTTATAGAAATAATTTAATAATTATCAATGAAGAATTGACATGTATAAAAGTAGTAGCATGCGATTATAAACACGTAAACGTCATTAGAGGGGTGAGAGGTTGTATGGGCCTTAAGAGGACTTGACCTCAAAGTGTATCAACATTCAAGAACATATAATCAAAATAGTATTTGCATAGTCACAAGGTTGTATATGAAACTAAAACAAAGCAAGTATAGGTAACAGGAAAACAATGGCATAATGTAATTTAATACTCCCAAAGGTGAGAAACAAGTGCAAATAGGAGAAGTGAGAAAGAAGATACACTAGGTCAATCGCAAGGAAGTCAATCCAACAAACATTTTGTAACTTAGTGTATATTCAATGAAAAATGACATGTCCTATACAATTTCCAAGTTCCTCCCTTGGCACTCTCTTAGTACAATTGTGAATGACATGTTATATGTTGTAGTTACAAATGTTGGAAAAAAAAATAACATTGAGGGAGAGGGAGAGGGAGATTATATATATATATATATATATATATATATATATATATATATAGAGAGAGAGAGAGAGAGAGAGAGAGAGAGAGACCCATTTCTACCATCGAAAAATTGTATCAATATCAACTTTAGAGGTACATGGCAACATAGCATAACACTGAAAATGCTTTGGGAAAATTAATTCTATATTATATGTTATCCACCATACCTACATATCAACTTGTATTGAGGTCCTTATCGATCCATCAACAGAAATGACTTTGCCCATCATTTTCTTGGAAAGAAGTAATGAAGCTTTATAACATGAAACCTATGCTACTTAGAGAGCAATCAAACAACATCCATTTTCTCAACCTAAATCTAATGGGTGGCACTTGGAGCCTAAACTTCAAAGCCACAATTTAGAGTCAATACCATAGAAAAAGGTTACTAGTGTAGGTTCATAAATCAAAATTGTAGGTGTAGGATTGAACTTGGACTAGACACATGTCATCTTTTATTTTGTTGGGGTGTCACAATTTTAGATTTAATAGTAATGAGCATAATTACATCACTAAATATAACAAAGCATCTTCCTACCACAAATGAAACTAAATATTTTTACCTTCTTTATCAATTTAATAACATGTATTTTTGTATTGTTTCTAAACTAAATTTTTAAGTTAATCTAATTATATTACTTACTTTATTGGTTTTATTTATTGGGGCATACAATTAACATGGCACTTTAACTATTTCTCTCTCTCTCTCTCTCTCTCTCTCTCTCTCTCTCTCTCTCTCTCTCTCTCTCTCTCTCTCTCTCTCTCTCTCTCTCTGTGTGTGTGTGTGTGTGTGTGTGTGTGTGTGTGAAGTTTGGAATGCTAGCACAAAATAGCCAATCAAAAGTTAGTCTCTCTTTTCTTTATCTCTCTTTCCCTTTGTATCTCTTATCTCTATATTTCTCTACTACTCTATCTCTATTTTCTAATTTCTCTCTCTCTAGATCAATCTTCCCCTCTCCCTCTTGATCTCTCTACCCATCTCTCTCTATGTCTTTGTCTCCCTCTCTATCTCTCTATTTATTTTGCATTTGTCTTTATCTCCACTAAAGCAATCTCTATGTGTCTTTCTCTCCCTCTCTATCACTCTATTTCTTTTAAAATCTGCATTGCCCTAAGCATAGCTCCCTATGGACACATTCCAACAATATCTCTTATCTCTTTCTTGCTCTCTTGCACTATCTCTCTATTTAGGTCTCTATCAATTTTCTTCTCTCTCTCTCTACCTCTCTCTCTATATCCCTCTATCTCTATCTCTCTTTCCACATCTCTTTCTATGTTCCTCTCTTGCTCTCACTCTCTTTTCTTTATCTCTCTCTACCTCTTTATCTCCCTCTTTTACTCTATCTCTCTTCCCATCTATCAATCTCCTTTTGTATTCTTCTCTCTTCCTCTATCACTCAATCTCTCTTATAGAAACACACATATGTATATCTCCTCTCCCCCTCTTGCTTTTTCTCTTTCTCTCTCTTTATCTATCTATTTATCTCTTATCTTTAAATTGTCGAAACTAAATGAGTGAATGAAAGTTAGTCTTTCTTTCATCTATACCTCTCTCTATTTATTTATCTCTTTAAATTGTCTTTTTTCTTTCTCCCCTCTATTCTTCTTCATCTTTATCTATTCTTCTCTTTCTATCTCTATCTTCCTCTTTCTCTATATCTATATCCGTCATTCTAAAGCATTCACAATGATATTGGATCATCTGATAAAGATATTGTAGACCAATGGGAAGAAAATCTACCATCTACCATCCATGGCATGTACATCTTACACCTCTAGATCCATCAACTGATATTGATGATGAATCTCCCTGTGATAAAGAGTATGTGATGCAAGAAAATAGTCTTGACGAATGTAAAGTCTTATCAGGATTGTATCCAAGTCTACCTTTTCAACTAAATGAGCTTGACATGATTGGCCAACATGACTTTGACTATAACCACAATTGGGGTACACAAAATTCATCCCATTATTGCAAGTGTTGGTAGTTGATTTAATTGACTCTAATTGTCCAACACTCTAGGTCCCACATGTTGGGACTCACCCTACACTAGATAGTTTATCTGTTGAACAATGGAAAGCTATGATATAATTGTATCACACTCTTCTATCATGGAAATGCAATCACTGCTTAAATGATCATACAGGGAACTGCAGATACAAAAAAATCACAATTGATAACAAACATCAAATCTGGCCTCAAGGAGCAACACCACATGGTCAATCACCATTGTTACTTCTCGCACCAATTGGAGTCACATCTTTCAACATACATGCATACATTATACATTATGCTCTTTACAATTCAATAAAATAGGTGAACCCTTAATCTCTCTCACTCATTCTCTCTCTCCCTCTTTATCTCTCTCTCTCTCTCTACCTATATATATCTCCCTTTTTGTCTTTGTCTTTATCTCTCTCTCTCCATCTCTCTCTCTCTATCCCTATGATATAATTGTATCACACTCTTCTAGCATGGAAATGCAAGCACTACTGAAAATTGATCATACAGGGAATTGTAGGTACTAGAAAATCACACTTGATAATAAACATCAAATTTTCCCTCACGAGAGCAACACCACATGGTCAATTACCATTGTTACCATTCGCAGGTCAACTGGAGTCATAACTTTCAACATACATGATGTCACAACATAGGAGACTAAAATTTAAACATTAAATAATATATAAAGTTATGTAAGTGGATGAAAAATCAATCTGAAGCTACCACTTGTCCATCAAAACCTTGATCATGAACACAATATCATTTGCTTAATGACCTATCAATTGACCTTGAATGTATTGCATATCTCTCTCTCCCTTTTTGTCTGTCTTTGTCTCTTTCCCTCTCTCTCTCTCTCTCTCTCTCTCTCTATCCCTATGACATAATTGTATCACACTCTTATAGCATGGAAATGCAAGCATTGTTGAAAATGGTCATACATGGAATTGCAAGTACCAGAAAATCACACTTGATAACAATCATCGAATTTGCCCTCACAAGTATTTTTTCAGGGTGTCCCAATTTTAGATTTAATAGTAATGAGCATAATTACATCACTAAATATAACAAAGGATCTTCCTACCACAAATGAAACTAAATAGTTTTACCTTATTTATCAATTTAATAAAACATATTTGTATACTTTTTTCTAAACTAATTTTTTAAGTTAATCTAATTATATTACTTACTTTATTGGTTTTGTTTACTGGGGCATACCATAAACATGGCACTTTAACTTCTACTACTCTATCTCTATTTTCTAATTCCTCTCTCTCTATCAATCTTCCCCTCTCCCTCTTGATCTCTCTCTATTTCTTTGTCTCCCTCTCTATCTCTCTATTTCTTTTTAAATCTACATTGCCCTAAGCATAGCTCTCAACTGGAGTCACAAATTTCAACATACATGATGTCACAACATCAGAGACTAAAACTAAAGAATTAAATAATATATAAAGTTAACATAAGTTGATGAACAATCAATCTGAAGCTACCACTTGTCCATCAAAACCTTGATCATGAACACAATGTCATTTGCTTAATGACCTATCAATGGGGCAAACACTAGCAACATTCCAAGAGAGCATGTATTTCATTCGATACATTCAATTTAATGAATGTATTTTTCATCGAGCCAAGGTTGTTGGAATGTATCGACAATAGGTTGCATCAAGAATTTCCCTACCATAATCAATTTCCATTTCATGCTTGTTCAATCATCCTCTTTGGTGATCTAGGAAGCTACCATTGGTGAAGGACATTCCTATGTATGCTGGAGCATTGTATGGGGTGACACTTTGACAAAGTTTCAACATAGTAATTACATTGAACAAGATTTTCTATCAGGTTAGAGAAGAACCAACTCAAGTTACTTTTCATGCACTACTTTCAAATATAAGGAATGTAGAGCCAACACTTCTAGATTGGGATCTTCTAATGTCACGTTCTAATTCTTCACTTACCTCTATAGAAAAACAACTTGTTTTTCATGAATACATTTATTTGCAACAAATGAATTGGTTTAACTATATGATAAACATATGCTCGATTCATTAGCAATGCCCGTTGCAAGATGTAATGCAGTTTTTTTTTTTTTTTGTTTCCACTATTAAGAACTTTTCAATGTACATTATGGAATTATCTAGAAACTAATATAGATAAGCTTCCTTATAATCTATTTATGAGATTTAATTTTAAAATGTAATTACTATTATTAAAATTCTAAGAACAAATGTAGATGGTTAACTATTAACTATAATTACTATTATAATTTTCATGTGACAAAATTTTCTACAATCATTTTCGGCGTACCCATTCCACACTAAGGTGCGATTGCTAGTATTACACATAGATGTCCTTATTTCAATGAAAAAGGAAAAAGTTAATGTTGATATATATGTTAAAAGAAATGGGTTATGGAATAAGATAAGTTTGAAATTTATGTTATTACTATTTTAAAAATTAACAATAGATAACATATTTGATAAAAAAATTTATGAAAAGATATCCATGCATTAGATAGTAGAGTTAATGGTCTAACTCCAATAAATCATGAAAAAAAATATTTTTAATGAAAATTATGGATTATGGAATAATGTCACTCAATAAAAAATAATAGAAAAATAATTATTAAATAAAAATGATAGAAATAATTATTTTAAAATTATAACAAATATAACTTAAATATACATAAAAAAAATTCTAAAACTCATTTGTTTACATCATCCTTAAATTCTTGATCATTTGTTCCTATAATTGATGTTGATGCACCTAGGAGCTTGTACTGTAAACCAAAACAACCTTCACTAAACACTGAGAAGCAACACAATAGAAACTATTTCACCAACAGTAAAAATACATTGAGATGGGCTATGACACAATGTACAAACCTAGATATAAATAGTCTGGTGTGATGAGGTGTGGGAACAACCAACCCCAACTACCTCAATGGCAAAAGAAATAAAAACATTATTAATCTAATAATGTAACTATCAGGTAGCCTAAGTAAACTTAAGCCTACTCTAACAATTGACACAAATTAAAAAGATGTTGAAAATGTTGATTTTGAACATTCCACTTTAGCTAAAAAGTGAGAGACTATTGTGCTATCACCCATCTCTATGGTTACCACAATGATGATTTAAATTACTAACAAATGGAAAGTGCATCATAAAATTCATGTTGCAAACTAGATCCATATTAGAGAGGATATATAACATAATCCTTATTGCTAAGGAATGGATGAAACATGTCTACTGTGGTAAATAAGGAAGTCAAGGTGAACATTGATAATCAATGAATAATACATTTCAACAAATTACTATGCCTATATGATTTATCAAATTCTTAAATCTTTAAAATGACTATGTTGGAAAGAAATGGGGAGGGATACTAGTCTGGAGATCCAGTCCTCAGCCAGGTCTTTGTAGTTAGTTTATACCTCGCTCAAGTAGTTAGAGACTGATAGAAAAATACCAAGAATAACATATGCAAAGTATCACAGACATATCATAACAATAAGACACAAAAGAATTATCAGATACCATCAGATCAACCAAACATCATACTTGTATCCATTATTCGACAGGTCTAAGTCTCTGCCTCACCATCCTACATACAAGCTTTATATATATATATGCAATAGCCAAACATTTGACATGTATCCATTATCTAGCAGGTCTAAGTCTCTACCTCACCGTCCTACATACATTCTTTATCTGCCTCCTATCTTATCCTATCTTACTTATCCTATCCTACATATATACTATATCTATTACATATAAGGATGTGTTCTTTAGCATATTAGGTCATCTCCCAGCCTCTGTATGATGTATGCACCAGCTCCCAGTTGGCACTACTCCATGCCCTATATCCTGCTAATATCATTCCCCTTCAAAACTATGTGTTGTCCTCAAGACATGTAAAATTAGTTGCTAGGTAAGATGTTCTTGTAAATTTGTTTCAGTTGTGCCAAACTGCTATCCCATTGTTTCTTGGCCTTAGACAACATTATTATAAGTCCTATCTTGATAAATGTGTCATCTACTTCTTCTATAGTTGTTGGTAACTGTATTGTTTGTGTAGTCCACTTAGCCTCTACAAAACTTTTAGTCAAATTAGCTAGTCTTAGATTCACAACTTCCCTTAACTATTTTATTTGACTCTTTATTTGGTCTCTCTGGTCCTGGAGCTATTGATGCTGGTTATGGAGTGTCTCTACCTATGCCTTTATTACTCCATCCTTATCAGTCAGAGGATCATACTGGGCTACAAATTTGTTTATTTGTAATTCTAGAGCATCCATCTGGTCTTTTATTACTTTAGTGGACTATGGCCATTATAAACAAAACTAGTAAAGAATATTTTCCTCTACAATGCTTTGTTGTATATTATTTATTTGTGTCTCCAATTGAGTGTGTGCCTTGGCACACTTATTTGTCATCTCCACCAACCTTTTTTATTGAGTTGCTCTATTATTTTCTTCTCTAGTTGGCTATAATACTCCTTAAATCACCGTGTCAATTATTTCAATTGCTCTGGTAAGGGTAAATTAGTATCCCTTGGTGTCTTCAACATCTCCCTTGCCAATGTGTTCACTGCCTCCTAAATAAATTCGCTTCCCTCTACATGTTGTTTCAACATTTGTGCTCTTGCTGAGGAGTGGAAGACATCTCCTAACTGCATCTTCTGTAAGAGAGATATTCCAGCTAGATTTACTTTCCCTTCTACAACTGACAACTATAGCAATTATGGAGAACTTACAATGGGTGTTATCTATTTTTTCTTCTTCAAAAACTTCTTAATGGATTTGATTGAAGAAGAAGAGGCTTCCAAAATTTCAACTTGATTTGATCCTCTTTGGTCTTCTTTGTTCTCCTTTCTTCCTTCTTCTTTATTCTTTGCATTATGTGTTTGTGGGCTTATTTTTTGTTGTTGTGTACATTCCACTCCTCCATCCTTGTGCTCTCTGGAGGAGGTACCCCTTGTGTAGAAGTTTCTAGATGACTTTTCTCTCGACTTGCCTTTGTTCTGTCTTGTCCCCCTGCAGGTAATTCAATGTTTTGTGGAGGTGATGGTACCAGTTGTTCTTGTTGTTTGATAAACTGATATAGCTTTGTTGTCACTTCTTCAGTTTCTTTTTGTATTTTATTTTCCTTCTTATTTTCACCAATTAGTGTCTTTATTCTTTTTTTTTTCTTCTCAACTTCATGGCTTGTAGTTATATTACTTCATTCTTCTCCTCTGGTGAAAATGTAATTTATGAATGATTGTTGCAAATTTAGCCATGTGTCATAATTTATTTGTATAATTTTCCATAATAAAGAAGTTAGTCTAAGAGTCAAGGCATAAGGGTATTGTGCAAAGAGGTTTGATCAAATTCATTGCATGTGCTCGACAACATTTTGTGTTTATTTTTTAAAATATTAGATTTAGCAAAAATTTCCACCATCCAACCCAAGAAAAGATTAGTGATTATACATAGAGGAACGGGTAGTAGGTAAATTACATTCAATTTGAAATTGAAATGTACTTACACTTCATTTCCATTCATTCTGAAGTGTAATTTTTCTTTGATTTGTAGAAATATGGCAAATTGTCTTCTCGCTTTCATTGGCACATTTTTGGTATGTGCTAATAATCTTGAAATGTTAGCCAATGAAAGAATCACACATTGCCTATATTCTATCATTATTTTTGTAGAGGGATTTATGAAAATGCATATAAATTTTGGCTTGTAATTGAAAAAATACATAATTGTTGTCAAAATCTATATGCTTAGTGAATAATTCCTTGTGGATGTTTTATCAAGACTTGTGCATACTCTCTTTCACTATCTGTCATTCATTATCATCTATAGGGATCTTGGGAATTTCCTTTAAGGATGAAGGATTAGTAGTTGTGGAGAGCATTTTCCTTTGCATCACTTTTGTTATGAAATTCACAAGACTAGCACACACCATCTTTATTTGTTAATTTATGTTTAGTGAGGAGTGTTGTAAATAATTATCACTATTGAATTGACATGTGGCCTTGAATAACTACTTTATATGCTTCTACAAACCAATTTTGAGGTCTTCTATGGTTATACATTTTGTTGGTGTATATTAAGCTTACTTAGGAGTGCATATTTATGACTCTATGTTTAGCCATGATTAGCTTAGCTTTGTCTAAGTTAAGTGGTTTCCTTTCCTATTCTTGGAGCACCACTATTCTTAGTGAGCATTTCCTATTATTGGCTTGACTATTCTTAGTCTATTATGCCCTATATGTACTACATCTCAAGTAAGTTAATTCATCATCTCATATTTTGCATTCCAATTGTCCATTGTTTGCAATACTTGTTTTCTTGCAGGTTGAGTGTGCTCTTGTTTGTCTCAAGTGGCTCAAATCAGTACTCGCATTCACTCAATATTCTTGATTTCTATATGGTATCAGAGCGGGATTGTGTGGATGTTTGTTCGAATTCTGTGAGGTCTTGATAGTGTTGTTGAAGGACAAATTTTAAAGGAGGTTGTTGGACCCCTCCTCCATTTCCCTTAGTAGGTCAATTTGCATCCAAGCATATCCTTCTTGTGTTTGTGTTTTCCACCAATCTGTGGAGAGGGCACGATTTGATCAAGAAAGCAGGCCAAACTTTGGCCATGTACAGATAGAAAGAGGGTTCGAATGGTGGTCTAAAGCCAACTCAAGTAGCACAAAGGACAAACAATTTTGATAGGACCATGACTAGTACTAGAAGGCCTTCTTGCCAAAGGAAATAGACAAGGATCATCCTGTATGCAATCTCTTCAGTCTGTTGGGGACCCCTTTGGATAGGATCAACTTCCCCAAGAGCCTGATCGTCATGGCAAGCCTCAACCTCCTACAAGACTAGCAAATTAACTACGTGCGTGGCCTAGAACATGCTGGTAAACAAGTGAAGATCATGTTGTTACAGCAGGCCATCATCGATTTCTATTTGCTTCCCAACACGCACCATTTTTACAGCCTAATGGAAGAAATGAAAAGCTTCACCATAGGAGAACCCAAAATTAGCCAACCCTCAACTCACACTCTTATTCTTCTATTAAGGGATCGACACCTACAAATCACTCAAGAATGAAGCATTTGAAAGGGCGAGCTCGAGTTGAAAGGTAGTGTGCCTCTATTTGGAAGGCATTTGAACTTGAGCAATTTTCAAAGAATTTGGACTAGAAATCAAGGCCTTTTTCCCCTACAACAGCAACAAGGAACCCTTGTGTGAGGATTTATACGCCCTTGTTTGTAGATTCTTGTGTGCAAGGGCTCTAGTGGGTCCCAAAACCACAACTCCACTTCCTAGGATGGAATCACATTCACAAGGCCAGGGTTGTCATCATGTAAGCATAATCAGTCCATCAATAGAATATGGAGGGTTAAAGGTCAACTCTACGGGAGTGGGTTTCATCTCCTACACTTCGAGCTTAGCTTAAACTCTGGAGGGACATTCCAAGGGGTATACATGAATATGTATTAAGTTCAAAATAGATGAACAACTAAAAACATGAACAACCAAACCCAACTCGTTGTCTTGGTCCCAAAAGTTGTCACTGAACCAAGAAGAACTAGCTGTCACAAAAACCCCTATATAACTGATTCAACTGTGTGAATGTCCATGCATAGGAAGGATGGTTTTCCCCTAAACCACTGGTAAATATTTGTTTGATTTAAAAGGTGTGTGATTGGTCTAATGGAGCCAAGACCGATGCCTATCTAATTGGGCTAAAGAGTCCCAGAATGATAGAAAATAAACAAATGGAAGGGAAACAAGGAAAAGTTGATCTAAGCACATGCTATATTAGATTGTAGGTTTTGTGCATCAAACATACTTAATAACCCTTAACAAAACTACATGCACTCAAATGTAGAGAATAAATGACAATTATAAGGCTTGTAATATATTTAAAATGTTGTCACATTTTCAAATGTTCAATTAAAACTTATTAGCAAATGTGATAAGAGGAAATACCCTAAATACATAGAAATTACCATGGGGACATTCTCTACACAATCCCTACTGCACATTATCTTTCACTTGTTTCAGCACCCCATTACTCCTCTGTAGCTGAACATGGCATAATTTGAAGCCCTAGAAGCATTGCTAGACTTGCATAGCCTCTAGCCACCAACAATGAACCAACCAACCACCAATGCATCAAATAATTATGCATAAATAGAATTACAATATAATGTACCCATTTCCCAGTGCTACATTCAGTGAATGAGTACACCCCTCCACCATTGAATTCGATCCACTAATATGTCAAAAAATCCATACTTTTAGATGCCTGCCCATTCCCTGACAAGTCTACAAACTAACACAGGAAGATTTCTCACGTGCCTGGTGTACCTGGAGCAATACTGAAGGAAGGTTTGAAGCATTCCTAACACCTGTAACACCTAATTTTATCTTTTTTGTCCTCTATATATGCAGATACATTTAAGATTTTCATTGTTTGAACAACCTGCACAACTTTGACCTGCAACTCATTAATGTTGAGTATAAATATGCATTTATAAAGCACTTTGAATTTCATTTAATTTTCTACTTCTAATCTCTATTTTGCCCTTAGTTGACAAATTTCTCTTTTCACGAACCTCATCTTTGGTGCGTCTTTCTTCCATTTCCTCTTTATCGACAAACTACTGATTTTGCAAACCATCCACTTTGCCACTTCATTCTTCCTTTTTCTCCTCTCCCCTATTGGAAACTTTTCCCTTTAGTAAACCACTTTCTCTTTGATCCTTTTTCACCTTATCAGTAAATATCACTTTTCACGAACTAGGCTTGTCACCACTTTGTCTTCTCTATCAGCTTCCTTTTGCCTTATTGACAAATCTTTAATTTGACGAACCATCCATTGCTTTCCTTTTCCCTTCTTATTCATTATCGGCAAACTCTTCCCATTGTGAACCTTTCTTCTTTTCTATCTCTTTGGCACTTCAGTCGGCAAATCACCCTATTGATGAACTTGAGAAAATGTGAACCATTTGTTTCTCCTTTGTCGGCAAAATCTGATTTTTATGAACTAGACTTATTATGCCCTTTATTGACAATTTTTACCTTTTTCGAGAGGAATCTCGCCCTATTTTCTTTGTCAGCCAATCTCCTTATCAATGAACCATGAAAATTTTGAACTGTTTGCTGAGTTCGAATTTCCACCGGTTCCCCAACAAAGCCTTCTTTCACCCTTTTGCCTTAGCTATTTTCCTTCTTTTTTATTTGGCTTATTAGCAAATTTGGTCATTCACAAACTTTACTTTTCTCTACCCTTTTCCTCTTTGTCCATCTATCCTTGGTGGATCATGGTTGGTGAATTCACCCAGTAGCGAACCATCGTCTTCCTTGCCTATTTACTTGGTTGTCAGTGAACCTTTCAGTTGGTGAACCAAGCCAACTGCCAATAAAGACTTTGCCCTTTCCTTTTTCTTCTTACCTTAGAAACTTTCACTTTCGGAGTCCCTATCCATTGTCAGCAAAATCACCATCAGCAACGTGGAGGTTCACGAATCTCCAACTTTGCCGAAAAGCACTTGGCCCTTCTTTCTTTACTTAGAAATTTTTTTCCTTAGAAAAATTTTCTTCATTGCAACTTTGTCTACCTTTCTTCTATCGACGAATTTGCTATCAGTAAAACTTCTCATTGGTGAACTAACAAGTTTGCAACCCAAGCCTATCACTGACAAAGCTTATCTTCACTTTCCTTAGAATTTTTTTGCATCTCCTTCCTTGTCTTTCCTAGTTGGCAACTTCACTGATTGACGAACTTGCTGGTCGGTGAACTGATGGGTTCGCAAACCTCACAACTTGCCGATAGAAGAACCACCCTTCACTTTCTTATCTTACCTTCCTGTCGCCTTATTAGAAAACTGGCAAATCGGCAAAAAGATGAACACCTGAACTAGTTGACCAGTTTGCACTTTTTCTGATTTACCGATAAAGGTCTTGAATGTTCATTTTTTTCAAAGGAAGAAAACAAAGACGCAACACTTAGAATATTTTAAACTAAAAACCCTATAAAAGATCTCTCTGGTCGGGTATATGAGGGATTATAATTGTAAAGGTATAAAATAAAAATTTTGATGGATTTTGATGGACTTTTGGGGCAAAGTACGACATTTTGGGAGTTGGATTTTACAAGTCCCACCAGGGTCTTTGAACAAAAGCAAGCCAACAAAACACTAAAATGGTGCCCTAGATCTACCTCAATCAGTCCAACTCTACCCTCTTTTTTTGCTTTTTTTTTTTTGGATTTAGGCATTTAAAAGTTTTATTTCTTTTAAAGTGCAAAAATAGACAATTTTTTAAATTTAGAGTGCAAATGTAATTGTCTATGTACTAAGAAAAAGTGCCAAACTTTGAGGGGGTTAATTAAGCAATTTGAGGGTTTTACATGCACTAAATTTATAGTGTTTTTTTTTTAATGTATTATTCATGGGAGGAATTATACATAGTATTTTGTAATTAATGAACTAAGATAAAGTTCCAAATTCGAGGGGGTTCATCATGGATTTTGGTATTTATTTCCATCCTTCTGTAGTCAAACTAACCTCATATAACTATTTGTTCTAGAAACAAGGGATAAAGAATCACTATCTTTCAAACACAATCAATTACCCTATTTCCTTGGACTCATTCCTAAGTCAAGTGACTAAAAATAGAAGAATAAATGGTTTAACAAAAAAAGACATGATCTACGAACTAATAGGTCTTATAGTTTCTGCATATATTTTACATCATATAGAGCACACTGAGTCCCCTTTCGTTGTTTGGACTATCATCTGACAATTGTATGGAGATCTTTTAATTCCTCATCTGAAAGTGATGTTTCTATGGATAACTAGGCTCTTGTGGATGATACTGATACTTTTGTTTCCCCTTCGTGTGTGGACACATCCTCATGGGATGATAAGTCTATTTGGTTGACATACATTGATACCCCATCTATAGTTAAGGACACTCTTACAGTGCTTACTTTTACTTATGAGTTTAGTGTTGCTTCTTTGAGAGTTTCCAATGATTCATTACAACAGGGTTATATTCAACATTCATCTCATTGGGACAAATTTCTGCTAGACATTCCTTGTTTGTTTGTAGAGTCCCACATTTCAGATCTTGATAACACCTTCAAGGATCTCATCTTACTGTTTGATGACATTATATATACACCTACTATTGCTAGAGTTCCATGAAGCTTCATTGAGGGCTTCCAGTGATTCTTCACAGGACATCTTGTGGAATTTGTTTTGTAGACATATGGCATGCATTGACATTCCACATCCTTAAATCAATTCTTTGGATCTTATTCTTCATTAGTTTTCACATGATTTTGAGAGGTCACTTGTTTTAGTTAGGCTTGGGATACCTGATTTGTTTATGACTCATTTCGACATCAGCATGACGACATTTGAGTAGTGTTCTGAGATAGGATACATCATGAGACTTACCGCCTAACCTTGATTATTTGAGTTGGAGTTACTTCAACATTCACCATTGGAGTTGTTTCTTCCTAAGGGGAAGAAATGTTATTTGCCACAAATGGATCATTTTCAACATTCATTGTATGTACACGAGCATTCTCTTTTGGCATAGGGGCTACTTCATTGTGGGGGGGGGGGCTACATAGTCTCTTTTACTCTCCTATGGGGGGTCCTATTTGCATCATCACAGTCAGAGCGACATGGTTTAAACTTGATGTAGATTTATCATCTTCGATGAGGCTTCCTAGTCTTCTTCATTTTCTTTTCTCTTTTGGAAGGAAGTTTTTTCACACAAGGTTTTCTTCCTTTATGTGTTTAATGAGATATTGCATTGCATTACACTGTACTTGGGTACCTGATCAAGCCCAGTTGCCGGGACCCATCTTCATTTATCCCACCTAAACTATGCTTAAGGGGAGGCGTTGGTGTATATTAAGCTTGCTTAGGAGTGCATATTTATGACTCTATGTTTAACCTTGAGCTATGCTTGACATGCCTAAATTAGCTTTGTCTAAATTAAGTGGTTGATTTTCCTATTCTAGGAACACCACTATTCTTAGTGAGCATTTCCTATTATTGGCTCAACTATTCTTAGTCGACTATGCCCTATATGTACTACATCTTGTAAGTTAATTCATCATCCCATATTTTGCATTCCAATTGTCCATTGTTTGCAATACTTGTTTTCTTACAGATCAAGCGTGCTCCTATTTGTCTCAAGTGGCTTGAATCAGTACCGCATTCACTCAATGTCCTTGATTTATACACATTTTAAGTGTAATTTGCTTATAAATGATGGGCACTATCTAATTGGATTCATGCATTGCCATATTCTATACTTGTTGAAATTTGGTGGTTGAGATTATAATCCAACATTTGCCTTAAGGTTATATCAATTATTTAGAGGTGTTTTGGGCTTTGGCCATATTGTTGTAGCTTTGGACATGTATGACCTTTGTACACGCTCAGAGGCAACATTTTAATGGTTTGAATATGAACTTTTTACATTTTAAAAAAAATCATTTTTTTTTTGTTTCACCTTGGGATATTTGAATTGTGGAGCTTACGTTTTTATAAATAGTTTGCATGTATCACATTGTTTTCTGAATTATTGCTAAGATATAGAGCATATTCCATATTTCCTATCTCTAAATGTTTTACATTCGTAATTTTATTTTGAGCAAAATAATGTTCAACATATTTTGGATACCACCAGGATAGAGAGACCAGAGTCACAAAAGAGCCTTAAAGTAAGAAAATCAATTATAATTATTTCCACAACCTAACAACTCAAGACTGAATGGATGAAACAGAGGCACAACCCCCCTTAAAAGTATCAGAGAATTTGGATTTCTTTGTTCTTGCTCCATAATATATCTGTAAATTTTGAAATAAAAAATTACATTTAAAAATTTTTAATTAAAAAATAATTCTAAACTTTTTCTAGTTAAGTTGGGGTAGTCGGCGAAGTTGAAGAGTTTAATAACTTTTGATTACACTTCAATAACTTTTGATTCAGTAGGTTGGGGTAGTCGGCGAAGTTAAAGAGTTTAGGTAGTAAATATCTAAAAAGGTAAAAATGAACAAAGGAGGATCTCGAAGCCGATGCGTGCACATTGCAGTAATTAAAAAGTCTGTCTTCTCGCCAACTCATTTTTATTTGCGCATTTATTACCGTTGTGTGGGAATTGAAGGGCCACGCACATGGCACGATTTTAGTAATGGAAGTGTAAGATGTAGTTAAGTAAATTCACTTCGACAGCTTGCAGTACATTCACAGACCTTGGATTTCCGTACAAGAGTCATTTCAGATGCTTTAAATCAATTATTTTTAGAAATGCGGTTATTAGACAGTTTCCAGCTGGTGCATCGTGCAATACAATACGTGTACGGCATTGGAGATAAACTCACTATATGTCTTTAGGCGCGGCATACCAGCTTCTCAAATTCTATATTTTACAATGGCAGTGAATAATTTTGTCCCCGAGCAGGTACTACGCTCTAGGGCTGGGGTTTAAGTTGGCTCACCCCATAGTTCGAGTGTGGTAAAATTGTTATCGATGTATGGTCGTTTGAGATTGTTGGATTGTCAATTTTTGGTTGGGTTGAGTGGAGTGTTTTGGTACATAAACATGTTCGACAAATAGCATAATCTTGTGCAATGTTGGGTCCCTTGCCTTACGTTATCCGCCTATTTTGTTATCTATCTTTCTATGCATCTACTACTTATCACCTTCTCATGTTCACACACCTCACAAATTTGCCCTAACCATTTATTTATTACTCCCATGCATACACTATCTAATGTGATCTAACCGCTTTTCTACCGCGATATTAGTTCACAATGACGGGGGGTTGTCCTTGTGGTCTAGGACTCATCTTACACTAATTTAAATTTTTTAAATTCAAATTTGATTTATTTCCCACTATTACTCTCTTTCGCTTTGGGTTGACTAAACACAAGTCTACATGATACGTTGATATGTCATTTTATTTAAATACATTCAATGCATTCATTCTAATCAATCAAGGAATATAAAAATTAAGCATATAAATCAAATATCTTTCACATCTACACCCTTCGATTGGTGCTCTAAAAATAATCTAGCATTGCATAATTATTTTAGGAGCATTTGAAAAAACAAATATCATTAACATTGGGCCCTATAGATATCTAGGGTGGAAAATAAATCTAAACTTGATATTAAATAAAGAGCTTGTAACTATAAAATAAATTAGTAAAACCATACAATTTTATGTTAGATATCCCTCAAACTTCTTGTTTATGTCTCCTTAAACTTGTGAATGTTGGATTTTACATATCACTTGATTATATCCTAAAGGATTTGGACTTTAAAATCTCACACCTAGAATGCCTATTGCAAAAGGTGTCAAATTAGGTGTACCTTGTGGTATTTATTCTTCATTTTATGGAGTTATTTCCTACATATGTGAGGATGTCCTTATACTTGATTAAGGTGCCACTCGCGAACCACCTTGTCAAGTTTAAGTGGGTGTGGAAGGAGGTACCATAGAGGGAATACATGTTGGAGTCAATAATACTTCACTATTATCTTGGGGTAAATCTATAGCAATACTCACTTTTTCTCCAAAATTCCATCCCATGCTACTTCTTGTATGAATTGCACATCTCTACTAATTATCATTTTTCTAGTTATTGGATTATACAATTTGTAAGCTTTTGTGTCCTCCATATATCCTACAAAGATGCATTTTCTCCCTTGTTATTATCAAAGGTTGAGAAATGGAGAAGTAACCCTCAATGCATCCAATGGCAAAAAAAACACCATTCACTTTTTCCTGACTAGACACAGGTAAAACAGGGGAGACTACTTCCAAATGGCCAGACCTCGACCCAATATCAACAAGGCAAGAGGTCACCGCAAGGGAATTAGGAGGCTCCAAACCCACCTCTCCAGACGCATTTTCCTTAGCAGAAACAGTAGCATCCTTTGCAGGGGCCATTAACGGAGAAAGGAAACCCTGCTTTAGCGCCCTACAAAGCCCAAACAAATCAAAAGATGAAGGAGCCATAGAAGGCCCCTTCTGTGCCACAGACCATTGTACCTCCAACAAGATATCGAGGAGAGATTCCTCCTCTTCTTCATCCATAGGGAGATTCCATTCATTATATCCACCATCGTCATTCTCGTCTCCATCTTCATCGTCTCCCTACAGGGCTAAGCTTCTCCCACCCTGCAAAAAACCCCTGCCTTGCCCGCTCCTACCTCGGCTACTTCCACTCCCTGTAATGCCCCATCATGTAACCCTAGAGAGTTAGGCTAACAAAAGCAAAATTCTAGGAATAATTTTTTTTTTTGAAGCAAGATAGTGCAAAACAGAAACCAAATATACCTTAATACACAACATAAAGGAAATTGCTCTTCTAACAACTCTAGGGAAACACAACTGCATTAGTGAATAGAAAATTAAAACCACACAAGTGAAATACATTATACTTTTTCTATAGATAAGATCAACTTTTACATTAGCAAGATAGATAATATACAAAGTTACGATACAAGATTACAAGATCGATCACGTCAGTTTACAAAAGAATGCATAAGAAAGTATACAACACCACTGAAGGTAGGAAGCAAACTGGAACTGGAACACCTCTATGCAAAACTCAAACCGCATCTCCAAAAAATACCAATGGATAGCTCTGCCACCCAAGCATGTGGAACCCTGAGGTCCACCCCTCCGAGCTAGGAGATAATGGCGAGGATTCCACTAAGCCAAGAACAACATCCAAAAAAAATAAAAGAACGACAATTGACTGGACACAACCGACCATATCATCAAAGCTGCACAAGACAAGACATCACCTGAGAGGCACCACCAAGAAACAATAGAACTGCATAAGGAGAGTGTCATTGCATGGTCCTAATATGGGTTACCCAGGCTATCTATTCCCCAGAAGCCAGCCCCCATCTATGGTTACCCTGGCAGCCTCTCTCTAGGTGCCGGCCCCATAGGGTGACACATGCGGAGCCGACAGGTCCTCTCATGGAGACAAGGAAGTCGGACTTGCCAACCAGGCCTTCCCATCCCATCCTTAGCCTACGAAAGCACTCAAGGCATGGGTGAGGTCTTTATTTATCTTGTTAAGTGTTTTAATACCCCAACCCTCTTGATTAAGTAATTAAGTTTTCCACATGCTTACAACTTCCATGGGGTTACCCAGGCGACCTCTCACTAGGCACCGGCCCCACCATGAATGCCACTCCCTTAGCGTTCTCTGAACAACAACATAGCACAACATACAGATAAAAAGTCACAACTCAGTTGACCCATAACTTATGCCATTCACTAGGCCACAACAAAAAAAAGGTCCTTAGAATTCCATCAAAATTTGAAGCAATACTATTTAGAAACCAAATACCATATCCAAGGGCCATTCCCCATTCATTACAAGGCACAAAAATCCAAATATCCCATTGCATTGCCATGCCACTATCTAGACCAAAGATCGAGACACCTCACCTCTGGAGTTAGGTACAACCAAAGATAGAGAACCCATAATCAGACAAGGTCAACATCTCCACATTGCCAACAAGTGGCCATAACATCACACAAGATTTATACTTCACAACAACCCAACATAGACCAAACTCCCCCCCAAGGTAACACAATACTCCTATACAACATAAGATATGACCAAGGAGGAGATCTAGCAAAGAGGTTCAAAGGACTCCAGTTTTAAACAAGAAAACAACTTACATCAAGTCATCCCAAATAACAAAACTTCAAGAGTTAATAAGGCAAGAAAAATTAACCTTAACCGAACATCCTTACTTAACAAGGTCAAGGAGAGCTCGTAAAATAATTCCATTGACAACACCACCCCAAGTTAAATGTACTCCAATGCCCCGCAATAAAGACAAAACACAACTCCTTGCATTTTCCAATTTTAAAAGAATCTAATTGAAGAAAAATACATATACAATGATATCCACCGTTTACGAAGCACGGACTAGAACATTACAAGCCCGAACAACCAAATTAGTGTTTAACAAGGTAATTGTTATCCAAAGCACGATATTGCTACCTCATGAACACAACCATTAATACAAATTACTCTAAACTTCCAAGAACAACTACGAGTATAAAACATAACTTTTCATTGACATGATTATTACTTAAAAATTTCTAATAAGGAAACAACTTAAGAGATTTGCACTTCCTCAATTTCTAAAACAGCTTTAACCACAAGCAAATTTCTTAAGAACATAAATTACCAGCTTCTATTAGGCAAATGCAAATTTGACATAAATGACTATAAGCATCATTGATTTAATTATAAACATGATTTGCTAGAGATCATTTACTAATTCCAACAACTTCTATAAGCTAACTGATATGTTTCAAAGTTGCGACATATAAATCTCAAGGAATGATGAAATAAGGACGAAGAATCTTGATATGGACATCTTAACTAAATCGAACACAACGAAAAGCTATAATCTAGATCCACTACTAACCAAACCCAAGATAGAAGTTCCTCCATTCTACTTGATTTAACCGGAACACGATTCCTTGATTTAAGAAACTTATCTAATTTGATATGACCTAATTATAAACTTACAAGACCTCATCTTGATCTAATGCACACATACAAGAAAATCTAGATCCATAATCTAATAACTAAGGACTCAACTCCATCTAGATACCACGACTCTAAATAATGATACAGAAAGATGAGAAGGACATTCAAGTAAAAGAGATACAATATTCTATCAACATGAAACTAGACATGTCTTATAATCATATGACTCAAATAACATAACAACCTGATTGCATCAATGTGATATCCGACACGAGATAAAAGAAGATTTTTGACCCTACTAAGATAACCACAAAGGATGGCATAAACTGACTGTCGGCACAAAGTTTTTACTCTCCCTTAAAAGAAGTGAGAAAACATAAACCAAGATATCAACCATCCCCATCACCCGGAATCATACCTTACAACCATGACTAACAAATTAATAATGAACAAGGTAATAATACTGGATCCTTACAAAATTGTCACCCCAAATACTAGAACCTTCAACCAAAATAGTCTTAAATTTCTGACTCTATATATGTTTACTAACATAATGTGTCTTGAAAGGAAACAACCCCATGACAACCTTACTCCCAGCCATGAATTTTCCAACGGAACCATAATTGAAAACAACTTGTCATAACACAAAAAGGAAGATGTTAACCGACGAACTTAACAAGGCTTTACTCTGATCGAAAGGGAGAGATTTTAACAAATACTAAATTATTTACATGAACTTCACCCTATAAATCTAGTATTATAACACGAATATACAAAAACTCTAACTTCTGAAATAATTACTAAAATCAGTGCTGCCTAGGATAGCATGAACAACATTGCAATAAAGAGTAAACAATTAATTCATAAAACTCTCTTACATCTCCTAAGACAACATTAAGTCTCTATACATCTTCCTATGAACCCAAGACACTAGATAAAAGAAAACAATTTAGATCAACTACTATAAACCTATGCATGATTTTAGACATATCACCACTTCCAAAATAAAACAATACCCATCTTTTCCCAAGGCAAGATTCCTATGTAACGGCTACCAATTAACAACTATATCTAACATATTTATGAGAAAAGAAGAAATAGATTTGATTCCAATCGGATAAGTTTCCATGCATAACCTAAGTTAGAACTGAACCTAACAAGAAGCAATAGTGAATTAAATAGGAAACTGTTGTCTAAAAGATAGACACCACTAATAAAGTACCCTCATTCCGAGTTAAGAGACAGAAAAAAACTTCCTAATACCATCACCGTGAAAACATTCTACCCAGGAATCTACTTCATTCTACCAGCACTTGGGTGAAAGGAGTAAAACAATTAGAAGTTACTAAAAATCTAACCTATGAGAGATCTAACAAAACAGCAACACACCACAATGGTACTTTCTTATAACGGACCTAACAGTGACTTACTATAAATCATGATTCTAATGAAGAGAAGGTCATAATGCCAAGAATCCAACCTAAGACATGATTACACAAGATGTTTTCAAGGTGGCATTCTTTGGAGATAAGAAGGAAGAAAACCATATACAATTACAACGATGGTAAGAGCAAAGATGAGAAGTGTCAGCAGAATTTATCTCAAGAATGCACTGCTGGCATATGCAACAGTTAATGCCCAAAGGCTGTCATTAAAATTATTAGCTTACAATGCTCAAAGGAGCAGTACACAGTTGTGCCCAAGGATAAAGAGAGAACGAATGGCAGATTAGCAAAATTAAAGTATGGCATAGTCAACGATTGGGGATCTAAAACTCCAGTCTCATAAAAATTGCAAAGATGGCACAAAAACACCGGCGCTTGCAGGTACGAACTACCTTCAGAGGTTCAGAAACACAAAAGCAACCCTTATTGTTTAACTAATCTAAAACAATTTATATTTTCAGACATTGTTTTTTTTTTTACGAACCTAGCTATATATGGCCGTACGACGACACCCAGTGCAAAAGAAGGAGGTTCCGATTCAAGGAGTTGAAAAGAGATATTGGTAAGATCATTGTTCAGGAGAAAATAAACAATAACAAGTTAATCCTTTTATCTAATTCCAAGAACCAGATGATAGGGGGCGATTGCTCTGGGAGGCAGATTTACTTAACATTTATGGTCGAATGGTGATTAAGGCAAAAATTGGAATTCCTTGAGCAATCTGGCGTCCACAATTTCATTTCAAGAAGGTATTGAATGATAAATTAATTATTTTTGAAGAATCTACTGATGGCTACAAGGAATAATAAGGATTACGTTGAGAGACTTTGCCAGCAATAAGAGTACTCACCGTATGGACATCATAAAGCAGCAGTAGGGGGGGTTTAGAAGAGGTTAAATGTCCAAACTAATGTTGGATATTGCGGTTGCTAGTGCCATGGTAAACATGAATGTGAAATGTGGAAGAATACACTAGGCACAATGATCGTTTGGAAAGTAATGATTTCAGGATAAGCACAAATTGATTTGCTGAGAAGGACTCAGAGGCAATCAAGCAAATACCATTGGTAGGTTTAATAAAAATCTTTATCAACATTTGGTCAGTCAGTGCTAAGCATGGGAGCCAAGGGATTAGGGAATGCACATTCATCAAAGTATAATAGAAATTAGATTTGGGTTAGTATTGCAGATGCCCATCTCGTGATAGTCATATATGAAAAATGTTGAATCACGATTGCGAGATATGCATAACAAAGATTTATACAAGGATGCCTTAAACTGTCTAACCAAAATAAGTTTCTTTTGCGATAAAATTTGCTTACAGGTATGCAGGTTTAGAAGAAGATGGCAGGAAATGCTGCTACTGCCTAATTGATTCTTATAGCAACACACCTAAGCTTGATCATTTTGTGGCATGGTTGGCCATTTAAACGGTGGTAGGTATTTACAAGATACAACTAAAGCATTAAGATTGCATAGAGATTGCAATAGGATGGAAACTTTGCAGAGAGTACAAGAGAAATTAGTGATAAAGGAAAGCTCTATCATGGAGAAAATTTGAAACCCCAGAGAAGTAATTAGATCAAATTTACATATAGAGAAATTCAAATAGGATGGAGACAAAGTCACAAATAGCTCAAACACTCACCATCTCAAACCCAGACAACAAGTAATTATAAAGAGAAAGATTTCACATTTGATGAAGTAGCCAGCTCAAGAACATACCTGGGAAATATCTTCCAGCTTTCGAGTCCTCCTCCGGTTCCCTCTTCCAGACCAAAAAATTTCCCCCAAGAGAACAATTTTCTTCCCTATAAAAAGGTTCAGTTCAAAGAATGCAGACATGCATCTGTTACTCTGCATTCTACATCCCACTCCTCTGAGAAATTCAACAATTTTACTAATAATAGAGATTCATATCTCCCAACTCCAAATTAACAACTCAAGGCATTTATTTCACATAGCAAAATTATTCTGAAACTAGAAACCAAAAATCAAAAACATAAACTAATAATTACCCATAATTCCCAAATATGACATAAATACTCTTGGGCAAATAATTAATTCTAAACAATTATAAAATTAGCCAAGGTATCAATCCCAATTCTATGCCAAGCAAGTATTATCCAAAAACATAACGAAAGCATTATTATTCTAATGATAGTTCATGAAAATATTACCAATTACACGAAGGCACAACTCAACAAAACTGGACAATACTTCCCAACACATGGCGACCAACAATCATGAGGTGAGAACCAAGCAAGTACCAAGCGACACAACACGACTCGAGATCAAGCGACACAACACGACTCGAGACCGCAACAGAAGACGAGGACTGACCTAGTGGAATAAACCTCATGTCATCTCCCATCATTGATACCCATTGGTGTAAGAACCCGCTCGAACCTGCTATATCAGGTGGAGTCGAGGTTCAGTACCTGCAGCTTGCATCCGAGCAATTGGTTGAATAAAATCAAACACATATATGACAACACCCATAGAGAGTCAGGGAATCGCGGCATAGTAGGGTACTCGAAGCGAGTAATACTACACCGTCTCTACTCTTGACACAATATCATAACACCTGTCTAATTATACCAGTCAAACATAAGTCATAACCTATTATTCGACTATCTCAGAACTGAATCAATGAAATGAACGACTAGCAACTGCCACCAATTAACAGAGAGCAATGTAGAACCACTGCAATCACAAGGCAACGACGAGGGGGCACTACACTCTCGCTCATTGTTTTATTTATATTATATTTATTGTTATATAGTATATTTAATATAATATAAATTATATTAAATAATTTAAAAATATTAGATTATATATATATACACAATTGAATCATATTTAATAACTCTTTTTTTACATTTAAATAATTTTATAATTAATTAATTTTAATATAATTAATATAATGATATAATTTCTATAGTACTAATAGTAAGTAAAATTAATATGACTAATTACACCCAATGCATTCCCACAATGAATTGGACCTAGCTATTTTGAGAGATCAATGGTTGAGGGCTTACTAGAGCGATGCAAGAGATTCAAATAATCATGCCATAAAGTCAATTTGCTAGGGGTTTGACTAAGGAGAACTTGATCCTTAGAATTCAATAAATTCTCAAATGCGTTTGTAAACACCACCTATCTTTACAAGTTTTCAAATATTAAAGATTAGGAGGAGCAATGTTCAGAAGTATGTGAATTGTCAAATTTTTCTTGCACGTACATGTTTAATTCTATGCACATGGTTCATTTTTGCACTCGTGACTATGATTTGTTCATTTCTACACTCATATATTTGATCTAGCCAAATTCTAAGGATAACTATATTTAGATTGTGTCATACACATCTAGGAAGTTGCAATTCTAAGTTATAGTTCAAAAGTTATATGGCTGAAACCTAGTTTTTAGTAAATAAATTTATTTTATTTTATTTACATTTTAGTGAACTCGACTTCCTTACATAGCCCAACCTAGGTTTTTCACCTTAGGTTTTATCCTTCCACATTAGAGTCATTTAGATTTTTTTGATTATATACTTTTCATTTAAATTTGTTTGGGGTTTCAATCTAACTTTATTTGTGCTTCATTGTTTTATCTTGATTATTGTTTAGGCTATTATTGTTTGTTATCTCTTTGATCCTTATCCATGCACTTTCACTATTAGATTTTTATCATGGATGTATTCTCCCCCTTCCTTACCAACCTCATTTTTTATGTCATTGTGCTTTATGATGACACATCTTTTGTAGCCTATGATAGTGACTTAGCTACTACTTCATCCATATATGCACTTGATACGTCTAGGGATCTTGCTTCATGTGATGTTGTGTCTAACAAACATTCCTTTTCCACCTCATGACAACTTATCATTTGCATCTATGGATTCCCCTCCAAGAGTCTCTCTTGATGGTGCACCCTCTCCTCTTGTAGTTTTATTCTTGTTCCATGTGGAAAGAAGAAAACATTATTGTTATATTATAATCTTTGATTTCTCTTTAATTTTCCTATTGAGACCTTAAGGAACACCCTCCTAAGTTTAGCAAATCTCAAAGAACAAGAAGAGTGACCAATTCTTATGCATTGGCTTTGAGTTTTCCTCTACATGATCATGAGCCATGGCCTATTTCTCTTAAGTAGATAGCTCTAGTCTTGCTAAACAAGTTTGATGTTGGTGATCCCATAATAATGTGTCCCACTTGAGGGACATCTCAATTTTTTCTTGAAATCACATTTATTTTTTAGAAAAATTAATGATTTAAGTCTATATGTGTTCCATCTAAGGGGTTTTAATTGAAGGGGGTTAGATTAAACCCTCTTAAATCAAATCCCCTTAGTTAGAACCCTCCTATGCTTAAATCAAACCCTCGATGGAGTCTCATTTGCACATATCAAAATGTTGACAAACAATAATTTTGCTTCACTTTTTGCGGGATGAAATGAAGTCATTAACAAATTTTATTTTGTAAGTATGTAGCTCTTAATATTACCTTTCAAAAAATTATAATATGTAAAATATTTTCTTTAATATTACATTTTTTAAAAAATAATAATAAATGTAGGTCTATTATGAAAAATTAATGGGCTGGATTCAAGACATTAGGAAAAATAACAAACATTGTCCAAAAAATCTTTAAAAAATGCATTACATCAAACAATAAGGAAAAAGGAAAAAGTTTATATATATGTGTGTGTGTGTGTTAAAAGAAATGGGTTACATAATAAAATAAGTTTGAAAATTTTTTTAGTACTATTTTAAAAACTAACAATAGATAGCATATTTGATAAAAAAAAATTATCAAAAGATATCCATGCATTAGATAGTAGAGTTAATAGTCTAATTCCAATAAAACATGAAAAATAAAAATTTAATGAAAGTTATACATTATGAAATACTCCAGAAAATAATAGAAAAATAATTATTGATTAAAAAATTTAAAAAATGATATAAATAATTATATTAAAAATATAAAAAAATATAACTTAAATAAGAAATTCCAAAACTCATTTGTTTACATCATCCTTAAATCTTGATCATTTGTTCTTATAATTAACACAAATAAAAAAAATGTTGATTTTAAATGTTCCACTTTAACAAAAAAAAATGAGACACACTATTGTGCTCTCATCCATCTCCATGATTACCACAACAATAATTTCATGTTGCAAACTAGATCCATATTAAATAGGATTTACAACATAATCCTTATTGCTAAGGAATGGATGAAACATGTCTATTGTGGTAAATAAGGAAGTCAAGGTGAATGTTGATAAGCAATGAATAATACATTTCAACAAATTACTATGCCTACATGATTATCAAATTGTTAAATCTTTGAAATGACTCATTAGCATCTTACTAAATTTATGGGATGTGTGCAAAAGAATGAGGGGACATGTGCTCAAATTTTCTACCAAGATGACATTATTTTATCATTTTTGTTTATGCATTTAAGATTTATGTTTTAAAGATAAGTTGGGTTTTAATTACACATATTTAACTTTGTTGCCTAAGAATTTTCTTTTTTATGCCCCAATGTTTGAAATGATCAATTTTATAAATAATTAGTTACACATTTTTAAAATTTTCTTTTATATTTCTAGTTTGAAATATAATGATAAGAAAATAGTTTATCCATTGTCTATGTTATTTTTTATTATCTAGATGAAGGGGACTAAGCCTAAAATTTCTACAATCCATGTATACGTGTTGATAGATTAGCCAATTGCATGGGTTGTATGTGAATTATGTGTTTAAGCCTACACATGATTTATGTAGTTTACACTTCAAGAATTCTATCTTTCATAGTTCATTTAGACCTTTCACCTTAGTAACTAGTAGTTGCATGACGATGAATATTATTGCTTAAGGTTATGTGGTCAATCCATACACATTGTGAATATGAAACCACTACTTTGAAAAACTCAAGCTCTATCTCAAAAGCCCTTACTCTACTTTTGATATTTATTTTGAAAATTTGATTAAATTGAATGGAACCTCTCAATAATATTCAAGTTAGATTGAACCATTGCTTTGGAAAACTCAAGCTCTATCTCACAAGTCCTTACTCTACTTCTGATATTTATTTTGAAAAAATGGTTAAGGTAGATGGAACCTCTCAACAATAATTAAATTAACAATAGTTCCAAGCTAACAATAGGCATTTAATCTCCCCTTCGAGTGCTTATTTTTTAGCTTCTTGGATAAATACCAAGAGCATAGCTAAAAGAGAGACTTGTCTCTTTAGTAACCTCCTTTTATTCAAAGCATTAATGCCCCTAAATTAGGAAAACACACCCATTACTCCCTTAAAGGGTTCTTCACCATCTATCATGTTGACATACATTTGATACCGCCAGTTGAATTTCATCTTAACCCCTGACTTAGTTGTAATCTTTCTTGATTTATTTTACAAATATCTTCCATTCTTGTATGTAGAACACATAAAACATCAACAACTAATAAAATATACAACAAATAATTACAAAATAAATGCATGCTCTAAATATTAATATTAATAATCTATCACGGAGTGTGATCCAAAATGGAGTGTGATTACATTCTCTTCTTTTCCTCCTGATGAATGATCATAGAGTGTGATCCGAAACGTTGAGGCTAAAATACATTCTCTTCTTTTCCTCCTAATGAAGGATCACTGAGTGTGATCCGAAACGTTGAGGCTAAAAAACAACACATAGTTTTTCGAGAAGCACTACAATTATTAATAATCTATGTTAAGAAATTGTGAATTTTATTTATTTTAAAGAAAAAAGTTATGCGAGATGGCATAATATCACTCATTACAAATTTTAAAAATTATAAAAAACAGGCTATACATTATTTCTAATAATGTTAAGAAACTGTGAATTTATTTATTTATTTATTTTTGAAGTTATGTAGATGGCATAATCACACATTACAAATATTACAAATTATAAAAAAAAATGCTATACATGCATGTAAACAAACTCCATAATCCATTGCCATGGAGCAAACATTATTAGAAATAACTAACCAATTAAATTATTTAAATAAAAAAATTAATTAGTAAGCATAAAGTATTTGTATAAACTGCAGTAATCTTGAGTTGGAATTAATATTATTTGCTAAGTCTGGAAGATGATTTTATATGCAAAGCTATGTTGCAGACCTAAGGCCAACTAAACCATACAGAAAATTTTACATTATATTAAAAATACTTTTTATAATTTTTGAAATAAAAAATAGTTTTTGACTTTTAAATAAAAAGCACCTTTATTTTTTCTAAATTAAAAATATTTTTAAAAATTTCCAAATAATCAAAATAAAAACAATAAAGGGGAAGGATTATTGAAAAATTGAAAATACGTTTAACAAAAAGAAAGTGGTTGGAAGAAAATATTATATGAATGATTTCCTGAATGCATTAAAATTTACTCTTCCCCAATTAAATTCAAATACTTGATTCTTGAGGCATCTGTACATAAAATACACAAACTTTCTCATCTTAAATGTGTAGAAGTACCATTCACCCTTCCAGCAGCAAAATCAACCAAAATAAATTGTAGAAATACCATTCGCCTTTCCAAAGGCAAAATCAACCAAGCTAAACTGTAAAGACAACAGATAAATAAACCCTCTTTTTGTCGAGGGAAATTATGTGTTCCTCTTAACCGCAAGATTCTCCGAGTCAAATAAATTTCTCAATATCACAGTCGAGGCATCTCGACTCCTTAAAATACTTCTGTGATAAGATAATTTTGGTTTCAGTAGATGGTCTTGGAAGATTCACCAACTGGTTGACAAATCGCACGGCGTTAACAGCACCCAATCTGCTCTTCTGGGAAACTAATAAAGTTTTCATAGTAGGAGCGTGTCGAAGAAGATAATCAAGTAGAGGAATAGCCTCATCAAAAGAGGAAGAGGTCAAGTGTAGATGAACTTGCTTTAGGTAGATTTTCCAGCGTAAAAGTCAGTCCTAAACAATTCCTGTATTGTACCATCACATCAACTCATTTTCAGTTGCACATTTATTACCATTGTGTGGGAATCGAGTATTGTGAATTTCAATTAATTAATAAATACAATCAAATGTGCATCCAGAGGGTTGGATAGACGTTGTCGTGTAAGATGTAGATGTAGAATCACTTCTGACAGCTTGGAGTGCATTCCCAAACCTTGCCCTTATTGGAGTA
This sequence comes from Cunninghamia lanceolata, assembly GCA_027924645.1. Classification (NCBI taxonomy): domain Eukaryota; kingdom Viridiplantae; phylum Streptophyta; class Pinopsida; order Cupressales; family Cupressaceae; genus Cunninghamia; species Cunninghamia lanceolata. The sequence continues at coordinate 2,799,008 of BSBN01000749.1, read as the reverse complement.
CGCAAGACACTGAGAGGGGGGGTGAATCAGTGTCTTATAAAACAAACATGTTTTTGGCAAAACCTAATTAACTTTTACCAACTATGAACTTCAATCTTGAATGGTGAAGGCAAGATATTCATTTAAGAACTAGGATGAACTATCAAACAAACTTGTGAGCATGAAAAGATAGAACAACTGTTTGTGAACTATGAGGAATCATTTGAACAGTTCATCAAGACAAACAATAGAGGCAAATTGTTACTTCATTGGACTAAGATAAGCATCAAAGTATTATGCATTTGTATTGTTTTACTAAAAGCATTATATAACAGTTAAATTATGAAATAATGAACAAAAACTCATGAGCAGAATAGGTAACCATAACACAGAGATTGTCCTGAGTGGAAAACCCTCTAGGGCATAAAAACCACTTGAAAAAATCCTCACTGGCTTATTTAATGAATCTCACTAATTATAGGCCTCACTGGCTACAAAATGCCTCACTGGCAAAGCCTCACTGGCAAAGGTCATTTCTTGTCTCACCAACTTGACCTTTCAATACATGCTTCAATAATAGATAAAAACAAATACAGAGGGACACTCTGTTTCTCTTAGTTCCAGACTAACATAACCTCAATAATGCATGGACATTTTTTCTATGTATATATCATCAATATTATACTAGTTTTTATACAACAAAACTGTATGTATCATCTGTTCAAAGTTCTTCCTTTCATTAAACAGTTTGAAAAATGTAACTGCCCCTTTTTAACTGTCTAAAACTGATTCAGAAAGTTTTCTTAACTATCGGAATAGTTAGGTCGAATGACCACATGAGGTTTTATTTGAGATACCGTAGAGTTGTAACTTCATCAACTGTATAAAGAAATAAACAAGATACTTGTTAAACCCTTAACCAGGGTTACAGACCCAAAACTATTTCATAATTCCATGTGAAAACATTTCCAACTGAATGTTCATTTTGAGATAGTTATAACAGTGCACAACAAAGTGTTTACAAATTCATAACAAGTTATTGAAACCCCATAGATATTAGCTAATACAAGCTTAGCCATAGAAAGAAAAGTTTGTGTTTTGAAACCCTAACCACCCTGGTAAAAGAACTATTCATATATTTGAAACACAAAAGCAAAAATCTATAACTGTCACTACTCAAATAACTGAGATTAAAAACTAAGTGCAGATATAAAAACAATATCACCTGATGAGTCAGCCAAAAACAATCATATCAGCTGAGGATTAAGTCAACAACGTTTACCAAAGCGACTGCATAGTCTAGCATTGTCTCATCAACAAGCTTCCATTCATTGTATCGTTAAAACCATGTATTTTCATGATGAAATCAGAAGTAGAAAACCCTAGCTCGAAACAAAGCTTATACTTTATAAAATAAAATCAAAAGACTATCAAATATGTCATGTGACTGGTGCTCCCAGTGTGTCTTAAATGGGCCGGTGAAAACTCAAGTAGAAACATTTTCCTTTTACCTGATTGAAAGTCTTACAACCTGCCCAGCCGGTAAACTCACTTAGAGGCCCGATGAAATGACTCTTAATATTACAAAGATATGTATTTGATACTAATGAAGCCCTTTAAAAACTTATAAATGTCTGACTTTCAAAACATAATAATAATATCAAAAAATGTCCTTCATGAGATGAGAGAATACTTTTAGTAATCCTCATGCACCTTGAAAACAAAAATGAATCTTGAAAGCTTTTAGTGAGCTCAATGAATATGATATGATGAAGGCTTTTAGAAGAGATCCATATACCCAAGTAGCATGAAGTTATGTCACAAGAAGAGTCAAACAAGGTGTATCAATATTAAATGATAGAAGTATATCATGTAGGCCAAACATATTGTTATCTTGTGTGAATTTTCATATTGACATCATATAAGCTAACATAAGCAAGATATACAAATATCACTGTGCCACAATCAAATAACAAATGCCACTATCTAGAAGTACAAATGCCACTAGCAATACAAGTACCACTACCACTGAATAACATCACACTGAACTGATCATGAATAACATCACACTGAACTGATCATGGGCCAAAGAACATAAATACCACACCATGATGCAGCTATGCCATCACTTTAATAACACTCATTTGACACAAAGGCAACACTAGAATGCCACAGGGGTCAACAAACTCCCCCTTTGGCATTGGTGTCAAATCATCACCAATACACCTGTTTAGTCTAAAACATTGTAACTCATCTGCAACCACAAAGAGATGTCAATCCACCTAAATAAATATAAGCTGATTATGAATATCATGAGCCAATCAATAATGCATCTGCACAAGCAAACTGAATCACGAATGCAACATCTAGACACTGCAGCCAAGCATATGAATATATCATCTGCATCATACATCATTTGAACAACATAAACATGAATACATGCATATCAATATACTTTCTCCCCCTTTTGACAACAATGCCAAAGGCTGGGGTCAACAAAGTTGGAAGAATAACCATAGATCACAACCAACATGAATAACCAATATTAAAGCATTCAAATGTCAAACTGTACCAAAAACAAATGAAGTAAAATATGAAAGTAGGTATTCACTATTTTGCACACTCCCCCTGTAACAGAGCTCCATTGACAAGATTGCTCCAATTGAAAAGCAAAGAAGAACAACAACAGAGGATACTGTTATCAAATTTTGTATCAAGAATCAGACACCAAAAGAATATCTTTCAAGCTATACAACAACAAAGAATCAAATATCATGTATCATGATCATGACATCTCTGTTATATGGCATCAACTAACATCATAGCATCTATCCTTAACAACATGAATTGCAAGAACAAATTTTTGACATCAATGAGCTGTCTAAAAAATTCTTATGCATTTTGCCTGACTTAAGTGATCCTTGTCAAAACATTACCATATTAAGACTGTAGCTACTAAAATATGAGCATGAATCATAACACTTTGTCAACTCTATGAAAGACATCAAGATGAGTTCAAGAGCAAACTCAATCATACATGTCTAAGTATGAAGTTCTTGAAATTGTTACCAACCAAAAACTATTACCATTAGTCACCTCATCATGAAATGTAGCATGGTATCACTATCAAAACAAAAATTCTCCTTTTCAACTGATGTGAATTCAATAGAACCATATCATATGCTCAGATCAAAAACTCACATCATACATACCAAGAAACCTTACAATGATAACTGAACCTCTGCATATACTATGATTGTTGTATTGATACTTTCTATTACATATCCCTGTTACATAGACAACTGCAAACTGATTCTAGAAACAACACTGATCATATAGGTTCACGAATATCAAGTCAAACTATCTTTTGCCATATAGTGATAAATGTTTTCTTGCACTTTCAGCATGAAATCAGAAAATGACAAATATTGTCCTTATTCACTGTCTTTGTCAGGAGATATAATAGTTACCTTTGTCCTTGCACTTTCTGCACCATGCTCAACTGGAATTAAGAAAACTAGTCAACTCTACACTATATTAACAACATCAATCACTGTATTCAAATAGGGATTTCACTGTCATTAGTCATGAAAACTCAAACAAAGAACACTATCACCATATAGAGAACATTCCAAACACCGTTTTATACAATCCATACTAGTTTCAAATATCAAACTACACCTGTGCCATGATCTCAGCTTTGCATGAGCTCTGACAGTCCATTTTCAAGACATCCAATCATATGTCAACAAATAACTACAGGGTCCTAATAAGCAAAACCATACATCCTGTCAACAACACAATCACATCCTTGATATCCTGAGATCTAGTTATGACATGAGGAACAATTGCATGATGAACATGAAAGTATATCAAAACAACATTATTGTGACACCATGAGATGAAACAGTTTTTGAGGTAACTCTGTAATACCAATCTCCAAACTTGACTCATTCAAAGACTGTCCTAACACTATTCATTTAGTCAGATGGATCACTATATTAACTGTTGCACTGTCAAGGAGGACCCATTGCACTTCAACAACATTTTGTAACAAGACTATTGGCATATACATTGTACCATATCACTGTGTAAATATCTATATCTAAGTGCATCAAACAACATCAGTAAACAAATGACATAAGCATGTACTCACCTCTATACCACTGTCCAAAAGGACTGTCATCTGTCATTTTGTACATTGTCATATCCCATAACTGGCAGAAACTAGACAAGAACCATTGCCATAACAAACACAGTAATAACGGGCAGAAACCCTTGTCAAAACATTCATAGCATGAACCTTGCAAAGAAGATATTCAAGAGGCATGAACAACTTCATTTTCAACATGAGTAACGCTTTTCAACATTAGCAACACCACTTTCAAAGCATGAACAACCAAGCAAGTCAGCAATACACTTCACTTGGATTATCTACACCTTGTAATGATATAGATAATCATATAACTGCACCTCTATGAAGAAAGTGAACATTATCAACTGAAATTCATAAAATGACAGACATCAAACTTCTTTTGACAACATATCATTCTAACACCAACTTCTCTTTGTATATCAAAAACCTCCAAACTCCTTGGGGATGAAAGATAAACAATAAGCATCTCCCCCTAACATTAAGCCAGTTCTCATGCGAAGGATAATGTCTTTTGTGTAACATGCATGGGTTTTAGTTTCTCATCTCTTGGTTGTTTTCTTCTCCAAACTTTCTCAGTCTCTCTCTTCTTGGTCAAGGTATCTACCCTTTTGTCATGTCTACGTGAATTCACAAGACCACTTCTACAAAAATATGCTCTATGCCCAAGTTTATGACACTTAAACAGGTGACATTATTTCCAAAAGGAGTAAAGAACTTATATCTTCTTGAAAACCTAGTAGGATCAGGTCTTGTTTGAACATTGCAAAACTTTACAGTATGACCAAATTGATAACTTTGACCACTATTTGACCATTCATGAGAATGCGTCCAACAATCAGTTGCTTTATGACCATAAGCATGATAGCAATAGCAATAACCAGAAAAGAAATTGTACCTTGTTGATTGATTTCGTCTAAAAAGTGAAGATCTTGAGAAGCTTGTCCTTCTACCTTCATCAACACATTTATCTTCAGTCTTATTTGTAGGAGCAGCACCATGATGATCCAAATCAATCTTCTTCCTTGGTGTATTCGTGACTTTAAAGCTCTATCCTTTCCCATTAGCAGATACAAAAACTGTTTCAATTTTTTATTCTATTCCACTTGAAGATACTTGTCCTTCCTCATACCCTAAGCCAGTAGGATCATTAGAATATTTTTGTCTATGTAACATATCATCTAGTGCATTAATACTTTTCTCTAACTTCTTATATTTTTCTAACTGAATCTTATGATCTTCAAGACCTTTCTTTAAAGAAACAAACTCTTCTTCAAGTTTATGGCACTCAAAGGTTTTGGCATCCAAGGTTTTTTTAGTTTCCTCTATCTATGTTTTCATATTTAAGATCATGTTATATGAATCAGCTTTTAACAGGGAACTCCTTTTCAAGGAATCGAGTTCATCCTCTAACTTTTTACACATTTCTTCTTTTTCTTTCAACTTGACTTCCTTTTCCTTTGCAATTCTTTCTCTTTCTTCAATTTGTATCTTGAGTTTCTGATTTTCTCTTTCAAGATCCCTAATCACATTTAGAGTAGATGTAAGCTCTCCTTCAAAATCCACTTCACAGTCATTTTCATTTATCTCCTGTCCATCTTCATCTATAAAGAAATCTCCTTCTGTATTAGTAATTTCAACTACAAAATTATCAAGTTCTTTATTAGACATCTTTTCTTCTACAGGATTGTGATTGTTATCACTTATTGAATCAACTGAAAAGGACTTTTCTTGAGACAAGACTTCATTTTGATTATTCTTTTCCTTGACATTAATGCTTTTCTTTTGACCTCTATTTCTTTTGCACTTACCCATCATAGTACTCCACGACCAGGAACCTACTGAACAAGGGTCTAGCTTTGATACCACTTGTTGGAGTACACACGACACTGAGAGGGGGGGGGGTGAATCAGTGTCTTATAAAACAAACATGTTTTTGGCAACACCTAATTAGCTTTTACCAACTGTGAACCTCAATCTTGAATGGTGAAGGCAAGATATTCATTTAAGAACCAAGATGAACTATTAAACAAACTTGTGAGCATGAAAAGACATAACAACTATTTGTGAACTATGAGGAATCATTTGAATGGTTCATTAAGACAAACAATAGAGGCAGATTGTTACTTCATTAGACTGAGATACGCATCAAAGTATTATGCATTTGTATTGTTTTACTAAAAGCATCATATAATAGTTAAATTATGAAATATTAAACAAAAACTCATGAGTAGAACAAGTAACCATAACATAGAGATTGTCTTGAGTGGAAAACCCTTCGGGGCATAAAAACCACTCAAAAAAATGCCTCACTGGCTTATTTAATGAATCTCACTGGCTACAAAATGCCTCACTAGCTACAAAATGCCTCACTGGCAAAGCCTCACTTGCTATAGTTTCCTCACTGGCAAAGGTCATTTCTTGTGTCACTAACTTGACCTTTCAATACATGCTTCAATGATAGATAAAAACAAATACAAAGGGACACTCTGTTTCTCTTAGTTCCAGACTGACATAACCTCAACAATGCATGCACATTTTTTCTGTTTATACATCATCAATATTATACCAGTTTTTATATAACAAAACTTTATGTATCATCTATTCAAAGTTCTTCCTTTCATTAAACAGTTTGAAAAATGTAATTGCCCCTTTTTAATTGTCTAAAACTGATTCAGAAAGTTTTCTTAACTGTCAGAACAGTTAGGTTGAATGACCACATGAGGTTTTATTTGAGATACCATAGTGTTGTAACTTCATCAACTGTATAAAGAAATAAGCAAGATACTTGTTAAACCCTTAACCAGGATTACAGACCCAAAATTGTTTCACAATGCCATGTGAAAACATTTCCAACTGAATGTTCATTTTGAGACAGTTATAACTGTTCGCAACAAAGTGTTTACAAATTCATAACAAGTTTTTGAAACCCCATAGATATTAGCTAATACAACCTCAGCCATCGAAAGAAAAGTTTGTGTTTCGAAACCCTAACCACCATTGTAAAAGAACTATTCAGATATTTGAAACACAAAAGCAAAAATCTATAATTATCGCTGCTCAAATAACCGAGATTAAAAACTGAGTGCAGAGATAAAAACAATATCACTTGATGAGTCAGGCAAAAACAATCATATCAGATGAGGATTAAGTCAACAACCTTACCAAAGTGACTGCATAGTCCAGCATTGTCTCATCAACAGGGTTCCACTCATTGTGCTGTTAAACCATGTGTTTTCATGATGAAATTAGAAGTAGAAAACCCGAGCTTGAAACAGAGCTTATACTTTACAAAATGAAATCAAAAGACTATCAAATATGTCATGTGACTGGTGCTCCTGGTGTGTCTTAAATGGGCCGGTGAAAACTCAAGTAGAAACATTTTCCTTTTACCTGATTGAAAGTCTTACAACCTGCCCAACTGGTAAACTCACTTAGAGGCCCAATGAAATGACTCTTAATATTAGAAAGATATGTATTTGATACTAATGAAGCCCTTTGAAAACTTATAAATGTGTGACTTTCAAAACATAATAATAATATCAAAAAATGTCCTTCATGAGATGAGAGAATACTTTTAGTAATCCTCATGCACCTTGAAAACAAAAATTAAGCTTGAAAGCTTTTAGTGAGCTCAATGAATATGATATGATGAAGGCTTTTAGAAGAGATCCATATACCCAAGTAGCATGAAGTTGTGTCACAAGAAGAGTCAAACAAGGTGTATCAACATCAAATGATAGAAATATATCATGTAGGCCAAACATACTGTTATCTTGTGTGAATATTCATACTGACATTATATAAGCTAAAATAAGCAAGATATACAAATATCACTGTGCCACAATGAAATAACAAATGCCACTGTCCAGAAGTACAAATGCCACTAGCAATATAAGTGCCACTGCCATTGAATAACATCACACTGAACTGATCATGGGCCAAAGAACATAAATAGCTGTGTCATCACAGCAATAGCACTCATTTGACACAATGCCAACACTAGAATGCTATAGGGGTCAACAGTTGTTCCGTATAGATGTCATTTCAACCATCGTAAATCAATTCCTATTACAAATGCAGTTATTAGACAGCTGAGTTGTGGCCAGCTGCAATACGTGTTGCACATTAATTCACTAGGGTGCTGTGCTCCTAGCTTTTCAAATTTTAATCTTTGAGGATACCACAAATTTTAATTTTAATTTTCATTTCTCTCAATACTAATCTCCCTCATATCTTTGAAAGCATTTGTAATTGAAGAATGTTGTCCTCAATTTTAAATACTCTCGAGACAGCGAGCCCTCAACACATAACAACCTAACATAAAATCTTTATCATTAACATTGGCCCCTACAAATATCTAGAGTGGAAAATTAGACCAGCATTGATATTAAATAAAGAACCTGTAGCAGTAAAATAAATTAGCAATAAAACAAATTACCAAAAACGTGAGATTCTATACTATCTAGTGAAAGAAAATCCAATGGTTTGACCAACTTGGAAAGGGAGGATGCAAGGGTTTTAGTCTTGGAGTGCATTATCCCTCCAATCCTAAGGGTTTTTCACGACAACATAAGTGAAATCAAGATGAATTAAAATTAATAGTGGAATCATGATATAAAATCAAGTAGGGTTTAAATATTTGCTTTTAATAAAGTGAAATCTTTATTGAAGAGGGTATATAAAAGAATGTTGAGAAGAAATAAAAGGAAATCCATTGGTGATCTTATTTCTCAAACTTGCCTTCCATTTATTCAGGAAAAGTACCAAGCAGTTTAAAGACCTATGGGATTTCTCTTCAATGCAATGGTTTCTATGGCAAGATATCAAAGAATGATTTAGACTAAATGACAAGCACAAGAATTTCATTACCTTGATCAATCCCTAGTTCCTGCGAACTTAGTCAATGAGTTTGTACCCCCATTTCTTCCAATTTCTTCAAAGACTGGCAATGGTTATCTACCCACCACTTCTCATTCTTCCCCTTCATACAAGTGTACCATCCTCTCATTCCAATTTTGAATTTATCCACCCACCATAATACTAAATGGAGATGTAGATTCTCTGATAATTTCTAGTCCAAACTAAATGCTCAAATTTGGAAATCTAAGGCAAAGGTGGATGCCCAAATGCTTGCCTAGAAATCTTTCAATTATAAATTGCTAGTGGGAGAGAGAATTCATTTTTTTTTTTGGCTATTACCAATCAAATGTCTCACTTGTCAATCTAATTAAACTATTAAACATATTTTTTTGGAACTGTACTATTACTTTAAAAAAAAAAGCCTAGAATGATGTGTTCAATAAAATACCTTCTCTTTTTTATCACTACCCACCACCTAAAGTGAAAAGAATCCCTTCTTAGGTTTGGATTGGCAAAGAATGTTGTGGGGGGTTCTATGAGACGTGATTTTATTACACATCTAGAAAATTAGATGCACTACTATTTTTTAAAAAGTTTAACATTCACCTACTAAAACTACAAAAATTTACCCTTTTCAAATTGCTATATTACGTTCTTAGCTACAGAGTGCGTTGAACATCAGTCCTAATATTGATCTTTAGTGGATCAAATTAAGTCCCAGATCAACAACTTCCAATGCAAATTATTTCTTGACAAACACAAAGATTAACATTTATGCCATTTAGTGTTGGGGATTTTCTTTGATCTAACCTCTTCATGCTTGCTCTATATCTTTTCTTAAACTCCTCGTACTAGAGGCAATCTTTGCTAAAATGGGTTGTTAATATGACACTTTGTGGCTAAGCCCATGGTTGTTAATGATTGTTTTTTGTTAAAACTTAAGACTATTTTCTTTGACAACAAGTAAATATTTGCATATTTGTTCTTTCTTTCTTTCAGTGGCCTTTTTAGCTAAACCTCATCCACAAGTTTAGTTGTTATCTACTACATTCAACCAGGTGCATGATGGAAGTTTCATTTTGAAGGCTACCATTACAACAATTCTTCCAGATTATTGTCTTTTCTCGAAATACTTTACTTTCTTGCAACAGTTATGGAGACTAAAACAAAGATTCTCTAAGATTGGGAGCCACAGTGAATGGATACTAAATGGAAAGCACAACCAGGTACCAGGGTCTTCATCCATGATGGAGTTTGTTCAAGCAATATTAGACTTTGTTGTAGTCCAATCAAGGGTGCTGTCAGGTTCTTTATGAAAAAATTTGGATCAGATGGAGGTGTTAGCCATTCTCCAAGTAGAGGATTGCTGCCTGATTTAAAATAGGAAGAGTTCCTTATGAGCCTACACAGACTTCAATAGCTTGACACAATTTTTAAATGATCCCTAATAGCCTATTCGACCTGTGAGAAACAAAGATAGGACAAAGGTTTTCTCTCATTCTTGCAGTTTTGAGATTTAGGTAGTGATTTTTAGTAGAAACATTTTAAGTTTGATATTTTAAGTTAGGGTGCTCCACTACTTTCTCTCCTTTGTAATTATTTTTAAAAAAATTTGAGCTCATGCTCACATTAAATTCAAATGATCTTATTAAAAGTCATGCTCACAAAAATAAATATCGAGGCCCGTGATATGTACTCTCACACTTGTCTTAAAATCATAAAGAAGAGCTCACGATAAAATCGTGGAGCAAAACGTTGAATAAAGTGACAATCACAAAGGATAAAGACTAAAGTTTGAACATGGAAGATGGAAGATATACCAGAAACGAAGGATTAAGTGAGTAGTAGAGGTGGTTTATATACATTTATACTATACATTGCAATAATATAAAATATATATAAAATAAATTAAGTACATGAACCAAGTCCTATGGCGTCCATTCATGAAAAGAATTTATTTATGCTCACTAGTTTCATAAACAACTCTACAGCACATGCTCACTAATATCATAAGTGAATCTGCAACATGTTGTGAGCTTCATTCTTATATAGTAAGACCTTACCATTCTCTATTATATCACACACAAGATTATATAATGTTTTTTGTGATTTAATGATTAAATTTTTTCTATGATTAATTTTTTCCTATTAGTATGACTTTTATAGTGCTACAATGTCTAAATTTTCTATCAATATATGAGATTTAAACAAAACTGTTTAAATGGTGTGAGTATAGAAAGTAAAAATTAGTCCCTAATAAAATGAAAAGATTAAGGTCCCACTTTTTATATATAATAGTGTGATATGTATCTATCTTAAAGAATTAATATTTCTAAAATGAGGTGATTTTATTTTAGAATCAAGGAAAATCTATCAAATATGGACGAATTGGAAATTTCTAAAGAATCTAAAAATAACTAAATTTAGGGGATAGAAATTGAAAAAATAACCAATTGATGACATATAGCCACTCAAAATTCCTTTATCATGTTAGCATATACATTTAATAGTCAGTTGAGTTTCATCTTCAAACTCTGCCTTAGTTGCATTCTTACTTTGATTTGTCTATTTAGTAAACTCATTTTATTCAAAGTATTAAGGCCCCTATAAATTTAAGGAAAACACTTCCATTACTCCCTTTAAAGGGTTCTTCACCCTCTATCATGTTAGCATAAATTTTATAGTGAGTTGATGATGCAGAGTGCCAGCAGAAGCGAATGAAATTTGCCTATATCTTCCCTATTGGCAAGAGGTCCTCCAGTGTTTCGCCGAAGTCAAGGATGTCTTCGCTATTGGAAAGACATGAACTATCGGCCGTTCCTTATTCTTTTATCCCGATGGCCAAGTTCTCACCGATAACTCCGTGACGGTTAGTTGCTTATCGGCAACACCTTATATATATTGGGCGATCCACCAGAAGTCTCCCCGACGTTCCCCTCACGCTGATGAAAAGTTCGTCATTGGTTGCCTTCGGCAACACCCAGACTATCAGACACCGAGAAATATCTTAGGCCGATATACTCCGTCTTGCCGACACCCACTTCCTTGTCGGTATGACTTCAATCATCAGTGATACTAATAGATCTTACTCTGATATCTCCTGTCACTCCGATGACCCCTTGAACAATTTTCGTCAGCCAGACTTCCTCCTTCAGCGAAGTTTCTTTCACCTACACCAACGCCTTATTTCTCACCGATATTCTTTATCGGCGATATTCCGAGGAAGTCCCACCGATGCGAACAAACAATGGTATGTGTCTCCAACACTATACCAACCTTCGATAAGATGGAGAGTATTTCACGCCGATGTCAGTTTCATCGGTTAGACATAGTCTATCGGGTGTCCTTCAAAAAGCTATTCCGGTGCTCTGTGTTCCGCCGATGGTCGCCAACTGTTCTGTGATGCCGAAGCAGAACTCCCTTCGATAGAATAATGGGACTTGGCCGATTCATACATCAAGCACTCGACCACTTGTATCAATCTGATCCCCAAATGACACCATTCGCCTTACATCAATTTCTTGACTAGCCACATGAAGATGTCTAGTCGAATCTGACTGAGTTCTCTGGCTTCCTGGGCAAGAAGTTAACAACAACAAACGTGAAAAGTCTTTCCCCCATCACACTGATACTACACGAGGCCTCAGCGGACAGAGGAAAGGGTCTCCATGTATGAACCAAAACCCTACTCCTAGGTTACAAATCAACCTCTGTGGAACCGTTGGTTTTACACCGTCTGCACACTATAGAAACACTACGGATTGACAGATAGCATCCAGTTAGGGTTTCTATTTACAAAATCAGAATAAAGATATCAAATCACCAAGAACAACCAAGAGAAATCAACATAGATCATGCCCAGAACTCTCTTTATTCATTTATCAAACAAAACTTGTTGTAATACACACACTTCTCCTCCGTGTGACATATAACCTGCCTCTAAAGAAGATGTAGAGACAGCAGTTATTTCCCTCCAACCGTGCAAACTGATTTTCAAATCAGTTAGCCGTTGGGTTACCCTTCATACAAGCAAATCACTTGTTTGCCTTACACATGTACATCCATGGGACCAAATTGACCCTTATTACAAAATGAAATGGCTTAAGAGCCTTATGAGAAAACAAAAGAAAAGATGACCCTGCACTACAGAGAATGTGCTCCTGCAGCATACTCCCCCTGCAGGAAAAACTCAAGTCCCTTGAGTTGCTAACTGCTGAAGTGTCTTCCCATGCTTTAGAATATCTGCTGCACTCATCTAGGTTGCCTCTGAATCAGGAAGATCCTGCCATTTGACCAAGTAGTCTTTGTATACCCCTTTTCTTGTCTTCTTGACAATTTTGGAATCTAAAATGCATTCCAATTGCAAAGGCTTACTTGGAGGTAAATCTCTGATCCAGTCTTCATCTTCAATCACAGCATCTGAGCTATCTTCAGCATGTAATGGAGGTCTAAAAGGGAACAGGTCTGCAACATTGAAAATGGGAGAGATACCAAGGCCAGATGGTAATTCTATCTCATATGCATTTGGACCAAATTTATGCACTACCTTACAAGGTCCTATCTTCTTCATCAACAATTTGGTTGGTTGCCCCTTAGGTAATCTTTCCTTTCTGAGGTAGGCCATCACCAAATCTCCTACCTTGAACTGTACCTCCCTTCGCTTCAGATCTGCCCTATCCTTGTACTTGGAGACAGTTTTCTCCAACTGAAGCTTGACCTGATCATGTACTGTTTTCATGGTAGCAGCAAAGTCTTCTCCCAGAGCACTCCTTTTATCCCATCCTTGGAGGTCTTTGAGTTCAAGTGGTCCTCTTGGGTGGAAACCATAAACTATTTCAAAAGGGCTTTTCCCAGTACTTCTGTTTCTTGAATCATTATAAGCATATTCAGCTTGACTGATCACTAAATCCCATGCCAATCCATGCTATTTGGTAAGGCATCTCAAAAGGTTTCCCAAGGACCTATTAACAACCTCAGTTTGACCATCAGTCTGGGGATGGTAGGCTGATGAAAAAGACAACTGAGTGCCCAATTTTCTCCATAGGGTCCTCCAAAAATGACCAACAAATTTGGAGTCTCTATCAGTAACAATTGATAGGGGTAAACCATGAATTCTGACCACCTCTCTGAAAAAGAGACCAGCAATATGAGATGCATCATTTATGCATTTGCATGGCACAAAATGAGCCATCTTACTGAATCTATCCACAATGACAAAAACACTGTCTACACCCCTTGCTGTCCTAGGAAGACCAAGCACAAAGTCCATACTAATGCTTTCCCAAGGTCTGGTGGGAATGGGCAGTGGTTGGTACAAACCAGCATTAGAAGACATACCCTTGGCCTTTTGACATATGCTACAGCTTGCAACATATCTCCTTACATCTGTCTGTACCTTGGGCCAATAATAGAACCTAGTGACTTGTTCCAAAGTCTTGTCCAACCCAAAATGTCCTCCTAAGGCTCCATTGTACTTCTCCTTGATGATATTGTCCCTCATTGAACATTTAGGAACACACAACAAACTACCTTTAAATAGGAGCCCTTCTTGCAGCACAAAATCAGAATACTCACCATGAAAAGTGTTAGCCAAACTTGCACACACTTCATAGGCAGCCTTGAAATCTGCATCATCCTTGTACAACTCCTTCAGACATTCTAGACCCATATGTTCCATTTGTACTTCCTGTATGACCAGTATCCTTCTACTCAAAGCATCTGCCACTTTGTTGGCAACACCTTTCTTATGCTTAATAGTGAAGGTATAGGCCTGCAATTGTTCCATCCACTTGACGTGCCTATGATTCAACTTTTCTTGACTATTTAGGAAGCTAAGAGCATGGTTGTCAGTAAAAACAATGAACTCTTTTGGCAGTAAATAATGTCTCCATTTTTTCAGAGCTTGCACCATTGCATACAACTCTAGGTCATAGGTAGAATACCTCTGTTTGGCCTCATTCAACTTCTCTGAAAAGAATGCTACTGGATGTCCTTCTTGACTAAGAACAGCACCTATAGCCTATTGGCTTGCATCACATTCCACAACAAATACTTTGTCAAAATCAGGGAGTACCAACGTAGGTAACTCAGCCACTTTCTGTTTCAACAGTTCAAAACTATCATCTGCTTGTTTTGTCCATTGAAATTTACACTTCACTCCACCCTTGATGGTATTGAGAATAGGAGCACTTATGTGACTGAACCCTTTAATGAACTTCCTGTAAAAAGTTGCCAAACCATGAAAACTTCTTACATCTCCTACTGTCTTAGGAGTAGGCCAATTGAGAATAGCCTCAACTTTTGTAGGATCCATTTTCAAACAGCCATTGGAAATCACAAATCCAAGATACACTAGTTCAGTTTTCATAAAATCACATTTATCCAAGTTGATCATCAACTTACTCTCATGCAATTTCTTTAACACCTGTCCAAGATGTTTCACATGCTCTTCTTTGGTCCTGCTGAAAATCAATATGTCATCAAGATAAACAATAACAAATTTTCCAATAAATTCTACAAGTACCTCATTCATCAACCGCATGAAGGTGCTTGGAGCATTACTGAGTCCAAATGGCATGACAAGCCACTCATAGAGACCTTCATTTGTTTTGAAGGCAGTCTTCCATTCATCTCCCTGCCTTATTCTGATCTGGTGATAACCAGATTTCAAATCAATCTTGGAATAGTAACATGAACCACCAAGATAGTCCAACAGATCCTCAATTCTTGGCATAGGAAATCTATACCTTATGGTGATCTTATTGATAGCCCTTGAATCTGTGCATAGTCTCCATTTGCCATCTTTCTTAGGAGCAAGTACACTAGGGACTGCACATGGACTGAGACTTTTCCTAATCAAATCTTTCTCCAAAAGTTCTTGAATCTGTCTACCTACTTCATTCTGCTGTGGTGTCAACTTATAGGCAGCTTTATTGGATAATGTGGCTCTAGGAATCAAGTCAATCTGATGACTTATGTCCCTCATAGGTGGTAAGGAGTTAGGAGTATCCTCTACCACAAGATCTTGGTACTTATCCAGTAATTGTTGCACTTCCAATGGAATCTCCTTCTGCTGTTTGCTTTGCTGATTGGATACAGGCTTCATCATTAGTGCATACGCTTGGGTATCCTTCTCCTTCATGCGTTGTAGGAACTCTTTGCCACTCAATAACATGACACTGTTGTCATTGCTCTTCTCTCCAACCTGCTCTGGTAAGGGATCCATCTGAAACTTCTTACCATTCTTGGTGATCATATATGTATTCTTTTCACCATCATGCTGTGCCTTCACATCATACTGCCAAGGTCATCCAAGAAGAAGGTGACAAGCATCCATAGGAATAATTTCACATAGCACCTTATCCCTATAATCACCTAGTTCAAACTCTACCCAAGTTTGTTCTTCCACCAAATAGTTCTGATTCTTATTCAACCAAGATATTTTGTGAGGATTAAGATGGGGTAATCTTTTCAGTCTACACTTTTCTACCATTTCAGTAGACACTACATTTTCAGTAGAACCTGAATCAACAATGATTTTACAGAGCTTACCATATGCTTTTCCTTGGGTTTTGAAGAGATTCTTCCTTTGTGGGGGCTTCTGCTTCAATGGCATCTTCACGAGGGTCCTCTTAATCATCATATTCTCTCCTTCAAGCACTGGTGTAGCACTACCAATTGGTGAGTTTACACTTTGACAATCATCCCCCTGCAATAGTTGGTTCCTTCTCCCACCATCATGAGAGCTAGATGCCTTCTCAGGGCACTTACTTGCAGTGTGGCCTACTTGATTGAAGTTGTAACATCTTCAAATGAAGACTCCACGTCCTCTGCCTGCACCACCACCTCTTCCTCTACCATTAGGTCTTCTCCAACCTCCGAAACCACCACCTTTTTGTTCTGTATCAGAACGTGATTCTTGTTGACTTGAACTTTCACCTTTGTTTGGCTGTCCTCTGCCAAAATTACCTCTTCCTCTATTGTTCCTGCCACCTCTTCCTCTGTTATTTTGATCACCTCTCCTTTTCAGTTTATCCTCTGCCCTAGAGGCTAACTGAAAACATTCATCCACAGTCTTGGGAACCACCATACTGAACTCATCCTGTATATTGTACCTTAGTCCATCCAGGTATCTGGCCACCATCTCTTTTTCTTCTTCTCTGTGATTGGCTCTCATGCTCAATCTGTAGAATTCTTTAGTGTATGTAGCCACGTCCATATCTTTCTGCCTAAGATGATTAAACTTTCTGATAGTCTACAGATCATAATCACATGGTAGAAATTTGGCTCTCAGCATGGCCACCATTCTGCTCCACTTGGTGATTGGACTCTTTCCAACCTTCTCCCTTTCACATTGAGTGTAGTTCCACCAAACCAATGCAGAACCTCTCAGTCTGGTCTTTGCAAACTTTACTTTCTTACTATCACTATACTCTTTGAAGTCAAAGTAATTACTTATGGCTTCAATCCAGTCCACAAGAGTATCTCCATCCAGTTTCCCATTGAACATGGGAACATCCATTTTCGGATCACCACTATCTCCATGACCCTTGAGTGCGTTCAGAAATGCCTTTTGATCAGTAGTCATACCTTCTCCTTGAGGATTCTCCCCAGTTTCTCCTTCTTCATCCTCCTCTGACTTAGAAGTGCTTCCATTCTTCTCTTTGGATCTTTCTTCCTTCAGTCTCTCTTCGAGCATTTCTTCCACCATCTTCTGGATGGCTGCTTTACTCATCGTCTTGGGAGGCATTGTGCTAGCCTCTGTTTCTATCTCCAATTCTTCGTCTGACATACACGGCTGTGATTCAGAATATTGGCTTTGATACCAATTTGATGCAGAGTGCCAGTAGAAGCGAATGAAATTTGCCTATATCTTCCCTATCGGCAAGAGGTCCTCCAGTGTTTCGCCGAAGTCAAGGATGTCTTCGCTATCGGAAAGACATGAACTATCGGCCGTTCCTTATTCTTTTATCCCGATGGCCAAGTTCTCACCGATAACTCCGTGACGGTTAGTTGCTTATCGGCAACACCTTATATATATCGGGCGATCCACCAGAAGTCTCCCTGACGTTCCCCTCACGCCGATGAAAAGTTCGTCATTGGTTGCCTTCGGCAACACCCAGACTATCAGACACCGAGAAATATCTCAGGCTGATATACTCCGTCTTGCTGACACCCACTTCCTTGTCGATATGACTTCAATCATCGGTGATACTAATAGATCTTACTCTGATATCTCCCGTCACTCCGATGACCCCTCAAACAATTTTCGTCGGCCAGACTTCCTCCTTCGGCGAAGTTTCTTTCACCTACACCGACGCCTTATTTCTCATCGATATTCTTTATCGGCGATATTCCGAGGAAGTCCCACCGATGCGAACAAACAATGGTATGTGTCTCCGACACTATACCAACCTTCGATAAGACGGAGAGTATTTCACGCCGATGTCAGTTTCATCGGTTAGACATAGTCTATTGGGTGTCCTTCAAAAAGCTATTCCGGTGCTCTGTGTTACGCCGATGGTCGCCAACTGTTCTGTGATGCTGAAGCAGAACTCCCTTCGATAGAATAATGGGACTTGGCCGATTCATACATCAAGCACTCGACCACTTGTATCAATCTGATCCCCAAATGACACCGTTCGCCTTACATCAATTTCCCGACTAGCCACATGAAGATGTCTAGTCGAATCTGACTGAGTTCTCTGGCTTCCTGGGCAAGAAGTTAACAACAACAAACGTGAAAAGTCTTTCCCCCATCACACTGATACTACACGAGGCCTCAGCGGACAGAGGAAAGGGTCTCCATGTATGAACCAAAACCCTACTCCTAGGTTACAAATCAACCTCTGTGGAACCGTTGGTTTTACACCGTCTGCACACTATAGAAACACTACGGATTGACAGATAGCATCCAGTTAGGGTTTCTATTTACAAAATCAGAATAAAGATATCAAATCACCAAGAACAACCAAGAGAAATCAACATAGATCATGCCCAGAACTCTCTTTATTCATTTATCAAACAAAACTTGTTGTAATACACACACTTCTCCTCCGTGTGACATACAACCTGCCTCTAAAGAAGATGTAGAGACAGCAGTTATTTCCCTCCAACCTTGCAAACTGATTTTCAAATCAGTTAGCCGTTGGGTTACCCTTCATACAAGCAAATCACTTGTTTGCCTTACACATGTACATCCATGGGACCAAATTGACTCTTATTACAAAATGAAATGGCTTAAGAGCCTTATGAGAAAACAAAAGAAAAGATGACCCTGCACTACAGAGAATGTGCTCCTGCACCAGTTGAGTTTCATCTTCATCATCTTCAACGTCTACCTTAGTTGCATTCTTATTTTACATATCTTCCATTCTTTAATGTAAAATATATAAAATAATCAATAACTAATAAATTATGTAACAAATAATTACAGAATAAATGCATACTCTAAAATTAATGTTAATAATCTATGTTTAAATAATTATGATTTTTTATTTTAAAAAATATTTATGTCAATGCCATAATATCACTCATTAAAAATATTACTAATTATAAAAGTAAACAAACTGCCTAATCCACCACCATCCAAGCAAACATCAGTAGCTAAGGCATTGAAATATTTTAAATAAAAAAATTAATTATTAAGCATAGACTGTTTGCACATATTGCAGCAATCTTGAATTGGAATTCAGTATTATTTGCTGCAGTCATGGTGATCATATATGCAGGAAGCTTTGTTGCAGACTTAAGGGGAACTAAAATATACAATAAAATCTTACATTTCTAAATAAAAACACCTATTTTTTTCTAAATTAAAAATATTTTAAAAAATTTCCAAATTACCAAAACAAAAAGAAGAAAGGGGAAGGATTACTGAAAAACTGAAAATACCCTTAACAAAAGGGAAGTGGTGGGAAGAAAATATTATAGGAATGATTTCCTGAACCCATTAAAATTTACTTTTCGTTGATTAAGTTCAAATACTTGATTCTTTATTTAGTCATCCTATACTCAAAATACACAAACTTTCTCAGCTTAAATGTGTAGAAATACCATTCACCCTTCCAGCAGCAAAATCAACCAAAATAAACTGTAAAGACAACCACTAAATAAACCCTCTTTTTGTCGAAGGAAATTCTGTGTTCCTCTTCACCACAAGATTCTCTCTGACTCAAATAAATTTCTCAAGATCACAGTCAACGCATCTAGTCTCCTTAAAATTCTCATGTGATAAGAGAATTTTGGTTTCAGTAGATGGTCTCAGAATATTCATCAACTGGTTGACAAATTGCACTACATCAACATCACCGAATCCGCTCCTCTGGGAAACTTATAAAGTTTTCATGGCAGGAGCGTGTCCAAGAAGATAAGCAAGTAGAAGAATAACGTCATCATAAGACGAAGAGGTCAAGTCCAGATGAACTTGCTTTAAATTTTCCAGCAAAAAAGTCGCTTCTGAGAATTCCTTTATTGTAGCATCACACCAAACCAAAAAAATTAATACTATGGAGAGATTGAGCAATGAAAAGATAAAGAGAGAGAATTATAATATATCAGAAATGCAGTTCCAATGTCGTTATCAACGAAATCTCCTCTCCTCTAATATTAAAATTGAAGGCTCAAACAGAGTTTTTAAAACCCTGTAAAGCAGGAAATCGAGAATAGTACACTACTATTAAAAGCCTTTGGCTAAAAAAATGTCATATTTGAACCGAATTTCAGTTTGTCACATTCCCACTTTTGTTTAAAAAATTAGAAATACAATATTCGCAATAAAATAATTGGTTAAAACCTTACCCGTGGATCCCAATCTGAGCCCATGCACAGATGTTCGAAACCAGGAAATTTGCTTAGAGTCTCTCCATCGCCCTCATCAATCCAGTACAAAAGGGTAATTTTTCTTAGAGATTTTAGAGCTGTAAAAACTTTAAGTTCTTGATAAGTATTCACGTCTGTACATAGACGTAAACATTCTGGCAAGTAGAATTCTGTGTCATGCAAGTTTGCAAACATTATTGTAAGGCTCACCAATTGCGGGCAAATTGCTGTTATTGCTTCGATGTTAGAGGAAAGATTGAGAGAAATAAGACTTTCGGAACATAACTTTACTCTCTCAAGTCCATAGCACTTACGAAGGATTAAAATTTCCATAACTGGACATAATTCCACAATTAGCTCAAGGGTCGTGTCGTTCATCTTTACGTAATCAAAATTGAGTGTGGCCAGGCCAGCGAAGCCACTAAAATAGTTGGGCATTTTTGTGAGAGAGAAATTATTGAGAGCCAAAGATCTGAGCTTGTGGCAGAAAAAAATGGATATAGGAACCTCAACTTTAGGGTCGCTCTCTGAGGCACTCTCTTCAATACTAATCTCTCTCACTTCTTTCAGAGCAGCTCAGCAAATCCACTCACAAATCTTCTCACTTGTAAAGCAAGAGCGGATGTTGTTAAACTTGAAAAGCTCAAGGGGACCAGAATAGAGCTTAAAAATACTGTCAATTATATTTTGGAATGCAACTGGACTACATGATGGAGAGAAGAAATCCTCTGAAAATTTTAGGTTGGGTAAGAAGGTCCAAAGGAATTTCCATCTTTCAGAGAGGACAGAAGAACGTACTGCTTGCTTCAAGGGAACTTTACTCAAAATGGAGGTCAGTACACTATCTGGTAAATCGTTTAGGCCTAGTCTAGTTCTATTTTGAGCCATAACTTCTGTTTCAGTAAGCTATGGAGTATTTCAGTGAGGTTAGCTAGTCGGTAAAGTTAATGGGGCTAAGTAGTAAATATCTTCAAAAAAGTTAAATTATAAAGAAAGAGCTCAAAGCCAATGCGTGCAGTAATTAAAAAACCTGTCCTCTCGACAGCTCATTTTCATTTGCGCATTGATTACCAATGTGTGGGAATTGAATGGGCATGCACATGGCACGATTTTAGTAAGTGCAGGATGTAGAATCACTTCCGACAGCTTGGAGTGCATTCCCAGACCTTGGCATTCCGTATAGAAGTCATTTCAGTGACTTTGAATCAAATCCTTTTATAAATGCAGTTATTAGACAAGACAATACAATACATGTTGAACATGAACTCACTATATGTCTTCGGGCACTGCACACCGAGCTTTTCAAATTCTATATTTTAGAATGGTACCTATGTATAATTTTGTCCACGATGATATGCTCGATTGGCATGGTTCTCGTCTCAATTCTCGAGTTGGCTACTTACTTAAGTACACTCGTTTAAAATGATGGGTCGGGGTTTCTTCAAGTATTACATGTAGGCAATAGGGGCTCACCCTGTAGTTTGAGTGTAGTCACATTATTGGTGTAGGGTTGATTGAGGTTGTTGGGTCTGACATCTTTCATAATAAGAAAATAACTAGTAATAAGAAAATAACTAGTAATAGCATTTTAGTGTTCAATGGATATGCCAAAAATGGATGTGGAAAGCAGTTCTCTCTGGATAAAAGAAAATATTATTTTGCATATGGGAAACTTGAAGTATACATAATTTGTAAAAATGATTCGGTAAGAGCAATAATGAGACATATTCGAAAGAGTAGTAAAGAGGACTTTTTATTTGTTTGTAATATTAGTATTCTAAAAAAAAGAGTATATAGAATATTTGCATTAAATTTTTGGGTCTATTTTTATTTGTTGAATCATGGCCATCATTTGAACATTGAAACCATGTAATGATGTGTGTTGTTGTTCTATAGTGGTAAGTAAAGTTTGAGTAGATGATTTGGACTAACACATACCAAGCTCCACTTTTTACATTGTAAAAGTTATTTCTTTCTTCCGATATGTCTCTCTACCTCTCTTTTTCTCACTTCTTTGTATCCCTAGATATTAAGAATCATCTTTTTCTTGTGGTTTGGGACATTTCCTATTTTCCCTGAAATGTGTTGTTAGTTGTGAATAATCATTTTGACTTACTTTCTTTCAGTAAGACAAAGGGTGGAATAGAAGATAATGTAATATGCAAATGGCAAC
This sequence comes from Cunninghamia lanceolata, assembly GCA_027924645.1. Lineage (NCBI taxonomy): Eukaryota > Viridiplantae > Streptophyta > Pinopsida > Cupressales > Cupressaceae > Cunninghamia > Cunninghamia lanceolata. The sequence continues at coordinate 2,776,020 of BSBN01000749.1, read as the reverse complement.
CTATTTATCTAGTTCCTCCATTTATAGTTGGTTGGCCATAGATTTTTGTTACTTATTAGTGGAAAGCTTTATTTCTTAGAAGTGCTTTTTCCATGATAATAAGTAGTTAGGAACTAAGGAGATCTCCTTGCCTTAAGTCTCTACAACTATTTATCATTTTGGATATTTATTGTGATGGAGAATGAGGGGGTGCAAATCAATCATCTTTTTGTTGAACCTGAACTTTCATAGAGTCTTTTGGAAGAAGTTCAAATCACACTTGTCAAATGCTTTAGGTATGACAAGCATTATAACAATCCCTAACCAATGTTGTTTTGATTGAGTGGAGTTCTTGGCTAAGATTATGTCCTTGATATTGCATGTATTAGTTGTTCATTCACTGACAATAACTTTATAAATTAGTGAATGTTCTAGCTCTTCTTATCTCCATTTTTTGTAGATTCAACATTATTGAGTGGTATACCTAAATGATGCAAAGCAACTTCTACACGCTTAGTTCTAGAGAACAAAGAAAGTATATCGATCCTAGATAAATATGATTGAAAACAAAAAGATGCTATCCTATAACAAACAATTTTACATCTATGGAAGGCAATTTTTAAATTCTTGATTACAAAGTATCCTTCATGAACCTTTAAAGAATACAAATTTATTTTTAAAAATAAATTATTTACAAGACACTTAGTTTGATATAATGCAATAAATTTTTCTCGTAAACTCATAGCAATCTTTTGAACTAAAACATTCATTAAGAGTAAATTAGAAAGTCAACCTAATAGTAGATCTATCTCATCTATCCAACTTGTCACATTCATCTTGATCAATTGCTGATCTCTCACTCTATCTCTCTCTAGGTCTCTACTTCTCTCTCTCTCTCTATATATATATCTTTGTCTCCCTCTCTAGTTCTCTATTTCTTTTTATCTCTCTATATCATTATCTCCTTTCCTCCTCTATCTCACACACTTCCTCTATATCAATCTAAGCTCGATATATATTCTCTTTGTCTAACTCTCTACCTCTCTCTTTTGATCTATCTATTTCTCTCTACTTCTCTCTTTTGATCTATCTATTTCTCTCTTCCTCTCTCTTTTGCTCTATCTCTCCCTCCCTTCCTCCCCCTTTCTCTCTCCCTCTCTATCTCTATACAATTCTTTGTTGTAGATTGCTAAGGCAAAATCAAGAGGGATAAATTTTGGAAAAAGTACCATGTAGGATTGGATCAGATTATGTATTCATCCAGAAATGGAGACCAAATTTTAAACCTAAGAATTTTAATCCATATAAGAAATCAGTATGGATTCGGCTGTACAATCTCCCCTTTGAGTATTGGTTAGGAAATTGCCTATAACAAATAGGCGATAACCTAGGAATACAGTTGATTTGGATATGGGAGGAACCGACTCAGTTTTCATTGTAAGGATTAAGTTGATAGCAGTCAATCAGATTCTAAAGACTATTTGACTAATAACTGTGGCGGGATCGTGGACTCAAGAAATTGAGCTAGAGGAGAGGAAATTTTTTTGTCTTTATGGCAAAAGTAGGAGACACATGGAAGAAGAGTACCCTAGGAGGCCGAGAAGGGAACAAAATCAAGGTGGAATGGGCAACCGTCGTGCAAGATGTAGCTCCAGAAGAAGGTAATAAAAGGGAGAAGGAGCAATAGGAAGTAGAGGAGAGAGAGGACACCAAGAAAGACCTAATGGCTCTAAAGGCCACTCCCATGGTGGAGATGAATGAGGAGGCCTCAAAGGAGTTTGTGGTAAGGGATCAAATGGAGAACAAATAATCAAAAAGAGGAAACACCCCCGAAGGAGTTCAAGGTGTAGAGGTGGTGTTGCATCTGGAGAATGGAAACCAAGAGGATCCATGAGGGATAGAAGGGAATTAGGAAGAAAGGGTGACTGATTGGCAGATGGAGGGCTCAAAAGCCTCTATGAAATGGGAGGCTATGAAGGGCGCAGAGGCAGTTTAAATAGATGTCATCCTAGCTTCAGTAGAAGGAGGAGAGGGGGTGTTGATTGGGGCTTGGTTAGAGGAAGAGGAGGATCTAGAGGATAGGGATGAGGTTGGTATCATGGATCATAGGCACATCAGCTAGTCAACATCAAAAGCAATCAAGGGCATAGCAGGGCTGGGCAAGAAACTAGGGAGGAAGATAGATAAGGATAAAAAAGAAGAATATGCAATGGAGAAAGGAATGATAGGCATTAGGAACTATATGCTAAGATCCAAGGGAGGCAGCGCGCCTCCCTTGGGAAGCCATGAAAATCTTAATATGGAATGTTAGGGGCCTAGATGCCCCTAACAAGAGGTGCATGACCAAGCGTCATTTACATAAGTAGATGGTTGATATTGTAATGCTATACGAGATAAGGCTAATTTAGGAGGAGGCAATAAGGTTCTTGATGCATTGCAAACCTTTAATAGGAGTGTTTAGTGAGCCCAAGGGGACTGCAGGGGGAGTTGGAATAATGTGGAACCTAACAAAAGTTAGCTCAACAAGGACATTGAGGTACACCAATACTAGATACCAGGTAAAGTGCATCCAATACTAATGAATTGTTCATTTTGGATTTTCTGTGTTTATGGACCAATCTAAACAGAGGAAAAGAGGGAGTTGTGGAGGAACATCCTAAACAAATGCCAGGAGATTGAGAATGAAAGAATCCTAATGGGAGGAGACTTTAATGTGGTGCTAATTCTAGATGAAAAGAGAGGAGGGATGAGAGTCGAAAGTGCCACTACAAAGGACTTCAAGGAATTCGTTGGGAATGGGAACTTCTGTGATATCCCCTCAAAAAAAGGAAGTTTCACTTGGACAAATAGAAGGAAAGGTTTCACCAATATAGTGGAATGGTTAGACATATTTTTATGTACCATGGATTGGTTATAAGTAGATATGGTGCTAGAATCAAGCATAATACCAATATCTATGTCCAATCATTTTCTGGTGAGGCTTGAGATTAGCGTGTTTGCAAGACCTAAGAAGTCATATTTCAAATTTGAAAGAATGTGGTGGAGGAGAGAAGATTTAATCAATTTAATTAGGTTGTGATGGGAGGAGGTCATGAAAAATGGAGGATTGGTCAGCTATGTCTTCTGCAGGAGACTAGCTTATCTAAAGAAGAGATTGAGGGAGTGGAATGTGGAATCTTTCAAAGATATTTTTAAAGAAAAAGAAAGAGTGGAGGGAGAATTAGCGGATCTCAATGGGAAGATCATAAGTGGTGCAGTCACAGTAGGAGGGTTCACAGAATGAACTGTCCAAACTGTGTAGCAAGAGTAAACACAACGGAAACAACTCAAAGATATGAGATAAATGCAGATTCAGTCATTTAGTACATAGAATTCAAATACAGATTGGCCGGCAACATGCGGGTTTACAATTTGGGCTCACAGGCCTGATTACAAAATATCAAAATATACACAAGATATAGCTTTGAAGCTCCTTTGCACAAAATCTAGACAATCAACTATCACTATGTCATGAACTTCTTTCCTAGGGATCTATTACATCATTATATATCACATCCGGAACATAAGATTCCTTAGCATCAACCAAGGAAGATCACAAAGTCCAATGAAGAGCTATAACGTGTGTACACGGATAGGTCAGACCTAAATGAATAGAGTTCCTCCGCAATTGAATGGAATCATGTGCGGATCTCAGGGAAGGTCAGCCACGAACCAAACAACATTGAATGATGTGTCTTTGAACTTTGCAAGTTGTGAAATGCTTTGTAGGCCTTCTCCTTTAGTTGATTGTTTGAGACTGTTAGGATGCTCTACTCTGAGAAAATAGTTGATCTTTTGATAGCGATATCTTTCCGGTGACTGATCCAAATGCTCTATGAATTAGATATGATGTAGATGAGCATGTCTAGATGCTAAGTCTAGCTCTGTATGGTTTGAGATGCAACTACGATAGATTGTGGACCAAAATATAGAAACTGCTACTGATTGAATTGCCTGAACTAAACTGGAAAATGAAAAGAAACAAATTGAACTGCAAACAACTTGAAATGCAAATGTTTTTAATTGATGCAAGATTGCTTCTACATTAGACACCCAGGATTGTTGAAAAAGTGAGTCCCTCATTTTGCTGGGGCTAGAGGAAAACCAAGATGAGTCCTCTTCCAGTCTGCCTTTCCACTTTACAAGATATTCTTTGTATTACCTGCCTTTGGTGATGCGTCCCACTCTGCTATCCAAAATGTCTTTAATCTTCTCCGGTGCTTGTTGTGGTAGCTGCTTCTTCAAGTCTTCTTTAATGTTGTCATTGAACTTTGCTTCATGATACTGATATAGGTCTACAATGTTGAAAATAGGTGATATACCCAATGTCTCTGGTAATTCCACTTCATATGCATTTCCTGAATCAAACTTTCTAAGTATCTTACAAGGTCCAAACTTCTTCATCTTCAACTTGTTATATGTCCCAACTAGAAATCTTTCTTTTCTCAAATACACCATCACATCATCTCCAACTGTAAATTCCTTATGTCTTCTCTTCTCATCTTTCTTTTCCTTATACTTATCGTTCATATCCTCCAAATGCTTCTTAACCTGATTATGCACTGTCTTCATGTGGTCTGCAAATTCTTCTACTTCTGCACTTCTCTTTTCTTCCAAACTGATATCTCTCAATTCTACCATTCCTCTAGGGTTTTCTCTAGTAACAATCTCAAAAGGTGTTCTTCCAGTACTCCTGTTCACTGAATTATTGCATGCAAATTTTTCTTGTGAAAGAACCAAATCCCAACTTCTTGCCTTCTCTCCAACCAAACATCTCAACAAGTTTCCCAAACTCCTATTCACCACCTCTGTCTATCCATCAATTTGTGGGTGAAATGCTGAAGTAAACTTTAAATTTGTCTTCATCTTCTTCCAAAGTATCTTCCGAAAGTATCCAAGGAAATTTGTATCTCTGTCTGAAATTTTGCTCTTAGGTAGTACATGTAATCTCACAATCTCCTAAAAAAATAGGTCAGCTACATGCACTACATCCATCATCTTCTTACAAGGTATGAAATGTGCCATCTTTGAAAATCTGTCCACCACTACAAATATGGAATCATGTCTTCTCTGTGTCTTCAGCAATCCCATTACAAAATCCATGCTTATGTCATCCCAAGGTCTCTCCGGTACTGTCAAAGGTTTATACAATCTAGTGTTCTGACTACTTCCTTTTGCACTTGGCAAACTCTACAACTCTGCACAAACTTCCTAATATCCTTATGTATCTAAGGCCAAAAATAGTTTTCACTCAGGGTAAGTGCAAGAAGATGGGAGGCCAAAAAGGGGTCTTAAGTGGCCACTTTTTTTATGAAATCAAGAAATGCTGGTTTTGGATGAGAAATTGAGCATAGTTACACTCAAAATTTGGAGATACAACTAAAACAATGTTCGTAGTGCTCTGAGTCTACTTTCTAAACTACTATTTTTTTAAAAAATGGTATAGATTAAGGGATTCAAAAGAGGGAGCCATAGAAATTGGTGTTGTTTCTGTAAAAAAAACATAACATAGCATGTTTTGTGGCTCCCTCAAAAGGTTAACTTTTTTTTTGGTATTTTTAAAATCGTTTCAGTGAGAAATTAGCTAACAACATGTAGTTTATGCTTGATTTTTCTAATAATTTTTTAATGAATATTTGATTTTTTACTAATTTTCAAAGTAGACACATCCTGAAAAATGAAATTTTGGTCGTGCTACCGCTATAAATTTTTAAAATTAATTTTTTTTAATATGTGTAGAATGGAGTCTAGTTTCTAAAAATGTAATTTTTTTGAAATTTTAATGAACGGTTAATTTACAATGAAAAAAAGACTAAACACTGGTTTTTGCCCAAAATCGGACACACAAACAAAAGAAATTAAAGATGAAAGGCTTAACATTGTCAAAATGTGAAAAAAATTATATCATTAAATAGCTAAGAGAAAGCCTAACATTACTCAGGTGTTCAATTTGTTTGACCTTGAAACACGTGCAAATTTGAGGGTTAGCACAAATGAAATTATGTGATATCCTATAGAATATGCAAAACCATGTCTCTGGACATTGGAAAGACACTCCAAGCCTTTGGGTTGGAAATCCAAAACAAATCCCAAGCCTAAGGCTTGGGATTCCCAAAGCAAAATATAATGCGAGCGCATTATAACGCACTCGCGTTATGTTCTATTTTGCATTTTTTCCTTTGTTCACAAAAGTTTGTTCAATGTTTGTCATGTTTGACGAGCACGTTATAATGTGCTTGCATTATGTCCCCCTTGGATTGTTTTATGTTCAAGGTTATTAAGCATGTATGTATGTATGATTGTATGTATGTATGTATGTATGTATGCATATATGTATGTATGTATGTATGTATAGTGTCGAGGGTAGAGATGGGGGTGAGGCAGATAGGGGAGGAGAGGGGTGGATAAGGGTTGAGGGTTTAAGGTCAAGAGGGATTAGGGTTGAGGGTTGAGGGTTTAGGGATAGGATTTAGGGTTTAGAGATAAGGGATCAGGGTTTAGGACCTTGAGAGATTAGGGTTTAGGGTTGAGGCTTTAGGGATAGCGTTTAGGGTTGAGGGTTGAGGGATTATGATTAAGGTAGAGTGTTGAGGGTATAGGGATTAGGGATAGGGTTTAGGGTTGCGGGATTAGGGTTTAAGGTATAGTGTTGAGGGTTAAGGGTTTAGGGATAGGGTTTAGGATTTAAGGATTAAGTGTTGAGGGTTGAGGATTTACGGATAGGGTTTCTGGTTTAGGGATAAGGGATTAGGGTTTAGGGTTTAGAGATTAGGGTACCATAAATTATAATTAGGGATTAGGGTTTATGGTTTAGGGATTAGGGTGTAGGGTTTAGGGTTAAGGGATTAGGGTTTATGGTTTAGGGATGTACAATTAAGGGGTACCATAAATAAACTATAATTTAGGCAGGGTTGGTGTTGGGAATTAAGGTGTCTCAACCTTGTAAATTCCTTACATTATTAATGTTTGTATTTATTATTTAATTGCCTATGTTGAAAATATTTGTAAATTCTAATTGTCATATTGTGGGATGTGGCACGATGATGTGTCAATCCTACATGGAATATGACAACTTGTAATTTTGTCCTCACATGAGGAGATAGGCGTCCCACTTTGTGGTAGGAGCATTTTGCCATGTGTCGGCATCTTCCATGTTGTGTAAGGGAATGTTTGACCAAAATGGTTATGACAGATTCCTATGATGAATCTATGACATGTAAGAGTCGAAAATAGAAGGTTGTAAGATAGGTGAAGACACGTGTCATGAAGCATCTTTGAAAAAGGCATATTTGGGTGCCCCAAGGTGGACTATGACATTTTGTAAGAGAATATGCTATTTATAGCCTATGTATGATAGATTCTCTTGCAAATGTAAGTTGTAACCGCTACGACAGATTCTATGACGGTCGTAAGTGTCATAAGAGCATCTGTCATAGCCCATTTTGGAAATAGGCAACCCCTTTGGGATGGGAGCTGTGGACAAGTGTTAGGTACATTCTACAATGTTGACCAAGTGTCCTTAGGTGTGGGTTTTGGGCCATGAGGCCAAGTTGGATGCCCATTCCAAGAAAGGTCCAATATTGTCTTGTATTTTCTATATAAATAGGGTACTGTTATGCTGCCGGTTTGACTCTAGACATGAGTGTCGAAGACCATTGAAGCTTGCATTGCAAGTGTATTGTAAACATATTTCAGATTTGTTAATACATTGTGTAGGTTTCTGAGTGTGGGGTTTTTCACCCGATAAGGGTTTTCCCCACCGTAAATCTTTATCTCTCTTCTTCTGTCTACTTTCTAGTTCTTGTGTTTTGCTGCAATATCTCATGTTAATGGTTTAACATTATTGTAATAGTTAGGATAAAATTGAATTTGCATAGCCCTCTCCTCATTAGATTAGTGTAGGAAGCAATTTCTGCACACCTAGCTTCCTTTCAGTTGGTATCAGAGCTTGATCACCTTTGGTCCTAGTTGTTGGGTAGGGGTTTTTTGAGTTGATCTTAGGTTGAGTGGGAGTCTGTGTAGAGTATTCTGTATCTTATTACAATAAGGAGATGGCAAGTACATCTGGAAGATTTGAAGTGGAGAAATTTAGTAGCACTAATTTCAAGCTGTGGAAGCTCAAGATGGAAGACATGCTTGTAGATCGAGACCTTTGGGAAAGTGTTAATGGAACTAAACCAGCTGCAATGTCACAAGATGAGTGGGATTTCAAGGATCAGAAGGCTAAGGGTCTCATAAGACTTAGTCTTGCTGATTCTATTCTATTAAATGTCCATGAGGAGACTACTGCAAAACTACTTTGGAAGAAGCTGGGGGATGTGTATCAAGCCAAATCCCCAGTTAATAAACTTTTCTTGAGAAATAAGTTGTATTATCTTTGAATGGAGGATGGAGGATCCGTCACTGAACATATGAATACCTTTAACATGCTAGTTGCACAATTGACATCTATTAGTGTGAAGATGGAGGAGGAGGATTGGTGTATGACGCTGCTTTATTCTCTACCGGACTCATGGGATCATCATGTCATGGCTATTGGAAGCACCACATCCACATTCAAAATGGAAGAAGTGGTTTCTTCGCTATTGTCTGAAGAGATGCAGAGAAAGTTTTCTTAGGAAGCCAAAGAGGCCCTTGCATTTCATGGAAGACCCAAGGAGAAAGGGAAGATGAAGGACAAGAAAGTTGAGAAGGGTACATCCAAATCCTATGGGAGATCCAAATCTCCTGGAAAGTCCAGGGTTCTTTGTTGGAACTGTGGCAAAACTGGGCATTTCTGAAAGGAATGCAAAGAGGAGAAGAAGAAGAAGAAGAAAGATCCTGATTCAGATTCTGACAAGTCACAAGATGATGGTGATGATTTCATCGCAGCCCTGGCAACCCATGCATCTGAAGATGTGTGGCTAATTGACTCTGGTGCATCATTCCACATGACCTTGCATCGAGACTGGTTCACTAAGTATGATGAGTTTGATGGTGGAAAGATGTATCTGGGTGATGACTCTCATCTGAAGATTGTTGGTCATGGAAGAATTTCTATCTGATTCCCTGATGGTCAAGTGAAGGGGATCTCTGGGGTTATACACATCCCAAGCTTACCATGGAACCTACTTTTTGTAAGTAGTTTGAATGATGCAGGTGTGCAGGTTGTCTTTTCAAAAGAAGGATGCAAGATGACTAGAGGAGCTATGGTGCTTGCAAAGGGTACTAGGAGAGGTACTCTGTTTTAGATGGAGGCATGTATTTCACAATGCAATAGTTCATCTGACTCAAGGAAGAGGGCAGCAGTCACTTCATCCCCACCATCTGAACGAGTAGTGAAGAAATCTGTTGTTTCTAGTCTTGATGGTTGTAATCGTGCATTGGAAGTTAAACTTCCCGCTAAAAAGACAATGTTATGGCATAAGAGATTTGGCCACATTGGTGAGAAGGCCCTGTGTACCCTGAAAAATAAGAACCTCATTGAGGGGTTAGATGATTGTAATCTTGAGTTTGACTTTTGCGAACATTACATTTATGGAAAATAAAACCGTGTTCAGTTTTACTCGAGTTCTCATAAGTCTTCTAGTGTGTTGGACCTTATTCATTCTGATGTGTTTGGTCCTGTTAATGTTCCTTCATTATCAAAGTCTGTATATTTTGTATCTTTTACAGATGATTACAGTAGAAGGACATGGATTTATTTTCTCAAAATCAAATTTGAAGTCTATAGCAAGTTTAAGGAGTTTAGGGCCTTTGCTGAAAATTAGACCTTTAAAAAGATTAAATGTTTGAGAATTGACAATGGTGCTGAGTTTTGTTCTACAGAATTCAATAAATATTGCAAGGAACTTGGGATTGAAAGACATAAGACAAATCCATACACCCTGCAGCAAAATGGAGTTGCAGAGAGGATGAACAGGACACTGATGGAGAAGGCTAAGAGTATGCTTAGTGGAGCTAGCCTAGAACAAAAGTTTTGGGCTGAAGCTATTGCCACTGCCTCCTATCTAGTAAACAGATCTCCTACATCAGCTCTTGTTGGTAAGACACCCATGGAGGTGTGGTCTAGTAGAAAGCCTTCAATAAGGCATCTTCATGTTTTTGGTTGTGAGGCATATGTACATGTGCTTAGGGAGAAGCAGTCAAAATTAAAGAACAAGGCTGTTATGTCTATCTTCATTGGCTATGATGTCGGTGTGAAAGGATAGAAGCTTTGGGACCCTGTGGCTGAAAAAGTATTGTATAAAAAAAGTGTCATCTTTAGAGAGCTTACACCTTCTTCCACTATTTTACAGCCAGAAGAAAAAGTAAAGAAAGAGGATGTTGTTCAATTTCCTACTACCCTTGAGAAGACTCAATAGAAAGATAATGTTGGACCTGATGATGAGGAGAGCTCTAGCAGCTCTGAAAGCTCAGATGAAGAAGCTGAACCTCAACCTCAGCCATTGAGGAGGTCTACACAGATAAGAAAGAAACCTGAAAGGTTTAGTTTTACATTGCTTGATTCTAGTTGTGCTTATGCTTTAATCACTAACAGTGATGAACCTAGAACTGTGTCAGAGGCTTTGGATATGAAAGATGCAGGTTCCTGGAAGGAGGCCATGGAGGAAGAAATGGCTTCTTTGGAAAAGAATTAAACTTCGGACTTGGTGCCTTTGCCTCCTGGACGAAAACCCATTGGATACAAATGGGTGTTCAAGAAGAAAATTGGTGTAGATGGCAATGTTGAGAAGTATAAGGCTAGATTGGTTGCGAAGGGGTATTCACAAGTGGAGGTTATAGATTATGGTGAGATCTTCTCTCCCGTTGCAAAGTTGACATCCATTCGATTCCTGTTGTCTCTCGCAGCAGCTTATGACTTGGAGGTAGAATAGATGGATGTGAAGACAACTTTCCTTCATGGAGATTTGGAGGAAGAAATCTACATGTCACATCCAGAGCATTACATGGTGAAAGGTAAAAAAAAATTGGTTTACAAACTTAAGAAGTCTTTGTATGGTTTGAAGCAATCCCCTAGGACATGGTACTTGAAGTTTGATGCCTTTGTGTTGTCAATTAGATTTGTGAGATCAAAATTGGATCATTGTGTGTACTTTAAGTTTGATGGTGATCGTATTCTCATTGTTGCACTGTATGTTGATGATATGTTGCTCATTGGGAAGGGTAAGAATATGATTTCTAATTTCAAATCTTAGTTATTAGTACATTTTGAAATGAAAGATTTAGGGGCTACCAGGTACATTCTAGGAATGGAAATCAGAAGGGACAGAGCTAACATAAAACTTTGGTTAAGCCAGAGTAAGTATGTGAAGATCGGGTTGGATAGGCTCAGCATGGCAGATTGTAGACCATTGTGTGTTCCTATTTCTTTGGGGACAAAGTTATCTGTTGAGAATTGTCCAAAATCTCCTAGTGAGGTGGAGGACATGAGTAGAGTACCTTATGCTAGTGTTGTTGGTAGTTTGATGTATGCTATGGTCTGCACAAGACCAGACATTGCCTAAGCAGTGGGAGTCCTTAGTTGATTTATGGCTAATCCTAGACGGCTTCATTGGGATGCAGTTAAGCGAGTGTTCAGATATTTGAGGGGTACTTCCGAGTATTCCATTTTCTATCATGGTAATGTTACAGGACCTCCACATTCCGTTAACATTCGTGGAATTGTGGATTCAGATTGGGCAGGTGACATTAACAGTAGGAGATCCACCAGTGCTTATGTGTTTACATTGTTTGGTGGTGCTATTAGTTGGATGAGTAAGCGACAACTTGTTGTTGCTTTGTCCACGACAAAAACTGAGTATATGCAAGCAACTCATGCTTGTAAGGAAGCCATTTGGCTTAAGAGATTGTGTTCAGATATTGGTGTTGATCCAGGATAGATAACGATCAGTTGTGACAGTCAGAGTGTGATTTGCCTTGCAAAGAATTTAACTTTCCATGCTAAAACCAAGCACATTGATGCTCAGTTTCACTTTGTACGAGACATGGTTGAGGATGGAAAGGTAAATTTGGAGAAGGTAGATACTTTGAAGAATGTTTTTGATGCATTGACGAAGCCAGTGAGCATAGAGAAGTTTAGATGGTGTTCGGAGTCTATAGGCCTCTCGGCCTATAGTAGTTAAATCCTGTTATTCTATTGGCTCTTACAAGGTGTTCGACAAGTGGGAGAATGTTGGGAATTAAGGTGTCTCAACCTTGTAAATTCCTTACATTATTAATGTTTGTAGTTATTATTTAATTGCCTATGTTGTAAATATTTGTAAATTCTAATTGTCATATTGTGGGATGTGGCACGGTGATGTATCAATCCTACATGGAATATGACAACTTGTAATTTTGTCCTCACATGAGGAGATAGGCGTCCCACTTTGTGGTAGGAACATTTTGTCATGTGTCGGTATCTTCCATGTTGTGTAAGGAAATTTTTGACCGAAACGGTTATGACGGATTCCTATGACAAATCTATGACATGTAAGAGTCAGAAATAGAAGGTTGTAAGACAGGTGAAAACATGTTTCATGAAGCATCTTTGAAAAAGGCATATTTGGGCACCCTAAGGTGGACTATGACATGTTGTAAGAGAATATGCAATTTATAGCCTGTGTATGACAAGTTCTATTATAGCTGTAAGTTGTAACCGCTATGACAGATTCTATGACGGTCGTAAGTGTCATAAGAGCATCTGTCATAGCCCATTTTGGAAATAGGCGACCCCTTTGGGATGGGAGCTATGGACAAGTGTTAGGCACATTCTACAATGTTGACCAAGTGTCCTTAGGCATGGGTTTTGGGCCATGAGGCCAAGTTGGATGTCCATTCCAAGAAAGGTCCAATATTGCCTTGTATTTTCTATATAAACAGGTGCTTGGAGAGGGAGTTGTATCACAAGTTCTACAGGTACTGTTATGCTGCCGGTTTGACTCTAGACATGAGTGTCGAAGACCATTGAAGATTGTATTACAAGTGTATTGTAAACATATTTCAGATTTGTTAATACATTGTGAAGGTTTCTGAGTGTGGAGTTTTTCACCCGATAAGGGTTTTCCCCACCGTAAATCTTTGTCACTCTTCTTCTGTCTACTTTTTGGTTCTTGTGTTTTGCTGCAATATCTCATGTTAATGGTTTAACATTGTTGTAATAGTTAGGATAAAATTTTATTTGCATAGCCCTCTCCTCATTAGATTAGTGTAGGAAGCGATTTCCGCACACCTAGCTTCCTTTCAGTTGGAAAAATTTTGTGAATCATCATGGGCTGAAGATTGAAGATTTTGCTATGTTCAAGTACATATCCAAGTCATATTTTAAGGTTAAGATATTTCAAAGAACAGGGTGTGTGAAAAACATCAATGCTCTTCAGCTTATGAATACCAACATTGATACAGAAAAAGATGCCCTTCTTCTAACACAGTATGTAGTTCAAGTCAACCAATGGGCAACAAGTTGTTGAATGAATTGGTTTAATGGGCATGCCTCCTTCTTCAAAGTTATGCTTGGAGACTTTACACAAAAATTGGTAGTTCTCTATACATTATTTTTCATTCTTTTAATTCTTGTAGACTATTAAGAACTTGTAAAATCTAATTGTGTAATGTGTTTATGGTAGCGCATTCCTCCTACATTTGTTTCATAGTTTATAGACAACATAGATGAACATATGGTGTTGCAAGGCCCAGGTGGGTAGTAGTGGGATGTGCAATTAGGGGGTACCATAAATAAAATGGAATTTACGCAGGGTTGGGAAAATTTTGTGAATCATCATGGGATGGAGATTGGAGATTTTGTTGTGTTCAAGTACATATTCAAGTCATATTTTAAGGTTAAGATATTTCAAAGAACAGGGCACATGAAAAATATCAATGCTCTTTAGCTTATGAATACCAACATTGATACAGATAAAAAATGCCCTTCTTCTAATAGAGGATATAGCTCAAGTCAACCAATGGGCATCAAGTTGCTAATTATATTGGTTTCTGATGAAGAAGACAATGATGTTGTTGAAGCAATGGAAGAAAATCAAAATTGTAAATCTAATTTAATTTATTTCAACACTCAAAGTAGGCATTTGAATTGTAGGTTTACTAGGAGGATTGGTATAACAAAAACTTAATTCTGTTATAGGCCTTTCTTTGAAGAACCTTGGACATTATGGACCCTGTCATCTAGAAAAGCACATGACAGTGAACTCTGCCCCACCTTTCAAATCAGATAAAACTTTTTATTCAATGAAAATGATGTTAGGGAATGTAAACCGACCATGCATACTAGTAAGATCAAATTCTCTGCCTTCTATTCTTATTACTCTTACTTTATTAAGAGAAGAGTGTCAAAAAGAATGGGTTTAATTGTAAGCTAACATAAGGCAAAGCAGTTTTGTTATTACATTTTTTTGAGGTATCTCTAGAATAGTCTAATATAATGCAGTCTTCTATAATATGAACATATGTATTTGTGTGAATGCTAAGCTTTAATAGTAGAGTATTAAATCATTGGAATCAACTATTTATTGGGTTAAAATAACTTAGTTTTTGTAATGGTTTGGGAATGCAAGAGTTGCCAAAAATAGGTGAATGTCCTCTACAATTACCAAGAGAAAAAAGTTTAGTAGTTCTTGTGGATAGAGCCAGTAAACAATGGAAGATTATTTGCCTGTTTCATAACAATATACCTGCCCTAAATGCAGGGTGGGCATATTTTGTACATTATAATAATATCAAGGAAGGAGACGTTTGCATCTTTGAGTAGGTGGACAACAAGAAACATAGATTTATGTTTAGAGTTCATATAGATTGAAAGATAAAATAAGGATCATTCGGAAAGAACTTCTAGGAGGGAAAAGATAGGCCAAAGATAAAAGGAGAAAATTATACAAGAAAAGATCTTCATGAGGATTGTAATATTTTGTCTAAAACAAACAAAAATTAGTTAATTAAAAATAGAAAATCAAGAAAGAAATGGTACTAAAATGTATAGTTACTAATATCTATTTTTAAAAAATTGATTGATTTTTATAGCCAAAATTGTTTATTTTACCTAGTTGATGGTTTTAATTACACCCAGGTTATACATTGGGAGCAGATGTGTGCACATTTTTATGGCCCCAATTTAAATTCAAGCAAGTAGGTGGAGAGAGTATGTTAATCTTTTAAAAAAATCTTAATAATTTTTTTTTCACTTAATGTTGACCAGGGGTTCTGATTTCAACCATTCATTGTCCACTGTGGATGTACCCCAATGCAAAGATTTTTCTCATAATGATCATCCTTCTAATTTCAACTGTTAATTACTCACTATGGATGTACCAAATGCAAATATTTTCTCATAGTGTGTACACCTATTGGCATAATGAACCTAAGATGGGCCAGAAAAACATGCCATATAATTTGAATATTCACTTCAGCTAGCAATTTTTACTGATGGAGCTACAAAAATAGAGAATTGACAGGTCACAATATGGCCCAAGATGTGAGATGCAAGCAAGGACAACTCATGAATCTAAAGAGTTAAGGTGCACTTCAAGGACCTTTCCTAATTTCAATGGATGACATTTGCTCTTGCTAGTTGATGGTAAATACTAGATTTTTGCAGACTTTATTTTCGATATCCAAGAGAGAAGCATTAGGGTTTAGGGTATAGTGTTGAGGGCTTAGGGATAGGGTTTAGGGTTGAGGGATTAGGGTTAAGGGTTGACGGATTAGGGTTTGACATTGAGGGTTGAGGGTTGAGGGTTTAGGGATAGGGTTTAGGGTTGAGGGATTAGGGTTTGACATTGAGGGTTGAGGGTTGAGGGTTTAGGGATAGGGTTTAGGGTTGAGGGATTAGGGATTAGGGTTTAGGGTTGACAAATTAGGGTTTAATGTTGAGAGTTGAGGGTTTAGGGATAGGGTTGATGGTCAAGGGATTAGGATTAAAGTAGAGTGTCAAGGGTAGAGGGATTAGGGATAGGGTTTAGGGTTGAGGCTTTAGGGATGAAGCTTTAATGGTGTAGGGATAGGTTTTAGGGTTCAAGTTTTAAGGGTTAAGGGTTGGGTGATAGGGATTAGGGTTTAGGGATAAGGGATTAGGGTTTAAGGTATAGTTTTGAGGATTGAGGGTTTAGGAATGGGGATAGAATTTAGGGTGGAGTCATTAGCGATAGGGTTTAGGATTTAAGGTTTAAGTGTTGAGGGTTGAGGATTTAGGGATAGGGTTTATGGTTTAGGGATAAGGGATTAGGGTTTATGGTTTAGGGATTAGGGATTAGGGTTTAGGGTTAAGGGATTAGGGTTTATAGTTTAGGGATTAGGGATTAGGGTTAAGGGTTAAGGGATTAGGGTTTAGGGTTTAGGGACGTACAATTAAGGGGTACCATAAATAAACTGGAATTTTGACAGGGTTGAGAAAATTTTGTGAATCATCATGGGATGGATATTAGAGATTTTGCTATGTTCAAGTACATATCCAAGTCATATTTTAAGGTTAAGATATTTCAAAAAATAGGGTGTGTGAAAAACATCAATGCTCTTCAGCTTATGAATACCAACATTGATACAAATAAAAGATGCCCTTCTTCTAACAGAGTATGCAGTTCAAGTCAACCAATGGGCAGCAAGTTGTTGAATTAATTGGTTTAATGGGCGTGCCTCCTTCTTCAAAGTTATGCTTGGAGACTTTACACAAAAACTGGTAATTCTATACATTATTTTTCATTCTTTTATTTTCTGTACACTATTAAGAACTTGTAAAATCTAATTATGTAATGTGTTTATGGCAATGCATTCCTCCTCGATTTGTTTCACACTTTATAAACAACATAGACAAACATATGGTGTTGCAAGGTCCAGGTGGGCAGGAGTGGGATGTAAAATTAGGGGGTACCATAAATAAACTAGAATTTAGGTAGGGTTGAGAAAATTTTGTGAATCATCATGGGCTGGAGATTGGAGATTTCACTGTGTTCAAGTACATATCCAAGTCATATTTTAAGGATAAGATATTTCAAAGAAATATCAATGCTCTTCAGCTTATGAATACCAACATTGATACAAATAAAAATGCCCTTCTTCTAACAGAGGATGCAATTCAAGTCAACCAATGGGCAGCAAGTTGCTGATTGAATTGGTTTTTGATGAAGAAAACAATGATGTTGTTGAAGCAATGAAAGAGAATCAAAATTGTAAGACTAATTTAATTTATTTCAACTTTCAAAGCAAGCATTTGAATTGTAGCTTTACCAGGAGGATTGGTATAACAAAAACTTAATTCTATTATAGGCCTTTCTTTGAAGAACCCTAGACATTATGGACCCTATCATCTAGAAAAGCACATGACAGTGAACTCTGCCCCACCTTTCAAATCAGATATTTACCTTTTTATTCAATGAAAATGAAGTCAGGGAATGTAAACCGACCATGCATACTAGTAAGATCAAATTCTCTGCCTTCTATTCTTATTACTCTTACTTTATTAAGAGAAGAGTGTCAAAAAGAATGGGTTTACTTGTAAGCTAACATAAGGCAAAGCAATTTTTTTATTACATTTTTCTGAGGGATCTCTAATAGTCTAATATAATGCAGTCTTCTATAATATGAACATCTGCATTTGTGTGAATGCTAAGCTTTAATAATAGAGTATTAAATCAATGCAATTAGCTATTTATTGGGTTAAAATAACTTAGTTTTTGTAATGGTTTGGGAATGTAGGAGTTGCCAAAAATAGGTGAATGTCCTCTACAATTACTAAGAGGAAAAAGTTTAGTAGTTCTTGTGGATAGAGCCAATAAACAATGGGAGATTATTTGTCTATTTCATAACAATATACCTACCCTAAGTGCGGGGTGGGCATATTTTGTCTGTCATAATAATATCAAGGAGATGTTTGCATCTTTGAGTAGGTGGACAACAAGAAACATAGATTTATATTTAGAGTTCATATAGATCGAAAGATAAAATAAGGATCCTTTTGAAAGAACTTCTAGGAAGGAAAAGATAGGCCAAAGATAAAAGGAGAAAATTATACAAGAAAAGATCTTCACGAGGATTGTAATATTTTGTCTAAAACAAACAAAAATTAGTTAATTAAAAATGGAAAATCAAGAAAGAAATGGTATTAAAACGTATAGTTACTGATATCTAAAATGTATAGTTACTAATATCTATTTTTAAAAGACTAATTAATTTTTATGGCGAAAGTTTGTTTATTTTACCTAGTTGATGGTTTTAATTACACCCAAGTTATACATTGGGAGTAGATGTGTGCACATTTTTGCGGCCCCGATTTAAATTCAAGCAAATAGGTGAAGAGAGTATGTCAATCTTTTAAAAAAATCTTAATAAAAAATGTTCACTTAATGTTGACCAGGGGTTCTGATTTCAACCATTCATTGTCCACTGTGGATGTACCCCAATGCAAATCTTTTCTCATAATGATCATCCTTCTGATTCAACTGTTAATTAATCACTATGGATGTACCATATGCAAAGCTTTTCTCATAGTGTGTACACCTATTGGCATAATGAACCCTAGATGGGCTAGAAAAACATGCTATATAACATTACTAAGACATTACAGAAAACTTAAATTAGAATTTATTGTAGACATCCATAATTAAAAAGGGCATTAAGAAAAATACTTTAAAACTAATTTCTAAAATCACCAAAAAAGTTCATAGCCATTTTTCTGACATATTCTTCCAACCCAGATATATTTAAGAGAAGAGTGTAAAAAATGATGGGTTTAACAACCTAACAGAAGGCAAAGCAGTTTTGTTGGGTTTAGGGATAGGGTTTAGGGTTTAGGGTTGAGGGATTAGGGTTTAGGGTTGAGCGATTATGGTTTAAGGTATAGTGTTGAGGGTTGAGGTTTTAGGGATAGGGTTTATGGTTGAGGGATTAGGGTTTAGGGTTGACATATTAGGGTTTAATGTTGAGAGTTGAGGGTTTAGGAATAGCAATAGCGTTTAGGGTTTAGGGATGAGGGATTAGGGTTGAGGGATTAGGGTTGAAGGTTGAGGGTTGAGGGATTAGGGTTTAAGGTATAGGTGGTGATCCCACAATAGTGGGTTACACTTTTTGGCCAAAGTTTACATTGAAATGAATATTTTGAAAAAAACTTCACTTTGAGACACCTATAGTTGCTAAACCGTGAGGAATTTGAAGATGATGTAAGCTAATGATTTGTCACGTTTTGTCTGTAGATTCTAAATATATATTTTAAATTTTTTTTGGAATCAAATTATATTTCCTTTTCCATCTCCTTCAATAACTAGTTTCTAATAGTAAACAACATTTTTAAAGAGTGACATGTACTATATAAAAAATAACTTTTTTTCTATTAAGGATAAAATTCTAATTTTTTTGAATTTAGATTTTTAACTACGATATCTAGAGGATGCATTTGGTTTCATAATGTTTTATTGAACATGTTTCTTTTAATCAACTTTTGAAGTCAAACCAATTACAATTTAGACATTGGTGTACTGTGTAAAGCATAACTTTTTTGTATGTATCAGAATTCAAATTTTTTTTGTTGTTGGAATAAGGACATCAATACCTAGAGGACACATATTTTTTTAGAATTTTTTTTCTATATTTTCCTATTTTTTTTTATGTATGAAACAAAGACCTTGATGTTCTATAAAAAACACAAGAAATAAAAAATGAATATAATAATCAAATTAAATATATTTAAAATTATACTTTTTGGGAAGCTTATAATAAGGACTAAATACTTACAAAACATAAAATTTTAAATGAATTCATTTGATCCCCCAAAAGGTAAATCAAAAGAGGTTTTTTATTAGGATTTTGATAGGTGTAGAATAGACTCCATGACAGGTATGGTTTAAAACTAGCGGGTTTCTATCCAAGGGGGTTTGATCTAAGTGGGTTTGATCAAACCTTATTCAATTACAATCCTTTAAATGGAACCTTTCAAGGCTTAAATCATTATATTTTATAAAAATATGTGATTTCAACAAAAAATTAGGATGTCCCAGAAAGTGTAACCCATTATTGTGGTAGCACCCAGGGTTTAGGGTTTAGGGATTACGGTTTAGGGTTTAATTACCAATATGCAAACCCTAACTATCAATAAGAAAGACTTAAACATTCTAACTTTCTTCAAGAGATATCTAGGACATTTTAGAGACATCAGGGACATTAGAAGAAAGACATTAGAGTATGACACTTCTCATAGGCTTAGGGTTCTAAGACACGAACAACTTCACATTCAAATCAAACTCATGACTTCCCTTGATAAATATAACTCTCCTTGATGATGACATTGAAGTATGATTATGAAAGCTTGTGTCTTCTCTAACTTCTTATTGCATGAATAAAACCACATCCACCATGAACATGAACCTTGCATCATATCAACCTTCCAAGATAGACCTTGTCATGAAAACCATATTCACAACAAAACCTTGCATGAACAAAACCACATCCACCATGAAAATGAACCTTGCATCATATGAACCATGTTTGTCTTTTGCAGCATCAACAAGAAAAATACTCTTTTTTTTATATATAGTTAAACATAACGCGAGTGCGTTATGGCTTGGTTTTGCCGAGCCTTAGGCTCGTCATCACCAAACCATAACGCGAGTGCATTATAACGCGCTCATGTTATGGCTTAATTTTTTTGAAAAAAAGTTGGCCAGTTTTTGCACCCACCGCTCACCAAAGCCATTGTTTTATCAATGCCAAAATGTCCTGCCAATCAACCACTGTGTTTTTCTTTGATCAAATTATCTCTCATTGAACTTCTAGGTATACATAATTGACTTCCTTTGAACAACATATTCTTCTGAATAAAATAATCCAACCACTTGCTTCTATCTGTCACAATAGGTTCCTTGCATCCTTTCCAAGGTTCCACAAAATTAGGGTCCCCCTCATATATATGCTTCAAGTCATCAAATCCCAACACTTCAACTCTCATCTCTATCAGCAAGTTCCTCCTTCTACTTAATGCATCTACAACTTTGTGAGATTTTCCACTCCTATGCTTCAACACAAAAGTATAACTCTGCATGAACTCTACCCATCTCATATGCCTCTGATTCAACTTACCTTGACTGTTCATATATTGCAAAGCTTGATGATCTGTATACAACACAAACTCATTAGGCAACAATTAATATCTCCACTTCTTCAAGGCTTGAATTATGGCATAGAACTCTTGATCATAAACTGAATATCTTCTCCTTGCATCATTCAACTTTTCACTGAATTATGCTATAGGTCTACATTCTTGACTTAAAACTATTCCAATTGCATTCCCACTTGCATCACAATCTACTTGAAATACTTTATTGAAATCTAGTAATGCCAAAACAGGTTGCTCTGTCACTTTCTACTTCAACAATTCAAAGATTTTGTCTGCTCCTAATGTCCACTTGAAATCTTTTCTGTCATCTCTCATTGTCTCTGTCATAGGGTTACATACTGAACTAAAATTTATGATGAACTTCCAATAGAAACTAGCCAATCCATGAAATGATCTAACTTCTCCAATGCTCTTTGGTGTAGGCCATTCAACAATTGCTTTCACTTTCTTAGGGTCCATCTTCAATCCTTCTGCAGAATTTATCACAAATCCCAAGTATACCAATTCTTCCTTCATGAAACTACATTTCGTGATGTTTATCAAGAATTTCTCTTCTCTTAGTCTCTGCAAAATGTTCCTCTTTTGTCTTACTAAAAATTAGAATGTCACCCAAGCATACAATAAAAAACTTACCCAAGAATTTCTTCAAGACTTCGTTCATCAATCTCATGAAAGTACTCAGTGCATTTGTCAATCCAAAAGGCATTACTAACCAGTCATACAATCCTTCATTTGTCTTAAAAGAAATCTTCCATTCATCTCCTTCTTTGATTCTGATCTGATGGTATCCACTCTTCAAATCTATCTTTGTGAAATATTTTGCTCCACTCAAACAATCCATAATATCATCCATCCTAGGTAAAGGAAATCAATACTTAATTTTGATCTTGTTGATTGCTCTAGAGTTTGCACACATTCTCCACTCTCCATCCTTCTTAGGTACAAGAACTACAACTACTGCAAAAGGACTCAAACTTTCTCTGATCAAACCTTTCTTCAACAACTCTTGTATCTACCTATTCAATTCTTCATTCTCTGTCGATGTCATTCTATGTGCTTCTTTGTTAGGTAAACTAGCTGTAGGTATAAGATCCATGTGATGATTGATACTTCTGATTGGTCGTAATCCTTCAGGTACATTATCTGAAATGATGTCTTCATACTTTATCAGCAACTCAGTTATCTCCTCTAGTTGTGATTCTTCAATCTCCTTCAATGTTTCAGGCTTCTTAGGGATCAAAGCATAACACATATTCTAATGTATCAAACCATCTAGAAATTTTCTTCCATCTACCAAATAGATTCTAGCGTTTCCACATACTTCATTCTAAGGATCATCTTCCAAAGGAATCCAAGTAATTCTCTTCCCATTTGATGTTATAGTGTATGTATTCTTTCTTCCATCATGTATAGCTTTTCTATCATACTGCCAAGGTCTACCTAACAAGATATGACAAACATCCATAGACATAATATCACACAATACTTCATCATGATATGATCCAATATGAAATTTCACCAAACATTGTTCATTCACCAGTACCTTACGATCATCCTGAATCCATGTTATCTGATATGGCTTTGGGTCTTTCAATCTTTCTAGCTTCAACTTGGTCACCATCTCCTGTGAAACTAGGTTATCAGAACTACCACTATCAATAACACCTTTACAACATTTACCTCTTGATTTGCATCTAGTTCTGAACAAAATTTTCCTTTGCAGTGGTTCCTCATTTGTCTCCACTTGAAATAGTGCTCTCCTCATCACTAGTGATTCTCCTTTCTCAGATTTACCAACTTAACTAGGTGATCCAACATGTTCTTCTTCCACTGTTCTCTGTTCTCTTGTTTGTACACCCCTGATTACATTCAAATTCTCTATGTCCTTCGCCTCCACACTTGAAATAAGTGCCTCTGAATGTTCTCTTATTAGGTCCTCTTCGTTCTCTCCTGTATCCTTCACTCTGGTATGGACTAGGGTTCCCTCTACGGTAGAAATTTCTATCATCCCTCTGGTATGCATTGTTATCTCTGTCATCCTTCTTGAATGTGTTCTCTAGTCTATTTGGCTCTGCAAATGATCTGTCTCCTCCAAA
The DNA here is from genome assembly GCA_027924645.1 of Cunninghamia lanceolata. NCBI lineage: Eukaryota > Viridiplantae > Streptophyta > Pinopsida > Cupressales > Cupressaceae > Cunninghamia > Cunninghamia lanceolata. The sequence continues at coordinate 2,752,836 of BSBN01000749.1, read as the reverse complement.
AAATGTTTTGCCTCTCTGTCTCTAATCATGCCTTCTGTTCAACTTCTCTTAAACTTTTAGGGCAAATTGGTATGCTTTTTCTAAAGTTGTCATCCTCACCAAACTTAATTCTTCTTGAATGTTCAATCTCAGTCCATTGATGTATCTAGCCACTTTCTCCTTGCTTGCTTCACTATGTCCTATCCTTATGATTATCTTATGAAATTCTTTAGTGTACTTCAGCATAGATTTCTCATTTTGTCTTAGGTTCAGCAATCTTTTCACCAACTCCAACTCATAGTCAGTAGGCACAAACTGATTCGCACAAACTGATTCTTTAATTTTGTCACCATCCTATCCTATTTTGTGATCTTTTCTTTCCCTCTTCTATTTATATCTAACTAAACTTCTTTCCACCATATAGCAACATCTCCTTTCAACTTTTTCTTTGTAAATTTCACCTTCTTTAGGTCTTCAATTTCTTCATACTCAAAGTATTCTTCCATGTCATTTATCTAGTCAATGAACTCTTCAGGGTTAAAATTGCCAGCGTAATTCAGTACATCAACTCTAGGTCTTTTCCCAATCTTTGAAATAGCTCACAACATCTTGACTTGATCTAATTCTTATTCTTTAGCACCTCCTAGGGTTTTTCCAATTTGTCCAACAGATTAAAATTCCTCTTCATCATCACTTTCAACATTAGGTCTAGGTGTCAATCCTCTTCTCCTATCTTCCTCAACAATATCCAATCGAATTCTCATTATTTTCATCATTTCCATCATCTCATCCATTCTAGCCATTTTTCCAACTGTAGTAACTCTCCTTAGCAACATCTTCCTAGGATCAAGTGAAAATTGCCTCAAGTTCAGTGATCAGGCTACAAGGTGACAACTACCTCACAATCGACGATTGGTTGTGACACAAGTGACCTGTCTTAATTTGGTGATCTATCCACAGAGAGATCTCACAGAATTCTTTTGTTAACTTCACTCAATTCAATCCCAAAGATTCAAACTTTTGCTCTGATACCACTTGGTGCAGTCACGATAGGAGGGTTCACAGAATGAACTATCCAAACCGTGCAGCAAGAGTAAACACAATGGAAACAACTCAAAGATATGAGACAAATGCAGATTCAGTCATTTAGTATATCATAGAATTCAAATACAAATTGGTCGGCAACATGTGGGCTTACAATTTGGGCTCACAGGCCTAATTATAGAAAATCAGAATATACACAAGATATAGATTTGAAGCTCCTTTGTGCAAAATCTAGACTATCAACTATCACTATGTCATGAACTTCTTTCCTAGAGATCTATTACATCATTATATATCACATCCGAAACATAATATTCCTCCGTGTCGGCCAAGGAAGATCACAAACTCCAATGAAGAGCTGTAACGTGTGTACACAGATAGGTCAGACCTAAATGAATAGAGTTCCTCCACAATTGAATGGAATGATGTGTGGATCTCGAGGAAGGTCAGCCATGAACCAAATGACATTGAATGATATGTCTTTGAACTTTGCAAGTCCTGAAATGATTCATAGGCCTTCTCCTTTAGTTGATTATCTGAGACTGTTAGGATGCTCTGCATTGAGAAAACAATTGATCTTCTGATAGTGATATCTTTTTGGTGACTGATCCAAATTCTCTGAGAATTGGATATGATGTAGACGATCATGTCTAGATGCTAAGTTTAGCTCCGCAAGGTCTGAGATGCAACTACGATAGAATGCAAACCAAAATATAGAAACTGCTATTGACTGAATTGCCTGAACTTAACTGGAAAATGAAAAGAAACAAACTAAACTACAAACAACCTAAAATGCAAATGTTTTTGGTTGGTGCAAGATTGCTCTTGAACCAAGGATGCTCCTGCATCAATAAGAAATGGTATGTTCCTAGTAGATTTTGTGAAAGAAAAGGAACTTCTAACAGAACATGAGGAATTGTTAGCAAGGGAGGACGAATACTAGAAAGCTGAAGGATGGTTGGAAGCAAGTGATCAAATTACCAAATTCTTCCACAACTTAGTGAGGGTGAGGAGAATGATGAATAAAATCTTCGAGCTAATGGATAAGAATGGGAGAATTTTGAATAAACTAGAAGACATTGAGGAAGAAATAACAAATTGTTTCAAAAAAAAATTGGCTCCAGAAGAGGGACATGATTGGATAAATATTGAAGAAGTTTTGAGATGCATCGATTCTATGATTAGTGAAGATGAAAATGACATGCTGAACAAGGCATTTATAGAAGAAGAGGTACAAAATGCAGCCTTTCAACTGCACCCAAACAAGGCACCTGGTCCAGATAGGTTTTCAGCTCTATTCTACCAAAAATGCTGGCTGATTGTAGGGCGAGAGGTATGTATGATTGTGGAAGAATTCAGGAAAAAGAATAAGTTTGTAAAAGAGATAAATAACACGGTGATCACCCTCATCCCCAAGAAAGTGAAATGTCGATTGGTAACAGACTACAAATTGATTTCGCTATGTAATACGGTATACAAAATTCTTTCTAAGGCAATAGAGAACAGGCTAAAGTTGGTTTTGGGAAGAATTATTTCAGAAAATTAGAATGGCTTTACATTGGGAAGATAGATTGTCAATAGCATCATACCGGTAAATGAAGTGACACATTCTATTAATCAATCTAATCAGAGGAGCATGCTCATAAAATTGGATGTTAATAAAGCATACAAGCGAGTTAAGTGGAGTTTTCTAATGAGAGTATTAAAATGTATGGGGTTTAGGCAATCATGGTTAGAAAACATTTTCCAATGTATCTCAACCACAATAGTGTCAGTGGCTGTAAACAAATCTCTCTATGGCTTCTTTTGCATGTCCCAAGGGCTGAGACTGGGGGATCCTTTATCCCTCTTTTTGTTCATCCTCATAGTTGAGGTATTGGGGTGGATTATCAAAAAATGTCAAAGAAGAGGTGGTTGGAAAGGAGTAAGGGTAGCCAAGAATTTGGACCCAATCACACATGCCCAATTCATAGATTACACGATGATCTTTGGGGAGGCTAGTTTATCAGAAGCAGAGGTGATCAAAGGAGTTTTGGATTTCTATAGTAAGCTTTCAGGGAAGATTATTAACAAGAAGAAATCGAGGGTGTTTTTCTTCAATGTCACAAAAAGGTGGAAAAAAATAATCACCACTATTTAAGGGTGCCAGATAGACAAAGTCCCCACCAAATATCTTGGTGCACCAATGTTTGTCAGGGCAGTCAAAATAAAATTATGGAAAGATGTGATTTCATAGTCCAGGAGTAAAGTGGAAGCATGGAATGGAAGATGGGTAATTTTGGTAGGGAGGATTACTATGTTAAAGGTAGTTTTGGGTGTATTCCCTACATACATGATGTCTTGCTTGTCTCTTTCAAAAAAGGTGATGTCCCTTTTATAAGGATCATGAAAATTTTTCCTATGGGAAGGTTGCAAGGAAGAGAAATGAATACCCTTGATTAGTTGGGGGAAAGCTACATGCCCACAAGATAGAGGAGGGATGGGAATGAGGGATTTAAAGCTTTAGAATGAAGCATTAGGGGTGAAATTAATATGGAAGATGGCAAAATCTCCCAACAAGTTATGGTGCAGAATTATGTAGAGTAAATGTTTAGATGAAGCAAATCCAAATAGAGTGCTAACCATGGCAAATCTAGGAAGAGGATCGACAATATGGCAATATGAAGGATTGTTGCCCAGTAATCCTTAATCATCTAACATGGAGTATCAACGATGGCAAAAAGGTAGACTTTTTGGAGGATTCATGGGAAGGATTTGAGACATTAGAGATAGATTAGGATTTTGAAGGATTAAAAGCACAAATGATCCAAGTGAGAGGAGAAAATGTGGCAGACTACTTTGAGTCTTGCAATGAGCAAGGAAGAGTGGTTTGGATGGACACAGAGGAGTTCAATGTACAAGAAGTGGTAAAGGCCAAATTCAAAGCGGTGATAAGGAAAAGAAGAGTGGTAATTAATGGGGAAGAGGATGAGATCTAGTTGTGTGGTGCTAAATCAAGACAATATTTAGTGAAACTTGGATACTACCTCCTAAAATTGGAAAGAAGTGGAGTTGCATTGGAACCCTGGCCCAAGGATTTATGTTGGGACAAGTATGTTCTTCTGAAGGAAGGAGCCTTCACCTGTACTATATTACATAGAAGTATCCTTACTGGAGATCGATTGAATCAATTGGGGATTTGCAGCCCTAGTAGATGTGTGTTGTGTAAACAGAGTGAAGAATATTTGGATCATCTATTACTAAGCTACCAGGTTTCAGAGAAATGATGGAACTTTTTCTTAGAGTGCCTTGAGTGGAAAGGGTCAAAGAGCAACAATATAGTAGATTTTCTAAAGAGTTGTCCAAGGCTTACAAAGAAAGGTTTCTGGGGAGGGATTTGGTTATCACTCCCATCCATCATAATGTGGCACATATGGAGTGAGAGAAATCTCAAAATCTAAGGGGAAGGAAAATAACATCGAGGTTTTGATAAGGAAGATAGAGCACGGGCTTGTGGAGATCCTAAACTCCAAGGCCTCATTGAAAGGGGAATCAAAATTTAATTCATGGGACGACAATATCATGAGGCTATGGCCCAAATTAAAAATGGCAAGAGGCATGGCAAAGGAAAGAAGGTAAGGAAACAGGCCATATGGATGACCCCTCTGAGTGGTAGACTAAAGCTTAATTTTGATGGGGCCAGCAAAGGCAACCTTGGGAAAGTAGTCTATGGGTGCATAATTAGAGACGAGGGGATATTAGTATGGGTAGTTTCAGGATTGTTGGGAGTGGCCTCAAACAATGTGGTAGAGGTGGAGGGTCTAGTGCACGGGGTCCAAGAATGCAAGGCTAGGGGTTTTCAGGAAGTTGATATTAAGGGTGACTCAATGCTAGTCGTGAATTCAGTGAAGAAGAAAGGAACAATCAATTGGATTTTAAATAAAAGAATTAAAAAATATTAGGAGGCACTTCAGGATTTGGACTTCTATATACGGCATATATATAGAGAAGCGAATAAGCTTGTAGACATGCTAGCCAATCAAGGAGCTTTGAGAAGATCAGAGGAGGTTTGTGGCTCGAAGGTAGCTAGTTGGGAAGGGATGGAAGATTTTCTGCACGTGGATAAATAAGGACTAGTAGAAGGCATTACATATCACAGTATGTGAGACAGAGAAGGAAACACCTGATGATATAGAAACTTTGGAGGATGGGCGGGATCATCAAAAATGATTAGGAGATCTAAGAAAGGAAAGGTGCTCATAAGAGGAAGATTGCCTCATTCAGAACAAGTAGATCAAATGACCTTTTATTGGTTTCATCAGAGGAGGAAGAGTAATGCCCTGTCATGCAAACCTAGAGAGTTAGGGTAATTATGCAAAAAAAAAAGTGTGGAATTTTTTTTTTGACAAGTTACAGTAATCATCACCACATAAGCTTTCATCAGTTACACTAATTAACTATCTAACAATCTAACATCTCTAGGGAAACATAATTGCATTAAGGAAAATAACATAGATCAAATACATCCATCTCGAAAGATCATAGTGTCCACTATCAACCTTGATTACATTACAGAAAGTTTACATCATTTCTTTGCAATACTGTTTAAGAGAATAGGAGATCATAATACATAGTCATAAAGATGCAAGGCTTCCATATCTTATTACATCAACATTCCAAATTGAATATCAAGATACATAAAGTTAGATTCACGATGTACAATAAAAGTCTTCAGAAGAAAGTACAGTGCTGGAAACTGGAGAAACACACCTGCTCGAAATACAAACCATGATACCAAAGGACCAATGGATTAAATCTCTTCCACCTAACCATGTGGAACCTTGGGATCCACCCCCTAAGCTAGGAGATAACATAAGGTTCCGTAGCAACAACCAGATAAAAAGACAAAGGACTGACAGGTGCAAGAACTACTCAAATACCACACTGTCCAATAAGACATTTTAAGAATCAAAACATCACTTCCACACTTAACAGAACTTCTAGAGGCACTCACACAACCGAAGGAGGAAAAACAACTAGGGAGTGCTAGATTGCATTAGGGAGGAGTGTCATCACATAGCTTGTCATGGGATATCCTGACAGGTTTTCCTAGGCACCAGCCCCCATCCGGGGTTATCCTGACAGCCTCTCCTGACCACCGCCCCCCATACAAACTCATGTGGAACCAACATACCTTCTGTGAGGACAAGGCAATTAATTTGCCATTCCAAGCATTCTCATCACATCTCAAGCCTAAATGAGCACTTGAGCCATGAGTGAGGCATACTTTACCTTGATTAATTGTGATTAACTACCCAACCCTCTAAATTAATTATTAAGTTATCAATGGATTAAAAACTTCCAATGGGTTATCCTGGCAACCACTTTGGGCATTGGCCCCACATTGGAAGCCACTTCCCCACCTGCATCTAGAAGACCCTAACCATCAAGCATAATGTCAAGTATCCATATAGCATGCAAGGCTTTTACCTTCTTGAATACAAATCATATTCACAAGGACCAATTCTTGCATCATTGTCCCAAGCTTCCAGTTGGAACCATCATAACAACAATAAACAACATGTATCCAGAAAAAGGCATGGGTCATCTTGCTCCCAAAATCTCAACCAAAGAAAAAAGTATCTAACACGGTATTTTATTACAAGCTCAAAACAATAATGAACCACAATATTCAAGAAGGATTCTACAACCAAATCTTGAACATGAGTTCAAGACATAACCACAAGAATAGGTACACTGAGAAAGGCATGGGTCATCTTGCACAGTCGTCACAACCACATAATCCATAAATAGAGGAAAGTCAACATTACATACAACCAATTCATATTCAATTACAATATCACAAGAGTCATACACATGACTACCCCTCTTGGCCTTTGGAATCTACTTGACAAACACTTGACACCATTGTAACACAATAGACTCACATAACATTCACTCACAAAAGCACACCATTATCTAATAGACCATACAAAATCCATTATCGCATAACAACAATTCAATTACAACACAACAAATGCATCATATGATATAATCAACTTCAAAACAAAACTATATAGGGACAACATCTCATATCTACAATAAAAGTTAACATTCATATACAATTCTTCTTTATCTATGTCTCTCAAACACTCATCTCAAAATACATTCTATACCCCAGCATATCATTACACTACTACTATAAAACTCCATCACTTATATCATTAAGAATTTTCTATACAGCATCCTAATATCATTAAGCATTTTTCTGTATGGACTCTAAATCCATCTTTATTACTTTCAAATTAACCAATAACACAAAACATTAAATTATTCCCCCCTCTGCCTATGAAGTGAAAATAAGTCCTCCATCATTATTCTAGTCAAGATATAATTAAATACACATAATAATTTTAAATAACCAATTTACTATATCTGTACCTTTTGAAGTCTGGTCAAATTCAATTTCTACAAGAAAAAGATAAGTTAAAAGAACATGAAATTAATTAAATACAAGATATCAACATGACTAACATACATTGTCTAATTCATGTTCTAATCAACCCAAGATTCTCCTAGTTCTCTCTAACGGATTATATTCCAACTTTACATTTTCTACATATAAAAGAACACAAATTTCTTAATTAAAGTAACACTGAGCCTTTCTATTCCTATAAGTTGACAATTACACAATTCTATATACAACTCTCCCCAAAAAAATCAACAAATAAAGATTTACCAACATTTCCATAATAATTATATAATCATTTTTTATGCTAGAGACTTACACATGAACATTAATGAATATAGATACAATTTGATACGAGTATCTGCATTATTATAAACATTCTATTAACAAGTTAAACTAGCGATTATAGCATTTACTCTCTACCAACACACTTTCTAAGACTATCATGACATTCTAAAATAAAGGATTAACTATTTACATATTCAACGAATGATAATCATTTGAGTGCGTTTAGGGAAAATGAATATATAGAACAATGGTTGCAGAAAAAAAAATGTCTACGGATCGTGGAGAATGGGCTTCAACAGATATAATAGAAATTGCTATGCTACTGGAGGAATGATCATGGGGTTAAACTACACAATGCATTCATTGATGGGCATCCTAATAATTGATAGAAAAGCTCTCTGAAGACCACAGAGAAGTTGTCATGATGACGGCAAAATGTGTATTGAAGCATGCGATTTGGATTAGTTACATTTTGTAGGATTTCACAAGCTGGATTCATAGTAATGGCTCCAAAAAATTTTAAGCAATATCTATGGTCAACAATTATGCCAATGAAGAACACAGGCATGACTCATTTACTGTTTGATAAAATGCCTCAAAGAAATATTACAACAAAGTTCGCAGTATACATCCAAAATGGAATTCGTTGAAGCAGGCTTGTGACCAACTTAGAATCTTTATCACGACCTATTTGATCTGAACCAAAATGGGAGCTTGGTGCAGGTAATGACCACCTTCTAAGCCTAAAATGATGGAATTCTAAACAGATATAATAGTTGATTTGCTCTGGTCAACAGTATCTAAAAGAGAAGGTATTGAGTAGCATGTTATCAACTGGACAAAATACCTCAAGAATACATGAAATACATAAATTGCAGCGTACTCTCAATATGGATCAGTTGAGAAGACTTTGGAGGCCATCGAAAACTTTGTCATTAGGATGCCAGTTAAACCGGTGGTGGTAAAGGAGTGAATGTGTTTTCTTGGCACCTGAAGATCAAATATGAATATAGGTTTAGGAGTATGCACAGTGACACTGCTTTTTGATTTGGATCCTAAAACTTCTATATAACTTATGTCTTTCTCTCAGATGTCAATACAGAGGTGGGCAGATATGGTGAGGTGATAGATAACAGAAAGAGGGATTAAAATGATTTCAGGGTAAGCGCAAAGAAGAATTGGCACAATAGAAATCGTTGTAAGTGCTGTGAACCATTCCCAACATTTATGCAAAGACAATATTCTCGCGAAGATAATGATGATACTAAATAAAGAAATCTGTAAAAGGCCAAGCTTGCCCTAAAATAGTGTTTAACACAATACACACAGAGATTATAGGGGATGCTAAATAAAGAAACCTTAAAATTAGCCCTATGATAAAATAATATGCAATGTCAGATCACCAGAAATGAAGGTTCAACCATCACAACATCGAAGACTGTAAATTGCTCTAATTGGCAAGAATGTAACATGAGGGAACACATGCAAGGCCCGCGATCTATGGACTGAAAATCTCCCAGAAAAGTCATCTCATGACATGCAATGATTGTAGGATAAGCACAAATTGAATTTTACAGATCAGGATTAAGAACTTTCAATCACATGCAATCGGTAGGGTAATGCCAAAATTCTATGACCTTGGTTGGCAAATGCGAATGAAAGTTGTTATATAAAAAAGAAATCGACATCCTTGGAAACGTTCTCCCTACCTACATGTGAGGGAGCTTAGGAACAGGGTATGGATATCTTTTAAAGCATAAAGGTAGAGAAAGTTTTTATCAGATCAAGTAATAAGTGAATGGTTATATAATGATAGATGAAATTTCCCTTCAGATAAATATGGATGGAGAAGCACTATCACAAAATGTAGAATCATAGGTAAAGCATGCAAACTGTTTGATAGAATATCTTAAAATAAAGAGGTCAACAATAAATAAAAAACTCGGTGAGCATAATATCATCTTATGAAATGCATTGATTCAACATGCAGTGCTCAGGAAATTAAAACCCAAAACATATTGTCGTGCAGTCAATAATCTCATAAATCTCTAGTCATAAGGAATTCTACAGGCACCAAGAAAATACCTGGCATAGACTCCTTCTATGCCGTAACTTATACAGGTTAAGAATATAATGGATTAAGAACTACTTAAAAATCTTTCTTAGAAAGAAGTAAAATCATCCACACATATTCCATCTATGGTTATCTATTTGAATATGCCTTAATGCAGTGAATTGAGTTGAACATACCTAGATTGAGACAGAGTGGAGAGCAAACTCAAAAAATGAAAACCTCCCCCTTTTCTTTTCTTAATAATCCTTATAAAATCTGCAGTTATTCCCCATGAATTCCTCCCCCTCCAGGTCTGAATTCCATCCTTCTTCTATGAAGAGGATCTTTTCTTTATTTAGAAATAGAAATCCCCCCATTAATGACCATAAATCCTGCCATTATTATACTCTTACAACTAACCATTTATTTCAATCAGAACCAGGCAACAAGATTCTTTTCTACAGCTTTTATTTATTTAATATTTACTATAAATATGACTTACGAAAACTCATAAATATTATTATTAATTTACATAAAGACGATCATATTTATTTAATTATCCAAAAATACCTTCATAACTAATAATATTATTTTAATGCAACGATTAACCAAAGCATCAATCGAACAATCCAACTAAATAACCCAAATGCCAAACAATACCTGACACAATGGACAATCGAAAGTATGACCCAATGACAATACATAATTGAACAACAGAGACTCGCAACCATGACCATATAGACAAGACACGGGACTGAAAACTTATCCTCTTCGAGGATGGTGACAAGCTAAGGGAAACCTTATTTTATCTCTGTTCAACAATTTTCTATTGGTTAAGGCACGCTCAGACCTATTAATTCAGTGGACTCGATGCATGATACCTGTTCAATCAAGCATACCAATTAGAGTACACATAATAGCTGAAGCACTTGGAAAGGAACTCTGACATTCATATCTCTTTCCTGTATGTCCTCCATACGTTCAATGGTACGATGCCGCCCTTTCCACCTATCCTAACCACATACTACTGCATCACCTAACTATAATAGTAACATAACAATATGCATCTTACTTATAGAAGCTCATGTTCCGTCTTCATCTTCAGATTCCTTAGTTAGACTACCTGCACAACCATGGTGAAAACGGAGGGGCACTACATCCTCCCCCCCTAAAACTTGATTTACTTCTGGAAGTCACAAACTAGGGTGGAAACATAGCACATTAGTATTGCAATATTCTATTGCCAACATACTCATCCATATTAAAAAATTGTTCATAAGACAGGCACAACCGTTCAATAAAGACAAGAAGGACATCAATTCCTCACCATTAAGATGCATCATGTGATCTACTTGTATCTAATTACACATATTTGAGAATTTCATACGATGTAGAGAAATGCATTCACATATAATCAATGAAAAAAAATGCATCTCATATTTTATTTCCACTATGCCTTCGACATTTATTAACATACAAAGTACAATTCCCTGCGGAATCCTCCCTTGAACATAATATCAAAGGTTTGAAATGAACATGATAGAAACAACACGTAACACAAAACGAGATCAACAGTAACAACATTCAGAATAGCCACCATATAGATTTTAAAAATAAATGCAAACCCAAGTGGGGAAATAATCAAATACATCCTTAAGTCACATAGTGTTGGCAATTTCCAACAATAAATCAATTATAAGGAAAAGAGTTTTGGTGACCACTCCTATCATAAGAAAGTTCAAAGAAAGAAATTTCACTATTAACCCTCAACAACACATGAAACAACTGTTTATCATAAGAAAGTTCAAAGAAAGAAAATTCACTGTTAACCCTCAACAACACATGAAACAACCATTAAAATTTCCAAAACAACCAAATTGTAAAACAAATTGACATCATGATGTGACTAATTTTAGCCACAAAAAGGGAGTATCTGCTACACAACACTCAAGGACACAAAGTCCAGAATGTGTTAGAGAATGTACACCATCACTCAAAGAATTAAGTTAACGACATCCTCTTATCTAAACAACTTTTATCCAAGAATTTAAGGCAACACAATCGCTACTTATTTACTTGAACAACTTCTATCTTTAATACAATATCTATTTACTAAACTATGGAAATATACAATTGCTTCCTTATGCAAGAGGATATTTACATAGAACATGCATGATATCACACACAAGAATAATTTAAAACTATTATTGACTTACATTATCACATTCATGATCTCATGGGCCTAACACAAGCTCCTGTTTGATCTCCTGCACATAGTTCTTACATAGACATATACAATGATAACTTTCATAAACCATAATAGATCTTCCACATGTGGTCATGACCAACTAGGAAATAGATGTCAGGTTATCAACAACCATGTTAAGATACCCTGCACATGACAACATCACATAACCACGACTCACCAGATGATTAAATCACTCCAATACTTAATTACTTGCACTAACAGTAACCATGCTACTTTCCTATAATACACTAATGATCACAAGAGAAACTCAAAGCCTCAACAAAACAATAAGCACTAACATGTAGGGAAGATATATTGTCAAATATATCATCACATTATCAGAGCAGAGGAGGAGAGAACACATAGACACATAAGTAAACAAGACATAATCAAAGGACAAGTCTATAAACTTATCAACTTTATAATGACATATTAATGCACACAGGTGAAAGGTACCATTACCAAATCACCACAAAGAGAAAATCACTTAACCTAGATCAACAACAACAATTTAGAGGTTTCAGTGTTGCATCCTAGCTCTAATACCAAATGTAATGCCCTATCATGCAACCCTAGAGAGTTAGTGCAATTATGCAAAAAAAAAGTGCAGAATTTTTTTTGACAAGTTACAGTAATCATCACCAGATAAACTTTCATCAGTTACACCAATTAACTATCTAACAATCTAACATCTCTAGGGAAACATAACTGCATTAAGGAAAATAACATAGATCAAATACATCCATCTCAAAAGATCATCGAGTCCACTATCAACCTTTATTACATTACAGAAAGTTTACATCATTTCTTTGCAATACTGTTTAAGAGAATAGGAGATCATAATACATAGTCATAATGATGCAAGGCTTCCATATCTTATTACATCAACATTACAAAATGAATATCAAGATACATAAAGCTGGATTCACAGTGTACAATAAAAGTCTTCAAAAGCAAGTACGGTGCTAGAAATTGGAGAAACACACCTATTTCAAACACAAACCATGATACCAAAGGACTAATGGATTAAAGCTCTTCGACCTGACCATGCGGAACCTTGAGGTCCACCCCCCCAGCTAGGAGATAACATAAGGTTCCATAGCAACAACTAGACAAAAATACAAAGGACTGACATGTACAAGAACTACTCAAATACAACACTATCCAATAAGACATTTTAAGCATCAAAACATCACTTCCACACTTAACAGAACTTCCAGAGGCACTCACACAATTGAAGGAGGAAAAACAATAAGGGAGTGCTAGACTGCATTAGGGAGGAGTGTCATCACATAGCTTGTCATGGGTTATCCTGGCAGGTCTTCCTAGGCACCAACCCCCATCCTAGGTTATCCTGGCAGCCTCTCCCAACCACTGATCTCCATACAAACTCACGAGGAACCAACATACCTTCCATGAGGACAAGGCAATTGATTTTCCATTCCGGGCCTTCTCATCCCATCTCAAGCCTAAATGAGCACTTGAGCCATGAGTGAGGCATACTTTACCTTGATTAATTGTGATTAACTACCTAACCCTCTAAATTAATTATTAAGTTATCATTGGATTAAAAACTTCCAATGGGTTATCCTGGCAGCCACTTTGGGCACCGGCCCCACATTGGAAGCCACTTCCCCACCTGCATCTAGAAGACCCTAACCATCAAGCATAACATCAAGTATCCATATACCATGCAAGGCATTTACCTTCTTGCATACAAATCATATTCACAAGGACCAATTCTTGGATCATTGTCTCAAGCTCCCAGTTGGAACCGTCATAACAACCATAAACAACATGTATCCAGAGCAAGGCATGGGTCATCTTGCTCCCAAAATCTCAACCAAAGCAAAACATATCTAATAGAATATTTTATTACATGCTCAAAACAATAATGAACCACAACATTCAAGAAGGATTCTACAACCACATCTCGAACATGAGTTCAAGACATAACCACAAGAATAGGTACACTGAGCAAGGCATGGGTCATCTTGTATAGTTGTCACAACCACATAATCCATAAATAGAGGAAAGTCAACATTACATACAACCAATTCATATTCAATTACAATATCACAAGAGTCATACACATGACTACCCCTCTTGGCCTCTAGAATCTACTTGACAAACACTTGACACCATTATAACACAATAGACTCACATAACATTCACTCAGAAAAGCACATCATTATCTAATAGACCATACAAGATCCATTATTGCATAACAACAATTCAATTACAACACAATGAATGCATCATATGGTATAATCAACTTCAAAACAAAACTATATAGGGACAACATCTCATATCTACAATAAAAGTTAGCATTCATATACAATTCTTCTTTATCTATGTCTCTCAAACACTCATCTCAAAATGCATTCTATACCACATCATATCATTACACTACTACTATAAAACTCCATCACTTATATCATTAAGCATTTTCTATACAACATCCTAATATAATTAAGCATTTTCCTGTATGGACTCTAAATCCATCTTTACTACTTTCAACTTAACCAATAACACAAAACATTAAATTATTCCCCCCTCTACCCATGAAGTGAAAATAAGTCCTCCATTGTTATTCTAGTCAAGATATAATTAAATACATATAATAATTTTAAATAACCAATTTACTATATCTATAACTTTTGAAGTCTTCTCAAATTCAATTTCTATAAGAAAAAGACAAGTTAAAAGAACATGAAATTAATTAAATACAAGATATAAACAGGATGAACATACATATTCTAATTCATATTCTAATTAACCCAAGATTCTCCTAGCTCTCTCTAACGGATTATATTCCAACTTTACATTTTCTACATATAAAAGAACACAAATTTCTTAATTAAAGTAACACTGAGCATTTCTATTCCTAGAAGTTGACAAGTACACAATTCTAGATACAACTCTCCCCCAAAAAAATCAATAAATAAAGATTTACTAACATTTCCATAATAATTATATAATCATTTTTTATGTTAAAGACTTACACATGAACATTAACGAATATAGATACAATTCGATATGAGTATCTACATTATTGTAAACTTTCTATTAACAAGTTAAACTAGGGATTATAGCATTTACTATCTACCAACACACTTTCTAAGACTATCATGACATTCTAAAATAAAGGATTAACTATTTACATATTCAACAAATGATAATCATTTGAGTACATTTAGGGCAAATGAATGTATAGAACAATGGTTGCAAAAAAAAAAGTCTACGTATCGTGGAGAATGGGCTTGAATAAATATAATAGCAATTGCTATGCTGCTAGAGGAATGATCATGGCATTAAACAACACAATGCATTCATTGATGGGCGTCCTAATAATTGATAGGAAAGGTCACTGAAGACCACAGAGAAGTTGTCACGATGATGACAAAATGTGTATAGAAGCATGCGATTTGGATTAGTTACATTTTTTAGGATTTCACAAGCTAGATTCATAGTAACGGCTTAAAAACTTTTCAAGCAATAGCTGTGGTCAACGATTATGCCAATGAAGAACGCAAGCACGACTCATTTACTGTTTGATTAAATGCCTCAAAGAAATGTTATAGCAAAGTTTGCAGTATACACCCAAAATGGAATTCGTTGAAGCAGGCTTGGGACCAACTTAGAATCTTTGTCACGACCTATTTGATCTGAACCAAAATGGGAGCTTGGAATAGGTAACAACCACCTTCTGAGCCTAAAATGATGGAATTCTAAACAGATATAATAGTTGATTTTCTCTGGTCGACATTATCTAAAAGAGAAGGTACTGAGTAGCACGTTATCAATTGGATAGAATACCTCAATAATACATGAAATGCATAAATTGTAGCTTACTCTCAATATGGATCAGTTGAGAAGACTTTGGAGGCCACCGAAAACTTTGTCATTAGGATGCTAGTTAAATCGACGGTGGTAAAGGAGCAAATGCATTTTTCTTGGCACTTGAAGATCGCATATGAATATAGGTTTAGGAGTGTGCACTGTGAAGCTGCTTTTTTATTTGGCTCCTAAAATTTCTATAGAACTTATGTCTTTCTCTCAGATGTCTATATAGACGTGGGCAGATATGGTGAGGTGATTGATAACAGAAAGAGGGATTAAAATGATTGCAGGGTAAGCACAAAATAGAATTGGCACAATAGAAATCATTGTAAGTGCTGTGAAGCATTTCTAACATTTATGCAAAGATAATATTCTCACGAAGATAATGATGATGCTAAATAAAGAAATCTACAAAAGGCCAAGCTTACACTAAAATAGTGTTTCACACAATACATGCAGAGATTATAGGCAATGCTAAATAAAGAAACCTAAAAATTAGCCCTATGATAAAATAATATGCAATGTCAGATCACCAAAAATGAAGGTTCAACCATCACAACATCGAAGACTGTAAATTGCTCTAATTGGCAAGAATGTAACATGAGGGAACACATGCAAGGCCCGCGATCTATGGACTGAAAATCTCTAGGAAAAGTCATCTCATGACATGCAATGATTGTAGGATAAGCACAAATTGAATTTTACAGATCAGGATTAAGAACTTTCAATCACATGCAATCGGTAGGGTAATGCCAAAATTCTATGACCTTGGTTGGCAAATGCAAATGGAAGTTGTAAAAAAAATGAAATCCACATCCTTGGAAACTTCCTCCCTGCCTGCATGCATGGGAGCTTAGGAACAGGGTATGGATATCTTTTAAAGCTTAAAGGTAGAGAAATTTTTTATCAGATGAAGTAATAAGTGAATGGTTATATAATGATAGATGAAATTTTCCTTCAGATAAATATGGATGGAGAAGCACTATCACAAAATGTAGAATCATAGGTAAAGCACACAAACTATTTGATAGAATATCTAAAAATAAAGAGGTCAACAAAAAAATAAAAAAAACTCGTTGAGCATAATATCATCTTATGAAATGCATTGATTCAACATGCAGAGTTGAAGAAATTAAAATTCAAAACATATTGTCATGCAGTCAATAATCTCATAAATCTCAATCATAGGGAATTCTACAGGCACCAAGAAAATACTTGGCGTAGACTCCTTCTATGGCGTAACTTATATAGGTTAAGAACAGAATGGATTAAGAAATACTTAAAAATCTTTCTTGGAAAGAAGCAAAATCATCCACATATATTCCATCTGTGGTTATCTATCTAAATATGCCTTAATGCAGTGAATTGAGTCAAACATACCTGGATTGAGACAGAGTGGAGAGCAAACTCAAAAAATGAAAACCTCCCCCTTTTCTTTTCTTCATAATCCTTATAAAATTTGCAGTTATTCCCCACGAATTCCTCCCCCTCCAGGTCTGAATTCCATCCTTCTTATAAGAAGAGGATCTTTTCTTTATTTAGAAATAGAAATCCCCCCATTAATAACGATAAATCCCACCATGATTACACTCTTATAACTAACCATTTATTTCAATCGCAACCAGGCAACAAGATTCTTTTCTACAACTTTTATTTATTTAATATTTACTATAAATATGACTTATGACAACTCATAAATATTATTATTAATTTACATAAAGACGATCATATTTATTTAATTATCCAAAAATGCCTTCATAACTAATAATATTATTTTAATGCAATGATTAACTAAAGCATCAATCAAACAATCCAACTAAATAACCCAAATGCCAAACAATACTTGACACAATGTACAATCAAAAGCATGACCCGATGACAATACATAATCAAACAACAGAGACTCGCAACCATGACCATACAGACAAGACACAGGACTGAAAACTTATCCTTTTCGAGGATGGTGACAAGCTGAGGGAAACCTTACATTATCTCCGTTCAAAAATTTTCCATTGGTTAAGGCACGCTCAGACCTGTTAATTTAGGTGGAGTCAATGCCTAATACCTGTTCACTCAAGCATACCAATTAGAGTACACATAATAGCTGAAGCACTTGGAAAGGAACTTTAACATTCATATCTCATTCCCGTATGTCCTCCATACGTTCAATGGTACAATGCCGCCCTTTCCACCTATCCTAACCACATACTACTGCATCACCTGACTATAATTTAGTAGCATAACAATATGCATCTTACTTATAGAAACTCATGTTTGATCTTCATCTTCAAGTTCCTTAGTCAGACTACCTGCACAACCACGGTGAAAATTGAGGGGCACTACAAGAAGTCTTTCTATTTAATGCCATAGAAAGTTCAAATGAACGCAAAAAAAGATGGCCGCTAATTGGAATCTGGGCATGGGGTGTTTGTGTCTTGAGGAGTGTAAGGAACAGTAGATGGGATGTCTTTTTCGACTCCAGGAGGAGGTCGTGAGGGAGGCAATATTGAAGGTTACTAGGGCTAGGCCATGGAGCCAGGGTCACGTCGGTGATGGGAGGGTCTATCAGATATTCTTTGCCAATATCACTTTTGTCATGGAGTGTGATCATTGGGGGGTCACATGGGGAGCCTGACTTGTTGTTGAGGGCAACCATGCCGCAGTCATGAATGCTATTCCATCAGCCGTCCCAGGATTAGGGGAAGGTCTACTGAGAGAAGCTTATGCAAAGAAAGCGGGACTGAACGAAAGAATTGCAAAAAGAATCCTAGCGGCTTACAAGGCAGGTATATGGAAGTCTTCAGGAAGCATATCCATGAATAGAAGAATGTGTTTTCTAAAGCCCAAGTTGGCCACTTAAACAAATGCGTGGAAGGTGTGATGTTTATAATGCATGAACTAATGTAATCAGTAGGCTTATACATCCATGCTCTATTTAGCTATTATGGCATACTCTTTGGAGTAATAGCCCTATGTACATGTTTTATATATATATATATATATATATATATATATATATATATATATATCTTATTTTGCTCTTTTTCTCCCACTAACTTCTCCCTGTCCCCCCTCTCTCTCTTTCCCTCTCTATCTCTCTCCCTTTCTCTATTCGTCTCTCTCCACTTATATATATATATATACACACACCTTATTTTGCTCTTTTTCTCCCACTAACTTCTCCCTCCCACCCTCTCTCTCTTTCCCTCTCTCGATCTCTCGCCTTCTCTATTTGTTTCTTTCCACTTCTCTATTCATCCCTTTCTATCTCTTCCTACCTCCATATTTTTTAGATACAACATAATTGACCGGTATACCCAAACGATGCAAAGAAACTTTGGCACCCCTAATTCTAGAGAACAAATAAAGGATATTGATCCCTTGTAGATAAATGGGATTCATAAAAATTATGGTATCCTATATTAAACAATTTTACATCTATGGAAGCCAATTGACTCACTACTACATGAAAATTGTTTAAATGTCTGGTTATAAAGTCTCCTCCATACATATTTAAATAATAGAAATTTAATTTTCAAAAATTACTTATTTACAAGACACTTAGTTTGATATAATGTAATAATTTTATCTCATAAACTCTTAATAGAAATTTTTTGAACTAAAACATTCTTCAAGACTAAATTAGAAAGACAACCTAATATTAGATCTATCTCTCAATGTGTAAGATTCTACCTTTGAATCCAATAACTTGGGTGCTACACTTATATATAATAATTTGGATGAGTCTCTCTCTCTCTCTCTCTCTCTCTCTTATATCTCTTGTCTCTATCTTTCTATCCTATTCCATCCTATTCTATCTCTATATCTCTATCTCTCTTTCTCTATTTCTCTCGATTGCCCTCCCTGTGTCTCTTAGTATCTCTCTTCCTCTATCTCTTTATCTCTTTTCTCTATCTCTCTTTCCCTATATATCCTCTCTCTCTTTCTCTCTCTCTCTCTCTATATATATATATATCTTTCTCTATTCCTCTCTATCAATCTCCTTAATATATCTCAATCTCTCCCCCTATATCTCTATATCTCCCCCTCTCTAAACCTTGGTGGATATGGTGTTAGTGAGCATCTCCTCTAATGCATTTTTAAAATTCCATTGTAGTGAATGGATGTCTACCAAAGCATTTGGTGGATAACAAAATGGAGTGCTCTATAAATTTCCTACAAGAGAAGATATAAGGACTACTTAGGGAATTGAAAAGAGAATCTCTCTCTCTCTCTCTCTCTCTATATATATATATATATATAATCTTTCTCTCATTCTCTATTAACCCTATCTCTCTTTGTCACTCTCAACTTCTCTATTCCTCTCTATATTATATTATGTCTATATATCTCTAGCTATTTATTCTTTATATATCCCTCTATCTCCCTCTCTCTCTCTCCCTCTCTATTCATATTTATTTCTTGTAAATAAGTTATTTTTGGAAAAAAAAATTGTATTTAATCATTCTAACCATAGTTTCTATTTCTTTGTCTTCCTCTCTAGTTGTCCATGTCTCTATCTCCCCTTATTTCTTCCTTTATCTCTCCTCTCTCATTCTCTCTCTTGATATCTCTTCTTTCTTATTTCTTACCATCTCTATTTATCTCTCTTTTTTCGACGCCTCCCTACATCTCTTCCCCCTCTATCTCTATTTTTTTTATCACTCTATCTCTCTTCATCTCTATCTTCCCCTAAACTATCTTCCTATCTCTCCTCTCTCTCTCTTGATATCTCTCTCTCTCTTTATATATATCTCTCTCTATCTCTTTATATATATCTATTTTTCTCTTCCTTTCTTTGTCTCCTCTCTCCATCTCTATATCTTTATCTCTCTCTTTGTTACCATCTCTCTTTATTTTTCTCTCCCTTTTTATCTCTTTACATCTCTATCTCTTTTTGTGTCCCTCTCTATTTATTTTTTTGTCTTCTCTCTTTCTATCATTATATATGTCTATTTGTATCCTCTCTCTCTCTCTATATATATATTCTCCTTCTCTCTTTCTGTCATGTCTCAAACTTTGATACTATCTGTGGTTACCTTATGTGGAATTAATCAATGCACAATTAAATGTGTTTGATATATAATTTATTGTTTTGAAAGATGAATGATTATTTATGAATGTTATATTCATGTTAGTAATGCTTCAGGTATGCTTCAGCTATTTGGTTACTAATATGTTAACAAGAAATTGGAGTTTACTATGAGTTGCAGGTTGTCGAAGACAAGGGGGTGGTTGAGGTAAAGGAGACTAGCATCCTGACAGGGTTAAGATGGAGGGACATCATTCATTCCTTCATGTAGTGACATGTAGTAGCATATGTGTGCATATTGAACAATTTAATAGTTTAGTTTAAGTTGCAATTTTTATTTTAAATTAGATGATTTTATTACATAGTTAGTTAATGGTGATTTAATTCAATTATTTAATTCATTGTTATTTAAATATTGTGAGTGCTTAGAAAATAGAATAATTGAATTAGTTATTTAATTTGTTTTTATTTAGAGAATAAATATATTGTATTTAATTATTAGTTTTATAGATGCATTGTGATAAATATGTAGATTATTTTAATAATATTTTAGATAAATTGAAAACTAGAAATAGAATTAAAAAAAAATTGAAACAAAAATAATAGAAAAAATAGAAAAACAAAACTAAATTTAGGAAATAAAATCTCAAGAAAATGAAAATGCTTGAGGAGAGGAAACAATAAAAGAAGAGTTACAATTCATTCTTGCACACAGAAACTCATATTTATCATCTTGCATTCTCAAAAGAAATTTAGCTCTTCATTTCTGAAACTGCATACAAAACAAGAGAGTTTGTTAAAGAATTTTGGGGGCACAAAAGGGAAAATGGTTCAGATCGGGGAGCTTCTAGAAAACTGTCGAAATCAAGCATTCGATTGGATTAGTGAGTGAATTCTAGGTTCTTGTTTAAATCTTAGATCTTACTGTAGCTATGTGTGTATGTGGATATTTTCATATGTGCAAAAACCATAATCTTTCCATCTGAATATTTATATATATAAATATATATACCACTGGCTGTGGAAGCGTGAAAATAATGTTTTGTTTATATATATATAAGATTGAAATATATATATTTTAGAACGCCTATCAATAGAATGGTTTGACTGCATTTAAATTATCAGAGAAGACTCTTTGAATATTGAAATAAGTTTAAGTTTTAGATGGCACTGTGGCTGCTATTTAGAGAAAGTGGCACTGGCACCACCAAATGGTGCCGCAGTCCTTAGGGACTGTGACCCCATTTGGGGCGTTAGCCCCCTTTTTTTTTCCATTATCTAAATTCAAACTTGTATTTTTTGTTTCTTCTTTGCAAAGTATGAAATCTCAAACTTGGAATCCGTTGAATGCGTTTTGGTATGAATTTTCTTCACTAGTGTGTATATATATATGAGTTTCCCTCTCTCTGCGTATATATATTGACTATAATTTTTATTGTCTAGGAACATAATGAATTATGACTATGTTCGATTATATCATTTGATATGTTAGTTTATATATATATATATATATATATATATATATATATATATATATATATATATATATATATGTTCGTATTTCAATTATGTTTGTTGGAAAATGTATATGATGGGACAACACTATAGTGCTGAGTGGAGTTTAATTTGTCAAATTGAAATATATATAATCGGATTTATTGTACTACAGCAAAAGAAATATTCATTCTATTTTATATTTACACCATCAAAAATGACTTGTATGGACTTTTGAATTATTGAGTTTTCTTGATAAATGTTATTTTGTGATTTCACTTGACAAAGCTAGTAATATATCAAATTCCTTGAAAGAAATGCATTGTATTTAACTTGTAGATTCGTCATATCTAGAATTAACATGTCAGGAAAAACTGATATAAAACAAGGGAAAATAGTAAACTTTCCAACAAGCAAACTAGTAAAATCAACTGAATAATGGAAATAATAATTGAATACAAAATAGATACTAAAAACCAAACTTAGGAAACTAAGTTTTTGTGTTTTTTTGGTAAAGTACGAACTTTTGGGATAGGATGCCGAATATGGTCTCCCAGAGACGATAGTTTTACTTTTTCTAAAACTATCATTTTATTTATATGCTTAGCCAAGCTACTGTACCATTGAAACAGATGGATTGTTTTAAAAGCCTAGAACTATGTATATTTGTCTCTATCACATCCTTGTTGCAAGAGTTATGTCATTCTAGGTTAGGATGCATACATGCAACATGCACACATCGAGTGATTCCCTCATGCTTACACCGTTCAAGGTTGCTAGGCTCCTTGTGTAGGGTTGGTGCTTTCTTCAAGTAGGAAGAATCCTGAGGAAGTCTAGTATTTCATGGTTGGGTGGAAAAAGCGCTTCAACCACTCTCTTGGTCTTGGTTTGTGGATGATCAGAGAATCGAGGCAGCTAAGTTTAGATATTGTTATTGACATGGATATTTGCTTCATATTATTCTTTGTATGGCTAGCATAGCCAAGTTGCATATGCAATCTAATTTATGGATATCTTGATGTTGTACTTCCTTTTGTAATATTGAAACAGATGTATTGTAACACCAAGTTGGGTGTATGTAACTGGTTTGTAATTCATTCTAGTATATGGATATTGATACTTATTCATGGATTCTTGCCATTCTATGTTTAATTATGAATAATTGGAAACTGTTATGATTGATTATATTTCTTATGGAATATGCTTTTCTTTTCGAGTACTATGCTTAGTTGGAAAATTTTCGCACCCTACACTTTCCCTCTTTCTTTATTTGTCTCATCTCTACCTCTCTTTGTGACCCTCTCTATGTAATTCTTTATCTCCCTTCTCTTTCTTTCTACCTTTATATGTTTCTTTGTCTCCTCTCTCTCTATCTATATATGTGTATATTCTTAATCTCCCTCTCTCTCTCTCTATCGATAATATCCTAAATTGAATATTATCTAATATCTAATCAAATTTAATTCACTTCAAAAAATTTCAACAGTTAACTCCAAAAATCAAAAAGTTCAAACCTAGATATTATTGTTGCTCTACAAGAATTATGTGTGAAGTTATGGATATGAGAGCCACTATAATATATAACAAATATGCCAGGTATTGGTCCTATAGGAGCATAATGTATGTTTGATCTTGATACTAATATGATTTTATAATGGTAGAAATTAGACATTGTTTTGTAGATTTTGCTTACGTTGTGATACAGTCATGACCAAGGAACCTTATCAAGTAACCCAATCATGCAACCAAACAACACAATAGAAACATTAACTCACAAACAACACACATTTCATTCAAATCTTTAACTTACAGCTTTATATCCACAATCATAACAAAATGCCAATTTATTCAATCATGCAACTTCTACAGGAGTACAAAATCAATATACTTTTCTTTACAAAACATTGATCTATTTATTTTCTGCCATCTTCTCCAGCAAACTCCTTCAGTTATTCACCCTCCATTATCCTGGGCATCATAAGCCCATTAACAACAGACCCCCCATGAAAAGGTGTCCAATTTATATGTAGACTAGAAAGAAACTAAAAAGTTGACAGTTTCAAAACTAAGTCCCAATAGTTAGCAAGCAATTGAATAGTTATTAAACTAAATTGATAGGTATCTAAATAACCACTTGACGTTCAAAATTACCAAATAGATTAATGATAACACTATTTGATTACTAAAATAAACACCCATATCTATGAGCCCATCAGTGGTTTATCTTTTCATGAACCATTCATGTCTTCCTCAATGTTCTTTCAAGTTTCTCACATCAGTAAAGAACGTTGTCAGCAAAAGTGGCACTTTGTAAACTAAAGGGGTCACCAACACATGTTTTATCAACAAATTAGTTGGTTCACAAACCAACAAGTTTACTGATACAACATCTTTATCCCTCAAGCACTCTTGTCAGTGAATCTTCACCCCCACAAACCTTGGAATTGGAAACAACTTTACTTCATGAAACATAGAATATTCTCAACTTCTTCTTTATCAGAAAATATGGTACTTCATGAACTTACAAGTTCATTGTCACATGCTATTAGTAAATTAATGAGTTTGCAAACAAAAAGTTTCACTGATACAAATCCATCAACTCTTTTTATCGGCAAAGATTACCTTCCATGAATTCTTTATTCGCTTATCGACAACTTTTTGAAATCGCGAACTACCAAGACTTAATATTTACCTTCTATTAGCGATATCTTCAATCGACAAAGCCGTTGACTAGAGAATTCTGTTCAATAAAATTGTATAACTTATGAATTTGTTGTTAAGCTTAGTCAGAGAAATCACCCATCGACGAACTAAACTATCAGTGAATTAAAGAGTTTGTGAACTAATAATTTTCTCAACAAATCTTCCTTCGACCAAATTTGAAAATGTGAACTTTCCTTTATATCTTGCCGGCAAACTGTCAAATCGAGTAAGTGTTGGGTCAGTGAACTGAGCAGTTTGCAAATTAGAGAAATTGTTGACTGGCTATAACATAGCAAATTTTCTCACAATCTTCACCAAATTTGAACTGGAGATACCAAATTGTCTCTTCTATAGAATGATGCTCTTAATTTGGCTGAATTAATATGAAATAGCCTCCTAAAGAAAAAGACCAAACCAACACAAAAAGAAAGACAAAGAACAACTAAAAATAAACTGAAACTAAAACTAAAAATCTGAAATATTTTTTGATTGATGTTCATTGCTCATGGACCCGGATGCTCTTGCATTAGGCACGCTAGGTAAGAAATGTTTGTGATTAGAACTCATAAAATGGATTTGAGTAGTGGGACTACTCTTCCTAGTTGAAAACTACCTGCAGCAAACTCCATTTTTTATCAGGCTTAGAAGACTTCTTTTGCCTCTTCCAACATCTTTTCAGGACACTTGTCCTCCTCCTCCACCAAGTGTGCACCTTCTTTCTCCTTCCTCTCATGAACTCATGTTCACCATAGCCTAACCTCCACCAATAGCTTCCTTCTCTTTTCTCTTCTTCCATGGGATCCATCCCTCCATATTCTGACCTACTGCACCAATCTACATCATTTTGTGCATTCACCTCCTCATCCATCTTCAACATCATATTTACGCACAATTCAACATTATTTTCAAAACCACAAAAATAGGGAATCATTAATTCATTCACTTCTCCTTTTATTGCAGTCTTCTAATATTCACCAGCCACTGCTACCAATGTCTTCATGTCCTCCAAAGGACTCACAATTGTTGTAACATTATCCTCTTCAACTGCTCCAACATTATGTTGTTCCTCAATCTTTGTTGTGATCTCACCATCTTCCTCTACAATTATATTCTTTTTCTTTTTATCCTCAAAAACCTCTGCCATAGCTTCTTCTTTTTCTTGTTTATCCTCAGCCACTACTACACCTTCCTCTTCTTTTTAACCTCTTTCTCTATGCCTCCATCAGGGCATACTGCTGCCATCTTTTCTCCACTTCTTTCTTCTTTAGCCTCTTTATCTGTATATAAAATAGAACTTGCAAACATATCTCTACCAAAAAAATAATGGGACTCCTTCATACCCATATTTTCCTCTTCAGCCTTCACATCCTCAATTTGTTTCACCACCTCGTCTTGCTTATCCAACAGCGAAGCCAAAACATATTCTTTCCCATATTTTATTATGCTATATGTATCCTTCCTACCATCATGCACATCTCTATCCCAAAGCCAAGGTCAACCTAATAGAACATGACATACTCTATAGGTACTATATCACATACAATCTCATCCTTATATCTATGAACCTAAAAATCAACAATATATTGTTCACTTACCCATATTTGACGATCTCGTTGCCACCAAGAAATATTGTAAGGTTTAGGATGCTTTCTTCACTTTAGTTTCAACTTCTCAACCATTTCTAAAGACACCAAATTGTCTGTACTACTACTGTCCACAATAAATTTGCAACATTTTCCTCCTAACTTGTAAATAGTTTTTAACAAACTCCTTCTCATTATAGGATCCTACGTCTCTTTTTCTAGCTTCAACAACACTTTTCTCATCATTAGGCATTCTCCTTGCCTCCAAGACATTCTGTCAAACACTTTTCTACACACTCACAAAACCAACTCTATGCAATCTATACACACTCACTAGTACACATCAATTTAGAAAACTCTTTCTAGTTACAGGTCTCCTCCTTGCAACAAAATCACTCTCACAATCAACTCTCTCTTGCAGCTTCAATGTCTCTTCTCAGCTCTTAATTTCTAAGGACTCCTTGCACACCTGTAACAATTCTTTTTAGATCCTCAAACAACACATTTGCTTCACTCTCCACTTGCAGGTCCTAGTGTAGACTACCTCACATTCAACACTCTGTCTACACACTCAAGACCCTAGTTCCAATACCATTTGATGTAGTCATGACTAGGGAACCTTATTAGGCAATCCAATCATGCAACCAAACAACACAATAGAAATATGTTGCAAAGTGTGTGCCCTTGGTCTCCTTGTGTTGTGTAGCACAATGCTTGGGTTCGTGACAAGGCTTAATTGCCTCCTGTGGATTCATTAACTCTGGCAGTTGTATCAGGAAATAATAGGTCAATCTTTTAGTGCAACAACAACCATCTTTCCAACAATTCATATCAGAGCCTAGGTCATGGGTTTGAAGCCCTCCCTTGCACAGGGGGGATTGTTGCAAGGTGTGTGCCCTTGGTCTCCTTGTGTTGTCCAGCATAGTGCTTGGGTTTGTGATAAGGCTTAACCACATCCCATGGATTCATTAACTTTGGCTATTGTATCGGGCATTAACAAGTTGATCTTTTGGTGCAACAACAACCATCTTTCCAAAAAACATAAACTCATAAGCAACACACATTTCATTCAAATCTTTAACTTACAACTCTATGCCACAGTAATATCCACAATCACAACAAAATACTAATTTTTCTCAATCATGCAAATTCTATAGGAGTACAAAATCAATCTAATCTTCTTTACAAAACTTTGATCTATTTATTTTCTACCATCTTCTCCAGCAAACACCTTCAGTTATTTACCCTCCATTATCCTAGGCATCACAAGCCCATTAACAACACCCACCCCACTATAATATGCAAAGGTATCAAATTTTGTACACAGACTAGAAAGAAACTAAAAAGTTGATAGTTTCAAAACTGAGTCCCAATGATCACTAAGAAGTAGAACAATTATTGATCTAAATCAATAGGTATCCAAATAACCACTTGACATCAGACTTACCAAATAGATTAATGATAACAATGTTTGATTACAAAAATAAACACCCATATCTATGATCCCATCGATAGTTTATCTCTTCATGAACCATTCATGTCTTCCGCAACATTCTTTCAAGTTTGTCACATTAGTAAAGAATGTTGTTAGCAAAAGTGGCACTTCATGAACTAAAGGGGTCACCGACACACATTTTATTGGTAGATTAGTTTATTTTCAAACCAAAAAGTTTATCGATACAATGTATTTATCCATCAAGAAATCTTGTCAGTGAATCTTCACCCCATGAACCTTGGAATTGACAACTAATTTACTTCATGAAACTTTAAATATTCTCAACTTCTTCTTTATCAGCAAAAATAGTACTTCATGAACTTACAAGTTAATCGTCACATGCTATCAGTGAATTAATGAGTTTGAAAACTAAAAGATTCACCGATACAAAGCCATCAATACCTTTTATTGACAAATCTTACCTTCCATGAAATCTTTGTCGGCTTATCGACAACTTTTAGAAACCGTGAACTATCAAGACTTAATGTTTTCCTTCTATTGGCAATATATTCAATCGGTGAAGTTTTTATTGGTAAAGCGTACCCTCTACAAACCTAAAGGTTCACAAATTGGTGATTTTTTCGATGAAGTTTTTAAAATTCAAACTTTTCCAACTAAAGGCTTCTGTTCAATAAACTTGTAGAACTTGAGAATTTATCCTTAAGCTTAGTCAGAGAAATTGCCCATCAGTGAACTAAACTGTCGCTGAATCGAAGAGTTCATGAACTAAGAATTTTCTTGATATAGCTTCCTTTGACCAACTTTGAAAATGTGAACTTTCCTTTATGACTTGTTGGCAAATTGTCAAATTGAGTAAGTGTTGGGTTGGTGAACTAAGCAGTTTATGAATTAGAGAAATTACTGATTGGCTATAACTTAGCCAATTTTTGTCCAATCTTGACCAAATTTGAACTGGAGATAACCAATTGGCTCTTCTATAAGATGATGCTCTTAATTTTTATAAATTAATATGAAATTGCCTTCTGAAGAAAAAGCCAAACCAATACAAAAAGAAAGACAAAACACAACTAAAACTGAACTGAAAACCTGAAATATTTTTTATTGATGTTGATTGCTCATGGACCCACATTCTCCTACATCACCTTGCTTTACCTTTGTCTACAATGGGGTATTGTCAACAAATATTATTTGGGAACTGCAATGGGTCTACTGAATAGTTGTGGAAGTTCAATTGCAATGTCTTCAAGTGAATGAGGATTGTCTTGTGTTCTTATAGACCATGTCATTTTTTGTTCTCTTGAGTGTTGTGAATTAAATTGCATAATGTTAATGGATTTCAAGATCCTTATGTTTTGCTTAGTAGCTACTTTAAATGTGTGAGCTTTTATGTTTGGTGTCTAGTCTACATACACCCCCTTTCTTTTTTCTTGTTCAGTTGCATTCAATTGATTGTCACATATGTATATTATTTGAAGCATGTTCGTTTGTTTAGCATAATCCTCAAATTTGTCATCATTTAATAGGCATTTTGTTGCAAATATTTAAGCATGGCCACCATCTACATCATGTTTATTTATCAGCTAGCCTACCATCATGAATCCTCCCATGGGATGTTACACGATAAAAAGATCGATCAAACTTAGTGACCCTCATTCTTTTTATAATTTCATACCTTTGCATAATTTGGAGGTCAAATGGATTAAAATTAAACTTATACATGCTATAATTTTAGATTGAGAATTCCTAATTATCTTAAAATATTAAATTTGAAGGGAAAAACATTTTGATTTATTTGAATTTGGAGATGATATGGGGATGATCTTGACACCTCAAAAATGGTGTGCATTCTTGGTAAGACATTTTAAAAAGGAACATGACATAGAATGCACACCATTTTTTGCAAAATACCTAAAGAGAAGGAAAACTAATAAATACCTCTAGAGAAGGGAAAAATGTATTTAAAAAAAAATTCATTGTCCCAAAATTTGTATTCTTGTCAAATAAAAAATATGTATATAAGCATGCTATATTTTAAAAAGGTGAGGGTAGTGATTTAATACTAAGTTCCCATTTATCACTCCCTCTCTTTGTCTATCTCTCACTCTCTTTCTCTACTTCTCTCTTCCTCTCTCTCTCTTTCAAGTTATCTCTTCCTTCCTCTCCCTCTTTATCTCTCTATATATCTATCTCTCTTTGTCTTTATCTTCCTATCTCTTTGTTTCCCTCTCTATCTATCTCTCTGTATTTTTCTATCTATAGATCTCTCTCTCTATCTCCCCTTCTCTCTTTCCTCTCTCTCTCTCTCTCTATCTTTCTCCATCTCTCTTTCTCTCTCTACCTTTTTATCTTTGTGTATCTCTACCTTTATATATCAGTCTCTCCCTATATGTTTTGCATAGAAATAAGAAATTAAAGTTAAATGAAATAAATAAAATGAAAGAAAAGTGTACATTTGGTATGCAAGGATTGTGTGGAGTGAAAAGTAAAATGTTGTTTCTTTACAAGCACCCAACAAACATCCACCAATCTCCCTGGTGATTGATTATTGTAAGAATTAATAAGGACTGAATAAATAATTATGTCTAGGATGACATAAAAACAAGATTTAGTTTGACATAGTTGTCTATATGTAAAACTTATTCATTTGACATAGATGTACAAGGAAAGATGTACAAGGAAATAAAAGCTGAAAGGATTTGACTAGGAGTTTTGGGAGCCATTTCTCAAGTTGTGTTTGTGGTGGAGAAGACATTCAAGTTTGGAATATTCACCCTAAAGTTCAATCATGAATCAGATTTGGAATGTTCATTTCTAAAGTTTGTTGAAATGCATGAGTTTGGTAAAATTCATTGGTACCCTTCAATCCCTCAGGTGCCCTACTTCATACAAGATAGATTCTCCATTGGTGTCCAAGGAAACTACTACAAATGTTTAGTTTGTTCAGCTATGCTTTAGGTATTCTATTTGTTTTTTATATCATATATAATATTTAATACTTATTATTATATATTATATTTTATATTATATGAATTATTTATTATATTTTTAAAAACTAATTTAATATTAAAATCATAGATTTATATTATTATTTTTTTCTAATAGAAAGGTGATAAACACCTATACTGTATTAAAAAATGTAATTACATAGGCCAAAAAAAAGTATAACCAGGAATATATCATCTTGTTTAAATCTTCCATACCAAAACCCACATACATTAGACAGGGGGAGAAAAGAGAAACTAACCAAAAAGAAATAAACCGAAATAGAGATACAACCAGAGGGTATGTGCACAAAGATGAGGGACCAAAAGGGGGTCTTAAGATGCCACCTTTTTTTTTCTAAAACTAGGAAAGATTGATGTTTGATGAGAAATTGAAGATAGTTACACTCAAAATTTGAAGATACAAGAAAAACAAGAGTCGTAGTGCTCTGAATCTAGTTTATAAACTACTAATTTTTTCAAAAATGGTTGAGATTAAGGGGTTCAAAAAGGGGGAGCACACAAATTGGTCCTATTTTTTAAAAAAAACATAACATAACATTTGGTGTGCTCCCCCTAAAATGTTAACTCTTTTTTAGTATTTCAAAAATCTCTTTAATGAGAAATTAGCTAACACCATGTAGTTTATCCCTGATTTTTCTAACAATTTTTTCATGAATAATTGATTTTTTACTAATTTTCAAAGTGGACACATCCTAAAAAACAAAAAATTGAGCGTGCTCCCACCTGAAATTTTTGAAAACTAATCAAAAATCAATTTTTTTAATACGTGGAGAACGGAATCTATTTTCTAAAAATGTAACTTATTTAAAATTTCAATGAATGGTTAAAAGAAGTAAAAATACTAGACACTAGTTTTTGATGAAAAATAGATACATTAACAAAAGAAATTAAAGATAAAACCCATAACGTACTCAAAATGTGAAAAAAATTATATGATTAGATAGCTAATAGAGAGATTAAGATTATGGAGGTATTTATTTGACTTTTCATTGAAAAAATTGCAATCCTGATGGGGAGCATGCTCTAGATTATTTGAATTTTGTTAGAGTTTGGAAAAAAACATCCTTGGACAACCTAAACATAGTCCAAGCCTATGGGTTGGAATCCCAAGGAAAATCCAAGCTTTAGGCTCGGTAATTACCAAGCCTAAGCATAACACAAGTTGCGTTATAATGCGCTCGCGTTATGGCCCCCTCCCTCCCTCCCTCTCCCCCTCTCCCTCTCTCGCATTATGGTGAACTAAAACATCTCTTTCTCTACCTCCCTCTCCCTCCCCTCTTTACCTACTACCCTCTCTCTCACCTATCTACCTCCTAGTTTTCCTTTTCCTTTCCAATTTCCCTTTAGATCCCACTAATTTTTCCCTAATTTACTATTTTCCATCTCTTCTCTCATCATTCTTCCCATCCAATCAAATTTCATTTTATCCTATTTCCATTTCATCCTCGCAATTTATATACTCATCCCTCTTTGCATGTCCTAGTTCTCTTATTTCCATTTGCTTTGTTGATAAGGGAGAGGGAGATGGAGGGGAGAGAGAGGGGAGAGATAGGGAGTTAGAGAGAGAGATTCCTAGTTTTCTTGTAACTTCCATTTCCTTTGTTGATAAGGTAGAGGGAGAGATAAACAAGAGAGATAGAGAGATAGAGGAATGATAGGCAAGATAGAGGCGAAAGATAGGGAGATAGGGAGATATAGATAGGTAGAAAGAGAGGAGACAGATAGGGAGAGATAAAGGAGATAGAGGGGATAAATAGGGAGATAGAAAGTGAGCAAGATGTCCAGACAGATAGGGAGAGATATTAAGAGGTAGAGAGATGATAGAGAGAGGGAGATAAGGGAGATATAGGGAGATAGAGGTTTAGGGTTTCTCGGTTTTAGGGTTTAGGGGTTTAGGGATTAGGGGTTAGGGATTAGGGGAATTATTTAGGGTTTAGGGTTTTTGAGAGAGAGAGAGAGAGCTTTTGACATGCAACCCTAAACCCCCAAACCCTAAATAATGCCCCTAAACCCTAATCCCTAAAACCTAAAACCAAGAAACCCTAAACCTTTATCTCCCTATCTCTATTGTCCCTCATGATCTGAATCTCTCTCCCTATCTCTTTGGACATATCACTCACTCTCTATCTCCCTATCTCTCCCCTCTGTCTCGTCTATCTCTCCCTATATGTCTCCTCTCTCTCTACTTATTTGTTTCTCCTTATCTCTTGACTCTCTCTCTCCTATCCTTCCTCTATCTCCTTATCTCTACCCTCTATCTCTCCCTCTCCCTTATCGATGAAGGAAATGGAAACAAGAAAACTAGAGGGGAGAGGGAGAGATAATGGGGAGACATAGGGAGATAGAGAAATGATAGGGGAGAGAGAGGCAAGGGATAAGGAGAGGTAGAGAGAGAGAGAGAGAGAGAGAGAGAGAGAGAGAGAGAGAGAGAGAGAGAGAGAGATTTGGAGAGATAGGGGTAAGTGCAAGAAGATGAGTTCACTTTTTGGCCAAAAAGTGGAAGTGTTTTTCCTATTTTTCAAATTTTATCGTACTTGGAGTGACAATTTGAAGCACTTGCACATAAAATATTAAAATCATGTAAAAATAAGAAATGTAGGATTTTGTTTCTAGTTTTCAAATATGTAACTTTTTCTAATACCTAGATGATGCAAGTTAGTTTTTTATTGGATGTACAAAAAGTGGCCTTTCAAAAGTCCCCTATTTTTTGTGAAAGCATGCATGTGTACGACCAACATAATTTGACCTAAATTAATGTATTTTTCTAATTCTTTTTGTGGAAAGATTCTCAAGATGTTGAATTTTGGTCAAGATTTTTTTTTGTAATTTTTTTATAAATATATTTTTAGTAATTTTTAATGGCCCTAATTAGTGTTTTTTAAAACCCCTCATGTATGACCAACATAATTTGAGCTAAACTAATCAATTTAGTAAAAAAAATTTCATCATGTAGAGAATGATGTCTAGTTTGGTTAGACATTTTTTTTTTCAAGAAACTTTCAAAATCAAAAGTTATTAAAAAATAGTAACCTATGTTATTTCAATTTTATGAGTTAGTTTGTTTATAAAATAATTAATAAATAGAAAATTATGTTTAATAGTAAAAAAATTACATAATTGAAAACTAGACTTTCAGATCTACAATGGGTTTTAATTTTGTTAAAATATTCTGAAAAAAAAGTCGTCAGCCATAGTGGTGAAACTAGTTTTTTCCCCCATTGTTTTCATGGCTTCTTAGTTGTAGGTTGGTTGCAGGTCCAAGGCTTAGGCTTGGGTTTACAAACCTTTACCAAGCCTAAAACCAATGCAAATTGGTGGGTGTCATAATTGAAAAAACATGAAACAGGTACCCGCTCATAGTGGGTGCCTGTTACAAACGGGTACCTGTTTATTTTTATTTTCTATAGAACGGGTACCTATTTTAAAATGGGTACCCATTTTAAAATGGGCACTCATTTCTATTTTAGCCATTATTATTTTTTAATAAATTGGTAGTATAACTGAAACCCTGCAACTTTTCCTTTTACCAGTACAACCGACAGTGATAGATTCTGCAACTTTTTTATGTGCAAAGTGTTGATTCGAGCTCTCAATGGGACATATCATATGTAATTTTTATAGGGATTCAATCATAAGGAGAATTATCAAATGGAATGAAGTAGAAAATCTATTTTTTATAGGCATTCAATTTCCTGGAGAGACATTCATTTTTACCAATACACCGACAGCAAAGAATTCTGCGACTTTTTTATATGCAAAGTGTTAATTTGAGCTCTCAAGAGAGCATATTTTAT
Organism: Cunninghamia lanceolata; assembly: GCA_027924645.1. Classification (NCBI taxonomy): domain Eukaryota; kingdom Viridiplantae; phylum Streptophyta; class Pinopsida; order Cupressales; family Cupressaceae; genus Cunninghamia; species Cunninghamia lanceolata. The sequence goes on along the minus strand of BSBN01000749.1, from coordinate 2,717,866 downwards.
GCAATTTTTACAAGGATTCAATCAGAAGGATAATTTTTAGATGGAATGAAGTAGGAAATCTATTTTTTAGAAGGATTCAATTTCTTGGAGAGATCAAACAAATATCAAGCAACTATCATATTGAACAAAGGATCTATTTCTACTTGTAGTTCATACATTTTTTAAGAAGGGATCCAACACATTCTGGTAATCATGGGATCAAATAAATGTCAACAAAAAAAGAAGAGGAAGGTTATGACAGTTGAATAAATTGAAGCACATTGAGAGAAAGAGGAAAAATGACAAAGAGATGGAGAGAGAGGATTAAAAAAATAAAAAATGATGTAGCATCTAGTTCGATGACTATTGAAGAGGAGAATATTGAAGAGGAGAACATTGGAGAGACCAATTTGGATGAAGTAAATGTAGAGTATGCAAATGTGGAAGAGGTCAAGAACATGGAACATGCAAATATAAGAATGAATCCAGGTATGTCTTCAAATCTGTTGAATGATAATGAGATTAAAGATTTAAAGCAAGATGGATATAATATTGATGGGATAAATGCTTCTACTATGAACAAGAAAATAAAAAATGAAAATGAAAACCCTTGTATGCATGAAAATGAATATGTTTTTTTTTTTAAATTAAAAGTAATGTTTTGAAGGATCTTTGTGGTAAGATATCTTGGAGACAAATTCAAACACATGCAAATAGCTTGTACAAACAATTTTTTTATAGAAAAACTTTTGGATTTCATTGCCAACTTATATTACAATTGATGAGAATGTCAAAAATGAAAAAGTAATGAAAAAATTAGGCATTTTTGTAAAACCCAAAAAGGTGGATAAATCAATGGAACAAGTTATGTCTAGTGTTGCTAATGCCATTGGTTCTATAGGAAAAAATAGTCAATCTAAGGATAAGAATGCAACATGTCGAGCAATAACAACTGTTTTAGTTAATAAATCATTTGTGAGTAAAAGAATGATACATAAAATAAGTGGATATTTAAATGTGCATGCTATAACCTTAAGAAAAGCAACAAAGAGAAGAATAAGTATTGGAGAGGATCCAATCAATGAATGTTGGACTTTTAGTGGTAGATTCCCAAGGTTTGACATGAGATTAAACAATGAAATTAGGTCTTTGATTGAAAAATATTGGCATGATAATACAAGGGTTTCATCAAATGCTAGAGATGTTTTGAAATTAAGGGTGGGGTCAAAAAATTTTGATCCTCATCCAAACCATCTTTTAGACATGACTCAAATAGAATTATATAGAAAATTTATAGATGATTCAATTATAGAAAATTTTAGTATAAGTCAAAGATCATTTGAGAAATGCAAACCTTGGTATGTCAAGATTAATAAGAAACAAATCTCTTGTTGTTGTAAAACTTATGTGCAATTTCATTATTTTTATGATGTTTTTCAATATATGTGTTGTACTTTGCATGCTAACCAAATTATGCAAGACTGTGGTATTAATATGCCACCTACAATAGTTAAGGATTTTATAACAAGTATACTTTGTGGAACAACTGATGGGAAATTCTATTTTTTAAAACCATATGTTTCTAGACAATGCAATAGATGTGGTAACCTTTCATTGGTAAGAGAATGAATGCATGAAAGTAGTTCACGTGATTTTTGACAACAGTTAGTGGATGTGAAGAGGTTCACCAATGTTCAATATCCATTAAAGGATGGAAAAACTAGAAAACGTTGTTAGTTAGTCACAGAACAAAGTAGTGTACATGCATTCATCATAGAGTTCAAGAATAAGATTGTGTATAAATATGTGAAACATTCTCAATATTCTCGGTGGCTTGATGAACAATTTCGCGGATGTAAGAACACATGTCTAATTAGAACTATACTTTCAGTGGTTGACTTTGTAGAAAACTATACACTTGCTCCACAAGAGGAGATTCAATCACAATATTATAACTCAGTACAGGTGGCCATATTTGTTCATATTGTATATAAACATGCAGTTGATAGTACAGAAGATGATAGGAAAATTTTGAGAGAGTACCATTTCTATGTGAGTGATAACCGGTTACATTCATCAGAGTTTGTGCAGTATTATTTCAAAGTATTTAATGACAACTTAAAAGAAAGATAAATCCAAATGACACAACATTTTATATGGTCAAACAATTGTACAAGACAATTTAAAAATTCTCTAATGTTTTTGTGGTTAAGTATCTTCTATAAAGAAAATAATGTCATACATATTTATAGTTTCTTTGAAGTTGGACATGGTAAAGGAGAACATGATGGAGCTGGAACATGTGTGAAAAGGGCTCTTGCTAGGGAGCAACTAAAATTTCATGATGCAACAAAGTTTCAAGATGCACATGCAATTGTGGATTGGTGTAATGCAAAATTGACTATAGGATCAAGTGAGAACTCTAAAGTTCAACGATTTTTTTGGTTGGTTGAAGAAGAAAACATTCCTCCCTGATTTGATTTTGATACAATTAGTGGATCAAAAAATTGACATTCATTGAAGAGTTCAAATGCAAGCACATGTACTCTATGGACTAGGGAGCTTACATGTTTTTGTTAGTTTTGTATCACAGATGAGTGGGAAGCATGTAAAAATATAGATTAAGTTGAAGAATGGCAACAAAAGTCCTTAACACCTATACAAACACATGATCAAAATGAGATTACATTTGAGGAGGATAATCATTTGCAAGCATCGAATGACTATGAGCATGTTTCAGACCTTGTACACGAAGGTACATTCATTCAATATTTATTTTCGATACATTTTTTTGGAAATATATATTTAATTGTACATATGTATGTATGCATCTTTTTGTGACTTATTGAATTTGAATTTTGTTTGCAGGACATGTGTATGCTGTTGTTGCACTTGAGGGTAATGAAGAGGAAACTGAGTATTGGTTGGCTCGGTGTGTTGAGGCAAAACAGAAGTTGTTACAACCTAGAGTAGATGATGATAACTTTGAGTATCCAATAGGTTCTGTGGTTGTTACTGGCACTTGGCTACGTAAATATTTGATAAGGAGGAATGGTATACTTGCATTTGAAGATTATGAAAGACATAAGAAAATTTTGCACTACTCGCATTTGATTGTGGCAACAAATATATAATTAGTGAGATATAAAGGGAGACCTATCACAAAAGAATTATGGACACTTTATATGGAAGAGCATGAGGCAATCATAGATGCAATACAATAAAAAGAGGATGCAGATGGTACAATAGAGTAAATGTTTTAAATGATTAACATGTATGTAGAAATTTTTAAACTTTTAGTCTTTTTCTAGGATGTGAGTTTGGGATTAATATGATTGATAACTTAACTAATTGATTGCATCTCCCCTTAAGCATCCTCTTAAGTCCCCTTAATCCATCCATTATCTATATTCCATAAGTTAGGTAACTCATCTCCCCTAATTGATTGCATCTCCCCTTAAGCCATCCCTTATCTATGTTCAATAAGTTAGGTAAATTTACGATTTAGTTTAATAACTTCAATATAGTTAATTGATATTAGCTTAGCACACCCTTACCAAAATACTAGAGTTGATTCCATCTCTCTTTAAGACATTCTCTTAACTCCCCTTAACCCATCCCCAAGCTAAATGATATAAGTTAGTGCATTTACCCTTACCAAAAATACTATAGTTGATTGGACCATCTCCCCTTAAGACATTTTCTTAACTCCCCTTAAGCCATCCCCTAGCTAAATGATATAAGTTAGTGCATGTACCCTTACCAAAAATAATATAGTTGATTGGACCATCTCCCCTTAAGACATCCTCTTAACTCCCCTTAAGTCATCCCCTAGATAAATGATATAAGTTAGTGCATGTACCCTTACCATTTAAATACTACAGTTGATTCCAGCTCCCCTTAATCCATCCTCTTAACTCCCCTTTTAAACCTTCCTCTTAACTCCCCTTAAGCCATCCCCTAGCTATGTTCCATATGTTAGGTAAACTGTCATCTCCCCTAATTAATTGCATATCCCCTTAATCCATCCTCTTAACTCCCCTTAAGCCTTCATATTAATATTCCTAATTCTTTTAAAGATCATGACACATTATAACTTTTTTACAGTTCATTACATGGTACAGGAGATGTTTTTTGTAGTCATAATAGAGGTTGGAAACATAGAAGGTGTTAAATTTCACTTACACTTTATTTCAGGTATTCACTAGACCTATATTATTAATTATTTTAATTTATGCTTCAATAGTTCTTTCCTTTCATTAAAATTTCAATGGAACTTCTTAACAAATTCTATTTTTAAATAAAACGATCTCTAGAGACCTTCTAAATTTTTATATACATTTCATCATGACTTGACCTCTAGATTTGTTTTTGCAATTTCACATGTAGTGTTGAAAGGATTCAAATCTATTGTTTCTTATTGCACAGGTATGATCTCTACACATGTTTCATATCTAGAGTCTTCAACTTCTAGGTGTCAAGTATAAAATCTTAGATGATCTAGACTTAGAGAATAACATTGTATAAAATCTAGGCATCTCTAGGTGTCTTGGGTTCTAACTATATAGTAGGTGTCTCTACCCATGTCTTAGGTATTCTATATGTCAACTAGGTAGATAGAGACTAGAAAAAAGGCATTTAATCTAATTAATCTAGGTGTCTTAGGTAGATACTATATATCAACTACCTGCTTAGAGATATAATATGGAATTTAAGCACATCTTAGGTAGATACTATATATCAACTATTTGTCTAGAGATTAGAATAAGGTATAATTTAATGTAGGTGGCTTAGGTAGATACTAGATATGTCAGCTAGGTCTACCATGTAATAGGATGTCTAGATCCTGTGTCTTAGATAGAACTATAATCTAGGTGTCTATGTGTCTCTACTTGTGTCTTAGGTATAATATATGTCAACTAGGTAGAACTATATAATCTAGGTGTCTAGGTGACTTAGGTCTAGACTACGATAAGGTATAAAAACTATATATGTCTATATATAATTTATCTAGATACATACTATACAATATGTGTCGTAGGTGTCCTACATAGAACTAGAATACATGTGTCTTAGGTCTTAGGCCTTTGGTGATGGCACATGAGCTTCCACCTTCACGTGGTTGGCCTTGTTAGTATAGAATATTTATATTTCTTGAAGCTAAGGGAAGCTCTTTTTCTCATACATAGAAGTTATGAAAAACCAACTAATGCATTGAGTAAGTTATTATTTAGTGCTCTTGTTGAAATTACATAAAAAATACTAATTTTATTATAATTTTTAGAAATTATAATTTTTAGTTTTTTACAAAATTCTAGAAGCAAATCTCAAAAGTTTTAGTAGATAGAACCAAGTATTGTTTATATATATATATATATGTATATATATATATATGTATATATATATATGTATATATACATATATGTATGTATATATACATATATATATATATACATATATATATACATATATATATATACATATATATATACATAGATATATATATACATATATATATATATATACATATATATATATATATACATATATATATATACATATATATATATATATATACATATAACAATTTAGAGTTACAGGTATTTGTTTATTTTTCTTTTGATATTTAGGTTACAATTATATATATATAATTATATATATATATATATATATATATACAATTTAGAGTTACAGGTATTTGTTTATTTTTCTTGGGTACAGGTATTTCTCTAATTTTCTTTAAATTCTTTTCGTAAATTTATAGGGAAGGTATTGATCTATAAAGTGTTTAATCTATATTTAAAAATAAATTGATTAAACATGGTTACTAGATTGACAAATCTAATCAATAATTTTTTCCTAAATATTTAACTCAATGAAAATTTAACACAAGTGTCCCAACATTTTACTCATGTAAATCCAAACATATTCATTCTAGTTCAAGAAAGTTAATTTTCATTTTATTTTTTAAATTTATTTAGAGTAGGTACATTTGGTCTATATAACTATCCAACCTAGAGTTTGTATCTAATAAATGTTTAATAAATTAAATCAATTGAAATTTTTCTCTTATCTAATTAGAATAGTATTTTGCAATTTTATGTAATTAAACACATGATTTAATTTGAAGTGTTAAATATGAGATATATGAAATTAAATTTTGACTATACGTGCATATAGTGGAAATTCAATAAATAGCAAAATCTAGTCTAGATGAAATAGTCTATGAGATATAAATACTGACATAATAATAGTCCATGTAAAAATAGTGAAATAGGCACAAAACATATATGTCTAGTCAATACTGAAATAGTCATAAAATCCTCATGAAATAAATAATCTAATACATCATCATCATGGCCATCCATCATCCATCCATCAACCTACAATATGTGTGCACACTAAGTTTGATCATCATCCATTTCAAGCCTCTTTTTTGTCCCATGTGACTGAGAGGGCAACTCATGCTCTGTACAAGAAAAAAGAAGCTTCAAATCAATTTTAATGTCAAAACTACATCTTAATTAAATGTTAAATCAAATATTTAAAACCAAACCATCATATTAAAATTTTAAATATAAACTTCAAAATGTCTAAGCATACCATAACAAGCTCATCATCTCTCCTGCCATGCTCCTGTGCAATAGATGGTGCCGATTCAGATGACAAATTAAATGTCTGTGTTGCCAATTCTTGTATTTCAATAAAACACATGAATTCTAGGCTCTAGAGTATATATACAAAATGCAAGGTTCAATGATACAAAAGACTTTGAAATCACATATGATTTAACTATAGAACCTGAAATATGAGAGATGACTCGTGCACCTGTGTAGGCTCATCAATGATAGGATTAATTGAGCCCACACCTAAACTAATCTCATCCTGCATATATATGTGTACATCTATATATAAATTCAACTTTAAAGACATGAATTTAAAATCATGAAATTACATTGGAAATTCAAATTTAAACTAAAAATGTACAATTTTAAGATACAAACCATGGCATATGAAGTAGGCTCCTCTATAGATGATGTTGCCACTAGTCCTGGATGACTAGGTTGGTTTGACACAAAAGTGTCAAGACTTCCCATCTGCTTTAAATTAAAATGTAACATTTCTATATTAAATTATATATATCTAATTAAATAATCTTTAAAGGTCCTAATTTTCATACCTTGACCCTATAAGGTCTACCCAACTCTACTGCCGTTGACACTAAATGGTCCAATCGTGATGAAGTGGCAGCAGCTAATGGAGTCATCTGTACCAATCAACATGAATATATATTTGTTAATATATATTTAAAACTTTTTAAAAAGATTGATAATTGATAATTGTCCAAATGTATATTAATTTGTATTAATTTTAATTTTATTAAATGTGGCATACATACCGAGTCCATAAGAGCGAATAATGTAGCCAAAAAGGAATCCTCCTCCAAAGCAGATGTAGGACCAAAACATGGATGATGACAATTCTAACAATAATGTTGTGTGGACTGCAATGGCGTCAATCTAGGTGATGCATCGGGACCAGCATCAGATGCTCCTCTAGGCTGTGTAGGCTCTCCAGGATTGACTTCATTTGCCAAGCGAGTAGCTTGGTCAGTTAAGTTTCCTGAGAGCGATGATAACACTTTCAGTGCTGAGATGACCATCTGCTGGTGAAAGGGCATAGGAATAGAGGGTGGAGAAGGGACAATAGGTGCAAGGGGCAAATGCCAATTTGGATTGACACGTGCCCTAGTCTATGCTGTGGCATTCCACCACCCACGCCCTGAAATGATCTCATATCAAAATATAATTGGGCTTTTTGTTCATCTCAAACTCTGCCCATAATTTTTTTAGAAAATGAAAGGGAACCTCAAAATTAGCATGAGGTGGATGGTCAAAGACCATCCACCATTGCTCCCAAAAAATTTTAGTTATTTGTTGATGTGTTCACCATTTGATTGAAATTCTCTTTTTAGTTGGTGGTATTTGTTCACCTGTGGAGGGATCAATGAAATATGGGGCAATTGTATTTTTGGTAATATGTAAATCATTGATCTCTTTATATGAGAGACCATCTGCATATAACTGCCTCCTCTCTTTCTGCCATGAGCAGAATGTGTCTAGATCCGTGTGGATAGAACTCACTGAATCAACAATAGATTGCATCGTAGATGCAAACCGTGAAATGTGTGGAGGGGTTTGCATTTGGCTTTGTAAGAAATTAATTTTTTCTTGCAATGTTTGTATATTTTCATCAAATGTTGCTAGCAAATGAGCCTTATCATGCAGTGGTGGTGGTGGTTGGGGGGGTGGGGGGGCATGTGGGGGGTGTCAAGGGCTAGATCAACCATGTGTACAAATAAAGTCTACAAGTAGAGCTGTAATTAAAAATAATAATTAAAATCAAATTAGGAATTGAAAATATATATTAAATTGCATGCACAACATATGTTTAAATATACAATATACATATAAATTGAAAACTTGGAAATATATAAATTTGTGTGATTTAAGCAATACACTAAAACATTTAATTTATCATATACATGCATTCAAAATTTAAACTTGTTAGAAAATGTTTAAAATCAAAATCTATACATTTAAGAATCATGACATGAATAAAAATTTATGTTCTAGTATTTAGTCAACATTATTTTGTCTTTCAAGTCCTATAATCTTATTTTACTATACATGTATGTATGTATGTCTACACAATTTCAATTGATTTTAATTAATATATCATTCCTAAAAGTTTAATGTATAGCTTAAATGTCAATCCATCTAGGGCCATGTTACCATTTCCTAGATTTTGGTAAAATTTAAGTTGATTTTGTTTCCTATAAATTTGTGCAATGTTTGTAGAAATCAAAATCCTAAAAATTAATAACTAGCCAGGCTATTGTTACTTAATATATTGCATGTCCACAAACCCTGATTATCAATAGAATTCCTAATCCTAGAGGTTATGATTAATGAGTGGACAATTTAGTTAGAAATGTTTCCTTGAGGTTTTGAAAAGAAGACAATTAAAGAAAAAAATTTAATAACAACTAGGTTGTTTACAACCACATTCATGTATTACATTCAAACTCCTAAACATGTCACTAAGTTTATGTCGACCTATTGGCTACAACTACACCTACAAGACCCTAAATGTCATGTTTTTATTGCATATAACCTAAATGTCATTCCATCTAGCGATGCTATTGTTGATGCATAAATCTGTGGGTGTAATCCAGCAGCAACATGGGAAACTCTGAGAGGTGGGAATGTTCCTCAGAGTGACCTCCAGATTTTAAGGAAGCCGGCTCTTCCGTTCTTTTAATGGGGGTTTGGGAAAAAGTTAGAAAGGAAAGTATATTGCAGAAAACAAATACCTAATCTAAGGCGATCCGCCAGATTTGAAACTATGTTTGCACAGTGTTTACTTTGAAAGAATAACTGGATTTAAAGAGCAAAATATGCATGATTAAAACTCAGTTTTAAAACATATTAAATAGAGGTAGAGAAACAGGTAAATCAAAAGCAAGAAATAGAGATATTCAATATGCATAGAACACATCTCTTTATTTGAATGATCACAAATTATAGAGGCAAAAGTTGCTGCACAAAAATAACTGTTACATTCTCATAAAGAAAAATTGCAAAGCCAAGAAAAAGAAAATCTATCTGCTACTCCAACATCTCGTATCTGTAAGAAAAACGTAGAACTCCCAATCTATGAAGAAGAACCTTCCACCTTCAGAACTCCTTGAATGTGTGCCGGATGTGGCTATTTGTAGCTTGAACTCAATGAATCCTCAACGGCCTCTCTAAAAATCTGCAATTGAATCCACAAAATCTGGCACCAAATCCGCCATTTGAAACTGAACTGTGTCCTTCTATTTTGCCCATGGCTAGAAAAATATCTCTGTGTAAGGAAACTCCCGCCGCTTCCTATAGCTTGCCCATAAAATGAAAAAATGGCTGCTCACATTTAGGCTTTCACCTTTAACTCCCATGAGTTTATTCCATTGTAATAAAGTCTCATCTTAATATTTTGCCCCACATCATATTTAAAATAAAGATAAATCTTTATTTAAAATTGAACTTTTCCGTGGCTTCATAGAGGCATTAATAAAATATTCAACTTATGAAAAGGGGCCCACCATCATGTTTAATATAATAAGAACTTTATATTAAAGCCTCAGTCTCTTATTTCCTGTGACACATTTGATTCATTTTATTAAATGAGGTAAAGTGTTGTTTCTCCTTTGCGCAGACTCCACCACATGGCTCATTCCGCATAACTCTTACGTATTGTCTCACTGCTGCGGACACTTACATTTGGCAACCTCCGCAAGTTTCTTAAGTTTCTTTTTATTTCCGCGGACACTTACATTTGGCAGCCTCGGCATAACCTTTCAATTTCCATCATAAAAATAAAGTGGCTCATTTAACTTTTTGTGGCTTTCAATATTTAATTCCTGTGACTTCATTCCATGAGGGACCCACATCTTATATTATTTAAGAGACTCTTTCATTTATATTTACCCATAACATTTACATTAGTGAAATAAAATGAAACTTTTAGTTCCTCTCCTACACGCGGGCTGCTCCACGTGGTTCATTCCGCTTGATTTTTCTTTTAACTCTTCTCTACCTTCCACTGCAGCCACGTGCCCTTCTCCGCTGCCTCTTAACTTGATCTATATTACTCTCAGGTGCATCCATGTGTTGGCTTCCGCTACCTCTTCTTTTAGATTGTAGGAAACTTTAAAAGGGCCCACCATTTTATTTCAATAAGAAAAGAAACTCTCCTTATAAAAATCCCGTAACATTTACATTTAATTAAATGAAACAAGCATTTGCATCTCCATTACGTGGACTGCTCCACGTGGTGGTTTCCGTTGCCTTCTTAAGTTTCTTTTAAAGTTGCTCAGGTGTTTGCACGTGGCAGCCTCTGCTGCATTTTTAGTTACTTTTACATTGCCGCGGGTGCTTGCACGTGGTCTTCTTCGCAAAGTTTTTAAGTTTCTCTTCTTTGTTGCACTTGCCGACACATGGAAAACTCTGCTGTATTCAACCATTTATTCCTGTGCATCTTATGGGACTGATGAAACTCTGTGTCTTATGCATTTGAAAAAAATTTTGAAATGGTGCAAAATTTTGTCACCAGTTTTGGCGACTTGCAGGGAAAATGGGCCTACCCATTACGAATTCCAAAAACTCTGGTTAGCAAATGAGTGCCTTATCCATTGGGAAAAGAGAGTCACATCTCTGAAACTGAAACTTTCATGAAACCGAAGACACATCTAAATCTGAAAATGTATGAAGCTGAACTGAAACAACGCTGACCCACACTCTTCAACTGATACTGAGCACTGAAACTGACTTTTGCACAACACAATTCTAGATGTTTTGCAATTGAGAGCAACTAACCATAAACTGACCGATCCTCAGAGACTGACCACAGGTCCTCTGCTCTGTTTTGCAGCCAAGACTTATTGAAAACAAAACTAACTGAAACTGAAACTAATGCTACTGCTGTAGCTTATTCTAAATATTGAAACCATATTACTACCAACTGAAACATACAGGAACATGTCCATTCACCGGAACAGAAAAATAGCTGCCATGTCTGATTATTTTGCTCCAATTTATCCACATCAAACTGAAAATGAACCAGATAAACTATATGAAGAAATACAACAATATTTTGTACCTTTTTACTTCTCTGTACTCAGGAGATTCTTTCTGTGCTTCAAAACACCAGTAATATTTATCATCATGTTGTTCTTGCTTCAGCAGAGGGCAGGGAGGGAAAATAAAACATTGAAGCTCTTTCCTCTACTTGCAACTGAGAGATTCTTCCAACTGAACTTTATCAATGACCCTTCTTATAGTCTCTTCCATAGGTTCATAACTCAAGATGACATCAAAATGAGGCATACATGTAACAACACTACCCATAATAGTCTTGAATCGGATAGGAATTTCATTGTGTAAGAAAAAGGGCATATAGCGGGGCTCAGAATATGACAACCCTGTATGTGATTCTTTATGTAACTCTGTATTATTCCAGCTATCTCTTGATATCACCTTATCATGGATCTTTCCTTGCTTCGGTGGGTCTTCATAAAAAAGAAGGCAGTAACCATCTTCAAGAATTGAAAACAAGTCAGCTCTAGCACCATCTTCTGTTTCAGAGCTTCCTCCATGATCACCTTCAATAGGCTTAGTGAAAACTTGCTGAATTATAGGAGCTTCCACATCAAGAAGCTGGTATCCTTGGTGCAAAAGTGAGAACAAATCCTCATCATGTTGAAAATGTTGCTCATGCATCTCTGTGTCTTCTTCCTGCAGGTGTGAAACTTCGTGACTAAAATAAAGACATTCATTCTTTGTAGATTTTGATATAATATCAGTTACAACCTCTTTCTCAAAATGAGATACAGATGCAGTGTCAGTTTGGACCCAGTACTTTTCAGCTTCAAAACCCTTCTTGTAGTACTTTTCAGCTTCTAGAAACCTCACCTCATAAGAATCTTCTGAATCTAATTTTAGATTTGACAGTAACTCTGGATCTTCCTTTGCCACATATGCTTGATTTTCAATATCAAAAAGACACACAGGAGCCACTTTCTTGCTTGATTCTTCTTGGATGTCAAAATGGCAGAGAACCTGGTCTATGGCTTTATTGGGCTGATTTGCAGCTATGGAGGCTTGTAAAGGATCATTTTCAAGACAATTGGGCATTCCTTGGCTATATTCATACTGCTGTTCATAAGAATCTTGAGGCATTAAACATAGATCAGCATGGTATAGGTTTTGACCTTTTAACTCATTGATCTCATGGGAGAGGGTTTTAATTAGTTCTTTCACAGCACTCATCTCCTCATGATTTGTCAAATCAGCAGGGAGGGTGGGTGGACTAAAATTTGTATGCATCTGGTTACAAGAAAGAACCTGAGATAGGCTATTTGCATGATGAATTAGCTGTTCTAAGGGCAGAGGAGGCAGTTTACTAGACGATATGAGGCTACTTTCAGCCTTAATGGCAAGATCATATGATTGAGGCAGATTTTCACCCCCCAAAGATTGTATCATGATAGAGATCTCAGGGTCTAAAGCCTTTAAATAATACAGAAATGCAAAGACTGGAGATGGCCTGATATCTATAGAAATTTTTTTCCATACCTTATCAAATCTTGAATTGAAATCATGTATGGGCTCCATAGGATGCCTCTTGATCGTGATCAAGTTCTGGGTGAGAGTGCTGACATCTGTCCTATCTCTGAACTGATTATAGATGAGCCCACCAAGCTGATCCCATCCAGTGATTGAACCAGGCTGCAAGCTTCTGTACCATTCTTTTGCTTTGCCTTTGAGAGATGATGCAAGCAACAAGAGAGCATGATTCTTAGTTGTAATATTGTGAATAGAGCATAGATTTGGAACATCTTGAATATGATCTGCGGGGCAAACTGATCCATCTCCTAGAAAGTAAGGCAATGCCTTCCAAATTGTGTCAGGAACTTGACCCTGCTGTTGAAGAACCAGGGGACTTGAATCCCAGGCTACAAAGGGTAGATCTCTGACTATATTCAGATGCACATATATACCAGGGGCTGCCATGATTTGTAGCAACAAAGATCTGAGAAAGAACCTTGAATAGAGTCACCAATAGAGTCGCCAGATGGATGATTCATGCTCCTATGAGCAGATATTTCTATGATTTTCCATCAAAACCACAGAATGTAGGGAAAAGATTATCTGAAAATAAAGAGCAAAGTCTTTGAATCTGGTCCCACCGGGCATGCCAAAAACTGTTGATGCATAAATCTGTGGGTGTAATCAAACAGCAACATGGGAAACTCTGAGAGGTGGGAATGCTCCTCAGAGTGACCTCTAGATTTTAAGGAAGATGGCTCTTCCATTCTTTCAATGGGGGTTTGGGAAAAAGTTAGAAAGGAAACTATATTGCAGAAAATAAATACCTAATCTAAGGCGATCCGCCAGATTTGAAACTATGTTTGCACAATGTTTACTTTGAAAGATTAACTAGATTTAAAGAGCAAAATATGCATGATTAAAACTCGGTTTTAAAACATATTAAACAGAGGCAGAGAAATAGGGAAATCAAAAGCAAGAAATAGAGATATTCAATAAGTACAGAACACATCTCTTTATTTGAATGATCACAAATTACAGAGGCAAAAGTTACTGCACAAAAATAACTATTACATTCTCATAAAGAAAAATTGCAAAGGAAAGAAAAAGAAAATCTATCTGCTGCTCCAACATCTCTGATCTGTAAGAAAAATGTAGAACTCCCAATCTATGAAGAAGAACCTTCCACCTTCAAAACTCCTTGAATGTGTCCCAGATGTGGCTATTTGTAGCTTGAACTCAACAAATCCTCAACGGCCTCTCTAAAAATCTGCAACTGAATCCACAAAATTCGGCACCAAATCCGCCATTTGAAACTGAACTGTGTCTTTTTGTTTTGCCCATGGCTGGAAAAATATCTCTGTGTAAGGAAACTCCCACCGCTTCCTGTATCTTGCCCATAAAATGAAAAAATGGCTGCTCACATTTAGGGTTTCACCTTTAACTCCCGTGAGTTTATTCCATTGTAATAAAGTCTCATCTTAATATTTTGCCCCACATCATATTTAAAATAAAGATAAATCTTTATTTAAAACTGAACTTTTTCGTGGTTTCATAGAGGCATTAATAAAATATTCAACTTATGAAAAGGGGCCCACCATCATGTTTAATATAATAAGAACTTTATATTAAAGCCTCAGTCTCTTATTTCCCATGACACATTTGATGCATTTTATTAAATGAGGTAAAGTGTTGTTTCTCCTTTGCGCGGACTCAACCACATGGTTCCTTCCGCATAACTCTTAGTTATTGTCTCACTACTGCGGACACTTACACTTGGTAGCCTCCGCAAGTTTCTTAAGTTTCTTTTTATTGCTGCGAACACTTACATTTGGTAGCCTCCGCATAACCTTTCAATTTCCATCATAAAAATAAAGTGGCTCATTTAACTTTTTGTGGCTTTCAATATTTAATTCCCGTGACTTCATTCCATGAGGGACCCACATCTTGTATTATTTAAGAGACTCTTTCATTTATATTTACCCGTAACATTTACATTAGTGAAATAAAATGAAACTTTTAGTTCCTCTCCTGCATGCGGGCTGCTCCACGTGGTGCATTCCACTTGATTTTTCTTTTAACTCTTCTCTACCTTACGCTGCAGCCACGTGCCCTTCTCCGCTGCCTCTTAACTTGATCTATATTACTCTCGGGTGCATCCACGTGTTGGCTTCCGCTACCTCTTCTTTTAGAATGTAGGAGACTTTAAAAGTGCCCACCATTTTATTTCAATAAGAAAAGAAACTCTCCTTATAAAAATCCCGTAACATTTACATTTAATTAAATGAAACAAGCATTTGCATCTCCATTACGCGGACTGCTCCACGTGGTGGTTTCCGTTGCCTTCTTAAGTTTCTTTTAAAGTTGCTCGGGTGTTTGCACGTGGTAGCCTCCGCTGCATTTTTAGTTACTTTTACATTGCCGCAAGTGCTTGCACGTGGTCTTCTCTGCAAAGTTTTTAAGTTTCTCTTCTTTGTTGCGCTTGCTGACACATGGAAAACTTTGCTGTATTCAACCATTTATTCCTGTGCATCTTACGGGACTGATGAAACTCTGTGTCTTATGCATTTGAAAAAAAATTTGAAATGGTGCAAAATTTTGTCACCAGTTACCATATATCCTATTTTGTTCCTAATCCATGTTTATCGTTCCTAAGTGTCTCATTTTATTCAATCTTTGAACCCATCCTATCTACACTCAACATTATTTCAAATTTGTTGTCCCCTTTACCCCTTTGTTAAGCATCAAGTTATCATAGATATATGGATATGTTTAAATTAAAGATTTAAACATAATAAAATAACTTCTAAGTTTTAGGTTTAGGTTTAATAAGTCATTTAGGTTAGGTCTACAAAAAGATATTAGGGTCCTATCCTGTCTAATTTATAAGCTTTTAGCTTCATGAAAAGAGTTTTACAAATGGTTAAATCAGGACTATGAGACTCATCAGGAACATTAAAAGCCATTAAGACTGAAGAATAAGCCTATAACATGTATAACTAGTTCAAGGTCTAGATATAGGGGAAAAGACCTAGTAGGTGAGATAATATATGTGCATTTAATGCCCAATATTTTTAAAACTTTAGTAGAGTAGTTCTGACTTTAAGCTTGTTAGTGTTGTACTATAACTACTAAAAAATTAATGACTAAATAACCAATCATACATGATGTTGTATCAGCCCACCAACAAAACATGACTTAATGCACACCTATTGGTCCACCCTTTTTTGGGGGGAACTATTTGACACCTCAACAAAAGGCACTTAGTATTATCTTTACCCACTATAAGCTATAAAGTCTTAAAGGTCTTAATAGATGATTAAATTTAGAGTTCCTTTCATTCCACAACATCAAAAAGACATGAAGTATTCTTCATATTGAAAGACTAGATAATGCTCTTGAGGATAATCGTCTTGATATTTTAAGGAGGCCTGCCTCTAAAGGGAACAAATTTATTCCTAGTCAAAAGGCCAATAAAACATATAACACCTAAAAACTATAGGAGCATAAGGAGATGTGGAGGAAGAAGAAATTCCTCTGAGGAAGAAGATGAGAGGGACAACCAAGCCACCTCTTTAGAAACCTTCCACTATTGAACTCCCATCCTCTCTTCCTATGCAAAAGGATCCAACCATGCAGCACATTCTTCCTCTAGTTATTCCTATCTCCATAAGGTTAGGATGTCAGTGTAGAAAGACTCTATTGCCAAAGCTTCTACATCTACTATTCCTATCCAATCTCATTCTTTTAGAACCATTCTTACACCTCCAATTGATTCAACCATGCCTATTCATTACAATTTCCATGCCTTCACCTAATAAGGAAGGAACTATAGAACTAGCTTCTCTAACCCCCTCTATTCCAAGGTCTATTCCCTCTTCCCCTCCTAACTCTCCACCCTCCCACTCCAACATTGAAATTGTTGTTGAGGATTTAATAGAAGAATATTTTGAGAAGAAAGATAAGGAGCAAAGTGAAGCAACTAGCTTTCTTAAGGAGTAAGAGCAACATGAAAGAATAATTTTCATCTAAGGGATAACCAAAAAGAGGCCCGAGTTGAAAAGGAAAAAGTCAAAGGATCTCCCCATGAAAAGGATAAAGAGGAGAATGCCAATGTTATCAATCCTCTTACCATAGAATAAATAATTAAAGGAGAGAAGTTATTGGAGGAAATGGAGAAATTACCTAATAGGTTGGATCTAGTAGAGCAACAAGAAGAACAAGCCTTCCCATCACCTCATGAAAAGAATTTATAGATCCATCTAATGCCTTAGTTCCAACCTAGCTTTATGTGAACATTCAAAGAAGAAAGTAGACCATAAAACAATTTTCAAAGGATATGTCTTCCATAGTGGTGATGATTGAAGTTCCTTGGCCTAAGAAGACTAGAACTCTTTGATCTATTAGATTGTATTCTTCTAGGTCTAGAATTACATAGGTGGCAAGTCTAATGGTCAATAAAGATGACAAAGACATGCTATCCTTAGACTATCAAATCATTGCTTATAATTTAGGGAAGTAGAGTAGGGAAGAATAGATACATGGAATGAAAACAATAGTATCTACTATAGTCTCCTAAATGGATGAGGACTAAAGGATTAAAGATCAAATTTCTTTAGCATAATAAAGGAGGTGAGCATATCTTCATAGATTTTTAACAAATTTCTTTTAATTATGGCATCACATTTCATCACACAATTCACTACACACCATGGAAGAATGGGGCCATAAATTGGAAGAATCGTACCATTACATGTTTTGATGTGGGATCATATTTGATGATGTGTCCTTGAAACCTTATAAGCAAGGGCCTTGCTAAGTAAGCTACTATAAATTTTTTGGAGTGATTCAAAATTGCCACGTATGATTTTGAGAGGTGTGAAGTTAGGGTGCTCAACTACTGGGTCCTCTCCCCTAAACAATTTCAAATGATTTTAAAATATCATTCCTAAAGGTTTATTGTTAAGCCTATATGACAGAAACCCTATCTATGTTCTATTGAACAAGGTAGTTTATGGAGGGATTGTCATGTGGCCATAACTATTTGTACAAATATTATATATATGTCCATATGTTTAAATTAAATATTTAAACATAATAAAGTGAAGTTTCTAGGTTTTATGTTTAGGTCTAATTAGTTATTTAGGTTTTAAAGAATAGGTTAGTTTAGTTTATGAAACCCTAGCTTGTGAATTAGGGTTTACTATTTATGAATTATGGTTTTATGTTTTACTATTTATGAAATCCCTATTTATGAATTAGGGTTTAAAATAGTGTCTATGAATTAGGGTTTTAGGTTAATGAATTAGGGTTTTATAGTTTAGTCTTTATGAAATAGAGTTTACCATTTCTGAATTAAAGGTTTATAGTTTATGCATTAGGGTTTACTTGTTTTCAATTTGACGTTGAATATATACAGTTTAACATTGCATAAACAACAAAAAAACAATAAAATACAAAGCAAAAAATAATGAAAACTGGTAGAAATGGATGGGCAACTAACATGCGGCACTGGTTAATCAATTTGAGGAGGCATGTATGCTTTAGATTTGGAAAATGGGGTCATCCAATGTGGGTAACCATTCTTGGCGTCGTTCTCCATTGTCTTCCACGGCATGTAGCTGTTAAAATGAAGCTACAAGCCTATTTTCTAAAAAAATATACTTTTCAAAAATACGTACCCATTCCATAATGGGTGCCCATTTTAGATTTGGGTGCTTGATTGTAAATGGGAATCCATTTCATAATAGGCACCCATTTTGGCTCGGGCTCCCGTTCCTAAACAGGTACCCATTTTTTCCAAAACAGGTACCTGTTCCAAGTGGCATTTTTCATCCATAGAAAACTTCTGTGAAATGTATACTCAACTTCTTTTTTTAACCCATAGAGGAGACAGAGAGGAGAGCTAGAGAGATAGAGAGTGAGTGAGATGTCCAGAGAGATAGGGAGAGAGACTAAGAGGTAGAGGGATGATAGAGAAGAGATAAGGGAGATATAGGGAGATAGAGGTTTAGGGGTTATAGGTTAGGGATTAGGGGAATTATTTAGGGTTTAGGGGTTTAGAGAGAGAGATGTTGTTTTTGACACACTACCCTAAACCTGAGCAACCCTAAACCCTAAATAATTCCCCTAAACCCTAAACCTCTCTCTCTACCCCTAAACCCCTAAACCCTCGATAATGCCTCTAAACCCTAAACCCTAAACCTATATCTCCCTATCTCTCCCTAATCTCCCTAGCTCTATCATCCCTCTACCTCTCAATCTCTCTCCCTATGTTTCTGGCCATGTCCCTCACTCTCTATCTATATATATCTCCCCTTAGCCTCCTCTATATCTCTCTATCAATCCTCTCTCTCTCTCTATCCCCTAAACCATAAACCTCTAAACCTTAACACCTAACCCCTAAACCATAAACCCTAAACAATACCCCTAAACCTTAACCCCTTACCCTAAACCCCTAAACCCAAGAAACCCTAAACCTCTATCTCCATATCTCTTCTCTATCTTCCTATCTCTATCATCCCTCTACCTCTCAATCTCTCTCCCTATGTCTCTAGACATGTCCCTCACTCTCCATCTCCCTATCTCTCCCCTATCTCTATTGGTCCTGTCTCTCTATCACTTTCTAAACCCTAACCCCTAACCCCTAAACCCTAAACTTGAGGAACACTAAACCCCTAAACCCTAAACCTGAGAAACCCTAAACCCCTAAACCCTAAACTTAAGCAACCCTAAACTCATAAACCCTAAATAATGCCCCTAAACCCTGACCCCTAACCCCTTACCCATAAAGCGTAAACCCTCTCTCTCTCACCTCTCTCTCTCCCCCTCTCTCTCTCTCTCACCTATCTACCTCCTAGTTTTCCTTTTCCTTTCTAATTTCCCTTTAGTTGCCACCAATTTCCCATATTTTACTATTTCCACCTCTCCTCTCATCATTCCTTCCATATAATCAACTTTAATTTTATCTTGTTTCCATTTCATCCTCCCAATTTATATCCTCATCCCTCTTTGCATTTCCTAGTTTTATTGTTTCCATTTTATTTATCCATAAGGAAGAGGGAGAGAGGGAGAGATGGAGGGGAGAGAGAGGGGAGAGATAGGGAGAGAGAGAGTCCTAGGTTTCTTGTTTCCATTTCCTTCGTTGATAAGGGAGAGGAAGAGATAGAGGGGAGAGATATGGAGAAAGAGGAATGATAAGGGAGAGAAAGCGGCAAGAGATATAGGGAGATATGGAGATATAGATAGGTAGTGAGAGAGGATATAGATAGGGAGAGATAGAGGAGATAGATGGGAGAAATAGGGAGATAGAAAGTGAGTGAGATGTCCAAAGAGATAGGGAGAGAGATTAAGAGGTAGAGGGACGATAGAGATAGGGAGATAGAGGTTTATGGTTCCTTGGGTTTAGGGTTTAGGGGTTAGAGGTTAGTGTTTAGGGGCATTATTTTGGGTTTAGGGGAGAGAGAGAGAGAGAGAGAGAGAGAGAGAGAGAGAGAGAGAGAGAGAGAGAGAGAGAGAGAGAGAGAGAGAGAGAGAGTTTCTTTTGTAAAATGTGCTCGCATTATAACATGAGCCATGTTATAATGTGAGTCACATTATGGCTTGGTATTATCGAGCCTTAGGCTTGGTAATGTCGAGCCATAACGCTAGTGCATTATAACATGAGCATGTTATAACACAAGCACGTTATAACACTCTCGCATTATGACTTGTATGGGACCAAAAATTCATGTGGCAACTTTTTGGTCCCTAATCTTAATGCATATACCCCAAAACTAGGTAAACTAATCAGAGTTGGAATAATGGTGCTCTTGTGGAGGTGGCATGACAAAGGAGAGGGAAAATGGAGTGCTTAAAGCCTGTGGGGGCCTCGATTTCTTTTGCAAAATGCACTTGCATTATAACACGAGTCACATTATGGCTTAGTATTACCGAGCCTTAGGCTTGGTAATATCAAGCCATAACTCTAGTGCGTTATAACGTGAGTGTGTTATAACATGAGCACATTATAATGCTCTTGTGTTATGACGTGTATGGGACTAAAAATTCATGTGGCAACTTTTTTGTCCTTGAGCTTCATGCATATACCCCAGAATCAGGTAATCTAATCAGAGTTGGAATCATGGTGCTCCTGTGGAGGTTGCATGACAAAGGAGAGGGAAAATGATGGAGTTCTTAAAGCCCATGGGGGCCTGAAGCCATGTCCATAGCATGGTGATACATAAAACAAACAACACTAAAGACCTCTTTAGCCTTGTGTATAAGACCTTCAGAAGTTGAAAGTGATGGGCATTAAGAGGCTAGTTGAATGCATTAGCACAATCCACCCTAAGACCCCTCTAAAGACCCATGTAAACACAAGCAACATGATGTGAAGATTGCAGAACTTGACATTCGAAGATACATCCAATAAGTTCTATGCCTTCCTAATAATCATATACTACCAATATTGGGTGTCATCTTTCTACATTAAAGAAAGAAGGGTGAACCAGTCCAAACCAATCACATGGGTGTATTCCTGATCCTGAGATAGATCAAATATGTTGGAGATGAATGTGGAGGCAATCTTAGAACCCTTAGTCTACCTATCCTCTAATTGGAATAGATAGTATCCAAGCACACAACAAACATCAAATTCAACACTATTGTAGTTGATTTCAAACACCTCCCTAAGGAAAACTATGTTTAGAGCACCATGGTAAATGGGTTCTCCAACTATAGGAGGGAGGAAAACATGCAATTTCATAACCTAGAGTGCCATTAGAGTCGAGAGGATGAAAATATGGTGCCAACATCAAAAGAATAAGTAGAGAGAGGAAAATAAAGATCGATCATGACAAAATTCAAAATATATATCTATAGTGTTGCCAAAGCAATAGGAGTAAGATGAAGCATGCGGGTAAGTGCATGGAGTTGTGGGACCAAAAAGTCACCACATGACTTTTTGGTCCCATGCAGGCTATAATGTGAGTGCATTATAATGCGCTTGCATTATAACTGCCATAAAGAAAAAAAACATATCATTTCATTCAACTCATGGCTAAAACCATAGTTTGTAAAGGAAAAAACTAGTCAAATAGTGTGAGCACGTTGAAGGAAGGGCAAATCAAGCAAGTGCTAAGAGTAAGTGATGTTTTCACAATGCCACCTCACCAAACCCACCCCTAAATACGTCGTGAAGCAAATGTCTCTGAGGGTTTAGCAGCTGAAGAAGGTAGGGTTTGATCACTTTTTGTGAGTTTGAAAAGATCTTTTTACTTTTGCAATGTTTGATTAGTTTTTATATTGAATCTATAATCAATGAGGCAGCACAAAACAAAAATCTATCATAGGAGGGTCAAAACAACCCCAAAAACACTCAAAACCCTCAAAACCCCTCACCTTCATGTCCTCACCATGAAAGAGATACAATAGACAACTATTTAGGGAAAATAGAAGAAAATAAAAAATATCTTCAAACCCTAATTGAAATGTTAAATAATCCCAGTGTAAGCATTGATCATAGAAGAGCACTTGTGAAGTCATTAGAGATGATTGTTTCTCACACTGACTCAATGAAAAAACAAATTGCTAAATTTCATGAATATAGGAAGAGGTGTCATCAATACTATGCCAACAAATTGTCTTATGATCAAGTGAAGGACAAAAAAATTACTAAATCTGCATTATGTTCACATTTTATCAATCCCAAAACTGGCCAAAGATTAGAAGAGAATTACAAACGCTTCCCTATTCATTAGTGTAGGAATGAAGATATATCCCAAAACTTATGGTATAGATGGTATATGGTGTTTAATGAGCACCCATGCAACAACAATGAGGTGCCACAATATTTCTTGAGGAAACTCCATTGCGAGTTCATCCTCAAGAAGGTTCCTAATTATTTTGACATTCGAGATTTCTAGGGTAAAGGTGGTGGCTCTGCCCAAGATAGAGAGGGGGCACAACAATACCAAAACCATGTATCTAGATCCTTGATGAGGCCAACACATGTGTCACTCTATTCAACTTTGAAGCAGAGTGTTGAGGTGGAGACACTACATTCATTGAGTGCTTTCACATAGTCTCTAGCACAACACAATAATGATCTCACCTAGGCTAATAAGGGTGAGAGAAGTAGGCATCATTTGTCCCCACATATGTCTAGTTCACGTGGGAACCTATGCGATTATGGGATGCATGACTTGTGGCAGGACTCTCGGTAGGATGCTACAACACAGGGGAAGCATGCAGTGACAGACACATCCATATTGAATGATCTTGTTCTCATAGATGATGTCTTGCAACATACATTTGGTATTGAATCCCAAGTAATTTTTTACAAGTTTCATCTTGATATAATATATTCTTATTTAAAATTTGCAATTAATTTTATATGACTATCTATATTCTAAGTCAAAATTAATGTATGTAATTGTTTGCGCAATGAAATTCCAGGGTTAGAGTCTTCATCCTGCCTCTGTTAGCCATCCATTGGTGGGTTATAAGAGGAGGTCAAGTCAGAAGGTATGTAATTTATCACATGATCATAAATATAGTACATATATCAATGGTAATATTATTTAGTGACAATTTGATGATTTCAACAGGGAGGTTCACCAGCACACCAGCACCTCCATGGTTTCCTTGGTCCCTTGTGCATGCAGAACCACTTTTATAGAGGTAAATTTAACCATTTGTAATCATTATGCATTTAAATAATGTTATGTATCTATTTTGGTTAAATAAATTTTAAGTCTATTTTTAGATGTTGAATATGGAGACTCATCCTCATCTCTGTGAGTCAGTGCAAGCAAGCATTGCTCTAACCATGTTGTCTTCAAATCCTTTGACTGAGGTATGAGCTAGTAATATGTAAATGTCATTTTGTATTTCTTATTTTATCTCATGTCATTTGATGTACATAAATGATATTTATGTTTAGTCAATTTTGCTTCTTGATCCTTCTCATAGGAGTTCACAACTCCAACCCATCCAACTATGGACAAAGAGAGAGAAAAGATGATTGAGAGGCATCATCAAGTAGTGGTAAGTGATTGATTACATATGTGATGTTATATATTTCATGTTTTTTATATTAATGTGCATATCATTTGATTGTATTAACAAGTGGAGCTTCAAAAATCTTTGTCAAGGAGGTCTACTCGACATGAGAGAGAGAATGAGGCACTGATTGGCTCTCCATCTCCACAGCCAAGTAAGGGCCACTGATTATTTGATAGAAGTTCATAGGAAACTAGATTTTGGGACATTTTTTGCATGCCTATATGGATTTGTATACATAATTTTGTATGTTACCGATGTATATTTTTGTATATTCATGTATGACTTTGTTTGGACATGGCTATATGGCTTTATATATAGACTATCTATGTTATGTTCACAAAATTATGTATATGACAGTTTATATTAAATATTTAATATGATGATCAATTATCATTATAGGAATTTTGTTTTACATGTGCCAATTGCATTTGCTTAAAAATTTATAAATCATTTTCAAATAATCCATTTGTGCATATCTTTCAATCATTGCATTTCATGAGACTGTGTATTTCTTTGATGAATCATGTCCAATAGTTCACGTGCCTTGTCTATGCTTCCACACTTTCCATACATGTCTACAAGGGTCGATGCAACTTATACATGTGACAAAATTCCTATATCCTTTATGCTTTGATGGTTGTCCACACCATGTTCCCCATATCCCATTTTGGCATAGGAAAGGAGGATGTTGGATAAGGTTGTACAATTTGGTTTCAGACATGCAAATTGAATTTGGTTGAAAGTTGGTTTTGTGCATCTTCTTGAAAGTTTCTAAGGCCTTGTGAAAAATCTATTTCATTCATATCTTGCAATCATTGCATTCCTTGATACAACATTTCTTTGAGGCATCATGTCAAATAGTTCATGTTAATTGTATATGCTTCCACACTTTGCATAGATGTCTCACAGGGTAGTTGCAACTACAACATTTGGAAAAATTCCTATATCCTTTATTCTTTGATGGATGTCTATATCATGTTCCAAAGATACCATTTCTGTGGTTTTGGAATTTGGGTTTACACCCGACAATTGCATTTGCTTGAAAGTTTCTAAAGCCTTAAATCAAAAAGTTCTTTTTATTCATATCTTGCAATCATTGCATTCCATGAGGCAACATTTCTTTGAGGCATCATGCCAAATAGTTCATGTGCCTTGTCTATGCTTCCACACTTTGCATACATGTCTCCGAGGGCGAACATCTAACAAAATTCCCATATATTTTATGCTTTGATGGATGTCCATACCGTGTTCCAATGATCCCATTTTGATATAGGTAAGGAGGATACTAGCTAAGGTTGTGGAATTTATCTTTATACCTACCAATTGTATTTTCTTGAAAGTTTTTAAATCCTTATAAAAAATCCATCTTTTACATATCTTGCAATCATTGCATTCCATGAAATTGCATTTCATTGAAGCATCATGTCAAACAATTCACGTACCTTGTCTATGCTTCCACACTTTGCATACATGTCTACTAGGGTAGTTGCAACTACAAGATCTAACAAAACTCCCATATCCTCTATGCTTTGATGGATGTCTCTACCATGTTCGAAAGATCCCATTTTGGCATATGAAGGGAGGATGTTGGCTAAGGATGAGGAATTTGTCTTTACACTTGCCAATTGCATTTGCTTGAAATTTTCTAAAGCCTTATCAATAAATCCATTTTGTTCATATCTTGCAATCATTGCATTCCATGATATGACATTTCTTTGAGGAATCATGCTGAATAGTGCACGTGCCTTGTCTATGCTTCCACACTTTGCATACATGTCTTCGAGGGCAGTTGCAACTACAACATCTAAAAAATTGCCATATCATTCATGCTTTGATGGATGTCCATACCGTGTTCCAAAGATCCTATTTTAGCATAGGAAAGGAGGATATTGGCTAAGGTTGTGGAATTTGGCTTTACACCCGCCAATTGTATTTACTTGAAAGTTTATAAAGCCTTATAAAAAATATCCATTTTTGCATATCTTGGAATCATTGCATTCCATGAGATGGCATTGTATTGAGGCACCATGTCAAATAGTTCATTATCTTGTCTATGCTTCCACACTTTGTATACATGTCTACTAGGATAGTTGCAACTACAAGATCTAACAAAATTCCCATATCCTTTATGCTTTGATGGATGTCCATACCATGTTCCAAAGATCACATTTTTGCTTTACACCTCTCAATTGCATTTGCTTGAAAGTTTCTAAATCCTTATTCACAAATCCATTTTGTGCATATCTTGCCATTATTGCATTCCATGAGACGACACTCTTTGAGGTGTTCTGTCAAACAATTCACGTGCCTTGTCTATGCTTCCACACTTTGTATACATGTCTACTAGGGTTGTTGCAACTACAATAGATTTAATAAAACTCCCATATCCTTTATGCTTTGATGGATGTCCATACCATGTTCCAAAGATCCCATTTTGGCATATGTAGGAAGGATGTTAGTTACTGTTGTGGAATTTAGATTTACACTTGCTAATCACATTTTCTTGAAAATTTCTAAATCCTTATCAACAAATCCATTTTGTGTATATCTTACAATTATTGCAACATATATACTTTGAGCTTAATTATTGCAAAAATATACATGTTGTCATGAAGGATTGCACCCTGTCAAGCAATAAGCTCAACAATCCCATGAAACATTGGATCACTCTCAAACTATGGGTTGTCTATGATGAGAATGAACCTCCAGAAGAGCAGGCTCCCTTAAAATTCCCCTTGGATCTAATATACTTTCATGGAAAAGAGATAGAAGGATGATTAATAAAACTAAAATTTATCATAATGGGTGATGCACCAATGATTATATCCTAACTTGCAATCTGATTCATAGCTATTTCTCAATACATCTGCTCATACAACTCAAACTGAACAATGTTATCACATAAATATTTCACAGAAAGGCATGAAATTACTTGCACAATCTATAACCTATGATAAAATTTGCACCTTTGTATACTTGCATTCAAAGAATGAGATAGATTACTTAAAGGTTTTGATATAAAACACAATAAATCTTTATCAGATCATTGAAAAAGAGACAAGACACCTAAATTCAAGAAGAACACCTAATTTTATTGGAATATAGAAGGAAAACTCTGCAACAACTATGAAATCTATTTTAAAAAAACTATTGCTATATAAAAACCTATAAAATATGTTGAGTTACAATATTGAATCTGTTTATGCAATATGCCAAGGCAAGAGAAAAAGCAAGAACTTGGCATATTTTACAGGTTTTTATATAGCAACAATTTATTTTTTAGCAAATTTCATAGTTGTTGTAGAGTTTTCCTTCTATTTTCCAATAAAATTAGGTGTTCTTCTTGAATTTAGGTGTCTTGTCTCTTTTTGAATGATCTAATAAAGATTTATTGTGTTTTATGTCAAAACCTTTAAGTTTTCTATCTCATTCTTTGAATGCAAGTATACAAAGGTGCAAATTTTACCACATGTTACAGATTGTGTGAGTGATTTCATTCCTTTCTATGAAACATTTATGTGATAAGATTGTTTAGTTTGAGTTGTATGAGTAGATGTATTGAGAAATAGCTATGAATCAGATTGCAAGTTAGGATATAATCATTGGTGCATCACCCCTTAGGATAAATTTTAGTTTTATTAATCATCCTTCTATCTCTTTTCTACAAATGTATATCAGATCCAAGGGGTTTTTAAAGGGAGCCAACTCTTCCAGAGGTTCATTCTCATTATAGACAACCAGCAGTCTGAGAGTGATCCAATGTTTCACGAGATTGTTGAGCTTATTGCTTGATGGGGTGCAATCCTTCGTGAAAATAATTTTTGGCATGCCCAGTGGGATAGATCAGATAATCGTAGTCCATAAGTTCTGATCCATTATTGATATTTAGTGTGTATATCAGCAGTATCAGCCTTTGTAGGTAGTATCCCATACACCTGGCAACTCTACAGGTTCAAATCTACCGATTTCAGTAGTCCAGAAGCTTAAAGATTATCAAGAATCAAGATTTAGGTGATATTCTTGGTTCTTTCCTTTGTGGAATCCTTCCAATCACCTAGTGAAGCTACTGGTATGTGTATAAATTTTTGAGTCAGGCATGGTTTTCCTTGTTTCAAAAAGAAATTTGCATGCATTCCAGCTCATTTCAATGTCATAAAATGACAAACTACCATAGGGAATTTGTTCCTATCCCTTCATTTTGCCAAAATGCAGTTTTAGAGCCTACTCAATACCCATATTAGACTAAAAATGTTGCTGGTTTTATCCCAGACAATCATGTAATAGTAGTATATCAACATGCTGAACATGCTTGCCTCCCACCCATCCCTGCTCAGCCTTCTTGGCAGCCTAGTCATGCATATAATCGACCAGATGGGAAGGCTATTTTCATGCCCAACATTGTGGATCTGATCTTGCTGTAAACCAGCCTTATAATTTCCCTAGTCAACCTCAAAGTGGTGACAATTTTGACACTGACTTGGGTACCATCAAGAGCATGGTGTTAGATTTTTAAAAGTAGTTTGATGCTATTAAAAGAGAATGAGAGTATAACATGTAGCAGGAGGAACTTGCTTACCACGCCTATCTCAAACAGCATGAGTAGCAGTCTTATGAGGCTTTTTGCTATCAGTAAGAGGTGGAAGAGAAGAGGAAGTATGAGAAAGAAGGTCTAAATAGGTAGATTGTTGTTAAGAAGGAACAAATGAGAACTTCTTGTTCAATTTCAAAGACCCAAAGCCCAAATTCTGAGTTTCAGAAGTTCTAATTTTATTTAGGAGCCTATTTACATCAAAAACTAGTTCATTAGTCCTCAGATTCAGTCATCTCAAGAGCTTTAACCGAGCCATCAAATTATTGAACAACCATGGTAGCCTTGGTGGACAAAGCATCCATACTTCAGGATGCTTGACCTAGAGAAGACTCCTACTTCAATGGAAAAGGAAAAATCAGACTTGTTGTAAGAGGAGGTTTCAGGGTTCAAAATCCCAAGTTTGAATGAGGGAACACTTTCTGAATCAACAAGTAAGTCTCCTCGTGTTAAGATTCCAAGTTTTATAGTTTCAAGTCCTTTGCAAGAGCCATTACAGGTACAAAATCAATCTATCATTTATCAAGAGTAGTCCACTTGAAAGACCATTCTTCCTCATGCATATACAGAAGAGGTTGGTTCATGTTTGACACTAAATCAGGTTTGCATTTTGATTCATTTGAGAAGTTTTCTCATGTTGTTTATGAGATGAATAAAAGTAGAGTATAGAGGTTACAATGTCAAAATCTTTAGTTGTAAAGACAACTTGTACATAGTTCATTGGAGAAGGCACCACGAGGAGGAAGATTAAGTTTCTTTGTTTCATTAGCTACCTAGTTTTGTCAATAGTGATGAAGAGAGCATACAGAGACTCATCTTACCAGCTGATTTGCAGCAGCCAAAAGACGAGAGAATATGATAGGTTGCTGGTTCATGAAGAGAAGAATGAAGATGAGGCCTCAATTCAGCTAGAAGAGCAAAAGGACAGTCCTATTTTGGAGGCTAACAAACTTGTTTTTCATGAAGATAAGGCTGACTACCAAGTTGAACAAGTAACCAAAATATCTAACCTATGCTTCAAGAGAGCTATTATAAAGCTGAAATCAGTCCTCCTATACAGAAAAGAAAAGAAGAACTAGAAGATGACCTATTTTGGGATGAGCTAGATGATTTTTGTGTAAATTTAGATGTCAAACTAGCATCTCACGAAGAAGAGATTCATAAAAAATAAGAATAGCAAGTGGAAATTACAATTTTTTCAGAGGTATCTTATCAACAAGATAAGGAAGCAACAACAGATCATAAGTAGCAAAACAACATTGTGTGTTTAAGCATGGGTTTGTCAAGAGGATGCTCTTTTCGACATTTAACCCAATTAGAAAGCAACAAGGAGAAGCCA
Source organism: Cunninghamia lanceolata (assembly GCA_027924645.1). Classification (NCBI taxonomy): domain Eukaryota; kingdom Viridiplantae; phylum Streptophyta; class Pinopsida; order Cupressales; family Cupressaceae; genus Cunninghamia; species Cunninghamia lanceolata. Next base: position 2,687,763 of record BSBN01000749.1, on the reverse strand, counting down.
TTAGCTATCATGTAATAACTTTTGCTCGGTAGCTCAAAATTGAGCACCATTTTTTGCAAAAGTTAATATTTTCAAATTTTCCATCTAATGAACCTAATTGCATTGTAAAACACACTAAGTTATAAGGTACCAAAATTAGGGGGGTCATCTAATGTGTTGACTTTCTTTTGTCTAGAGGAATTAACTTGTTCTAATCATGGGATATGAAACTCACTCTTCTGTAATCAACCTAAACAAGGGAAACTATAAGTCCTGGTGTGAACGAATCCTAAAACATCTCAAGATCCATAATCTCATACCCCATTTGTATGAACTTGTCCCTAAACTTGGTAAACAATCTCAGAAGGCTAAGTGGTTTAATCATCATGATCATAGTTGTGGATTAATTAGTTTACATATTCCAGATGTTGCTTTGTATGCCATCATGGATATTGACTATCCACATGCATTATGGGAGATATATGGAGACTCAAATGTTTGTCCTTTCCCACATGATCTTGCATTGATCACAACTCACATCCCTAATCATGATATAGAAACAAAATATTCCTATGACATAGAATAATTCATCACTCCTACTGTTGCTTCATTAGATTCTAGAGTTGCTTCATCGAAAGCTTCTGTGCTTCTTTGCAACAGGATATCAATCTTCCTAGCATTGCTGATTGGGATATATTTCTACCAGACATCATTTGTCTGTTTGTAGAGTCTCGCATTGCTGATATGGAAGCACACACTAAGGACATCAGTATTCTCTTCGATGATAGTTTTGATGAAGTTACATCTACATTGTCCACTTTGGATATTCATGCTCTACATTGTCCTACACATAGTTCTGGATCATCATCATCCTCATCTATTGTGCATGCACTTGATTTGATTATGGCATCCTTTGGCATCGACATGGGGACACCTTAGCACTCTTCGAAGACACCGACATGGGCATCATCATCCTTGGATGAACTTCAACATGATTCAAGATCATTACATACATCTTCTTGCATGGGAAGATATCCCACATCTTTAGGTTGTTTCTTTTCTTCCCAAGGGAAGGAACATTGTTCAGCATTCTTGGATCTACATATGCATCCTTTGTTGACTATTTAGCATCACTATAGCAAGACATGTATTATGAGGGGGTCTCATAGACCTTCTATCATTTTCTCTCCTATGGGGTGAATCTTATTATACTTAGTGAAAGAAGTAGTACTTCTTCACCTATATATTCTCTCTTTTGAAGGGTAGTTTTTTCCCACTGGGTTTTCTACCTTTCTCTAGTTTTGAGAGATTGTATTTTACTTGAGTACCTAATCAGGCTTCATGACCGGGACTCATTTTTTTTTTTCATTGTACATGGGTACCTCACCGGGCTTATAGCTGGGACCCATTTTTCATAATTGTCACCTAAGCTATGCTTAAGGGGGGTATTAGTGTATACCTTTAATCTATAAGCATATACATTTGTATTTAAGATTACTTAGGTGTATTGGCACATGTTCATTTGACCTTGTCAAAGTAGTTGGAGCTATTTTAAGAGGTGTCAACTTGCATTGAAACCTCACGCTATGTTTGTGGGAGGTTACTCGCCACAACTCCATGTAGAGGAGTCCTATCTTCTTTTCATGGAAATTCAGGTACCTAACAACTCTATTTATACTCACCTTATTGGCTAATACAAATTGCTCAATTCCATTGCAATTCGTGTGCTTGTTAGTCTTTTCCATGATCTTGGTTTTCTGTATTTTCTACCTAGTAACTGTTTTGCATCCAATGTTTTTCTTATGATTGTGACTTTTATTCTTTCTCAAAAATATTTTAGTGGACTTCATTTTTCCAATTCTATTTATTCCTTCCTAAATTTAGAGCATTACTAATGCTTTATTACACAACTTTATAGTGAGAAGCTCTTAGATGCCAACCATTGTCACTATATTACATAATTTTAGTTTTATTGTGTGTGTGTGTGTGTGTGAGGAATAACATCTAGAACAATATTGTAAATTTAATGCATTTACTTCTAGATGTTATTCTATACAAAAAGAAATCTAGTTCTAGCTCATTTAGATTTTTGTTGTATATACACACTGACAATGAAAATTCAAATACAACATTTACATATGTATTATTTTATATGTCAACTCATCTAAATTCTCAATTCAACTCTAATGTTTTAATGATATAACTATATGATAAATGTGTTAAATGTCTTATTACATAAATAAATCAAATTTTCTATATTTATAATATTTTATTATTTTCTAATTATTGTATTAGTCATCCCTATAGAAAATCTTTAAATAATGCCCAAAAAAAGCCTTCTATCTACTCTCATCATCATATCCCCAAACACATATCCTACCACCCCCATCCCAACCAAAAAACACCCTAAAATGTATTTTGATGTTTATGGGAAGCCTTTAACAAATGATATTCCCTAAGGAGGCTCAAATAACTGGTGTCTATCTAGTATACATGAACTCTAAGCTCTCTAAAATGAATGGGAAAAAAATTACTTTGAAAAATAGCTATCAACAATCTATTTTGATAATCATCATCACATTTATCATTTCTGACTCTGATAGTTGGATTTTATAGAAAAAATTTGAATACATACCCAAAACCATTAAACATTATCTTGTTCACTGAAATAAATTACACATTCCACCACACCAAATATCTCTTAATACACAAGACTACAAGATCAACAGATAAAAAGTAAATCCATTTATTATCATGAGAGAAGATTTGTCAACTGAAACACCTAGGGGACAAGGTATTCTAAACCAAAAGCTAAAAAATCAAGCTTTAGGAGCCAAGCTAGAATAGAGCATATACAAAAGAGCATGCTCTAAATGGGATAAATTAATGCAGTACAAGTTCCTTGATAATAACAAGAGAGAGAGAATTTTCACAGTAAAAAATGTAGGGAAGTTTTACTGCCAAACCTCACATGGATAATCCACAATGGAGCAAAAGAAAACTTTTTGGAGGACTCATGGAATGGATGGCCTGAACTCTCCTCAAGAAAAGAGTTGAAGGAAGCAAAGACCCACCTAGAACAACATTGGGGACTTGAGGTACAAGACTGTTGCCAACTAGATTCAGGAATAAACTCCCATAAAGCAAAATGGAGAAGTATAGAGAACTGTGGTTTCCCATATGACCATTATACTCCAAGGCATCCTAAATTCAAGGATTGTTCTTTGTCAAGTCAGGAAGATGAAATAATTTAGGCAATGGACAATTCAGGTTTATATAAGTTAAATCAAGGTTACGGAAGTTTAATCTCAATCCCAAAGGCAAATTGGCCAACACCTCTGTTGGAATGATGCAACTTTACAAAAGGTAGGAGCATTCACATGGATGATACTACATAGGAGAATTTTCACTAGAAATAGAATATAGAAAATGTCTATTGGAACAAGCTTCAATTGTGTCTTGTGTAAAGAAGAAGAGAGCATCAATCATCTACTACTCCAATGCCCTTTCAGTAGGGAATGTTGGTATAGGGTTTTCAAACAATTAAATTGGGTTACACCACTACGAGAGACACTATTATCATTTTTCAAGAGCTAGCCAAACCTTTTCTCAGAATCAACTTTTTCTTGCTTGTGGGATGTGATTCGTTCCTTGGTGATATGGCTGATCTAGAGAGATGAACTTCTGCATCTTTAAGAAAAAACCCTCGACAGTACATAAGACTTGTGGATATCTAGACAAAGCAATATCTAAAGTCGTTATGATGAAAGTTAGGAAGAAAAATAGTCACAACATGCTAAGTGGACTAGCTTGGATGAATTGATGACAAAGAATTGGAATTCTTTGGAATTCAATGGAACTGCAGCCCAAGTGAATGCTTAGAAATTGGATAGAAGTCTAGTAAGATGGAGTCCTTCAACATGGCCATATGTGAAATTAAATTTTGACAAAGCGTGTAGAGGCAATCCAAGGCTGTCAAGAATGGGTTGCGTTATCAGGTATCATGAGGGGAATTTGTTGGTGGCCAAATTGACAAAAATCCAACAAGGAACTAATAATGAAGTAGAGGCATGGGTGCTCCTTCATGGTCTTCAACTAGTTATAAAATATGACTATAGAACTTTATGGATAGAGGGGGACTCTTTAAACATTATAAGAGCAATCACTTCAAAAAGAATGGAGAATTACCAAGTTGAATATATATTACAAAAAGCCTTGGGACTTATTAAAAACTAGATAATTATCAAGTTTCACATTGTATAGGGAGGGTAATAGGGTGGCGAATACTTTGGCGAATAGAGAATTGATCAATCCTAGGAAGAAATAACTTATAATCCACATCAGGAATGCTACCCACTCAACTGTTGACATGGATAAGAGAAGACAAATAAGGTGTCAAGGAGTAGTTGATGAGGCATTGAAGAGCATAGAAGGCAATAAATAAGCTTTGTCTCTGAAGAGATTGCAAACGGATATAAAGGATGGGTTGCAAAATATGTCAATCACATTAATGCAGAGCTTAGGTAAAGTATGTATAGCTTTCTATGTCAAGGAGGCCTAGGGGAGCTAGGTCTCAATTTTGCAATGGAGGAAATAAATAAAGATCATATCAACACAGAGCAATTAAAATGGTAGGGAAGGATAGAAACCTTGAGTACGCAAAGATCTGATAAGAGTAGGACAACAAAGGGGTCATGGCTGAGCACCTAGAAAGAAAGACATTAAAACTCCAATAAGAGATGTTCAAATTTTCATATCCTCCCAATTTATCATGACATGACAAGGTGACAAGAAGTCATCAAGGGAAAGATCAAGAAAGATTTATTCTTAGATGAGCCACATTTAGGAAAGGGTAGAAGCATTAATAAAAACAATTGGCAATTATGCTACAGCTAATGATGTAGAGGGATAGGGATGATGTTTAAAAGATGCTAAAGGAGATTTTACTTAAACTAGATAACCCTTCGACATTTGCCCACTCTCTCTTTCCTCATGCCACTAATGATAGAGGTAGATAAGAATTTTTCCTTTTTTAGAGTTTTGTTTCTTGCAAGATCTGATGGAGGATGACAATACAAATAGTCGACTACTATTTCTGGTGTTGTCATGGGAGTCAAAAATCAATGAACGAGTCAGAATCATGGATCTTAATCAGATATTCGACATCGACTGCACCTTGGCCCAATTTTCCATCAAGAATATATGTGGCCAAAGGTGGTTGGTCTCCACTTTCCTCTCAAACATCATGGAATTAGTCCAAGATAGCCATTTTGTCCATGCCATTATAACAGGCTTGGTCTTCAACCATCTATATAATTTGGAGAGATAGAACTTGACCCTTCATGAGTATGACCTGCTCAAAGGGGAGACAATGGTGGGGGGGTTGTTTCCTATCCAAATGCTAAGAACTTCGTTTTGATGTATAAAATTGCATGGGTTCCACCAACAATGTGGGAAACTTTAGAAATATGGGATTGATCCTTGAAGTAACCTCCACATTTAAAAGAAGTAGGCTCTTCCTTTTTAATGGGGGTTTTGGAAAAGTGAAGAAAGAACAAGATTGCAGAAATAAATGCCTAAATTGCTAAGGTGATGGGTCGGATTTAAAACTTAACTAGTAGCACAATGATTAAATCCTATATGATTAAATGGAGAAATTAAAGAACAAAATGCATGATCAATACCCAATTTATAACTCAAATTTAACAGACGCTGAGAAATAGAAAATAAGAAGCAAGAATAGAAAATCATATTCAGATTTGCACAAAGCACCACTTCTCTTTATTATTTGAACATGAACAAAATATAGATGCAAAAATAACTTGCACAAAATATAAATATTCAATCCCTCATTGAGAGGCAACTATTGAGGCTAAAAATATCTCTGCTGCTTGAAAAATCTCTGTCTCCATCCATAAATTTCTTCTTAGTCACAAATCCATCCTTTTATATGCCAGAACAAAACCCCCTTGAAGAAAATCCTCTGAAAATCTTTGTAATGGTAGAGAAAATCTCTCCAACTAAAAATCCTGATAAATTTAGCTCAAATAATTGCAACTGGCTGTTCCATTTCTCCTCCATGGATGAAAAATGTATTTGCCTCCATTGTTTGACCTGCAGCATGAAAACTTCCTGCTCATCTCTCCTTTTGTGGCTGCCATAAAAATGAGAGGCTGCGTGAATAAAATTAGGGCTTTACTTTTCATCTCCTGTGAAAATAAGAATCATATGAGTCATATTTTAATAAGGCTTCAACTTTATTGCTGGAGGAACGTACATGTTTATATGTCTCAACTTTAATAAAAAACTACAATCTTTATTTAAATCTCTCACATGACTTAGAAGATAATATTTAAATAAGGCATTCATCTCTGATGAGGGGGCCCACCATATTTGATAAAAGACTCAATATTGAAATGAAATCTAAGACTCATGTGACTCTTTGATATTTTATGAGTTTTAATAAAAATGAAATAAAGCTCATTCCTATCTTTTGCTACCTCCATCTGGAAGATGGGTGCTTCTTTGAGATGAAGTTTCCCTGCTTTGCTTTGAGAAAGCTCGCGGTGCTGACATCTGGCATACTCCATTGCTTCATTTCAAACTATTGTATGATCCATTGGATTGTTACTCCATCTGATGGTGATTGTGTCTCTCCAGAGGCTGCGTTTTATACACTTTGAAACCCTAAATCTTCTTTGCACTCAGAGTCTTTGTTGGCTACAACAGCCATTATTCTCGTTGTGAGGACCGCCCTTTTTACTACTGTTGTTATGACTATTTACAGTACTGTTATTGTTACTTTCATATTTGTGGGATAGCAGTTCCCGAAATTTGTCAGACTATTTAACTTTATTTTGTTTTCGGAAAAACTAATTGGGTGATGTTTGGATAAGTTACTTTTCAGAAAAATGAATTAGGGATGATGGAAAATTGTAATATGATTTTTAATTATGTTAAATTGTACTAAGGCATGAGAATGCATGTGTTATTTAAGTTGCTTCGGCTATGATGAATTTATGTGGTTACTGATCTTGTAATTGAGTGTGCAGGGACTACTAATCAAACCACAGATTTCGGAGATCATTCCACACCTTGTTAATTGTTATTCCCTGTTAAGCCGATCTGGTTCCACGAAGAACCAAGATCTCTTTGTGTTTGATGTCTTGATGTAATGTGGTCTTTCGTATGGTCGAGTGGGTTAGGTTACCCTCATGTAACATTATTTTTATAAGTAAGTGTTGTAAAGAGATTGAATTTGAAATGTCTATTTTTTTATTTAAATTATGAGGCCCTTTGTCTTGTGCTTTACCTTGACCTGGGGTGTCTTGTATGGGTTAAAATTGACTCTGGGTTCTACCCCATGGGTCTAGGGGCCCATTTGGCATGGGTAACCCTAGAGTAACCTCCATCTAGTCAACTTAACCTCCCCCTGAAGTTAAGTGGCGAAAATTGGAGGTAGGAGGGGACATGATGGGTTGTACCAACACTCAACCCATCCCCTCTACTTTTCCCTAGATAAGAGATGCCATCCATTAGTAAAAGTTACCTCTTCTTTAGTAAGATTCCCCCATGTACTATGGGGACACCCATGTGAAGAAAGGAGAAAGAGGCATGGGTCACCTGTCTTGTTCCCATTTAACTTTTTTTTTATTTCTCCCATGAGAAAGTGGAGTCACATGAAAGGAATAAGGAGTACCCTTGGGAATGGAGAGTGACATAAGCCACCTGGACAGAATAGTGATTTTTGGGAAGGGTGAGGAGGTGACAAGTGTCACTTCCCC